>OX596204.1:7165074-8550109 GCA_951394215.1 Glyphodes perspectalis
GTGACGGAAAGGTACGTCTCCTTCCCGATTATTATTATTGAGCTTGATGACGAACGTTGACGACGACCGTGTTCGTGTTAGTGATCTTACTAATTTTACAAATTGTCATCGATCCACCTCCGAGTATGATATTTTTAGTAAAAACATATTTATTAACGTAATGTGTAACCTATTTTTGTATCAGTTTTGTAGGAGCTCGTTTGAGCGTTTTTGTAAATCGATCGGATTAGTGTGCGGTGAGACGGTCGATTATGTTCGCGTGGCTGATCTCTTTCTTATCTTTGTTTCTATTAATTATAGAGTGATGTGAGATATATAATGCCATATTTTCGCAATAAATATGAAATTTGAATCTATAAATTGTATACGGAGGAAATTAACTAATTGGCATATTATTATTATTCATTTATATGTATAGTTAACATTAACATATCGGAACAAATTTATATCATAAGTATTTAAGGTACATGAATTAGAACACAATTAATTTGATAATTATATTTTTTGTATTTTCTTGTACAATTTATGTCCTATTATAATCCTATACACGTTATATATAATTTTATCTTAAAATTTACAAAAATATTTTAAAGTAGACCATATATCATTATCACTTTTATTTTTCTGATTTGGTGGTCAATCATTATGAATTTTAGAAGGCAGCTTAAAAAACAACTAATCTAAATATTAAATACAAAAATTATCCAAACATAAAAGTGGATTATAACATAACAAAAAAATGTAGGTAAGTACTCACAGTGTTCGTATGTGATAAAATATTGAGTGGAAATTATTATTAACACCTATAAATGTTTTTTATTTCAGACATTATTTGTATTTTTTTTTTATTTATACACAAGATCTTTGTTGCTGGCAGGCAAAACGTTAAACATTCTATGGTAAATTTATATTCTGTAAAATTGTTATTGGTCAAATACCATGATCGAGGGTGAAAATTGGAAACAGAGAATTAAGAAAGACACTAAGTATACCAATCAAAATGCACGAACTTTTATGGCCATATTTTGGTATGTATGCATACTGAGTTTTTAATATACCTACTTAAAATTTATTAACTGTAAATACTAAATTTACATACTTCTATAAAATCAGCATGGTTAATCAACGATTAAAAATATTATCAACTTAATTTTATGAAATATTCTTTTTAATAATTACTCTTGTTTCCTGTGCAATATTTCACTATCAGGACAGTCGTATGACAATAAAGTTACCACTCTCACAATATAAAAAACACATGTGTAAAAAATAGTTTCATTCAATACACATTAAACGTCATTTGGCACTTGTTACATTCCACTTTACTGTATTTACTATTTTGTTATTATTTCTTTACAGTTATATCTGCATATTATTTACGTGAGTTTATTTTGTACTATACAAAAAGTTATGATTTAGATATTTATTTTTATTTATTTTTACAATTAGTAACACTCTTATGAAATAATAATATAATTATATTAACGATGTATATTAAAATCGTACTGTATGATGTCTTATGAAAAATGTTTTTGATTTATGAACATGTTAATTTTAAGAAAATTTATATACTTATTGATATTGTAATATGGTGTTTAGGTTTAAGCTTTAAGTAAATGTAATTAAATAACGTTATTTTTACTAAAATAAGCTATAATTGATTAACAACAATTAACAATACAGTAACAATGTGCTCAATATGTGCCAAATATTAAAAAAGGCATTTGTGAAAATATCAACTGGCAAAAAAACATAACAGCTGTTATTATGAAGTCTTCCAACATTAAAAAAGGGGCACCTTTTGTATATGTATGACTGATAATAATGAATCTTTTGGATAGGTAAATATAGATATTATATTTTAAATAAAATAATGGAACAAGCACCGGGTATAAATTACCATTATTGCACTTTTATCTGGTGTTTTAAGCTCTATTCAAAAAGAGAAGGTCAGACAAAAAACAAAACAATTTAGTTAACTTAAACATCACACAGAACAGAAAATATTATTTTTAAATAGGTATCTAGGTTTATATTTTTTTTAAAGATTGTTGTAGCAAACATAAGTAATCAATCAAATGTGTTCAATCGACAATACAAGTATGACTATTGTCAGAATATTAATTCGTATAATTGGAAATTCAGAAACACTTGTAACAATGATAACTGCATTATTTTTTATGTACATTCTTTTTATAAGTAACAGATATTGCTGCATTGGTGATGTTGACGAGTGATAATACATAGACGATATTATTTTCTAATGCTCTAATTGAAAGCACTATTGTAATTATTTCACAGCTTTTGTAACATTTTAGGTATTGTTTGCATTCATCAATTTAATATTTAACTATTGTTCAGCAAATTGGTGAGATTTATCTTTTTGAATGCATACGGTCGCTGGGCGACAAGATAACTGTTGTACATATAAACAGTGTGTACCTACTTTATCTAGTGTGTTCAAAGAGGTAATGGGCGTCACATATATTTTGTTGTTCTGGTCTTAATTATAATGTCAATGCATTTAGCATTGTTCCATGTCAGCCAATGTTACGTTTACGATACGAAACAAAAATATTCGTGCTTCAGCCACATCTATCGATTATAGAGGGCAACGCTACGTAGATAATGCACACTGGTGGCACGGATAAATGAACATGGATGATAATGCCGCCATGCAAATATGCCATAATTTTCTGCGGCAGATATATTGAGCGTAGCAGCTGCGAGCAATAGATCGATCAGAATTGTTTACTTCTGTTGTACTGAGCAAAAGTCCTTCATCTGTATAGCGGCACAATGCCCTGTTTTTCGTATTATGTATTAGTCAGTTTGTATCCTATGTGTGTAAACTAATAAACAATAACCACCAATTTATCATTGTGACGTAGGCTAGATTTCTGAGTGCATTTTTATTTAGACTATTTCTGATACTTTCTGCGTAAGTTTCAGTGCAATTGCAATCTCTTACAAATGTCTTAATTTTTATTGAGACTGATAACGATCTGCTGTAATGTATCGTATACTCTTAAACAAATTGGAATTCTAAATATTTTGACATGTAAGTGTTACTTTGTTGCACTAAGTATAAAGTTTGTGATATAATTATAAGGTGATTAAATGAGCTCATCATCATATATTATGTTTTATTTGTGACGTTTATTTACTATATTTTGACATGACGTAGAAAATCCAATATTTGCTATAGGTGTCCATTAATTACGTGCGATATTGTTAAAATGTCAGTATGTATTGCATGTAGGTATTTTAGTTAGTAACGACGTTCACCCATTACTATATCAATACAATTGCTTCATGGCAGTGTGACAGTCAATATTTGATCAAATGCTGCGACGTCGGTGGATCGCGTGTCGTTGTTATTCGGTAAACAAACGTAAAAATAATTTTCAAGAGTGTATTAAAGTGGCAATAATAAGCATTTTCATTAAGTTCCTCTTGAAAGAATACACGTTTGTTGCGTAATAATATATTTTAATTTATCATGTGCGTGAAGATACTAATTTTATGCATTTTATTTACCCAGGTAAGTTTAAATACAAGTTGTTATAATATAATATAGGTGTCATGTCCTTGAGAAATGAGAATCTTCTTATTTATTACTATTATATTATTGTTCTAGACGTCTGCGTCGTTTTTCGACGAGTTTCGCGGAGCAATGTTCTCGGTGGAGAACAGCTTCGGAAAGCTTCTGAGTGATGTTGTGACCGACGTCCGGGATACTATTGGATGTACCATTTTGGCAGTAAAACAAGTCCTGGCTTTGGGCGGAATATTTCACGAATCTTCTGAATATGATGCTCGTTGCAGAGGGATAAGTGATGCCCCAGCTTACTTGCAGGAAACAAATAATAATTACGCACCTACACCGCCTTTTGTATTTACAACTCCGCCAGTTTATATAGCTCCGCCGCCTATTAGCGATGCACATGAAAAATCTCTGACCGAAAAGTTATCGGAAGAAATACATGAGTCAATTAAAAATGTAAATCAAACGATGTTTCAGCTTATTGCTAAAAGTGATACTCATGGAAAAATGGAGAATGTGACAAGCTCTCTTTTGCATGAAAGTGATCGTTTGACACAGGTAAGCGATTTACTACGCCGTGAGTTGAACAATATCTCGGAAGACATTAAAATGGAACTGAGAAAAGTAGAACCGGATATTAACAACCCAAATATACAAGATATTTGGAGTAGCATAAGAGCTCTTCACAACATAGAACTAAGTCACAGCAACACCCCCGAAGCCACTGAGGTTCATCATATACTTAACGAAGTCTTGAGTGTTTTACGTGGTTACAATTATCAAAACGATGTTAAAAATGAAGTAAATACAAACAAAACGTTCATAGAAATAAAGAATCAGTTTTTAAAAATGGAAGAAGCAGAATCCCAGGACCTTGATATGGTTGAAGACATTGTGAAAAGTGATTTGAATGTTACAAGCTACGATGACAAATTAACTTCTAATGATTATCCTCTCACTTTTAAGGATGTTGCCAAAAAAATTATGGATGAAACTAGTAGAACTCTTCAGCTAGAAGAAGAAGATTTTAAGGCATATGAAGAAGTGGTCGTATCTACTACTGAAGCTACAACAACTACGGTCAAGGCTGAAGATAAAACTGAGTTCGATCCAATGGAGTCTCCTGAATATGCTGCTATTTTCCAATTACCGGCTAAAGATAGCCATTCACGTAAACAAGCTGCGAAAGAAGCTCAAAAACTTATAGAAAAAAGTAAAGAAACTGATGCTATTATGAACAGCTATTTCCAAAAATCGGCTGATATTGGTACTAGTGTGTTTGATGACCCTGATTTATTTAATTTCGGAAAGTAATTATAATATTCAATATATTCTGTGTTTACCCAAAGACTTGTATATAATGTAGGTAATTTTTATTTATTTTACAATAGTTATAACATAGATTTAGCCTAGAAAGACATGACAATATATTATTTATTACGCTTCGATCTTTATTTACTTTAATTTAAATAGTCCGAAACTTGATAGGTAGGTAGGTACTTATATTTTTAAGTCACCATTTTTGACAATTAGGTCAGAAGGAATATTAAAGTTCTTTGAATTTAAAGTTGAATGATGAATGAAATGATCGATACCATACGCATTTCAGTCTCAAGATTCTTTTACAGCATAATAAGTTTTAAGCTGCGATCGAACATGTTAAACATTTTATGAAAATTTGTATCTACTAACTTTCCATACAAATAAAAGGAAGGTTGAAAATGCTTGTCTGGCACCTTTGTATAAGAGTAACGTAGGTCAGTTAGGCACATCGCTTCTTCGAAATAACCAGACATTTTAAATTCAGGATTAGGGTCTAATTGAATCCTTACCTACGAAGAACTAAACAATGCTAGGAACCATGATGTATCAAAACACTAGGAAAATGATAAACAATGTGTCTATGTATAACGATTTTATTAACAATATAAATAGGTAATTACAAACTTATTTTTCTACAATTGAGCTGCGCTACTCTACCGCGAGCAGTCCAATGTGCTTAGTTCTTATTGTTAACTTTATTTCATCATGTTAATTAATATTAACTTAACAGGGTTACTATGCACCAATGCGTCCCCTAGGTACGCTCGTATTGCCACAATTGACAATACATTGTCTTTACGTTTTAATATGAAAAGCCTTTTAACTGTGTATTTATATTCGTTATTAATTTTGTACAAATTCTTTTAAAATTGGTTTTATTTCCTTTTATATTTAATACATTCGCTCCGTTTTCAATTCCTGGCTGTAGTTTGACACGAACGTGTCTATTGTAAAAATATTATATACAAAAACGATAATTAGGTAATTTCATTTACACAACACTAATGAAACAAGTAAACAAAATAGCATAACAACTTGAAAATACATTTTCATATTTTGTCACAGTAACTGGACAAAATTATAATTATTCGTTGAAAATATTTACAAACGGCTAACATAATTATGTTAAACATAAATCATGATAGATTTCATAATAAACGTTATTGGAAAATCCAGTAGCGAAATAGATACCCATTCATAAAATTGAGCAACCATCACTTAAAGTAAATCGTTATGTTGTACTTATTATCATAAGGATAATTCTTTACATTGTATTTGTAAAACTTTCAGTAGATATATAAATTCATTATTAACTTAACTTTTCGAAGCCAACATTAAAACTGTTTCATAAATTCCATAAATGGCGGCGTTACATTGGTTTCGAACTCTATGTCTCCTTATAAATAATAAAATCGATAACTTTTTAGTGTACATGTTCTATTCTACGACAAAAAATAACTAGTAGAGATCTTAGAAGATTCGAGGGAGTACCTAACTAAATGATATACGACATGATTTCAAGATAGGTTGGTACTTATATCTAGTGACTACTTAATATTAGTTCTGATTTCGATGCCTACCTAAGCGCTAACATCAATAATAATAATAATTATGATACCACAAACAAAACAATACGAGGCCGCGCAATGAGAGCTGGCGTCACGTCCACCACATTATTCAACGCTTTGTTTCAACTATTTGCTTTCAAACTGTAGTTTTATCCTTGCATAAAAAGACAAATAACATAAATTGAAAAATTATAATTTTATGAACGTAATTACTTGCCACCACAGGTGTGAAAATCAGGGTTGATAGAATGACGGGCCCGCAGCTCTCACTGCGCGACCCAAACGCGTCCTTATTAGATTAAGCGAGGTGCACATAGGATTACGTATATTTTATCTCGGAGCTTAAGTAAGATGCAACGTTCTCTACGTCTCTATCAGCTAAATTGTTGTTGAACACAGACAATCTTCATTTGGTGGTGTTTCGTTCGTTTTCTTAAGTCTAGAATATCTAGATATTGTATATTCCTATATTATACTATAAATAATGTGATTTCTATTGAAATAATTGGCGAAAATAATACTAATATTGGTCAATATTTCACTTTAATATAAACAACGTATAATCATTACAAACAAAACAAACAGGGTATTACAATATTAACTCATTGTATGAGCATAGCTATATCTATGTTCATAACCAAAAATGGATTCATTCATATTGATTGCTATGATTTATTGTCACAATTAGATGTTGAAATGTTAGGAACGTTCAAGATAGAGTTCAAGAATGGGCCATGTCAATGAGATCCAGCATGAGATTAATACTAAAATATGGTGCAAGAGATAAGAAGAGATATGAGAAATAGTTCTTACATTTAAACTAGAATTTAATTAATATAGTACGTGTCGTGGAATAGAACACGTGCCGGGCGGGACGGGTGTGCGTTGGGTCTTCGTGTCGACGTGCGACGGTCACCTTCACTCGTTAAGACAACAAGAATATGTACTTAAACATTACAAATAAATTGCATTTCACATACATATATCTCACTACAAGTTCATCGTTCAAAAAATGCTGTAAATAAAAAATGGGAAGAATATATTTGAAGGAAGAAAATCTTCAGTCTAGTATTTATAAATATCACTAATTTCAAATATTCTTCTATTAAAATATTAACACTGAAAATTTTCTTCAATTTTAATAAGAATATGATCTCTATAATACTATAAATCATTTTAGTGTAAATGTAGCTGGTAACCGTTGCATATAAACCGTTGCATTTGGACTGTATTACCATAAGATGGCGGTATCACGACGATGAGACGAGCATGGGCTGCCGCGACCGCGGGGAGGGCGGAAATTACATTTTGCATTTAGCATGACGGATTGTCCTCTTGGCGTTTCCTCTTTAAACCTAAGTCAAACGTATCTTAATGAACCTTGCATTCTGAGAAATCTCAACTTCAGCTGCAATTTAATAATAATAGCTCTTGGGAAAATACGTTTTTAATAGGTATTAAAATATGATGTACGAATTTTACGTAACTTAAAAGACTACTTAGTTTGAAGCTGCAAATTTACGTACGAAGTGAAGTAATTGACAAAGTATTTTCTAAATGCTTAAATTAAGTATACTATCAGTATTCCATATTTTAAGTAAGAAAAGTTAAAAAGTAACCTTGATCGACTAGCAAGAGGCGCCTATGATCGTCACATCTCGTGGTTGTCAGATGCACGTATCGTATGGTATTACGCGGGCGGCGGGCACCGCACCAGAGACGAGGTTGCGTACTGGTTGAAGTGCTTGTCTATGGGCACGCGGTCGTCGTACAGCGTGGGGGCCTGCAGGATGATGCCCGCCGTGCCCACCAGCACGGCCAGCGTGAAGATCCACAGAAAGAGCCGGTCTAGCACCATAGCCACGTATTTCCAATCTTCTTTAACCTGACGAAAATACCGCAGATTACACAGATAAATAAGTATTGACGTATATATTTTTGGAATGGTAAATTAATGATAACCCCCGTCCTCTTTCTTACTAGGTAGTAGATCTATGTAACTATTTTTAGAGTACCTAAGTAGCCTGTTTTGTATTTTCATCTACAAGGTGAAATAGAAAACAGCCCCTCCGCCTTTAAACAGTCTCTTGATTACCTAAGATCTTACTAATCTACCCAAGGTACAGTTACTGAGCACGAATCTTAGCATCATGAGTCACAATACTTAACTACTGAAATTCCTATTTTCGTAACAATCGAAAAGCTTTACTTATATGTACCTTCCTGTAACTGTAATTATAACGGAGCGGCTAACCCCTCAATAAAGTATTACCTAACATGAGAAAAGTCCCTCAGCATTTAAAACACCTTCAATATTCCGTAAAGTTCAAGCTGAATGAGTATAAATTATCTAAATAAAATAAGTCGTAAGGGGTAAAGATATTAAAAACCGAAAAGAAGCCAAAAAGTAAGTAAAAGAGCTCCTGCTTCGGGCGGTAATGGTAACTGTTATTACCGCTCGTTATTTTCTACTTTAATGATATTGCTCTTTACTCTTTACGATACAAAGCTTTTAACAAGCGACCGTTTTATTTATGACGTTTAAATACGAAGCGTCACATAAGTCTTGATGGTTGTAATATGTCAGTTATTAGTTGACAATAAAATGGTTTTGAGCAAGTTGCGCTAAAAAATACTACTTCACGTGATTAGGGGGTCTTTTTTCTACAATGTATTTTTCATCCTGGAAAACATATCAATTAGATTGTCGAAAATATAGGACTATTTCAAAATTTTTGGTAATGAATGTTCCTCAAAATATCAAAAAAAATTATAATACTCCTTACATGTCAATAATATCTAGCTAATTAGTAGGTACATATATGCTATTTAAACGAAGAGCGTGAAAATAAATTTCTCGTGAACAGCATATTTAATCTGGATGAAACCTACTCATGTGGATTTAATATTTGAACGGGAATTACAAAAATTACGGCATTGTTGTATTAATAATTAGTTAATAATTAAAACAGTAATGCCTATAGATCCGTTTGTACAAAAATTTGATACCTACATAAATATTATATAAGAGAGTTGTATAACATAGTTAGCTAATTCTAACATGGCGTGTATTATATGCAAAAACTAAATAATTGAATGATGAAAACTATCCTTAAAATTTATACCGTCTTTGATTTGCAATTCAGTTGTCGAAAATATAAAAAAACATTGCCTTTTTCAGTTTCGTGAAAATTAATAACGAACATTATTAATTTCATAATGACGACAAATCGATCTTAGTAAGTCTTAATTTTAGGAATATCTTTCTCCATGTCTTCAAATCGCCGAGCAATGCTCGGTCTCCTTGGAGCATTTATCAAAAGTAACTAGAAGGATACTAGCGCACACGTACCTTAGTAGAATCCTCGAGCATCTTCGTGTGTTCTGCGATGAACCTCACGCAGAAGCAGGTCTTGTGCACCTCGGGCGGGCAGGCGGAGTGGCTGAAGCCGGGCGGGGGGTCAGGCACGGGGCTTAACGTCTCCTCGTCGGGGCCCGCCAGCCCGGCGCCGCCGCCCTCGCTGGACCCGTGCACCACGCAGCTGCCGCCGAAGCGATTGCTGTCGCCCATGCTGAATACGCATTTCGATACTTTAACTTAGGTTCTGGTATTAAAAACGGATTTATAGAGGCCATGTAGTCAGGTCAACTACTGACAAATTTCCCGTTAATTTAATTTGTTATGGTTTTGTAGCCTATCCTGACCCCTGACTTGAGAGCTCTAGAAAAATCTGCTCTTGTCTGGTATACCTACCGAAAACTATTATTTAAGAGAGTAATTGCCAACTGTGAAGTAGATACTAAATTATATTTCAATAAAAAAATTACAAAGCTGAACGTTACCTATAAAGCAATAAGTATACCTACGTCAAAATGTATCGCGAATTTAATTTCATAAGCCAGATTAGACGCGCCCATTTTCTTTTAATAAATATTGAATATTTTAAAATAGAAACATTTTTACATTCGTTTCCTGCTGTGCAAATATCGCAAGCGCGTGATAAACTTACTAGGTACTGGACTTGTTTTTCCAAGTCAGTATCTGTTGATTACAACAATACATGTCGTACTTGAATACATAAATGAGTGTGTTCTCTCTTGTTAAAAATAGATATTATCTTCTTATAATCTCCTCTTAACAGATAATAATTAAAAAAGTCACATACAAATTAGCCGTGTGTACCTAATGTAATTTTTTATACATGTTATTTTGTTGCTTTCCTTACTAATACTCAATTGATATTTCGGTTGCCGCATAATTTTTTTTTTTTTTTAATTTATCAAATAGAAAATAAACATTATATATTTCATACAATTATTTTTAATTCTATTATATAGGGCCTAGCTGCTACGTAGCTCGTAGTTGCTACGAAATTAACGAGTGTCAACTTGTATTTATTACATCAATAAAACGATTACTCTCTTTATGATAACTTATCACATGTATCATTCAATAATGATGGTGTGATGACTGGCGACTTAATAACAGTTCAGCGAGAGCATATATCTGCATTGTAATTAAATATTCACATTGCCTGTTACCGTCTCAAAGAGGCCTACCTATATTCTCTCAAACATTAATACTTGAAGATGTTCGGTATGCCGGCAATGGATCTCGCATTATATTGTTAATTAAATAGTGGATATTGTGTGTACTTATATATGTATAGTACCTACTAAGTTACAGTTAGTTGAAGGTACAATACTACTAACATACGTCGGGATACTTAAATTATGTATTAAAATATTATTTACTAGCTGTGCCAGCGGTGTCACCCGCGTTTATGGTTAATATTATAAAGACTATTTCCGTCATACATGATTTCTATGTAACTTTAACCATTAAGGCTGCACACGCGACGGAAGCTTAAAAAATGGAGTAACTTCTCCCGTTTTCCCAACATTTCCCTTCACTACTCTGCTCCTATTGATTGTAGCGCGATAAAAAGTATACTATAACCTGCCCAGGAGTATGAAGAATAATTGTACCAAGTTTTGTTAAAATCCGTCAAGTAGTTTTTGTTTCTATAAGGAACATACAGACAGATAGAATTACTAATTACTTAAGTATTATTTATCTGATTTAATTGCAAATTTTGGTACATAATTAAGTTAGCTATAAAATATAACTTTAATTAATCTTTAATTAAAAGCCACATTTTGTTTAAGAGACAGGATACTCTACCGATGGAGATTTTATTATTTATAAAGCACGTTCAGAATAAGCACGCCCAAATTAGAGCACAGATAACAACACTGAATCGATAGAATTCACACGACCTAAATAAGGAAAATGGTTTTAGAAAACTGTATTCGGTTATTTGATATACGAATATGTTCGTACCTAATATGTATCTCATTTGTCTACAATCTCGGCAGTTACGCTTCACTGGTTAAGTCCGATAGCTGAAATGTTTCTTATGTCATGTCAAATCAAGGTATTTCATACAAAATGTCAGCCGTTTGATCTTGGTACTCGGAATTGTATATAAATTACAGCATAGTTGTTGTCTTGTCAAAGATGTCTTTAACGGAGAAAACGTCCTGGGAAAATGTACCTACATATGCGAAAAGGAGGGTGACATGCCGTACGCAGTTTGCAGGGGCGACATTAAATCAAGCCTGGGGCTTTACGGATGGGCGAAATTTTCCTTACAATTTCTCTCGTATCGAATGTGCTTCTCGATATTTTTAATTGAGCACTGGTAGCCTAAAATACCAACTTGTAAAGGATTAGAGCGTAAAGCTGGGAGATCGAGCTAAGCGAGATCACGCACAAAAAGACTACTGTCATAATCATAACATAGGTACCCCTTTTCTTATCCTCTTTCTTTCGCACTTTCTTACTCTTTATTTTTATATTTACAGGACCCTTTTTCTCCCTTAGTCCGCCATGTAAAACAAGCTACTCTAATAGTATTCATACGTACCTAATACTTAGTCGCTGTCCGCCACCGCTAGCACAGTACAGACTAGCGGCGGCGGATGACGGAATGGGTACGGCGGAAGCAGTTGTCTGTTAGGCCTCGATCTTGAAGTCAGTGGGCAGATCACGCGGCACGTCCTTGTTTGTGCACGAAATCCCGCCCGCAGCAGTCGTCCTCCGCCGTCGCCAGCCTTTACGGGTACAGCGGGTGCGAGTTGGCTGTAAGGGACGTACCCCGAGTTGAGGTAGGTGGTGTGCGTGAGGTCCTCCTTGCTGGGCGTGCGCGTGAGCGGGCGCGGCGGCGGCGCAACGGGCGGCGGCCACGCGCCGGGCGCGCAGCAGTCGTCGTCCGCCGCCGCCAGCCTGTACGGGTACAGCGGCCGCGCCGCGCCCCCGCACCGCACCACTACACCGCACGCCGTGTACCTCGACCTAATACAATAAAAAACTTACGTATCTATTAGGTACAGCATGCGCAATCCCGTATAGTAATCCGGGAGTGCGATTAGGAACAAAAAGTATTTGTAATAAGTACATTCAATAAATACATATCGACGGAGTATATCGGAGTATATATATATATATATATGTATTTTGTGTATAAGAACCGTCAAGGATTTATTCAGAAGACGAGGGAAAGGTGTATTTATAACTTCACAATACATTACAATAAATAAATAAGTAGTAAAAAAGCTGAAGCCCACCTATGTGTTTTACATCGGTTACTCAAGCCTTTCAACCGTTTCTTTGTTAAGTGGGTCTTCGTGGTACCTACGTGCGAATCTTTGTCTATTCGAAACTGTTACTGATAGGTAAATATTTCATCTATCAATGCATGAGTAAGTATATTTCCTTTTTTCATTTAGGTATATAGTTAGATAATAATAATTTAAACTAGACAAGATGATCTTAGTAATTATAATGTAGATAAAGGAGAAGTACTTAATATTTTTAATTTTTTTTATTTATACTATAAAGATTCTTAAATAATAAAAAATTTTTACACCTTTATTTTTCTCATTCACCCAATTCCCTTTAGAACTTTCCATTCTTAGTATATTTATTATTTACCGATGCTTTACCTATTTTCGTTTTCATTTAATTTTTATCCACCGATTTATTTTTCTTATAAGTAGTAAAAGTAGTCGTTTTCTCAATTCACATAATGTCCTAACCGATATCGGTCACGGTGGCCAATCTTAACGAGGATTAGCCACCTGCGCAGGAGGTATTATAGTGCACAAGTGTGTGCGCAAACACAGGTGCACTCTCTTTTTCTTTACTCATAGTCCGGTGAAACGGCAATTTGACATGACCCAAGAAAGGTCAGGCGCAGGACCAACGGCTTAGCGTGCTTTCCGAGGCACGGGGGTGATTAAACCGCGAACTTCCTGACTCTGTACTGTTACTGAGTAATTTCAATGTTGAAATACCCAGCCACAAATTTTGGCCCGACCGGGGAATTGAACCCGGGACCTCTTGCTCCTGAGGCGGCGCATGCTACCACTAGACCAACGAAGCAGTCACATTAATACCAAATCAAATGCCAAACGTTTCCCAATCTATTCAGCCCCAAATGCATTGCATACTTTAGCCTAAAATATTGAACCGTAGCACATTGTAGAGTGTTTGCTGCACACTAAGTCTATTGAAAACTAAGGAAGTTAAACATTACTGCTAGCGCTCAATATTGGCCGATGTCGGTACAGCTAATCTACTCGGCTGATCCACTTATGTAATGTTCGGAAACCACTATGAGGCGGCTCCGACTATTACACCACTTGCCATGCTAATAGACATCCATTCCCTAAGTGAATTATGATACCGAGTGCCTGTCCGCACGAACGACCCGGCCAACCGTTGTCGACGTAGCTTCCTTAAAATTTTAATTTCAAACGGTGGAGCAAGGCAGTAACATTTAGGAAATACGTGAACCTTTTTCAAATTCCTCAAAAAGGGTGTCTCTAGGTAAGCAAACGTGGGCTTCCGGCCGTTTATTACAGCGCTTGTTATATAGAGCAACAAACACATAGGCAAAGTATATGGCTACTATTAAAATCGGTGTAGCAATCATTTATTAGTACTCGGGGATTGTAGCTATGTGTAAGAGTGAGATGAGTGCCTAATTATTGGTTACTTTTACTTTACATCGTTGACAATTGGGTATTTTACTAAAGCACTTTATACCTAAATAATTCTGTTAAATAGGTTCAACTTAATATTAAAATACCGAATATCACGTTTCAAAAATGAATTTGATAATATTATCTGTATTAAATACATTTCAAAAAGTTACAAATAGCGCGTTATCGTCACGTGACTAAAAACGGCGTTTAACGTCTGATATTCGACATTATTTACAACAGGTCTAGCAACAAGTTCAACATAATGTCCAAAATTATTTCCTGAGTTTGACAGAATGTGAGTTTTGTTTCATGAACCGATCCGATTATGACTAGACCATGGACCTATAGGGTAATAGGTCCATGGACTAGACGTAATTTCGGCACCATAGTAGTCTATTAGTCTATGCAAGCAAACTGAAACGTCAATTCTTAGCGTTTAAGCGGGAATTTTTTTTAAATGTTGACGCCTTTAAATTAGACTATTTCGCTTACAATAAATAGATATCTATTTTTTATGTCAATTTTGTGCCTACCTTTATTGTGAAAGTGGTTTCAAAAATTTCTAAAATACCCTATTTGACAATTTCGTTGACAAATTTGTTGACAATTTGGTAATAATAATAATACATACATATCAAATATTGCACAAGTAAGATATAAGGTATATGTATTTTTAATTTTGCGTTTGATTCTGACCTCAAGCTTCATTACCTACTTTGTGCAATATCTATGTACTTCTCCGCAAAAACACCTTTACGAAGTTTAAATCTAGAGTGCCCTCCAGTTGTAGGCTTATTAATATTAAACTTAGCGGCTTATTCACACATACATACATACATACATAAAATCACGCCCATGATCCCCGAAGGGGTAGGCAGAGTCGCAGCGAGCCCCTTCAACCACATTCAGCCAAAAATAAAGCCGGGCTGGGTCAGATGGACAATTGTGAAAAAGCAGTGACAAGCGGCTAACCTGTCGCCTACACAATCACACACCCAAGACCCGATATACCATTAGTCGCCTTTTACGACATGCTAGGCAAGAACCACAGTTGGCATATTCTTTTTATTCTTTTTAAGTCCCAGACCAACATGGGACAGTGGGCTGGGTTGGATGGAAAGCTGTGAAAAAGAAGTGACAAGTGGCTAGCTCGTCGCCTACTCAGTCACATACCCAAAAGCCCGTAAACCATTAGTCGCCTCTTACGACATGCTAGGCAAGAACCACAGTTGGCACATTCTTTTTTTTTGTCCCAGATCAACATGGGCCAAGTCCCAGACCAACATGGGACTGGACCTCACGTAGTGTGAATGTCTAGCGAAGAGCTTACTATAGAAATGATCCTATGAAGTAAGGGCTTATTCACGACGGAAAATATGCACGAACTTGAACGGTGCGATCCCTTCTAACTTATAATTAATTTACACTTGTTACTGATCCGTGCTCAGATTTGAAACACGGTCCATCGCACTTTGATAAACCGATAAAGGGACAAGAAGTGGTTAATTGTCGGCCATTATGCGGTCGCGGCAGGCTGTGGCTCACCTCGTCGTGTCGAACTTGTACTGCGGTCGCTTCATGAACAAAAGCCGCGGCAGGATGTGTATGAACACGCGCTTCACCCACGGCGCCATCCGGTGCGTCTGCGGCGACCGGAAGTGCACGTTCAGCACCACCACTGTCACGCATATACTGCCGGGTTGAACAACATGCATTAGTGTGTGTATACGGACCTATTTCTATACACATGGGATACTTGGAATGTTTATGATGATTAATTAACACTCCATTTAGGTACTTCGTTACTAGACAAAATATTGCTTACAAATAGTATATTTTATTAGCGAACTATTGTACGTTTCCGAATGTATTATATTTGTTAAGATTAGCGAATAAGTATTTAAATAATAAGTAGATATTATTTACACGTACCTAATTTTGGTTGAGTTTATGTAATATTTAGTTGTCGTGTTCAAACTTACCTATTGGATTATTGTTCAGACATAGTCATCACAAGAAATCTATGCAAATATTTAGTACAGATTTAATGTCATGATATATTTTATTAAAGAACTAAGTTACGAATCAATGATCTGTGGTATTGGTTAGAGTACTTACCCTACTCCCTAAGAGAAATAAACATAAAACAGTTTCTATTTTATTGAACATTAGGTAGTGGTAAATTATATAAAAGTAAATAGATGTTCCAATTTGTTTACTCTAATCGACAGCGGCAAACAATTCAGTAACTTGTCCTGGAAACAACCTTGCGCTCAATAACAAGATAGTAACCGCGAGCTCCTTCAGTCAAGTTTACGACGTCGGCAACACAAACAATCCACTTCATAATGTAACTGGCAGGCGAGTTGTACGAGTGCCGTAATAGTTTCAATACACACATGTGGAATGCGGGAGATAGCAATTAATCAAGATTTATTGGGTAACGTTAATCGCAGGGTGTGTTCGAGGGCGCAGCGGCTTGCGTCCTGAGTAAGCAGTTCCAGTGTTTACCCACCTCAGCTCGGCTCCCTTATTAGCACAAGCGTATTATGCTTCTACTAATAACGGGATGTGAGCCTTACTTTGCTCCTTCTGGCGTTATCACATTTTTATTTCTTGTTTACGAGTTGATTACAATAGAATACTGGAATAACAATATTTATACACATATATTGGTAACTACATGGTATTGTAAATAAATAAATATGTAACTATGGTATAATTTGTATGGCTTCCTTATCTAGACACGCGGTAGCGTGTCAAGCCAAGTTCAAGTAACAGAACTGGCGAGCAGCACCGTGTGTAATATTACACGAACCATTTGGAGCCACTTTTGACCCCCTCATAACTCAAAAACTATTTCATATAAACGTTTCAAATAAGGTCTGACTTGGCTAGTTCTCATATACAAATTATTATGTTCGATGGCTAGATTCTACCAGCAAGCCAAATTTTCGGAATAATAAAATAAGAACCGACAAGTAACAGGTTTGGAACTTGCAAAGGCTATAATATAATTCGTATATGAAAACGAGGCAAATAAGACCTTAGGCTACAATATATTATCCTAAGTTATAAGAAGAAATTATATTTTATGTTGTTACTAGCTGTGCCAGCGGTGTCACTCGCGTTTATGGTTAATATTATAAAGATTATTTCCGTCATACATGATTTCTATGTAACTTTAACCATTAAGGCTGCACACGCGACGGAAGCTTAAAAAA
Source organism: Glyphodes perspectalis (assembly GCA_951394215.1). Lineage (NCBI taxonomy): Eukaryota > Metazoa > Arthropoda > Insecta > Lepidoptera > Crambidae > Glyphodes > Glyphodes perspectalis. Next base: position 7,182,789 of record OX596204.1, read on the forward strand.
TGGAGTAACTTCTCCCGTTTTCCCAACATTTCCCTTCACTACTCTGCTCCTATTGATTGTAGCGTGATGAAAAGTATACTATAACCTGCCCAGGAGTATGAAGAATAATTGTACCAAGTTTCGTTAAAATCCGTCGAGTAGTTTTTGTTTCTATAAGGAACATACAGACAGACAGACAGACAGACAAAAATTTTACTGATTGCATTTTTGGCATCAGTATCGATCACTAATCACCCCCTGATAGTTATTTTGAAAATATATTTCATGTACAGAATTGACCTCTCTACAGATTTATTATAAGTATAGATAAATAAATTTCAGGACTGACCATGGAACTTGGCACCCATTTAGATCTCACTTTTTTTGTCGTTGAAGTCAACAACCAAGGCATATATCATAACATTGAACTCGGCTCTCATTTCACATTTATGTTTTTGATGGGATCTAAGGGTTACGGAGGTCAGTTGTCTTGTTGTCTTGTCAGTCACTTTACTGTAATAACTAGATGGTAGGTGGATGGACACGTTACGCTAAGAAGTAGAAGAAGATGATGTTTATGCAAATTATTCTTCATGAATATACCTACATTTGGATTTGCTTCTCTAAATTAAAATGTGTAATATTATTTATCTAGTGAAACTAATCTATATAGATTTTAAAAGTGAAATTTATAAAAAATAAGGGATATTGATTAAAATTGCTACCTATACGTAAAAATTATGATTACTTAAAAAATGCGTACGCAGCTTAGTACAAATTTGTGAATATCAGTTCAAGTTATTTATATTTATAGAAGTATAAACGCAATAAAAATGCCTTTGAACGTAGTATCCCGAAAAAGCAATCAAATATCTTGTTTAGAAAACTGGCTTTTAATTTATATGGTAATGCTGTGCTTGTGAACGAGCCGACAGAGCCATATTTAAATAATTACTTTTATTTATAAGGTGGCATTTCCCGGAAACGTTTAACAATATTTTTAATAAAGCTTAGTCTGGCTGTTAGGTATCTAAAAACTGACACAAATTACTTGTTGGAAGAATTTAATAAGATGTAGTAGAGACTACTAAGGAATAGTTTAGTTGGTAATTAAGACACATGAATTATTTTTCTTTACAAACTATTTTCTTTTATAAAAAACTGTATTATATAAACCTAAATCCATAAAGGTTTCTCCTACCTTATAAGATAAGATAAGAAGGTTAATATGATCACATATACCTTAAGGCTTAAGAGTAGGATATAATAGTAGTAAATCATACCAAATGAAACGAAAACGAGTGTTTTTTCTGTCGAGATAACCTAACAGAACCAATAATGACGTAGATGGATTACTTAAGCAAAGATAGAGCAAAAATAATAATTTATGTGATTTTATTTAACACATTTATGCATTTAAATTGCTGACTGTAGGAAATTGGGAAAGTGTGGGAATGTATTTTATTATAATGATAATTTAAGAATGGTCTATCTGCAATGAGAGTATACGTATAACCTTTTTTAATTAGGTACACATTAAAATCATGTAAAAAGAAAATTGGACTATCTGCGTGAATAATGAGTGAGAAATACTATGAATGTTTCTTATATGAGTGTGATATCGTGACATCCAAAATTTGCAGAATATGCTTCCAGTGTTTCGAGGTCCAAACGTTAACCAACCGCAGCGCATAGCAGAGCTTGGCTGACATTGAGACGCATTCCATTTAACATCAATATGTGGATATTCCTAAGAATATGTTCTTACCTAACTATGAGGTTATTAAACTGTGACTTGTTTTTACTTACACTTCAAATTTTTTATACGCATAAATGTCTAAACATAACTTATTACTTTTGACGTAGTATCGCGACAAAAGCAAAAATGAATCTACGCAGGTTACACTCGGTCATAGCACACAAATAAGGTTGTTTATTTATACAAATGGATTGGTATTGTAAGTAAAGTTAGAACAATTGCAAAAGATCAATATAAAATTATAGCCAACCTAACTGAAGAGGTCAAGAATAAGATAATCTTAAATAAACATTCGAAGTTTATTCAGGAGGCCACAACTTGCTCAACCTAACGAGGTACCTGTCCCAATATAAGACGCTCCGATATTGTTTATGTTAGGAAAATTAAACGGAGTTTAGCAAGTCATTTGTGTGGCTGAACATTATGCTAGTCTGTGTATATGTCTTGATAAATATTTAACGTATAAACATAAAAATGAAAATAAACAACAAACAAAAAATCTACTTATTTAGTTAGCTAAATAAAGTAGATTTTCATATCAAAAAAATGATTTTGTTACGGTTATCGTATTCATATAAGGATATGGTTACATTATATATTCGTGTAAGAAGTGTAGCTGGTATATACCTATACTTGTATAGATGATATACTTGTAGTAATACTGTAGTTTAAAATATTGGTTTAATGTAGAGTTGTAAATACCTACTAGTTTCTTAGGTATTGTCGATCATATATTGGCATACGTACGTACAAATAAAAAAACATACACTTATAATTTAATAATATTTACAATAAAAAATTAAAAACATGTAATTTCAGATATATTCGAGGAAATAGTCTCAATGTGATAACAACTGTTTCATTAACATTGACGTAATATTAACTCACCTGATTGAAACAAGTATCATGGCGAAAATAAGGTACTTCCCCAAGAGGGGCACAACCAATGAAGTGGGGGGGATGATCTCGACGACCAGCAGGAAGAACACGTGGAGACTAATCAATATCGATATCGATAGTGTCACCTGTCGACAAAACACTACATGTTAGTTATATTACAATACTTATTTGCGTTAAAATGAACATTAACGTATTCCTACGTAATGTCGGTGATTATGCAATATCGTAACTAGATGTTTTGTTTGGTCTAAGTTTAACTCAAATAATATTGGAAAATATTTTTAAATTCTAATGTTCCAATTGGGGGAGACCTTTGCCCAGTGGAACACAAAGTTATTCCATGATTTTTCGAGAAGGTCTAATTTTATATAAGGCCACACATCTTATGTAGATTGGAGTAAAAGTTATATGATATACTTACATAAAATACACAATTCGTGTACAAATAAAATTTCTATCTATATTTTACGTACAAATCCGCCCAAATTAAGTGCACCGTCCATTTAAAATTCCAATATTTTGCAACATTCTAATATTGACGAGTGAATGGTGTAATAGGTGGAAGAAGAAACAATGTAATTCTAAAAACGAACTATCTAAACTGTATGGACTTATTTAGTTCCTGAACTTTAATTTATATCTACTACCATAACTAACACATTCGATCACATATTTCTCAAGATTAAAATATAATTTTAAACTAGTAACTTGTAACAATTGTAATTAACTAATATCTACACTAAAGTAAGGATTTCGTGATAGCTTTTTTTAAACAAAGCAATCCAATACTCCATTTCTTCTATTAATTAAGTTGATGGATTGCGCTCTCCAATTACTTATTTCATGTCAAGAGAAGAGCATTTATCTTCTTACAGACAGGTGAATGCTTTTTGCGCAGTTGTCTACGACGGAAATAACTTTACTGCGTTCTAATTAACTCACTGTCACATTGTAATCAAATAAGTATTGTAAAATAATTTTTAGAAATTAAAAATATTTTTTAATTTATAATATAATTCACCTATATATGGGACCTTCATTGATGCTTTAAATTATTACCTGACACTCGAGAAGAGCATTATTCTTGTCTGATATTGACTGATAGCCGCCAGAAGCGTTCATCACTTGGTATTCAGTGTGCGACAAAGTAAATCCAATAATGTTGGTGTAATTTTTCACAGGCACGTAACGACGTCATTATTGTAAATGTAACTCGCGTATCTAGCGCCCACAGCGTATTTTATTAAGCCATTTGTTATGGGTAGATAATAACAAATTAATGGTATGTGTAACCCTAGAGGGTTACTTAGTTGTGGTAGACATGAATATTTGAAATATATTTTTCGCTCTCACTGTACCTTTAACATCCGATAAATGAAAACAGTTTTTATAAATGGGTCACATACCCGATATGTGTCGAAGAGAAAAACTCTCAGCACGCGATATTTAACGTGTAGGTACTCTGCTGTATTATTAAATCGAGGTCACTGCAAACCTTCATTTGGATCATGAAAGACTTACTTTATCACATAGACTGGCTTTCTAACAGCTAATTATAATGTTGTAAATACAAAAACTTGTTCCTTTATTACATGCCTCCAAGTATTTAACTATACTTATTATAAACGTTGGACATTATAACAACGATTGATACTAAAGCTTTCAAACTGACGATCAAGGCTAATATGACCTGTAGGTATAGTTAGAACATAGTTCAGTTTAGATAATCAAAATAGGTTACTATCAAGTTAGGCAACATCAGATATTCAATTAAACATGACTCGGAGATAATTTAGGCGAGATATTAAATAAACTGGCTATCTTATACATCTCCTCTATTATTCCTTAATTAAAATTGGAGGATTGCGCGTGAAGTAGAATTAGAAATAACATTGATTTCTGGGAAGAATAACTGATGTATAAATTGATCAGGCCAATTAAATGTTTCATTAACCCAGGATTTCCGCATAATTATTATATTTATTGCTTGTTTACATAACAAAATTGGCTTAGAGAGCAGTTAATAATTTCTCCAGCTATGCTCTATTAGAAATAATTTTGTAATAAACCTTGTACTCTGTAGGCTATCTGCATAATTTCAGTGGTCTTAAAGATAACATCTAACCCGGTGGCAGCGTTTATTTCTCCCCCTGTTTCTTTCCTTTTTATTTTCTTGATAATATCGAAGTGTTGGCAATATCGCAGGCTCTTATAACCCTCCGGGGTAAAGACTACGGCCGCTACGTAAGCTCTGCCTAGGGGTCAACAAGCATTAATTATGACCGTATTAACATCAACCACCTTAACATTCTACTAACTTGCGCTGTTATCTGCTAAGTGGAAACCATTTAGGTCTCACCTAGTTTTTCTTATTTTATTCTTTGCTATTAGATATGGTAACAGGTGCACAAAATATATTTTTTCGTTCTTTTTTCTATTCCTACTTTCATATTAGATTTTCATTAACGAGAACACAGAATCGTAACAAGTATTTTATGCGCTCCGTGCGAGGTTCTATAACAGTGTCTTCGTACGGCTCAAAAAATGGTTCTCGTCAGGTTGCAGTGTGCAAATACAGCCCTCGTCGTTTCCTAGATGAGGGTTTCTTTTTTTATACTTTGTTTGTTAACAAAGATCAAAATTTGCCAATCAGATAAAATTAAAATAGTTATTATAAAATACCTTTTCTCCGCTATCTGAAGGCAAATAAAACGTGAGAACTGTGAGGAAGGATATGCCCATGCATGGAATGATGATGTTGACCGTATAGAACAGGGTTTTCCGACGCATCGTGATGTTGAATGTGATGTCCAGGTACGGCTCGTCGCAGCATGTGTAGAATTTCTCGTTCCTGAGGAAAAACTTATCATGTAAAATTTTATAATAGACTTTCAATATTTTTAACTGATTATTTATTATACTTATATAGGTACTTCTAGGCAGTAAAGTCTTTAGTAAAGCCAGAAGGCCCAGCTCGCTATACAAAATGCGGTGCTGATTCCTACGCTAACATATGAAAGCGGGAGTTGGGTTTGGCAAAAAGAGCATGAAAGTAGAATAAACTCGGTCAAGATGCGTAAAATCTGCGGCGTATCGTTCGCAGACTGCGTTCGGAATAACGATGTAAGAAAGAGAGTCGGGCAGAAAGACAGCGTCAGAGTCTAGGATAAGAAGATATATGCTCCGGGGGTGCGGACATGTTCAAAGAATGGATGACGAAAGATTGACTAAACAGATATACAATGCGAAAGTGGAAGGATTTAGGAGCCGCGGAAGGCCCTGGCTCACATACCACCAAGAGATTGGTCGTGTGTTAACAGAAGTTAGGAGTCATAAAAACTGTAGAGCTTGTATGAAAATGATCATATTCATGAATGTTGAAGAAGCAAGTAAGGTGTGTAAACATCGTGCCATAAGGCGTTCGGATATCTCTGCCTACCCCGCTGGAAGTGGCGTGAAGTTAAGTTAATATTTTAGTTAGTATATTTATTATATAAGTCCATAAAAAGGAGAATAGTATGTATATCCGTCGAATAGATTTATTGTAAGTAGGTATCTAATCTATTTGTTCCACTTGTTTTGTTAAAGGTGTATTCATATCCATATTGTACAAGAATTTACATAGTTGCTCTTGGTTCATTGAAAAAGTCCTGCTTTATTTAACCTTTATAGAAACAAAAAAAAATTATAACAATCAATCAAAATGTAGACTGGAATGATGTGCTTTGGTAATTTTTGGCCTCATACTATATTATTACTCTGTGGCCTCAGCTAAAGTTGTTTGTCTTCGCTTCCTATTGATGACAATTTTATTGTTTCCAAGATTAGAAAGTTATTCGAGTCCCGAATGTTCAATTTAACTCTAACATATCAGTATGAGTAGGGCAGTCGTGCATTCATTCATTCATGTTATTCATGTTCTGATCGATTCACCAAAACGATAAACCTAAGCAAAATTGAAGGAAGGTAAAGTAATTTGCTGGAGTGCGCCATAAAACATATTTGCATTTTTATTACAAGTATCGATCAATGTAAGGTCAGCAATAACTATTGGAAAAAAATACGTTGAAATATTTATTCATAAAAAAGATTCAAATCATTGTTGCTGTAAAATAGTTGCAATTCTTTTTGTATGCTTAAGTTGAATTTTAAAAGTATCAACATCAACATGTTGTAGGCAAGTAAATACTTTACTGCCTTGAAATCGGTATACATACCATTTCATGAAATTCTTAACTAAGCACTCATGTAAATTTCCAATCTAAAATTTAATGAACTAAGTACCTACCTAATAACTTGAGTATTTTAGTCATTAACTTTCATCCACTCAGAAAATGGTCGAACAAAAGTTAATGACTTTCTTCCTTTCTGCGTTTTGTTGTCCTGCCAGTGACAACACAACGTAGTACGTTCTACCACAATGGGTACTTAATACCTACGGGTAGTTGTCCGCCTACAACTATTTGGCCGTGAGCCAAATAACAAAGTACAGTTTCAGCGGCTAACTCATTAAAAAGTGTAGTAATACTATTGGAAATTCAGGATCACACAATTCAAATGTAGTCTAACATATATAACAATGCATGTTTCTTTACTAATATTACAAATACAATTAACATTGTGTTTGTTGACGCCTTACACGTCATATATTCTTTAGAGAATGGTTTGAATTCAATGCGGGTAAATAAAGTTCTTAATGCGAGCGTGATTTTCTGTTATATGAAGAAAAAGTCAATTAAACATTTTATTTTTCTGTTATAATTTTTATGCCCAACTGTACCTTCTTGTTGTTGTGACTTCAAAAGGAAAAGGTTTTTATTGTAAAGTAAACGTATATTTTAAGCCAGTGAGGCAGGTGCTTCCTTCATGCATCTGATAAATAGTGGAGTGCCATTATATAGACAAAAAAATATGTCAAATAAACAAGACACAAAAAATTTATAACCAAAACCACTAACCGATACATCACATTTGAACATTTTACAAAAATGGTCATATCTCGAAAACTACGAATAATCATACACGGGGGTTCAATCGATGGGTATTGGTGTCCCCTAACCACTGACCTTCGCTGATACAGGTTGCGTAGTACACACCATACAATTTATAATTTTTTTTGCTATTAAACAGCGGACAATTTTTTTTTACTATGTTATTTGAGCTTTTAAAATACGTAGTACTACAGTTTTTGTGAAGATTCATTGACTGGTCATGGATTCTGAGGTACAAGTCTAACGGCACTCCACTAAAAAGTAAATTCATTGAAACTTTAATTTGGTCAAATCATTAAAAGTATCCCAAGAAAATTGTAGGTATTAAAATTAAAGGTACAGTCTCTTCAAAACGCAAAAATTAAAAATGAGAACCTAGTGGAATCCCCATCACACAAAAATTTGTGAACCAAACTATGCTTACCAATTCGGGTTGTCTAGAAAATATATTTGCCTCAAGACTAAATAACCGATATAAATGAATTATAGGTGTGAATCAGATTGCTTTTATTCAACTTTTTTATATTAAATTTTCAATGATGATAAAACTTTTCACTCGAAATAGCAGAAACAGTTAATAAAAACAACTCAGCGACGAGAAAAGTCACAATACTCTTTCCAGTTACATTGAAAAGCATTGAATGAGAAAACCTTTCTGAAAGTCAGCTTCGCTCCTCTAAAATATCAGTTTTATTATGAAGCCGTCAAGTGCTATAATGCCGTGCGGTTGCAACTGTACCTCCGATTGCATCAAAAGGAACTAAAGGACACCGTCCGCGAACCAGAAGATGCTTTCAAAGTGAATATTTCTGCAGCGCTTTAAAACCGCCAGTTTTGTTAAACGTGGAGCCGCTAGGTAAATGACTGGGCAGCCGTAACCTGCAGGGATTTTTTAACTCAGGTGCACATAGAAAAAATAATTTTATGGATAAGGAAAACGTTTTCCATTATTTATACTATTTTTATTATGTATGTTTGTATGTTATTATAATGAACTTCAACTCCAAATCTTTTGTAAAGCAAATAAAAGCTTTTGCCAGTCAGTATTAAACTATTATTAATAAATTTAATTGTATCATTTTGTCCTTATGTATAATATCTACAGAAGGGTGGTCACAAATAGTTTTATTTTACCTGTAGCTCTACTATTATAGAAAAGCCCTTTAATATATCTAATTCCCACCATGTTCAACTTACCTATCGGAAAATTTAAATATCAAATGTTGTTTTACAAAAGCAATGCTATATGAACATGGTTCAACTTACACATTTTCTTCGCTGGAGAATCCTGATATTTCAGTACACTATAGAATACATAGATGATGCGATATCAGTAACTACTACGTAGTACCACGCGACTATTAAGCCCGTTTGATATAAATAGCATCCTGAACTCGATGTGTGACCAGAAATTTAATATATTTTACTTTTCCGTATTTAAGGAGGTATACTAGGCTATAATCGTTCGAGTATTCGCAATACTGTATACGCAATGTATGATACGCAAGCCAGTAAATATCCTCGTTAAGTAAATATAAAAAATACGTATAAAGATTATTATTCAACACGTACGTACATATAGTCATAGTCAACACTCTTACACTATTTTTATACATTCTGACCTACTTAATTCCAAGATAGAGGGATTTTTTGCCATTGGTATTTTTTCGTAAGGACCCTACCTAGCGGAAAAGTCTGTCCACCGTGATGACATTGGTACACAATGAAAAAGGCGCGTGGACTTTAAGACAATGGGAATAATAAAAGTCTTTTTAATTGTCGTCTTCTCATTCAGAATTCCAATTAATCTTATTCAATGTAGTTATTATCTACATAATAAAGATACTGCGAACAACTTGTTCATACCAATTCCCGGCTAATAAAACTAATTTGTGAGTCCTTCGGATACGAGGATAGCACATGAAAGTCAAATTAGCCGATTGTCACTGGTAAGCCGATGTTAAATTATGTAGGTACCACGGGAATTCAGATTCATGTTTATGAAGGTAATATTTCAAAATTGGGTTTACAGGGCGTAAGTTATATAACTAATGTATTCGAAATAACTAAACGAGTAGGTAGGTATAGATATACCGCAGCAATGAATGACAATTTATTGAGTATCCAAACAATATAGATATCCGTGTTTCGGAGGGGAATTTATTACCGACATTATTTGGGATAAACCTCTCGTTATTTAATAAATTAAGTATGGTGTTAATAGCTTTGCCGCTTGTGGTTAAATCGGGATAAATAGATGTTGACGATCAGGTATTTGACATGCATTTGAATGGTAGGTAATGGTTCATTCGTTGAACATAAATGCTTAAATCTCTTACTCAGGTTCGAAATAGTAGATTTATTAGGCAATATCACATTTCTCGTACATTAACATGATTCTTATGTACCATACTCGACATTAGACACTTATCTTAGTCCATTTTGCTACTTGTCTTATGTCTAATCAAAGTATGTAATGAAAGATATATTTTTATGCCTAAAATGGTTTCTAAGGGACGAACTTGTAATATAGCTACACGACAAACCTACACGACGAATATTCTCGATTTTAATATACCGTACGTAATCCTTTAGTGCGTCGTAATCATAAAGCCACAAAGGCAAAAAGTGCAAATAGGTACTACTCTAGCCACATAAAAATAACAACACGTGGCGCCCGTTAAACTAATACCGCTAACATTTTAAGGCGAGCCATGTTATGTTAAGGGTGTAAATCTGTAACCTGTGATAAACGGGAAGCGAGACGTTATAAGCAGAGCTTACTCCCAGTAAGCTGATACAAGTCGTAAAAGTGATGCCGAGGTGATGCTGGGTTAATAATGACACTTGTCACTTTGAGCGTCTCGATAACCATCCGTTAAGTGTTGAGGCGCTCAAGTAGGTATAATATACATATAGGCACAGTATAGGTACCTATCCCATGCCTTATTATTGTAAAGAAAACTTATTTTAAATTCAACCTTAGTAATATTTTTTCCGTAATAGATTCTAATTTAATTAAATATTCGATATTATAACCCATTTTATATTCTTATATTGCCCATATACATTTATCGTCTTTTGTTGATTGAGACACCGTCATATCTTAAATATCTGTTTGTTATTTTGATTCCTAGACTACATAGCATTTTCCTCAAAGGCGAGCTATTTACTTGATTGAATTTTATTATAGAAATTGATATTTTTTTGTTACGTTGTTTTATATCACTTTAAACTATTTTTCACGTTTGTACATCGTGATAAGTAACAATATTATATTAAGTTCTTAGTAGAAAATAATATTATCCTTGCAAGTGCACCTGCTAGCACATAAATTAAGTGAATTATTTTTTAAAGTGTCGTCAAGTCGGTACGTTTCATTAGCGCAGAGCGACATGAAAAATGTGTGGCCACTAATAACGCAGCGCTGTTTATTTTCCGACCGCGTCGTTCTAAGTGAAAGTAAATACCCACAATATTTTCCCTCGGCGCCTGGCACAGGACTCTTACTTGTTAAGTAATGTGATCAAATTCTAATACATTTACAACGTCTGTGTATGGCGAAGGAGATAGAACATGTACTTTTATTTAATACAACAGTTAATTTTTTATGTTAGTAGGTATTATGATTTTCCTTAAAAATCGTCTAATACATAAATAAATAAATATCAGACTACATCACATACATTAATCTGATTCCGAGGTAAGTAGCTTAAGCACTTGTGTTACGGATATCAGAATTAACAGTGGTATTACAAATATATACCTACTTAAATATTGGATATTAACACCCAGACACAAAACAAACAGAAGTATTCATCACACGAATGTATTGGGTCGCGCAGTCGGGTTAAAATAAGTGTGATTCATTAAACATTCATAGCAAAAAGTTCTTCAACGGCAAGCTCACCAATATGACTACAAAGCCACGGTGACACGGTTACAAGATTAAACATTAATCTTTAATTTAGCTCGAATCGCATTTAGGAAAAGTTTAAGTTGGATATCATGAGAATTTAATTGAACTACGTGAATACACAAATTAATAAAACTAAGTAAAAGGTTCCTGTCCATGCGGTAATGAGTATACCTACTGCAATTATGCAAACAACGCCAAATCAAATAAAATATGTAGTAGATGTTATCTTTAAAAATATTGGATCCAATGTGGGTACGACAACCCATTGGATTTATAAAGAAGGGTCGGATTTGAACCCACATAACTTTGTTGTTGTTGTCCGGACAATAATCGTATTTATATCGGACGCAATAAACAATTCTTATATGAGATTTGGCCGTATATTGGGACTTTTCTCATCTTTAGGACCTACTTACATATTTTAAAATTACCACTTCTAAAATACGTTTTATTTATTTAATAATACGCAACTAATTGTACCAAAATGAATGACTCATTAGATGGCAATTTGTCAAGTCACTGTATCATAATACTGATAAATTGTAATACAAAGCCAAAAGCTAATGATTAAATGTTGGGGACAAATAACTGTCCATATTTTTGAGTCAATTATTATGACAATCAATATTTATAGATACTTATGTCAACATTATTTCGTAACTATTGTGATATTTCATCAAGATTGTAAAGATAATAAAATTATGGAAATGGGGATGAAATTAATACTCCTATACCTACCTAACGCCCAGACTTCGTCTTCAACTGATAATGTTATGAGCAATGTTATTATTGCCATACCCCACAAAATCAAACTCCAAGTACCTAGTAAGAAAGTTACATTCGTAATCGAGTAAATTGGACTCGTTCCGTGAAGGTTGTTCGCGAAGGTATCTACGGAAACCGGGAGGCGCGCGGATGTGGGTGGGCACAAGGAAACATATTATTATCTCGGTAAGACAGCCACGAGTTATGCGTCTGCGATACCTATACGTATTCGGGAAGTGGGTATAACGGGCGATTTATGTTAATCCCTTGTCAAGTGTTATTGATGAAATTTTCGAGCATAACTCAATATTTTTTTTTTTTTTCTAGTAGACTGAACTTTTCAGTCTTTTTTACCTTGAATGGACCTACAATGTGGATTTTGCGGTGGTTATAGTCAACCCACACTCACAAATACATTTATCTTTGTAAAGTTTTCTGGGATGGGAGCTTTCTCCCAACAATCAATAAAACCTACAAATCCAATTTGAGAATCATAAATAGAATATACAATTTATAATCCTCCAAACATATATATTTATTTACTCTAATTATAAACAGTACCTATCTACTACCTACATTGATAGATGGGTATGGATTCTCTACTGTTACTCACAGATATTAAACTGATTGTAACCAAGGAGTTATTATTGATCGTCTTCCTCTTAAGCGTCTCTTGAGAGAATTTGACTTAACTTTTCTCATCCTTTAATTTATCAAAGCTGTAAATTTGTCTGTTAACGACTTTACTAGCATGAGGGTGGGTGAATTAAATTTTTTTTGGAAATAATTAATTCACTACAGGGATTAAAAAGACTTCGGTTATAACTTATCATTTTATATCTAGATTTTTCTCCCGAATCATTATAGTAATTTTATTATTTTGAAGAGTTCCTAATTTCAATCAGTAATTATATTTTATGAGTGCTCTTAAATACTCCTGGAAAATATACTATTCGTTTGTAAATTTATCATTCATTTTAGTTTCCTTTCCATCTTTAAAGATATATTTAGGAGTGGGCTAGTATCGTCGAACGATATGTTTGTATTATCTTTACCTACGTAATAATATTATATATTGATGACGGTCTTAACACATACCTACATTAATCGAGATATGGTCATAGCCAAACATTAAACATTACTTAAGTACAGTTTTACACTAAACTGTTACAGTAAGTGAAAGCAAACTGGTCGTATTTGTGTAATATTCACCTGACAGCCGGCACCTCGAGGATATCCCACTCGACGGACATGTAGAACTCGGAGAGATCGACGCCCACCGAGACCACGTTGCTGCCGGCCTGCTCGTCCATATGCCGGAGGTCCACCTGCACCCAAACACTGTCAGCTACACAACAACCACACTCACCTCGGTAACAACAACAACTAACGGAACTGACATACAGTTACCAATGTCATATCTCAAATTACCATCTCTATTCTCAATTCAAAATAGACCATATGTATATAACTGTTCACTAAGACATCAATTTACGAACATAGAAAATACAACGAGATATTTTGGATAACTATCATTACATAGGCGTTATGGTTATGCATTTTATATCTACTTACTTATTATCAGCTACTACGTGAAGCAAAAATGACTGAACTACGTTTAGAGTCTCTAAAGTTTATAGCTAACATTTAACTTCCGCATTTTTGCTTTATCGTACTAGTTGATATCTCATTTATTATATTTTATTTTTAGTTACCAAGACCATTTGATGTTTTATAAGACTCTTATTTATTTGTTAGTTTACTTATCCGATACATGCACCCTGTCACACAATGTGAAATTGTTAAATTAGTTGTTGTCTACTATGCCATTGTAAACTTCCAACCAGACTCACGTTAATTAACAATGCAGCTAGATCGCTATTGTTCGAGCAATTCATAAATCTGAAGTGACCTTCGAAGTGGATGCCTCTAAACCATACCACAGAGTGTGCCAAGTAGGATGTACCTGGTATGACAAAGTTTAAAATCTGAGACAAATACCGATAAACCGCAGCAGTAATCTTCAAAAGAGACATCACAACAATATTCTGGATCATGCCATAAAATCACAACGCGTAAAACACAGAAAACACCGAAAAGTAGTGAAAGGTCGTGGATTTTCCGCGAGAATTGAGGATATACTCGGTCTTCGTATTCAAGTTTCATGATCACTTCGTACCAAAGCTGATGCATTATTTCGAGCCTACTTGTGGTAGATGTCGAGATAGCGCATTCCCTTGGTGCGAATCATCAAATAACCTGAAGACTGAAGAGGAGGGCGGAGGCGCCGGCTCCGCCGCGCTTGTGTGTGTCGCGCGGTCGCGTCGCGGCGTCAGAGCGATGCTGACTCCAACACTATTTGTGCATGGTTTCTACTCGCAACGTAAATCAGCCAGCAGATAAATCAAGTACAATAGTTTTGGAATCAGGTACGAATTTCGCTCGAGTGTTGTAATAGCATGCAAGGAACGCGTCACCGGCCGAAACGAGAATTGTATCGTTTGAAATCGATCGATGACACGCTTCATCTACTTTAACATCTAGCATAGTTGTCGTGTATATTTGGACTCCGTGTCTAATTTTGAGTAGGATTGCGTCTTTTTTTGAAATGACAAACATGCAATGAACGACCAACGACACCGAATTTTTATGGAAGGGAAAGGTATAAAATATGCATTATGACGATTGTTATGCTCGATCGTGTAGAGCCACAAGTGTGAGCTTTATTTCTGATTATTTCACGTGCTGTGCTTAACTTGTTCGCGTGTAAGGTATCGTGTGAAGCTGTGTAAGCCGCGGCCGCGTCTCGCGGCGAGCGGCCGCCGTGATCGGGAATGCAAGTGGATCGGAGTCAAGCCAGAGTCATGCGGTGAGTTGAGTGTACATCGACCGTATAGGAAACATGCAACAAGCTTGTGTGGGAGTGTATCGTGTGTGTGTGTGGCGCGAGCGGAGCCAGCTAAGGGAAGGTGTGAGAACCCCGAGTGACGCCGTTCCGCACCATGACGTTACTCTTAGTCAGCTTATGGCTTTGCACTGAACGTTTATCGCGTTGCCATATTATGAAAAAAATGTGTCAGGTATTCTTGATAGCGCAGTGATCGCCAGGTACGGAATGATTCAAACGGAGCGGGAGGTGTCGGATGGGAACGGATCAAGTGAAGTTTTGCATCCCATATCACCTGGCAGTTGAAATTTTATACCTTTCCTTGTCGAGCGAGGAAGGCCGATTGAGCTAAGTGGAATCGACCGAGGATATTCTGGAGCATTCGTGGTCACGCACGTCGACATACTGCTACTCCACATATTAAACATCACCAAAGAATGTAAACTTGCAACATGTCAGAGCTAAGGAGCTGCGGGCGAGGAGCGGGCGGCGGAGGAGACGCGCGCTCTCCGCCTCTAACGCTAGCACCGTCGTACAGTCAATATGTAAAAGTGAGAACATACCACATGGACAGAAAAGTAATATAATAATTACACGACGATTTACGTTCGAGCCAACAAGCTATTGCATGGACATCGGCCGGGGCGGGGGCCCTACGGCTACGGCCCGCGCGCGCGGCGCCAAGCAGCGTACAGCGGGGCGTCACCTTGAAGCCGTCATACGTCCAGCTGCCTAACTTAAGCACACAGGTTTGGACGTCGTAAGGAAAGAACTCGACGTCGATCGAGCACGAGGACTTATAGACGGCAGGCGGCTGCCACACCACCATGCCGTTGTAGTAGACCGTGGCCTTCGTCATCAGCGTCACCTCGTAGTTGCCGTCGGCGCTGCGGACAAACAGAACGGTCAGCGAAAGCGGTGACGGCGCTCCGCGCAATTACCTTGAATCCGTCGTACGTCCAGCTACCGAACTTAAGAACGCATGTTTGCTCGTCGAACGGAAAATATTCGACGTCAATTTCGCAGGAAGACTTGTAAATGGCAGGCGGTTTCCATTCGACTAGCCCCTGGTGGTAGATGGTCGCCTTGGTCGCCAATGTAACCTCGAAGTTGCCGTCGGCACTGCAATGTGAACGCATATTACACGCCGCCATGCTCCTCAGAGCGCATCGATTGTTCCACAATTGCTAGTACTTGTCATGTGCTGTGTGCCTAAAAGGATATTTTATGATCCAAGTGTTTATGTTCAACGTCATTCTTATTACTAATCTGAGTAATAATATGCTTTAAGTAATCTCTTAAGTGTCTGTGTTATTCACATGTTGTTTGCGCTTCGTGTGCGTAGGTGCTTAATCAATTTATTTGCCCGTCTTGTAGGTTTTTAAACAATAGAGAACTACGTAAGTTATTTTTTTATAATTTATATATTTACTCGTTCCAAATACATACACCGTTCAATATCGATACATTTTTTCCAACAAGATGTTTACGTGTATCCAATTTATAATCCAGGACCTCCAAAGTGTCAGACTAAACATGTAGCGACGTACACAATTCACATGGGTTTTTGACAGGGGCTGGCACCGTTAGGGTTCGCAAATGCACCTGTCACATCAGTTATTTACGGCGATTACAGGAGTGTGCAAAGCGCGCCCCTTCAGCCATCTCTGCCTGTTCTAACATCGTACGAATATAACACAACATTTAACACATACATGCAGAGACAACAGATATTTAAAAGATTTTAAATCGGTTGTTTTAGTTTTCATTTTATAGGATGAAATGCGTAAAATGGTTGGAGCATTTATTAACGTAATACATTGAATGTGAGATGAGTTGGGGGCACAATGAGGCAGGCGTCTTTATCGTGATTCAAAGGGTGACAGTCGTGGTGGTTCTTCTGGTTGGGGTGTAAGCAAAAAGATTCACATTAGAGGGAGAAAGGCGCGCACAGGTTGCAGAGGGAAGGATCGGAAATGAGTAACGATTGCTGTCCGGGCCATTTATCAAAGTCTGACGGTGTCGCTCGAAGGTGGTGGACGGAACAAAATGAATGCCGTCGTATAATTCAAGTACATCGTTCCATTAGTCAACCTACTTACGTACAAAATTAGTTCTTAGGAAAAAAAAATTACTTCTATTATTAGCTTAAATGTACTTTATTTTGATTTATGTTGTGGTGCCTATTGGTAAACAAATCTCGGATAACATGATGAACAAAAACGCCATTAAATAAATCAATATTTAATTTTTTAACTTGCCTTAAATTTTTAACTTAATACTTTAAACTGAACCATCTTTTAAACTGAATTTCGGTCTACAGATTTACTATTATAATGTATGAGTCGGTCCACTGCCTTCATCGTGCTCTTTAAAACGTCGTCGAGATCTGTTTTAACATCGTCCACTAATTTTGACATGACACCCTTCAGGTTATACAAAATATTTTTTAATCCATTATATGTACTGTATTCTGGTTCGGAGTGCACCTAAAACAAACACATTAATTTAGGGAAAGTATGCATGCCTCTAATAAGCGCTTTTATTGGAATAGGACAAAATACATAGAATGTCAAAAAGTCAATTTATGTATAGCTCACTTTTATCTAAATATAGTAGAGCTATTGTAACATATTGGTAAAGGATGATATACCTTTATAGGTTTGAAACGAGTATAGGCGTATTATCTATTTAGCTGCTAATATATATGGTATTATAAACTAAATTATTACAAACTTTTGCAGGCGATTAACATTAGTAGGACTATAAAAAACAGCTCTCTATCTAAGTAGACAAATTCTGAACTGGTCAAAACCGAAAGTAAGTGGTTAAAATTGCCACTGCAGTTGTAAGTACTGTTTCATAGGAAACCAGAAACATTTTGCCTTTAACATGAAGATTTACTAAATAAACATAAAACACACAAAATAAATAGATTACCTCTAATACGAAGGATAGCAGTATGAAAACAAGTGTCACGACAATTAACAACTTCATATTGTGAAAACAAATAATGGTACACGAGCGTAGTGATCAGTGTCTGCCACTATATTCAGCCAATTAACCAATACGTCTTCATTTGAACAAATTAATTTACTGGTTAAACATTGAGCACAAAGGAGGCAGGCGATTGCGACTGAAACGTGTTTGTATACGAGCATATTAAGTAAGTAGGCACATAAATTAAGGAACTTCTAGATAATTTGGATACTGCCGCGGCGAAGTTTTGAGCGCTTCACCCGGGAAGCTAACGACAAGTACCTACTCTACGTAGCACTTCACAGCGCAGATTCTTAAAAGTACACGTATAAGTAGGATTTTTTTTAATTTAGGTAAAACAAAAAAGTAGCTGCCTCACATCTAGGGCTTCAGTTTAATTTACAGCTTGGTAGGAATAGCTGACGAGAATGTGTCACAATGTTAGTAATAGAATGAAATAACGTTCTTATACTTAGTAAGGTAAACGTTTTGTACGTAAATAGTTCTAATATCAGCTTTGGGTTCTCAATGACTTTTTCTGTCTACAGAGTGAATAAATAGAAAAAGGAAAGAAAAATGGCCGATAATTAGAGTAGTCCCGTGACAATTGGGCCACGCAAATATTTAAGCGGCTCTAGGGTAAAAGGAATACTTACCTATACATATTATAATAACGGATATACGAACGCTATTGATTGTTTTGTTCATTGACAAAATCAATGAAGACAACTTTCTTGCAACTTTATATAACAATAGAATTCAGAGTTATTTACTTTATGCAAATAATTTAACTAATTTAGTGGGTAACTAGCAAGCTAAATTAAGGAGATCTATTTGTTCACAAATCGTTTAACGAGGTATTCATATTTTTTTAACATTAACTAGAATTCCGCTGCATGCTGTAATATTTAAATCAAACACTATAGTAAAGTTGGTGAACTACTATCATTTTATGTATAAGCACCCTGATGCTATGTGCTATGTTTTTCTTCTACTGTTTATTCATGATATTAGTATGCATTATTCGTAAAAGAATTCCTGATAATTTATATGGGATTCCTATCTCACTCATATCAGGGTAATTAAGCGCATGAGAGACAGAGAGCGTGCAATCCCCAATAAACACAGCTTATGAGAGCTTTCGAGCTTTCGTGGCGTTCAAACGAAAATCCATTAACTCACTCCTATCTACTTTATTTTCAGTTAGGAACAACTTTCAGCTTGACTGTAATAATGTTAATGCATTTGACTCTGTGGGCGTTCAATAGTTTTATGACTCCGAGACAGACTTTACTTGGACTTTTACGAGCATGCATAACGATAAACGGTCTGCTGCTGATAGCTAAGAGACTTTATTGTGAACATGATGATCATTTTTATACGCTATATCTCTATTCAATGATCGTATAAAACGACGATGTCATGAAGCCATTAGTACGTTGCCCAAGTTTACTAGTTTATCTGAAACTTGGCTGTAAATTCATTTGTAAATTGAACAAACAATTGAATGTATGTATAGTTGTAGTATATATATACACGTTTTGTTTAGACATTGAATGCTTGTATGAGTGTTGGTATGGGGTAATGTAAATGTTTAAGTAAATTATGTAGCAAAACTACAGCACAGGAATCATTTTTAGGTATTTATAATTTTAGAACATTATTTCATTTAAATACGGACAAAGTAGCGATAGGCCGCTTGAGATAATCCGAGAGGGAAGTACTAGCGTCCCTTTGAGGGAACTAAGAACCCTTCCATTAACATTTGAAGCATGAAATACTTCCAGAAAGCCCTAAAAATCAAATATATCTACTTTCAACAGATTATTCTGGTGATGAAGCGTAATAAAGAGTATTAATTAACGTCGTTGTGTTTACTCAATTTATATACAGCACATTTTACTATTTCTGCTGTATTAGGTACTAGTTGATTTAACTTGATGTAGGGAGTTAAAAGTACAGCAGTCGTGGCCGAGCGGTTAAGGCGTCTGACTAGAAAT
Source organism: Glyphodes perspectalis (assembly GCA_951394215.1). NCBI lineage: Eukaryota > Metazoa > Arthropoda > Insecta > Lepidoptera > Crambidae > Glyphodes > Glyphodes perspectalis. Next base: position 7,202,968 of record OX596204.1, read on the forward strand.
CAGATTCCCTCTGGGAGCGTAGGGAGTTAAAAGTATTAAAATATCAATTTTATATAAAATGTGATATAAAGTGGTATAAAGGTAAATGTGAATTATAATACATAGATTCGACACATATGTGGAAGCTTATACAGAACAGGTAATATCAAGTAACATAAACAGTGAAGATCAGTGGATGATGGTTATTTACTCTCCGCTCGAAACACCGTAAAGGTGGAGTCGGCAAAAAGTGTTCGCAGCGGCAAATACCTGCGGCGCGGGTCCTCGAACCGTTTAACTGAACCAACTCACCCGATATTTACCCAAGACTATTCCCTGCCCGCATAAAGTAAATTTTCCTTAGGTGACTGATATATTGAAATCGAAAGTCTCTATTAGGTCGAAATATCTCATTAGAACGACGATATTCATTTGCCCCACAAAATCGAAAGGAAACCTTATTGATTTCTTAGAACCGGGTTATGGAAATCTAAAGAGCACGTATATCCTATTGGATGAGACACGTAACGGAGTAAACAGAATTTCTCAACGGGAAGAAATGTTTTACACATTTCATCTGGCTTCAAGTTAATAAAGATCGCTCGATGCTTCAAAACATTTTACGACTTTATTGTTTTACTAGTTGCGCTTGCCCGGCGTCGCTCGGGCGAATTCCCCGGATTGTCCCAAATTTTCTTTTCATAAAAACTTTCCTCGGACTTAAAGGAATATTAAAAAAATTGTGTAGCTAAATTGGTCTAACCGTTCTCAAGTTGCGCGCTTAGCAACAACAATTTATTTCCATTTATTAATATTGTTGAGTTATTTCAATGATACCAAATACATATGCTATAATAAAGACACACACTATTGGTATTAATATCAATTCATAACATGTAATGGTAAAATATCACCTTATTATATAATTTTCAGATATGATCAGGTAAATTCTCATAATTATCTATGTAGAGATTTGCGACAACGGCCACATTATTATATGTTCTATGTTATAGAATGAAATGAGAGGTCATCTTAAACCGTTTGTAATGTTTGTGTTACTTATTTTGTACTTTCGCTTAAATAAAGTGTTCTATCAAAAAGAAACAACTGGAAACTCATCAATATTCTGAAGATCGGTCGTGTAAGGAGGGCAAGATAATGACAGCGCCGCCTATCTGAATAGCTATAAGTACCTCTACTCGCTCCATTTCGGGCTACCTGCGACGCCGTCAATTTCTCTTTGTTATCTTAGGGTAGCTGGAGTTACGCTCTAAGCGTAAACGTTGGTGGAATTGAACAAGCGCAAAGCCTGTAAAGGCGAGATTTATAGAGCGCCCGTCGAGTTTACTGACACTACACTTGCAGACGTCAGCCTACCTTTCACAATTGAGTTACGTTAATGTCTCCGTAGAAACGCAAAATGTTTTAAAAGATGTAACAACGGTATAATTTGCACTGTGAAATTATTTATGTTATATTAGTTTTCACATTTCTGGTTTCTGAGCTTAGCAACGTGATGGCAGATGAATCATATTTCATTCATAGCATTATAATTATTTGATTAATCTAGTAGGTACAGTAACAAATTCAAATGGAACATAACCCTCCACTTTCATTCGTGGCTTATTGAATTAGATCTATTTCGGCCCTTCCCGTGACCAGATTGTTGAAAAGTAATTGAAAAGGCACGGTGGGGCGCTGTAGGTAACTAAGTAAACCGCAAAGTGCCTCTCCCTGAAGCGTTCTTTGAATTCTATAAGTTACAATCGCACGACGCTACTAAATGCAAAACAAATTCTAATGATTTTTTTCGTTTAGATATAGATTTCTTCATAAACCCGGTGTAAAATCTGATATTTTGTGTTTTAATATATGTTTAAATTTAATATTCCAAATATCATTTCTGGGATGTGCACCAGCGTCATGCGACTTGTCGCATACATATCTAATGCTTTGGATTCAAAAGAGTCATAAACCATTTACAATAGAAAGGATTCAATTTTTTATTAAAAATCTATAATAGTACTGGTTACCATTATTACGAAACAAATCTCGCTAAAAGATACGACATGAACAAAATAATATTCTGCGATGTATGAACGTATATCTAAGTAACATAATGCAGAAATGTGCATCATGTTAGATATACATTTCAGTCATGTTTTTATTTAAGCATTAGTATAAAACAAAAACATTATATCTATAACAAAACCTGGCTTATTACGAGTATATGGTTGCACACTAAAAACAAGATAAAAACAAAACACCTACCGATGGAGTACTTAATCCGTAATATCATTTATTTGAGAGACGGTAAAAAGTTCTACTTGAAATAGGCTTTCCATTTAAATGAATCAGCAAATATGAGGAAAATTTATTCTAACGGCAGAGTTACGTATTATACTCTGGAAAAAATATCGGGTACATTTTATTTAAATGGACAAATTCAATGCCTAAGGTTTTTTATTTAGGACTAAATATGAAAATGAGACTTGAATCTAAGTGGTATCTACTGACAAAGACTTATTTTAATTTAAACCGAAATTAATAATAATTGAGTAACATATTGTCGTCCCTGTCGAATATATGTACTAAAATAGTACATTCAAATCTCAGTTACTTTCCAACTTTCATTTAACTTGCAACCAGAACAACATTTAGTTTACAACTGGTTGCAAAAAGTTGCAATGTGTAGTGTTCTTTTGCCGTGTTACGAAACATTTTCCAACTAAATAATATAAGAATGTTATTGACATTGCATAATGTTGCTCCTCAAAGAGTAACTGCAGTGTGAACGTACTATCTTAAACTAAACACCATGAAAAGTCAACCTTATTGTAAGAATTTAAGGGACTGTTATCGACATCAGCATTAAGGGAGAGCCTAAACTTAGCAGTTAAGATAGTGGATTCAACTTTTCTATCTACTATATTCCTGGGTCCGCCTTAAACTGTACTGGGACCCTTGGGCACACAAGAATTTAGGGCCCTTTTGGAAAATTAAAAAGCGAATTATAGTAACATTTTTTATCATGAAAAGTTAATAAGTAAGTAATAATATATATAATATAATATGTAATTAATAATATACATGGTTGCTGATTTATTGGTTACGATTACCATAATGGTTTCTTTAGATATTACTGTAGAGCAAAATCTTCTATTATATCTTCGAAGTAATTTTTTTGAAGGATATCACTTTTTATGCACATTAAAGATAAAATTTCTCAGTCGTTCTTGTAACATTGTTGTACGCAAATTATTTGTTATCAACTTTAGTTGTCAAAATGATGGCTCTCCCCTACAACCAATAGCGAAAGGAATATTCTTGTAGCAACTTCAACGTTCGAAAACAGACAGAGAATTGTCGGCCCTTCGAGGCTCCTTGAGGAGTTATTATTATGGTAAAGACGGTATTTTATAAACCTCATCTATTCTCCTATTACTTCTATCAATATCCTATACTTCTCCTATTTTCTTTTGATCATCTCTCGCTTACTCAGTAAAACAAATAAAACACGATAGTTCGTCAATTGTCAAGATCGGCCATCGCTACTCGGTCCGCGTGGTTTAAAGGCTCGCTAATGCAACGGGTCGGTCGGCGCGGCTCACTTGTTGTAGAGCACGATGTCGGGCCGCCAGATGTGGTCGGACGGCACGTGCAGCATATGCACGCCGCCGTACTCGCGCGGCTCCCACCGCAGCTTGTAGTCGTACCACGACTGCTCCACCCACAGATTCGTCGTCATTATCTGGTTCTTCAAGTTCTGGCGACAATTATTCATCAATAAGTACATCTTGGCCGTGTTAGTCTGCTACTTAAACATAATGTACCAACTGTGTTACTAAATAAATAAATATCAGACTACATCATATTGATCTGACTCCGAGGTAAGTAGCTCAAGCACTTGAGTCAAGAATATCAAAGGTGGTATTAACAAATATATACTTAAATATTAGATCTGACCCAGACACAGAACAAACACAAGTATTCATCACACGGATGTTTGTCCTGGGTGGGGATCGAACCCACAACTCTTGGCGCATGAGGCAGGATCACTCAACTCGAGTAACTTGCCTAATATGTCGTAAAAAGAGAGTAATGATTTATTGGGATTGGGATAGTGATCGTTAAGGCGAGGAGCTACCTGGTCACGGATAATTGTAAACGTATTTAAGTATTTCTATCCATTGGATACCAAGTCTAAATGACAGTACACATACAGACAAATGGTGGGTAAGTATGTCTAAAGAATTTAATCAAATTATTGCAATTTAGCTTCTAAATAAGAGCTGTGGGCTAACCGAAATTAAAACATCGGTAACTTCTTTTAGCCTCAAATTGCATAAGTTATCAGTCCTCTATTAGTTTACTGATGTAGGTACAATACCAACAATTTCCAAAACGTGAACGAAAAAATGTCTTTCCATTGTCAGCATTCTCTACCGATTTTTCCTGTACGATGTTGACAGAATATGAATAAATGAAGGTTATAATCCTTTCGCTCCACGACGTGACGAAAATCCCATTTTATACTAAAGAAAGAACGTGCTTAATCTTTACGTATCTATATACTTTTCAATATATTTGTTCATAGCCGAACATGAAAATTTACCATAAAATTTTGTAATAGTTTTGCGTTCAGATAGTAATAGGCTCAGATTATAGAATCTGAGATAATAGGTATGCAAATCCAGGATTACAAATATTAGAAAGCAAAGAAGATATTTTATATTTTGCAAATATTGAATATGTATTTTGCTTTCGACATCAAATATGATCCGAATACAGAATAATCAACCAATAAACAGCAAGTAGGGTTGCGATTATATAGTCGGCGATTTATAAAAGTTATCGTTGGTTGCGATAATTGGACCACTTAATTTTGGACACTCATAAGTTTTAAACACGACGTAAGAAAATAATTTCTTTGCCAGTAAATGGCCTTATATTCTAATTTTATAAATAATTAAGCTACAAATGAGAATAAACATAAATCTCAATGGTTTCCTCGTTTGGACCACCGTGACTTTGATTGGCCCACATGGTTGCTATCATTGGACTTAGAAATTATTCTCTGCTGGTCCATTGTTGGAGCCTGTCAGGTTAACAAAAATAATACGATACCACTTTCTTAGAATCAGTCTTTATTTTGGAAAAGTGCTAACAAACGTGTGTGATGACAATAATCAAAGACTTCTGGCAATAATAAATGACTAAAGGTGGTGCTAAAGGTGCTGGTGCTAAAGGGGCTTCGCGGGGGGCTATGTAGTCATTCGGGTAGATACAAAGGACGTTTCCAAAATGCATAGTTTGCGAGTTATCGGGATGGTCCAATCGAAGCGCTGGTCCAATGATCGCAACCTTACCCTAATTTTTAATGAATTGAAAATGATCTAATTTTCTATTCATGAAGTTACGAAATTACTTTTGAGTAATAATTCTGATTTCGGACTATATTGTCTGAATTATCTTTGAAGGAACTGTCTGTTTCTAAAACTTATATAATAATATCATGATTTTATGGAAAAGAACTGATTTTTATATAATGATAATCACCGCATAGGGTTACGTACTCGTTCTTATGTAAATAATTGCAAAGTACCTACCTACTTGTAATTCCGTTAAAGTAATACTCAAATGAAAAGAAAACAATTCACAAAGAGCGATTAGCAACGATTAATGCGGAGCATTAGAAGCTTATTACTAATCTATTGTACCGTCTAATCAATCAATTCCCGGTCGCGGCGTAATCTTTGATCTTGGTAGGGAGCAGTAAAAAGAGAGGTATCCGTGACCAGCTCGAATTTATTACTTGGGATTTCTTCGTTATATAGGGAGCTCAGGAACAATGTGCATTCGTGACTTTAAGTATATTTGAACAAGCGTTTACTTTATTTTATGTTAATATAGGTACAAAAAATGCAGAATTTATATCAATATTATCTATTTTACAGGATTAAAACTGCCGCATGGTTTAATCAAAATATATATGAACAAATTGCTTACAAACGGAACCTCTATTACAAATAACTATTAAGCTTACTAATTTGTTTACTTTAATTTGCAAGTAGTAAACCAAGCGAGGTTCTGCACGAGAAAGTAGTTTATTTCTTATATTCATATAAGAAATAAACTACTTTCCTTAAAAACTTTCCGTCTTGCCCAGTTAACTTTACTAACTAGACTCGTTAAAGTTATGTCGGGAAAAGGCGTAAAAAACCTCACCCACTGCCATATAGGTTATATATGCCTAATTAGCCAAATTTCTTACATTTTAATCCAATATTATAATGCACTTTGGTTTGTTTATAACGAACCCGATCAATAGCTGATTGTGCGTACCAATACCTTCCAGGTACTGAAGTAGCTTATTACATTGCTTTCCAATTAAACTTACTAGGTAGCATAGTTTATCAATCTAATCAAAATAAGTAATCTATAATACTACTTGATATAATTCTAATACCTATTTGTAAAAGCAACCCTTTACTAAGGGGGTGCCCCAGGGCTCTTTATTAGGACCATTACTCTTTTCAATGTATATAAATGACCTTCCGTATTATACTGAAAGCCTACGTAAGAGTTTTATTTGTAGATAATACCTCCTTATTGTTTACAATGCCTAATGTTGACAAGTTAGCACTAATAATGAACATATTGAACTTGTTGACTCCACAACTCTTTTAGACATGACTATAGATTCTAAGCTACAATGGGTTTAGCTGCATAAGCAGTTAGGAAAATAAGGCAACTGAGTGATATTTAAACGGCGAGGCTAGTTTATTTCAGATAATTCCACAGCGTTATGTCATACGGTCTATTGCTATGGGGTACCGCTTCTGACATACAAACCATATTTGTGTTGCAGTAGAGAGCAAATCGATCCATATATGGCCTTAGACCTCGTCTCACTTAAAGAAATATTTAAAGAGATAAATATATTGATCGTAGCTTCCGAATTCATATTTGATTGTATTTTGTATTATCTAACTTAGATGAATTCTATAAGAAATCTGACGGTCATCGGTTTAATACGAGAAAAATAAACACAAACTCGCTGTTCCAAAACTCAGGATTAATAGGATTAGTGGTTCATTTGTAGGTCTAAGCATAAACATGTTAAATGTTATTGAATTACCAACGCATAAATTAATGTCTTATATTAAATCATGTTTTATAAGAAAAGGTTACTACAAAATAGACGATTTTTAAATGATAAAAATGTTTGGACAAGATAATCTGCTCGCATGCACAGTTAAATTTTTCATCATGATATTTTAATGTACAACATTTAAAAAAAAGGCTATCTGTTGAGTTTCTTATGGGACCTCTTCTCATCAGACCATTCACGTCGAGGTGCTGGTAGGGTAAAAAAGTGTGACGTGCAAAAGAATTTGTTACAAATCTGCTTGCAGAAATAAATCATTTCATTTCATTTCATTTTATTTTAACATGTTTGGTTCACTTCTACCTTTATAACTGTTTAAGCTATCGGACCCCATGTCATTACGTCTACATTTTACCGATTTTTGTAACGAACTGAGAAAAACACAGGAAAAAGTTCAGCAAATTAAGATTGCTATCTTTATCGTAAAACCTCCCCACTCCAATGAAAAGCAGGATACGACACTGTGTTATTATGAGACAAGTTTTACTATAAAGTCCGGACTTTATTAGCTTTGTGACAAAGTAATTTGTTAAAATGTTCGATACACACATAGTTTTTTAGAGATGTGTCGTAAAAGAGCATTAGGTTGAAGTTAAAGACCAGTGCTGTTATGTTAGACTAAGCAATAAATCAAAAAATGTTTTTGTGGAGACTTCCAAGAAGGTTGTTGAACTAATATCTTAGTGGGGGGAGACAGCCCTAAGCCGGTATCCATCATACTATTTGTGCGAGGCGCTGTTCCTTCCTCCTCCTATTGTTTGTCCTCTGTGTCGGCGATTTATAAAAGTTTACTAAGTGCCTACTGTTTATATTCTTTTCTTACGTTTTTCGGACAGCCATATGTTACGGTTAAGGGAAAAATTACGAGTTCATAAAATCTGTGTCAAAAGAAGAAACTTTTTATATTGATCACAAAAGTTTTGATTACAGTATATGTTCGAGCTTCTACAGAATTTATGATAAATCGAATCTGTAAGTGCTAAGTTATCAGAACTTTCATGGAAAATAATATTGAACATAAATTCATGTGTCATTTACTTATTGCTAAGAAAGTCACATAACGAATACCTACATAAAATATTATTTTTCGAGTGAAACATTCGTGCAATTTATGTGATGCCTAAAAAATATTCTAAATACGAGTAGTACCTACTTCCTTGCCCTTGAAAAATAGCTAAGAGTAGGCATCAGTTGCGATACATTGTTACGTTATATTATTAATTAATATTTATGTCCCATGTTAATCTGGGACTTGAAAATATGTATGATTGAATGAATGAATGATTTATTTTATTTGTATAAACCATATTTCATTGTTACAGTACAAAAAAAAAACAAGTAGCCAATTACAGTCTTAAGCTTGTTAAATAATGTGCCAACTGTGGTTCTTGTCTAGCATGTCGTAAAAGGCGACTAATGGTTGGTATATGGGGTTTTGGGTATGTGAATGTGTAGGCGACAAGCTAGCCACTTGTCACTACTTTTCACAATTTTCCATCTAACCAAGCCCAGTTTTATTTTTGTCTGAATGTGGTTAAACTCTGCCTACCCCTTCGATGATTATGGGCGTGACATTATGTATGTACGTATGTATTTATCAATAATATGAAAATAATGTATAGAAAAGCTAAAATATTTTTTATGCTTTATCATATTTTCATCATCATCATCATCATACCATCACGCCTGTAATCCCCAAGGGGTAGGCAAAGTTCAAAGGGCAATAAGCTCCTTAAACCACATTCAGTCAAAAAATTGTTATTTATACTGTGGAAAATGTTAGTGTATAATAATATTTCTTACATACATACTTTACTTTGTTATCTTGTTACGTATAGCTTCGATAAACTATGGATTTGAAACTACGGATTGAGAAGGGTACGTTCTAATGATTCAATGGATTACCATATTGTAAGTTTGTATCGATTCGTTTGTATCGTATTCAGTTGCTACGATAGCATCACCTTCTTTTATAAAATAACTAAAATTTCCAAATACTTCTATTTAATACATTCACATGGAAACAACTATAATACTAGATATATTTTATAGAATAATACTTATCTATTCAATGTAAACATATGCCGCATTAAAACACTTTATAAAAATATATATTTTATGGACAAAGTGATTAATGAGAACAATAAACAAAATGCCTGGGCATTAAGAATAATGGCTAGCTTTATCGGGCAAACTGATTAATTATTATTTAAACTTCATTATTTATCACATTGTCTGGTCATTATGTATATTGCTACGTGACCATGGGGCAATATGATAATAAAGCTACATTGGACATGGACAATGTGCAGGGAGGGAAACAAGCTCGTGATACATTAAACAACCAGAGACCATTGAAATTAATATCATACGTTTATTTTACACTAATATTTATTTTCATATGTAGCAGGTAGTTGTTTGAATAAAATAATAGGTACGACCACGAGCTAAGCGAGGAGGAGTGTTAAGTACAACTGCGACCCTATAAGCGCACGAACCGAGCGAGCGAAGCGAGCGTGCCGCGGCAGCAGCCGGCGAAGGGCCAGAACCGAAGATTTTTTTTACATTACATAGTTACAAATTCTGGATCATGGTGATGATCGTGATCCAAAAATTTGAGAAGAAGTGGACCCTGACTAAGCACGGCGCATAATATTAGGAGGATGAATATGTCGAAATAAAAATAATAGTAATGAGACATGTTTTTTATTACTCTGCCCGATAGGTGACGGACATTATGTACAATGCCCGGACAATGTGATTATTTGAATAGTTATTATCAAATTGCTATCTCATGTTGATCATTTTTATAATACTTGGACATTACTTGTAATAACCAATTTACCTATCACTAGGTCCATAACATATTATACACATTTAGACACATTTAGACGATAGCTTACTCCTGCATCTTCACTCACAACCTTTAAGTAATAACCGTACTAATATTATAAAGAGGAAAGATTTTATAGTTAGTTTGTTTTACATTGAAAAGGCTCCGAAACTATTGGACTGATTTGTGAAAATTCTTTCACCAATAGAAAGCAACTTTTTCAGCAAGTAACATAGGCTTTATTTTACACCCGTATTCCCACGGTAACGGGATCTACGCGGGTGAAACCGCGGGGCGCTGCTAAAACAAATAAAATGCTTGTAACTATATTGTACCTATTAATATACTTATTCCATAGTTTTATTAAGCTTTTGAAAATATGAAGAACGACGAGTGAGTCCACCAATAAGACAAACGAACAGAATATGTTATTTTATGAAGAAGTAATAAAGAACTGAATCCGTGGTTAAAAACACCGTTATTTTTTATATATTAACTGTCTCAAAACCCCAAAAACCATTATCAAATCAAATTATAATATTTACGACCAATATTTTTTTTTTTCTCTCCATGAAATATGTTACTTTAAACGAAGTTTCTCATTAAAAAGATTTTTAGGTACATGTGTTACGGACATCAATCACTTGTTCAATCCCCTTTTTACCACGCATAAAAGCGCTTAGTTAAAAGCAATACACATATCGTATTCACCATTTAGTTTCCAATACAGATTCAGATTATTTAGGCTATCCATCAAATTCATTGGTAGGTAAACAAATAGGTATGGTGATTTCGTTGATAATGTTCCGTTTTTGTTTTAAAACACGCGGAAATATTTTCCTCAAAATAAAAATGTCTAATGAGCCGTTACAAATCCAGTGTACGTACAATTTATCACGCCATTTGATCGAGTCAAAGCGGTCGGATACCATTTCATGTCCCTTTATCTTTCTGGACAATATGCAAGAAGGGTTTTATATAAAGGGAATCTCTGTCACTGAATACTTTATTTTCCACTGAGGCAAGGTATCACCGACTGTGTTTTCCCAAAGGATATTAGATTACTCTCGTATGATAACCCACACGCGCTGCCGTATAGGCGTGGAAAACTCTGTCTTCGTATACGTCTCCGGTAATGGATCAATTCCCTACCCTCTTTTAAATTGGTTTAATAGGTTTTTTCACAGGCAACCCTTTTTATGCCTACGAAACAATTACAAATGATAGTCAATATCGGAACTGGAAAAAATCGATCAGTGTGCTTTATTCTTTGCTTGAATAAGTATTAATGTAATAAATTGTTTTTATTTACATATTTTATATCAATATAAATGAACGGAAGCAATATTATAAGATCTTCAAACATTTTGAACCAACAGCTATCGCTCTATCGATTGAGGCGTAAAACATATACAAGATGTGTGACCATGCTCATGATCTTGTCATGGATCAAAAAGGCAACATTTTATTTCAGTTCTGTCACCATAATGTCACACATACATAAAAACTTATAGTTTATTAAGTATAGTAGAAAAGTATAGTATAGCAATACAAACATAGATACTATTGTACATAACCTTTTCTATCTAACAATTCTCACAACAGAACTCAAAAGGCATTCAATAAAACAGTGCTCCTGTATAGTAAATTAGTTCAACAGAATCATTCTATATAGAGCCAAGAACAACACCGGGGAACTAGAAAGCACTATACGGCCGCTTTCGCGCTCCAATTCATATTGGAGAGCCTGCTAGTAGTTTATGTCGCCGGTTGATTGAAGGGCAGGCCGGGGGTATTTTTCTATTGTTCCGTTTAAACAGCTTATTTTCTACCTGAAACTGTATTAGTGTTAACACAATCTACTTTAGTTACATAATTGATAATGAGATATCAAGAATTACATTAGGTGCCATTTTATAAACAATCCTAGTCAATATAAAAAAGAAAATGCTGCAGTAGATGGCCGAATATTAAATACCCGCTCTGAACGACTGATTATTTTTTAATATATCGTTAACTTTTTTGGTGTACCTATCGCATAACTACAATGTCAACTAACACAAAATTCTTAGTAAAATTTTTGAAATAACTTTACAAATCTAAATTACATTTCAAAATTCTTAATCTACATAATTATACACTTGTTTAAATTTAAAATGAAAGGTTGCCTTCCATCTATAACATATATTATATTGCAAAATACAGCCTTGACAATGCCTACATGATAACGTCCGCTATACGCAGTCTTGTTTAGTTCCGGTTAATAAAAAGTGTCATAGCCAAAAGCCACGCTGAGAAATACCGCCGTAAGTTGCGACGTCTCGGCAGATTTTGGTAATTTAGTAATACCGTGGGACTAAACCCTTTTACAAGACCAAGGATTTATTTACCTTAGCTGACTTACCTGGGCACCGCTACGCAATACACAATGCGGACAATGTGTAATATGTTTCGTAATTACGTGCCTATTTTGTCCCTGCATACTTCTACATTAGGTACATAAGCTTTGCTTTGTAGCATTAAGTAAGAAGATACTTTAATTTAGGTGTATATTTATGAGATGAATGAGATTATGTATAAGTAGGTATTTTCATTCCAATGTAGGAAAGATGAGTTATCATTATTATGGTATAGGTATTCACTCAATCTTGATTGTACAACGAATAATAAGAACTATTATATTAATTACTATCATACCAATAGGTATATAATTCTTAATTTAGAATTATGTCAAGTTATATAATTACTATAAGACAGTTGCTAGAGAGGTTATAAATAAAGAGTGTAAAATATATACTTTCATCCACTGTGTGTATAAGTAGGTACTACTTTAGCACGCTTCAAGAGTAAAAAACTTGGGACGTTTAAACTGTGTTCATTCTGGAAAAGATACAGTATCTTGTATATTTTCCTTTGAGGCATGAATTAGTTTATTAGCAAAAAACCTAATACTTTTCTAAATAAATCTGAGGAGTACCGTCTCAGAGCAACTTAATCTTGTAAAACTACTACAATATAATAATGATATATCATCATGCGATGTGCCCTTAAAGATAGTAACTTGGAAAAAAGTCTCGTGAGGAACATTATCTTCTTCGCTCACGCTCTTGACACGCCTCCTCTCAGTCTCACAAATGAGGCGCCATGTTTGGTCGTCATTATTATGGTATTCAATTTAACCTCATCTTTATTTTTCCTTATCGTTTTCTGATTTTTTTTATAGTGTGTATGGTAGAAGCCAGTGGTATCGCACGAAAAGTGCGTCAGAACAACAAAAAAATAAATTAATTTTGTGGATCGGCGCACATCTTGCCTGGTTGTGGGCATTACAAACTACACATAATTAAGTACCAAATACCATCTTCACATACCTACACTTCCCGTTATTTTTTTTTATGAGATAACTTACATGTTAAAAGCGTTATGGTAAAATTATCATTTTTTTTTAAGTTTGAGTTAGATGGCGATTGTTTTGAAATTATTCACGTTTCGTAGGAAAACAGGAAGTTGCTGGTTGAGTTCAGAATTCATATTAGAAGTTATATCGAAGTTCGATGTAATTTTCAGTGCTGCGTAACTCGGATTAACTCGATGCTCAGGGTACAAACTGAACTAATTTATCACAATTCGGCATCCTTTCCGTGTACCTAAACATGTTGAAATAAGTTAAATTGATTTACAAACTTTCTAACCTTGTTAAGATATCTCTTTCAAAATTATAAACGATGCAAAAATTATAATTTTCTACACTCATCACATCATACAAAATAACAAACGGGTTTATAATCTACTTACTTAGTTTTCTAAGTAAAAGTAGTTAAATTTTCCTTTTGTGGAAAATCACCAGTTTTAAATTTGCTGGCATCTTGACAAGCGGAGAAAACAGTATCTTTATATTGTGTGAAAAAAAATTATATTATATCAATAAAAAGTAAAAAAATTTTGTCCTTTAAGACATTTTAAGAAAACAACAAATTTTTGAGTGAACGGTTTGGGAAAAAAAAGCCGAAAGTACCTAGAGAGATAATGTCATCTTATATTTCACTCGCTGTATATAAACGACCTTATATTGAAGCTTGTATAGGTAAAGAAAGGTATTTGGTAGGAAACAGGCCTATTTCGAAATTCGTTTATAGTCAAAAAATCGTATTGCCTGTATGGCACGATCCTCTTATCCACGCTTCAATGAAAGCGCTTACAAATGGTGCGTTGAAAGGCACGTCAAAAAGCGTGTATAGATGCCCGATCTACTTTGTTATGAATAATACACGAGGTTTCACAACGTTGGTTAGGAGCATCAAATTATAAATATCTTTAGCCTAACGCAGTATTCTGGGCGAACAGTAAAAACGTTTAATTTTTTATGTACACGTATTAGTAGTTTTTAACTGTGGGTATATAAGTAAGTACGTCATACCAGTAAGTATTACATTTGCGTTTATATTTACCTAGGACAAGTGTTCATTTAACGTTAATACTTACGTTTTCCATGCGCACTTAACTCTTCCATTGTCTCAACATATTTTCACCTCCTATACTACATATAGTATGTGCCTTTATGTCTCGCTGGGGCGCAAGAAATCTCTGAAAGCTTTCTCGAATAATGCGTTAATCACTGAATAACATTACGTCACCGTGATAAATGCTTGGCGACGCTAAACTTAAAGCACAGTGACGCGGCGCTGCTTGGCAGAAAGCTCGGCTGAGAGCTTTGTGTTCCTCTCGGAGCACTCCGTTACGTCGATTGCGTATGACAGTAATAGTTTGGATGACAATCTTGTACGAAAAAGGAGGCACGACTAAGGTTTCTTTCTCAATTGATTTATTATCTAAATATTTTTGAGTGAATTGGTGTACCGATTTCTTTATACTGTAGCTCGGTTGTATACCTCCTTAGTTTTATTTTGTTTCTAATCATATATGTTTTATAGTAGAATAGAGCAGAAATTTTAGAGCTACTATTAATCATATTTATAAGTATTTTTCATTACAGCATGTCTCAATGTAGGCACTTAACCAATTTTAGATAAGTTTAATTTAATTCTTTCTCTCCAATTTCCCGACATTTGAAAGACTCACATGAAGTAAAAAAGGGTAGTAAACTCTATACTGACGCCAAAAAGTAGTGGCAATAGGGTATTATCCTCAAAAAATTTTTTAAGTCCGTAAGTTAGATTATCAAATATTGAATACGTATTTTTTGCTTTATCTGATACTCGAAAAATGACAAAGATATAGCGCTCCAAAGATTTGAAATTTAGCGCTTTACGTTACTTGGATGGTAAAATTTTACACACCCAGTCACGCGGTACTTTAACGCGCTGTATCTCCATCATTTTTAGTTTATTAAACAAAAGAAAAAATACGTAAGCAATATTTTTTTTGTAATCTCAATAGTGGACTGTAAAATTTTTTTGAGGAAAATAGCCTATTGGGTTGAGATATCGAATCACAAAATACACGGATAAAATTTTTAATCCGGCTTAAATCAATGCGCCCAACAAAAGCTCGCAAAAAAAGACGTGATCTTACAGGAATTTCCGGAATGTCCGGTGTTCTTCGAAATTCGCATCCCGTAAAATCGTAATAATAAAAAAGTTTGAAATTTAAGCTTCACCATTTATTCCAACGTATCAAAAGCGATGAAACGTTTGTGTTTGGAAAGCCTTTACCGAGACGGTTGGTTAGCTGAATTTTTAACGGAGTGTACAGCACACGTCATGGAGTGTTTGTGGACGGGTTGGGTTTAAAAGGACTACGTGATGTCGGGATTAGTTACATAAAGCACGTTGACCATTATCCCTTTTGTTTGGGAGCTTAGTGAAGCAGTAACTACATTAGGTACTTAGTAAAAGCGACAGCGGTCTTAATGCAGATTTAAATCATGACGGGCCTGGAATGTACAACGATAAAATGAGTTTCTTTGGAGTATGTTAATGAATATGAAGTAGGTATAAATACCTATTCTTAACTATAAACGCAAACTAAATTAAGAACTGGAGTAAAAATATAAATCTTATTTTTCATTACCAATGAGGCTGTCAAATGTGTAAATAAATTTAAAAATTGCCTACTTGCCTAGAAATGTAAATTTACGGTATTTAAGGGAAATAAGTCAGTTTTCCCAGTATGCATAACTGTTAATCTAAACATAAACTGATTGGATTTTAATGTAACTCTAGCCTTTTAAAAATACCCTTGATTTTGCATACTTTCTTTATGAAGATTTGTCCTCCAAACGCATAAGTTAATTAACAAAATATAAAACATAGAAAGGATAACCCATTCAATGTCAAAGATTAACTGAGCAACACACTAAGCGGGCTCAGCCCCATTATTTCACATCTTAATTACAATTCAAGACAAATTTCAACCCGATATTGTATTTTAACAAGTAAGAGAATTAAAACCCCGACAAAATAATAATATTTGTATCTTATTTCACGTCATGTAAACAGTACCATTTGCCACGCGGCAAAGCGCCTCGACTACTGACGAACAGAGCCTCATGTTTAATAAATAAACCAACGACTCTGCGCGTGACTTTCAACTGTAGCTGGATTGCCAGACGTGCACTGAATCTCTTCAGCAGATGCACCTAGTGTGAATTCCTTTGCTAGCTTTACAGGATTAACATTTGGGTGAAGTTACGCAATGACTTTCGTATCTAGTAGTAACCGTTGTACGTATGCATGATTAATACTACAGTAATTTTGTATAGCAGATACTAGACTGTAAAAACTAAGCTGCAGAAGCAGAGTTTGGGTATTCTAGTTACTAAACTAAATACCTTTAATCTCTAAATACTAGTGGTTCGGGATATGTATTAACTACGAAAGACTGTGATAGAATCTTAAGAATCTCTAACTAAAAGCTAAAAAGATAATATATTAAAATAAGTATATTTTAATATATTATCTTTTTAGCTTATAATAACGCTAAGGAATCTGTTGATATATTTTGAATTTAACAAATTTTGAAGTAAACAAGGCTTTTTCTTACCTAAGTTGGTACTTTAAATGTTAGGTTAGTTTTCTCCCCAGAAGGGAGAGAGACTACAGAACTTACAACACTTCACGAAGATCCTCTCAAACCCTTTTTACCGATACCAATATGAGATAAGACCGTACAAAGTATATAATATACTCATTCTGTTAAGAAAGTAGGACATGTCACAGCATCTGAATCTCAAAGTAATGACCCCATGTGTGTCTTAATCCGTGTCATGTAAACAGCGGCGCGTTGAGCGGTGACGAGTGTCGAGAGACATCTTGTGTTTAACAAACCAATGGCTCTATGGCCGACTTTCAGCTCTTTTCACACACCTTTTTAATAACTTTATTTGTGCTTACGCACTACATGTCTCGAAAATTTTATCTTTAAGAGGAAAAATTTTACTAATTATATCTTCAAAATGTTCAATTAGCAATAGTGATGGTCAACTCGAGATGCTAACTCGAGTTAGCTCGAGTTGAGTACTCTGTGACTCGAGTTTAGATTAGCGCGATAAAAGAAAGGAACAAGCGATGATTTGGGTAAAGTTCAGTTCCATTTCAATTTTACATTACAAATAACGTGCTTTTAACCATTAAAAATAGTTTTATTTATTAAAAAATCCTGACACAAACTTGAAGTGGAACATTTATCGCAAGGATTGACACAAAGATCGTTAATAAGTCAACGAATTGACAACAAGAATTTGTAAGGGTCCATTTTGTGGTTTCTCTGTGTTTTCGTGTTCTAAAATGCTATATAACATTGATACTCGTAGATTTCACAACAATATTTAACAAAATATATATTTATATCGTAATAAGTATGTATTGGAAGAATTTATAAATAATTAGTCCTTTTCATATAAAAATATTTTTGGGTCAGAAGTTCACAGGCATAATTCATTATTTTTACTCTTTAGAAATCGAATAAATCAGTGAAATCGACCTGTCTAATTGGTTCCTGATTTTTATTAACAATCTTAACATAGTATAAAACAAAGTCGCTGCTTCTGTCTGTTTGCTCAAATCTTTTAAATTACGCATGGGATGCTGATGCGGTTTTCAATAATAGATAGATAGAGTAATTCAAAAGGAAGGTTTATATGTATAATTTCATATTGTTTTGTGCTCACCGTGCAAAGCTGGGGCGGGTCGCTAGTTGGGTAATACTAAGCTAGTTGACTCAAATTAGTCTATGTTAAGTTGGATTAATAAAAAATATTGAATATGTATATTTTGCTTTATTTTTATCTAATTCTCGAAAAATGACAAAGATAAAAGATGATTCGGAAAGTGACTTTAATAAAATAAATAAATATCAGAATACATCACATACATTAATCAGATTCCGAGCTAAGTAGTTTAAGGGGTTTGGCGCATTTGGTGCACTTCGCAACTTGTACACTATGCATAATTGGTACACTTCGTAACTTGTGCATTTCTCAAATGGTGAACTTCGCAACTGGTGCACTTCTCATATGGTGCACTTCGCAACTGGTGCACTTCTCAATTGGTGCACTTCGCAAAAGGAGCACTTTTTTAAGATGAGTGGAGATATGGAAAATTGTCTAAAAATGAAAAAATCTTTCGTTTTGCGCAGGTAATTTTCTTAATAATGTAATCAACATACAGTTTTCAAGTACTTAAACAATAAATAAAGAAAGACATTCAATAAAACAAAAATATATTTTTTGAATTTCAACTTGAGTTAACTCGAGTCACGTTTATCTCGAGTTAGCACATCACTTATTAGCAACAATCAAACATACACTGAAAATGTTCAACTAAATTTATTGCCGATTGTAGCTAAGATATTTCCTTGACACAACAAAAGGTTAAGCTGAACCTAAATATTTACTGTTTATTTTGTTCATTAGCGATAATCATAGTGATAATGTTTAATCTTTTCCGTACAAAGTTTTTATTCATAAGCTTAATTACCATGTATTGTATTAGAATAACAAGTATTATGTTAACGGAAATGTATGTAATCCGTCATTATTTACAATTCCTAAGAAATGTACACAATTCCTAAAATCGCCCGGAAATGTGTGAAAAAATTAGACACATTTCTTAGGAAATCTGTGCATTTCCTAAATAGCGATCGGAAATATATTAAATTCAAGATGTCAATGGGTATGTAGGGGCAGCGGATCTAAATATTGATATATATATTTATTATGTACAAGTCATATAATGGAATTCCCTTGTTTCGTACAATATAACCTGAAATTACGAAATTATTAAATACTAGCGGCTCGTCCCGGCTTTGCTCGGTGGACACTTGCTAGTTTATTAAGTTTTAGTGACAGAAATGAATTGCTGTAAATTTGCCTATATGTAGTCTTGTCTGCCCTACCCCTGGACAGTAATTAAGAATCACATAGGCACGGAGGAGCAAGGTGGTCTGCGGGCTGAGGAGCAGGAGGCTGCAAGCGAGGCACCGCGGCTGAGGCTGAAGAAGCCGAAGCTGCGGTGGTGAGCGAAAGCCATCTGCGACGATTAGTACGCGTGGGACCGCCAGAGACCTGCAGCGCCGGAGTCGTGACAAAAGTCATACTGCTTTTGCATCTTTTCTATTTAAATATATATGTATTATATCAGTTAGTTTTGTTAAAATAAGATATAATGGACACGAATTATAACGAACATAAGTGTATTTTATGTTGACATTTTTACTTAGGTATACTTAATGACTATCGACATTTTTAATCATCCGATATTTTAATGACCCGGCATTTTAATCTTAGACATTTGCCCTTTATTTTATTCAAGGATAACTCTGATTCTCAGTTTACTAACTGGTTTTATTAATTTTATTCACAGAAAACATTAGTTTTATACATTTCCTAGTACAATATCGGAATTTCATTAGGATATGTGTGTATTAAAAAATCTTTGAAACAATATTTCGTACATTTCCTAACTAGCCTCGGAATTGTATAGAATTCTTAGGTTTCACACATTTCCGGTAACATATACACTTCTAATAACTAATTATATTAAGTACTTTCGAGGTAAAGGTCAACGAAAAGTATGAAGTCATTGTTTACTCTACAGTGCACAGAGGAAACTAGGGTCAGGTGTAACCAACGGTTGGTTCTATGAACCTATTTATGTCGTGGAATATACATCTTGTGTGATTTTTTTTACGCTTAGCAGCAAGTAATATTTGTATAATATTGCAATTATTATTATTCATTTAATAACGGTAAATAGTACTTTAACAGTTACCTTATTTATGTATTATCATACCTATGCCATCTAAGTATATTACAATTTAATTTTAACCCATTAAACAAATATGCGTTATTTTAGCAAAATTCTTGTTTCGGATGCCATAGAGACGAATTCATGTCCAATATTCGGGAAAGCATATATGTAATACAAACTTTGTATCAATAAAATAAAATATTTATTTGTGATTTAAACAGACGAACTTGCCTGCTTCACTGGTATATTAAGCGTTATAATGTGTAGTGCATTGGTATCTGTCCAGTCATCCCTGATACACTCCTTCAATGTCTATTACGGCATTGTGACGTAACGTAACTACACACCCAAACAATATTATACAAATGCCAGAAGTGTCATTTAAATTATCGAATATGAAAATTAGTCAGTCAACATATTTAAATCAAACAAAATGGTCGAGTGCACGGTCATATTATATTTACTAAAATTTGTATTATGTTTAATAGCACTCTCCTTTTTAATAGTCATCGGAGTAAGACTATGGTTACATCCAGTTAAGGGTATTTGCAAGTGTAAAACCAAATTATATGGAAAAACTGCCTTGGTCACTGGAGGTAACTCGGGCATTGGTCGTGAGACAGCCAGGGACCTTGCCCGGCGCGGAGCTCGAGTGATTATCGCCGCCCGGAATGTCGAAAAATCAAATGAAGCAGTAGCAAATATCATCGCAACTACCAACAACAGTCACGTTTATTTTATGAGTTTGGACCTCTCAAAATTCTCAAGCATCAAGCAATTCGCTGACAACTTCAGCAAAACCTACGATCGCTTGGACATACTAGTCAACAATGCCGGAGCTGCTGGACTGAATCAAGGCAATACTGAAGATGGCATAGAAAAAATCATGCAGATCAACTACGTGGGACCATTCTTGCTCACACGATTGCTGATGGACAAATTGAAATCTTCGAACCCCAGTCGAATAGTGATAGTTTCTTCTAAAGGTCACTGCTTCCACAAGTTAGATACAAATGATTTGACTGGTCAGCGACCTCTAGACTTCTGGGTAAGATATGCGAATAGTAAAATCTGTAATGTTCTCTGGATGAAAGCATTAGCAAAACGCCTGCCCGACGGGATCACTGTGAATGCCCTGGAACCAGGATTAGTTATGACAGACATATTTCATAGATATTCTGCATTATATAAAGCAATGCTTCATTTTGTGTTACGTGTATTTTTTAAATCAGCTGAAGAAGGCGCGCAAACTTGTATACATTTGTGCGTGGCGACAGAACTTGAAAGAGTTTCAGGAAGCTACTTTAAGGAATGTAAAATCGAAACACCTCATAAAACAGCACAAAATGATGAAATCGTTAACGTCGTCTGGGAAAAAACAATGCTGCTCATAAAAGATGCGCTATAACAAAATGATACAATAGTGATAGTATGGACTCTGTGGTAAGTAGTGAGATGGCTTTAGTCTGTTCAAATTTGAATTGGCTAAGCCTAGTCTAACTTTAGCTATAATAAATGTTATATTTGATATCTTTCAAACATTAGTAATGTAATATTTTGTTCTCCGATCACCGGTTATTCATTGTGAGAATGACTCGACATCGATTCTTTTCCTCCGAATAAAATCATATTTTCTGCAAGATTATGTTTGGAGTACCACACTATTCAATCGAGTGGTGCGGTTTCCTTTTATGCTTTGAATTGTAAATGTCAAATTTCCCATAACTTTATTGCATACGTCCCCATAAAACTCGATTGGTGTGATTGCAAGAACTCTAAAAACGATCGTAAGTTTTTGACTCAATATCAAGATAATATCTTGAAGTCTCTTGGGTGTCATATAGGTATTTCATATCAGAAAACGGTTATAAACTGTATAATTGAAAGAAATAACACCAGTGAAATTGACTGGCCCTTTGGTCGAGTGGTCAGAGACCCTGGCCACGAAACCAAGGGTTGCGGGTTCGAATCCCGCTAGGGGCAAATGTTTCGTGTGATGAACTTGGACATTTGTACTCGTGTCATGGATGTTTATAAATGTATTTAAGTTTGGCTATCCGTTCACCTAGTATCCATAGTACAAGCATAAGCTTAGTTTGGGACTAGGGAATTAGTGTGTCAGTCTAAAGAATTTATGAAGAATTAATTTAATTATAATGCTTACTAGAACTGTAGTCTAACTTCTAAGTTCTATGTTGGTCTGAGACTTCCAAGAAATGCACCAACTGTGTTCCTTGCCTAGCATTTCGTGAAATGGTACTATTGTATTACGTTGGGTATTGAGTCAGAGTGAGGGTAATGAGTTTGTAGTTGTGTATTTTTTATTACCGCCATGTTGAAGCAAAGAACACAATTGATACATTATTTTATATTCAAGACCAAAATAGGATGGGTGTAATATAATATATACTGCAAGTTCTTGCAACCAGATTACTATTATTTATTTTTATGGGATTAATTTGGTGTGCGTAGAACATTTTGAATGTATTCTACAGGGTATGTAAGATTTTAAACCTGAATCGTATACGATCCTGAACTGAGTAGTACAATATGGGATGTATGATATACATATACATACATTCTGCACATGCTTTCGTAGTGATACGAGAGGCGACTTGTCTGTTACTTCGTATTACATCACGTTTTTTGTTCCCCGGTGTTTGCAGTTACTCCGTAAAAAGTCACTAGAAACGTGATTTATTCTCCACTTTGCAAAAGTGCTGCCATTTTGTATTTGATGCATACAACTTGATCAACTTTAATCAAAACACCGATTTAAAAAATAAGAAACGAACATAAAAATAACTTCAGCATTAACAGAGAAATTTTTAAAGTGGGTAATGTTAAAAAAATATTATGTAGTAGGTAGGTAGGTAGTGTTTAACACGCATGGTAACAAGCATGGTGGCTATTCCTCTAGAGGAATTGCAACTATGTATGTAGTTGCAAACGTTTACATTTGTGAATGTTCTGTTTTACACATATTCTGACAAAGTTATTACAGTGTATGAAAACATAAGCCCACTAAAGGATAAAAAATCAAACCTTATCAAATTGGATGTTTGGGAAACAAAGCAGCGATGAAGCTGTTAGAGAAAATCTTCAGTCCCATAAAAACAAATGTACCTACAACGCCGGATTTCTCTCCAAAGCGGATCTTTAGACGGGTACACTGCGATGAGTAGATATAAAACCGAGTATACTCCAGACTAGCAGCTTCGATAATACCTGAGAAGTACAGATAGCATTGTCGTGTAGTACCCGATGGCTATTCAGGCCCATAATTATTGAGATAAAAATTTAACTGGCGAATACATATCTTGTGTAAGAAGTTAAGATCCCATTCGGAACAACAGCGGTAATTACTAAAGCCTAGCCGCCCGAACATACAGTTTAATCACCCTTAAACGAATGAGCTGTCCGATGAGTTATAAAACTGTAGACATGGATTAATGTTCTTTCATTTAAAGTTTATTTTTTTTTTATAATGCAGTAATGATAACGTTTTAAAAGGATTAGTCAAGTGTTTTCTGATTTAAAGTACTGTTGACGTACAACCTTCTATGAGTGTTTACCTACAACAAAATTATCAATATATGTCATCACGCCCATAATTCCTAAACGGGAAGGCAGAGTCAAAGTCAAATAAAAAATGCTGTAAAATCGATCAATACTTCTTTCAGATTAATTCTTCCGTGGTGAAAATAATAGCTATAGATAGATAAAATCAACAAACCAGGAATTGACCTATATAATAATAAGAACCACATATCTACCTATTACGTATTGCTTTTGTTTCTTTCAGTTATTATTTCCGACATCAAAGGCGTACTTGCCACAGACCGCACTTTTGATATCGGCACATATTCACACACATTCATTTCATTCAGTGGAATAAATTCGTTTTGTAACACCGCAACATAAGTTTAAAATTAAAAAGAGATGTTGGCGTCGGCCCCTCTGTACTAATTGAACTGGTTAGTATATTTGACTGGATATTTTTCATTAGATGTGTAAATTTTATCTATAGGATTTTTTATAAATCATATTTACGTTTAGTAAAGCCTTGAAACAAAAACCTGTTTAGTTGTAGCTTAATAAGATTTTTGTGGAGGATGGTATTTTTTTAGCCATGAATTCGTAAAATGTGTAACTAACAAATCATACAGCAAATATATCGAATAATATAAATAAATATGGTCGTGGGTTGAGAAAAGAAAAGGTTTGAATAAATATCAAAGATACGATTCCCTTTATACGGGTGATTTATGGGATCTGATTTAAAATACATAAGGAGACAGCGCGGCGCCTCGCGCGAATTGCGATATCGGGACCTCGTGTTAGCGACAGTTACAAATAAAGCAGTTACAAGATGTTTTTAAACCGAAAGGACAAAAACTGGGTCGCTGAGCCGAGGCGTTGATGCGATTCATGTCTATTTAAATTCGAAATGCGGCGCGCAAGTGCAAGGTATGCATTCACAGTGCACCCTCAGCTCGCGGCTCGCGGGCCGCGGCTCGGCCTTGCCCGATGTAGGTCAGTGCAGCAGCGCAGCGGCTAGCTGGCGGCCGGGCGACACTTACGACATCGATGAGCTGACTGAGTTTGAGTTTGATGCAGACGCGCAGCACGTCGGTGGTGTTGACGACCGGGCGCACGAGTTTATTGTAGTTCGACAGGAGGTCGTCGTACAGCCGCTTGGCGTCGGGGTTGCCGGCGGTGGCGGCGCGGAGGAGGCAGCAGGCCGCCAGCCACCAGACGAGCGCGGCCATCAGCTCGCGGGCTCGGCCATGTTACGTAAGCTCGGTAGCGGGGCGGCTGGGCCGGGCGCGGCGCGTCGACTGCCGCCCTGCGCGCCCCGGCGCCCCCGCGCGCGCCCTCGCCGCCCTGCCAAAGAATCACGGCCCGACGCGACTACTCTTTTGTATTAGTTCGCGGCCGCTTTAATTAAACACGATGCATAACTCTGCGAGCCTGCGTCATATGCATATTCATTTAATTTGCACACCTGACTTTACTCGAAGTAATTTTCTGTTTATTATAAGTATCTAAATTTACTTTTAAAATATTCTATAAATATTGCATGTCATTATTATAAATGAATTGATTTATTTACAAAATAATCTAATTTATTAAGGTATTTTTTTTAATACAAAGGATAATCATGTCAATCAAATAATTTATAATACTTAATACTTACTTACCAGTAAACCGAAAATGACAATAGTCATTGTACAATGTTAAAGTTTTACCAATTAATTGTTAGCTCAGAGGATAATTTAGTAAATAATGTTTGAAAATATAGTTCATGGCTTTATTATTACATATCTCATGGTAAATATATAAAATATTATATATTATAAATACGTATAAAATTTTGTAAATATGTTTTCAAATCAAATTAATAATAACTTCAAAAAAGACAACTAAGATAGTATTAAGAGAATTTTTTAACATTTAATCCATTTAATTCCTGTTTTTACAAAAATAATAGATATGCCTATTTTAAAATATAATGAATGGGGCCTTTTTTATAGGAGATTGCGATATACTATTTATATTTTGTATACATGTTGAATATCGTGAAAGTGTTTCGGACGAGGGGACGCGTGAGGGCCGCCAGGGGAGCGGGCCGGCGCTAAGCGATCTGTGGGCGCATCGCGCGGCTCACCCTCTATAAATATGCGAGTCGATAGCGCATCGTGTTCCTTGACCGCTTGTTTGTCACGGGACACTCACAGCGACCCGGAGGTACCCGTAACGAATCTTATCGTCAAGTATAATTCGTCATTCATAGATTAGGACGAGAAATCTATAATTAATAAGAAGACTAGTTAATTTAATAAAAAACTAAACTTAGGGTGATGGATAAGGCGAATGTCGACTAGAAATGGGACATAACGCTATAGAGATGTAGAAGCTGTACATAATAGTTTAAGTTTAGTCCACTAAGTGTATCTGTACCATTGATAAATACCTGTATTTTATACGCTAAGGTTGTACATGAACAATTCTCGCAATTCTAATGATGCTACCACACGCAATTCTTTGGTTATAAGGAGATATGTTCGTCATTCAATATGACAGACAGTGTTTTTAAAAGTAAGTTACCGTGTGTAATAACGTTGCCTAAAATGAACACAACGTACAAGCTAATGTTATCGTGGTGCATAATGTCGCTCCACAAAAAGTATGTGTGGTGTGTATGCATAGCTATGCATTCCTTGACCGGTGCTCGCCGCCTCCGCTGCGCTAACAATACCCGCACTTCACGCCGGAGAACACTCGTCGTGGAGGGCGCATACATAGTCGTGTGAAGTACGCTTGCATCTTTCACCAATTATACGAAGGTTTGCCTTCATCTCAATTTGTTGTTAACGTAAAAATAGTGCGATACTTCTTGAAGCCATTCTCTTTATGCAAGTTCAAGATATGCATCACTCTGGTTATAACGAAAGCTAAACCTGACAAATTCACATGTTTTCCATTTGTCACCTTCCTCTAATAAATTGTTTCTTATGCGGATAGTGTTTAAATAACAAATACGTCAATAAAACAGTGAATATTTGATTTTTGGTTGTCGGAGCTACACAACAACATATTACTTGAATTTGAAGTTTATTCCACACTTTTGAGTAATTTTGTACTTACTATTTAACCATTTAAAGAAACAAAACTTAAAACAAAGGCCTCAAAGATTTTAACCGTACAGAAACAATAAAATGGGATTCACAGAAACACTACCCCTTTTCAAACCCTCGACTTTGTAAGGGTTATGGCTTCATCGACTACGCCTGCGTCATTCTCTAATTAGAAATTGTTTACTCTACGGGTCCTGAAAATAAAAGACAGACCATAGGGTATTTTCTTAGTACCTACTACGTAACAGCAATCTATCGTAAAATTCAGTCACTGCAAACATTAATCAACAAAGAGTATATACATACATATAGGTATACTAAAGCTTTAAAAATAAAAGTCGAATGAATGTAAAAACATCCGATCTGGATATCATAATATCACTCGTTTATTGTGTTTGAACACATTGAATGGCTGAAATCACGATGTGGATAAAATTAATTTCTGCTAACCGAAAAATATATTCAGAGCGCAATAGCGAGGCGATGGCAGATTACGCGTTGTGATAAACGAGTAATTTCTGCCATAAATGGCAAGGTGTGCCGCTTACCCGTGACTTAGCAGTGTAGGGTGACAACAGAATAATAATATCATGCTATATATAATACCATGTATTTAGGTACATTTTTATTCTATATCTACAATAATACAGATGTAAAGAAAGTACTTGTCATATTACTTATAAATATATTTTATGAAACGCTTATCTTATTTAAAGGTAAATATGAGCTGAAAGCTAACCTTCTTAGCTTAAAAAAACAATACGTTACTTTTGTATATGTTATCTAGCCACTTTCATTAATATTTTTGCACCGAAGACTGTAAACGAGGCAACAATTAATTTGAGAAGAATATCATAAGGGCCACGGAGCTTTCTAATGTTTCATGTCAATTTGTCTCCAAGTCGCCCCGTATTAAAATATATCCACAGGCGAGGCGGCCGCCCGCGGGAACCGGACCCGCTGTGACGACAAAGATCCACAACTTAGCCATTATTTTTCAATTTCCCTTGTTTAGCACATTTGCGAAAATTAAAATTGCAAAAAATTATAACTGAATTGTATAATGTTGAGATAAGTTTTGCACCGTACTTTTCGTGTTAGAGATCATGAAAAAGGTATTAAGAAATTTTTAAAGATATGGTTTTGAATCATGATTACGTAGTTTTATAACTTATTTATGCTTTCCTTCCACGGAAGCATTTAACAAAACATATTTTTATATCGGTTTAATTTACAAATCGATTATGCCCATGTATCATATTAATGGTAATGACCTTGAAAACTATGGATTCTTGAACAAAACCATGTGTCAAAAACGCATTGACCCTTAAAGTGAAAAGAAAGTGCTGTAAGGTTCGTATAAAAGTTTATAACGATAAGTCCTATAACTTGTGCGCGGTCGTCATAATCCGGAGTTTGTGGAAGTAAAAAGGGTCGTCAGTCTTCACAGACCCTTTCGATTTAGCGTCTTCCAGGCATAAATCAAAATTACACGAAAAACAACTTAGACCTGAGATTCCTGGTTGCTCGAAAAATTGCAAGATTTGCATGAAATATAACATGACATTTATCCTTCTGGAAGGTTCTTCAAAATATGAATGATACCTAGAAACTACATGTTTACTAATATTTGTGTTGTGTTCATATGCCATGCATGTTGATACACCTAATTGGAATAGCTAATACTAAAAATGTCTGACATTCAATATACATATATTAATAGAAAGAAACACCCAATTTTAATTGGTCAGGCGTTACATAATTGATTGATTTAGCTTTATTCAACTCAAATTGTATAGGTATACCTACTCTAACACTTGTATATTTTTATCTCCTTTTAGATATGATATCGTTACTAAAATATCCTTTTTTATGGAGATAAACAATAGGTACTAAGCACATTTAAATGGAAGCTAGATAAAAGTCGGTTTTAGTTTATGAGAAGTAAGCGTTTTATTCGAAGCCAAGTCAGGTTTCGTATCTGCGATATAACGTGAAACACTACGTGCCGAGCCCGGCCCGATGCCAGGATTATTTTTATAGCCACAAGATGCCTTCGGGATCCAATATTGCAATTGGAATCATATCAACCCATATTTGTTCATAGACCGTAAAGGGTAGAATATTGTTTGGATTATTAATATAGCAAAGCGAAATTTTAAGATAACACTATTTATTGCTATTTTGGGTAAAATTTTCGCTGTCAACTTTGTCGGCACAGTAGTTTTGGTATCCTAATAATATTGAATATTGTTTAATGCAAGAAAGATTCTTGCTTGAGAATCAAATCAATGAATTAATCTTATTTTTTTAATCTAGGTAGGTTTAACACCGTGAATCGTGATACTTCAATCCTTAGCGTTTGCTAATAAATCATTGACGTCGTTAGTTTAAAAAATAACAAAGTAAGTGCTCAATTAAATTGATTCCATGATATTTACTTAATTGAATTAACCTGGAAAACCCTTATTCAGTTTCTGTATAAATATGTTTGTCCAAATATTCAATATCAAATGGATCTGTCGCTCGAAACACGTCCACATAAACCTTTGACGTACCTACTAAAATCTTGGTTGTTGTGCCAACAGTTTTAGAATGATAATTAATTGGCTTGCGGATTGTCGACCGCGATTGTATATTACAAATGCAATAACATATCTACCAATTCAGAAAATTACCTAATTTAGAAGTATACGCGTAGGTACTCAAACAAAACACTAACTGTCATATATTGGTTTCCACATTCAGATGTAATCCAATTCCCGAGAGCGGCAAACGACGCGCCCAATATATCATATCATAACATTGATAACGATTCTTTGAGGTCTCGAGACCCAGATCAGGGGGCGAACAACTCGAAACAACGCCAAGTCGTGATCCTTTTAAATTCTTTATTTTCTCGGCGCTTGAAGCCCGAGGCAACTCAAATTGTTCGTGTAAAACACCTCGTAAATAAATTTTACATCTTGCCTTCAGAACAATGCTGTTTATTTTTCAATGAAATGAAACTTGCTACTAATCAAATAACAAACTTTTCTAACACAAATAAATATAATTACGGAGTTTGAACCAAACAATTAGTCGTGTTATATTTTCTTGTATAAGTGTTAGGTTTTAGGGAACACGCAATAGGTACGGTATTGTTAGTTACTTTAATTATTTAGCCCGTCAAAGTGAATGTACGTATAATGCGTTCGGTAATCTATCAATGACGAAGGGCGCGGTCATTCTTGAATACAGGAAACTGCGCGCAAATTTCTTTGGCGGAAGCCGGAATGATTGATCGTGTGTATGTGATTGAAGGCAGACCCTACCTACTCGCACTATTTGCTTACTGAAATCCGTGCTTACAATTATCCAATTCCAAAGATAATTAGAAATTTTTAGCGCCAGCTTATAACGCCATAACATAATAATAATAGATCTGATCTTTCGGATACCAAACAATTAGTTCTGAATTTTGGTATGGGTTCTTCCTAAAAGAAAAATCCAATATATTTGGATTTATCTGTTTCTAATATCAGTTCTTTTTTTGTATTTGATTGTTCTAGAATGGATGGAATAGGGAAGGCCCAGATTTCCTTTAGATGTTCCTCAAAGCCGAGCTAGTGATATAGGTAAATCCGTACACGTATTTTAAAAACCGGAGCAGACACATGATTGGTCTTGAAGCAGCCCCACTTTCACGAGAGCCGTGTGTCCTCATCCGCTGAGCTACTTCTGATCTGACGGTTTAGAATTATGTGTATATAAGCACATTCCTTTTACATTTATATTAAAAAGAAATGTTCAAGCACTCACATTCGTCTAAGTATATTCTGTCTAACAAAACAAAATGTGAGAGATACATCTGTCTTCATTCGTCTGTCTTCTAAATGTTTACAAATTACAGTTTGGAAAAGTAAAATACAATACAGATAGAATTTATACATGGGCGTTAAGTAAGGCGCCGCGGGAAAATTGTTGGTTTTATTTCCATCGAATTACGGCTTAGCGCCCGGCACGGCAGCTCTCTAGCTGAATATCTTTTCAACAAATTATTCAATTTGCTTCCGAGCACGATTTTTTCATACCGGGTGTTAAACTCCTGACTTTGTCCCGGGGGTTATTATTTGAATCCGAAATGGCTTTTGTAACTACCTATTTAATGGTGAAAGGAAATTGGTCATATGATCTTAAGTCAAAATCCCTGAATAAAGTAACAAAGAAGTAATAATTTATAAAGTTCTGAAAGGCGCTCCATTAAGTTATTTTAATAACTTTCCTTATTTTTAAATATCCTTTTATTTGACTAATACTTACACCTAATTTACACTCAATTAAAACCTACCATTATCTTTAACAATGTATAATACAAATAGCAAAATAAAACATTTTTGTCTGTAATTACGATAAAATATAAATTCTTCATACTGACAGATTCATATTATTAGTTGATTTTCCTGTTGAATTTACTATTTATAAGTGTTTGTTTCAAACCTATATAAATAAAGAGTATTTTGACTTTGACTTTGACATCAATTCCCTAGTCCCAAACTAAGCTTTTAAGCTTGCGCTATGGATACGAAAGGTGAACGGAATAACTTTCTTAAATACGTTTATAAACATCCATGACTCGAGTACAAATATCCATGTTCAACACACGAAATATTTGCCCCTAACGGGATTCGAACCCGCGACCCTTGATTTCGTGGCTAGGGTCTCTTACCACTCGACCAACGGGCCAGTTAAGCCAATATATGTTTTGCAGGTTGATGATAAAATATACAGCCGTGTATTTACATACACATATGTACTCTATTATGTCCGCAATCCCCGAAGGGGTAGCCAAAATTAAAACAGTACCATTAACAACTTTTAACCCAAATAAAATTAAGTTATGTTATATGAAAAATTTTTAAAAAAGTAGTGACAGTTTGCTAGCTCATCGACACCCAATACCCAATACACATAAAAATTTAAATATAATACATCTTAATATTCGACTCGAAACTCCCTTTAACTATGCGGTTTACGGACTGATTAAGTAGAAAGTGTACGGAATATGACCACCGTTACTGTCAGATAATAAATATTAAGCCACCATGAGGCCTGCTAAGGCTTAGTGACTGACATCTACAAATAACCAATATTAGTCGGGATCAACTATTTAAGGTAAGGATCGTGCCATATGGCGTTCGGTTCTCTCTGCCTACCCCGCTATGGAAGTGGCGTGAAGTTTAGTTAGTTAGTTTTAGTTAGTTAACTATTTGAGGTAGGTACATCTCGAAGCGAGGAGGTGCTTGCATTGGATAACAAGCGTATTTTTAACTCGGAATTACCAAATAGTCAACAGTATTATTTTTTTATTTAGAGCGATATCGGCGCACTTAGTTAATCGCGTTAATCGCTTTATACGCACGTTTAGATCGATACAATTGCAACAATCTGCTCTTTGGTCATTTACAGTCTCATCAGTGCGTGTTCACAAAATACGCTTAGAATTTTGAAAACACCGCGCGCAGATTCCTCAAAATCTGGTCTAAAAATGACAACGGTCAATCATTACATGCGTTATTAAGCCGTTGCAACTATCGCCGAAACTACGTCACGTGGTAAATAATAAATATCTGACAAAAACATTAAGACATAACAACACAACAAACTGAAATTGTGATTGATTGAATATATCGAGTAGATTCGTAGTATTACTGCTACGTAATTTCGTAGCAACAACGCATGGTGTAGCACTCAAAATACTTTCTTCCTTGCTTTACGCTCCGTGCGAATTCGAGGTCCAGTTAGATTTTATATGGTCATCATAATCTAAGATTTGTACTACATCAAGGTTTTTAAGCCTAAGATGACGTTTTTGTCATCCAAAATATGTGGTAGTAAACAAACGAAGGCGAACTATTTTCATAGGCGTATTCACAAGTATAATGGCAAAAAAAGGAAATACATTTCACTTCAACTGGGGCCAATAAATATAAAATGATAACAAGTTATCATTAAAGTGGTAAATCTAATAAGTACCATTGTAGAGTCGATGTACTTCCTGCACATTACTGCGTTGTATAATGTTTGTTATTCGTTGCATATTATATCCATTATTCCATTGAAAACAGCAATGTGGAATTGCACTTACCAATTTCAAATGTACGACTTATTTGCCGACAAAAAGCCGATTCTATAACCAATCAGATTCCTACTACTGAAACAGAGAAGGCAACAACAGAAGCTGGGATTGTAATAACATAAACAAAATTTAAAAGCATTTTCTTACCGATACTATTACTTTAAACAACGACCAAGTGGTAAAATATTACAGGGCTAGGTGTGTTGAGTGAGAACACATGTTACAATACAATAATAGAATATTACACATCTAAAAATACAAACATTCTTTCAACCAAATCTGTTTTAGAAACGCACCTAGATACTTAATAGTCAAAATACTTTAATGTATTTTTGTATCTTGTTCTAAATCACCGGCATTAAGTAGTGGTATTTGTATCTATATGTTTTAATCAACCCAATCATATGTTCAATTCAATCATCTATATGTTTAATCATCAGCTTATAATAATCAACTTTGGTATTAAACTTAGGCATTCTATACATTTTAGAAGAAGTTAACCATTTATGTATCCAGGGCAGTAACTATTTCCGCAAATGGTTTCAGACTGTAATTAACAATATAACAGATGAATAATCGAGTTCTATCGTAATATATATTCTCACAATCCATATAAAAACCTTAAACATTATCATATTATTTTAAATGTGTTATTTCTCAGACTACCTACCAAATGGAATTGAGGGGAACTTTTATTATATTTGTAAGCGCTGAACATGTAAGCATCAGAACAACTGCAATTTTTTATGGGCCGGCTTAACACTGGCAGGTACAGGAATGGGCCGCAGTCAGTTTGCAAACTGTTTAGTTAAAGTTCGCTCGCGCATGTCACAGCCGCTGACGAGTGCGCTCGCTGCGCTTTGCCTCGTTCGCAATTTGTTAACCTATTTATACGCTGCTTTATACTTCCACTCTGTATATTTTAGAATACCAATGCTACAAATAATTAATCAAATAATGCAGTATTACATTAATATTAATATTTCAAATTTGAATTATGTCTTTTGGACAACCATACATATAACTTGTGAGTTAAAGGCTTCATATTTTGAGATGTTACATACATTACTGATATATAAATATAATCCTCGTATTTTGTGCCCAACAACGCCTGTCTTGTGTGGCGCGGCGGCGGGCCCGACGCCCGGCAGAATATCACTTCGCGGCAGAAAGATGACACAGCACCCCGAGCGCTGACGCTATAATTTTTCACTTTTCCGGATTTAACCGAAACACGGGAAACATTTTGCTCTCTCTCTTATAATGCAGACACATTTTCGTGTCCCTGTTGATTATTTTTTTATGTATAAATTGAAATTAAGTGGATTTCCAGCACATTTTTAGTTCCATAAAAAAAACTTGTAATTGAAAAACAAATGTCCCATGTTGGTCTGGGACTTGGCCCATGTTGATCTGTAACAAAAAAAAAGAATTTGCCAGCTGTGGTTCTGGCCTAGCATGTCGTAAAAGGCGACTAATGGTGTACGGGCTTTTGGGTATGTGACTGAGTAGGCGACAAGCTAGCCACTTGCCACTCCTTTTTCACAGCTTTTTATCTAACCCAGCCCACTGTCCCATGTTGGACTGGGACTTAAAGAGAATATGCCAACTGTAGTTCTTGCCTAGCATGTCGTAAAAGGCGACTAATGGTATATCGAGTTTTGGGTGTGTGATTGTGTAGGCGACAGGTTAGCCGCTTGTCACTGCTTTTTCACAATTTTCCATCTAACCCAGCCCGGCTTTATTTTTGGCTGAATGTATGTATAACTAACTTCTTATGTCGTAAGTAGTAAGAGCGCTATTAAAAATCATTTAATTAAGTCGAATAGCTATGCAACTTAATTACATGATTTTCTGAATGAATAAAATGATACGGTGGATATTTCATAAAAAACCTGTTCAGCTACAAGTAATTTCGACCATGAGACCGACGACCAAAGATTTTTGAACTAAATACAAAAAGTTCAGACACGATTAAACGAGAGGGTTTCGCCACAACCAAGGATTCATGTACATTGTGTGTGACAAAACTGACGTGAAATATGATCGTGTGTTGGACCAAATAAATTGCATCATAACTATTCAGAGGTAAGAATGTCGTCGGGCTACCTCTCTTGCTCAGTGAGTGATGCGAAGATTTCGAGTCTAGTTGACTCGAAATCTTCGCATCACTAACTATAATTGGTAGATCCTAAGATTGTTGAGAAAACTTGGCTAATTAAAATTTTAAAACGTCCTGCTCGAACTAACTTATAACCAAGAATGTTTTAAACAGGAATGTTTGAAAATGATCTTTGTATACTCCCGGCCCGCGATGCCTCCAAATAAAAAAGATACATACCTATATTTAATAGACAATGAATAGTTTAATTATTCCTACAGTAAAACTTGGCCAAATGTTTAAGTCCGCACGGAGCACATGCTAAGCTTAAGAAATGTTATGTATTGATTTCAAAGACCTATTAATCTATCTATACTAACTATGTAAGGTAGTATAATCACAATTTGTTCTACCTGCATTCCGCGTCTATTTGCTGTATTGTCACGGTGACATACAATGCGACTAGCTAGTTATTGTATAATCCACGAAAACAATAGCAGACATGCTTTTACTGTCGTATAATAATTTATTATATCAAAATTCGATATTTTTTTAATAACTATATGAAATCTGACGTCGAATTTCACGAATACCATAGTAAGGGACAGGCAATGAACTGAACGCAATCCCGTAGGGCAAATCTCGAGGGCACTCCACTCGTTTTTGTCAAATCAAGAGCTATGTGAGGCCCACTCTCGCCCATATTCATGGTATTGTTTGCCTTTGTCGCCCGTTATTACTTACAATGAAAGCTTTTGTTTACGCTGCTTAGGTGTGCTATGAAAACACGTGTGTACACCGTAACCCATTTTTTTACCTGAAACATTGTTCACAATGTTATATAACAACGGACATTGTTTTTTAAACAATCTTCTGCGAGTTAAAAATTATGGTGGATGACAATAATGTAGTGAAATGTTTTTTTTAATAATAAAAAGTAAGTGAGTTTCGCTGTACTGAAAATATCCTTAGGAAATTAACGTAGATAATAGCAAATTTAGTAAATGGGAAATATATTTTAAGCACGAGTGGACGAAATTTTTTACTGCATTTTATTGTCTGAAATGAAATGAAATGAAATGAAATCTTTATTTACGTAGGCTCATATAAGCACTTATAAATCGTCAGTACATACAAATGAAAATGAAAATTTACCACCGGATTCGGAAAGTAGCTTCTACCGAGAAGAACCGGCAAGAAACTGACTGTTTGTGTTTATCGCTACTGTCTAAAATACAAAGTTGTATTTACATGTCCACAGAAATAATACTCTACAACAATGGTGTTAAACTTTCTAGAACTCAAATAAGATTTTCCAGAGCTTTTTTAAAAGCCTTACTTACATTTCCTTTTGTGGTTGTTTGTATGTTTGTGATAGTTATTATTCCAGTACACAAGAAAAATGTGTTTATTGCCTAGCATGTTACAAAACGCGACTGAATGTATATTAGATGTCGAGTTGTAATTATGTAGGCAACGAACTAGCCCTCCATTTTAAACTCAACTTTATAACTCAATTTTAGATTTTATTATTGGCTTAATGTAGTTTAAGAAGGTTATCGCTCTTTGGACTCAGCCTACTCCTTCGAGGATGTCAGGTGTGATGGATGTTTTCGTTTACAAAAGAAATATCATATATACAAGTAGATAGGTATGAGTGGTGTAACGATTCTCCGAAATAATTTGGTCCCGATACAATCACAATAGAAAGGTGATTCCGACACGAGACTGAACACTCAATTGCTATAAAGAGTCTACTGTGTAGTATCAAAATACCTGGCTTCGTTTTAGTGACATTGTAGTTACTGGTTCAGTTCAACAAAGAAGCTACTCGCACAAACTCATTTTATTAACGTATCCTCATCAATACTTACATACGTACGTGCACATATACGTATATAATTTACACACTTCTGTCGTTACAACTAACAATCGAGTCGTAGTTAGGTAAGTAACTTTATATAAATGAATAGAGTTACTCTTAACTAAGTTGGACTTCGCATAAATCAATTACAGGAGCTAATCACTTGTTCGCGGCTCCCATCCCCCTGTTAATATTAACGTTTCCATTTTCCATCTCGCTAGCTAACGAGCAACCTCAATTGTGGCTATCGTCTCTTAACCGTTGCCATAGCATTTTTCAATTAAGATGCCGTAGTAATAAGTTGAAATTTAACTTCACCAAATTACAATAAAACTAAACCGACTCCTTCAATTTATTATCAAGGCACCACAATAAGTGTAGTACATATTAAATTAATATGTCGTATACGAAATGCCAACATCATTATCAATAAATTTCGCTGAAAGCCTTGTGTAGAACCGTGTGTAGAATGAAAAAAATAACAAAATGCCCATAAAACACTTCACTATAATAGTAAGCAATTCTACCAGTGAAGTTGGTGAGGAATTCGATCATACGGTCTCTTTATGAAAATTCCTGTGCTTTAGGCCTTTGTAGAAACTTCCTCTACGCTCTACAATGGGTGAGCGTGTAGTAGAGCGTACACATACACGTTTAATCACATCTCCTACAGGTCGGGTAGTGGGTGGAGAGGAGTCCCTAAAGAAGTTAATTGTGATCGTATTAACGTTTCAACCTATGTGATGTTTATTTTCATTACAGAATACTAAAAATGTAAAATTCCTTCAATAAAAACTTACCTTCATAAATTTACACGATCTTGAGTTTTACGTGGGTTAAACTTTTAAAAAAGTGTTTAATACCTACGTTAAACTCCCTTTATTTTAATTCATACTTCTTACATGTTTTACACAAAGCTTAAACTCGTAAACACAAAGTTACCCAGCAGATATTTAAAATATTTATTAAGTGAACGGTAACGTTTATTTCTTTTTAACGGTGGCAACCGCATAGTTTATTACGACGCGATATTAAAAAACGTTAAAAAGTTGTTATCTTTACACAGTGTGCAAAACTTTTAAATATCTGTATACGTCTGGGATTAATATGTTTTTGATCATGGCCAACATATAAGTTAGTGGTCCTCACTAAGTATTTTTTATTAAGCGTAGGTATGTTTCTTAGAAACGTTAAATATCCTTGACCTATATTTAGTATTTTAACCAGGGCTTGAAATAGCGTTAAAAATATGGTAGCGTTACTTTTGCCTGGCTGAGGTATATATACAATATATCTAGATACTTAAAAAGTTCTACTATAGTTTGGTTACTTAAGAGATAACATTAAAGTATTAGTTCTGTTACATATTACCGTTTTAAATTAAGGGTTGAACCGTTAATATATAGTTGTGCTACCGACTTATCGTTAACAGTTTTACTGTTATTAAAAGTATATTTACGAAACAATGTTGTTTAACGTTAATTATAATTTTAAATTGGTAACGTTATCAAGTCCTGGTTTTACTCTATAAATTGATCTGTTTGTCACAAATAGTCCGTGACGTAACATCGAGATTATAACTATAATATTTTCAATAAATCTACAATGAACATAGTAAATTCAAAGATTTGTGTTAAGGAATATATTACTAATTAAACCTTCCCAATCCGCGATAGAATCCGAAATGTTCTCAAATATATTTGTGCGGAAGTCCCAAGTTCGGTCTTCCAATTTACATGGAATTTATTATGTCTTCAAACAATCTTTCGCGCCGTTTCTCTGCTAGGGATATATTCGAATTTAAGTTCACTTTGCGAGCTAACATCACGGCATAATTTAGCTAGGAGTTAGCTTGAGAGCTTGAAAACTTGTAGTAAAGGATGAATTATTTAATAAATAGTTCCGAAGCTGCCGACACTTTAAATTCATGATACGACATGCACCTTTTCAAAGTAAGGTCTTCAGGTTACTTCCCTATACTTGTTTTGAAATTTAGTTGTTAGGTTATTAAGATTTTTTATTTATTGGACACAATGCAAAGATAAATCCATTTTATACCTGTGATTCATATGAAATAGATTTATCTTTGCATTATAAATTCAATCAAAATACAATTTTCAATTATATGAACGAACTTATGTTTATGTAACTAATTATTGTAAATAATAACAATAAATAATAATAAACTCTCCAGACTGACACACCAATTCCCTAGATCCAAACACAGCTTATAAGCATGTGCTATGGATCTAGGTGAACGAATAGCCATACTTAAATACGTTTATAAACATCTATGACTCAAGTACAAATGTCCATGTTCATCACACGAAACTTTTGCCCCTAGTGGGATTCAATCCTGCGACCCTAGGTTTCGTGGCCAGGGCGACCTCGCGCGGCGGTGATCGATGTTGAACACGCCGGATGCACAACAACGAGCACACACGCACGTCAAGACATGCTAGGCCATCCAGCATGTCTCAACTACTCCGCCCAGGAATCAGACGCCGCGGCGTTCGCGGGGACCGG
Source organism: Glyphodes perspectalis (assembly GCA_951394215.1). Classification (NCBI taxonomy): domain Eukaryota; kingdom Metazoa; phylum Arthropoda; class Insecta; order Lepidoptera; family Crambidae; genus Glyphodes; species Glyphodes perspectalis. The sequence goes on from OX596204.1 coordinate 7,242,409, forward strand.
CGTCATGGGCCCACTGTAAAGCCAGAGGGACATGCGGAGAGTGTCTCGTCGGAGGTGGGCTACCCTCCACCCGAGGGCCATATTGAAGGCAGAATCCTGTCCTGTTGCCCACCGCAACGCAACACAGTGCGCCTCTGTCGGGTTGCCGAGGATAGGGAGGCAAGCAACGTCACACTCAGCTCGTCCGCTTCCTAGACAATCCTATTTCGGCCGCAGAGGGCTATGGATGGTACCGCAGCTTTCTCGTTTCCCTTCGAGCAGTCGCGGCCCATCTCGGGGTCTCTCTTGGCTTCGGCCTGTCCTGGTGACCAAGCTCCCGGTACGGCAAACCGGAGACCCCGGTGGGGCGGACAATTTTCCATCTAATCTAACACCATTTTTTACTTAATGTGGTTTAAGGAACTCATTGCTCTTTGGACTATATTTACCCCTTCGGGTAAAAAAGACACCCGAAACAGTAAAGGTTGATCTTTACGAAGTTGCCATTTTTTTATGAAAAATCTCGAAACCGTAACGCCCCGGGACTATAACTTTGCACAGTTTCGATTCCTGAAACTTTAAAACTGTCAAGAACTGTTTCTAAACATTCTACTAGCATAACACTTACAGTATGTAAACAGGTTGTTTTTATAATAAAACAGCAATCTGCATGTACTTGTATTTATGCAAATTGCCCTGGCCTTGCTAGAGAATCGAACTTTGTATAAGCAAAAACAACAAAATATATAAATATCAAAACGTTGCCCGTGAAGGTCTCGGTACGAATATAATTTCACAGCAAAGTTATAGTCGGGAAACCTTACCCTGAAAAGCGATAAAGCTTGGAATAAATTAGTCGCCAAGAGCAAGTCCCGCAAGCGGCCGGCCACGCCTCGCCCGGCCCTGGCCGCTGGCCATCGCTGGCGCAAGTTTGGCCGTAAATAGCCATTTTGCCGGTGTAACTCGTACCCACTCGGCAACAACCGTAATCGTAATAACATTTATTACATGAGTAACATTCGCTAAGAAGCTACCTTTATACCAGATAAATAAGTATCTACATATTCAGATAGAAATGTAGGGAACCAGTTAGTTTGAAAAATTACTATATCGTTTGAAATAATAAATCGCCACGAAACGGCAATGGGTACGTGGTGTAGTAATTAGCATCTTCATTTAAAGCGTAGAAGTTCCCGAATATGATAACATTATACAACATTTACATTCAACATTCTTAGGTTTCTAAATCGGCCTAGGTATATATTTTGTTAGATCAACGTCTGATAGACGTAATTATCTGTGATAAATACCAACGTTTGAAGCCGGATATTTGAAGGAGATAATATATTGTTTCAGTAAATTTGGGAAATTTACTCTAATTACTTGTTATTTATTGGGAAAATTAATAAATATAAGAAGGAACTTATATACATTTTATTTTATATTAATATATTGACTCCGTTGCTGGATCTATGAAAATCTGTTATTTTTTTTTCTTTCATTTAAAAATATATGCGCAATCATCGTAACGTAACGTGTATCATGAATTACCATGTATATCTTTGCAGATAAAGCACAAATCAAATTTGAAAATAAATACATACGTTCTGTATCTGAATGATCTCAAGCCAAACCAAAAACGTGTTGACCGTTTATTGTGTTTCCTTTTTATTACCCTATTAACCAACTGCTATTAGACAGAGACCTTCTTTGTGTTGTTATTCCCTACCACAATTTCAGGTATTATACGATATCATTTCGCATTTATAGACACGAGAATATTGTAAAGCACTCAATAAACTTACGAATTATAAGAGCATATAATGTAGATTAAGCCACTTAAAGAATATTCACGAAAGCTTTTATTTTTGCTTTATCGGACAAAATATTGTGCGAATATATGTGTGAATATATATTAAATATCGAGTAATAAAAGCATGAACCGTAAGAATTTTGCATTACGATAACAGGCTATTTTGTGGAAGTAGAATAAAGATAACCGCTGGAACAATAAACATAAGCCAGGATGTTTTGATGATCTTCGTTAATTATTTTCGTAAACCCACGCTACAGCGAAGCCAACGGAATATTTGATAAGCGTACGTGGTTTCATGTTGTGTTTTAAAATTACTTTTAAGTTTGTTTTATGGTTTTGCTAAACTCTGTTTAGGCTTTATAGGATCATTTTATTATTTCAATGTTAATACTTTGTAGTTATGTACGTCGTAACGGATTCAGGTGGTGTTAAATTTCTCAGCAACCTTTTAATGAGGAATGAGTAGTGAAAGTTCATCTAAATGGCATCTTTACATTACCATTTGAAATCATTTGGTTTTCTAAATGTATGTAAAAATATATTGCTCCAGTTGAACATAAACAGCGGCTGCATTTCCTTACTACCTCACTAATAGGAACGTGTCATTTTCTTTTCCCTTGTTGGCTTAGCAGAGTATGACTAAGCTTACCGATCTCAACGCTCTCTGAATAGAGCACAAGTCAAAAACAAAGTGGAACTGCCATGTGCCAGAGGAAAAAAATATTGTTTGCTTGAATTGAACAGGCTTCAAAACTGGACAATTTTAAATTTTTATTTACTAAGTGAAAGCTACTATCTGCGAGTAACAGTTTATTTTATCACGTATTCCCAAGGGAACGGAAACTACGCGAGTGAAACCGCGGGGCGCTGCTAGTGTAGATATCAATGTGGTAGGTCTTGTAGCTAACAACTCGACACCGTTTCTTTCCAAAGCTTCATTACACATCTCCGATAAAATCCATACGAAATGGTGTCTGCATATGCCATTACCTTGGCTCTAGCGGAATTTTAAACTTAATATTGAAAACAATTATTTAATAAGTAGTTAATTCTCCTTATCCCACTTCACAAAAATGTTATAGAAGCGCTCTAAACAAACAAATCGAGTAGCAAAAATAGCAAAATTTGCTTTGAATTTATGTTTATTTTGTATTTAGACAAACATTATTCGAATATGACTATTTATTCTACGTACTTTCATCATCAACACGGCTAAACGAAAATGCGACAGATCCCCAGTGACTAGAAACAAAAGGTAATCATATTGCAATGCGTTCGCAGTTCAATGAGTCGCATAATAGGAAATGTCAACTGTTTCCATGTTGCATTGTATTTACGTAGAGTATCTGATAGCCAGCTACAACCGCACACCGATGTCGTAAATCCAATGCCTTCAAAACTGTCGTAGCATTATGATCAAATAAACAATACAATACTGGTACTCGCATGTTTATAAATATCTACAACTCAGGTAAATTAATTTCAATTTATAGTTCAAGTTAATACAAATAAAAAAGCCACTTAGAATTTATTATTACCATTAAACTTTGTTGGTCCTAACCTACTAATGAAAGATAAAGTGCGTATACATGCAAGCACATGTATGTTTGTAGCGGCGTTTACGCGTTTGCGAAACGCTAAGGAGGAATTACATAGGAAGAGTCATATAAAATATTAGGTAAGTAGCTATATTTCATAGAGGAATTTAAAACATTATACCAACCATGGTAAAATCTAAAAAGCTAAACTAAACTAGCTTGACGCCATGTCCGTAGCAAGGTATAATTTAAAGTGCATAATTTTATTCGTAATTTTCTAGTATGCTACGATTCCTGTTTGTTTCTTTATCACAAATATCGCTAAACATTACCGATAAACATGAACCGTGCGAATGACCGCGTCATTTATATTATAATAAAATCATTATGTAAGTCATTATGTACAAATAAGAACACAGTATCTTGTTTTCAAATAGCAGACAAAATTAAAAACAAAACAAAGTGAGTCTATTTAGGGCTTACATGTGTTTACAACAACACGTATCACTTAGAGACAAAATGATTTATGGAAATAAAATTAACAAACATGTACTATGGTATATACCAGGTATACATGAATTTTACACTAGTTAGCTTGTCAAATTATTAGAAGTAAGTTTACAACTATTGTAATACATTTTCTTATAAATATTGACTCACATCAATAAATATAATATTTGAATGTGATTGTTAGTTGCACTTTTAAGAGCATTTTTTTAAACGTAATTTATTATCTCATTTCATCAATTAATATCTTTCTCCGCAGGATCTATTACAATTATATATGTAACTAGCTGTGCCAGCGGTGTCACCCGCGTTTATGGTTAATATTATAAAGACTATTTCCGTCATACATGATTTCTATGTAACTTTAACCATTAAGGCTGCACACGCGACGGAAGCTTAAAAAATGGAGTAACTTCTCCCGTTTTCCCAACATTTCCCTTCACTACTCTGCTCCTATTAATTATAGCATGATGAAAAGTATACTATAACCTGCCCAGGAGTATGAAGAATAATTGTACCAAGTTTCGTCAAAATCCATCGAGTAGTTTTTGTTTCCATAAGGAACATACAGACAGACAGACAGACAGACAGACAAAAATTTTACTGATTGCATTTTTGGCATCAGTATCGATCACAAATCACCCCCTGATAGTTATTTTGAAAATATATTTCATGAACAGAATTGACCTCTCTACAGATTTATTATAAGTATAGATAGATAAGTAGTTAAGATACACAATAGAGTCCTTTTATAGAGTAATTTTGGCTAAAAGCGGTGAAAGGGGTTGCTCTTTTGACTCTGCCAACCCCTACGAGGTAGGGCGTAATGTTACACGCATAACATCAAAAACTTAAGTTTTAATTCATGCAAGAGTTTTTAAATGAGCATTCCTGCGAAACAACAGGTGGTTAATAATGCACCGGTGCGAGGCACAACCCGACACGAACAGCCGCAAGGAGCCACGAGGCAGGCCCAAACTAATACATTGTCTTATTAGCTCTTAGAGGTAAGCACCGGGTTTATTAAATCGCACCCAATGCCCGCAATATCATAGGAATTTCGGGAACTACGTGTTTACTCGGACAGTTTCCTCGTCTTTGTGAACCTTTATAAATATTTGGCATCGGGAAAACAGACTGTAATTCACAATTATTTCGAAACAGCCACCCTGTTCCGTTTCGAGCTTCTACAAACATCAATTTAGGTCAACAGAACTCTAAATGTAAGGAAAAATAATACGCATTGAACTTAAATAGTCAAATGCATCTTCATTTGAATATTTTAAATAAAAGTAATGTGTGAAGGTGTTTTTGTTTCGTAGAAAATAATATGCAAGCTGTCGTGATGGTTGCGAAATTGCGCCAAATAATTATTTTTTCCCTAAAAATATGTTAATTTATTCTTTAGTCAACTTTTTTCATATATTTTTTGAGGTTAATAATTTCGTTTTAGAAAGAGTTGTCAGTAGTCACATTTGTTATGTATCCATCAACTCTGCGGAACACGAAAGAATGACTGATACAAAAAGCCGCTGTCAGTAGCCGTATTTGTTTTTCGCAAAAATGTCACACCCGCGATTTAAACGAATCTAACGACACCTCATTTATCAGAACCCAAAAAAAACATTCATCCCACATAACGTATAGATAGAACAATAGGTAACCGAATATTATCATCATCCGTCCAACAGGGTCGGGAAAAAAATAAAAATATTGCCTAAAATTTAACCTGACCCTAAGTAATCTAAATCCAAAGAGAGGTTAGAAATTAATCTTAAAAGTCTTTCAGGGGTTATCCTATTGTGATGCCAGTCACGCAAAGTTTCCCGCAGCCTTCATTATTCTGTCATGGCGTAATATTTGAGAAGAAAAACGAAGTAAGTACTTTATTTCGGTCCCAACGAGTTAATTTTGCGGTCCTTTAACGCACGGAAAAGTTTACTCAACAGATTTCTTAATTTCCTTTTATGAACGCGGTTTCATCATCTCCTCTTTTCAATTTATAATAATTATAATACTATATCTAGTAAAAATATGGTATCGGTCGGCAAACAAATGAATAACTCATGGATATTCATCATATCGTTGATATATGAGGCAAATGATTAGAATTTATAGGTACCTAACTTGGTATAAATCTATTGTATGAATTCTAATCATTTGTTTTAAAACTGTTTTTTGAGAAAAAAATGTGCTATTCTACCCCTGTAATATGTATATCAGATAACACACTATTTCTACTACGGTGTCTACTGTATCATAGCACCCCAAATGTTGGCCTAAATAAACATTAACTAAATATCGGCTCCTGGGAACAGGCCAGTACACGCCATGTTACTTAGAACGTGGTTTATGTGTTACACGGTATGTGAGAACTGAGGGAATTTGTATAGTTCTCTGGAGTACTGATTGGCTTGACATCCGATTATCCAAGTTTGTGGTTCATAACTAAAGATTAAAAAAGGCAGTAATGTATCTATTAATGAAATAATAAAATAAAATAGGCAAGTCTATTTATTTCCTACATATACATATTATTTCAACGTCGTGCCTATACAACCACTAATTGTAACTTCGAAAGTAACTCCAGTCTGTCGATTCATCAGGTTTTTACGCCTAAACCACTAAATAAGAGTTTAAACCCCAAGAAAGTACTACTGACAATATTAAAAAAATACCTGTAAAAAATATCCCACAGGATAACATCTACTTTTTTTTTTTTTTTACTTGAGGAATGCATTTACGCACCATCCAAATAGAATCCTGGGTGGACCCATAAGGGTGAGTCGGGCTCGAAACCGGTAGCAATCTCCGGAGACCCTACTGACTAAACCTCAAGGCTGTCGTTCTTCGGGCGCTAACGCAAAACCAACGGGATCCCCACTGTCGGGATTCATCTCGAAAAGTCTACGTAGCGCGCGCTGCCGCCTAGCGGCCCATCTCGAAGGAGTGATATTCTCCCCCAGAACACCTAGGGTGGTGACCACATAGACAGCTGTGTACCCTATCCTGACGGACCGGGTGTAACACCTGCAGTCGGCTTCTCTGGGGACGATAGAGGGCCAGAGGACCCATCCTCTAACCCCCACGACCCCAAAGGCCCTTTTAGTCGCCTCCTACGACAGGCAGGGATACCTCAGGAGTATTCGGAGCCCCCCCTGCAGGGCGCCGCCGGGCTAGACACCATCGCCACGGCGGCCTCGCCTACGACGTCGGGCGGGATCGTCCAGCTCGCGCTGGCGCTCGGCGCTCTCCTTCTGCGACATGACACTGCCGCAGAAGGAGAGCACCGCGTCCCAAGACTCCTCACTACTCACCATGGCAGACACCACGGTCGGTAGAGAGAGGTCCTGCCCAACAACGGCGGATAGCGCATTGCGCTCTACGACAAAAGCCGGACACTCCTCCAAAGGATAACATCTACTGGGTTAACCCAGTAAACCGACCGACCGTAAACCATACATACATATCATCATGCCCATAATACCCTAAGCGGTAGGCATAGTCAAAGGGGCAGCTAGCCCCCTTAACCAGAGCCAACAAAACTGGACTGGTTAAGATGGAAAATTGTGAAAAAGTAGTGAAAAGTGGCTAGCTCGTCGCCTACACAATCACATACCCAAAATCCGATATGCCATTAGTCGCCTTTTACGCCACGCTAGGCACAGTCAGCATATTATTTTGAAGACACAGACAAAAAAAATCTAAGTTTAAAAAAATTTAAACTCATATCTTGCAGTAAGTATTTTGGTCTGGGGAATAACAATAATGAAACGTTAATCGTTCCCCACAAACGCCCCCTCCAGCTGTTTTCACGGTGAGCTCTTTAATAGCCCGAGGAGGATAATGAATCCTTTGGTCACTGCTGAAAAATATTAAATTTTTCCTGTCTAAGCATTTTCGAACATAAAAATTCTTGTTTCTGAAATGTTATTACTTAAATATGCCTCCATATTTCTGGAGGCTAATACTTATATATATTTTTTTATAAATTGCACCAATCTTTACTCAGCTGGATTCACCGATGAAGATTATTTTTAAGCATATAACGATGTTATTATTATTATTATTACTTTATCATTCTTAAAAGTCCGCTCGGTCAGTGCATAATTAACTCAATGAAGGATCCAACGGAATTAGATTAGCAATCGCACGTTGTCTCTCGAATTGGCGGCATTCGAGTAATAGGATCAAATGGTAATCAATTAGAGAGTAATTTATTATTAGTGTGCCGACATAATTCGTACCACATTGACGATGCGCTTTACGTTTAATTATCACTCCTGTTTAACCTTGATTAGTAATTTAGTACCTAACGCGGACGTGTAATTAAATGTAGTTGGGTTTGTCCACAGTACTTGTTACTGCTCTATTCATTGCAATTGCACTGCCACCTCATCTTCCCATTGTCTCCAAGATATACACTTGTTGTTACAAAGAGCATTAAAAGACAGAGGTCTCATAATAGACTAGAGGGATATGATAGAAATTAAAAATGAAAGACAAAGTGACACAACAAGTAAAAATAATAAATAACTTAAATAATAGTCGAGTCAATAAAGCCATTTAGGTATTAGAAAAGCGTCAGAAACCTCTTTTTTCAGAAAAATCAGAAACCTTTTGAAGCGGTGAAGGAGCGATTTATATTCTTAAATAAATATTTATTATATATATTTTTTTTTTCTTTGACTATATTACCATTGATAACGAAGGAAAAAGAGACATGATTATTTATGATACATATTTACATTAATTTTGAAAAAAAAAATGAAAATTATATATTATTTTCTCTAAAATCTTATGAACAATTTAGTATGAGTTATTATTGAGTAATACTGAGATAGAAATAATAAAATACATACACACCAACACGCCCGCAATCCCGAAGGGGGCAGACAGAATGGGTTGGATAAGATGGAAAATTATGAATAAGTAGTAAACAAGTGGCTAGCATATCGCCTACACAATCATATTACATAACCAGTACCCGTTACACCATCGGTCACCGCTACGTCATGCTAGGCATGGAAAACTGTGCACATATTCTGACAAGCTCGATGGCGCATACGGTAGTGACCCTGCCCCATGCGCCAAGAGTTGTGGGTTCGATCCCCACTCAGGACAAACATTCGTGTGATGAATACTTGTGTTTGTTCTGTGTCTGGGTGTTAATATCCAATATTTAAGTATATATTTGTAATACTACTGTTGTTTCTGATATCCGTAACACAATTGCTTAAGCTACTTACTTCGGAGTCAGATCAATGTATGTGATGTCGTTGAATATTTATGATTTATTTATTTATTATTATTCTCTTTTCGTGCCACCTGGCGGTTTTTGTTTTTTGAAAACCCTCAATAAAATGTATTTTGTTTAATTTAATTTTGTGCATTTGGTTTTTAAATGGTTAGAGGAAACGTTATATCAAAATAATGTCTTCCAGATGATAGATAGAGGTAAAAGGAAAATCTCTTTTGGGAGCCCCTTTTGAATTAAAATCAAAGACGAGCTTGTCTTAAATTGGCTTTGGTTTTATAAGCTTCGATTGGAAATAATTGAACAAAGTTTGCGAAAAACATTTATTCGGCATGAATCGGGAAAATGTGTAGGTACCCAAAATAAAAAACGATAATATTTTCCTATGCTCCTAATGGTCAGAGATTTCCGCTTCTCTTCGTATGATAAACTTATCTAAAAGGAATCAGTTTTGCGCAATTTAATAGAATATGTAATCCTATTTCTCAAATAGTTATCAAACCCTCAAGTTTTGAGGTTGAGTTTCCTGTGCATCGAGGGCTAAGTAAACTTCTAATACATGTATGTACTATAAACGCCCCGCGGTTTCACCCGCGTAGTTCCCATTCCCTTGGAAATACGAGAATAAATATAGTCTTTGTTAGTTGCTGAGTTGCAGTAGAGTAGCTTTCTATTGGTGAAAGATTTTTTTAAATCGGTCCAGTAGTTAGTATAGATGTACTATATTATTCACTAGTGCCCTTTAAACGCCGCTAATAAAACTTTTGGAGCGTCCTTATAGCTCCAGGTCATCTAATAAAGTGCTTTCAAACCTATTTGAGAGGTTATCTCTTATAAAGGGTAACGCTCAGCAGAAGCGCCGCCTCTTGGGGATACGATGTCATACATATTAATCAGATAACTGGACAGCGATTTATTATCAAATTTATTCCATGGTCTTTTCTCGTAGATACATCTATATCAGACATAGGTATAGTAGGTATATCTTGTGAATATAATAATACGAAAACGCCTTTTTACTAAAAGTTAAAACATGTCTGAATTATAATCCAGAGGGAATTTAATAGCTAATCAATTTGAAAAGCCATACATTCAAATAATATAAAGACATGACTTACCTACATTTTTAAATTGTGGTCATTGTTTAGTCTAGGTCCTTTTACAGTTTTTTTTTATTAGGGGTGTAGACTTTATGATCGGAATTTGCTAGTATACTTAGTACAATGTAAAAAATCTCAGATAATGTATATATTTTTAATTTACTTAAATGTTAAGATGAAATGCCTTTTACCCGTTCGCGTGAGCTACGTCGCACGACGTCGTGAGTAGGATATGCTTAGGAAACGGCGCAACGTCTTATGACGTCCTAAAGATTACGTATTACTTTGGCCTAAGCAAAATTTATTTTTTACTTTTATAAGGTTCGTTTTTGAGGTCGGTTTCTTTTTTGTTAATTATATAGATAGATTTACTATCTCGGACTGACTAAACAGACAGTTACAGCGCGGTAACTATATTATAAGATTTATTTATTTACTAGCTGTGCCAGCAGTGTCACCCGCGTTTATGGTTAATATTATAAAGACTATTTCCGTCATACATGATTTCTAAATAACTTTAACCATTAAGGCTGCACACGCGACGGAAGCTTAAAAAATGGAGTAACTTCCCCCGTTTTCCCAACATTTCCCTTCACTACTCTGCTCCTATTGATTGTAGCGTGATGAAAAGTATACTATAACCTGCCCAGGAGTATGAAGAATAGTTGTGCCAAGTTTCGTTAAAATCTGTCGAGTAGTTTTTGTTTCTATAAGGAACATACAGACAGACAGACAGACAGACAGACAGACAGACGGACAAAAAATTTACTGATTGCATTTTTGGCATCAGTATCGATCACTAATCACCCCCTGATAGTTATTTTGAAAATATGTACATGTACAGAATTGACCTCTCTACAGATTTATTATAAGTATAGATTTTCTTTTCGCACTCCTCTTGTTGGTTAAGTCGTGTATTGGCACATAACAGATCTCTAATATCAAGGACTCCTTTGTGCTAGTAGAAATTGAACATAATATTATTCCTAAGAAAAATGTTACTTTGTTGTCATTTTACAACCTTACAAGAAAAGGTCTTGAAACTTTTGTCTTGTTATCCTTATTTGTCCTTTTTTAAATTTTTAAATAGAAGGAGCTTATTATCTGGCGAGTTTAGTTTAAGCGAAATATTAAGTAGGTAGGTAGGTATAAGAATCTTGTGACAGCGACAAAAAAGCGGAAGTCAACTCAATTTTTACACGTACTGTGAGATTATTTAGCCTACCTACTTTACACATTAAACTTATGTTAATGTTATTGACTTAGAAACAGACTTTATGAATACCCATCAGAAAAACTAGCTTTAATTAACCATCCAACTTATAAAATGTTCATTGTTATTTACCTATATACTTTTATTTATGTCTCTTAATCAACGTAATACGTCGTTTTATTTTACCGAGGCTAACCAATTTAACCGATTTCAATCTAGTTAAGTATGAAATTCGAAGAGGTCCCGGGGGCATCGTCGTTATGAGTGGAAGCCACCCACGAACCGAATACACCTTATAAAACATTCTAAGAGTTCGTGCCGACAACACGCGCTCTCTGGACAAACCTGGAATTCGGAGAACACAAGAAATGAACGTTATACTGTTTATAAGTTTTTCCTTCGGTGTTATCTTAAGCATTTTATGCAGCAATGATTTCTCCGTTCAACAAACAAGAAAAGCTGGCGAAACGGAAAATAATTTAATGGACATTACAAAAAGTATGTGGACTCGTGAGTCTGTTTATACGGCTAGACCAAAGAGAGATGGAGTGAACAATGATGCAGAAAACGCAACACAGACGATATCGAGCGAAATGAAGAATATATCCAAGTTCAGTAACAGTTCGGGTATCGACAAGCACGCTTTATTAGTTGCGAACTTCAAACGGTTATGGCCCGTGGGGAGATGGCGAGAATACGGATTTTTCTCGGAAGATTATTTGGATCTGATCAACGAGCACTGGCTACAATTCCCCCCGCCCTCGGAATCTTTGCAGAAGTTTTTGGGCGGCCTCTATTTAGTTTTCAGCACAGTTGGTTGCTGGGGGAATATTACAGTGCTGTTCATGTATTTCAGGTAAGTATGACAAGTAAAAATGACCAATATAGATATTAGTTATCTCAGAAGGTAAGCAAGAGGTTTAGGTGACTTTGTAAATAATTAGCATTATTTGTGCAATGTTACCGTGAGTTATACCTTTACAATATAAATAAATACTTTTGACGACGCAATGATCAACTAATGCTTTTACACCTAAACGAAATAAACTATACTAAAAATCGTATATACTGTTTATTTATCGCAAGCTTTATAAGTAATTTCGCTTTTGTTTATTCAAATGGAAACTTCTAGCCCTACTCAATTCCGTCGTCTCCAGTTAAGCTGTATTAGTTTTCTCGTGATAAATTCTTCAATTAATTACAAAGAGATTTACGCGGTTAAAAGACAAATACAATCCCCTCTTTAATAAGGCTGACGCTGGTTTCGGCACAGCCTCCAATCCAAAAGAACTTACTTATCTTGTTTATTAACTAAGATCTACTCGTACAAATGTTCAGTAAACCCGATAATAATATTTTTATTGAAACAGCTGTAATTAAGTTAGTTTTCTATTAAAATATAACTGACAGTTTTAATGATTTATCAACATATAGCCTAAATAACTAAATTCGGTACTCGGATAGTAATTATGATAAACTTACGTATCCTCATAAAGGAGCGGTTAGAAAATTCGGCTTTTAAAGCGGATAAAAGGTAAACATACAAGTTAAGATAAGATCAAATAAACTATTATCCAAAATTAATTTTAAATTATTTTCATATATACGCACGGCACAAGTTCATACACTGTGCGAACATACGCGCTCGCACTAAAAGTGGAAGTACTTCCGCCGACCTAGGTGTTACTTTCTCGGGGACCTAGGTCCGAGTAACTGTCTCGGTGTATTATATATTACTTAGTGGCGAGAATAACTTCGTCAGCGCGGTGCAGGATTGTATGGGGTTTGTGCATATTCGATCGACGTCAATTGTATACATATTATTGGAGCTACTTGACTATCTTGTGGCGCGGTCGCCACACACACCAATTCCCTGGTTCCAAACAAAGCTTAAAAGCTTGTGCTATGGATACTAGGCGAACGGATAGACATACTTAAATACGTTTGTAAGCATCCATGACTCTAGTACTAATGTCCATGTTCATCACACGAAACATTTGCCCCTAGATTCGAATCCGCGACACTCGGTTTCGTGACCAGGGACTCTGTCCACTCGACCAACGGGCCTGTCAATTTGACGACTTGTAGAGAAAACGGTCTTTTAATAGAAAATAAGGCGCACTCCGTTTAAATCCATCGAGTCTTTCACTAACGCGATAAAATAAAATATGTATAATCAACATTTGACACTAATAATGAGTTATACAGATCGAACGAAAATAATGGAACAAATACAACATTTGAGAATTCTTTTGTCTTCCAATCATACTCGAAAAATATAACGTGCACACAAGATGTTTGGACGAACGGATGATCATGGTCTAGTAGATGTTCTCTCTGATGTCTTATATAAATATCTAAAATATGTAATCCGTTTCTGGGACAAAGGACCGTGACAGACGACATATCGCATGCATGACTGATCGAAGGGTTCTGTTATTTCCAGGGGAGACGGACCTATAAATGTTACCATTAGTTATTTTAATGCATTAATAAATTACCTTGTGTAAATTAATGATAAAAACAAGTTACTGTTCTTGATTTAAAAATTGTTTTATATGAAGAAATTTTATGTAATAACTCTAATACGAAATATCATAGACGTGACAATAAAAACAATGTAATCATCGTAATCGTCACCAATCTAAGGTAGTACTTTCATATGTTAAGTCCGTTTTAATTTCATATAAAGTTTTACTAAGGTTCACTTATGCAGCAGGGCCGGTTTTAATGTAAGGTACTGTAAGGTAGCCCCGGGCGCCACTTAGGCAAGTTCCATTATAGGAAGGGTGTCTCAGTCGATTCTACAGAACTGGTACGTTGGCGCCGTAACAAGAAGATAGAAACCTTCATGTCTATCATACAATTATCACATTGCGAAATGTTGCATTCTTAGCGAGAAGGGGAGCACATGGAGGCGCCATATAAATCTTGCCCAGGGCGCCGGTATCGCTAATACTTTGTTATTGATTGGTGGGACGTACTAGAAAAACAACTTATTCGTGAAATATACAATATTTTCTTGTTCTTAAAGTAACATTAAATTGTTTATCTAATAAATTAAAAAAGCCAGGTTTACGTGCACTATCTCAATATTTCCACATTATTTATAGAGTGATTGTGATAAATTAATAACCAAAACTTTGTCAACGTTCTACATATTAGCGATCTTTATAGAAGTTGTTAAATGAAAGGGTAAATATATGCGTAAATAACTTATTCGCAATTGTAATTAGGGCCCATCGTAATGTCCCTGTGTCCCGAAACCAGGAATGCAACTCCATGAACGACTTAAAGAGGCATATCCTGTAGTTATTGCGTAACAAAAGTGAGGAATTATGCTCTGGGTAATAAATGGCTAATGATAATAAAGATAATAAAGAAAGAATATCAACCTTATGCATGCGATTTATTACATTTGTTACAATCTTAAAATTAATGTTTTGTATCAATATTTTATTATATCTATACTTATAATAAATCTGTAGAGAGGTCAATTCTGTACATGAAATATATTTTCAAAATAACTATCAGGGGGTGATTAGTGATCGATACTGATGCCAAAAATGCAATCAGTAAAATTTTTGTCTGTCTGTCTGTCTGTCTGTCTATCTGTATGTTCCTTATAGAAACAAAAACTACTCGACGGATTTTAACGAAACTTGGTACAATTATTCTTCATACTCCTGGGCAGGTTATAGTATACTTTTCATCACGCTACAATCAATAGGAGCAGAGTAGTGAAGGGAAATGTTGGAAAAACGGGAGAAGTTACTCCATTTTTTAAGCTTCCGTCGCGTGTGCAGCCTTAATGGTTAAAGTTACATAGAAATTATGTATGACGGAAATAGTCTTTATAATATTAACCATAAACGCGGGTGACACCGCTGGCACAGCTAGTTATAAATAAATCTAACTTTTGTGCTTTTAGGCATGGTTAATTGAACACATACTTATTATAATTAAGCAGTTAAACCCATTTAATGGATATTGTTTGTTTAATACTTTATTGGTAATACATTATCAACAATACAATAGAAAAAATGCTATTTAATGAATTACTAATGGCAATTACCGCTAATATGTCTAAGTGACTTGTTTTGGTATAATTATCCCAAATGCTATATGTTAAGCCTTGTAAGTAATTAACAAATGGTAGTTTCAATATATTTAACTGCACAAATCCGTTATTTAAAAGATGTTAAGCGAGAAATATTTGTAACATTTGTCAATCATAACAAATAAGTATCATCTACGTATATTGAAGCCTTTCAACTGTAGGTATTACTTAAAAACATGTCTACGTATTGGGCATTGTCTAATTAAGAAAACGTATAAATAAATGACACAGTTAAATTTCCTCTATTTTTCGTTGGAGCCAATAGAAAATATGAAGCTGTAATAACGGTGTTTATTTATAACCAATAAGTATAACATAATAAAGCTTTCCAGTTTTTTACCTGAGTCTACTACCCTTATATAGTGTATATCATACTTAATTAGCCTTCACATACATTATACATATAAAATTGTGCATTCTTGTCTATCTGAAGGTTTCTGTTTATATCGGGCACCCTTGCTATATGAAATTTACACAACAATGATGTAGTGCTATTACACAATGCAGTGTATATTTCCTATCATGATATTATACTTGCTGATAGTGTAAGAAAAATGGAACATTATGGCGCGTGGTTGCCGACGATAATCCCTGACAGAAATAGCGATAAAACCACCACTTCCCCTTAATTTTCTATTCCGTTCCATATTCCATCGCGTGCCAAAAAGTTCGGCAACTCTTGTCATGTGCGTACCATAAAAAGAGGAAATCGTTACAGGTCATGTGTTTCTTCCGTCCTGCAATGTACTTCTAAGAAAATCAAAAACATCTTGCAGAGTCTTTTACCTAGCCGAAAACTAGAGTCTCTCTTTTTTCATCTATACTTATAATAAATCTGTAGAGAGGTCAATTCTGTACATGAAATATATTTTCAAAATAACTATCAGGGGGTGATCAGTGATCGATACTGATACCAAAAATGCAATCAGTAAAATTTTTGTCTGTCTGTCTGTCTGTTTGTATGTTCCTTATAGAAACAAAAACTACTCGACGGATTTTAACGAAACTTGGTACAATTATTCTTCATACTCCTGGGCAGGTTATACTATACTTTTCATCACGCTACAATCAATAGGAGCAGAGTAGTGAAGGGAAATGTTGGGAAAACGGGAGAAGTTACTCCATTTTGTAAGCTTCCGTCGCGTGTGCAGCATTAATGGTTAAAGTTACATAGAAATCATGTATGACGGAAATAGTCTTTATAATATTAACCATAAACGCGGGTGACACCGCTGGCACAGCTAGTAATTAAAAATAATTAATGTTTTATTAAAGAAAAACAAAATAAAAGCCATTTCACATTCCAGTCTGCTTTAGTGCCATAAAAATAAAAATTCGATGCCCAGTACACATTCGTTACTATCACAAACAGCATTCGAAACTATTTTATCGTGACTTAATATAACATGATTTTTATATAATAAAGTGCTAGCATAATTTAAAAGCATCGCGTAATATATAATATATGACAATGCTTGCAAACGAATAAAGTTTCGATACTCCAAATCAAATGAACCCGTGACTTGGAAACGAATACACCCAGTTTCACAGATCTAATCCTAGTCGTCCTCCTCCCAAGACGGGCGCGTTCAGCGTATGCAGATGCAACGCCACCTCGCACGTGCATCATGTCACGATTCCCGTCACGCTGTACCCAATCTATTCGCATGTACCTGCATAAATGCCGCGGTGAACTATCCGCGTGGCTTGAATTCGTAATTTACAATTTATTCACTTTAATTTACTTTGCGAAACACATTTGCATAGGAGCACTTTAAACTAAATATGCGTACGATAATACTCTCTTAATGCAAGGTTACAAGAAAACGCACATAGGTGTGTATTTTTTTTTTTTTGTAAACGAAAAATCAGTATCTAATATTGCATTTATTTGATGTCACATTAAATAATTTCTCTCCAGATATTAATAATACTTTTATGTTGTTACATCGATTTTCCAATAACATAAAAATCTACTTGAAAATAAATAATATTTACAGATTATATGACTAAATATGTGAAATTCAAAAGGCGAGCTCAGCTCGTAATGAACGAGTCCAGAGGATACACGCCTCAAGCATAAATTAAAGCGATGACAAATCAGATGACAGATGGAGCAACATTTGCACTCTATTACACCTACTACTTATATCAAAAGTAAACAATATTTATTATGACATGTAAATAAATCTGTTTTCGTATTAATATGGAACGAGGATCTATGAAAATTAAATTAAACGTAAAATATCGCTAAATTACGACTGCCTTGTATTTATAGGAACGTCCCAAATACTTTAAACCCAATCATAATAACGAAATAATTTGTTGATGTCTTTCAATGAAATTGGCAAATTGCCGTGTCCTAAAAAGGCGCGTCTAACATCGATGTCATATTCTGGAGTAACATTTCGCCTCAGAAACCGTCGCGGGCGGTTGTGCTTGCTCCCTGCAACTATTGTTTACAAGTCATTACCATACAAATAGCTATGTCGAAAACAATTCACGTGATTCTGATATTCTTCTCGGCGATCGTGCAGTGTGTCAATTTGAATACTGTGTCCATGAAAGATAATAAACCGTTGATGAAAGTGTGCAGTTTAAATAAAAGTGGACAACATGATCAATTAGTGATGTTGAAACCTTTCAAGTGTGATTACCATTTTATGTGGTGTCGTTCAAATAATTTGATACAGTGGAAAAGACGAAGAAGGCTGTTTATACATGTGATAAAGCTGCCAAAGAAGACTGATAAGTTAAGGGCTAAAAGGGATATGAAGACAGACAATGACACGCTAGACTGGTTGAGGGACTCTGTGCGGTCTACATCTTCGGCGACGATACCTTTGATTGCGAGGTTTAAGCAGCGGTGGCCAGTACACCTGTGGCGTCGGTACGGGCTCTACTCGGATGATTACCTGCCGCTGATCAACTCCCACTGGCTGCACTTCGCGCCGCCTGAGCCCAGCGTCAATTACACATTAGGCGGGCTGTATGTGGTGATGATGCTTGTGGGATGCTCTGGAAACGCGTTGGTTCTCTTCATGTATATCAAGTTAGTATGTCTTACCTGTTTTTTTATCGAAAATAGTTATAAAGTACCTTTTCCAATGGAGCATTTAGACACAATAATTCTGCGATAAGCAAATTACTCAAACCCACATCGTTATAAATCGTTATATAATGGCTTACGTTTTAACTAACAGAGGTTTAGCTTAAATAAATCGCCTTCTGAAAAATAGATCAAGAACACATTTTCGTTTGACGTTGTTATTCGTCTATACATATCTTATCTATATTCAAATGTAGGTGGTGACATCCCAACGTGTTGTGAAAACAATACCTAATACCTACATCTGATTAGTAAAACACGTAAGTTCCATATTTTTCAGAACCCGAACTTCGGTACCAACCAATAGTTAGGTTTTACCCAATAGTGAAAGCTTATTTGTGCTTGTTTATTTAAATACACTCACTTTATGTTTTATTCTATCATTTGTACGCGATTAACGAATGAATAGGAGCAAAGCAGCGTGCAGTTGCAAGTTATAATCTGTACCTATCTGTATTTAAGAAAACTATAACTGAATATGTTACCAATTGGACAAATCGTAAAACTCAATAAACACGCGTTTACGCCCGCTTTTTCAAAAACAACTCCTTCATGGAAGGAGTGGAGTGGGAAGTGGTAGGTAAATAAATAGTTTAAAAATTTACATTAATGCCATAATTAAATGTTCGTCGCGCTGATCAAATAAATGTCATCAATCTTTGAACAAAAAAAATTTATCAAATAATTTATCAAATAAATCCTTTTATCAATTAAATAAAATGTGGCGCGAACGAGTTCGGGGGAAAAATGTTGTACATAATATACTGTTTAAATATGCTAATTAAGATTAACAAAAAAAAAAATACCGAAAATAACGTTTTTCTGCCTGTACTCGTAACAAAATGTGCTTACGAACTTTCTAGTTAAATAGCTCATATGTGGAAAAGTAGCTAAAATTACTTAGGATTAAATTGGTTAGCAACTTATAATATTGACGTATATGCTGACAATTGATTACCGATTAAATTTTAATTAATGAATGGATTGTGTTGTGATGCTTGGTTACGTTATGAATGTTGGCTTGGCAATCCAATCAGGCGCGCGGTGTAAACATGTTGATTAATGAATTATTTGGCATAATAGTTGTGCACAAAATAAATCACAACAAAAAACAAAGAAGTATGCTCTCTACATTTCATTACATACAAATTAGGAAGTAAATATTTACCCATTTAGTTTTGTTTAGAACTATGGTTATCCAATTGCAAACGTATTGTAAACTTAATCAAACTTACTTAGTTAGAACTTACTTAGAACTAACTTAAGTCAGAATTTCATGAATTCTTCTTTTATTGATTTCATGGAACAAATACTTTGAACAAATGATAAAAGCCAGAATATTCCTTTGTCATCTAGAGGTATTTCGCTACCATTTTCAATCATAAATAAGCGACAATTATGAGATCAAAGTACAATTTCATTTGTAAGACTTCGCCGATCGCTCACTAGCCAAAAAGCTTAGTAACGACAAAAGATAAAACATCGCGTCGAAATAGATACTCTTTGTACCTACTCGTCTGCGAGAGTAATACTGCGAGTACCTACTTGTCTTGAATACATATCAGGCGAGACACGTACAAGACGTTGTAACGAAGGTGTAATATGAACAAATTCATAAACGTAAAAAAGGGAGCTAAATTCTCTACATAATCCATGCCAATACCACGTAATTTATCTTCCCTCCCACGTACATCTTTATAAAGTATAACATATGTCAAAACATGAAGTATTGACATTTAGCATGGAATTAACAAGTCGAAACATTACTCATTACTTTGAGGTTGTCATCATGCTGAATAGTGTCTAGAGAAAATTCTAGCACCAACTATAGTGTACTTACATAGTAGACTCCTGATCACTCCGATAATACCCGGATATTCTTATTGCGAGCATTATCGCCACCAGAGACCTGGATGAGATTTATAAGGCGCCTATCTAGGCCCATAAGTGGTGAGGAAATGTGTTCAATGAAAAATAGGACGCCTCCGACTTTTGGAATGGTAATATGTCTGAATCTGTAAGGAAAAACGGGCAAAAACACATCTACATTTTGATTTTAATTATACGTATCCCATGTTGATCTGGGACTTAGAAAAGAATATGACAACTGTGTTTGCCTAGCATGTCGTAAAAGGCGGCTAATGGTATATCAGGATTTGGGAACTTGATTGTGTAGGTACACTTGTAGGTCCACTACTCACTAGTCACTACTATTACATAATATTCCATCTAACCCAGCCCAGTTTTATTTTTGGCTGAATGTAGTTAAAGGGGCCTGCTGCCCCTTTGACTCTGTCTATCCCTTCGGGGATTATGGGCGTGATGTTATGTATGTATGTAATTTTACGTAAACACTTAGCATTTACCCTCAAACTAAAGCCGATATTTACCTATGACATTTCTAATATATTTCACTTTGATAATATATTTGAGACATTATTTTTAAGATCTATACCAACCAATTTCAACCAGCGAATAAGATTTATTACAAGCATGAACACCGGATATTGCTAAAGATGTTAATCCGTGACCTGCGGCAGTGACAGGGATTGCTGCAGATGAAAACTAAGATCCATACTTTTCTTTTTTAATTTTTAATCACTATCACCTGCCGCTTCCAGCGCAAAAGAGCATATTGACGGTGGAATCGAAATCTTTCATATTAATTGTGACCTATTATAGAATTTAGACAGAAGATATTGCTGTTCGCCACTATTGCTTATCTGAATGATAACTGTAACTACGTAACCTACTTGATAGCTACTTGAAAAGTAGGTACCTACTACCAACGCTAAATAGCGAGGTTAGGCTTTAGCTTGATTGCCTCCGGCCAAAAGATACGTGAAAGTTTCATAATTACATATATTTAAATGTATATAACTTACCGTGTTGGTGAAAAGTATAATAATACTGATGATATTGTAAACTCTGCCTACCCCTTCGAGGATTATGGGCGTGATGTTATGTATGTATGTATATTGTCAACAATATCCGCATACACATAATATGTACCTACGTACTTTTGTAATGTCTATTATAGAAAGATTTAGCTTAAAAAATATCTACGTGCATTTTTTATAAGCTTTTATGCTGGCTTTGAAAGGATTGCAGAACTCTCATAATGCTCTTACGCTAAGACATAATGTCTTATAAAAATCCTGAAACCTGCTAAGACGGATATGGACTTAGAGAAGTTATTGTACAAGACGTAGTATCTTTTCAACATGAAAAAATATATAATAAATAATAAGGTGATACTAATTTGATCATCAATCGTTTATGTGTGTGCACCCTGAGGATATAAATTTATGACCTCAAGTTCACACTACCCGAGAGTTTTGCGAAAGTTCTTTCCTTAATCCTCGGAATACCAAGTGGGAGCCAACTAGGAACCAACTTAGCTTCAGAGATTACGGACTAAGCCACGCGGACAATTTAATCAAACAAGACTGTAGGTGCTAAGGTATCTACGTACGGACCCACCAGCCTAAAATAACGTTCTTGGCTATGTTTACGAAACGCTTAATGGGATAACGTGATCATTCCCTTGGGTTCCATTCCACAATATACGAAGAAAAAACAAATAGGTTACAAGAAAGTATTTGGCATCCATTTATTGCAAGATTTTAGTATTGTAGGTGTAGATACTCGTATATAAAGGAAAAAGCTTTAGTTTGTTGTTTATACAGAATTTACTATGCAGTCCACAAAGTAATTGTTCTTTTTATAACATCGTCGGAATTATAAGGAACTAAAAAGAAAATTTGCTTTTACGGCTTTATCACGTAGTACCTACCTAATTACTTATCCGTTTAGGTACAGCTATTTTATTATGAGTGTTATTATTTTATATAAAACACCTGCGAACACTCGCTCGTAAGGGCTTACATTTTTTTTTTAATGTAAGCCCTTACGAGCGAGTTTTCGTACTTGCCAGCCAGTCGCGGCCCACCTCGAGGTCCCTCTTAGGTTTAGACCTGGATGTTCCAAGTTCAGGCCTTACTAAGCCCACCCGGTACGACAAACCGAGGACCCCGGCGGGGGGGGAGCCCTTTTAAACCCTAATTGAACTAGTCTTAAACTTCTTTAACTACTAATAAATATGCTCTCTAAACCAAAATGTGCCAAATTTAAAATTTAACAATCAATATAATATACATAAACAGCCTAATCTATCTTGACATGAAACTTGATTTAAACCCAGTCATAATAATAACCAACAATTTTAAAATGTAAGTATGTCACTATAATTTTATTTCAATTTACACTGTTAAGATTTCAATTCTGAAGATGGGTTTCAAGCCAAGTACTAACTTTTTAATAAGGCTGATGTGGTTCTTATATTCAATGATGACCAACTTTGACTTACTGATATTGTGTAGGTAGGTACTGCAGGTCAGGCGCACCCTACGAAGTCATTGTGCCTCTTCAAATTGATTAGCCATCTATCTCTTAAACGAGTATTAGTAGTCGTTGCTACTTTATTAAAATACTGGGTACTAGAGATAACTGATTAGAAAGTTTTGAATTTAGAATCAGTTTTATCGACAGATGTTGGTCTGGGCTTCAATGAAATGTTCAAACTTTGTAACTTAGAGCATGTCGTAAAATGCGACTAGCGGTGGATCGGGTATTCGGTTTGTGATTATGTAGGGGATTAGCGAGCCACTAGTCACTACTTTTCCACGGTTTTCCATCCAACCCGTCAGTCAGTATTATTTTTGGCTAAATGTGGTTAAAGCAGCTTGTTTCTCTTTTGACTCTGCCAACCCCTGCAAGGTTTGCGAACTTTATGGTACGTAAGCATATATCTAATGTAGGTACATAAATATTATTGAAGGGCTGCTCGGTTTACTTTTAACATTACACAAGTATATACAAAAAACATAAGGATAACTCCTATCTGCCTACCCCACTAGGGAATTGAGATGTAAGTAGGTAGTTAATTAGTCAATTATATGATAGATTAAAATCTGATTTTTGATGCCGAAATTTTCGAGATTCCAGGAGCGATAAGCAAACAAAAAATATATGTATATATTATATAAAATTATATAGCTTGTATGAAAAGGATTATGAATGTTGAAGAGGCGAGTGAGGTGTGTAAGGATCGTGCCATATGGCGTTCGGTTCTCTCTGCCTACCCCGCTAGGGAAGTGGCGTGAAGTTTAGTTAGTTAGTTATATAAAATTAAATACTACATATATTCGTCCCATGTTGGTCTGGGACTTGGCCCATGTTGATCTGGGACAAAAAAAAAAAGAATGTGCCAACTGTGGTTCTTGCCTATCATGTCGTAAGAGGCGACTAATGGTTTACGGGCTTTTGGGTATGTGACTGAGTAGGCGACGAACTAGCCACTTGTCACTCCTTTTTCACAGCTTTCCATCCAACCCAGCCCACTTTCCCATGTTGGTCTGGGACTTAAAAAGAATATGCCAACTGTGGTTCTTGCCTAGCATGTCGTAAAAGGCGACTTATGGTATATCGGGTTTTGGGTGTGTGATTGTGTAGGCGACAGGTTAGCCGCTTGTCACTGCTTTTTCACAATTTTCCATCTGACCCAGCCCGGCTTTATTTTTGGCTGAATGTGGTTGAAGGGGCTTGCTGCCCCTTCGACTCTGCCTACCCCTTCGGGGATCATGGGCGTGATGTTATGTATGTATGTATGTATGTACTACATATATTTTTAGGCACAAGGCACAAAAGCAACGTTGAACAATATTTTCTACAAAAGAGGAAAATACTATTGGATAGGTACTGCTAAATCCTTAATTAATTAATCGCTTGACCTTTGTTATATTTGTTGTTTTTTTTTTAAATTTCGGCATCATAAATCGGATTTTAATTTAGCATAATAATTGACTTACTACTTACATCCCAATTCCCTAGTAGGGTAGGCAGAATAAATGCCTAAAATAAGCCGTTAATTTTATGTATAATGGAGGTGCCATTACTACAAAAACACATTTTTATAAACAAAATAAACGTGCCACAAGTATAAACCGCATCATTTCGGTAAAAACCGCGACAATATATGTACATATAAGTTAAAAATGTTCAGAGTGCAGCGTAAAAACTCAGCTCATTTCGCTATAGGGACGAAAACATCAAATCTATAATAGTGTTTTTTTTTATGTGAGTTTCTGTAGTACGATCAGATATTCACTAACTTCATTATTAATTATGATGACAACCAAAACCACCTAAGTATGTACGTATTACTATGGATACAAAACTCTGATTTCAATTGTCTCAAATTTTAAAACATTCGTAGGTAGGTAAGGACTGCTGTAAGTAATGCTGCAAGCCTATTCAAAACATCATTATGTACATCACAACAATTTGATTCTTTGTAGAAGACAATAGTAATAAAATAATGTTGAATACTTACTTATATATTATAGATTCTGTACCTATAGGAAGTAAGTCATAATGATGAGATACTGTTCTTAATTAAAACTTGATTTTACATACCAAAAAGATATATTTAATTGTTTGGGATACTAAGATTCAATATAACTATTCATTGCTAATTATGAAACTATTATGACCAATTAAATATTAATGAACGTAACTTATTAGAGAAGTTAAGTTATTTCATTATCCGGGTTATAAATCCTTCTTTGAGACTTGACGGCGCAGTTCGGAGTATTCGCCGGAAGGCGAGGAGGTGCTACGAAGTTCGCCTTAAACCAATATATCCGCTAAAACTTAATATTCCTCATCAGTTAATTAAAAAAGATGACCTTGTTTGTACTTATTGAGAGACGGGCGTAAACATTTTGGAAATATAATTTCAGTATTAACTTTTAGCTTATACTTAAGTACAACACATCAAAAGTATTACCTACATTATACTAATTATCATACTTACATTTATTTATTTTTTTATTTTTATTATTATTATTATTTTTCATCTATTATTAGGTAGTTTTACTATTTTATTTACTTGTTTTTTTTATGAAGCACATGCTATTGTTACCTGCTCTGCTTCAAAATATAATTATTTCTCTGCATGTTACATCTTAGGACATTTTATTTATATACGGGCCTACATGAAGGGGCCTGATGTCCTGTAATTACAGGTTCTTTATGAAACCTATATCAGGCACCAGTCTCACAAATATAGGATGCATCTAAAATTAGCAACTAAGTCCTAACTCATAAGACCTATTTGTGATGAGAAATAAATGCTTTTTATTATTATTATTATTTTACTAGCTGTGCCAGCGGTGTCACCCGCGTTTATGGTTAATATCATAAAGACTATTTCCGTCATACATGATTTCTATGTAACTTTAACCATTAAGGCTGCACACGCGACGGAAGCTTAAAAATGGAGTAACTTCTCCCTATTTCCCTTCACTACTCTGCTCCTATTGATTGTAGCGTGATGAAAAGTATACTATAACCTGCCCAGAAGTATGAAGAATAATTGTACCAAGTTTCGTTAAAATCCGTCGAGTAGTTTTTGTTTCTATAAGGAACATACAGACAGACAGACAGATAGACAGACAGACAGACAGACAAAAATTTTACTGATTGCATTTTTGGCATCAGTATCGATCATTAATCACCCCCTGATAGTTATTTTGAAAATATATTTCATGTACAGAATTGACCTCTCTACAGATTTATTATAAGTATAGATTATATCCAGTAACAGCCTTTTTTTTAAATTAATGAGTGATACCTGCAACTATCTTGACGCTAAAGGAAAACCATACAGTCTTTAAATTTACTATGGATGTATAACTATGATCCAAATTGTCTGGTTTCATGATGGTGGTCGCTAAATCGTATAATACTCATGATAGTAGGTCAATAGAACTAGCTACGAATACACAACGACGAGAAAATAATACTCAAATAAAGTGAACCTATATAAAAAGGACAACATGTCCAAAATCGGCTTTTTGAAATTAAATAGGAGATAAATGTATTTAAAAACAGACACCATACCTAACCTACTTTGCTAAAGAAGAAACAAAATTAAGTACACAGTAAGGTACATCGCTCATCAGAAAAAAATATCTACTTATTATAAAATTAGCAGGAAGCGTTTCATTTTCATTTATTTTATGCAAAAATAATGAAGAATGACGTTTCTTTGACATTCAGAATAAAGTTTTATCTTTGTCGCGTCTAGAGGAGTAAAATCAATATTTGTGATAAGGGTTTCAGTACCCAGTGTCTACCGACAGCCGGGTCAGACGGGTAGCGGGAGTGCAGAATTTATAGATTTTATCATCCGATTTCCTTTTACAGAAGACTGAAAATGTCACCTAAATAATGAAATTCCCTTCAATAAACATTCGTTGCCTGTATTTATGGTTTTCTGGAAAATGTGATTTACGATTTCTCGTGAACAATTATTTGTTAAAATAATATTTTACGTTGGCGGTTGATGTAAAAGCTCGTATCGTTGATAATTTTAAAGCTCAATGAAAATAAACTCCATTTCACACCTTTGCCGTACAGAATCATCGAGTTAATTTAATAAAAACAGAAATTGTATGTGTTAAACTTTATTGGAAATAAATTCGCTGATATCATTCGCCACTTACTGCGCGTTCTTTGTCAATTGCTTTCGAAATAAATGTATGCCAATTCTGAAGCCATTCATTCAAAGAGTTCTCAATTGTCATCGACATCGGTTCCATGCCCACCGGAGGTTTAGTAGGGATTTCCACTTGGCTGGTCTCCGCCTTCCATGAGTGAGGGCTCTTCAAAAGCCTAGCGCTAGTAATGCATTGAACTAAATCTGAAGAATTAGAACATTTATAATTTTTTACCCATTGCTTCCATATCTCCTCAGCGTCTAGACCAAAAAACAATGCCGTTAACATAAATTTTACATAACAAATCAGAGTAGGTATAATAAAGAAAGATGATAAATGTGTCAATAAGAGGAAGCCTCAGTACTTATCATCATCATCTTCCTAACGTTATGTCCCCCGGTTAGACGGGGTCCGCTTAGACCATGATCCAGGATTTAGCGAGTCTGGTAATTACATTGAAGCGACAGCCGGTCTGACCTTCGTAACCCTAAGGATAAGGGAACCAGAAAATTTTTGGATCATGGTTACAAATCCAAAGTTGTTTGAATTTGCAGGTTTCATCACGATGTTTTCCTTTACCGTCGAGCTAGTGGTATAAATACGTACATAGATTTGAAAAATCCAGAGGTACGTGCCCGGGTTTGAACCCGCACTCCTCGGTTAAGAGGCGCGTGTCCTTACCATTGAGCTACCACCGCTTCAAGCCTGAGTACTTATCAACGTTGTTTTAAATCCTATTTCAGTGCCCGTATAACTAACAGCTATAAAAGATAACTATTTAACATCCCTAATCTTCTCTAATTAATAAGTAATCATGTCATCGCTAGTAGGGAAATAGTTATTTAATTTTAATTAACTTGTATCAACTTTTCGTGACTGTCATTAAAATTTGATCTTTATCATTTGTGTTGTTTGACTGAATTTCTAGATACCTGGCTTGAACAAATCCAAGGTATGAAGGCTATGTATGTGCGGTGTGGGTTTTGCCTCTTGAGCAATTTTTTATTTTAGGCTCAGAAAACATATGAAAAAAAAATTTTAATTAATTAACTTAATTACTTACCTGTAATAAATTTAAAATGTTCATTTCCAAATATCAATACTACTTACATAAGTAACTTACCTTCAACAATGGTTTTGATATTGGCCAGCGTCTGATTTAGGACATCATTAACCTTTTGTACAGCTTGGATAATATTTGGTGTTACGTTTTTGGAAGCTGTATGCTCAATGCTAGTTAAATTTATATCAGATAAAACTTTATCCTCCGATGTTTGATCCTCCGCATCTTCATGAAGATCCACGTTAGCAACATTCGGTTTTTCTATTTGGGATAGATCATTACTACTAACACCGCTTATAAGAGCTTCATTGCAATTATTAAATTCTTCATTTGAAGAATTAGCACCAGCTATAAGAAAAACTGCTATAAATATTCTTCGCAACATTTTACGGAACGAACCAACCACTGTCAATTATTACTGAACTATCTATATTACCTCTGTAAGACACACATGTTAGTAGCAATAGCTACTGTTTGACGAGAGAGCATTTGTGCAAACAATCGATATAGTTTATATTATTCTTCGTATTATTTATTCTTTGTATCGTCATAATTAGCACTTTGTTTTTCCATATAACATATAAGTAAATTCGTTTATTATACAGCCACGTCTATCGTTTCTACGCGTTACCATAATATATTAGAATGATAAACCTATTCAAAATGTCCATACCTGTTTACTGAATAGGTATAAAATGAAAGATATACCTACCTATAATCAAAAAAAGCCTCTTCCCTTATTCGTCGGTTTATAAAATCAATGATTTCGTAATTGAGTTAAATGCCAATATCACTTAATTTTATTTTTGTCCTAAAGTGGTTGAAGGCGCTTACTACTCTTTGGACTCGGCCTCTCCCTCGGGGACTACGGTAGTGATATGTATGAATAGGAACTGAGTGAATATATATGGGTTTAAAAAAAAGTTATTCGTCTCCGAATGAACGGTTTGCAGATATGGACTAATATTACTATAAAACTAACTATAAAATCACCGAGCAAACAAGCATTGTACCAGCGCAAGCTAGCACGTGAAACTCATTCGTTGGCGTTAATGGAGCTGACGTTTAAACAGCGCTAGATATTTTGTAACTAATAAGTGTGAATGTTAACCCATTAGTCAGCGTGCTTTCAATAAAATGTAGATAGATATTATCTACCTAAATGTTACTAAACTGCGCCAAAACAGCAATATATTGATTAGATATATAGTCTGCATTGCGACTGTAGCTAATTGCGCAATAATTACTAAGGAAAATTAGATCATTCTATATAATACAATTTGTATTGATTTAACGTTTATGATGTGTATATTCGTTTTCAGATGCCGCAGCTTACGTACAGCAGGCAACATCTTGGTGGCCAACCTGGCGCTCAGTGACTTCCTCATGCTAGCCAAGACCCCTATCTTCATTTTTAATTCGTTTAATCTCGGTCCGGCTTTGGGCAAACCTGGTAAATATGCTATTTAAAGAAGAAATGTTATAAATAATCAAAAATATTTCTTATTCGATAATTCTCAGTTGGAAGGCCTACTCTGAAGTTGATACAATTTTATCAAGTTCGATATACTTACATATTATTATGTAAAAGATGCCGATCATGGCTTGTACAATAGATATGCGTAATAGCTGAAATTCCTTAAGGTAATACGTATAGCATCTGGTAAGTAATGGACTTTGTCTGAGCGCTCGGCAGTGAAATTGATTATCTCGGCATAAACAATTAATCTTCGATGCTATATATTAATATCAGGACGGTATACCTCGCGGTTGCACACGTAGGTGCAATGTTTCCAGAAAAGCGCTTTTTAAGATAGATTGTTATATCCATCGTAAAGATTAAAATATGTTTCTATTTATATTATAGGTTGCATCATCTACGGGTTTGTTGGCGGGCTCACTGGGACAACGTCGATAGCGACGCTATCTGCGATAGCATTAGACCGCTACTGGGCCGTGGTCCGGCCGCTGGAGCCGCTCCGAGCCCTCACCGCTATTCGCGCGAGGCTACTCGCTGTGGCTGCCTGGCTCTATGCTGCACTTTTCGCCGCAGTTCCGGCCTTCGACATCGGCTACGGACACTACGTCCCCGAAGGATACCTGACCAGCTGCAGCTTCGACTATCTCACCGAAGAAAATCCGCCTAAAGTCTTTATTTTTATATTTTTCTGCGCTGCGTGGGTAGCGCCCTTCCTCACGATCTCATACTGCTATCTTAGTATATTTCGAGTAGTTGTATGCAACAGAAACATTTCCACAACAAACCAAGAGCAAAGGCTCTCTACTAGACACGTTAAGGAAAGGGCCAAACGTAAAGCTGAAATAAAACTCGCTTTTCTTGTTATGGCAGTCATAGCCTTATTTTTTATATCGTGGACCCCTTACGCTGTAGTATCTCTTTTCGGAATAGCCGGTAAAAAGGACCTTATTACACCAGTAACTTCTATGATACCCGCATTATTTTGTAAAACAGCCGCTTGTATAAATCCCTTCATTTACATAATAACGCATCCGAAATTCCGTAATGAATTCAAGAAGCTTCTATACAGGGATAAATCTAAACGTATGGGCACGATGAAAACAATAGGCTACACCGAAGCTACAAGGGTGCACAGGCCGAGTAAGGACTTAAGTGACACAGATGTGCAAATTATCGAAATGAAAGATATACCATATCAAAACGATGATGTAATCAAACAGGTTGATAAAGTTAAAAGCATATCATCAAAAATATGCGAACGTGAAGATTCCTTGAAAAGTGTAAGCATGAAGAGTTTTGAAGAAAGTGTTGTAAGTCCACCATCATGGTATGCCAAACCACAGTTTGCCAAAAAGAAGAGCTTTCAGAGGCGATCAACCAAAAGTGTCCTGTCTATTAGCACCGATCCATCAGGTTAACAAATAAGAAAATCTGACGACATAACATCTGAATGATATTATCTTCGTATATTATTTTAACCAACTTAGAAATAAACTATCTACCTAAGTACACACTGTGACCGTTAGGTAAATTGATAAACCTGTAATAGAAATAATTAGTTAAAACTTATTAATAAATAGCTTTAATTTGCAGATAATCGAAACGATAGATAAAATCCGTTCTTGATCCGCCTTGGAACCTAGCTGATGACTTCCAATAAGAATACGATAAATACTCTGGTCCATAGTCCTGATTGTCTATTAACTTCTGGTAAAATACGTAGTCTAATTTGTATTTTTTTTGTGACTACCTAAGTAATTTTAAATTTACTCGTTGTACAAGCATACATTTTAATAGTGTTACCCGTATAAATGTTTGCTTAATTTATCTAATCGATGAATTCATCATAGGATTCAAATCAGTTAAATTTTTGTGTTCGATGATGTACCCACCTACCTACCAGTGGCTGCGTTAGTGGGAGCGACAGTGGAAGCGTGCCAAAAATATTTCAAGTTGTGAAAAATCTGCGTAATTATTATCCAGAATCCATAACTTAGTATTTATCTAAAGTCGTTTAGAAACATTATATATTTATAAAAAAAAAAATTAATATATTTTTATAATGCAATTTTAGACTATTATCTAGCAATTCACTTTTCATCTAGCACCGGCACTGATATCCACTAGCGAATATTCTCTATTTGTAAGTTGATTTCGTCTTAATATTAATACTTAATAGATAATCTAAAGTAACATTCTTGGCATAAAATTACTCATCATAATACCTAATGTAGAATGTCACGTAAAAGTTAGCCGGTAGATAGGTGCTTATTAAAGTATTTTCGCACACTTTTAAAATCATAGATATTAGAATAAATCTAAAAGTAGAACTAAGTATCTGTTAACATGTGAAATTTTACATCTTACACAAAGATTTTGTGATATCTAGTCGAATAGTGGGTAACTACACTACGCACTATGCAACCTTTTTAGTACTAGTTAAGTAGGTAGGTACCTAGGAACTTACCTAGATATACGAGTAACTAGTGCCACTGTTTAACTTAGCTCCCGCCTGCGGTATGAAAAGACAACGAAGGAAGCATTTTTTTAACGAACCAAATAGTATTAAATATTACAATATATTCAATGAAACGTAGCAGATATTATTCAATTTTCAAGCATCGATAACTGGCAAGGGGCCTTATTAAGGACGCTTGCACCTACCCACGAAGGAGATTACACATTAGGAAAAGTATTAAAAGAGACAAACCATTAAGTAACTGCAAAATTTAATAAAAACTAAAAAAACCTATGACGAAAGATTATAAAATTATAGATACCTAAGTACTTAAAAAAAATTGCTAACATAATATGTAGGTATGTACATACAATGATATTACAAATAAATACTACATTGTGTAGGTAGCTTCCTTTTATTCTCGTTTTCGCGTTGCAGCTGCGCTATCCACATCCCGCTTGTACCTACTACAGGCAAACTCATGAGTTAAGCAGTCGCACTAATAAGTAGTAGATGTTTAAATCAGTAAAAATATGTAGATAATTATCCCAAAATTATTTATGGCCCACTTTATTGAAATACGTGTCTTAAAAAAAAGATGTTGAAGAGGCGAGTGAGGTTTATAAGGATCGTGCCACATGGCGTTCGGTTCACTCTGCCTACCCCGCCAGGGAAGACGTAGAAAAGGGTTCAAATGAAGTTTATTCATACATTTTGTGTAA
The DNA here is from genome assembly GCA_951394215.1 of Glyphodes perspectalis. NCBI lineage: Eukaryota > Metazoa > Arthropoda > Insecta > Lepidoptera > Crambidae > Glyphodes > Glyphodes perspectalis. The sequence goes on from OX596204.1 coordinate 7,275,335, forward strand.
AAATATTTAAATGTCAAATTTACTAAAGTGCATTACCTACAATAAAATTAATGTTAAAACTCATGTTGTCCCCATTTATTTCTAATGCCCTCTTAATCGATATCGGTCACGTCACGGCGGCCAATCTGAACGAGGATTAGCCTACTGCGCATGAGATATTATAGTATACAAAGTGCACAAGTATGTGCGCAAACACAGGTGCACTCTCTATTCCTTCACTTTCATAGTCCGGTGAGACGGCAATTCGACATGATGATGAGAGAGATCAGGCGCAGGACCAACGTGCTTTTCAAGGCACGGGGGTGATTAAACCGCCAACTTCCTGACTTCGGACTGTTACTGAGTAATTTCAATATTAAAATACCCAGCCACAAATTTTTGGTCTTACCTAGGATATGAACCCGAAACCTCTTGGTCCTTAGGCGGCGCATGCTACCACTAGACCAACGAGGCAGTCCATATAATTAATATGTTTAGTGGCGTAACTTTACGGTGGTAGATCAAGCAAAATGCCTTAGGCCCCACTTAAACACGGGAAACCTATGCGATTAAAATCGAACACTATCTTTGAGCGAGGACCTAATTCGATGAAATCGCTAAACGGCGACTAGTATATTAAAACCACTGCCTATATTTTGTCCTTACATTCTTAGAGGCATTACCTATTCTTCTTATTAGGTATTTACAATGTTATGTGTCGAATTAGGACCAACTTTGTTCATAGCGAATTCCCTATCTATTTAAGGATTTCTTTATTTACCCATATCTTGAAAACTTTCCATTGATCCGTTCACCTTGAACATTTCATTTCCTTTGCCTTATTTGAGGGTTGCCTATCTTAATAAATTTACCTAGTTGTAGGGAGTAATCTTTATCTAAGACTTTATCCCTACATATAAATGAAACGTCGTTAATTCACTCATAAAACGTATTTAATGCCTTCATAAATCTAATCTGGATATCTAGCCCATTGTACTATGTTGGTCTGGGACTTAAAAGGAATGTGCCAACTGTGGCTCTTGCCTAGCATTTTTTACGACTATGGCGACCAATGGTATATCAGGTCTTGGGTATGTGCTTGTGTAGGCGACAAGGTAGCCACTTGTCACTACTTTTTCACAATTTTCCCTCTAACTCAGCCCAGTTTTTAGCTAAATGTGGTTAGAGGGGCCTGCTGCCTTCGGGGATGATGGCCGTGATGTTATGTTATGTATGTGCATATGTATAAATCTAAACTAATAAGTAGAACCCTAGCAAATACACATACATAAAACAATAGAATAATCTCAGATTAGAGAACAAAAGGCAGATAGACCCGTCACAGGCACGAGAGTGCGGCCGGCAAAGCAAATACAAAATCGAAAGCAAATAGACACTTAAGACAGTTCGAAACAAAGCGTTGCGTTGGCAGTACGTCACATCTGTGTTTAAAATTAATTCTTAAAAATGCCGTCTTGTGTGTTTAAACATTGTAAAAATTGTTCCCAAAAACTAAAACGAGAAATCTGAGTACCGTTCCATAGTTAAGTAATAATTATCCAAATATTTTGATATTATATTTCCTTGTTAGATATTTGTTTCTCATTACTTGGAACACAAAACTTCAATGAATTAGTGTTGCTAGGTTACATTGAAATATTTTCCTTGAAGTAAGGTAATATGCAAATACTCGTAATCTGCACTATTATTATAAAGATGAAAGATTATTTGTATGTATGTAACGAATAAACTACATACTAGATATATATTTTATCCCCTTATACACACGAACGGGAACTACACGGGTGAAAACGCAGGGAGCTGCTAGTATGAGTCTCATGTATAGATGCCAAAAGGCAATATATATTTCAAGAAATTGGTACAAAATAAAGGCTGCTAAGATTGCATTTTTTGTATGTCGATTATAATTACGAAGTTTTATATTTCAAAAAATAAATTTTAGATGTTTATTTTAATGTAAGATATAAATAATTAAATACATGTTACAATACCAACCAATATAATATTACTCGAGCATTAAACACACAAAACAGTGGGACTTTTTTTCATTACCCTGGTAAACTTACACGCACACTAGGATACAATGTTCCTACAGTGTGTCACGCACTCATAGCTTAATTCTTGCCTCACATCTTTGTTCCGAGCGGTCCATCTGCCTTTTATTCTCTAATATGAGACAATAATAATAATAATACGGCGTGGCGTGTAATAATCCGAAAGGGCCAAACGTTCACCAACAAATTATACAACATTCATTCTAAGATTATTTGTAAAATTAAAAGAAAATATCCATATCTGAATATACCTAATATTTTTATTTATTTTTAAATCTACATATTCTGACTAGATTTCCACCTATGCCATATACATTGATCAGTATTTAATTAGGAACTTAAAATACATTTAGGGCAACATTCCGCTCAAAAAAAAAAAACAAATTGTCACTGTCATCAGTGACTGGTAGCAATGATACTTAACCTAAGTTTTCGATTAATTAGGCGATATTTTAAACAAAATTCTCCATATTCTCGCTTATATAGCTCCCATAAATCGTATAAAGTCCTATTCTTTGGGTCGGATACTATTGCCCTCCGGAGTCTTAGGAAAATTAATGAATTTAGGTATGTAATTTATTATTACCATTAAATTGTGTTTCATATTTAGTTAAGTTACTGACCTGAGCGTCTTTATTTTAATATTAAGCGAACATTTATCCATGGAAATCCCTGTACTTATTAAAGTTTCGCTACCACCTAACCGTTTCATATTATGTATTTGCATTCAGGAAAACTGAGAAAATCATCAACAAATTGGACCTTGTCACATCAAACAATTCTAAGATTAAAACAGAAATTGAGAAGTATGCCTGTTCAGAAAGCTTGAATGTAATAAAATGGCCTCTAAGGAACTTAAATCCGTTGGAATACGATATTGGACTTATTGTAGCATTTGGGCATCTGATCCGGGATGAAGTTTTAAACAAATTTCCACTGTAAGTATTCCTTATAACTTAAATTTAAGTTTTCCTAATTTTGGTTTTACAGCCACCATATATCATAATTAATTAATAGTTAATTTGGCCCAGTTCCTTATTTTGTAAATGTACTTGTTGTATTATATGCTTAAATGTCTCCTTTAATAACTGAATTATCAATTACCAGCACTGATATGTTACATTGACAGAACTGACCTTTATTCTGTGAGCAAACTAAGATGCCCAAGCATTTTTTCTCCAACATCTTAAATCTTAATTTTCGGTCAAAACAGGAAAATTTTATTAGACATAAAATTTACATAAACTACAATAAGTTAACTATGGAAAACTTTTACATTATGAATCTAGATAAAAGTGGTAATATTAAGTAATAATACTTCCAGAGGCATGGTGAATGTCCACCCAAGTCTGCTGCCACGATGGCGGGGAGCTGCGCCAATCATTCACACTCTGATGCATGGAGACACAGAAACTGGAGTCACATTAATGAAGATTAAGGCTAATATTTTTGATGTAGGTAAGTGCATTTAATGATAAATTATTTTCCATGGACATTAGTTTTTATATTTCATAGCTGACCCGGCGAACTTCGTTCCGCCAAACAGTCAATGACACATAATCGGGTGAAATTGATAAGTAAGCTATCCTATCTTTCAAGTTGGATCGAATTGCACACGGTGTGCAAATTTGATTAAAATCGGTTAAGTAGTTTCGGAGTCCATCGCGGACAAACAACGTGACGCGTAATTTATATATATTAAGATGTGTAAATTATATTAATAAAAGAGAGTGCAACTCTCAAATAAGTAATTTGGTATATTCAAATTCATTTAGTTATTATTATATGTATATTCCAGAAGGAATTTTACCTAAAGTATATCTGTTTTTTTAATCTTTTAGTGTTATTATTACAGGTGAAATAATAAGTCAGAGAAAAGTAACTGTCTCCAGAGATATAAGGTTACCGGAATTGACAGAACAGTTATCAGATATTGGTGCTGACATGTTAGTTGAATGTATGAGAACATTACCTAAAAGCCTTGAAGATGTGCGACCACAATGCAAAGATGGAGTTACATATGGTAATATAACATATTTCTCTTTTTAATTTAAAAATATAAATATTTAAATATACAACACAAAATAAACTTAATACCTACACTGTGTTCTAGCACAATAGTCCACTCTTTGTCATGAGAAATTAAAATGTGATGTATTTAGATATTCCCTAATATTAAATTTGGTTTTATTAAAATTTATATGGGGAACAACATTATTGTATTTACATTCAATGACAAAACTCAATAAAAAATTATGCTTTTCGACTTAAGTTTGTATCTGGGCAGAGAATTTTATAATTAGTTTCCAATTTTCAGCCAAAAAAATAAATAAATCCATAAGTGAGATAAGATGGACGGAGATGAATGCAGTGGAAATTTACAATCTCTACAGAGCAATATATGGATTATATCCACTAACAACAAGATTCAGAGATAAACAAATGAAGCTATTTGATGCATTTTTGACTGATACACAAGTAGAAGAAATTAATAATAGATCACCGGGTAGCATCCACTATTGCAGTAAAACAAATGCAATTAAAGTACTGTGTAAGGATAGAAGATATATTTATTTTAGATCTCTTAGAATAGTAGGAAAAAGAGAAATATCAGCATTAGATTTTTATAATGGCTATATTAAAAATATACCATCAGAAAAAAGGAATAACCTAGTATGTCAATGTTGAAATAAAAGTTGCTAAATACATAAATTATATTTTATTTCACTTTTATTCATATAGATAAATATAAATACATATAATTAATACATTTACATCTAATAAGTGGGATAGGTAAACCTCCTAGAAACATGGCTCATACATGATGCACTTCTCTCATTGTAAATCATTCACACCTAAAATACAATCAAAACTTAGAGAATACCTCCATATTCCTGATGTGTGAATTCTCCAATATTGTATAATACCTAACAAATATGACTAATCATTATATTTATTCCTACAAAAAAAGTGACCTACTATTCATAATACAATAAGATTTGGAAATCAATTTAAAATCAGTAGCCACTTAAATATTACAAAGAATATAGTTTTAATGTTGTGTATTCATCAAACCCTAAGTTAATCTTTTTGTACTAATGTGTAGGCGAAGATATCACAAACCAAAGGATTATGCTATAAATAAAGAACCTTCTTAACCTACTGATGAAACCAGGCAGGATATTTGATATGTTTAATCACAAATAGTGTCATGTATGTTTGTAATATTATGAAATCCATGAATATTAGGAGTAAAAAGATCGGTTTTACTCTCATATTTTGCAGTATTGTAATTTTACTTGCTCAAAGCCCAGTCTAGTATAGTCATCGGAGCTATAGTAAGCTCCGATGACTATACTTGTATCTGACCTGTCTGGAAAAATGATTACGCCGTTGTCACAGTCGGTTTGTACTAGTGTGGCAGTTTAAACCTTACACCTGGAAAAAAAGCAAAATCACTCTCAATATAGGAGAAAAGTCGACGAATACTAAGAGAAAAAGATGGAAGGGTATAAATTACATACATACATATCATCACGCTTGTAATCCCCGAAGGGGTAGGCAGAGTCAAAGGGCAGCTAGCCCAATCAACCATACAATAGGGTAAGTATAAATTAGTAACTTCCAAAAATAGCTGCCAATTTAAAATAAAATAGGTAACTATACAAATAATTGTCAGTTGCTCAGCATTTTTCGGTATTAAGCAACACTTGCATCAAGAATGTAAGGTATACAAACTAAGTTGAATAAAAGACTTGCAGTTATTAGCGGCATCTGCGCTAACAAATGATAATGACCCCTGGTCTAGCGAATAGTCTCTTCTATAGTATATATTTAAAGGAAGCATAAAAAATTAAATGACAACATATTATGTACTTACCATTATTCGAAGACAACAAATAATGAATTTACTTTGCTTGCTAATAAATGAATATGTACATTATGTTAATAGTCGCCAAACAATGAATTTGAACTATGTATTAAAGCCATTTATGATTTACTATTTGATATCGGTATGACTTAAATCTTTTATTTAATATGTATTTCATGAATATGCATGAATATTTGTAGACCTAATTATGGCCTAAAAATACATAATCAAAATATGTTGGATTGTAGGTGTATTTTACCCACACATTACCCGAACGAGTATTTTAAACAAGTCATCATCATACGTACTTAGTACTAAAAAAAGGTGTTGAAAGAGGTTTCAAAGTAGTATGCAAGTGACTACAGAATACGTAGTATTCTGTTCAGCAATATTAAGCAGATAATATCGTACATTTTGATAATATCAATGTAGGAAGATACTAGGGTTGCCAACCGTACTTCATTATAAAGAATTGTACGTTATTTAGGGCAATTGTACCTACTCTTATACTTTACAAGGAAAATAAAGTACGCGGAAATACTTTATTTCGCACGATTTGATTTCTCTGGGATTTATTTTACGTATACCCAATATGCATAAAAAGATGATGGCTTTGACTGTAAGAATATTTGTAAAAAAATTTTTAAGGACAGCTGGGGTTGATTAGCAGTGATAATTACCGGTTAAAAGTTGCTCAAATGAATGAAAAAAATATTTTTAAGCAAAACGACGAAGTTAAATAAATTGTACTTAATTTTGACAGAATGTACTTTCTTTTTCCTACCTTATATATACATTATACGTTATTTTCACCCAAAAAGGTGGCAACCATAGAATATACGTACGTTTACAATGTCGCAGCTGAAATATAAAATCTTAATACCAACAGGATACATTTTTGAAAATAATAAACAAATTTCAAAAAACAAATTGCATGTATTTAAACTGACGCCTTACATACACGTAAGCAATTAATGGTTACAATAAAAACAGAAGCCTTTAGAATATTTACATCTTACCTTATCCTAATTTTAGCTTATACAGCAATGTGATTTTCTAACTATGCGTAGCCTGAAAAAAATAAACTTTGTAGGTATATAGTACACACTGGGTTCCATGTTAATTAAAACTCTGATTTAGTATAAATATAACTTCTATTGAGGCTTCTGTTTTTGAATAGATTAGATACTTTTGTGACGACATTAAATGAGACGACAATGAAAATTAAAATGTCATGTTAGTGGCTAATAAAAGTGATTATCTACATATACTAACTGCATTTCAAACATTATAATCACACACGTTTACTCATACTTTAAAACTTTATTATCTCTTAAAACTACCTATACATAAGGAAAGTACAATCCTTAATCAGTAGGTAATTAGGATATATAAATTTTAAGAAATGACGTCCAAAATTAATCTCAGGCAGGCAGGTACCTACTGATACTCGGGGGGTCTTTTTAAAATGCATCATTTTATGCCTTATTAATAAATGTATGTACTAAGCTTGTTAAAATCAGTAGTGACTAATTTGGAATGAAAAATATGACAATTGATAACAATGTTAAAAAATAATAATTCGTTTTTAGATGTAGACTATACGAGAAAGATAAATCAGTCGGGACAGGCACAATACCCTACCATTGACAAACTGCTTAGGTACCTATATGTTTTTATTTAAATAACAAATATAAAAATATTAGTGAATGTCATGATCTATGCGTCTGGTTTTTGTGATATAAGTACAGATTGTAAAACTGCAACGTGAAGCGCAATACTGTTTTATTGTTGCAGACAATCACATTATTTTCAGTACAGTCTACCTGCATTAATACTAGAGACGATATTTTTTCTAAATATCTAAACTTCAAGACATACAAAATGCTCGTGCATATCACGATAAACAAACAGATTCTAACTGTACACAATGTCCGATATAGATTTTTTGATGAAAACCAATAAATTTGATGTTTATATACGTACAACAATTATTTATCTTTAACATCCTATATAAATAATTTTGTTGTAAAAGAATAATACATTACTTATTAAACATTGTGTACGTTAGCATATATTGTGTGAAATGAACTGCATTTTTGCTTAATATATATGTAAATGTAGTTATAAGACTATCGTAATAGTAAAGTTATAGTCACATTTTCATGGCAAAAATGTAATTCAAACACACTAATGTATAGTTAGCGCTAAGTGCAAATGTGCAGACAGGAAAGCGACAGTCTCAAGTTGATTCGTACAATGGCGAGGCACTTCTCTCGGGTCACAGAGAACATTTCGGCGCCGTCTGTTTAGCCCTAGAATGTTAGTGAAAAAATATTACTAAGAGAGAACTATTTTATTGGTCACCGTTCACTAACATTAGCAAAAGCGCACGTAGTCGGGAAATAACTGTTGCGAGGCGAGCACTTGACGTGGTTTTATTGTCTGTATTTAATTACATCTCGTGACTTATAAAATGGTTACCAGTCGTATTGGCATTACAACCATAGAATAATGCAGAGTGACCAGTTATTTAAATAACAAACCATAACACACACTAATTTACATATAAGTACATGTCTTTGGCCGAAGTAAACACGGCACGTGTTAGCAACTCCTTGACACCTACATATTTCCCCTGAACCTTTGCTTTGCTTTATACACTCTAATGTGGTGAGACTATGGTAATATATAAATACAAAGACAACCAATCCCATGAAAATGAAACTTTATTAACATGTATCAAAAGAAGTACAATACCGCACAATAAATGATTCAGAAAAACACATGCATATCAAATAGAAGACATCCACAATGTAAGTCCAGCATAGAAAACATACATAGCACATTAGTATAACTTTGCACATTAGAAACGTTAATAGATACTAATATTCTTGGGAGCGAATCTGTAACATTCAACGAGAAATAAGTTAAAAATGTACTAAGGGGTAAAGATCTAACAGCACATTGAGAAGAATAGGGTCTGCTAAATTTTAAAATCATAAAAAAACAAGAACAAAAAATGAAACTCAGATAAGAATCAAGTTTTACTATAATCTTATTTATATAACGTCAAAGACTCTTATTTTAACTTACTGATCTTCAACAACATAATTTTATGATTAATTTTTGGGGTACTAAGGATTAATAACAAAACAGGCAAGATAAAACTACAAAATCGAATATACGTGATAAAATTGTAAATACATTACTGTCTTATAATAAATAATAACGATTGACTATACTTTGTACTTATCGTCTAGTTTGGACTCGACAACATCAATAAAGTTATCTAAACAGCAACCACTTGAATATGTTCATTTATACGAAGCTACTAGCCAAACGGAGATAACAACTCATACAGGTGAAATTTGTTAGCTTATATGACAGTTAATTCATCAACAAAGATAACACTACTATCGCATCCTATTCGATATTAGCAACAACATTAATATATTTAACAGCTGCTTTGATATTAAAAAAAACAATATTATAATTATACATACATGCTTTATTTAAATACTACATACACTATGAACTACATGACTGCAACTTCTTATATTTTGTACTTGTTTATATACATTGTCTTGTACAATAATAACACAGCCACATTTTTGCCCACATAAAATAAAGGCAGTAGTAATTACTACTCAAATAAAGTAAACCTTAATAAGTGCTCTATTTCTTCTGCGTTTTAAAATTAGGTAATATAATTATAAAAAATATATAAATAATTATATTTATTTATAAAATAGGGTTACTTTAATAGTATGATCAAATATAAGGTAATGTGAATTTTATTAATTACAAATTATTATCACAAACCAATAGATACAAATAAAATGGGACCTTACGTGATATCATGAATTTAATTATTTTTAGTTGAAAAATCTAGGCATTTTACTTAGGTATAAATAAAAAATATTCGCGCGGAATTATTATATTAATATTCCTGAGAATATACAACAAACACCATCAACAATTATTATTGTTATAAAATCAGATTCAAAACATCCATTTATTTTAGCTAAATAACTGAAAGTAAATGTTCATACACAAATTAAAGAAATCCAACAGTTCAGTTAGCTATCTATATTCGAGTTTCGATTAAGTTACAGACTTGTTTACAGGAGCGCAAGTAATCAATAAACTGAGCTATTATAATCTGTTATCGAAACGAGTGCAGTCATGTATTCATATTCAACGAGATACCTATAGATAAATCATTATCTAAGTACTAGCACCCTGTAAAATAAACATACACATGAATGTTATGTACATGTAAAATTATTGCACTACTCTACATACGTACTCGTATTAAGCTCTAGTGTAAAAGCTAGTCAGAGGGAAGCGGATGCAAGATCTTACGTGTGCTCGGGGTGGCTGCGGATGCAGTCGATGAAGTCGCTGGGCTTCAACTCGCCCCGACAGATGCGGAACACGGCCGTGAACAGAGGGAACCTGCAAAGTTATTATAAGGAATAGCAAAATATTGACTTACACCAGTATCTACTTTAGCGGAATATTTCAAGATGATAATGACTAGTATCAACTTTAACAAATTGTTTGGCTAAACTGCCAACTTCAAATTCCCCAAAATAAATGGTATATATCAGGGCTCCCCAACCTCCACCCACGTGAAAAAGTTGTATAAACGTTTAATTAATAAAATTGGTTATCGTTTTATGCAACAATATAAAATATTTGTGCACAAAACTTGAGTTGTAATAGCAACAGAAATCACTGCTCGGTGTATATTGTATGAATAATATTTTTTTTTAAGGATCTCTAAAAGGTTGTATACTGCTGTTATTTTAAACTAATAACTACTAAATATATATTAACATATAACCTTCTGAAGCTAAGTGTATCTAAAGGTAGATAAACTTTAGGCTATAGTTGAGCCAAATTCGATAAAGAATTCATGTAAACAAACCAATTAAGGGGCATCAAAAATTCACAATAACACAAAATCACTAAAAATCCGTTTTATCGACAATATTACAACACATTTCACTAAAAATAAATAGGTATTACAGATTATTTCATAAACAGATTTTACTAGAATCAGTCACTTAACTTCCGACATAATTGGAATAATATAAATTTTAAGATTTCATTCACCTGTTGCTCCTATTTGTCAAAGGTCATCAGCGAAATTCATAAAATCAAAATATTTAGATTACCCTTCCAAATAAAGTTGATATTTTAATCATAACAACTTGGTTAACCTAACTACTTTTTTAATCTACCGCGTAAATGGTGCATTTTTTCGCTGCCGTGTTCGAAAAACTTCGCCTATTGTTTCACTGCGTAGAAGTAAAAAGAATAATTTTTCAAATTTAATTTATTCTTTCTAATTAAAATTCATAACTTTAAAATAAACAACTTAATGGGGAAACGAAACGTGGAAATTTAACTTGGTCGGGTTACGTTTGTGTACAAAATGTCAGTTACTTTAAGGCATCACCTGCCGGTTGCATCATTGCGTTCCCTTGTTTTTAGTTTTTCTTGTTAGTTATCTTGTTATTTATTTTGTTGTTATTACCTTGTTACTTGTTTTTTTGTTAAGTTTTGGATGTTGTGTTGTTATCTTGTTATTGCGATAAGTATGAGTGATCTGTTACCCGGTCCAAGTGGCCTGCAAAAGCTTTCGTCCCCGAAGAAGAAACGAACACAAAAATCTTCATTGATAAACTGGAGGAAAAGATCAGTTTTGCCAAAAGACCAGTTTTTGTATGCTAAAGATGTTGCAAATAAAACCGCTGAAACCGCTGGCGTACATCTGAGTACCGTTTATAATGTATTGAAGGAATACACTAGCGAAAAACGGGTTTGTTCACCAACGCCAGCCTCTAAAAGAGGATCTACAATTCATAAGTTGGACGAACTGAAGCTTGTCGGAATTCGTCAAAAAGTGCACCAATTTTTTGATCCCGTTGACCTGGTCCTGACAATTACAAACACAATACAATAAAGAATTATCCGATTTGGTGCAGTCGTTCTTGAGTTATACGCGAACAAACATTTCGACGGTTCATTGTCATTTATGTAGATTTTACATTGGCAGAAAAGGTTGTTAATATGCGCGCGTCATTGGTTGCTAGGCAACGCTTTGTTATTAACATTAATTATCCAATTTGGCTCAGCTATAGGTACGTGTCAGAAAGGTAATCCCCTTTTAATATATTGGAGGGGTACAGACCCCTTATACGACACGATTGCGAATAGGTATGTCCACAGGGACATACCTATTCGCAATCGTGTCGTATTAAAGCGATCACTGAAAGACGCGATTATTGTCGTGTGGATATTTGCTTTAGATATTACATGGCTCGCCAAACTCGCGTAATGCAGGGTAATCGCAATATCAAACTTAATTTAATGTAGCCACTGACCTCTCTGAATCCGTGGATTCTCGCCAAGTTCTTCTATTTTAGTTTAGTACAGCAGTACAGCTAACAATTAGTGACGTGAAAATAAATTGAATGTAACTCGACATAAGAAATTTTTTGCAACTGAACGTTTATATTAAGAATAATAACTAATTTAAAAAAATAACAAGCGTGAAATAAGTGGAAACATATGTAAACCATTGTTAACTCATTAGTTATTTGTATGTTTGTCCTTCTTTGTTACGTTGCAAAAGGGCACCAGATCGAGGTGTTTATGTGTATAGGAGTAATACCTATTGTTCATTACGGATGTACATGTAATTTCGTAAAACCTGGGAGAATACTAACAGATATTTATTAATAGCTTTTTTGATATTTTCAAACAGTCAATATGTCACTAATCTCTTGATTGGTAGCGTTTTTGTATGATGACACTTTATACTGACTTGTTCTCCATATTCTTGTTGGCGAGCATGTGGTTGACCTCCTCGGCGGTGATGGGCCCCTGCAGCTTCTGCCCATTGAGCATCTCGTCCTCAAGCTCCTTGATGGAACGTCCCGTCTTCACGAACGCTTCCGCCACTCGCCTATTCCTACCGCCTGAAATACAAACAAGTTTCCTACAATTAATCATATTTCCAATCAATACTTTTTTTTCTTCGCTTTTCAAACAAGAATAAGATCAGAACTGCCAAGCTCGATGACACATTTGGTAGTGACCCTGCCCCATGCGCCAAGAGTTGTGGGTTCGATCCCCACCCAGGACAAATATTTGAATGATGAATACTTGTGTTTAGTCTGTGCCTGGGTTAACACCTAGATATATTAACATATCCAATATTTAAGTACCTATATATACGTAATACCACTGTTGTTTCTGATATTCGTAACACAAGTGCTTAAGCTACTTTCCTCAGAGTCAGATCAATGTATGTGATGTAGTCAACAAAAAAACTGGTTGTTTATTACGGTATCATAAAGTTAAAACAATACATTTCTGAGAAATTTATACATATCATAAGTTTCTCTATCGTTTCTAATCCGCACATAATTTACTAAGCAAAACAGATTACGCATTTAAGTATAATTAAGAATCTCGTTAGTCTAATTGTTGGTGATGATTTTATAATTTTAAGTAGCTTAAAAGAACGTAAGTACTAAATACATTACGAAACGACTTTCTATATCTTTTGATTTACCTATCGTGTTAAACAAACAGTAGGTACTTGTTTTACATATCCCGAACACAAATGCTAGTAGCTCATGCAGCTAGTAGTACCGTTTTATTAAGTCCTTCATTTGCTAGCAAAATGCAAGTGCATAAGCAACTTATAAGTAACTGAACATTCACCTCTATATCTAATCAAGTTTTCTGGAACAATGTTACTTTGTGTTTACGTCCGTTATAATTTGGTGATACAAATATTTAACCTAAAGTACGTCGAGATAGGCGTTAAATGTATGAAGCTATGAAACATTCTAAGATAACAGCATTATTGAGAGAGACGAATGTTTTCAAAATAATAACAATAAATAAGTAAAGCCACAATGGATAAACATCTACTGCGTCTGATAAATGCAACTGTACCCGAATCATAAAACTGAGTGAATCATACAAGTAAATACAAGTGTATATTGAATATATTTATTACACATGTACAAAGGTCGCGTATACGCTTCACAAAACACACCTTTTATATTAAATATTATATAAAAAGAATTGATATTCGTTTGTCTTGCTAAAACTTGAGAATGGCTGAGCCGATTTTGCTGATTTTAGTTTAAACATATTTGTAATCTTCCTGGGAAGGTTTTACAGTAAGAAAATATGGAAACATTGCGAGGAAAATACGAAATGCGCCGGGTCAGCTAGTATTAAATAGATAGCTAAGTAAAGTTGTTCATACCTTGCATGAAAAAAACAATGTTATGTTGATTACAAATATTTTTTTGTTATTTTAAAAGCTGACCGCTACTTGAACGCTACACAGATACCTACTGTTTAACCGCAGATTGAATGCATATTATACCTAATATAAGTTACAACCAGTAACCGAGAAGTAGCTCTACTTCCTATTTGAATTTATATTAATACAGATATTAGAAATAGCACCACCAACTTTGATCTATAGAGGTAACGCAATTATTGTAGGTAACAAGTCATATAAAATAGGTCATTTATATATATAAACAAGCTACATACATAGACCTATGTGATCATCATCCTAGGATGATGTTCCATGATTAGGCTAGGTCGGCTTTAGCGAGTCTGGTAATTACGTTGAAGCGACTGCCGATCTGACCTTCGTAACCGTTAAGATAGGAGAACCAGACAATTTGAATTATAGTTACAAATCCATAGTTATTTTAATGTGCAGGTTTTTTATTTTTAACTAGCTGTGCCAGCGGTGTCACCCGCGTTTATGGTTAATATTATAAAGACTATTTCCGTCATACATGATTTCTATGTAACTTTAACCATTAAGGCTGCACACGCGACCGAAGCTTAAAAAATGGAGTAACTTCTCCCGTTTCTCAACATTTCCCTTCACTACTCTGCTCCTATTGATTGTAGCGTGATGAAAAGTATACTATAACCTGCCCAGGAGTATGAAGAATAATTGTACCAAGTTTCGTTAAAATCCGTCGAGTAGTTTTTGTTTCTATAAGGAACATACAGACAGACAGACAGACAGACAGACAGACAGACAGACAAAAATTTTACTGATTGCATTTTTGGCATCAGTATCGATCACTAATCACCCCCTGATAGTTATTTTAAAAATATATTTCATGTACAGAATTGACCTCTCTACAGATTTATTATAAGTATAGATTAAGTTGTTTTGATATATTGAAAGAAATTTTTATTTTAAAGGTTCGTTTGAAAGTTCTGTCTTAACAATATGAATGATGGCTAGAGATTTGAAATTCCTGCTAATAGATTAATGTGCAGGTTTCATAACGACGTTTTCCCTCACCGCCGAGCTAGTGGTATAAAGACGTACATAGATTAAAAAATCCAAAGGTACCTGGCCGGGTTTAAACCCACACCTCTCGGTTAAGCGCGTCTCCTTACCATTGAGCTACCACCTATAAACCTATGTATACATATTAATATTTAAAATGGGTAATATAAGTAGCTTGTACAGTTCTACGAAAAGACCAAATAGCATGAGAGTATCTGAATGCAGGATTTAAATGTAAACATATTATACCTATGTATCTATCATTATCTAATCTACCACCGCCTACCTGCGCCAGCTATATTAAAACGGTTAAGTACACTCGGCGGCCGCCGCGATGCGATATTATTTAATAACCTGTGTGAACTGTTTAAATAACGTACTGATACAGATAGGGTTTATGAATAAACAGGAGTGCGGGCGAAGTTTATTGCACGCCGTACATGTTACCCGCACTTCGGAATTGTCACGTGCTAACGCGTTAGGTTAGAAAAATAATAAAATATTTGTATACTGCACTGCAGTAAAACTGCAGTGAAACTGCAGTAACTGCAGTTTAACTAACGTATAAGCTAAACTGGTTTCTAAAAGTATGTGGATGACATATTTATCCGCATTTTATAATAAACATGTTCGTACATATACACCTAAATTATTTTGATACATTATGATGCCATACAGTTTGTCTCGTCTGTATGTATCATCGGCAGCTAGTTTATACTAATATCAGGACAGATATATTCATTTATAGATATAGCTTCATATAGATAGAGTGTAGTCGGTATGTCTTCTTTACAAGTAAACCAAAAAGTATGAAACTGGATTTAGTTTCATAGGCGGATATAATATTGAGGCCGCTCCAAGCAGGCATCTAAACGGTGCCTGTATAACCTGTGCCAGCATGCTAGCTGTCTAGATTGTATTGCAGAATATGTAAGGTCTATTATCCTATTTACCTAATTCCTCTTCTCGCGTTATTCAATCAACTGTATATAAACCAAGCATAGGCCGAATAGAAGCGAAGACAAATCGCTCAGATTAAAATCAAGAACATGGTTATATAACAAAAAGGGTACATAAAATAAAAAAGGTAGTCTTCAATGATTCTGACAGGAAAAAAACTTGTCTTTAAAAGTAGCATTCGATTCACATTGAACGACCTCTACGTTATGAACATGTACAATGTTTATTTATAATTTCCCTTTAATTTTCACTAATAGAACACCAATACTCAATCGCTTGTAAAGCATCGAATGTAATGGATAACTGACAATCCTAACGTTAACTTTCTCAAACTGAAAACCTGATACTCTAAAGAAAAATACTAAACAGACACTATAATAAATCAAACTATCAATGTCATTATCACGTACAACTGCAACGCGAATACCTACACTTTTAACCTTTATTGCATGTAACATAAGGACCAATACGTTAAGTTAATTTTGCTGCTGTCTATTCCTTCGAATAGATGGACTTACAAAAAAGTGATTTATAGTCGTGGCGTTATTAGAAACCTGAATAACCTCGTGGTTCCGTCAATGAGGGTTTTCAAAAATACAAAAACCGCCAGGTGGCACGAGGAACTCTCATGGTCTGTCACTGTCACTATTGGCTCTTTGTTGACAGGACCCTTCATAATGTGATACGTATGTGTACGTAGTTTGTTCTGAAATCTTACCAATGGGTAGGGTAACAAGACCGTACGTCACAGTTACGCCATATATCAGATGTTATAGTAAAAAAGACCCTAATTTATCATTTATACAACTTAATAGTTCAAAGATAATGTTGTAAATTTTATACTTGCAAATTATATGTTGGAAAAAGTTTCATATAAACGTACCTCTAGGCATTACGCATACGATTTCAGCGTTTCAGTACATTGTACCTAAATAAGAAAGTATTCCGGCAGTTTTGAAAACTGGCAATTTAATAGATTTTGATGCTCCCTTTCGAAATTTAACACGCGGTTGCGGTCCGGCGCCGGTGCGGCGCAGGCGCGGTTTGCATTCGTATACACAAACATGCGGTCCGGCGCCGGTGCGGTTCCGGCGTCGTGTACTTGAAGGCTTATCACTAATACATAATAAATAAAAATTGCTTTACTCAAGACCCAATTCTAAAACGACCAAACGATAACTCAGTCATTCGGTCGTTTTAAAAATGCATCAAAGCCAAAGTAAAATATCTTACCGTAGCAGGTCGTGACGAGGTCAGCGACCCCGCAGGACTCGAAGAAGGTGCTGAGCTTGCTGCCCGGGTAGAACACGTCGACGAACTTGATCATCTCCATGAGGCCCAGTCGGATGACGGCCGCTTTCGTATTGTCGCCGAAGCCCAGCCCGTCCACGAAGCCCGCTCCAACGGCCACGATGTTCTACATATTAAATTATTGAGTTTTACAACCATCGGTGCAGTGGTTCCGACATCACGTCGAATGCAAAAGGCACGGGCTCAACCCCCGCACCAAGACTAATATTTATTGATGAAACCTGTTTCATCGAAGAACAATGCCTGCATTATTCTTCGGTCTGCGTGCTTGTTGTGGCTTAGTTTCCAATGCTTAACCTACTTAGTTTAGAATCAGGTTGATGTATCGGATATTTTATATTTATTTATTATTTTATTGTAATCCTGGGTCAACTCACGATGTAGTTCAGAGAAAGTAAGCTGGGATCATATGATCTATCATATGCATTAAGTAATACGCTAATATTTTGAAATTACAAACATACACTTATATTTTATGTAAGTAAATAATAAATAAATATTAGACTACATCACATATATTGATCTGACTTCGAGGTAAGTAGCTTAAGCACTTGTGTTACAGATATCAGAATCAACAGTGGTATTACAAATATATACTTAAATATTGGATATTAACACCCAGACACAGAACAAACACAAGTATTCATCACACAAATGTTTGTTCTTGGGGGGGGTCGAACCCACAGCTCTTGGCGCATGGGGCAGGGTCACTACTGTATGGGCCATCGAACTTGTCAAAGTATCTGTAGATACGTGATAAGTTAAAGCAATTGCAGTAATTTCACTACGTACAATATTGTGACGTAAGTATTAATATTGGAACAACACCTCCTATTACAAATTGTCCCTTAAGTCAAAGTCAACACTGCAATTGCTGATAAAACAAAGTCGAGTTTCCGGGACAAAACCTACGACTTTGTCCTTTATAAATAGATACCAATCGAATGAGACTCATGACCAAAGTGTAATAGTTCACATTTATTTCTAATAATTGTAATTACCAGTCTGCACAAATATTTGCCTACCTTGCTCAGAAACCATTAGTCATCGTCAGTTCCGATATAAAGTATAGAACAGGATAATCTAGGATACATTTCATATCATTATTATTTGCATATTTTTGTCTTACACTCAGGGTTGGGCAGTATTTGAATTAGGTACTTATAATTAAAATACGTAATTTAAATACAAAGACGTATTTGGTATTTGTATTTCAATTACTTACTTAAAATTTAATTTGTATTTCAAATACCTTGCGGCTAGGTATTTTGTAGTTAGTATTTCAAATACTTATGGCTTCAAAATACATTTTAACATAAATACATAACCCTTATTTAGCGATCTTATTAATGGTGCGTTCTGAAGAAAATAGCGCTCCATAAGGAACAAGCGGTAGGTAACTATAGATGGAAGCACAATACACTAAAAGCTGCTACAAAGTTTACTATGTGATTTGTATCCTTGTGGTGTTTTTCATCGGTTGTTGGAATATAAACAATAATATCTTTCAAGTTTTAAATCTGACAAAATTAATTAAATAGCACATTTAAAAATCTCTGCTTTTTAGCCCATGCTAGGCTGGATTACTTTTTAAACGTACCTAATAGTATTTTGTAATTTGTATTTCGAATAAAAATAGCTAAAATACTGTATTTTGTATTATATATTTCATATACATTACTTAAATATATTTTGTCTTTGGTATTTTAAATAGTTGCGAGATAGTATTTTGTAATTTGTATTTCAATTAAAGCAAAGCATTTATTTTGCCCAGCCCTGCTTACACTAACTATATAGATGTTGATGGCCGTTTATAATCTCATGAATATATTATATTACACATATATACCTATTGTGATTCAATAGAGTATTTTTTATTTACAACTAGCTGCCTCGACAGACTTCGTTCTGTCAAAAGTTATTGGCCTTTAGTATATGAAAGAAGAGTGTTGTATTTACTATTTTCCTTGCATTTTTTACGTTTTTTCTCTGCTTAAGAATCTTCCTTGTGCCAGAACAATAATATGAAAAAGGAATTCCCAATTAATCTAGCAGTTCTCGAGCTTTGCGCTTAGCAGCACATTTGGAGATTAATTTTTATTTATATAAATATAGTAGCATATTGTGAGTCAAGTGTTTTTGTTGATGCTGTTTTGTTTTTGTGGGCACTCACCTTCAGAGCTCCGCATATCTCGACGGCGTCCTCGTCATCGACCACAACGACCCTGAAGTACTTCGTCTGGATGATGTCACGCATCATCGGCGCCAGCATCACATCGCGGCACCCGATCGTGGTCTCACAGAACTTCTCTTCGGCCACCTAGCAATGAACGCAATCGAGCTAACATTCATATTCATGCCCTTAAAGACTGAACTTCTGGTACGATCAATGTGACTTGTCAAAAAGATATAATAATATGATGATTCTTTTTGAGGCACCATATTATGAGGTATACCATACCTCATATTATGAGGCACCATCACGCCCGCAATACCGGTTGCGGTAGACAGAGTCTAAGAAGCAATAAACACCTTAAACCACATTTAGCTAACATTTTTTTTTGTAATATGCATATAATTTTAATAAAGTAGTAACAAGAGGCTAGCTCGTAGTTATCCCTAGAGATTTTTAAGTAGTCATTGAAGAGAACTACCATGGTATAGCTACAGGAAACTATTATTTTAGTGATATTTAGTATCGACTATCTATACGTGTTTGAATGACGATATTTAGTGTCGATATCTACATAAATATCTTAAAATAAGGATCATCGTTTTAGCAGACATTGCAATGGAATAAATACAACTACGCGCCTATCAAAGGAATAGAGCGAATGAACTTTGATCCCATACACTTTAGACACTGTGTGTTAACATTGACATGAAAAGAAACTATTGATGCATTTTACTGGTAGGTTGGTAATACCATTGCTAATAGGCAAGTTAGTGCGTCAGTTAGATTATAAAAATATATTGAACACGGTGCAACACGTGTACAATATTTTTGTATGACGTCACGCTTTCGTACAATTTTTACTAAATATTGACGTCGCAAGCCCCCACTTCAAAACTTGGATGCTCTTTATCTTTGTGATTTTTTGTTAATTTGATAAAACGAAAGTAGAAGGATGTAGGAACCGCGGAAGGCCGTGGCCCACCTACCACGACCAGATTGGTCGTGTATTAACAGAAGGTGATGTTAGGAGTCATAAAAACCATAGAGCTTGTATGAAAAGGATTATGAATGTTGAAGAGGCGAGTGAGATGTGTAAGGATCATGCCATATGGCGTTCGGTTCGGTTCTCTCTGCCTACCCCGCTAGGGAAGTGGCGTGAAGTTTAGTTAGTTAGTTAGAAAAATATGTGTCTAGTATTTTTTTATAATCTAAGTGACGGAATAAATGGAATTAGAGTTTTTTAATGCAGTCATCACCTCTATTGTGTTCGTTAATCATCTGGTAGACCTCCTTCATAATGTTAGTCATCATCTTATCTCTGTTAGGTATATCCTCAAGTGCTTAAGTATGGTCAAAATTTCAAACTCACTTAAAAAATTCAGAATTTGACCTTCAACGATATTTAAAGTCCGATTAAGTACTCCGCAATATTGTAGAATCGCGAGAACAATGATTTATAATACCTAACTTTTAACAATTTAACAAACGCATTAAAATGATTCAACAGGTTTTTATGTGGTAATGTTAAGACATCAAACGCTATAATTGTTTATTGTTGTCTTGTACAATGTAACAATTTTCGAGAAATATCGGCTTAGAAAGGTTTTTTTTTTTATATAGTCACAAAGTGTGTTTTATGTTAACTGTTTACGTCGTAAAATCTCATTATTTTTAACGTTCATTGCCATATAAGACGAAAGTGTACAATAATACAAAATCAAACACTGCATACAAAGTGGTAGTCAGTTGTTTAGGTCATTACCAAGTCCGCGATTAGTCAGTGCCATTAGTCGCCTGTTAAGAAGTCTATGATCGTAAACGTCTTTAATTTGAATCGTCGGACGACGGTCCAACGAATCAAACGATCCAAGGTTTGGCCAACGTTCATCAATGTACATGGAACGTAATTATTTCGCTAAGAAAATTTACTTCCAATGTAATTACATTTACATAATTAAAACAATAACAATACAATCTATTTAAGCATATTTTATGATTGATAAAAGTAAAGGGAACCACCATATATTTGGGTGCGATTAAATATGCGGATATAATTCAAGGCGGCTACTATTTTAAATACATAAAATGCAGTTAGTGAATTAATTGATCGGCGCCTTTTATAATAAACTAGCTGTCCCGCGCGAACTTCGTTCCGCCTAACAGTCAATTACACACAATCGGGTTAAATAAATTGAGATGTAAGCTATCCTATCTTTCAAGTTGGATCAAACTGCACACGGTGTGCAAATTTGATTAAAATCGGTTAAGCAGTCCATCGCGGACAAACAACGTGACGCGTAATTTATATATATTAAGATGAATTCTTTCGTAATCTATTCGTAATAATTGCTAATTAAATATAGTACCAATTTTCATAAATCATTGCTGGATCATCGTTTCCAAATATTCTAGACACAACCTACATAGACCTTAGTCTTGGGCATACTAGTTCGCAACTGAGAACGCTCAGTATAGGTCGCCGCTCCTAAACGAACTAGTTCGTTCTTTTAGTTCGTTAGTTCGTCATTCGCTCGTTTTAATACACTCTAGCTTTGACGATCTAGATCGTTCTTTTAGAATTTTAGATCGTCAGTTCACGACTCTGTGGTGAGAACGATATGCTAAGAGATATCTCGATATAGTTCTGTGGATATGCCACTATGCCGCTCTGTCTAGTAGCTTATTAGAAGGGAAGATGCCGATATAATATTTTATCAATATTTTATGATTGCAACAACAAACTGTTTCAGTAAATATAAATAAAATACTCAGATAAAATACTTTGTCATGAACGAACTAGCGAACTATTAACGATCCAAACTGCGAACTATGTAGTTTGCGTAGTTCACCTAAAAGAGCGCTCTATCGAACTAGTTCGTTCGCGAACTACACAAGCCTATAGACCTATATATCCTATATATACATTATTTTATATATTCCATCTCTTTAATACATAAGTAGTAAGACTTACCTCTGAAGCGATGTTAGCGCCCATAAGTACAGCACAAGGAATCTTGAGACACCTTGTGATGATATGAGAAATCAGGTCAATGCCACCACCCTCTGCAATATCGAAGCCCTGCCAAAAACCACATACATGAGTACTCCCGGCAGTACCTAGTAACGACATTGAAATCTCAATTCTCTAACGTTCTAACTGCGAATATAAATAGTGCAATGCTGTTCTAAAAATTCCTAGTAGGTAACACTGTGTAGCTTTCAGGGATTTCATTTAAATGGAACCAAAAATGTGTTTAGAAGTCTTCTTTCCTGATGGAATCTTAAATTTTTCTTTATATTGGGTTTGGGAAGAAATCTGACATTTAAGTCCAAAATATCTATGTTTTCGTGTTCAATGTTTTATGATCTCTGATTTGATCATTATTATTAAAAAAATAGAGTTGATACTTTTTAACTATGGAGATGCTAAGGATTTTAGTTAAAAGAATAGAATAGGTACCTAAATAATAAAACATATACCTTTATCAAAGACAATGCGGCAGCAGTAGGCTTTATCTTGCCAAGCAGTGTGGAACATATCGTTCGCACGAATTGATGAGGAACAACGAAAATGAGGAGGTCTGCATCCTTGGCGGCCTCCACTACGTCGGGGACGGCGACCTGTTAACGTAAAAACTGATAATAAAATATGGCCAATAGCATGAATTTAAAACTAATTTGGATGTTTGTGTCAATTCAAAGATGAATTGAATTATATTTATACCAAAAATAGAAATATAAATAAGTTTTCCTTTTTTAATTACGTTTGATATTAATTTGGTTCCCTAAAATACAATAGGTATATTTAACGATGCATAGAGAGAATATAATATTAAATTATAAACTATACAAAACATGTATAGTTAATAATTTAATATTATACTCATGAAAACCACACACTTAATGCAATATGCATTAAGTGTGTGGTTTTTAAGAAACAACTGTCTAAGCTACATGGCATGGCCAATGGAGTTACTAATAAATAATGTATCAATTAATAAGTGGAAACTTTTAACTAAAAGTTTTTTTATTTAAGTAGATAGATTTTATAAAAGATAGTAGGAAAAATGGGGTTTTCTAAACACAGAATAAAATAGCTTGAAGTAAACATTGCATCAAATCATAGCAAGATAATGTATCTTGATAATCACCCAGTAAACAAAAACATCCAGTAAACAGTATGGTTCAGTTAATTAGAGCCAAAATGTAATATTTGTTTTATTCAAGTATACATTGTTTCACATCATAGGGAACTCGCCTATACATTCAATTATATAACAACTAGTTGAATAACACTGACATTGGCAGTGAACATCTCCAATATGGAAGTAAGACTAAAATAGACACACATGTGACACATGTGTGCAGTGCCAATGCCGCGGTCAAACAATGAGCTAAATTAAACATAAGGTGAAATATCTCTATTGTATTATAAAAAATACTATTATATTCTATTTCATAAATATAGTTAACAAATCTTTGCAAAAAAATGTATTCTGTTCCATGGTTTAAATTTTAAA
This sequence comes from Glyphodes perspectalis, assembly GCA_951394215.1. Classification (NCBI taxonomy): domain Eukaryota; kingdom Metazoa; phylum Arthropoda; class Insecta; order Lepidoptera; family Crambidae; genus Glyphodes; species Glyphodes perspectalis. Next base: position 7,299,591 of record OX596204.1, read on the forward strand.
ATTTAAACCATGGGACAGAATACACAAGTCACAAGATTTCAGTTTCCATTCAAAGGAGAAACATAGAGTAGGTAAAATAGCTGGTATAAGATTTTGACAACATAAACTAAGAAATACCTACTAATTAGATTACATAGATTTATGACTTATATAAAGAATGTATTAAAATAGGAATATGTTCATTTCTCAACCAATAAGTAAATCAAAATCAATGATTATAATTGAATAAAGATAAAAACATGTCAAAATAGCTATTGATTGACAATTCCTTCATTATAATAGTAATATGATGTGCTGTATTTTGTTATAATTAATGTTGTATCAACATTAATTATAACAAAATACAATAAGCAGCAACAACAACATTTAATAGTTACTTACAACATTAGCTGGTAATTTATGTCCTGGCAAATATTTCACATTCTCATGTGTTTCATTGATGATTTCTGTTAACTTTTTGCCCTCAATCATTTCCTCATACACCCACATAGTGACCCGGTCTTCAAAATTTGGTAATCTTGCTGCATTCTTACCAACAATCTTGGCTATTGCTGAACCCCTAAAAAACAATAAAAAATTAATATTAATAAAAAAGCAATATCTATGAATCCCTTGCACAAGTTATTGATTAAATACTGTTAATAATGAGCTATTTTTTTAAGATAATGTTTTAGTAACTCTAGTATAATATGTTAAGTAAACAATTTATGTGTTAAAATAATGCATAGAAACATGCAAAATTTTGAACTTTTATGATTTTCGCTCTCGTTACGTTTAAAGTAAATTTCATTACGTTACTAACTACTGTTGTTATGTAAGGTCTTGCATTTATTTACATTCCAATGGCTCAATATTGTAATCTAAGAGATAATAAAAAGAACACATTAATCTTACCAATTACCCGAGCCAATAATGCATACTCGGTTTTTTAATTGTTTTTCTGCCATCGTAAAATATACGCAACTGTTTAATTAATAAATAAAATTATAAGAGTACACGACAGCCTGCAGCAGGATAAAGATCACGAATGGTTTGGTTGGTTACGTACTGAACATCGAAGAACAGACACTGAACTGAAATTTGACGTTGAGTGTTATCAACTTATCACTTTACCACCTTGCATCACCGATCACCGCCACCCCACATCGCATCGACGTGACAGCCAATTTGACATTTTGTTTTAACCGTCAACATTTTTTGACATTGACAGTGACACTTGACGAATGACGATAGTAAAATCAAAATCTGCTAAATTCTTCGTCACGATTTCTGCGTTTTGGAACATTAAGATCTAATTGAATTATTTTATAACAACAACAATATGTCACAACATACTCAGATTACTTTGTTCTGTAATCTGAGATCACATTTAGGATTTTTTGATTTAAAAAAAAAATGTTATGTCGTAGATTAATTGTCTATGGAACATGGGAAATATATAGTATAAGAAAAAAAATTAGTACATTTTTAATTGTTTTATTTAAAAAAATAGTTAAATCATTTGTTATCATTTTTGATAAAGTATGCAATATAGGGTAAGAAAATCTTACTTAAGGAACATTTTAAAACACATATTTTTGCTATTATCACAGAGTGACACATTGCATTTGACACACATTACCGACATTAATTTTCTACAGTTCACTTAATTGCACTGGTTTTTTTTATCATAAGTCTTTTCATGACCAATTCCGCCTTTACGAATGTCTTCAGAAGGTCTTGTCTGTGCACCAAGTCTAGGTCTCTTTTGGTCCTCATTATTTTGCAAGCTAGGCCGACCACTTTTATTTTCTGATCCAAAACCATATTTGCCTAACGTTTCAGCTTGGTCTGTACGAAAATCTGCCGGTTTAATTATATTTTTGGGATTTATTCCTTTCTTTCAATGGCATATTCATTTGATTCTTTAACAATTTTCACCAGTGAAATTAGATAAAAAAAAATAGGAAAAGCCTGTTATGGTGAACTTTAATCTAAAATACTTAACGGGTAATCAGTAACCCCTAAAAATCTGAGAGCCTGAGCATCTATTTCCATATTTTTCTTCTTCCATATCAAATTTCGTGCATTACCATAGTTGATTAGAGTTTCCAGGCAAATTTTCAAATTTCAGCGGCTGTCATATCTATTTTTTCATGTGCCTCCTTTTCCTGTGCATCTTCGTCCTGTCTTTCATCTTCAAGGTCTGCTCACAAATCGCCTACATTCTCGTAGTAGTCTAAATTATCTTCATTGAATTCAGATTCATCCTCGGACATCTCCCCATTTTTTAATTGCAACAGTAGACGTGCGATGCGGTCTTCATTCATTTTGTACTACTAGGAACCTGAAAATAACGCCATGCAAACCACATCCATTATCACAAGCCATGCAAACTACATTGGATTTGACTCCTAATTATCCAAATTCTTAAAACACAGAATAAATTATACCAGCAATGAACGCGTGAAATAAAATGTTTGTTAACAAACTTAATACTCAAACTTGTACTGTATACTTTATACATACTTGTGTGCAGATTCAAATGTTTATGTAAAAACACGGACGAGAGTAAAAATAAATAAATAACGGCTAATTATAGATTTTTGATAATCTATCCATTCAAGGGTTAATAATTATAATATCCTCCTAACCAATTGCGGTCACGGCTGCTTATCTCAACGAGGATTAGCCAGAAGCAGTTTTTATAGTGCACAAGTGTCTGCGCAACCACAGATGTACTCTCTGTTCCTTCACTCTCATAGTCTGGTAAGACGGCAATTCGACATGACTGTAGAGAGATACGGTGCAGGACCAATGGCATAACGTGCTTTCCAAGGCACTAGGTTGATTAGACCGCCAATTTCATATTTTCAGGCTGTTATTGAGTAGTTTCAACAAATTTTTGCTCATACTCAGGATTTGAACACGGGTCCTCTTGGTCTTTAGGCGGTGGATGCTACCACTAGACCAACTAGGTGGTCTTAACAACCAACATTGTATCGTATTACACGATTAAGCTATCGTCTAAAAAGGAGTGGAAATAGAGGTGGACAGCGAATAAATACTTGAGTAATCACCCTCCCCTATAATATGTAATATTAAACTACTTTTATATATTTTTTCTGTGAACAATAAACCATAGAGTAAAGTAAACGAATTTAAAGAAACCCTGGTCATTGCTGGAAACACTGGTAAGTATACTCAACAAATTTTAAAATATAGTCACATTACTTCTGTGGCGCTAGTATATGCCGATCTGACCAGGGAGTGTACCTTAAGTATTATCTAATAACACTCCTCTTCAACTCTGTCGGACTATAGACTGGGATAGAAATTTCTCGAAAATGCGTTTCGCCATCGACTGTTCGTGAAGTTCGTTCATTTAATTTTTTATAGGGCAGAGAGACGTCATTCACGTCATACAATTTCTCTGAGCGCTGATCGCTACGCGTGTTCGTAACGTGAAAAAACCTCTCGAAGTGCTTTTTCTGATTCACTTTGGCAGTTTTAGAAGTTTTGTTCGGATTTTTAGCGAGGATATAAAACGAGGTGAGTTTTTCATACTAAATGAAGTAAATTATAACAACCTTGCCTGTGCGTGTGTTAAAATTTTTCACAAAGCAGTTTCGATTAAATTTTATGATTTTATCTATTTTTCTTGGACTGTTTTACACGAGGCGTTCATACCGTTACACCAAATTTTGGGCAGAGGGTAGCCTTTTGCATTCATGAAATGGTTACCATACTCTTGAATTGGTTGCATTCAATCAATATAACCTGTACATCTATAATTTTGTCTGAGACAATTTTATTCAGTAGTTCTTTCGTGTCGTCACGGACTTTGATTTTATTAGATCAATACATGAATAAAAATCCCTTAATTTTTTTTATAATAAGCTCAATTTAACGGTTTATAATACCTAGTAATATTAAATAATATAGGAAAGACAGTTGCTAGAACATTCCAGGTTAGACAATCTATAACACAATCTAGGTAACTCATATCAAGATCTGTTTAACTTTACCAGAATTTATGATATTGCAAATTAATTAAAAATAATATTGTACAATGTTATCTAACAGCTACATTGGTATAAGCTACTATTGGCAGAATCTTAGTTAGATATTGTATACTAGCTCATACTCTGTTTCTTTGTCTCCAAAGCTCATATTGGTATTTTTATATTTATATTGTACAAACAATAGAATTTTATGAAGTTTTATACTTTTTTGTAAACAAATTCTTAATCCCAAACACCTTGCACACCCCTTGCTACACTCCAACCCTTATATTTCATAAACAAATAACTGCACTGTAAATGGATTTAGACTACTTTCATTCCATCAAAATAAAAATCCCTAAATTTTTTATTGTCTGATAATAATTAGACAAATGGGGCATTCCACGGTAAGTGACACCAACCAAGCATTAAATAAAAGTAAATAAATTGTTTCAACATGCATTTAGAATAACAGTACATAATCTTAACTTTACGGAACAGTATAATTTTTTCGTAAAAACCTGCATTTTTTTCATTTTTTACTCAATAGCATCACCAGATGTAATCAAGCTCAATGCATAGAGTTAATAACTGTCGTTTTAAAAGCAAATAGTTCAGCCATTTTGTTAGTGAATCGGCGTGATTTCAACGTGAGCAAATTAAAATATTATTAAAGATTTACTGCACAAAATACGAAGCAAAACGGTAAGTTACTTTCTATCATTTTAAGCTAAATTTGCTAACCTGTCTCATGTCCCAGCCGTCACATTTTGATTCAATTTTGTTAATTCTTACCTCAAAAATGCGTGTTTATGATAAAATGTGTGCTTTGTAAGTAACAAATTGATAATAATTGAGTGATTGCATACATTTTAAAGTTGCTATGGGCCGTTGAATTTTTTAGACATTAATATTCAGGTCTGTCCCGACCGTCACGGTCCCGACCGTCACAGTCCCTACCGTCACGATCCTAAGTAGCAAAATATTTGTTTTTGTACAAATATCGCTTAAGTGTCGGTGTATTCAAAATAAGATTTGTGTCTCTGCTGGGTTTATTGGTTTTTGGTTTTATTTCGCATGGCATGAAGTGGTTGTGGCGTTGTTTTAGATGCCTAAGGACGCGGCAGAGCGAAAAAGTTTGTCCAGGGCCAGGTAAAAAGAAGACCCGGATAAGAGAAAGCTTTTGTTAGAAAAGGAGAAGGAACGAAGTAGGAAAAGAAGAATGGAAGCTAAGAAAAAGTAGAGAAAAAGAGCGCATTAGAAAACAAAGATACAGAACAAACTGAAAGCAGCCAAAAATGTCGATGTTGATGAAAGTGCCAGTTCTTCAATAGGTTCTTATAAAACAAAGAGAACATGAAAAAGGCATTAAATAAGGACATGGGGGCTATGCCAGAGTGCTCAAGAAAAAAACAGGCTGTTGTTAGGCAACTCGCTATTAACAAAATCAACTATGCCGACGTATATTCAACAGATTCAGATGATGAGATGAAGCAAAACAATTTATAAGTAATCCCAGCGATGTATCATACGTAATGATGTCAGAAATAATTATGGTGCTACCAGAGCCAACTATCCAGACCAATGGTGACCGAATATATTATGAATTCAATGAAAACGTTGATATTTTCGAGGCAGGGTAATACCTTAACTACTACTTTATATATACTACATATATATTATGTAAAAAACTATTAATAAAGGTATAAAGAACACATGCATTTTTGTTCATTTGCTACTTGTCCCGACCGTCACATCGGCCTGTCCCGACCGTCACATTCTTCGAATCAGAATTTGTTGAAAATAATAATGTAATTTCAAATAAGATCTTTACGTATCGAAAGTTTAAACGTATAAGTATACACACACAATTATTTGCACTAATATCATTAATAGTTTCTTACAAACGTTCAAAAGTAGTTGTAAATCTGGAGTAGATAATAAAGTAAGAGTCCCGACCGTCACAATTCTTAACATTATTTTTTTTATTGAAAAAGATAGTCTCAACATGTGAAATTCATGTAAATTAGAGCCAACTTATTTAATTTTATATCACTGTTCATATCTAATGTATACTGTTCAATATAACTTCAAAAATATGTTAACTACATAGGAAAGAGAGTAAAAATGTCCCGACCGTCACCATGGAATGCCCCAAATGTTATAATAATTAATTAAAAATTTCATTGATTGAATTAAAAAATGTGGGTTTACCCAAATAATGCTTTTGTATTATTGTCATAATCAATAAGAAGTGGTGGGCAGAGGTATTTGCATATAGTTATCCTATTCAGTTACGTTGCTACCCAGGGGCAAGGCGGGGCAGTGCCTCGGGGCCCCCAAGCTCGGAGGGCCCAAAAACTGATAAGCAAACTTCTGTTTCATTTGACTCTTTTTACCCCCTGTCTAATGTAATTGTCGCCTGGATCTAAAGCTGCATACACCCATGGGCCCCAGTTTCTGTTTTGCCCCAGGGACCTTTGTTACCTAGCTACGCCACTGATCCTATTATGCTTGTGCAGAGGTTGGTCATTGATATGTTTATGAGAGTTTTCTGTCAAATGTCAAATTATATCCATAACTATAAATTGTAATTCATTATGCTAAGTACTGTATTTTCTATATCAAACTTTAGGTAGCAGTCAAGATGGTGAAAGAGACAACTTATTATGACATACTGGGAGTAAAAACTACATGCACAAATGATGAGTTGAAGAAAGCTTACAGAAAGTTAGCTCTCAAATATCATCCGGACAAAAATCCCAATGAAGGCGAACGGTTTAAGCAGATCTCACAGGCTTATGAAGTATTATCTAATCCCGAGAAGAGACGAATTTATGACCAAGGTAGGTACTTTCATGCAATTATTTACTTAAGCTCCTTTATATATTCCTATACTCAGATTTATTGATGTTGATCCATCCATCTTGATAATAGGTGGTGAACAAGCATTAAAAGAGGGTGGTGTTGGTGCCAGCGGCTTCTCCTCTCCTATGGACTTGTTTGACATGTTCTTCGGCGGAGGATTTAGTGGCGGGCGCCGTCGCGGCCGGGAGCGGAAGGGCAAGGATGTCATCCACCAATTATCTGTCACACTTGAGGAACTGTACAGGGGTGCAGTCCGAAAACTAGCATTGCAGAAGAATGTCATCTGTGAAAAATGCGAAGGGCGTGGTGGAAAGAAAGTAAGAAGTAATAGATTTTTTGAAATGCAACATGCATAAGTTATAATTAAGTTATATTTATATTACATAAGTTATATTTAAACAAATAAACCTTAAATGTTTTATAGGAATATCAATAATGATGTCATACTGACATAGTAATACCTATGGTTATAAATTTAAAAGCTATCCTAAAATAGTGCTCAATTTAGATGGCAATATATGATTAATATTTACATGACTATATATGTATAAGCTAAGAACAATTGTAAGATTCTGTTTTGTTTTTTATAGGGTGCTGTACAAACTTGTCCCACTTGCCGCGGTACAGGCATGCAGGTCCAGATCCAGCAGCTGGCCCCTGGTATGATTCAGCAGATCCAGACAGTGTGCAGCGAATGTAGAGGGCAGCGTGAAATTGTAGACCCCAAGGATCGCTGCAAAGTTTGCCAGGTGTGTAGTGCAGTTTTTAATATTTTACTTTGAATAAATGAATGAAATGGAACAGGCAACTATTTAAGCCACTTTCTAAACAAAAGACTTTCGAGGAAGTTAGTAATAAATTTATGTGGGATAATTTATTATACCATAAACTTTTTATAAAGAAGTAATGCTAAGTTGAAACATATAAAATATCATACATGTCAATGTTTTAGGGCCGCAAAACAGTGCGTGACCGCAAGATTCTCGAGGTACATGTTGACAAGGGCATGACCGATGGCCAAAAAATTGTATTCAGCAGTGAGGGAGACCAGGAGCCAGAACTCGAACCAGGCGACCTCATCATTGTCCTGGATGAGAAAGAGCATGATGTAAGTTTAAATTGAAGTTTGATTTGTTGTATGACTAAAGACGGTTAATATAATTTTTATAATTTTTTTATTTTGGGTCATTAAGTACAATTCTCTTTCTGTTGCAGGTGTTTAAGCGTTCTGGCAATGATCTCATTATTCGTTTAAATATTGAACTGGTTGAAGCGCTCTGTGGTTTCCAGAAGGTTATCAGAACCCTGGATGACAGGGACATTGTGATAACTGTCTTACCTGGTGAGGTCACAAAACATGGCGAAGTTAAATGTGTACTGAATGAAGGTATGTAAGATTAAAGATATTCATTATTATTTTTTTATCGTGGTTTCACTTAATATTATATACTTTGAATTAGAACTTTATTAAGACAATTTTTTTTTTCCAGGCATGCCTATGTATAAAAATCCATTTGAGAAAGGCCAGCTAATTATACAATTCTTAGTTAATTTCCCTAATCGCATTCCACCTGAAGTCATTCCTGCATTAGAGAACTGTCTTCCGCCTCGCCCAAGGGTTTGTATTAAACTGTATATAAAATTTAAGTTAAATTGGCCATTGACAGTTCTTATATGTGAGTTTATTCATTTTGATTCACTCGATCAAAAGTAAAAATAATGATATAAATTAGTTTAAGGATATGAGTAATTTAGTTAAAGGCTAACTTTCTGGTCATTCATGGTTGACTACAGTGTACTAGATAATTTCAACATATAAGACATGTGAAGTAAGTTTACAATTGCACTTTTTAGGTGGAGATCCCCGAGCTGGCGGAAGAGTGTCAGCTGATGGACCTGGACCCGGAGCAGGAGAACCGGCGCCGGCGCGCGCACCACGGCAACGCGTACGAGGAGGACGACGAGCGCCCCGGCATGAACCGCGTGCAGTGCGCCACCAGCTAGGCGCCGCCCGCGCGCCGCACGACACGCGCCGACCTCACCTGTCGAACTAAGTATTATAATCGGAGCGGTTCCCTGAATTGGTCATTTAAAGTAGTAATGTAACGGTCGCGATTTGTTCTTACTATTTACAATTTAGTTATTTATACTGTGAAAGTTTTTAGATCTTAATAGCTTTAAACTACTCATTCAGGTAGTGTGAATTATAAGTAACTAATGTTATTAAAAGTAAGATGCAATAAAAGGTTTAGTTATTTTGGTCAACTTTGTGTTTAATATACAATTGGCTTCATGACATGTGTTGAATATTCCTGTGTGTTAGATAAATTTACGAGAAGGCTTCTTAAGTGTTTACATTACATCTCAATATGCATATTTATACATATAACACTACTTGTATTTTGTATTTGAGTGTATCAGGGCTGGGTAATTAATTAACATTGTTAGGTGACAATGTAAGTAGTCCATAATTATATGTATGTTTGGATGAACACTACTAAATTGTAAAGGCTTCAAGCCTACTCCTAAATGATATTCCATTGGTGTTCAGTTGATATTGATATTGCATCAATAATAATATCTGTGATTTTTATCTATTTTCGTTAGTTGAATTTGCGCCTTTAAATTATCACCTCATCATAAATTGTCGACGTCAATCTAGTTGTAGATTTGATTACTTTGACCAATTATTGTGAGTGATGCTAAATAATTTTTAGTCATAAAATTTGCAGTTTAAGTATGACAGTTAATTTATGTTTTTTTTTATAGAGTAGACGGATCACATTTTACGGAATAAGCAACGAGCCTCAAGATTATCACTAAATAAATAAAATAAGCTAGATTTGTTCATCATCTAAGATTTGTATGTTTAAGTTCTTCTCTTACGACAAAACACGGTCGCCCCGAAAAAGTCCAATAATGCCTATATTATTGAGACTTATTTACAGTAAATAAATTCACTTTATGCAATACAGCATATTTTGATGTATTTTTCGCATCCTGGTGAAACATGATGTTCAATTTATTTTAGCTGATATATACTTACTTAATCAAAATAAACCATTTTCTCGTCAATCTGTGTTTTATATCCACCATTACTCTTTACCTAAAATAATCTAGAGTACCATCAGTTCTTATTACGAGTCAATAATGTCGTTGCAAGCGCAAAATTAACACGTTCAGTGCCATCGACGAGCCCTGACATTTAACGCAAATCTTATTCGTGTGCTAACGACTCGCCTGGCGAGTTTAGTTTTTTTTCCATTTGCTTATATTTCCGAAAATTTACAGTACATATCAAGACTAACAATAAAGTGAGCATTTTACAATACAGTTATTCTAGTACATGCACTAATAAGAGGTGTACACAGCATTGACCATAAAACAACGATCAACAACAGTAATTAAAACTGGCAACAAAAAAAATAACGTTATCTTAAAACCACGGACTAGTAAAAAAAGAAGAACTCCACGCTGTCATACAATAGCGTGAAGCGGCGTATATGCATGTGTGAGTGAGATACACAAGGATACCAGATATCGGATATCTGTCAGTTGGAGCACTTATTATGTCAATGTGTGACGTAAGTTGCGTGTCCAGGTGGAGCACCTGAAGAGCTTCAATGTCTAATTAGTGGCGCGGAGTACTTCTTTTTTTACAAGTCCGTGCTTAAAACTAATAATATATATTTAGTACGAAATTTAGAACTTGCACTAAATTTCTTAATTAACATATGTATTCTAAACTATCATATGAATGGTAAGCTGATCAGTTTACGTTTGAGTGTAGAACGCGAGAGATGGAAAAACGTCAATTGGTACTTTCTATTCAGTTTATTGTATTTGCTAAAACACCTGGCTAGCGGAGCATATTGCCCTAGATTGGTTCTGGAATGAGGAATATGGAATAGGTTTTTATTTGGCTGGAGTGGATAGTTTTATGGAACAACTAAATTGATGTGTTTCACAAGATCCGAGCACTTGATTTGATCATTGATAACTCCGTGCAAAAACATGAATTCCAATACTGTACGTTGATGGCTTTATGTTTTCATTTTGAAAAAGTGCAGTCTGGAATTATAAGGCGATCTGTGACTAATACCAGGTGATAAATATGCAAGTGAGCGGATAAAAGAGCGTTGAATTTGTTCCAATCTTTGGGAATAGGTAATATCTGAGGGATTCCATACTACACATGCATACTCTAGCTAACAAGCGTGTTGTACAACATCTTATGTGTGCTTTCCAACTTGAAGCTTTTACTATTTCTTCTTATGAAGCCTAACATTTGTGCAGATTTTTTAATAATAGGTACCTACTGTTAACGTGTGCAGTGAACTTAAATTTTTTGTCCAGCTCCCAGGTCGCGGATTTCATTTACCTTAGTCAATGCTGTATTGTTAATTTTGTAATTACTTAGTGTACTTAATGTGGTGTTTTCTTCTTGGTAAATTTGATGTCAAAAAAACCAAGTCTCGCAACTCAGTTGTTCTACGGTAAAAAGTTGTGAGATCCATGTAATACCAAGTCGGTTATTAATATATTCAGTCTCTACTTAAGTGACTTTCTGTCTTAATACGTCCAGTCCCTAAGACCACGATCGTGGTCCATAACAATTGAAAATCAATTGTGTCTGGAATCTCCGTACTCGAAGCATTAAGTTGTTACGTAATAATTAACAGCATCTTATAGTGATGCATATCAATATTAAAAATCTTTAACGTTTTATATAAATATATTGAGACTCGGCCATCGCATGAAAACACGTGTAAATTAAATTATTTAGTGCGATGGCCAAGTCAATATATTTATATAAAACATTAAAGATTTTTAATATTGATTTATAATAAATTAATTTTTGAACCTATTTTTCTTCTTCTGCGTTCATGGCATAAAAACGTTCCGCGGGGACAACGTTGTCGGAGCGTAATAAGTTTTGATGAATAACTCCGCAATGGTTGGACCTCTGAGTACTGAAACATATGGAGACGACCTAATGTTCTATACGAACAATCTGCTATACAAATATGATTAATATCGATATTGTATTCATAAACCTCTATCTATTTCTTTTTAACAAGTCTACAATACTGCACGTAAAAAGAGACAACAACATTATTTGACTTAACTATTTTCGGTAACATCATCAAGTGACGTCATAGAAATACCTAAGTGAAGCCGGCTTACCATTATGGTTCCTCGCTTTAAGTTGTCAATGTCAGTGAAATTTGCAGTGTATTGTGCCAATATTGATAAAATTTGTGATTATAACATAATCTAACTTGTAACATTCAAAAACATCGTTATGAATAAATTGTTCAGCGACTTATAGTATGTAAATAAGTAAAGTGGAATGACACTACACAAAGGCGCCATATTTGTTTCTCACTCAAAATTGGGCTTCACTGTTTCGTTGTTAAGTCATCTCCATTAGTTTCAGTACTCAGATGGTTGGACGCACAAATTTCAACCTACCGTGCACAATTAAGTACACGACGTCATACACTAAATATCTGCTAAACTCAAAGTATGAAATTCGAGTTTTTCCCGCAGAGGCAATACACACTAATACTTTTTATCTTCGAATTTTGCTACATACCTTACTGTCGCTAGTCAGGGGATTCCCCGGAAATGGCGATTGCTCGGCACGGCATCACTCGTGGGCTTGGAGAAATTTCTTTGTTTCCGACCGCACACATTTCAACATTTCTTTCGTGAACGTGTGATTAATGCAAAAAATAAGTTATTTTAAACAACAATTGACAACAAAAAAGCGTTTTAAACAAGGTAAGTGAAGGGTTTTTTGTTATATGCAATAATTCATTAATTCATGTATGTACTTACTAGCTTCGATTAGATTATTTAGAAAAAAACCTTAAATTATATTTTGATCATGTATATTTAAAATGAGGTTTTTGAGGTCTTCGAAATGTAAAGTACATTAGGTATTTTTGAGGCACTAATATTTTTTTTTGAGCCTAGGAAAGTATTATTACTAAATATGTACCTATTGATTTAAGGCTTTTGTTTTGCCGGCGGAAAATTTCTTATTGCATTTATATTTATACATTTTGACGACGTCTATGGCCGAGTCGTTAAGCAGACCTCGAACGTCAAACTGGAGGTTGCGGGTTCGATTCCCGCGTCGGAAAAATTTAGGAAACGAACTTTTCAACATTTTCTCGCCTCTAGGTGTTCTGCGTAGAGTCCCCAGATGTCGTTGCCTGGCTCTCACAGAGTACAGGATTGGTATATTTGTCTGGCACTATTTAAAAATATATCTATACGTTTAAAATTGTGCGTAGATATATGGTAGGTATCTTTATTTCAAAATGTAATTCTTTAAATTTGAAAGTTCAAACTATTGATTTTGGATTTAAAATAATTGTTAATTTTTATAAATAATTATTTGGCAAAGCTAGTTACTTAATATACTAGATAAATAATACTAGTATAAATGGAATGTATATCGAACTTATGTATCGTGTATTTATTCACTACTGACTAAAACATTTATTTTTAGAATACCCAGAACGAAATATGCCTCGAGGAGTTCATACTTCTTCTACGACTGAATCTAGATTAGACAATCTTGGAATTTTAAAGATAGAACATGAAGCAACACAACATATAAATTTTGATGCCGTGATTTTGGATTTTGCAAGTGCTAGAGTTAGACGGAAGAAAATTTTATTTTTTACTAACTAAATCAAACATCGTTGATTTATAATAAAAATACGTATTGGGGTGACACCCACAATCGCCGCACCAGGTGCCACCCATGTTAGCTACGCCACTGCAAATAGTTTCACCCCCCTTCCGTCATGGACCCACCTTAGGACCCTAAGCGTCTCTCATGCGTGTATCCGATAGGTACTTTAATAAACAAAGACCATTATAAACACAAGCAGTCTACGCGTAGTCTTGCGTTACAACGCATGATTGTGGCTTCACAGCCACGCCCACTTGTCACTTCCATTTAATATTTGTTCCGTGGGTTTTAATTAAATAATGAAAAAAATTAAGCAAGTACAGCACAATTTTTTTTTGATAAACTTTGCAAGATAAAGTTTATACTGCTGTGACCGATATCGGTTAGGAGGACAATAATGCCCTCCAATATACAAGACAATAATGTCCACGGCGGCCAATCTCAACGAGGATTGGCCATCTGTGCAGGAGATAATATAGTGCACAAGTGTATGTGCAAATACAGCTGCACTCTATTCGTTCACTCTCATAATCCGGTGAGACGGCAATTCGACATGACATGACATGGTCGTTGGTCCGGTGAGACCAACGACCCATGTACTTTTCGAGGCACGGGGGTGATTAAACAGCCAACTTCTTGACTCAGGACTGTTACCGAGTAATTTTAATATTGAAATAACCAGCCACAATTGTTCGGCCCGACCTGGGATTTGAACTTCTTGATCCTTAGGCAGCGCATGCTACCAGTAGACCAACGAGGCAGTCAAACCTTAATAGGTAACTATATACTATACATTAAATAAGAAAGAGATGGAACTAGGTGTCTGCGCAAGATATGTAAATAGGAGTTGTAGGTCCTCTTGAAATGTTGGAGTCTGTACTTATAATAGACGTTCTGAAAAGTGCAAATTCCTTGAATTTTTCTTTTGTACAGTAGCTTCGCTAGTATTATAAATGGGGTCCACTTAGACCATGATCCAGGATTTAATGAGTCTGATTATTTATTATTAAGGCGACTGCCTATTTGACCTTCGTGACCCTTAGTTAGGAGAACACCACTATTTGGGTCATGGTTACAACTCCATAGTTGTGCAAATGTGCAGGTTTTATCATGATGTTTTTCGTCACTGCCAAGCTAGTGGTGAATATGTACATAGATATGAAAAATCAAGTTTCATGCCCAGGTTTGAACCTGCACAGTAATTTTCCCTTGTATCACAACTTTCTAAATATTTATGGTAATTTTTTTTTAATGTTTCTGGTATTTATTAAAAGACAGGCTGAATAATATTGCAAACATTTTTTATGGGAGATGTGGCAACCATATGTATTGACAAATCTAGGGGGGAAAGATAAAATTCAACATTGGGTTAATACATTTAATAGTTTTTGTAATATTTCAATCTGTACAAATTGGCACACCCTTTATCATTTCCCAAAGCCATGTAGCCACTATTGGGGGAAAAATTAACAGTCTGGACTTGACAAAAACTTGTAGACTGATCGGGAAAATTTGTAAACACATGATAGGATGGTATGTGGATCAATTTAACTGCATTTTCAATTACTGTTGAAGATGCTGCAAGTATTTCCGAGGTGGCGTTAAACCGGAGGTTTGTTATTTTTGTAGTTAAATTAGAAATAGTTTTTAAAGGAAATGGTTCTGAGGTGTCCAGCTTGGATGTCTCATATACATTAACTATACCTTCTTGGCTTCCAGTGGCCAACAATTTACCACATGAACTGGCAGTTATATAAGATGCATTTACACAACCATTATCATAGAATTTTTTTATTGCTCTGAATGTGGACAGATCCCATATTATAATTTCACCTTGAATACAGTAGCAATACAGTTGTTCACTATTATGGCTAAAGGTAACAGATTCTATGTTTGAATTATGTTTCAATGATCTCAAGAGCTCCTTTGAAGCTGTACTGATAATGAATAACTCATCAAATCCATCTGACACTGCAATATATTTTCCATCTGGTGATAATCTAAATATTTTTGGCTTTTTAACAACATGTGGGAGCTGAATTAGTGTTGGTTCTGCTCTCACCAGGTCATATACACAGTAACTGTGTTTTACATAAGAAGCTAAATAAGCCTTAACACCCAATGGATCAAATGCAGCTGCTGTAAGTTTCCAATTCTTTAGCTTGAAACTATGAAGTTTGCTATTAACATCACCCCCTAAAGAGAAAAGTGAAACAATTCCAGAATTTCCAGCTACAAGTGCAACACTCAACTTGGGGTGGAACTCCAATTGACTAATAAAGCGACCTTCATTTTTTGTATCAGAGTTGATAAGAGGCAACTTTTTTATTTCCAAGTAATTCTTGGGAAGATGCACCGATTTCGTTTTTTGTACATGGCCAACAGTTCTAAGTATTTCATCGTCTTCATTGTCACTTTTGATCTTCTTATTCAACTTAGCCCAGCTTGGCGTTCCCATCAGGGTTTCATACTTTTGTTTAAGTTTTTCTGTAAATTGAGTATTGTTTTGAGCATCATCTGTATTAAAGTGTTGGTCATCTTCATCCGTCCACACCGGCTTTTGTTCACAATCAGGATCATAGATGTCTGCAGGTTTTAATTTCTTAACCAATTCTTTTGATTGGTCAAATAATAGATGGGATAGTCTAAAAATAAATCAATATCACATTAAAACCATTTTCAATAAAGAATTGAGAGTTCGTTTACTTTATTGGGTAGATTCAATAAATGCACGGATAACGTTTATGGGAAATTGACCGAAATGTATATTAAACTAATAACTTAACCTAGAAAAACATTTGCGAAATTTATACCTTGATTCTTCATCATCTACGGCCGAATTTTTTCGCTTCATTGTAGATGCTTATTTATTTAACAAATATCAATTTTTATTAAAGTTTGCATATAAAACTGTTATAAATTAAATGAATAATGTTATGTTCCAGAAAAACAATGTGAGATTTTAAGCACAGACGAGGAATATTTTATGGATTACTTTATAA
Source organism: Glyphodes perspectalis (assembly GCA_951394215.1). NCBI lineage: Eukaryota > Metazoa > Arthropoda > Insecta > Lepidoptera > Crambidae > Glyphodes > Glyphodes perspectalis. The sequence goes on from OX596204.1 coordinate 7,316,156, forward strand.
CACCACATGTCATCTTAAGATTTGACAATTTATAAGTCATGTCAATGATTATTTGAACGATTTGTCAGTGTTTATTCGTTGTCACTATGATATTTAATAGTGATTTTAGGTTAATGAATTTTTTTATAAGGCAATACTCAATGTCGATAAAACAGTATCAAAAGTCACTGAATAAGGAAAAACTAGATGTCGTTAGTATTCCATGTTGCGTCTCTGTCACTCTTTTCGATAGTGTGGTTTTTGAAGAATTCAATCTACATAAACCCGTCGTGTAATATGCCTCAATTTCTTCTTTCATTCGTTATTCGCAGTGTTTCACATCGTAGCATCACTTTGGATAGCGAGAAAAAACTGTGTTGTTGTCATTGAGTGTAATAAGTAATTTATTAAAATTGAATATTAGTTTAGGGTGATTTGATCAAAACAATGTTTGTGTAAAACATGCAAGTGAAGATGAAGCGAACATTTTTCATTCAGTGACCTTTTTACATCTTCAAAGTGTGTTATGTCCCAATATGGGCCCTAAAAGGATAATTGGAATCCAGTAGCCGAGAACAGAACCGTGAGCTACGATTTTTATTACCAGGCACTAAAGGTTTACAATGGGACCGAAAGGGGCTCCGCCATAAAATTATCAGTGTCAGGCTGTAAGGGTCATCGTAAAACTAATAGACAGTTGATGCCTTCGATAAAAAAAAACTATCGATAGAGAATGTCGCAACCGTCCCGGAGTGCCGGGAGGACATCAAGCTATGATCGCAGGGTGGAAAGCGATGCGAGGTGGAATCTCAGTCGGTCCGGCCGAGGATCGCGTTTCGGTGCGTTCAGTTAGTGAGCAGCCGGGTTACGCGGCGTGTGATGAGTGTGCGCGATGTCAGGCAAGCCCGCGAGTGTGGGCGCGTCGCGAGCAGGCGTGCCCGGGGCCCCGCGCGTGCTGGTGTACGTGGCGGACCCGCGCCAGCTAGAGCCCGGCGCCGCCGCGCCTGACCCCCCGCCCGCTGCGCCGCCGCCCTCGCACCTCGACGCGCTCTACCTCCCCGATAGCCTGCACCACCTCACTGTACCGAGGAACACCATCTACAGGACCCAGCTGGACTGCCCTGACCAGAGAAACCAACAAAGCACTGTCTTCTATAAATCTAATGCAAATGACATTGAAGGCAAACTCAGTGTATTCAGTGCATCCGATAATGTAGCTCATCATCCTGAATATTTACCAATTCCACAACAGTATCTTAAGGACCAAAATTTGAAAGTTGATGATGTTAAAGTGAATGAGCATCCTGGAAATCTGAATTCCAAAACAGACTGTAGTAATTCAGTGAGTGCAGATTTGAGTACAGTTGAAACATTTCAATCCAGGATATCATTGGAAGGAGGTGATCTAGCAACATATCAAAGATGTGCAGGCCCTCTCGGTCCTGATAGTGTTATGCCGCCTATGCACCAAGTGGCTCTGCAGCATGGTCAGAATCAGTTTAGTGAAAGTGTCACTGTGCAGAGTGGTGAAGGTTCAAACTCTAGTGACAGAGAGTTGTCAAGGAGCTATGTCAACTACCAAGTTTTAGAACAAAGTGTATCCCATCAGTCTATAGTAAATCAAAGTATAAGTATATTGAATCAGCAAGTGGGTGTGAGTCGAGGAATTGTTAGTGAAGGTGATAGTGGCAATGTGCCGCAGCTAGTGCGAACTGCAGATGGTGTGGTGCTGGCAGTATTGCCCTCTTCGGTTCTGCCTCAACCGGCTGATAGTGTAGATCTGAACTCAAGGACTGTATCAACTGATTCTTCACAGACAATAATTGTGCCCTTAGGGTGGAGAAGAATAATAAATGGCACATCAGTACTTTATATCAGGTGCGTATGTATTCTTTCAATTTGCGCATAACATTATGTGTATAATATACCATTAATTACACCTGCATTTGTAAATGTTGGTTAATTTCAGTAAGCACTGTAAGGATTTTCAAATGGTTTAAACAGTTTTATAGACTACCATATTAAGTAAACCCTACTATAAACAATTTTTAGACTATAAAATGAGTCAACCTAATAGTACACAAAGAAACTTAAAAAAAAAAATTATATATAAGTATAATAAATATAACATTATTTTCTATATCCTTATAAAGTAAAAATTATCATGATTCAGTAAAATATTTAAATAAGTTGCATCATAAAAATCTTATTACTACATTGTAGGAATTGGTTAGTTTCCAAAGCCTTTATGACATTTAAATGTCTTATAAAACAGGTTATTTTGTATAACATTTTATCAGTAGAATTCTTCCTCTCCTAGCAGAAGTCAAATGGTGTACCTATTTGTCTTCTGCTTTTATTTATGGGATAGTAAGTAATACGGCTAACAAATGAGGACCCCAGTTTGTAGGTCTATCCTAAGTCCTTGTAAATATCCTTTATAAATATTTTTTTTGTTATAAGAGGAAACATTTGTCGGTTTCATTTAACAGCTATATTAATATGTGGCTACTCCTGAAAACTTAAAATATATTTCATGATGTTAATTCAGTGTAAGCGACACATATTATTGACGCTCGATGCATATAGTCGAATGATCTTTACGTGCCAAGTAAGATTTCAGTTTGTTTTGAACAACAATGTACTTGCAATATTTCTTTATAATCAAACGAAATTTGGATTGTGATAAATTAGCTTGCTGGGATCATCAATATGTAACACCTTATTAGTTATTATGGTTTCTGCTAACTCTATGTGTGAATACTTGTAACCAATCTATGTATTAATTGCTAGATAATCCATGGTGGGTCTACCACTATTCATTTGTTTAAATATGTTTGTCATTCTTTAATTTATGGACAAGCGCGCTTCACGCTAGGCTGAATACTGAGAGATAGATAGAAAACTGCAGTTCTTTTAGCTACGCTTATGGCTTATGCGGACGCCGCGTAAATTGAAAGGCAAATTCATATCGTTCACTTTACTTAATTTAAAATAAAATTAATATCATAAAACTACATTAACAATGTGGTAGACTTCTTAGTAACGTTGACTTAATGACCACGATTAAAATTCCTGTTGTAGGATAATTTTGCATAATTTGAGATGAGATGCGAAACAAACTAGCTTTTCATATTTAATTATAATGTGTTAACAATCAATGCTCCTAATAGTTAAGCGGTAATGAAGTACCCGGGGAGAAACACCGCGGCGAACGAGCAGTGCGGATCGTGCGTTAACGTTAAATCAATCCGGCACAAGTGGACAAACCAGTCGGGCAGCTGTGCGGGCGCAGGCCTCGGTGCAAGTGACGAAACACAAAAACTATACGATATCTTCAAAACTCATTACTTTACAAATAAATTACATTGTAATTAAGTAGACTGTACAAATTTTCAGAAACTAGATGATTTTATAAACCCATAATATTTTTACACTTGTAGGTACCTACTCGGTGTGTAGAACCAAACGTTAATAAAATCCATAAAATCATCCTATGTGGCGATTGCGACGCCGCGACGATGACGGACAGACGCTGCTGATATGCAATTGCTAGCATTATTACGTAGAAGATTTGCTGATCAAGGGTTTTATGTTGGACTTAACGGACTTGTTATTTTCTTTTTAAAATCTTAGACAGAGTGTTTTACGTTTTATCGCGTCATTTAAATAACCCTAGCGACAGCGTGGGGCGAGCCGAGGAGATTCCATTGTGGGTCGCTTGTACTCATTACGCGGTTCTTATCTGTCATTGGCAGCACAATGCCAAAGCCGAACAATACTTTAGCTCACGCACCTTGGGCGGTATGGACCTACGTTTGCTTCGTTATATTGCCGCTATTCAACCTTCGCTGTTCTTAGTGAATTTAGCGGTAAAATCACGTTTAATTTTATTATTTAGTAAATTGTTCATGAAACCCCTATGGGATTGCAGTGTCAGGTATTCTGTTTTGTATTCTTGGGCCGTAATGGCAACTTAAGCAGGCTAAATTCCCGCTAAAGTTGCACAGCACCTCCATCATCAATTTTGATTTTACCTATCGATTACATAGATGGCGAATAAAACCAGATGCAACTAAGGCTAATGCTAACTAAACACATGTAGTCTTTTCGTGTATGATGCCATTTTCTACTTATACCACATGATAATGTGTTTCTTAAATGACGTTTTTATGAAGAAAACATAATGTAAGTTAACAATAGTACATCTGTGCAGGCTGATCTAGAACCATACAAAACAATAAAGAAGTCGAATGTCAATCCTCAGCTAGCTCAATGCCAATGAGCCTACTATTGCTCAACTGATTTATGACTACAAAAGCGGGTAAGGCTCAGAACAAAGTCAACTTGTTTTCTTTCGAAAGTCGCATAAACACTTGGATTTCTCTGGCCTCCTTTGTGATGAGTTGCACAATGCCGGGATCGTCCGTCTCATACGCATACGGTCCGTTTCAATTGTTTCGACAGATTCGATGGGCGTCACCCAAACGTTCTGATCCGATTTACAATTCGTTCCGACTTTCTTTACAAGGCACACAATGGCTCTAAGCACAGTACCAATGCTTTAGTAGCCACCCGTCGTGTGAAATTCTTTTGAAACCTCCCTATACAAAAAGTCCTTTAAGATTTTAGTAATGTCGTAAATTCGGACCACGGTGACATCTAAACCCGGTACCACCTATGTCCTTGTTGTTTTTACGTAACGGTCAACGCTTTGACATACCTAATAAATAATAAAAAAAATTCAAGCAATGAATTTCTCTCCCACCAGAACAGCTTTTTGCTACGGCTCCGAATGCTTTGAATTCGGTTTATTGCTTGCATTAATATTCTTTGTTGCAATTTTTTGGCGTACCAAATTTTGTCTGAATCGGTGCAATGGTTTATATATGAAAACGCAACAGACTGACAAAATTTTATTCGCCTAATACCTACATTTAATATTTGTACATACATATATAACATGACGCCCGTAATCCCTGAAGTGGTAGGCAGAGTCAAAGGTAAAGCATGCCCCATTAACCACATTCAGCCAAAAATAAAACTGGGCTGGGTTAGATGAAAAATTGTGAAAAAGTAGTGACAAGTGGCTAGCTCGTCGCCTACACTATCACATACCCAAACCTATATACCATTAGTCGCCTTTTACGATATGCTAGACAAGACATTCTTTTGAAGTCCCATACCATATGGAACATTAAATATTTGTAAAGGTAAATAAATCCCTACGATGTTAAGTAGGACGTTCTTTACTCGTAAATTCACAGGAACATAATATAATAACGTCTGATTGCATGTATGGGTACAATGTAAATCAGTATTCACACAAAGCCACCATTTTTCACACAGCGCTGTGTACCTAGGAATACAACATTTTTTATCTTTTTGTGTGGATATAGATTACAAAGAGAATTTATGGACTCTTAAGGTCAATGGCAGTCAGTAAAACTTTACAATGTCCCTAATTTGAGATTTACAGTCCCATTCAGTGATGAATGGCTATTGTGAAATACAATATCGTGGTCACTATAAAACAAAAGCCGGGGAAGTTTTTACGATTTGTTCGATTATATTAATATTAGGTATGGTTGGGCGAAAATAAGTGCGGGCATTCATATTAAATTATTTTAATCAATAAATAAATTATAGACATGCTCGAATAGAACTTATACAAAACATTATCAATCAGCAACTATTGTCGACATTGTGAAATAAAATAAATGTTACTTACTTACCTATATCATTACGCCCGCAATACCCGTAGTGGTGGGCAGAATCCAATGAGCAGTAAGCTTTTTCAACCACTTTTAGCCAAAAATAACATTACAGAGCTTGGTAACATGGAACATTGTAAAGAAGTGAAGTGGCTAGCTCGTCGCTATCAAAATCACAAACCCAACATACAATACGCCATTATTCGCCTTTTACTACATGCTAGGCCAGAAACACAATTGGCATATTATTTTTTAAGTCACAGAACACAGGGAAATCTAATAGATATGCGATTTACAAAAATATTTTTTTTTTTTTTTAGTTTTACAGGTATTTCTGAGCAGATAGTAGTCAATTTGAAAAATCGTTTAAATTTTACATACTTACTTAATTAACGAATTGTGGATCGTCAGAATGCCAATAGGTATCTAACTTTTCAGATTGTTTAATACAATTTATGGTTAATACCTATAAATTTTGAAAGCGATTAAAGAATTAAGCAAGCGCTCAATTACGCATATTTTTCAAGGTTTTAAGTGTTTTGGAATGAATATATAATTTATTAACTAGGTATACGTGTTTGCACTTATCGGCAGGTTATTATTGCACTTATCTTATAATTAACTAAAAGTAATTGGTTAAATACATTTACAAACTGATAGTTTGGGGCAAATTGTCTGCGCATTATCAGTGAGTCAGTGTATCTAGTACATTATGTATTTACTGTATAAGTACTAACTGTAGTTATAGCTGTTCGTCAACCATATGAAAGTGTTCTACAATGTGGGTCCATTAAAAGCTAGAATAACGCGTTGACCTCAGCGGCAGACCGATGCGGAAATAATACGGATTACGTAAGTCGTGTCGAACATTTTTTATTGCTCCATTAAATGAGGCACACTGACGGGTGGAGAGCGTCTCGACAACAAACAAATTTAATATCCATGATACGACCATTAGTACTACTGTTAATTGCGAATGTTCATTCCGGAACGTTTGACTTTGAACATCGTATCGTTTGTTGTTAAAGTACCTACCCATTCCGCGCTGTTCGTGTTTTTGATAAAAGTTAATACATACAGCCGTACAAGTCATAGATTGCGTTGGCTCGTTGTCTCATTGTAAGTAAAGCTACCAGACCATGACAATGAGTGAGTGATTTGTTGTTCGCTCTATAATTAATCTCGTAAGATATTGTAACAAAGCCGATAAATATGCGGCCCCGTCGTCGGGTGCGGGCCGCGGGCCGCAATCGCGAGGAGTTTACCGGATGCGCCTGCTCACATGGGCTCCAGACGGACGGGGCAAAGCGAAGCGTGTGCTCTCAATCGTTCCCACAGAAACTTAGCCGAGGGGATCGAGTCAAGGTTGCCATGCGAATCTAACAAAAACATATTGAAATATGCTTTACAAAAAACTAGGCGGTGTTACACGTTCTGCAGTATTCAAGTGAATTTATTTGCTTGGCGAAGCGGTGCTTGCCTCCGCTTGGCATGTGGCAGGTGTTGCTCGCGGACCTGAACTTGACTAGACAACATTTTATTCGCGTTTCAACTGATACTTACTGTCACTGAGTTTATTTGATCTGGATGTGCTTAATGAGTTACGACAACTCTGTTAGATCAGTGTTATATTGCATGCATGTTCTTTGCGCGCTACGTTTGGTAGACATTTTGCTTATTATTTTAAACTAGAATTGAAAACAATGATTACGATTCCATATTAATAAATTTATACGGACTTTAAATAAAAGTAAGTGTGGTGGTAGATATTTTTGCATTAGTATTCTTTAATAACACAACAATGTTTTTGGTGCAGAATTAACTTACTTACTGCTTTTTTGATAAATCAGTAACATTTGACTCAGATTCAGTCATCCAAATTGGCCCATCACGTAAAATTTTTGAGATATTTGAGTAAAAGTTACGAAATTTGGCTATAAGGCTACTTATTACTGTTAATTCAATTCATTACTTAATACTTATTTTATTTTCTGGAAACTAATAATCCAAATTTTTTGATTAATAATATAAATTATGTTGAAATGAAAGGTCAGTTCAATAGTTCTATATTGATGTCTGACCAAATATTCACGCACAGCTTACAATTTATAAAAAATATATGAAATCATAACTAGCCATATCATTGCATAGTTAAATCTAGATTAAAAAAACATTAAATTAAACGACTGGCTTGTTGGTCGAGTGGTCAGAGACCCTGGCCACGAAACCAAGGGTGGCGGGTTCGAATCCTGCTAGGGGCAAATGTTACGTCCCCCCCGCCGGGGTCCTCGGTTTGTCGTACCGGGGGGGCTCAGTAGGCCCTGCCATGGCAGGGCTGAAGCGAAGAGGGACCCCGAGGTGAGCCGCGACTGCACAAATGGCATACGGGCAGTTGCGGCGGTCCGGCTGTAACCTCCGCAGCCGGACCAGGGTTGCCGAGGAAGAGGAGGAGCGGAGTGTTTTCGTTGCTCGCCTCCCTATCCTCGGCAACCCGACAGGGGCGCGCTGGGTCGCGTCGTGGTGGGTCGCGGAGGGATTGAGCGTCTCGATGCTCTCCCTCCGCGACGACAGGGCTCTGCCCTCAATTTGGGTCGCCGGGTGGAAGGCGGCCCCCTCTGGCGAGACGCTCTCCGCGTGCCCTCTGACTTAGCAGAGGGCACAGCGCGAGAGTGGGCCCACGACGCCGGTCTCGGGGACGATCGGCGTCTGAATCCTGGGCGGAGTAGTTGAGACATGCTGGGTGGCCTGGCATGTCTCGACGCGCGCGCGTGCTCGGTGCTGTGCATCCGACGACTGATGGCGTGGGCTGCACAGCATCGACCACCGCCGCGCGAGGTGAGCCGCGCAGCGCGGCACGCGCACTACCGGAGGAGTTGTTGTATAGTCCCGACAGTGGGGATACCGGCTCCTCCGGAACTGCGCCGATGGAGGCCACCTTGGGGTTTAGTCGGTTCGAGTCCGACACACCGCCCTCTGGATCCCCGTCCGGAGGGTGACGGCTCGTGGGAGTTCCCCAAGTAAAAAAAAAAAAAAAAAAAAAAAAAAAAAAAAAAAAAAAAAAAAAAAAAAAAAAAAAAAAAAAAAAAAAAAAAGGGGCAAATGTTACGTGTGATGAACATGGACATTTGTACTCGAGTCATGGATGTTTATAAACGTATTTATGTATGTCTATCCGTTCACCTAGTATCCATAGCACAAGCATAAGCTTAGTTTGGGACTAGGGAATTGGTGTGTCAGTCTGAATAAATTATTTAAAAAATAAATATTCTTACTATTTAACAGATCTACTTACTAAGTTTACGTATCAATCATTTTTATGCTGTTAAATAAATTGTCGAAAATCATTAAAATAGCTCATTTTTAATGTTTTTAGTTAAAATAAGTAACAAATGGGACGTGGTAGGGATGATGACTGTATTAAAAAAACTATAATTCTATTTAGTCCGTCAGTTAGATATACAAAACTACTAGACACATTTTTTCGCTTTATCAAATTAACAAAAAAATACAAAGATAAAGAGCATCAAAGGGCTTGCAACGTCACTATTTGGTAAAAATTTTACGAAACTGTGACGTCACGCACAACTTGAATCCATTGTATCTTTGTCAATGTTTGTTTGACAAATAAATAAAAAAATACGTGTTTAATATTTTTTTAGTCACCTTGGATATTGTATTAAGCTGGTACTGACCAGTTAAAAAAGTGATGAATTATTTCTGCACCAAACAAGAAAGAAGTGTAATTTATTGTTGACCTGTGTAATCAATGCACGATATTTACACATTCTTATAACCATTATTATAATCTCTGTCTGCAGCCTTATGTAGACCAGTTTATTGAATGCAAGTAATATACGTAGAGGCGATAAGAAAAGCATGCGCTTAGCATACTAAGCAAGTTGCTTAACTGGCACAAAGATAAGCTAATGAAATGTGGCGTGCTCTCCTACCTACTGCATGCACTTACCGTGTATGCTGGTAAATACTAGTGCAATTACGTATTTTTATTCTATTTATATAGAAACATTCATGCGCTACTAGGTCAGTACAGGTTATAAGTATGTAAGTATCTCGTGTATTTTTCTGTTGCTTTGGATAATCTTAAAAACGATTGTTAGGGACTTAGTCCGTATTTACACTGTGCGGTTTTGCATTATAAAAGTGGTTGAATTCACTCATAAATATACCCATATACCTTTATATGGGTACATAATTTATGAGTGTATATTGTACGTGTAAATGAGCCGAATTAGCCTTAAGAAGTTAAATTGAACATGTAGCTAGATACAACTTAATATTTTTTAAGCTTGTGGTTATGCCGGTAATAAATGGCCAAAGTCAAGTAATAAATAATGTGATAGCAACGATACACTGTTGCATAGACATTAAGCATTATTATAACAAACTTAAAATAACCGACCGGTATCAATTTTAGCCTTTACGACACCACATTCAGGTAATTAATTTGATCTTCTCGATTGTACACGAGTCAAAAACCAATAGAATGTTCGCAAATCGGTGAAGGTAACGCTCGGTTCGCGTGCCGCGAGTCGGCCGTTCACCCGCCCCTGATTTCAGCCAATAAGCAACTGGGGTGCTTAACGTAATAATCACAAAATCCTCTGTTGCCATCCACGCTAAACGTTTGATTAATTGCCGGACCATTGTGCTGGGTTGCTTCGAAATGTCTTTGTTAGTAGCTGTGTACTTCACCGATGATCGTTTGTTGGTACAAATGTTACGGACTAAGTTGTGTTACAAACAATGAACCCATTGTTATACTTTATATTGCATTCGTATTACTAACCAGGAACGTACTCAGATAGTTAGGAATGTATAGAATATCAAACTATTCTCGAATAGGAATTTCTGCCACCTAAGCAATGACTGCTGTTAAACCTGTTTACTAGAGTCTGAGGTTAAACTTACACATGAATAGATATGCTATCACACAAGCCTCTTATTACTATCCCTTCTTTTATTGCTCGCTGAAGTCGCTAACAATAAAATAATTGAGAAACATATCTTCTGAATACGATCTCTGAATACGATTTTCCTTATATTTAACTCAGTAAAAATTATTAGCAGTCAAAATGTTTACTGTTTAAATAGATTTCAAACATCTGGTGATGGTTACATTAAAAATGAGTTGTGTTCGGAATCCTTTGACGGGTGCCGAGCTAAGAGTGTCCTTTATCGAGCGACCCCGACCCATATCAACCTCGTTCCCCTCACATGAATAAATAAAAGCTCAATTTGTAGCTCAGGCGTTTAACCGACGCATCGATATAAGCGCCTCCGGTCTAAAATGGCCCCTCCTGCTACTCTCACAAGTTGGCTAAGCGGAATAAAGAGAACATTTTATAGTCCCCCAAGAGGTCATTTAAACTGGATGGGTTGTCAACGGGTTATGTAGAACCAATCGCGTCCAAAAGCTGGCCGCGCTTCTACACTCTATTGAATTGCGTGGGGATCCCGACGCTTTCATAATAAATGATGATACATAAATATTATTTTGTACAGGTATTCATTATTTGTGTGCGGTAGTTTATTACCGAAATGTATGTACTTTCTTTCGTTTCGAATTATGTAATTAACGGTACGTTTTGCTTTCTATTTTATATTTACTTACGATTAAACAATTAAGTAGGTATAATTAATAAAATTATTTAATTATGTGTATACTTATTATGAAATACAATGTAAATTCAATATCATAGATTCAACAATGTTGGGTTGAATAGGACCGTCATCTTTGATATAAATATAGAGCTCTTATTGGATTTCTTTGCCTAAGGGTAAAGAGTGTTCTGCTTTCCGATTGCCTGGGGTGGCGACATGGCGTGCCTTTAGCTTGCGACAATCACATTCATATTGGAATAATATGTATGTCCGTTTTCAATGCAAGTTCTGTTTGGTGGTCATTTGAAGGATATATCTAGGCTAATTCCCAAGTGGAATTCATCTTATTGTAATTATGTAGACGATTGACGTAGCCATTTGTCACCACCTTTTCACAGTGTTCCATCTACTCGACTCGATTTTATTTTGATCTCAATTTGGTTTAAGGACTTGGGCTTGATGGTTTTTTGGTAAAATATTTTAATGATAAGTCTTTGAAGTAACGTAAGTATTTCGATTCTACCAATGGAATTTGCTTAGATTCCTTTTATTAACGAAATGATCTAATAATTTCCAAATAGTTGAACAGAGTGAGGAATACTACTTAATTAGCACCATTTAATCCAGTCTACTTGGAAGCTTTCTATCACGTAATATCTCCATCAGCTTGGACAGGGTTTTTCCCGCGCACGTCTGAGTGGTACAAAGTTTTCCCGTTGCGTTATTATTATCCAGGACTCTTTAAAATCGAAGATACAAATACGTTAAAAGATTGAAAATTCATCAAAATATCCTTGCTCAATGATAACATTTTTTTTTTTTTTATCAATTCATCGTTGCTTCTATAATTTAACTTTTCAGTACCTATTATTACTGAGTATTAAATTCGGAATATAATATATTTATTATGACCTTACAACAACATTTAAATTCGTTGTGAAGTGACCACACTTTAGGAAGTATAGTACAGTACTTACTAAACAATTAATCCGATCAATGCCGTCTCACCTCTGTTACATTGTTGTACCAACCAAGAGTACTGGGGAAATATCCGACAACGTATCCAATTTCACTGTTTACCCTCGTAGAGCCGTTGTAAGGTTCATTTTCTAAAAAGGGGATCAATTGTGACGTGAGCTGTTGAAGGTAAACAAACAATTGTGTTCATCGTGTTTGTAAAAGGGAACAAAATTGTTTGGACGTGTATGCAACATGTACAGTGAGACGATATCCTTTTAGTGTCAAGAGATTTAAGAGTCAAGATTCTTGTTATTAAAAGTACCTATATCATGAACTTATTTGACGCGACACAATGTAAATCTTACAAAAAAAAAATGAATCGAGAGTGTAGAAAATTGCAAAGAATTAAGTAACGTAAAACAACTACTTAATGTACTTTACTATAATAAAATACAAGGCGATATTAAAAATAAAACAATCACCCAAACACTAGGGTAAATCAAAGTAATCCGTGTGTGATTACTGGTAAATCCATTTATAAGTTCCGTATAAATCCTCAACCTATCATATATACAAAGAAAAAAAAAACAAAGGTGAAACAGTAAATTAACGTGGCAACAGTGGCCATATAACCTTAGTCCATTATTATTATGTTAAAGGGGACTATTAAATGGCGACCGCATGCTCGTGCTAGTAGTTTATCGTGCCAGAAAGGGCTGCACCGCCTAAGTAACCGTGACTCATGTAGGGAAACCCTTCCGTGACTCAACTGGTTATCGGATCTCGGCTGACGCGCACCCTGTTGATATTGATAATGTTATTGTCGACGCTTGCGCGATCAACATTAAAGTCTTACGTTCCTTTACGGTGAATAAAGTCTAGTGGAAAATACACTGATTACAGTTTTTTATTTACCGCTTAGACTTGGTGATGTAGATAAAGATCGTGCTCGTTGGCTAACACAAGAGATTGTTTACAGGTTAATGAAGCAATTTGATCAAGCCTGTAATTAGTTCCTTATTTACCTCAGAGCGAAACAACAATGCATATGTGTATTCCACCTTCGCTATAGATGTGTATAATACATACATACATATTATTATTACTCCAGTATTTATATTCAAGCTGGCCTGAGTGTATTAATAACGTAATCAATAGAATTCCAATTGTCTGTTATCATGTTTCATCATATTGCATTCCATCTCACTAATATTATCTTAAACATAGACCGGTCTATGCAGCAGCACAAAAGTATTCACATGCAACATATTTCTCAATCGAACTGTCGCCGTGTTTGTATGGCAGCACATATTGGCCCCACGCCAGAATATTTCACCCATTATATGATGCTCCGCCTGCGTTCACAAAGGGAATGAGATCAATCACAGTATGCTAGAGACCATTACCAGCTTGCAGGCTAGTGAAGATTATGGGCTTGTAACACAATAAACAATAAATTACATTGCCTTTATTTCTTTACAAGTTTGGGTCCGTTAAATAACAATATTTATTTATTAAAAAACTCGAGACACTTATAGGTAATATTTATGTTTAAATTTCGAATGTTTTCGTTATCTTTTCGTAGAAACATACCAGGCAGTTAAATTTGTAAACTGTTGAAGTTGTATACAAGTGCGTTTGACTTCTAAATAAACGAATTCTACATTCTTTTAATTTACTATTCTTTTATCTATGTTGTCAGTTAACGATTGTGTCTTAGTCCACGAGGATAAAATGCGAGTCGATTAGTCATATTCGCCAAGGCCATTAGAGGCAGCCTGTTCGCTTGACAAGTCGGCCACAACTTGAGCGGTTGATTTTCGCGGAATCACTGATTCAATGAGAATAACATCTGTTCGGTAGATTTTAAAATTTTGTCTTTTTGGACTTCATTTTCGATTGCTTACCTATTCCTTTAAATTGATTTCGGAGAATCGATGACTACTCGGCTGTCACATTCTTCTGGATGAGAGTGACATTTATTTTATACTAGCTTCTGCCCGCGGCTTTGCTCGCGTGGTACATCGATGAAACATAGCCTATATGTTATTCGGGTGTATGAGCTATATTATTCTAAAGTTTCATTAAAATCCATTCAGTAGTTTTTTGTGAAAGAGTAACAAACATCCATCCATACATACAAACTTTCGCATTTATAATATAGTAGGATATTTTAACCATCATTTTTTACCTATTATTTTAACTTTTGTCCTAAATATGAGATAAGTTTAGCTTTCTGTCACCTAAACGTCGAATTCAATGCATTTTTTTTTATATTTATGTGTACGTGACCTCGTACTGCCAATACAATATGACTATCTACATATTATAAGTGATTATTGATCGCCATGTGCCTCGGTTCTATATTGATTCTGTCTATAATAGTCACAACAAATAAACAAGCTCCAGGCCAGGTGGTTTTTGCTCAGATATTCTTTGGGTACGTACAGAGTATCAAGCGGTGAATCGAGTCGCGCAAAAACCTTGTCAAGAGAACAATAAGTTTTAATTGCAGCGCCAGACAGGGCGACAATGCTTGAAATAATTCCGCGTAAGACAGGTTGACGGGATACATCAAAGTTTCGACGAAACACGTGACGAAGGGCCTGTCATCCCCAATCCACCCTTCCCTTGGCTGTTTCCCACGTCCTTGTGGCTTAATTGGGATTTCATCTCGTGTTGAATTTATAACCTTCGACGAGAATGCAAATTTTGACGGCCTCGCGCTATCCATCCGATTTGCTTTGTCAGCTAAACTCGACTTTAGATTACCTACCTATTCAGAAGCAATGCAGAATTTTTCAAGTACCGTGATGAAGTAAAAAAATCGGTTGCGATATATTCTAGTTTAATATTTTCGATATATTCTTGTATAATATATATGACCATTTTATTTAAAGTTAATTGTTAATATATTTAATGACATTTTAAATGGTATCGAAAAATACATATTTAGTACGGAAATAAATGACTACTTACAGTTGAATAAGTTTCAGTTTTGAATAGATGATGTATTATTTTATTGTAAAATTCATGCCTATGCTTACACTGATAATAAACTATCTATTTAGTCGTCGTTGGTCACCGGTAATTGTTTAACGTTAATAAATAACCGGCAGTTAGTTGATTCAGTAAGTGTGGTAAGTAGAATAGTAGCGTGAGCAAGGTGCGAAAGGGTTTGCGTGCTAAGTAATTATAGGCAGCTGTCTACGTGCAAGCTCCCGGACCCCAAACATTGCGCATGCGATTGCAAAAAAGCGATTTTCACCGCACACCCGCTCACGACCGCTAACACCCCGTGTAGTGGCCGAACCGCAGACTCCGCGCATGAATAAAAAGCGGGTAAACAAAAATCTTTTTTGTGGTCGCGGTTTACCTTTAGGTACTGTGTGTACCAGACCGTGAACAATTGCCGTGAATTATCATGTGGAGCGTTTATGAAAGAGGCTGTTTGTAAAACGAATCGAGGTGTAATAATGCCAGCAGCGTATGCCGCGCTGTCATCGTTTACGGATTGTGTTTGCAATATTTATTGTTCGTAATAGTCCATTAGGGTATGCCATGGCGATGTTATCTTGTTTAGAACGATATCTAATGTGGCAGCTTCATAAAATGTAATTAGATAAGAGTACGAGGATTTTGCCAGCAAAGTACATATGAACGCTGATCTCTTAAGACATCATGAATCAATTAAAAGAAGATTATAGGCTCAAGAACAAGATATGACATTGTTATTGGGTTTAGCAAAGGATAATTAATTGATAAAATTCCAAATTTATTTTAAATGAGTAACTTCTATACATTAACGATACACTCACTGCTGAAATAGATATTAAATTAGTTCTCATTTTACTATTTATACATAGGTGTATGTTAAATGTTCCACCGTAGATAATTTGTTTTTCAGTGTTATTCGATGAGTCAGGCTATTGCCCGCTTTGCTTTGAACAGCGTTATTGAGATGCAGCGACGTGTAGTAATAGGCTAGGGTTTAGAAATTAAATATCGATTGACCGCGGCGCAGTCAGTTAGCCGCGTGATTAGCTCTCCCGGCGCGCACACGCTTGACTAGAAACTTTTGCATCATTCGCTTACAGGAAATACACCCCTAGCCGTTTACACGAATCACTGCCTCGCATCTCTGTTAGCTGAACGCTTGTAATTATCCAATGCTTTCGTTATTAACCCTTAACAAGTTGCACACGTCTATCTCGTGAGCGAACTGGTTCCACTGTTTCTGATATCGATTCTCTGCCGAGCGGGTAATGAATTACTCGTATATGCAGCGTATGCGTATGAAACAGACATGCAATATCGACACTATTAAATTCCAATAGTGTCGATATTGCATGTCTGTGACTAGTTCTATAACATCCAAGCGCTAATTACTGCAGTGGATGTAAATAGCTTGATTTTATTACGCCTGTATACAGAACTGGTTTCCTAAGCGTGTTCTAACGATGTTTTAAATCCACTTGCTTTACATGATAATATGTACTAATTGTGCAATGTGTTGTTTCAGCCCGAGTGGTACGGCGTTGAGCACTCTGCCACAGTTGCGGGACTACCTCCAGACGGCGGGTACTTGTAAATGTGGATTGCCCTGCCCTCTGAGACCAGAGACTACATTCAGTTTCGATCCTAAGGTAAATTCATCTGCTTGCATAATCCATAACATTTGCACACTATGATACGTTAGGAGATTTTTTTATGGTTCAAGATCGGCCAAATCGTAGTTACATTTTGAGTAACGATACCCAGGGCTGATTGACTATATTGACGCAAAATGTTGTTTTTTTGTAAGTAAAGTAGCCGTGTTTGAAGTAACGTTCCCAAACAGATTTTAAAACGTGTATCGATCAACACGTGGAAGCAATTGATATGATTTGTTAGAATGTTTTCGAATGTAAACTAATTCCACTACCACTACTCGCCCATTACTCTGTCAGTTTATGTTGTTGTCATTCAGTAAAGCAACAAGTGCTCGCAATAGTCAAAGCATGTTGCCTAATGTTATGGTGTTGTAAAATGTTACCCCACAAAAAGTAACTACAATGTGGATGGACCATTGGTCATAATAAAATTGTTTTGTTCTTTTAAAGTCAGTTTGCAACTGAATTATGAACAATGTTTTAAATTCTGGTCAGTGCATTCCTTGTAGCAATTCATCGACAGCAGGAATGAGCCGTTCCACTTTTTCTGCGCTGGGAAAAGATTCGATCGCGGCCGGTTGCACAGCGACGAGTTAAAAACTTTTTATGTCTCGTTGACGATCTCTCCAAGCGCAAATGTGTCATTTATATCCATTTATGAATGTTTATTGCGGCATTCCAACAAAAAGGAGGACCATTTTGAAGATAATAATATTATTTACTAAAATGTATTCACGCCTGGGAAAATTTGAAAGATATTGTAGGTACATATCATTTATTCGTGCTACAGTCCTACCATTTATGTTAATCTTTTATTTCTGGGTTGTGACGCATAGTAGTTTCATCCCGATAAATATTGCCAAATGAACATACTTTCACCTTGCACTTAAAATAGGCGTTCCATGCACGATTTAATTTTCTTGTGACTAGATTGACGGCTCTTTATACATGCAATTCACGTTCTTTTCCCAATGGTAGAGGTCATCCGAAAGTAAATTACTAGCGTGGTTAAAGTGATAAATATTGCAAAATTATCGAGTGAAGGGCCGTTTGAGCACAGAAGGCGAGTCGAGACATTAATAATTAGGGCAATTACCATGTCAGTGTCACCTTGACACATCGCGTGGACGATAAAATACGAGCAATAGCAGCGACGAATCATCTGTAAGTCTTACAGTATACATATATACTGACTATAACTCTTATTCACTATAGATTTTAATTGTTTTCTATAAAAGTTTTGTCACACATTATAATACAATTAAACTGTGTTTTTCGTACTTGATAAACTCCTACGTTATTCAACAAGTCAATTATATGTTAATAATATGTTTCATGCTTTATATAGATAGTTATCTTGTAAAAAAAGGTTGATTCGACATTTCCCTGTGATATATTTACAGGTTGTAATTGCCAATCTTGTTTCTATTTCACATTTGGATACTGATTTTAATTGTTACATTATCATTCACACGATGCTCTTAGTTAAAATCAGTTGTTCTACGGTAAAAAGTTGTGAGATTCATGTAATACCAAGTCGGTTATTAATTTATTCAGTCTCTACTTAAGCGACTTTCTGTCTTAATACGTCCAGTCCCTAAGACCACGATCGTGGTCCATAACAATTGAAAATCAATTGTGTCTGGAATCTCGGTACTCGAAGCATTAAGTTGTTACGTAATAATTAACAGCATCATATAGTGACGCATATCAATATTAAAAATCTTTAACGTTTTATATAAATATATTGAGACTCGGCCATCGCATGAAAACACGTGTAAATCAAATTATTTAATGCGATGGCCAAGTCAATATATTTATATAAAACATTAAAGATTTTTAATCGGTCAGTCAGTCAGTGAGTGACAAAATTAAGAAACTTTGACCCGTTATAATTCTTAAACTACTGGTTCAAATTGAATGAAATTTGAAATATACCGTGTCTTTACAATGTCTGCATGGTTACTGAAAATTCAGTCTTTTAGTTTTATCCACAACGAAGTTACAGGGGGTCGAAAATGGCCTGAATTGCTTCGAGAAAAGGATGGTACGGCCGTGCCGCTTTTTTGCTCGACTTGGCGGGGGCACTGCCGTGCCCCCAGATAGTCAAATGGTTGTAACTGACTAAGTTTAGTAAATTGTAGTTTTATGGATGAGAAATAAATGAGTTTGAGTTGGTCGTTTCGCACTGGTTCATTCTTATTCATTGTCATATAAGGTGCAATTTTACTACGACCTGTCCAATTGATTGACATTGATGGAACAATTATTTGATGGATATCTATAATCCTTGTTTTAATTATTACAAAGTGTGTATTTAGTAGCTATTCACTGTTCCTGTGTGCATAGCCACTTGATTATTAAGCTTGTATTATACTGTCTCATTTAGTTTGTTTTTTCATGGGCAGCAATGTAATGAGCGCTTGTCTGAGAGACTACTTTTGTATGTATGTTGTCTAGCGACTAGTGCACGTCACTCGGCCGTGCAGCGTCAATAACAAGAAGAGCAAGGTTAGTATTCATTATGTTCGGTATTAATTATTACAATGTCTAGTGTACCGGTCTGACTGAATCTTAGAATTTAATAAGCATTTGCGATGCATTTATGTTGCGATAATACGAGACTAACTTTTAAGGGTTTAATCATGAACGTTCATAAAATAATGCCTACTGCCTTTATATTTTTCACTCTAACTGTTATGATAAAATCAAACAACTTTTTTATGTGTCGTGTACTACATTTTTAATTTAGTACACGAAACATAAAAAAGAAATATTTTGGCGAGGTTCTTATAAAGAATATAGTATAAAGTCTGTATTAGATTCATCATCATTAAACTGCGAATAGTTCTCGAAATACGATTATAATAACGAATTTTATGTAGATGGTACGAGTAGTTACATGTGTGTAGTAAACACTTACTAAAGTCTCCCGATCAACAAACATTTGGACGCTAAAGAGTGCGTTAGTAAGCTCGTGGCGTGTGTTCCACGTGTCTTCGATAACAAGAAGGGCATTATCCAGGGTTGAGCAAGTATTGCTATATTTATTCAGAGCATACGGCCATTGCTTAACAAGTGACTCGTTATTTGTGGCTTGTCCCACTTTACACATTGTAGCTTGATTTTTATAATTTCAATTCCAATCACAAACGATATGAATCAACTGTCGGTGTTTGAATAGCTTTATGTATGCAGTTCGTGTTTTATTTGTGTTGGGTCATAGTGCATCGGGCATTAGTGATAAAAAAATCTTACTTTGTCTATTGTATTTCTCATTTGTGGTAAATATTTTTTGTGATAATTCATGTATAAATATTATTATTCTTAAATGTATTATATGTATAATTATAATTGTATATTTATTGCAGTTTCCATATTCAGAGGTAAGTATATTCTCATATACATTATAATAATATTTTATTTGTTTAGATTATATTATATCCCAAAGTAATATTCTCTTTTTATGTTCTATTGCGCGCATGATTTAGCGATGTCATAATTAAATGGGTTCGCTAAAAAAAAAAACCATTTTGAATTAAGCTCAATTGTGTACATATTATTTCTAAATGCGTTATAAACATGATTTACGTTTAATAAAAGATAATAATAAGATCAGTATAAACAAAAAGACGAATGAATCTATCTAAGAGCTGTAATAAAAATGGTGGTCGCTCCGTCCTCAACGAAACCTTACCTGAAAATTGTGGATGCATCTAAAATTCCGTTTCGCTGTCCGTTTCAATAAAGGTGAGCCTTAGTTGCAGTCGTGCGACGGACAAGTTAATTCTGTCAAAGCTTGCTGCGACCTCCTCGCCTCGCCTTTGTGTGCACTTGAAATGTACAAATTGCACCACGGCCCGTAGGGGGGAGGTCGCTGCACTCGCCTCCTATCCCCACACTCCCGCTCTCTCATCGATTCCTCTTTGTTCCGAGCATTCGTCTTGAGATGCACTCGGCGATATCTCGATTTCACATTCAGCCGGAGCAGTGAATTGATCCACTCGTATCTTTACGTGCTGTCGGCGATGGATGAGATTCCATAGACGTAACTAGTTCTTGAGAGTCGCGTCGTTGTGATTCGCGTCGAGCGAGACTCTGGAATGCTAGTCTAGGCTGTCGTTTTAATTTCAAAGTCAACGGGAGACAAAGGCCACATTTGTTGCGAGATGCACTGAGACATTTGTATTTGAAGAACGGAGATGATACTATAGCGCAATGCACGAGTACATTTAACGCAATTGTACTTGTAGGATAATTGTTGTATCATCAAAACTACTTAACTTCATCATTTAATAGTCGATATTATATTTGCTTATGCACTTTTTATTTGGATAGTTGTATTTTGAAACGATCGAGATAAAATTGCTTGCTTTAATTTTAATTGAACAAATTAATGACGAAAAGCAATAATTGCTTTTATTTATTTTATTAAAAAAATAGAAAAGTTAACTACATTGGCCGTGGCGGAGAGTTCTGAAAACACTCTTTAGTATTCACTCTGTGAGTTTCCGCCTATTAACTCTTGCTGTCGGAGGTTATGCTTGCGGTGCCGTTTTCTTCCTTTTAGATGTTGTTTTTTGCACGAATTGTAAAGCGTAATTCTGAAGTGTGTGGAAAAGCGCTATTAAAATGTTTATTTCGAATCCGTTCCTGATGTTTAATCGCATAACTACTATATAACACGTTTATCATTTATATCTGATGCTAGTGATTTAAACATGTTTTTCTATTATATATTTTAAAATAGTGAGTGATTGTAGATGCATCGTTGGTTTATGTATCGGTCAAGTCTGATCGTAGGCAACGAAGCATATCCTATCAACGCATTGTTGAGCTACCAGTTGCCATGATTATCTCGTCGCGATTTACAACGCGTTTACTTACATGTACGTGAGAGAAATTCACAATATAATATCCGTTAGATGATGATAAAGTTTTCAGATACATTTTTCTAATATTAAAGGGACAACATTAAATTGTGAATAATTTGAATTATTTAGCATTCAAACATGCATAACTCTCTCATCGGTCCTGCTGGAAGTGCAGCCTGGTCTTACCTAGGAAAAATCTCTATCACTTGCGCACACTTCCAAGTTCCATGTCTGTGGTTGATTGGCTAGCGAGCCAGAGCTGCTTTCGAATCCAGAATTTGAATTACACTAGTGTCACTAGTATTGAGCAGACAAGTCCCAGGCTAAGGTGACTACAGCAACTCAGTCAGATTTCACATTATCTATTATCTAAAACAAAAGAAAAACCATTTCGTGTGTTTTATCCAGGATACATTTTTTTTTTACAGATGGTACTAATATACTGGCACTTAGCAGCTATAAGTATATGTACTTTTCTTTCTCTGTTTGATTATGTTGTTTTAGTGTTTTTCTTGTTGGTTGTCCTAATAAATAAATAAATAAATAAATACTAATAGGAAAGAAATATTTTAATCAGTAATCCTTTTCGTTGAAATTGTTGTATGCAAAACATTTGTCTAACTAAAATAAAAAACATTTATAATGGACTAGCTGTGCCCGCAGTTTTACCGACGTTTATGGTTCATGTGTCGTAGCGTGATGATGTACAGCTTTTAGTTCGAGTAGGATAAATGGACTATACAAAAAAAAAATTCTAATCGGGCCATTAGTTCCTGAGATTAGCGCGTTCTACCAAACAAACAAACAAACTCTTAAGCGTTATATATTTTAATAAATATAGATAACAGATTATCTACATAAAATCACTTTATGGACATACTCATAAAATTCTGTGAAATACATATCTGGTATTTAAAACTGACTCGTATCGTTTTCGAGCAACAACTGAGATTCTATCAGAACATTAAGATTCTAAAGATCTGTACTGCAAATAATTTGTTTTAATTCGTTGGCCAATAAACCGTTCTTTTTCTAATCCATTCTTATACTTTTTAGATCTACACATGTACAAATTATAACACCTTTGTTAAACGGTTGTTTGGCTTGCTTTTTTCAACCATATAATAAAGTTGGACGAGACTAGGCGTGTTTATTATAGCCACAAATTAATTTACTGCGGCCGCCAAATACAAACAATCTGTACCTGATTCTCAGTTCACTTCTTATTTGAACAAGTTTTCCTCCAAGGCCGCTTTACTTGTGTGCCTCTTAATGTTAAATACGCGATATTTTTTGTCCGATACCAGAGTCGGATTGTATCCACGCTCGCTGATCGTGTTGTCGGAAAAAAACATAGGTGCTTAAGACTTATTACTTATTGTGATGAGATGATGCAATGAATACTATAAATGGCCGTTTTGAATCTACCATGTCCGACTACCATTCTTGTCATAAACTTTGAAACTATTAATCAAATTATGTTCGTGTTTATTTTAGAACTGTCCTTGATTTCATAACTTTTTTAGACATCAAAAGGTCGACTCACAGAAAAGAATACATGATAACTTGTAATAATAACTAATAATATTATAGCATTATTAATTTTAATCGTCAACCGAGCTAACAATGTACCTTGTTACCATGTCATTAAATGTAATATTGTGACTGACCTTTTCTCATAGATTTGATAGCCGATATTTTGCGTGGGTGTGTGTAGTTAAAGGTGCGACACGTAATAAGTCATGTTTTGACTCAAACACATTTGTTATATACATTGATATAAAACATTGAATCTGGGATGAAAGTTGAAAAGCAGCCTTGACTACCATTTATCGTATTATTTATTAAAAAACGTTTATCACGTTGCAAAAAATGTTGGGGGCGAAACTGATTCTAAGGATTTTAACCAAGTCAACTATATTACATAGGTGTTCGTAATTATGTAACGAAGGAGATTAATTATCTTTATGAAAATATAAATGTTTTGTTTTTTATTGTTATCGTTAAACCTGTCTGTCTTCAAATACCAAAACAAACAGGGCTAATTCTTATTTGTTAGTAATCTGACATTCCGTCTCAAATAAAATGTAAATAAAGTGAAATAAGATGTAATTATTTACAAATGATCTTTCTTACGACGTTGTCGGAACAATAAAATATTCCGCGTGTTCCGCATAGCATGTTAAGCTGTGAAGATTATTTAAAATCATTATTCTGTCAGTTTGCGGATGCTGTTGCTATGGGTCAGTCGGTGTGTCGCAGTGATTGTCGTGAGTCGCGGGCTAGGCGCACCCCCGGCTCTGACGCGACGATACCATCGCGGCCGCACTTTCAGCTGCAGCCGGGACGTTTATAGACCATTACCTTCCTATTTACGACCTAGACGATTCCACCCATAAATTCGCGACTAGTCTACATAATTGTCTCATCGGCATTCAAATCGAAATGTTATGCGGACCCTTCCTAGCCCGTCCCTATCAGAGGCCAAACGAAACCCTTATAAGGTTACATTTACAAAGTCAACGAACCTTTAGCTGTCTATGTTTAGTTGGAAATATTTTTTTGACAGTTGATGGAGTGTAAAATGCTTGTTTTGGACCGGTAAACGGACATTGATACCTTATTGAGTTGATTACAGCTATCCGTAAATAGGGATGCGTATTGAAAAATATCGCATTCTCAACATTATATGAGCCGTTTTAAGGCACGAATTTTAATACCCGAACGATAGCCATACCATAGCCATAGCCATAGTGCGAAACAGTATTCAATAATAAAGTTATTTAAACGTAACGAAATCACGTTTGAATTCTTATTTTCTTAATATTTGGAGCCATTGATGGATCGTTTGCAATCTTTAAAAATTAAATTAAATATTGGTTCTAACGTTTATATTACTTAATAGTAAGATATTATATTCAGATAAGAAAAAATATATTTACATATCTAACTTATCTAGTGCGTTGAACACACAGTGTTAATTTACAGAAAGCACGAATGACTTATAATACTTACACGATGACTATATTTCCTTATTAGAAAAAATAAAATATTTATCTTCACGCCATTTCCCTAGCTTTCCCTAGCGGGATAGGCAGAGTTTTTTTTTTATATATATCTTATTGTTATTATTTTTTATGTGTATTTTGTACCTGTATGTCTTTTGTTCTGTTGTGTGGTCAATATATTTTTTTTCTTTCTTCTTTCTATTTGACCATAAAGTTATGAGACCTATCTCGAAAAATTAAGCTTATTTGTATGGCGATCAATTACGTAAAGTTCTGTATTTAACTACTAATACGGTCGATGCCTGCAATGTATTTTATAGCAACATTGATGATTATCCTATGTACATAGACAAAGGTGCTTGTGCGATTATCCGCTACGGCATCTGACTCCGATAATTTTTCTTGTATAAAACATTAACGTTGCGTTACCTTGCCTGCCAAGGGAACGTTCTCAATATATCGGAGAGGTTCGATGGAATCTCATTGTGTTGTCATCGCCAAGAACAAAGAAATATGGCTCTTCCGCGTGGCAACAGAGAGCAAGTGACATTTAAACGATCGATCGAGGTCGTGATCCTTATTCATTCTTGGCTCGAATGATTTCGATCACAACCTTAATATTTATCGTTTAAATGTCTTTCTGTGAAGTGCTAAAGTCTTTAAATTAACATAACTACTGTAAGTATGTCTTAATAGATATTATTTATTGTACATGTTTATACAGTTATAAAAATATAGTTACACCTATCATAAATATGTACAAAAAAATAAAAAGTGATAAACGTGATAGGTAGTGATGAACGATGTTTAAAATTAACAAACATATCTTTTATAGATCAAATGAACGTGAAGTTTATATTTATTAAAATAAAGTAACCGAGTAATGTGTCTGTCTAGATTATGTTTAAATGTTAGTGCAATAAGAGCGCAGAAATATGTGCTCGGCTATTAGTGTAAAATAAACGTTGAGTTAGTTTCTAAATGCCTCCGACTTTCCCACAGAGTGAGGTGAAAGTGGCCGCGCGCAGGCGCAGGGCACTTCGTAACATTCCAAAGTACGGACCTTGTTTCGAACGTAACTATACGACTAATATTATATTAGCGCTTCACTAACAGTTACCCGATCTCTTAGATATTTGTTCCGTCTTCTACAACGGGCGTGTAACTTTTAATGGATTTTATACTCCGGTCGTAATCTCCGTTCAATCTCAATATGGCTATGTGCCCGCTTGGAATTAGTAAAATGTTAAATGTTAATTACTTTGACAAAGTCAATGACTAACTACAAACGTTTTGATTGTAGTTCCCACATATTAGCTAGAGTATGTCAGTTAACGTGCGTGCATATGGCACAATAAAATGTATTTACCGACAGTTGTAAGCGACACGCTTCGCCGCTGCCGCTTCGATGGAGAGATATGTGTGTAGCTAGCAACCGCCCGTTGGCTTTGTCTACAATCTACAAGCTTTGTTTATTGCCCATTGTAAGCCGGAGATCAGCTCCCGATGTAGAATGGAGCCGTATACAATGATAGTCTTAGGTGTTGCCCGACAGACTGAACCCGGTTAGTGACTTTGACAGGTATATTGTTCCTTTTAGTTACATCTATTGTCTGCTTCATGTTACGTTTGTTAGCTCCTCCGTTTGGGATTCGGAAATCACATAAACAAAGTCTTTTACAGGCGTCCTGGTTCCGCTTAAAATAGAAATTCAGGTTTTAGTTTGGCTGCAACTGTCTAACCACACGGTTTTAGTGAGTTTCTAAAACTAATCTTCGTATGAATAGTATTGATATTTACTAGAGTAGTCATAAGGCAATGAAATGTACTCAAAATAATTTAATTGGCGACCTAATGCTTTAATCTCGATTAAATATTCCGCAAAGGGAACATTAGCCGTAATTGTTCGGTAAGTATTGCAATATTGTTGCGCTGTGTGGTTGTGAGCATCCCCTCGTGTTGGTTTCCGGGTCAAGGCCGTCGATATTCAATAGGACAAACAGAAATACGACCCTCACCCCAATACATGAATATAGTGTTTCGATATTTGCCATCAAACAAACCCCAAGTGTCAAAATAACAAATGTCTTCGGCTATGGTTTGTTCTTATGTTTTTTTTATTGTGTAAGTGTTTGGAACAGTGTTAGATAGAATACAGTGTTGACTTAAATCTAAGGAGGTATGGGAATTAAATATTTGCTAAGTAAAAATATAGAATACATATTTTCGTAATAATATCGATTTTCTAGGAAATTGTATTGTAAAAATGCTATTACAATATTCAAGCAGCGTATTTGGAATCGGGAATTGGAATATGATACATAATACGATTTGTTACGTATTTATTCGGTATTTAACGATCGAGTCGACGAGTATAATCTCATTCATCTGACCTCGCTTATTAGGATGCTCTTGTGTTAATACATACTCATTTGCCTCTACCAAAACTCGACTCGACCTAAATAAAGATTAAAGAAGGGGACCTCAATCTCTCCTTTAACTGCCGCAAACCTTTCAACGAGGGATAATTGCACTTCAAGTTGTACGAGTTTGTGTTTGGATTTGTTTAGGCAATGTTTTTATATGCAAGATATAAACGTTACTCTTAACACGTGTATTATGTATGAGCATATGTGTAAATAGACAGTGCAGATACCTTGTATATCTGTTATAGTCTAACAACGAAGCTCGGGTGCTCCTAGGTTTGGCTAGTCAAACCTCAGGTCTGGCATAAAGTCTTAGGCAAAGTCCAAACCAATAGCGTTTTTTTACCTTTGACTAACAAATTTTTGTCTAATCCTAAGAGTGACTAATTTGGACAGTCAAACGCCGAAACTCATTTTAATATAATCGGGGTTTGACTAGTCAGACCTAAATTTGGTATAGGAATGTGTTGGTTTGTAAGATTAGGTATAATTAAAGCATATTTTAAAATTTTTATGTTTAATGTTTCAATATTGTAAGAATCAATTGACAAGTAATTACGATAAGTAATAACATTTTTACGATACTGTAAAAAAGTTTTGTTGGTAGCAGCTTTAGCAGATTCTACCTCACAGATAATCTCCTCATATTTCCGTTTATTCTCAATTTGAAATGAACACTTATCTTTATTAACCGACTTCAAAAAAAAGGAGGAGGTTCTCAATTCGACTGATTTTTTTTTTTTTTTTATTTTTTTTTTTTTTTTTTTTTTTTTATTTTTTTTTTTTTTTGTATGTAACTCGATATCTCTGAGAATTGTTAACCGATTTCCAAAATTTTTTTTTAATCGAAAGGGTTTACTCCCGAGTTGGTCCCATTGCCACCAAGTCAGGATCTGATGAAGGGATCCCAGGAAAATCGAGGGCAACCCTCAAACTTTATAGGCACGTACAATATGTTTTAGACATTTTCTAAGTTTGTTCAAGTATTTACGCATGGTACTTATCATCTTATGCTGGTGAGCTGATGATGGAAGGTACAAATCCTTAACGATTAGGAATTTGTTTATGATTCTTTTAATATTGATATCTTCGAGAATTGTAAGACGATTTTTAGAGTTATTTTTTATTTAAAAGGGTATATCCTGGAGTTGGTCCTATTGGTACCACATCTGGATCTGATGAAGGAATCTTAGGCAAATCGAGGGAAACCCTCAAGTATTATAGGCGCGTACAATCTATTTTAGTTATTTTCTAAAACAATTCAAGTATTTACGTCTGGTATTCATAATCTCATGTTGCTGAGCTGATGATGGAAGGTGTAACTCCTTAACGATTAGGAGTTCTTGGATAATTCTTTCAATATTATAGGGCCATATTGAGTGTTATTCTCGAAATAGTCTCAATTTCACCAAGTCTTGGTCTAGTGATGGGATTCCATGAAAACGAGGGCCACTCTTAAATTTTAACGACATGTTAAGTGTTTTATTTATTTTTTCTAAAACGATTCCAGTATTTGCGTCTCGTACTCATCATGTTATGTTGCTTAGCTGATGATGAAAGGTATAACTCTTTGAAGATTAGTAGTTTTAGGTAATTCTTTAAACATTAAAGGCTCGTTATACCTTTTCGTCTTTAGTCTCATAAGACCGGCACTGTCTCATTAAAGCAGCTCGTTTTGATTTGGTCTACCTACCTATTAATAAATTTCACTAAAAAGTAACAAATAAGTTAAATTTTAACAAAAATAAAAACCGACTTCAAAAAACCCCGCAAAAAATGTTTATAAAAAAACACAAGTAAAAACTGCCTTAATAGCTATTTAAATGTCTAAACACTAAAAAGTATAAAATAAATTCTTTCGACTGCTTCGATGAAAGTATTAATCTTTAACACGTATTTAAATATTTACAATAATCAGTTAGTTTTGGAGTCGGTGCCAGCCAAACTAAAAAAAAAAGTAGACACTTAATAACAAATTACCTTACTAATAACAATCTGAAACAAATTAGTTAAAATATGAGTATATTAACTTACTATTGATTTTGTATATTCAAAACCTATTTTACCACCTTTCACCAAGAAACAAATAATTGCAAATTCCGAAATGATGATATAATTACGTGGGCTGGCACCGACTCCAAAACTAACTGATTATTGTAAATATTTAAATACGTATTAAAGATTAATACTTTCATCGAAGCAGTCGAAAGAATTTATTTTATACTTTTTAGTGTTTAGACATTTAAATAGCTATTAAGGCAGTTTTTACTTGTGTTTTTTTATAAACATTTTTTGCGGGGTTTTTTGAAGTCGGTTTTTATTTTTGTTAATTTAAATTAGTAATTTTCTTCATAAACTACGCTTTAAAAGCTTCTTTATCCACATTTTCAGTCACAACACAGTTTGGTTCACTCATCTTTAAGCTTATATACCTGCACATTCAATGTACAAATATGGAATAACAAATGAATTTATTGGAATATCGCAGAGTTAGGCTAACACGTATAAACCTGTTTGAACATGTAACAAGTGCAGTACATATTCACTATTATTCACGTTTGACCGAATTTGCCTTAGTCGCTTCTAGGATAGACTAGGCAAAGCCCGAAACAGATTATTTTATTTTCAACGTTTGACAAAAAATTTAGGTATTTCTAGGTTTGACTAAAAATACATCAGATAAAAGGTCGAAATTGGAATACGTTTCGCAGTTTGCCGAAAGGTGCTGGTCAAACCTAGGATGAACCAGTTATTTCGCGAAGAGTCTGCATATCGATCTTTGACTATAACATATCCAACAATTGATTCAATTAATACTTGCGTTTAGTAATGTTTCATTAAAACATTTCCTAGCAAAGAACCGTTCCGATTAAGCTTTTTTTGAAAATCAGTTTGCATACGACTTTCTATGTGTATGATTATAATTTTTTTTTACATATTTAATAAAATAATATATTAAACTACTGAAGAAATTTGCCCATTTCACCAAAAGCAGAAGCTCTTTCTTTTCTACGTTGATGGATAATAAGGTACTTAATAGTGCACTAATAATAGAATATTTATAGACATTGTACTCAATTAGTGCTTCTCAATGATCTAAATTACACCTTAAGCTGGATATAAAAACTTTCTAAGAGGTGAAACACGTTCATCGTTGGCAATTCTTGAAATCCCAAATGCCAACTTTCAACGCTTTGCATTATCGAGACGGTGATTATCGTGAATTTGACTGGCTATGGTATAATACTAGGTTTGTAGTGGTGGTGTGTAAGTGCAAGTGGGTGGGCGGTGCGGTGACGAAGGGGAGCCGGCAGGTTGTACAGATACAGGCAAGTTTGGCAGCCGTAAATGTCCCCGTTAATTAGTGGCGGGCTCCCGACGATACGGCGACAAATTACTCGACATTCAGTTGCCGCACGCAAATAAAACGAGCGCGGTGTACTGCTGCCTATAGGGATCGATCGGCCGCTCTTTAGCCTCATTTGTTATTACCGCAGCTGTGTTACACGACCGAATTGTCTGGCTTTTAATTGTTATCAAACTGACCTTACCGACTATTATATATTTATTGTATTTTTATTGATGTTAGATACCTAATTATTGGTGATTAATAGGAATCTATTGATGGTTAATTCTGTAGACAATAATAATATAAATATAAAGCCAGTTTTTATGGGAGCTGATGTCAATGTTTTTATTATTTAAAACTGTTATACAAC
This sequence comes from Glyphodes perspectalis, assembly GCA_951394215.1. Classification (NCBI taxonomy): domain Eukaryota; kingdom Metazoa; phylum Arthropoda; class Insecta; order Lepidoptera; family Crambidae; genus Glyphodes; species Glyphodes perspectalis. The sequence continues at coordinate 7,347,110 of OX596204.1, forward strand.
TTTTAAGATATGAAATGTGTTTAATAATGATATTATTTTTTTAATCATCTGTTTTAATCATGTTCTTGATACTGGAAGAGTTGCTATTAGGTATATGCATGAATTAATAATTTTCAAAGAAGATCTAACTGGTGCACAATATAAAAAAAATAAATGAGGCAGAAAATAATATCACAAAAATGTATGTTTCGTAGCTTAAGCACTTGTGATATGAAAAAGATGGCTGGAAAATGTGATTTAATTGTTCTGTCAATCTGGAACTAAAATATTTGATTTAATGCTATAAAAGTTAATGGCAAATAGGCAAGGCAACCCTAAAAGACATCAGTACAAATGTATTCACAGCACAACTGAATTATTCAGCAGCGAAATGTATCTATTAATTAGAGCGCAGTCATTACTTAGCATGACATGTTCGATGCAGCGGGGATGTCCGTCGCACAGGCAGTAGCGTCCATCACGTTGATTGGTTTCATATTGAAATGACCTGCAGCTAGCATTGTGTTGCATCGGCTAATCTATCTGCCCAGACAGACCTCCCATTAAACTGGATTTGCTGTTGCATCTGGCTACACCAAACGCCGTGACGGTGTGTTGCGATTGTTGACGTATGGCGTGTAGGGTATACTATTGGCATCAATGCGTAATCAATTGCGATCATGTAAACATATGCATTCCATCTTGTCGGTAGAAATAAAAAAAAAGGTTTTTTAAAATTTTCTTTTAAGATATTTATTACTAAGTTATAAAATAATATGCAAATGCATATAGGAAAGGTAGATCGTAGTCGAACTATCCTATTCACATTTACCTGATCCAGAAGTACGTTTATATCTAGACGTAAAGTCACTTGAGTGTCGAGCGTTGGCCACAAATAATTACCGAAACATTAGATATATGATTTATTACATATGTACAGAAAATATAGTAGATAGTATGCTGGGACTTTAGGTCCAATCAACTCATTTTCATTTTTATTCACAGTGCGCAACAAGTAAAAAAATATTGTATAAATTAGAAAAAAGTTTAACTTTGTTTTAATGTGTGTAATATTCGAACATAAGTAATAATTCGACGTTTAGCTGCGAATGTGATTGTCCGGTAAGTGGTACAAGGACAAATACGACGGCCTCCCGTACGCGGCATAAAGGCGCTTTATTCTGTTGTGTCAATGTAGCGTTTCAATGAAGAAATAAACGTGATATCAAGTCTTGTGGTATGAAATCTCCGTTTATTTGTGGTCGCCAGTTGTCGCTTGTATGACATGAGTAGATAATAGAATTGACAATGAAAATAATTTTCAAAAGCTAGTAACTGACCCATGACCCGTCGGAGACTCGAGGTACTATTTATTCAGCATCATCACCATAAGACTATGCTTGTTTACTGCTGGACTTCAGCCTCTGCTATTGAACGCCGCTATTTGGTTTATACATAATATATATATGCTCTAATTCATTATCATAAAAAACAAGAATTTCAAACCTTATATTAAGAGGAATCAAGATAAAATTGTTGCTATGATGAAGGTGCATCTACAGCTTAAAAACTCGTTAATTCCGTTGTTTTGAACAAACATTAGAAGTGGTGGCGTGCGCCGTGCAGCTGTGTCAGCGGGAGCGTGGAGCAATTTGCGTGTGCAGTGGCGCACAGTGGGCGTCCGCCCATAATGAATAGCGGACGTGTTCGCAGATTGGGCACAACAGTATCGCACCCAACTCGCCTCGCTGCATAACAATCCAGTGCACACTTGACTCAACTTAATAGCATCTACATTACTGCACCCGGCGTTTCATCGTCGACGTTCCAACTTTAAAACACGGTGTAAATGCTATGTAATACACAAATTCATATGATTTGATTTACCATGTTTTTCTGATTCATAATAGGAATTCTGCCTACCTGTTTAGGGATAGCTAATACATACAATCATGCGATTTTATGCCTATGATTAAATACATTGGATATTCTGACAATTCGCTAAACATTGTAAATCCGTGTTAGTATTCCTAATGCATAACATATTTCTAAATCCTTGCGGCATTGGATTTTTTTTTTAATTTTTAACGGTTTTTGCACACTAGTACGTCAAGAATCTTGCAAAATACCTGTCTTACTTGTACTTGTCTCATGTAGAGTCTGCTGCCCCATCTTTCCAAGTCGTAGTCACAAATAAAATCATTGTTACGTCACTTACGTCTACGGTGCCTCCTTGTTACTAGCTCGATTTTGTTACATTGTGCTTTCTATGAAAACGTTTTACCCTTTCAATGTGTCTTATATTAGATCTATGGGTGAAGTCATAACTAGCGGTCGTGGCTGCGAAATCAGGAAACGTAACACTTGATGATTGGTTGAGCTCGTAACGCTCGCTGCTGGTAGACCAGGCGTGCAGGTATCGATCAAAGTTGGTTACCTAACAATAAACCGTTTGTCATAAACTCTGACATTATTCATCGTGAAACCGGGATTAACCAGATCAAGATATGAGCGAATAGCATCGTAAACGTTACTAAGCCAATGCATAATGTATTCGCAACCTAATTAAGTGGTTCATGAATTATGTACATTTCTATTTAGATGTCATCGTTAATTATACCTTCAAATCACGTTATAATAGTCGTGTGCATTCGAGAACATTTATTTAAATAAAAGAAACCCTTTTCGACTTTCTACGTATTATTACTTATTTATCAATCTTCTTAATATGTATAAAAACAATAACACGAAGCGGGACTTACTACTTGATCTAATGCTTTATCCTTGTTCCAGAGCATTGGGCAGATATTCTACTTATTGACCCACATTGACCGTTTATTTACATCTTTAATTTTTGTTTCAGGTGATGAGCAAGCCATACCAAGCAAGTTCAAGCACTGAGCTGACTAAGCTGTGCAACCATAAGCGGAAACTGCTGGCGTCGCTGCAGGCGCGTGCGCATTCTCCCGCTACCCCGCCACCCCAACAAATAGAGCAGAAAAAAGGTAGTTAATATTTGTGCCTACCTTTTCATTATTAGTTTCTTTCTCTTCTTTTAGTCTCTCCTTATCAGCTGCGGGTCATGACTGCGATGTAAGCATCGCAAGAGGCTTATCCATTTGCAACGATGACCCTAATAAAGAGCCTGAGATACTGGCATCTGTAGCTTCTGTGCCGCCTGGGAATGTGTCCTCTTGGTCGTATACTATCGACACTGCGGGATTAATTTTTATGCTATATTTTTTTTTTTTTAATGTCAATTAATTGATCAGGGTATCTTGATACGACTCTAATCTCGACGATAATTTCACAGAGATAATTAATCTGTATAGGTAGCTAGCTAACTAACTAACTAAACTTCACGCCACTCCCTAGCGGGGTAGGCAGAGCGAATAGGTAGCTATTTAGACAGGCCCGTTGGTCGAGTGGTCAGAGACCCTGGCTACGAATCCGAGGGTCGCGGGTTCGAATCCCGCTAGGGGAAAATGTTTCGTGTGATGAACATGGACATTAGTACTCGAGTTAGGATGTTTATAAACGTATTTAAGAATGTCTATCCGTTCACCTACAGATAGCGCGCGAGTTGAATGCAGAGCTCAGGTATGTCTCGTCTCAGGCCCCGACTGCATTCAACTCGCGCGCTATCTGTAGTATCCATAGGACAAGCCTATAGCTTAATTTGGAACAAGGGAATTGGTGTGTCAGTCCGGACAATTTGTTTAATGTTATCATTACGATAAATTGAAGGAAAACTTTAACACTTGGTGTATAATTATCTGTCCAAATAGAAAACATATTGTAATTAAGATAAAAAATGATATTGATCTCATTAATACAGTCGGCTTAACTGTTTCAAGCGGACAATGGGCCGTTAGTGCAACTTTCTATTCGCGAATCATAATGTTGTATTGCATCGAGAGAAAGCGTAAGGAAATATCGCCTTCAGAATTTTATTATTACTCCTGTTTTTACTTATCGGCGTTTCTATTTTCCTTAAAGACATAGTCACGGTAAGCGAGCGACCCATGAAACTCGATCTTTAGTTTCACAAGTAAACAAGGAGAAATGGGATAAAAATAAACAAATTATTATTTATGTCATAAGGAAGAGGCGAAACGTGGACTGAGAAAATTGTTGGCGAAATAACAGGGGTAGGTTGTTTCAGGAACGGAGACTTCTATCATCGACATTCCTACTTCCTTGTGATCTTTTCCCCGTGTGAGCGAATTTGTATTTCTAGTCTTATATTGCCAGTGTGTTTGAAATATAGAATTTAGTTATTTTTTTTTATTGCAGGATTCAGAACTAGTTTAAAAATGTTGTTAAGTCTGATTTATGCTATTGAATCGTCGGACTGAAAATACAAAATAAAAAGGCATTTTTACTATTACAATTAATAATAATAATAAATAAATATCCGACGACATCACATACATTGATCTGACTCCGAGGTAAATTGCTTAAGCAATTGTGTTACGGATATCAGAATCAACAGTGGTATTACAAATATATACTTAAATATTGGATATTTAACACCCAGACACAGAACAAACACAAGTATTCATCACACGAATGTTTGTCTTGGGTGGGATCGAACCCACAACTCTTGGCGTATGAGGCAGGGTCACTACCGAATGCGCCATCGAGTCATTCAATTAATTTATAATTATTTATATTATAATATTTTAATTTATTTCGTATCCCACATGTGGTTAATTAATTATGTACAAATAAGTGAGCAATTTTATGAGGGGTGGCGTAAAGGCATTCGAAGTTGCGGTTAACAAAAAACGACGATAAATATACGAATTACTATGAAAACCAACTGTAAAAATTTTAAAACATCTGGATAATTGCGTAGAATTATGCTTTAGCCAAAGTTTCGAATAATTGCATGCCTTTGCCGCGGCTGCGTTCCAGTACTTGGAAATCATTAACGGCTGAATGAACTGCCATAATCACGTCTAAAGTTTATGGCTGTCGTTTACGCGACGCTTTTGTTTAGACGATTTTTAACGGTCGCGTGAAGCGGGCACGTCGCCACTACGTAAATGTCCCACCCCTACGCGCATTTACCTTTAAATTAAAAGCTTTTGTGTTGCACTCGGGCTTACTAACTTTGAGATGAATAAACTAAGTTTCCCCAGTCAAGTGGTTTTAAAGCAGCTTTTGTCCGTAGGACTTCAGTCAACTGTTTTATAATTTGAATAGCCTTTGAGATATGAAGAATGGTTTAGCGGAGTTTCAGAGAGTAGAGTCGGTCCGGCATTATTATACGATTAACTGACGGGGTTTCCAGGCGCAATCTCCGCGTGGTCCGTCCTTCATCCAATTACACGAGTGTGAAGCGGGCAGGATTAGTCCGAGACCTGCCGTCCACGCTCGGCTCGTGTAAAACCACTGGACAAGTAGCAGTGGACAATGTCTCATTTTTAAATAACTAATGTCCAAGATTTTTGTAAGTACGGGTTGAAAACAGAAATTAATTTCAATGAAGGAGACTGTACTTTTTTTACATAATTAGGGGTACTGATTTTCTAGTGAGTTAGTAAACATTTTACATTTGTAAAATAAGTTTAAAATGCTTACTTTGAGGGCAGCTATTATGTATTTACAAAACAGTATAGTTTCACATCTTTTACTGTTTGGTTAATTCCATCCACATATTAATATTAATTAATGTAGAAACAGAATAAATCTTTATCTAGAAATAAATATCATAAGAATACTGAAATAGCAATCTGGGATTATAGTCAGCCACTTTGAAATTTCCACTATCAATTTCTAAAGGGACTAAAGAAACACTGAAAAGTGGTTGCTCGGAGGACGGAGTTGTTTCTTGTAACAAAGAGGGTAGAGCGGTCTCTTTGTTGTTAAGTGGCAGCGCGGGGCGGGCGCGGGCGCCGGGGCGCGCGGGGTGCATTTAGTGCGGCATGAATAGCGGGTAACTGCACTTCGTCAGCCGTCCGTCCGGGAGTAACAACCTGCAATGCACCCAACACCCCCTTGGGACGCTGCCACTGCCTTGTCTCCACCTGCCCTATAAACACTTCATTATCTATCTAAACACCGACAGATTTCTAACTGTTTGCTCAGTACGCAAATTCATAATTAGCCATTAAATTTTTCTAATTATAATCAAATTATGCATAAAACGTTTACGTAACACTAATTTAACGTATAATGTACGCATTTCATGGGCACGGGGATTTGCCTAAGACTCATTTGATTTAGTAAAACCCTTTCCCGCAAAATTATATGAGTGGTCTCACGGGGCCTGTTTGCGCGCTACTAATTTAGCCACAGCCGCTGTGTGCGCTATCTGTTCCAATTTGATGTTGTTTATTAGAGCTTAACATTATTCACAAATAATATCTCCTCCGTTACCTACATTTCAAACGATGGCAATTAATTAAAAGTGCGCAGGGATAAAAACTGATACTGAAGCGGAGGAGAGATAATGTCCGTAAACAAGATTAACCGCCCAGAGCGGCCGGCGAATCGGGAAGTCTATACGGCGTGCCGCAGAATTGCGTAATTACCGTAAAGGAAGTCGGCCGTTTAGAGCAAACAAAAACGCAGGCGACTCGATCAGTGGCGGGAACAAAGGCGGGTGTAATTTGAAACAATCGGCGGTGGTGCAGAGCGGCCGGTGGCGTGGGCGCGCGCCCCGCCGACTATTGATCTGACGAGTCGCGCCACCCTCGCGCCCGCCGCTCGAGCCGCGCCCCCGCGCCCACACCAGCGGCGCCTAGCGCCCAGCTCCTCGCGCCTCGCGCCTCGCGCCTCGGAGACCACCCTCGCCGAGCCCGCCTCGTTTCGCACACAACCCGTATTTTAATTGCAAATCTGCCAGATAATGTGCAAATAGATAACGGTATTATACTCGGCTCGCTAACTAATTATGAAGCGTTATCGAATTACAAGCTCGACATATTTTCGAGCTCAATAAACTCGTGTATCATGTTTTTAAAGTAACCGGTAAGCCAGATACGAGATAATTTCCAAACAGATATAAAGTACTTGTGTGATCTGCCTGCACGCTAATTGTAATTAAGTTTTTAATTAGTTCTCGGGTGATCCGACGGGTTAATCTCGATTAGACGTTCTCGGTATGTCGCGGCCTCGCCGCATTATTCTTTTTCGCTTTACATATAAATGGGTCGATGATCAGGCGCTCTCTCCCCGTTCCGATTTGTTGTGGAACCGCTTATTTTCCATTTCCCTCGCCCACAATCTGGGTCGTTCGCAGTTTCCTTCGGAAATGATCTGGATAAGGGGAAATGTTTTAATAGATTTTATTATCGTTTGAAAATCGAGTTCACGGTGTAACTTATTGGGCCCCAAAGTATCCTCGATTTTGTGTTGAGCTTAGTAATTATTTTGCGTTTGATGTGTAGTGTATATATTGAAACGAATTAAGCTTTTATCGTATTTCATTTTACTTTTCAGTACGAAATGTTTTTATAAAAGGGTTTGAGTAATCGACATTGTGGAGTCTTTATATTCTTTTAAATTATTAGGTCGTCTGGAGAACAGCGCAAAGTCACTCGGTCGCTCTCCTCGACTCTTTCAATGACGTTGCGTATAATATTATTGTGCTACCCACTTGTGCGTTTATCTTGTTACTTGCGATTGACCTCCCTATTGTTGCTTTAATAACGTACTGCTTCCAAATTATCGTGAACAGTTTCCTTTGTTGTAGGATTTAGTAAAACTTGTGAATTATTGTTACAATATTACTATTGTATTGTAATTTAGTTCAGTTTATGTAACGCATCAGTTTTGGTTAATGCTATTCATATTTATTAAAATTCCGATCGATAATTTTGGCGTGACTTTGTTATTTGTTTTGTTATATTTCTGTAAAGTTTAACCTGCGGCATTATAATACAATGCTGATTGGACACATAAATGTATTAAAGCGTATTTGTAAAAATATTGAAATGTAATACTAATGTATATTAAATGAAAAGGTTTTTATAAAACTAAAAGAATTGAAGATAAAGAGATTAAGTGTTTGCATATAAAGTAAACGTACTTTTTAAAATGTTTCTATTAGATATTACTATACTTATATATTATTTTATTTATTAGGACATATAAGGATCGTGCCATATGGCGTTCGGTTCTCTCTGCCTACCCCGTTAAGGAAGTGGCGTGAGGTTTAGTTAGTTAGTTTTAGGACATATAAACAATATCATCATCTTCCTAGCGTTAAGTCCCGTGCTTAGTCGGGGTCCGCTTAGACTATGATTCAGGATTTAGCGAGTCTGGTAATTAATTACATTGAAGCGACTGGCGGTCTGACCTGAACTTCGTAACCCTAAGATAGGGGAACCAGACAATTTTTGGATCATGGTTAGAAATCCAAAGTTATTTGAATTTGCAGGTTTCATCACGATGTTTTCCCTCACCGATAGATTTGAAAAAATCCAGAGGTACGTGCTTGGGTTTGAACCCGCGCCCTCGGTAATAAGGCGCGTTTCTTCCTTCAGGACATATAAACAATAATGTTGAAGTTTGACCGAATATGACATAATTATCTAGAGTTGTATTCGGCTCTTTTTTTGCCCTTTACTTGATTACGGAATCAACGGGTTTTAGATAAAATTATGTACCTTTTGCCCGCGGTTCCGCTCGCGTGTAATGCGTTTTATTATACGAACTCTATCGTGTATCCTGTAGGGTAGGATATATTATTTTTTATAATATTTTATAAAAAATATTATTTTATAAAAACTTTAGTAAGTAATGCGAAATTTCATCGCTACCAGTAGTGGTGAAGTGAAGACATAACAGGCAGACATATATATATATAGATTTACGTCTTGTTAATTTGTTAATAATAATAAACCTTTTATTTCCGAAAATAAATTTTCATAAGTAGGTATATTAAAAAAACAAAATTTAAATAAAAAAGAAAACAGAAACAAGACATCAAGTTAGTACATTTGTAATTTAGTAGATTTTGACAACTAATGTGACGTACTGGGTGCAACGTTTGATATACTTACGCTAACGTTTTGTCGTTACGGTAACGTTCTCATGACGCTATTTTGTCGTAACCGTCATTACTTATTTTTTTGATATCCTTTACGTATACGAAACTTATATTAAAATCTAAGAAAACAAATTGGTTATCAACATAGTTTCGGATTATTTCGACGTCTTTTCATATATAAATCATAACTTATCAATGCTTTTTTACCCTTTCCAGTAACTACTACCGAGGTAGCAGTACTAAAGAAGAAAATGAAGAAAAGACCTAATTTGCCACCAAACATGTCTATGTCGCAGCTCATGGTCCAGAGAGAACGACCTCTTACCGATTTCAAGGTATTTACCGATTTTAAGGTATTTAATCTGACTATTTAACACTAATTATTTTTATTATTTATAGCAATTTTTTTTATGATCAGATAAAAAAGGATAATACATACATAATCATCACGTACATATATTTGAAAAATCCAGAGGTACGTGCTCAGGTTTAAACCCGCGCCCCTCGGTAATGAGGCACGCGTCCTTACCTAATGGTAATAATCGGAGCGGATAATACATACAAATGTACTTAAATCTATATAAATAAAACAAAGTCGTGTTTGTTACACCACTTATAAGTCGAGAACGGCTGAACCGATTTACGTTGTTTTTGATTTGTTGGATTTGTCTTCGTCCAGAATAACAGAATAACTACTAAAAACATTAAAAAATTGACGATAAAACAAAATAAAAGCAAAAGTATTTTCTCATATAAAACGGTGGGATTCGTATCTGTCAATGTTAAATGTCAATCGACAAATCAATGTCAATTTTCATTTACTGGGCGATACGAAGTTCGCCGGGACAGCTAGTACTGGATAAAACAAACATTAAATCGAATACAAATACCTGTGTGTGATTAACACACATGAACATTTGCGCCTAGCGGGAGTCGGGACTATAGGTTTCGTGGCCCGAGCCTCTAACCTCGATAAGACCGGGCGTCCCGACAAAATGTTTAATAAAGAAATATATAGGACTGAACTCAGCGGTATTTTATTGCAACGTGCGGTTAAGTTTCAAATACAAGTTATTTTGTTTGTTTGTTTATTATTAAAACTATTTTTTTTTACATCTTTTGCAACTTTATTTTTTTGTATTTATATTGGTATCGGTATTGTCCATACATATTTATTAATATCGGTAGAAGTGAGTAATGATGTAGGTATCCCTATTAATAGTATATTGCTAATATACGTATGCTTAGTACTATTTATTGTTTTCAGCCGCAAGACAACGAGCATAACAGAACCGTCTCGCCAGGAATAGGGCCCCAGCGACCGAACAACGGCCAGTCTTGCGTGCCCACATACGCGCCCGTGCAGCAAAATGCACTAAATGCCATCCCGCAAGACAATGACGCCAAACAAGATACTCACGTACAAAGGAGTTCCCACTACCTCACCGTCAATAGCGGGTGGATAACACAACAGCAACAAGAGTCCCTGGAAGGACAAAAGCCCGGCCAGCCCACGTCAGGCTCGACCAACGCGCCACTCAACGTCGGTTTACCGGTTTTGGGAACTAACGGACAAGTCATTGGGGTCAATACGGGGTTCAATAAACAAACGACGAATTATAAAAACGTTATGGGTGTAATGACGCAAAATATGGGAGAACAAGAAATAAAAGATGAGAAGAAGGACATTCCCACGCAGCAAAATCTTCAGACCATGAAGACTACAGTGAAGGAAGAAGAATCACAAATTTTCTGTGGTTTGAATCAGCCGCTGACGCCAGAGGTGATGCAGAAGATTAATGAACAGCAGCAAATCTTTATTCAGCAAAACCAAAAACAAATAGAGATGGCTATGAAAGGTTTCAAAACACAACTCGCGGAAAATGTTAATCAATGTAAACCCCAAAATCAGAATCAATATATGCCTCAGGCGCAGCTAGTGATACAGAATGGCGCTGTAGTTAAAACGAACCCTGCAAAGACTCCGCCGTGGCAGGTAAAGAGGAATGATACGGGTGCACCGAATCCTATTGCAAGTCCCAATGTGAAATCTCTGAAAACAGAACATTTAGACTATGAAGAGCCCAATGTAAATATATCAGATGAGTCCACAAATTCATACAACTCTTTCAATAATAACGAGCATGCGATGAATCAAGCGATGTGTTCCCGCGTACCACCGCTACCCCAGCATTATAACATGCTTAGTCAACAATGGCCTAATATGGAAATGAATAAGAAAAAGTTAAAAAATAATAACAACAAGGGAACTAAAAAGAAAGCTAGCCCTACTGAAAATAAGGTGGTTTCTTTTGGTGGCAATGGCATGCGTTTATTGCCAGATACGAAAAATGAAACGCCTAATAATAATGTTCCGTCATTTATGGAGGATCCTAACGGTTATTTGGCACAACAAACAGTGTTGTTAAACAATACTATATCCAGACAAGTTGGAATTAACTCATCCTACGACGGGAATCAATACGAAAATCCTAATAACTGTTATAGCGTACAAAATCAGTCAGACAGGTCGTGCAAACCTAATAATAAATCATTTGATGTTCCCAATACATATAGAAGTAATTTGGTGCCAAACCCGTCGCCTTCGCCTAATAATACCCCAGATAGCAGTGTGTTATCAGATAAAGGAATTGATAACCCGGTCCCGCAGTGTTGCAAAGGGTGTAATGTTTCCATGAAAGGCAATGGATCTGACTTTGTAGAAAGTCAAATGCGGCTTAAATATATGAAACATTGTGGGTATAAAATGGAAACTGATGGAAACCCCGCTACATCTAGTCCTAAGCATGGCTTTGAAGACAATCCGGTGACATCGTCAACGTTTATCGAGCGAAGCCCGATGTTGAACGATAGTTGCGGGCCGATTCAGGCCGGAACGGTTAGTACCAGTAATGTTTCGCCTACTGAGACGTTGCAGCCTCCCGAACCGTCACCTACGTTGTCAAATAGTTCCAGAAGTACGGATACGCCGCATAGCAGTCATAGTAACGGGGGAAATAATACCCAGATGCAGTCTAACTGCTCTTTTCCAATACCAAGTCCTGCGTATTCGAATCCCGGATCGTGTAAAGAAAATTTCGGTAGCAACCCTTCGACGCCCGTTGGGAACCAAATGTATTACAATTCGCCTGGACCGCCTCATAGTCAATCTATTAGTGGAACTCAAATGATGCACTTCATATCAAATCATAATGTAAATAAAAATCTCATGGAAGTCGATAATATATCGATGGTGGGTGTCAAACCTGGATTAAAGCCTCTGCAAGACTCCTTTAGGCCCGACAACAGGAGAAGGATAGAAAATTCCATGCCTGGATATTGCCCGCCTCCTCACCTAGGAGGCGGCCCAGCTCACTCCTTAATACAAGCTTGTTATGTCCAAACGTTTGTCACTACAATGGCTAGCGGCTTTTCAGTGACCCGAGATACCGTGACCTCTGTATTGGCAGGGAAGGCAAATACTGTCACGACATCTATTAACGCTTCGCAGGCAAATTTCATACGCCCTCCACCCCCGCCGAGCGTTAACCTTGCCACTACGTATGCGATTCCAAATAATCAACCGGATCCATTTATAAACTCTGTGAATCTCCCCACCAGTTATCCTCTGCATATAGCCGGTACAACGGCACAGAATATGATTTCAAAGTCACCGTTGGAAATGGTCCAGAATGTAATCGGCAGTTTACCCTCTAAACTCGAGACGAATATTACACAAACGACGGCTATGCCACAAATAACAAGGAGACCCGGTCACACCACACCCGGTCAAATACTAATATCATCTACAGGCCAAATAATCGTGTCTAATAATCAAATGCCGCCGCCACCTCCTAAAACAACAACTGTTGTGTCACCGGTGCCCGGATCAAATCCCGTAACGAATGTAACGACCTCCGTGACGCAAGTTGTTCCAGCGGTGGGAGGAGTGCAACCGTTAGTCAACCAACCAACAGTTGTTGTGAACACATTGCCGGCGCCGTTTGTTATACAACCACCGATGATGGCAGTAGAAGGACAAGTCGTTCAGCAGAATACAGTATTACCCCAGATTGTGGCAGGTAGTATTGTACCCGGACAGTCTCCAAACGAAAGCCCGCGACAGATCGAAATGAAAAATGGACAGAGCTTTGTACAAGGCGTTGCTATGCTTTCTCCGGAAAGCTTGAAGAAGCGGAACAAGAAAAAGAAAAATGCGACAGCAAATATAACAAATGTGTTGCAAATAGCAGCGCCTCAACAGAATCCTAACAATCTCATGGTCCATCATTCTTCCCCTCAGCATAATTCTAGTACGCAATTTTCACCGCGCGGATTTCAACTATCACCTAACAATAATATATCGCCCACACCGATGCTTCAAGCGTTGACAATTGTTCCCGGAAAGTCAGGTACGCCGGCTCATATAGTTATGAATGGACAGGGAGGCACAAATAACTTCGGATCTCAGCAAATCATCACAAATACATCGCCATCACAACAAATTAATCTGTTGCAACCGGTAAATTTGATCAACAACGCTAGTAGTGTGATGCCAAATTTCCCGGCTTTCCAACAATTTATAGTGCCAAATCTTAGTGGAATGGTAATGACGGCAGACGGGACGGCCATAATTCAGGATAATTCAACGGGAATGCCGATGCAATTACAGCTACAGACCGTTAACGGGCAAAACGTCCTGACGCCCGTGCAAAATCCAGGTGTGTTCGCGACAGGTGCCAACGGCGGAATGGTAATTAGAGCTCAAAATCAACAGGGAAAGATAATTCAGTCGCAACACAGCCCAGGTGCCCAGTTTTTATCACCCAATAGTCAAGTAATGATGAATAGTCCCAATTTCAACGGCCAGCTGAGTCCCCTTCTGGCCAATTTGAGCCCCACGAGCGTCACCTTCAACGCAAACCCGCAGGTGCGCTCCGGCAACGTGCAAGCGCAGGAATTCATCCAGACGAACCAAATGGGGCAAATGATGGTGCCGCTGTCCCCGAAACAGGTCTCGATCGCGTCCGCCGCCACCAACAGGAGCAACTCCACGTTCGTCCACCAGAACACGACCATCGTGCAGCAGCAGACGACCCTCGTGTCCAACTCGCACAACGCGCAGATGTCGTCGATCACGTCCAACCTGCACGGCGGCAACCAGTCGCGGCTGAGCATCGACCCGAACGTGCTGCTCGCGCACAAGCAGATAACTAGTCAGAAGCGGGGCTTCCTCGAGGCCGCGCCCGAGACCCACCGGCCCGACGAGGCCAAGGAGGAGAAGCACCGCGGCGGCTTCGCGCCCGACAACGAGGTGAAGATCGAGAGCGCCGACGGGTACGCGAAGTTCATGAGCGAGTTCGGCGCGGGCGGCGCGGGCGGCGCGTACGTGCGGCACTCGGTGGTCGACGCAGACGCTGGCTATGGCGGCGCACGCGGGCGATGGCGGCGCAGGCGGCGATGGCGCGCAAGTCGCCGGGCGCGCCGGGCGCCAGCAGCCCGCCCGACACGACGACGCACAGCCCGCTGGGCGCGCAGGAGGCGGCGGGGCAGCCCGCGCGGCGCGAGCGGCCGCAGCGCGCGCGCCGCCCGCAGCGCCCGCAGCGCCCACAGCGCCCGCAGCGCGCCGGCGCAGCCCAGCCACGCCGCCGACACCACTACCAAGTCGCCCGAGCCCGCCGACGCCGCCTCCTCGGTCAGTACATTATTCTTTGTCTACTTGAAACTTAGTGTCGTTATAAAATTGTATTGGGTTTTTTTTTCCTATATAACTGATTGAGCGCTGTCTGTAGACTTTGTTATTGTACTAAATTAATAAACTTCTCATTCCAGGCAATGGTCCAGTGCGTTTCTAGCAGCGAGCAGGATATGGGCCGAATCGCGCGAGCACGCCTGGCCGACTCCCCGCAACGACTTTAACTCCGATAACGATAGTCAAAGTTAGTGCCTACAAATTTCACTATTCCGCGGTATTATACTATGTCTATGGGTTATTGTGTATGAAGATGAATTATTGCAGATGTATTAGTAATTATATTTTTTATTTATTTTATTAATATTTAAATGGAAACTTTAATGGTAAATAGCTTTTGTTTTATGGAAAGAAAATTACAATCAAATTAACCTCCATCAAAATTCATTTTGGTGATTTACCATACGGTTGATAAAGGTATTATGGCTACTGCACCAAAGTTCGAAAATTCGTAGGATGACATTTAGTCTTGTTGACTAAATGTCGGCCACCAAGTGCAATTCCATATAGGAATGTGAATTTTCTGATACACCCATATTAGTCAGGACTTAAAAATAATGTGCCAACTGTATTCCTTGCCTAACATGTCGTAAAAGACGACTAAGGGTATATCAAGTTTAATTGTGTAGGCGACGAGCTAGCCACTGTTTAACAATATTCCATCTAATTCAGCCCAGTTTTATTTTTGGCTGAATGTGGTAAAAAGAGCGTGCTGCCCCTTTGACTCTGCCTACCTCTTCGGGGAATACAAGCAAGCATGATGTTATGTATGTATGTACATATGTTACACCTGAAACCTGGAAATACAACGCATTCATTTTTATTGATGCTAATAAATAATAAATTTATTATATACGACATATTGACTGGTGTTGTGTTTGAATTCTAGATATGATTCCGAATGTGCCGATCATGCGCCAAAATCGTCCTCACAATCCGGTCGAGTCCACGGAGCTTCACTACAACCAAAACATAAACACTCCGCCAGTGAACAACCAGCACGTCATGCCCATGACGCCCAACTACTACGACCGGTCGTTCGCAAACAAACCGACCTACAAAAGGAAGAACGACTTCGGCGACGGACCCACTTTCAGAACCGACAAAATTATGAGGACCAGCTACGGTATGGTTCATGGACTTCCCAGAGAATCGGATTATGACAATATGGGCATCACCCAGCCAGATAAGAGTCAAACTAGAACATTCCCCACTTCGGGGAGTAGTTCCGAAACATCTGCCATCCAGAAAGTATTCGACAGACATAATTTAGGTTCTGGTGACGGTAAGTAATTGTTTTACTTTTGACTGAATCTTCTTGCTCAGCTTCAACTCTTTGCTATTCAAACTTTTCATTGGGAATTGTATTCATCAGCTTGAGTGTCTCGACGGCGCTAAATTCAAAAACTCTAATTATATTGTGGTAATATGCATTAAATATTTCACAAAATGTATAGCGATTGTATGTGGTAGTTTTCAACAAAAACTAAATTAATTTACTTACTTTTAAATTCTCTGTTATTATGTTAAAATATTTTAATAAAATATATAGCAAAATATACATCTTAATAAATCAGAAAAATATTTTTCATGTCCTAAAATTGTAGATCAATGTAATCACATTAAACATGTTTGTCTCTTATTTTTTGTACATACTTTACGAATAACCTTAAGCCTGTTCTCAGTGATACTCTATTTAACTTCTGCCACAGTATACTTACTAATATCTGGAACCATTTCACGCTTTAGTCACAGCTAACAAAATTCAAAATTATTACAATGTTGTGTCTTGTATTCATTGGTTTTGGATTGACTGTCATGCCAGCGGATTCACTAAATTGGAAACGAGATTACTTGTTTCGTTGTAAGAAAATACATACTGATGTGTATTGTGGTATATTTCAGCTTCTACATAATGCGATACTATTGGTCATTGGTTTTCTTTTGGTTGGGTTAATACAAGATACAGCTGTTAATAAAGGGTGTACTGGAAACTAATCAGAATAAACGATGTGCAGCGTTGAAACGTTCTCACCCCGGCTTTCTGTCGCTTTCCATTGCACCACACTCGAAGTAACTAAATTGGCTCACAAATTGGGATTCCATTACTAACGCATCATTGTCATCATTTCATCTGTTCATTGTTGTAAGTAAAGCACATTTTTCATATTACTGTAATATTCTTCTCGGCATAAGGGAGAATAGATTCATACTTTGTCTAATATCACTCTTTCGTGTGCCTTTTGTAAATAATACAATATTAATGTAACCATACGATAACCCGATATTTTTAAGACTGAGATAATTAAATTAGCTCAAATGTTTGTAAGATAATTTTAATATTCCTAAGATAAATTTATAAAGTGAGGCTTACTAAATAAAAGCTTGATCTCTGGTTTCAATATTATGTGTAAAAATTTATAACATGATACTAATTCTTCCAATGTTCATTATCCTCATGCGTGCGCAATTAGTTTAGATCAGTTGAGGTATTTGGATATAACTAGAGATTAAGCTTTACGTTTACCATGGTGTCGGAGGGTGACGGATATTTATAAGTAAACACAACCGGACTGAAACGTGCTGGTAAATCGCTAGATGTGAAGATCCCGGAGGGGTCGGACGCGGGGGTCGCGGCGGGGGGTGGCGGACGGCGCAAGTTCGAGGTGGGCGACCTGGTGTGGGGCCCGGTGAAGGGGTACGCGTCGTGGCCGGGCAAGCTGGCGGCGGCCCTGGCGGACGGCCGCTGGAGCGTGCGCTGGTTCGGCGCCGGCGCCGGCGGCCTGGTGCCGGCCGCGCGCCTGCTCACGCTCAGCGAGGGCCTGGAGGCGCACCACGCCGCGCGCACCAAGCACCGGAAGTGAGTCCGTCCGACTAACGACACTACCAAGCCTTACCTCCCCTCATGTAACCGCATATGCGCATGTCGCCGACCGGTCTAATCTAGGGCTCGATCTTCGATGTGTCCGATTTACGAAACTTTCCTAGTTTTTGGTGATTAAATTTTTTTATTTAATACTTTCAAACCGTTCCGGCCTTCGGTGGGAGCGATGGTGCCACGGTCGTAATCTGCTAAATGATTTGCATATTTTCTCGAAAACTAGATAGGCTAAACGTGTTATACGATTAAATTGAGGCAATAGTTAAATTTCAAGTCAGCCGAATTTTTATTAAAAACGGTAAATAACGCTGCTTTATTATCATTCGTTTATGGTTGCGAATCACCTATTATTATTTAATAATTCTGATTTGTTAAACGTGCTCATATTACTGAGAAGCGATTTATTGTGTACGTTGCACCATGGCTTACCTAACTGTTCATAATGTTTTAAATGTAAATCTTAAAATATGTATTATATCATTCTTACTAATAATTAATTAATAACATACATATTGTTGTAAAATTAACCCAACCTAAAGATGATTGCCGAATTGCTGTTTATTATTGACATTGTCAAGCTGAAATGTACTCACATGCAGTGTAATAAGTAATATAAACGTAAATCTCGAGTTTAAAATTTATAATGTCTTTTGTGGTCATAAAACAGGAGTAGAAAACTGAACACCCTCCTCGAAAACGCGATTCAAGAGGCGATGGCGGAGCTCGACAAAAAAAGCGAAGGCACGGCCGAGAAGCAGACCGAGGGCGACGAGGAGGAGGCGGCCGAGTGCGACGTTATCACCGAGACGCCCAAGCGAAGCAGGAAATATGACAAGGTCCGGAATAAAGACAAACATCACAAGAAAAGTGCGAAATTAGCGACGAATCCTAGCAAATGTTGCGACAGCGCCAGGCTGCGCAGCGCGCGATGACACTAAGTGCATGGTTCGTGTAAGCGCTTTCGGTGTCGCGGGTCGCAGCTAGTACGTCGCGCGCGGCACAGGTGGCGCCAGCGAGCGGCGCTTGCCGCCCGCCGGAGAGACAGAGTCCGCCGCAGTGAAGATTTTAAGATATTATTTAGAAATGTTAAATCACAAAATGTCTTTACTGAAATTCTGAGACTGGGTGCTACCACAAAACGCAACAAATCACACAATAGTAGAAAATGATGATGTCTAAAGCTTCTTATCGATTCCTGTAAAATATTCAACGGTGTTTAGTAATACTTAAGAATAAATCAAAAGTATATATCTAGTTAGAAAAATATTGAGATTAAATGGTTTATATGATCAATTATTTCTGGGTTATTTATAAAATCTGCGATTACATAGTAATACCTAATATAGTTTTTATTGATAACTCATAAAATTTTACAGATACCATGTTTCAATAAAACCTTGTAATTCATTAATGAATTCCTTTGGATATAAGAGGTTCCTAAATGTATCATTACATGTGCAAAATTACTAATATAGAATTTCGTGACAGATAGATTAACGGTGATTTAATACAGTTTAAAATATAAATATAGGCTATTATTAGTAATAACGGCAGTGGTTTTAAATCATTGTTGAATCGCGTTACTTCTTAGAGTAGGTAGCGTGTAATCGTGTAGATTTCTTTGAACTATCGAAGTTAATTCCAACAGCTGTCATCGATGTATTGTACAATTATAGAAAACTGTAAATTGATAAGAAATTATGCTATATATTGTGTAAATTTATGTGTTTTGTTAGAGAGTAATAAGTATAACATGATTTCTAGTCAAAATATTGAGCATATTAAAGTGTAGATAATAAAGATGAAGGTAATTGACAATAAAACTGGCCTGGCGTTTGTTGACGTTGCGCATTACCTGTCAACATTGTTTCGTTTACATAATAATAAGTACAGTTTGCATCATCGGTTTCAAATGTCGTCGACATGTACTTGTTTGCATTGATAATTTTATACTTTTGTTAATAATATAATTCTAGACTTAATAGTTGAAAATGTCGAATGTATTTACAGATAATATGTACTCAGAACAGAGTCGGGACTCCGAGAATTTAGTTATCAGCGGTGTCCCATTTCTAATTTTATAAATTTTTTACATAATTATTTACAGATATTATAATGTCTCATAAACATTATTAGGCCTACTTATTAATTTATACTATACAGTTTTGACTTTTTGGACAAGTATTTATGAACAAAGCGTAATAAGCATCACATTAACGTTTACATCACATGAAGCTGGCCCTATGGACATTTTAATGAAATTAAGATATTCACTATAAGTGTCGTTTAATGGGTAAGTGTTTTGGTTTGTGGTACAAGGGAGATTATTTCAAAAATGCTTTTTAAAATCAATTTTCAATTACATGATAGGTAAAAAAATAAAGAGTTTTATAAATCTAGGTAGAATGTTAACTGTAGGACATGTCATACCGTGAGTACGTGATAGGTAATTTGTTATCAACCGTAATTGTTAGATATTATTCTATGTGCAAAATTAATTTATGTGATCTTTGGATTGTCCGGTAAATATATCAAGAAATTATCATAGCTTACTGTTTTTATATTATCGTATTTTATAACCTTAGAGATTCCACTTAAAATTTCCTAAATAATAAATGTGACTCCAGATATCGACATAGTATTTAATGTTAAATGGATATTGTTTATTATATTAATAGTCGGATAGCACTTCCCTGTGAGATGGTATTATGTACATAATCTTAATGTAGTTATGTATAGTATTTTATTTCAATGAAATTAATGTTTTATAGACTAATATACAATATAAGATTATTTATTTGTTTTGCTGTGTACATATTTTTTTCAATAAAATGTACCTGTTTTATTTAAATTATTTCTTTTTATTTTTACCCTGTTGTTAGCCAATAACTATCGATAGTGATTTATCTAACCGAGTTGGTTTGAGGCAAACTGTTTCATACTCCAGAAAATAAGAATTCAATAACAATTTTCTAACAAAATGACTATATAGGTAGTTAGTTCTTTGAAGGGTTTTGTTTGAGATTAGGAAAGTTGTAGTGCAATGTTCAGCCATTTTGAACATACTATTCCGCAGGCTAGTAGATTGATAGATTTTGCCCAGGTGATGCCCAAGGTAATGTTTACTCTATTGCCCTTATTTTTTCATAATAATAAGGTCCAAAGCGATGTCACAAACTTCCACGTTTACCAACTGTTTCACCCGAAATAACCGAAGTTCAGAAGTTTTGTTTTAAAGAAAATTGCTAACACCCATCCTGTTCTGTCTTGTCTAGTCTACTATAGAACAACTAAATATTCGCGATCATATTAGGTTTCCGTACTCAAAGGCAAGAACGGGTCCCTATTACTAAGACTCCGCTGTCCGTCCTGCCTGTCTGTCCGTCTGTCCTTCTGTCCGTCTGTCCGTCTGTTCGTCTGTCCGTCTGTCCGTCTGTCCTTCTGTCCTTCTGTCCTTCTGTCCTTCTGTCCGTCTGGCCATCTGTCAGTCTGTCCGTCTGTCCGTCTGTCCTTCTGTCCGTCTGTCCTTCTGTCCGTCTGTCCTTCTGTCCGTCTGTCCGTCTGTCCTTCTGTCCGTCTGTCCGTCTGTTCGTCCGTCCGGACCAGGCTGTATCTCATGAACTTTGATAACTAGACAGTTCAAATTTTCACAACTGATATATTTATGTTGCCTCTATAACCACTAGATGACTGGAGAAAACATACAACAAACGTTTCGTTTTTTGCTCGATATTAATAACGGCAACAGGTAGATGCTTGGAATTTTCACAGAAGATTTAGTTGTATTATAATTTAAAAATAAATAATTTAATTAAAATAAAATAAATTAAGGGGGCTTCCATACAACAGACGTGTTTTTTTTTTGTCAAATATTGGTACGGAACCCTTCGTGCGCGAGTCCGATTCGCACTTGGCCGGTTTATATGGTTATATCAGGAAGCTAATACATATTATTATAGTTGAATACTATATATAATATAATATAATATGTATAATATACATTTATTACCTATAATATATTATATTATACTATGTAGTATTAACAATATATATATCTATATGTATATCAGAAAAATAAGTTTAAAACTTATCTAATTTCCCAATAGTTATAATTAACAAAAAAATATATTTTTATATTGCCAACAAGGGAGACGCGCCAGTGGCGGATTACCAACAGATTAAGTTATGTACCTAGACTAAAGTCTAGGGCGGTAAATTTGCGGGAAAAATTATTTTGTCATATCATGGCTATGGTAAAGGTCAAAGTGCAGCAAAATTTAAATAGCTTAGGTTAGTGGTTTACAGAAATCTTATTTTTTTTTTGCGAATTACAATTTTCCATAAAATTTAATGGCTTAATGTTGACTGTGTGTATATTGTCGAGAAAAAGATAGTTTTGCACCAGCATCTGCATTGATAGCATTTGTTATAGATGGATAAGTAAAATTTAATCTTACAATTATTTTTTCATAATATAAGTATCTAAAAGTTATATGTACCTAAGTACTATTTTGTGGAAAAGGGGAAAAGATGAAACTGTGATTATCTTAATCGAAAGCACTACACTTTCTATCTGAAGGTATACGAGTATGTAGGGTGTAAGTTGTTCAGAAAATGTACCTATTCACCAAATGACTGTTTTAGAAGATTGGTATCGTTAGCCTGGGTAAAATTACAATAATAGCCACTATTAGTGTTATAGGCATAAGTATACCAGTTCTATTTTAGGAATGATGTCGATAAATAAACGGTAATGTGTTTGTTTTGATGTGCCCACTTCCACATTTGGCGCTTGGAAGCATGTCGAACATCGGAGAGACATTATAGTACAACATGACCAACTTTAGCAGAGCTCCGGTCCAGGCTTCTATTATCGTATACGACCGTCTATTTAATGTGGCTCGCGGATTTCTTTTTACAGTGGCTGTACTTACAGTAAACAAATTCCGGTTGGCAAGTTTAAACATTTCCTCGGCCGTTACTCGCGAGCGGCGCGTCCTATGGTCCGTGAAGTTATTGCCTTCACGACTTATTGACGCACTGAAACTCGCTCGCTATTAAACTGTTTCGTTTGTCAAATTGGCATTGGTCTAACGGAATATCTATTATTGATTTGCATATCCAAATAAGGTATATACCTATTTATTGAAATATAGCGTCAACATTTCTTTTTTAACAATCTTCAATCGATACCTATATGTTTTGGTAGGTTCGTTCATCAGTGGCTAATGACGTTTTACACTTATTTAGTTAAATTTATAAGATTAAAACTAGAGTACCTACCTATTTGTAATAGCTGTGCAAAATTAGTTGTCATGTAATTGGCTAATTCCTCTATTTTTTTATACTTCAAGAAATTAAGCAGTCACTATTTTCATCCACACCACACGACCACAATAAATAGACCATCGTTATCAGCTTTACGTTTATTTAGGTAATTTGGTATTACTCAAGCTTGGGTGCATTTGTTGTGCGTGAAATTATGCAAGGGTTGTTTTAGTTTGCCAATTGGTAAAGGCGTTGAGCCGCCTATAATCCACATGCAGATATTTGTGTGTCAGCACTTCGTGGTGTCATTTTAATCCGCCTGTTTACACAACAAACAAACAAACGCGTCCCGCGGCGTCCTAGATACAAGTTGTCGCTTGCAATATGTCCGGATTAAAAAATAATATTGTACCCGTTTGCTTTCAGATAAAACTGTTTGCGTTTTTGCCATTCGGCATATATTGCCGGCTTTGTTAGAAATACTTTGCACAGCTATGAAGTCATGACAGATGATGAATGGTAAAAACAATTTATAGGGCCTATTTGGAATCTATACTTAACTGCTTTATTTTATTCCGGCCCACGGAGTATTCTGTTCTGTGTTCCGGCCTTTGGTTATAATTTGTATTGCTATAAATTAAATTAAAGGAAATCGGTTCTCTCTACCTACCCCGCTAGGGTAGTGGTGTTAAGTTTAGATAGTTAAGTAGTTAGTTAAAAGCACGGACTAGTAAAAATAGAAGGACTCCGCGCCACTAACTAGACATTGTAGCTCCTCAGGTGCTCCACCTTGACTCGCAACTTACGTCAAACATTGATATAATAAGTGCTCCAACTGACAGATATCCGATATTTGGTATCCATAAGTATCTCACTCGCACATGCATAAACGTGGCTTCACGCTATAGTATGACAGCGTGGGTCCTTCTTTTTTTACTAGTCCGTGGTTAAAGTAAATCATTATTCGTTTCCTACAAATAAACTTACCAATTTAAAAAGCTTTCTTGCATGCCTAAGATTGTATCCTCTTACCTTAACATTTACATAAATGACGAAGATACCTAGCCTTTAATTTTATTACTTCTTAACTAGGAATTATTTATAACCTACTTAGGTACAGGATTCCATTAACATTCCGCAGTGGCTATTCACAAAACTATAATTGGAAGATAGATATATCCTGAAAGAAGAATTAAAGTTAAGATTAAGTTAGATTTAACTTTTATTCAAGGCGTCATAATAACGATGAACCTATTTGACTCTGACTAGAAACTCTAGTTACTTATCTAGGCACCGAAGGTTTATGTGTAACTTAACTTAGAAGTCATACGGTGCGGCAGTCGTTAGAAGCATGAGTGCTAGTGAACGTTAGAGTAATTTCTTGAAAATACTTGAATGTAGTGATGGTCATGCAAATTATTTTTATCGACTATTTTGTTAGTATCTATCTACACTAAAACCGATTTCTTGCGATTTACATTATCTTAGTGTTGTGTCCCAATTCTCAACGGGGTTTATATCTAATAGAATCATCATAGATCCCTTATTATATCTAGGCATTTCCCAATAAAAATTTAATAATGTGACTATACCTATAACTATGATAGGTAAGCATTTAGGCTGATGGTTAGAACACAGTAGTTAAATAAAGTAGCTACCTTAATACCGATAAAAGTCTTCTTACGTAATTATATAAGGAGTACTTAGTTCTAGTAACGATCTTTTTCTTATAAAAGCCTTACCTAGAGAACACTCCTTATATAACAAAAAATCTTTAGAATTAATTTAGTGGAAAAGTTATACTTAGGCAACTTACTTAAATTATGCTATCATTAGAGCTCTATTAATTCTAAATGATTCCACCGGCTTTTTATTTAGTCATTGATGTTTAGCCAATGTCGATATGTATGTTTTAAGTTTATCTTGAGCAGCATTTGCCGCACTATGCGCCGAGACAGACAAAGGCAAGCGAAATTAGTGCAAGGCGCTGCGGCGGTGGCATTCCCCTGTGCTCTCTGCTGGGGCCGCTCTCACTCCACAGTTCCAAATAACAACCACTCTTCCAACACTCACAAGTAATAGGAGCACTTATCTGAAGTCAAACGAAGTCTCTCTTCGCATAAAACTTACTAAAAGTTTTAGCATATTTTTTTTTCAAAGTAGCGGTCACGTAAAATTTTAAAAACAAAAATGTGATTTTTTATTTACCTGCTTAGAATTTTATTCTAAACTAGCTGTGCCAGCGGTGTCACCCGCGTTTATGGTTAATTTTATAAAAACTATTTCCGTCATACATGATTTCTATGTAGCTTTAACCATTAAGGCTGCACACGCGACGGAAGCTTAAAAAATGGAGTAACTTCTCCCGTTTTCCCAACATTTCCCTTCACTACTCTGCTCCTATTGATTGTAGCGTGATGAAAAGTATACTATAACCTGCCCAGGAGTATGAAGAATAATTGTACCAAGTTTCGTTAAAATCCGTCGAGTAGTTTTTGTTTCTATAAGGAACACACAGACAGATAGACAGACAGACAGACAGACAGATAGACAAAAAATTTACTGATTGCATTTTTGGCATCAGTATCGATCACTAATCACCCTCTGATAGTTATTTTGAAAATATATTTCATGTACAGAATTGACCTCTCTACAGATTTATTATAAGTATAGATTTATATCTGGATATATGTTTCAAGATCACTTCGTTATTATTTGGCACAATATTTTAATATATTTAGGAACGAACCGCTTATATCTTGAAAAATACACTGCTAAAACTTTAGTAACATACAGTATCATAAGGGAGTGTTTTTTTTTGGTCTTTATTGTTAAATTTCTGTTAAGTGGTTAAAGGAATTCCAGTCTTCCTTAATAAAATCTAACATTAAAATACATTGAGTGGTATATTAAAGAGAAAATGCTAAACGTTTACTTACAAATACATCTTGGAGCCTCCATGTAAAGGTACTTTAGATACCCTCACGTAAGGACTGAGGAAGTCTTAAGCACACAAAAACGTTATCTCTAAAGAAAATCGCACTTGAAGAGTTGCATCTGCCGTATATCATTGTATCTTTTTGTTTCGCAGCACAAGCTAAACGGAAATGCTGGGTTTAAAACACGGTTCGCATTAATGAAGTGTCTTAAGTTGCTTGCAGTTTGGCTATTTCAGCGTATAAAATAACTAAACGTGGAAGAGAACGCCATTACATAAATGTACAAACATAGCATAACATTATTGTAAAATATGTTTTAAATAAATTTATCACTGTTCACTGTCCCGGCGTGTCTACATTTTTCGTAGGTATCTCAACCAATAACAGAAGAATACCTATATTTTTGCGTTAATACCTACTGGTACATGGTAGATAAACTATAGTTATTTATTATTGTCCGCTTCTGTATAACTAAGCGATTGGAGTAAACACAATTTAAAAACAGTTTGAAATTAAAATAGAATTTACGGTAAGATATAGAGCGTTTATTAGACAAGCGGCTTAACGCAAATCGGTGCATGTACTCAAATTACGGTTATGGATAGCTCGGCGGAAGGCCTATACGCATAAATATATGTTTAATGATTACAGCGGTTCGCCATTTAAACATTAATTTTTAATTTCCGCGAGACGTGGGCCCGGTCGAACTGCGAAGGGTTTATATCGGACATCTTTATTGTTATAACCGGGGTGTGGGTGTCAGCTTTATATACGCGCACGGTTAGCACAAAATCGAATCCCCATTAATCTAGCTGAGGACGGGCACGCGGCCGATCGCAAATGAATGGTCATTGAAATGAAGACGTATGGAGCAAACATATCACTCGGACGTTTTATTTCGTTTGCCAACTGAAACCTGTCGGCCGCCGTTACAAAAGACGTTTGTTTTGTTAAAGTAGAACCCGCCTGAGAGCCTCATTCTAAAGTTCTTTCTTCCTGGCATTATTCTTTTCACAGTAATTGAGTAAAATGGGCGTTAAAGTAGAAGGAGCGGGAATTATACGACTTAACGCTTTAATGCTACTTATTACTGTTGGTAATGTGGAAAGAGGTGGTGAGGTATTAACCTCACCACCTCTTTCCAAAAAAGTTACTCTTACAGTAATCTGTAAGAGTAACTTTCTTTCCATAAAATCTGGCTATTCATTCTTTGATAAAATTAGATTGATACTTCGAAGCGTGAAAACTACTTTTTACTGAATTAAATTGAATTGAAAGCTGTTCTTTTAAAGACGAGACATAGTTACGTACGACTCTAAATCGGCTTAGTCGAAAATAACAAAATTCTAAATGTCTCCTGGGAGCCTGTTCTTTTCGTGAATTTCTACGCGAAAATGAAAATTGACAGATAAGTAATTCTCGTGTGGCTCCGATTGCGATAAAAGCTTTAGGTAAGATTAACGTAACGTAAAAGAATATTTTACTTTTATCGTGACATGTTTACCTAGCAATAAATCTTAGAACTTTTTCATTTGTCACGCCTTTATTCATCATATACCTACATATGCTATCATGTGTATAATTATAATAAAAAATAATTATAACGTCATCGTATCATCATAGTATCGTAGAGACGATATGCCTACTTAAGCTCATCATATCTACGATAAACGGTAATGTGAATATGATTAGTCCCAACTCGTAATTAAGTTTATGAAACTGTTCATAAGTAGGTATAGTTACTACCAGTATAAAAAGCATTACCTACCTAAGTAACGCTTTACTAAATGCTTTTTATAGTTATGCATTTTCATGTGCTGCTAAGGATTATTATCTATATAAGACAAATTATCTAAGTACCCCTTAATAATAAACTATACTTTTATTCTTTACGTAATTTTCTTGGGTCTAGGTAAAACGCTCGCACGGAAGTGGAAAATACAATTTTATGCGAATATATATCCCGGCTGCGAATTCGGTACTCCAGACTTATTACTCCAGATTTAGGTAGAAGGAACCTTAACGGAAGCTATACGGAAATAATTCGTTCCCACCATGCCAGTCAGTACATAAGTCCGGTAGAGTCGTGTAATATTTAGCAAGGATGTGAGTGCGCGCCTATTTTAAGTGATTGCTGTGGATAAGGGTTGCCACAAAATTATTGAAATTATCATATTTTCATTATAAAATCCCAGTTGCAGTGCACTTTGTTTCTACAACAACAAAAGAAATTAAATGTTTACTGTAAATTACATAATATACCCTTTTTTACGAAAATTACTGAGGAGATTTGGCATAGTTAAATTTCATATGGAGAAGGAGTGAGGAAGCATTTTAACAAATAACACATTACGTTAATTAAAAAAAAAATAACGAAATAAGGCGACCCCTACTTTGTCACGTATAAATAAGTCATACATAAACATAAACATAAACAAACAAACATAACATCATACCCATTATCCCCGAAGTGTAGGCAGAGACTTGACATTCAGCCAAAATTAAAACCGGACTGGGTCAGATGGAATGAAATGTGGAAAAGTAGTGATAATTCATACATAAATTCAGTAAATATAGAAAAGATATACCTAAAACTGAATATTGTTGTATATAATCTCTCGGATCTAATTGTTTTGGGTCTTTTGGTATCCATGTTTCCACTGCTGGTTATTCGCCATTCATTTTTTACTGTATCGTAAAATTCGTTTATTTTATTGGTATTTATTAGTATCTATTTTCGCTTATAATATCATTGCTTATAATATCATTCATTAGTTTATGTTGAGATATAAACGGCTGAATTATAGGAACTTTAAAATTTAACTGATATTTTCAAACATACATATATAAAATTTTACCATCAACGGTGTACGTAAATAAACCAGTACCTGTAATGCAATATGTTGTGAATTATTTATTTATATTGACAACAAGAGAGATAACAGTCACTTATCTAAATATTAAACATGTTGTAACTCAGGTTTACAGCCAGATTGATATCCTAACAATGTTGACACATCATTGTAAAATTCTAAGACAGAAAAAAAAGTGTATTAATTATTCATCTAATATGTGAGAATATGAAATAGGTGGTGTATGATAAGTAAGAAGTAACTTGAGAGAGAAAGAGTATTATAGTTTATCTATCTATCATTATTGTAATAATAATTCTTTTGAAGGAATTAAATCTTGGATCAAAGATATCCAGACTAGGGTGTTTTATTGATACTTCGTTGTAAAGCCGACACATTCCTATGGGGTTATAAAAGAATGTACCTTTTATTTGTGTATGTTTTTAATTAAAAGGTTTTGCGAAGTATTCGGGGATTGAATTTCGTACGTAAATTAGGTACTATGACTTCATAAGGAGAACCAATCTTTCGCGACGGGCAAATAATGAAGCTACTTTAAATTTGTCTAGTTTTCAGCATACCTACTTAATCTTAAAGGGCTCGTCAATGACATCAATTGTAGCTGAGAATCTTAAGAGCCTTCCTTTGAATGCTTTCTAAACTGTTGGAATGCACTATATGGCTAGGTGACCAAATTACACAAGCATGTTCTAGGTTGCTACGTACAAGACTATAATAAACTGATAGGGAACTATAAGGTCTTTTAAAGCCTTCGGTGCATCTTGCTACATTGAAGGGGTTATTATCATCCATACGATATTTGTAATTTTATCAATTAGATTGGATTAGAAGACGGGCTGTGTCGCAGCCCTAGCGCAAGCTGTCATGTCAGGTTATCCACCGGGTTGGGCGGGTAAGCGATGGCTCCCGCGTCCGCAGACCGATTCACCGATAAATAGGACCGATGCGGATCAAACGCGCATTTATACGACAACTATTTACTGTAAAATATAGGAGTGCGTCGCCGATCGATAGATACGCTACCAACCTACATCGGATTGTCGTAAATCGAGTATAAGATTTACGGCCGCGTGTAGCGAGCGATGCTGTTGGGCCGCGTAGTGAAGGCGCCGAGTCGTCTGTCATCGCGGGGCACGATTGGAGATTAATGATGATTACAGGGAATTAGTGGGTGATAACACATCTTTATTGTTAACAGATTATCATTGATCAATGCTTTCTAAAATTATAAATGCGAAAACAATGATACTTCTACAGTTCGAATCCTGAGAAAGGGCATATGCTGTTTTTATCCTTGTTTTTGTATATATCTACCATAGTTAATATTCTTAGAGTTTCTGTCGCATACCGAATTTAACCCAGACGGAGGCGCGGGCAAAAACTAGCCACAATTATATATGTATCTTATTACATAATGTATGTATATTATGCACGCTTTTGAAATAAGGAATGAAAACGGTAAGTTTTGCCTTCAGTTTACATCACATGAGGAGTTACTTTGAAGGTTTCGCATAAATGCTGATAATATCTTAAGCTCCTCATTCGGTGTAGGTATAACATGACTTACTACATAAATCCAAAGTTTAGCGACTAGATTTTCTTTGAAGTGATTCTTAGGTGGGGAGACACCTATCCGTTTTTACGGCTCCGTCGAGTTTGGTGTTCATATCCTTTAAGTCAGGTAAGTATGAAAACGACATGCATAGAAGTAAAGTCGAAAGTAAAGATATACTCATAAGTAATTCATCGCCAATGGACGTCTGGCAGCACCACCAGCATATTGGGCGGAGAATATATAGATGCGTGCTTGCGAGTCTATTCACTCGAGAGTTCGGAATAGTGGCGTCGTTAGAGCATTTGCATTTAATATTAGCTCAAATTCGTTGCAGTCGCATGTATTATCGATTTTGCTCCGAATATGTGAGTGCTGGGATACGGCAAAAATAGAAGATTTGAGTATGACAATTCTAAACTGTATGTTATGCTAGTCTCGTTTGAGAGAACAGGGGTTGGTAATGCATCGTTAAAACGTCGTGTGTTTAGTGCACTACTTTTGTAAATGGCGTTTTCCTCGTACATCATTACCCACGAAATAGGTTGTGCGGCCTCATTTAATCCGGGCCCCTCGGGCGGAATGCTGCGGTTGTCAATGCGGCACCGATAGTTTCTGTTGATAGGTATTATTGCTATTATGCTTATCGGGAGCCACTGATCTGGTGTAATTTATTTACATGGTTTGTGTTTGTACGATTTATTTTGCATAATTTTATGTAGGTAATAGCGGCTGCTTTTATTTTGTAGATAGGTTTGTACTTGTGAAATAGTTTTAATATAATTTTCATATAAATCATCTACTTTACTATTACTACTACGACTCCTCGCTTTCTATAATATTAAAATCATAAATTTTGAAACATTGGAGATAAGATCCAGTTTTCATAAAAAAAGCAGCAACTATGATTATTTTGCATCAAACGCTATAAAAGTATATTTGACAAGTTTGAAGTCGTAAACATGTCGTAACAACAAGGCCATGATATCTATATTGCTGATTACCATGTATACAAGAGAGCAACAATTGATCGCCTCCAGACGTTATCTGGCGGCGTCGTTCCCGCGCGCTGCAACATTAACGTCTGGAGCATGTTTAGTGCACCCCTCCACAAATAGCGTTTTCCTTGTACGTCATTACCCGCGAGTGGGATGCTGACGACGCCGTGCACTCCAGCGGTACGCGCACAAGCATGATATGTTCGGCGTGTGGAAACAGCGTAGCACGGTTTTTGGTCGCCGGGGAGATGTAGCTTAAAGTCAACCTAATTTTAAACCAGATTATTATTTGAAAGTACCGTGGATAAATCTATAAATATATTAAAGGAGAATTTCAAATCACCTCTAGATATTTTTTTAGGTTGGTGTTGAAGAGAATTTCATATTTATCATCCATATTTATCGTTAGTTCGTCTCTATTTGTAAATATTAAACACTAAGTGGATCCTAGATTGTATATGTGTATTACAGCTTGTTTTTTTTGTGTGTGTAGGTAGTACTAAAGTGCAGTATAATGGCAACAATCAAGATTTCTTAAATAATAAGTCATAAAAGAGTGGTATAGAAATATTGAGACGTTGCTGACTCCGCCATAATGAAAGTGACTTTGATTTCAGTCTGAAACATGCGATAAGTACTATTAAGATACCAAACAATCATTACGATACTATTAAGATGATGTGTGTAACCCTTTGCTGGGCCTACACCATGGTGCGTCTCGCTCCCCAGGCTTGGAGAACGCAGCAGCCGCCGATGCGACGATTCTTGGAGATTTATCGGGCCCGCCTTCGGAGGGGACGCCAGTTCATTTCAAGAAAGGCGATCGAGTTACATTTTTCTTTCCGACCGGCGACGGTAATGGACGGGTCAATGTCTGCTGTGCACTCAGCTATGGTCGAGCGTATGCATCAAATGTAATACGCGACAGTGATGGATACAGTAATATATTATCTGCATTTCAATTTTGTGAAACAGATCCACGTTAGTTCGTCTCTATTTGTAAATATTAAACACTAAGTGGATCCTAGATTGTATATGTGTATTACAGTTTTTTTTTTTTTGTGTGTGTAGGTAGTACTAAAGTGCAGTATAATGGCAACAATCAAGATTAATTTGAGTAACATGTTTTAAAATGCCCTTGGTAATAATTTCCCGTATTTTGTCTATACGTAGTAGATAGATTAGATTTCGAGAGCTACTGTACGTAGGCATTATACTCTCATAAGAGATCTAAGTGAAGAATACCTAGCCATAAAACCATATAGGGATATACCTAGGTATTCTTCAATCACTTCTTTTTTAAATGTATAAAACTACTGAAATATTGGAAATATTTACCCAAAAGGCATTCACTCGTTGCAAATATAATACATGCATATAATTATGTAGGAAAGGATAGTCGTACAGGTACCCTGTAGGGGGGGCTTCGAATACTCCTGAGGTATCCCTGCCTGTCGTAGGAGGCGACTAAAAGAGCCTTAGGGGTCGTGGGAGCTAGCGGGGGAGCCTTCTAGCAATCAAATCGTCAAATCAATCGTCCCCAGAGAGGACGACAACTCGTGTCATACTCTGTCCGTTAGGATACGGGTCACACAGCTGTCTGTGTTGTCGTACACACCACATTAGGTGTTCTGAGAGAGAATTCCATTCTCTCCCGGCGGCAGCGTGCTCTGCGTAGACTTTTCGAACGAATCCCGGCAGTGGGGACCCCGATAGTTTTGCGTTCGAGCGCCCGAAGAATGGCAGCCGTGAGGTTTAGTCGGTAGGGGAACTGGTGTTGCCAGCCGAGTTCTGAGCCCGACACACCCTTGTAGGCTCTTACTCAGGTCTACATGGACCGTGCGTAAAAGCATTCCTCATGTACAAAAAAGAGAAAGGGCTAAGCTAGGAGAATTATTCCGCAAGATACGACCTCTAATACGGTCTTTGAAAATTTAGGTAAAGAAAAAGCAGTGAAGCCGGAAAATTTTATGGTTGTCTGTGCAAAGCAGCCTGTCTTGTATAACGTCATGAAAAAGTCGTAAATGTTGCGTACCTACTCGTGTACGAGTGAAATTTTCTACTTGAGCGGTCGCGCGATCTACGGCTCATGCAAAATTTTACGATTCTTACCTCCGTACTTCGGCTACAACATAACTAACTATAGCTACCTGCTTAAATTTTACGACTCGAGCTGTTAAAATTATGTCTACGTGAGGCGAGATTTGAATTAGGGAAAGTGGAAGATAAATCCTGTATAATTTATTCACATCAAACGTTTTCGACTACGAATCCTACATCGCATCTTCGAAACAAAAAGCACACGGAGCAAAAATAACACAACGTGCTAATTAAATGCAGATGCATTCAGCGCAATCGGGAATTGTGCCAAATGAACACTGGAACAACTTAGTCATTGTATTGGAAATTCGATTTGCATTTTGGTTTCATAACGGCGGTGAAAGTAAATAAGGCTTAACACTCCACTGTGGGCGGCGAGGAGGATCATTAATGCACCGACATTCCGTTTCGTTTCACAATTGGTGCACTGGGAGCTAGCTGGGAATCACGCTTATTGTACTTAATAAAGATTCAAACAGGTATGCGTTATTGAATTCAAAATTTCCCTTATTCCCTTCACTGATCCACGTTTTAAATCAGTAAATTCATGTATTACTTTAGAAAAGTAGTCAGTATTTTAAAATTATAATGGTTTCATATGAATGAATATATACTTATAGTGTAAAACTATTATCTCCCTATAATTAAATACCTCAGATTGACACCCAGATGAGACACTGCCAACTTTGGGTTTGTTCTAGACATATTATACAACTTAATTCCATGTTTTCACATAAAGTAGAATTCGGTATGCCAGTGCGCAACCCTAGTCCCACTCACATAAATTTTGGCTGGCAGGCAAGGTACAGAGTAAGTATTACTTACAATATTCTTAAATAACTAATGACTTGTTAAGTGGCCACAATTTTGTTGGTCGATCTTCAAGTTGAATTGAAGGAAATCTCATAGGAGTAGGTTCGCGATACCTGCGCAACTTTTTCCAATTTCGTAATTGATTTGCTTGGAGTCGTTGCTCTCTGCAGTAAACTAAAGTATAGGTAGACATAGCTAAAGATATAAAACAAGATATGACGTGTCGTTCAGTGAGCTTTCTTGAACAATTTTATAGCCAGGTTGCTTGGAACTCGAGACGTGAGTCTCTGGGGACAGTTTTCGTTCCCTTGACCAGCTAGATGATAAATATGGCTTGCGAGAAATTTTATCTCCTTTAAACATTTTGGTTTTATAAAGAAATTTCTTAAAATCCTCTGCTCTTTGCTTGTGATATCGCGATAGGGGAATGTTGTCAGTTAAAGAGAAATTATGTCTTTATCCTTACAAATTCTTGCTAATTCAATCACTAAGTTCCGAATATGTTTTGAAGTCCAAGTATTCGAAGGATTTATGGAGCTTAGGTACAAGGCGTTCTGTTTTTTTAACCTGTAGTTACATATTCGTACGTTGAATGACGTATTTATCTGGCAACCGACGGCTGTACTTCCCGAATACGCTCCCAATGTAACGTTTGACAATTCATGCGGAAAAAAATATATGCGACCGTGCGGCTACATTTATATGAAAATAGCAGCGCCCCGCGGTTTCACCCGCGTAGTTCCCGTACCCGTAAAAATACGGGGATAAAATATAACCTATGTTACTTGCTGATAAAATAGCTTTCCATTGGTGAAAGAATTATTCAAACCGGTCCAGTAGTTTTGGAGTCTATTCAAAACAAACAAACAAACAACCAAATCTTTCCTCTTTATAATCTTGTTGTACTGTCACGCATTACATTGAAAAAAGAACATTAATTAAACAGACATTTTATTTTACGATGTTATGAAATATGCGAACTGCTTTCTGGTATTACCTATCTCTAAGTTGTCGTTAATATATAATCACCGTAAACATAAGATTGCTTGTTGAAGCATAAATAGATCACAACAAAAAAAAATCAATAAGTGGTTTATCACAAGTTACTTTTCTAGAATAAGATGTAGGTACATCTGGGGGCACGGCAGTGCCCCCGCCAAGTCTAGCAAAAAAGCGGCACGGCCGTACCATCCTTTTCTCGAAGCAATTCAGGCCATTTTCGACCCCCCTGTAACTTCGTTGTGGATAAAACTAGAAGACTGAATTTTCAGTAACCATGCAGGCATTGTAAAGACACGGTATATTTCAAATTTCATTCAATTTGAACCAGTAGTTTAAGAATTATAATGGGTCAAAGTTTCTTAATTTTGTCACTGACTGACTGACTGACTGACTGACTGACTGACTGACTGACTGACTGACTGACCGATCATCAAAATTCTAAGGCACTTCTAGCAGACCTAGAAGCTTTAAATTTGGAATATAAGTAGTGTTTGGTGTATGAACTAAGGAAAAACTAAAATATTTGGGGGCACGGTAGTGCAACCGCTAAGTCTAGCAAAATTTTTCAATTTCGGTCCAGTTTTATAAATATTTAACTAATTACTTAAATAACTTTGTAATACCATATAAATATTAAGGCGCACGGTAGTGCCCCCGCCAAGTCGAGAAAAAAGCGGCACGGACGTACTATATCCTTTTCTCGAAGCAATTCAGGCCATTTTCGATCCCCTGTAACTTCGTTGTGGATAAAACTAGAAGACTGAATTTTCAGTAACCATGCAGGCATTGTAAAGACACGGTATATTTCAAATTTCATTTAATTTGAATCAGTAGTTTAAGAATTATAATGGGTCAAGGTTTCTTAATTTTGTCACTCACTGACTGACTCACCGATCATCAAAATTCTAAGGCACTTCTAGCAGACCTAGAAGCTTCAAATTTGGAACATAAGTAGTGTTTGTTGTATGAACTAAGAAAAAACATAAATATTTGGGGGCACGGTAGTGCAACCGCTAAGTCTAGCAAAATTTTTCAATTTCGGTCCAGTTTTATAAATATTTAATTACTTACTTAAATAACTTTGTAATACCATATAAATATAAAGGCGCACGGTAGTGCCGCCGCCAAGTCGAGTAAAATTTTTCAATTTCGGTCCAGTTTTGTAGATACATAACTGCTTAAATAACTTTGTAATCCCATATAAATATAGGCGCACGGTAGTGCCCCTGCCAAATCGAGCAAAAAATGTGTATTCCCGTCATGCGAATTCATTCCGCAATTACAAGTCTTACAGTTACAAGTCTGGGCGGTTTACATCTAATTAATGTCAACTTTGGAAGTGTTAAAGCGCAGGAATCCTCAATTTGTGAATACAACAGACCAAGAAGCATAATTTATCGTCCAGATTTGTCAAAAATTGTAACATCAAAGCCTCCCAGAAAAACGCATAGAGACAGGCAGTGGGCTCTTAGAAAAACTGTAGCTGAAGCTCAAGAAGTAGTAACGGAAAAGAGAAAACGGAAGGCTACCTACAAAAATAAGAAAAGTTCATATGTCAGAGAGAATTCGTAGATATACATATATACAATAAGTAGAAGGTTCCGAAAAGAAAAAAAGGAGAACTGGCTACAAAATACAAAAAGAAATGAGATCCCATTAAAAACAATACTTGTCAAAAAAACCAAGTCTCGCAACTCAGTTGTTCTACGGTAAAAAGTTGTGAGATCCATGTATATAAAACGTTAAAGATTTTTAATATTGATATGCGTCATTATAAGATGCTGTTAATTATTACGTAACAACTTAATGCTTCGAGTACGGAGATTCCAGACACAATTGATTTTCAATTGTTATAGACCACGATCGTGGTCTTAGGGACTGGACGTATTAAGACAGAAAGTCACTTAAGTAGAGACTGAATATATTAATAACCGACTTGGTATTACATGGATCTCACAACTTTTTACCGTAGAACAACCGAGTTGCGAGACTTGGTTTTTTTGACAAGTATTGTTTTTGATGGTATCATATTATCTCTACATAATACTACAACAAAGTAGACTGATGACCTACTTTACTATATCTAAAGTAAGTATTAACAAAATAATGTGGCGTGAAGAACTCATTATTCTATTAATGCGTACTTCAGCTTTGGACAAGCTTTTATAAGTGCTTTTAAAACATAAACGGTTCTGAGTGTCTATCTGCCGTAACGGTTTCATAAAGCATTCACTTTGTAGCAGTTCACTCAAAAAATATATTCTTTTAATGCTTCGTTTTTTCTTTATGAATACATAGGAAATATAAAAGATCTTAATATGATTAACAATGTTCAAAGGCAAAGTTGCTTAACCAAATCAGACAAAGAAAAAGGCACGTTTAGTTTTATATTTTTAATCTCTATGTCCTATGAGCAGTAAAAGGAAATTTAATAATATGCCCACAGTAAACCGTCTACACTACTGCATCTATCTTTTATCTTTTGATAAAATTTAAACATTATTTTTACATTTGAGAGATAAACAGATACTTTTACGGATTTTCATAAATAAAATTGTTTTTACCTGTGCGAAATTCAGGTTCAGCGAATCTCGGAACCTGTTCACTTTCCCAAGATAATCTGTTTATCCAGGTCAAGGCAGATCTGTATGCCAAATTCGACCCCGTTCAATCGCTTCATTTAACCTAACCCAAACACAAGTTTCGACGTTTATAGTAATATAATAATAGAATAGCCCCTTTGACTCTGCTTACCCCTTCGGGGATTATGGGCGTGATGCTATGTATATATGTATGTAATAATAAAATGTTATAAACATAAAGATTTCTTTCCCAAAAATTCGTAGATCTTTGTGATGCTATAAGTATCAATGTTTATTACTCCGCGTATTTACGTATTTGCAAATGCTTAATATAGATAGACAAGTAAGTAATTTACCCAAAAAATAGAAATAGACGGAGTTTACGAGAGATCGCCATAACGTACCTATATTGATTATAATTTCGCTATGCATAATTGAAGTACTCATTATCTAGCTGTCGCTAATAGTGTTCCGACATGATGAACTGTTAATTATGCAGTGCGTCAAGCTATACCGGGTAGAAATTTGCGAGTAGGCAGTGATGCCATCTCTCTTGACCGTTGTGGCTGCGGGCGATGATTTTAATATGAGATCGTTGTTGTTTAATTCGGGAAATAATTCATCGGTCTACTAAAATAATTTTGACTATCCAGAATCATTTATTAGTATAATTAGTAGATAACGACTATGGTGTAGCACCGATGAACTAAATAGATATCTTTATTATGAACAAGAATATCTCATCGCTATAACAGAACCTCTTGTTATGAACAAACATGATGGTAATAAATTTGTAAATACTAAATTAAATGATCAACTTACCTGCACTGCACATTGTTAAAAGATTTTGCCCCACAAAGGGCTCATTCTGCCCATAAAGTGTGTCATATTTAAGGATAATGTACAAGTAAATCTTTAAGCTAACTGTTTATGCGTTGCCACTGGAGAGCTATTTAGTTTATCGTAACAAGAATCAGGTGATAAAATCCAAGTGGTGTTTATTCTCTAACGAGAATATCGATCTTAACATTCGCGGCGCGGGCCGCCACTAAATTTTAACAAGTCAAGTTGATCTGTGCTTTTGGAACATCAGTTTAGATAAAGTAAGCATAAACTCGTACGAACCGATGCTTGCGTATTCCTGAAGCGCTGAAAGATTAAAGATCATAAATAAATTATAGGTAGACTTATCGTACGTAAAGTATGCAGAACTGATACATATTTGGTCTGTAAATTTGGGATTGAGAGATTATTCGAAAGGAAACGTAGCGTTACTGGAAACATGGTGGACAGAAGAGAAGTTGGTAAAAGTTAGGAATATGTGTAAATAAGTATTCATGTCCAGCAATTCCCATTCTGAGACGATCTGAAAAGATGATGATAATTTCGCTTGGAGCGGGATCGGGATCCTTGTATGTGGTTCAAAGTTCGGTACTTTTTACGACTTGTTAAGCCAGTAAGTTGGCTCATTAAGGAAAGATAAAAATATAATTTTTTGTCGTACTAGCCCTTGCTGTTAGTAATGAATACTAACATGGAAATGATGTTGCAACTGGATAGTTCGTGACAGTGGGCCGTATAAATGGACCATTTTACAAAAACCTTATTTACGTAAAAAAAATTATAAGGTTAATTTGTTCCCAACTGGTGTGCTCAGGGGTAGATATTTTACTACTATTTACTATCTAAACGTGGTATTCCCTTGAGTTAACTTCTTATTAAAAAAAATATTATGTTCCTTGTCATCTTTAGTTGTACAGTATAAAATCGCATAAGTAAATATATACACACACACACTTATTATTACGCCCATAATCTCCGAAGAGGCAAGCAGAGTCAAAAGAGCAGCAGGCCCCTTTAACCACATTCAGTCAAAAACAAAACTGGACTAGGTTAGACGGAAAAGTATTGACAAGTGGCCGGCTTGTTGCCCACACAATCACACACCAAAAACCCGATATACCATTAATCGTCTTTTACGACATGCTAGGCAAGAGCCACAGTTAGCACATTCTTTATAAGTCCCAGACCAACATGGGACAATGGGCTGGGTAAGATGGAAAATTGTGAAAAAGTAGTGACAAGTGGCTAGCTCGTCGCCTACACAATCACATACCCAAAACCCCATATACCATTAGTTACCTTTTACGATATGCTAGGCAAGAGACAGAGTTGGCACATTCTTTTTTAGTCCCCCACCAACATCATCTTCCTAGCGCTATGTCCCGTGCTTAGACGGGGTCCGCTTAGACCATGATCCAGAATTTAGCGAGTCTGGTAATTACATCGAAGCGACTGCCGATCTGACCTTCGTAACCCTAAGATAGGGGAACCAGACAATTTTTGGATCATGGTTACAAATCCAAAGTTGTTTGAATTTGCAGGTTTCATCACGATGTTTTCCTTCACCGTCGAGCTAGTGGTATAAATACGTACATAGATTTGAAAAATCCAGATGTACGTGCCCGGGTTCGAACCCGCACTCCCCGGTTAAGAGGCGCGTGTCCTTACCATTGAGCTACCCCTACCAACATGGGACTAAAAAAGAATATGCCAACGTAAGTACTCGTAAGTATATATTTATATTTATTTGTTTGTTACGTATTAGGAAATAGGTATTGAAGTTTAATTTGAGGTGGGTCATAAAATATTCACCTGCACTATGTAATAGTTTGCATTGTTAGTAAAAAATTCAAGGTAAATCCGAGCGAATATCCATTCCCGTGTAGTCTATGAAATAGCGTATCTCGAATAAGTTATTCGTTAACTTTCACGCGATAGTTTACGTTAAAACTCGCGTCGTAGCAGTGCTCCGGAGTCATTAGCGAGCCGTATGGGCAGCGCGGCAGCGGCGCGGCTCGTTTGCCGAGTCTCGTTTGTGCGCACGTGACGGGAAATAGCCGCACTCCGGCGCGTTACGACAAAACGCCTTTCTTTTACCCACAAAGCCCTTACGGACTTGCTTGTGTAACTAAACAACTCACTACTCTCAGAAAGAATATAAAGCAGTGTTGATTTTTTCGACTTAATTTTCCGGCTCGCGACTCCTGGTTTGTTTATGAAAGTGATATAGGCCCTAGCATTAATGGAAATATTTCAACGTAGTACGCTAACGTAAGGACATTTAACCTTCCCGTAGTATTGTTAGCTGAACTACTAGACAATATTGTTTTTTATTAACTATCTATATACATACCTGTTGCATTATTAAACACATCAGCAAAGATAGCGGTTCTTTTACAAAATTGTTTTTCAAAAATTGCGACTTGCTTAAGTCAAATTATAGCTTAAGTTCATTATTATTCAAATAAAAATATCTACAACCGTTGGTAACATAAAAAAAATCAAGTTTTCCTTAAACTAAATCAGACGTCTTGTATCAAAGGCAGAAAACAGACGCCTTATTCCCGGTATTTCCGCATTGTTAGCCGCGGATCAAGAGGC
This sequence comes from Glyphodes perspectalis, assembly GCA_951394215.1. Lineage (NCBI taxonomy): Eukaryota > Metazoa > Arthropoda > Insecta > Lepidoptera > Crambidae > Glyphodes > Glyphodes perspectalis. The sequence goes on from OX596204.1 coordinate 7,388,297, forward strand.
GAAATCGTAGCATTTGTGTATACCTACCTGTCGCCTTGATCTCCCACACGAGATTGATTTGTTCGCTAGGCTCGCGGCTCGCGGCCGACCAACTTATCTGTCAGCTTAGAGCCGGCTACCTGAGGGGTGAATTTTTATCCGTCCTTCTTAGTATTCAAGGGCTGTAGGCTTATAATTCGCCCGAGGGCGCGACCGCAAGGGGTAGGTGACAGAGCGCCCCCGCACGTCTAAAAGGGGCTTCCTTGGGGCTTGTCCTGTCATTCCTTGTGGAACAGTTGGCAAGCAGTACCTTAATTTAGGGGCCGACGACAAAACATGAGGAATTGTTAACTAATTTTGTTGGCAAACGGGCATCGTTACGCAACCTTCAGATCGTTCTCGGCGACATAAACGGAATGTTTCGTTAATTCACAAACAATCCCGAGCCCGAGGGAAATAAAGAGTCACAAAGCGATGTTTCATTTCCACAATTCCATAAAATAGTTCTCGACGAGTGGTCTCACCGATAACTCCCCACTTTTATTAGTTAACAGTGACAGAGCCATTGACGAGACGCAGTGGACTCGCAGATGTAATAAATGTTTTACGAGATAAATTTAACTTGGAACATTAGCACCCTCGGCTCCGACACAACGATTACACAGCGACTGCAATTTTTCACTGTTGCCCACCCCTGTTGCTACAATTTATGACGCGGGGAATGATTTTTCAACATCCATAAGTTAGATTTATATTTAACAGCCGAAAACTTGCCGAAGCTAAATCGGTGGTGTAAGGGGAAATTGATGCCTTAGAAGGGAAAATAAGATAAGCTGACTCACGTCTCTGCTTCTACTGATACGGCGTTGCCGTGTTATAAATATTGCTAAGCATTTACGATCGTGTTTCCCGTACCTATCTTGTCTCAGAATCTACAGTGTGTTTGATCTTTTAAGATTGTGTGGGCACAAACATGTAGTGGGTGTGAGTTGATACGTATCTATTCTAACTACGTCGTTCCACAATTTTTGTAAACAAACAACTATATCTAAGAATAACATAATATCTTAAAAAAGCTATTTACAAAGCTCAGTTCAAAATCATAAGGAATCAAAATATGAACTAAATCTTACACAAGTGACGTCACACCAAGAGCCTTTTCTATCCCTATCAATCACTGAAAATCCCAACTTTGATTATAAATGCACAATTTTCTTTTCATGAATGCACGTAGGCACCTGGACTAAACACGAGTTTTACTTTGGTAGATAAATGTACATAGACATTGAGTTGGTTTGCATTTATAAAACTTTTGAATAAAGTCATGTTCTTATCAAGTTTTTATTCCCGCGCCTGTTGAAGTAAGATTATATCTTCCCGTGAAAATTGGCGTGCAAAGTAACAAGCTGAGTGGAAAGTTCTGTAAGTAAAAAACCGGCGTCGAGTGTTCGATTCAAAACTCTTTTAAAATGTAGACGGTAGACACGTATTTCTTTAAAACCATGATTCTTTTGCTTACTTTTCACTACATTTTACTTTGCAGTTATTTAGATGTGAGTTGGATGGTGCGCGGCCTAGAGTCCACACGGCCAATTAATTTGAACGGAATGAGATAAATGTAAGGTAATTTATTACTTCGTAGCAACGGCCACCCCATTACGTTTAAATTATAGGACATTCTTGCCACGAGTTATGCACATCGACAGAGTTATTGCTGATCGGGTTCCATCGTAATGCTTTCAAGTGGGAAGTCGATTTTGAGTCTACCTTTTCAGATAGTGCTTTGGACTATCTCGTGAGGAATTTTTCACGCTTTCCAATAACTTATTAAGTACTCTAAGTTAAGTTATCTTATGCAAACATATATACACATCTACATATCATCACGAAGAGGTAAGCAAAATCCAAGAAGCCCTAAACCACATCATAACATAGTTATTATCCTAATTTTAAATTGAGGAAGCAACAAACTACTATTGACGACGATTTTAAAAGGAAACTACAAAGTTAATCTTAAGTTAATAGAAGCAAGCAAAGTCCTTTCGTATATAACTGTTTAGTGTAATTGTGTACAAACCGCTTACCTTTGTCTATTCACTAAAACATAAAACACGGTAAACATGTTTGCATTAAAGCGTCGTAGGCCGCGCTTTGCACGGAAATCGGCCCCCGCGGAGCTTCGCTCGCCGCGTACCTGCCTGCTCTACTCGGGACCGCACTTAAGCCGACCACTTACTGGGCATATTTCAGATTGACGCGAACGTATTAGTTTAGGTTTCAGACGCTATGCTATACAGCTCAACAAACGAACCTAAGTAAACGGACCATATTGTCCGATTTAACATATCTGTTGTAGGCAAGCAAAGGAATCGTACGACCGCACCATTCGATGGCTGAAATCGAGGGCGTAGTGCCAACTATCTAGACCAGCGTTTACGATGATTTATGATGACGTATTGCAGTATGATGGAGCGCGCGGTAGCCATCATTAGGACCTAGGACAGCCGAATTAGAACTTACAAAAGACTATTGGATCGTAAGTAAATGATTAATGACAATTCAAAAGAAAACTTTTTAATGCTCCGTACTCATAGGCCAGCATTATTAACAAGTGACTGTATTTCCCTTATCTTAACAGTACTTACGTCATCATTAATATATCTATGATTATATTATAGTTTTATGAATGATATAATTGTACTCTCATTTGGCAGGCTGTAAACGCAATAGCAATATCAATTGTCGACGAGTCCATCTAATTATTAAATTAAAGGGCAATCCAAGGGACAAGTACACTCTTGTACACTCGTACAAGTAGATATATACTCACTCCTGTTCAAAATACTCAAAAAATTTTGCTTTGAGTTGTACGAATCTTGCAAACATAGCTTTAGGTATACCTAAATAATGATATCAGCTTTAAAATTCACTACTGTCCAGACTTACTAATTTTCGTTTTGACAGTTTTATAAAGTGATATTAATTGCTCTCCACTTCAGTAAGTATTGTACTTACTTAAGGAATTATTCAAGATTTGTCTTATTCATAAAATCACATGGCAAAAAATATTTAGAGCTTTGCATACTAAAAACATAAGAATAGTTCAAGATATTCATAAAAACAAAAGCCATTTATTAAGAATTGTAAAAGAGAATTATGTGATGTTAAAGTTATAAAATATTTAACATTTTTATAGTTGAAGCTTTAAAACGATTAATTTATTACTTTTGATGGTTGCTTGTGTAAACGTTCTCAGGGGACTTATTTGAGTAAACAAATGGATGGAATTGGAATTATTATCTTTTATTTAGACTGTACGTTTTAAAACCAATCAATCTTTAATCGAATGCTAAAGCAATTTTATCAAAGAACGTATATTCTACAAACACAAAAAAGCTTGATCTCTATTGAAGCTCCGTTGAGTACGAACAATTTTAGCTTCATTGCTAAATTGGGGCACTTGCCCTGAAATAATTTATAAGCATGGAAAATCGCGGGCATTTAAACCGGACCACGGAATCATATTAGCAGTACAATTTGTTCTCAAGAGAGTCGAGTTAAGGTTTGCATTCATTCGAGGGTTGAGTAATGAGGCTGTGAGCATTCTCGATGCACTTTCGCAAAACTAATTGGCCCGACTAACTTCAACAGAATAAAAATCCATTCGGTGCACGGTCTCGCTCGAAATATTCGCAGCACTTGGAACACGCGACTTATTATTATGAAGTGCTTTATCAGTGGCAGCACTTATTCAATTAAAAGCTGACGCGATCAATCATTCGCGAATTTCATGTGTATCGTTTAAGCGCAGCCAACTGCAGTCATTTATCATTATTTATAGGAGTATCAAATTTCTGTGCGAGATTCGTCATTTTATTTAATAATCAAGCGATATGATAATATATTCACTTCACTGCAACATGAATTTTTGCAAGTACATATAAAGATTACATTTTTCGATGCAAAAAGCAATATAATACCTACATGCAGGTACAGTCTGATTCAAAATATTGAAGTTAATATGTGGTATAACCTCTTACATCATTGCTAGCTCGTTCTTTAGGAGCCTATTGTAGGTATTTGTACAAAGCAAAACAGCAATATTAGAAGTTTGGTAACAATCATATTGATCACGTAACATTCATAGTAATTATGATTTTCTACATGTGGTGTAGTGAAATTCAATTGTCTATAAACACAACTGATCCATCTACCTACAGTAACGTGAGTATCGTACCCTGCCTTTACATTTCCGCCATACGTGGCGGTAAATGATCGCAAACCAGGAATCTGTTGAGATAAATAGGTCTTACAAATTCACGCCTCCTCGCTGCGGCCGTGCTGTCGTATGTTTAAGCGGATGTAGGGAAGGGCTTGCTTGCGAGCCCTTATTTATAGTGAGCTTTGTATAACGTAAAGTAACTGTTTATTACGTCTTATCTCACGACAATACCTACATCATTGGTAATATAAGTAATCCATTTGTTATCCTAGCATAAGGGATACGTTTTTGCTGAATCTTATAGACAGAAGTTTAAGAGTATATCATAAAACACGAGCTTAATGAGAAAATGTTATAGTATTTAGCTAAAAGCAGCCTTTTTATATTAACAAATCAGTTTTCACAACCCTACCAGGTCATTTAACTTTTAAAATACCAATAAGTACCTAAAATGAAAGTTTAAATGGAAGCCTTTTAGTACTTAAGGTGCTATATTCAGATATCGCTCTAGATGACTAGTGATTGACTGCTTGTACATTATCACAGTAAAATTTTCCGCAATTCTATGTAAAGTGGTCTCAGAAGTGTTCGTTATAGTTATTTGAATAGGTATTTGTCTTTAAGAGCTATCTTCACTATTGTGAAGTCTAAAGTCTAAAGTCAATGTAACATCTTACCTATTTTAGATATATACATAGGTATTACATAGATAAATAAGTGTTTTTTTATGTTTTGATGTTTGCCAATCACATTAGCGAGTGACATAATAACTGGAATATGATACTCGCACATATTAATATAGAATAATACGCACAAAGCATGAAAGCTATACCAATATTGTTATATTTAACTGTTCTTTATATAACTGGGAAGGGTGAAATCCGATGGAATGTTGTGGGAGGCACAGGGAGGTTTCCGGAATAGTAGAGGATGCACGGATCAAGTCTTCTTTCTCGCAACATCGTGGAGAAGCATCTAGCCAAAATCCGGAAGGTTTTTTGCGGTTTGTGGATCTGGAGAAAGCTTTTTTAACAGGGTTGTACGAAAGGATCTTTGGGACATATTGCTGGGATATGGGATTGGCGGAACATTTCTTCGTGCTGCGCAGTTCAACTATGTGGACTGTACAACTAGATGCAGCCTGTTGCCCTGGTTTGACGTCAATATTAACGTCAGACAGGGATGCATGTTGTCTTCTCTGCTGTTTGTCCTATATCTCGACCATTGTCTTCGGAGGATTAAATCTATCAATGTTGGAGTGCGTATGGATGACTTAGTTGTGAACTGTTTGCTTTACGCGGACGATGCCGTAATTTTAGCAGAGTTGGCATCGGATCTGCAACAACTAGTCACAACATTAAAAGATGATTGTAAGGACTACATTTGAATGCGAAGAAAACAAAGATTATGGTGTTTGCGAAGAAAACAAAGATTATGTGTGTTTGAAAGAGATGAAATCAGAACGTAAACAAAGATAACGGTTGATGATGTAGTGCTGGAACATGTGAATTAAATTATGTATCTAGGATGTGCATTCAGCAGAGATGGAAGGTACTCCACTGATATAGAAACAAAAGTGAATGCAGGCAATAAGGTGAATGGAGCGTTAGGAAAACTTCTAGACAGTAAAGTCTTAAGCCAGAAGTCCCAGCTCGCTATATACAATGCGATGCTGATTTTTACGCTAACATATGAAAGCGAGAGTTGGGTATGGCAGAAAGAGCATGAAAGTAGAATAAACGCGGTCGAGATGCGTGCGCTGCGTAAAATTTGCGGTGTAGGTATCCCTTACAGACTGCGTTCGGAATGATGATGTAAGAAAGAGAGTCGGTCTGAAATACAGCGTCGGAGTCAAGGTAAGAAGATGCATGCTCTGGTGGTTCGGACATGTGGAAAGAATGGATGACGAAAGATTGACTAAACAGATTTACAATGCGAAAGTGGAAGGATGTAGGAGCCGCGGAAGGCCCAGGCTCACCTACCACGAACAGTTTGGTTGTGAATTAACAGAAGGTGATGTTAGGAGTCATAAAAACCGTAGAGCTTGTATGAAAGAATCATTAATGTTGAAGAGGCGAGTGGGGTGTGAGGATCCTGCCATATGGCGTTCGGTTTTCTTTGCCTACCCAGCTAGGGAAGTGGCGTGAAGTTTTGTTAGTTAGGTAGTTATTTATTTTTTTATATAACCTAGGCATAAATAAGGTCGCTGACTGTATGTACGCTGGGTACATTGTTCCGTTATGTATCTAATATTAACGTCCAAACAAGCGCGAGTACCATTGTGCGTTGGCTGGTCGCAGCACTAGTGTGCGCGTCGCGATTCTGGTCACGTGCGCGCCGAATGAAGGATCTCCACAGGACTTGCAGCTTCTCAACGCCGACTTGCGATCTCTGTTTATAGCATCTGACTTGTACTTACATTCGTTAGGTGCATTAACAATTAAACATTTACACTGACACATTTGTTTGGTTTGGTAACAATGTACATATGTTTGATTTATTGATCCACATGTTAATGTTCTAAGTTGTTGTGTGTATGTTGTAAGAAGTTTTGTATGTTATAGACTTTTTTCCAAACATATCATCTCTCCCACAATCCCCGAAGGGGCAGACAGAGCCCTTTGACCACATTTTGCCAAAAACAAAACTGGGCCGGGTTAGACGAAAAATTGTGGAAAAGTAGTGACAGGTGGCTAGCTCGTCGCCTACACAATCACACACCCAAGGAACAGAGTTGGCACATTCTTTTTAAGTTCCAGACCAACATGGATTTTTTTTTGTATGTCATAATAAACTGCTTATCTACTTATTAAGTAATGAATATAGCTTTCAACTCCATATTAATAAAAACATTTAGGTATGAAAAATAAAGAATAATTGCATTAAGCCACTAATTTTGACGCACCAAACAGCAAGCAATCACCAAAATGCAGCAGAATAAAATATTCTGAACAAATCTATTGTTGAAAATTTCGATGGCGCAGTGGGGGTGATATTTAAATGTAGGTATAAGTTATTACAATTGAAGTTAAGTTCTGAATGTAGGTTTATTTACTCAATCGAAACCTCAGTAACTCCCCTATGAAATTAAAAAATAATCTTTTGTTCTGTATTTATTAGATATAGTAACATAGCAGTTATTATCAAAAATATAGATTAGCTTCGAAACGTTGTAATGTTTCGGGTTGTATCGTCTGTTGTAGAAATCGATCACTTATCCATGTAAGCTTACCCTTGAGGTTAGTTGCTATATGTAACTATTTTGGTATGTTCTGCTGCTCGCGTACCTAATGCGTAATATTCTCTTCGTTCTAGAGATTGGAATTATTCCCAAATAGACGGGGACCAGAATAGCGGCTTACAGACTTATTTAAGTAGTATGTTTTATTTATACGTGCATACAAGAGCTGGGATTGTCCAGCGAGGCATGGCTGATGAGCACGGGCACACAAACTATCCAATGTATGTTAACGAATAGCCACCTTAATTAACTTTTCTCTATTGATTGTGTTTCCAATAAATAAAGCCGAGATACTGAATATGTATGTCGGCTAGTGGACAGACGCAACAGGGACGTCACGGGCGCCTTTGATACTGCGTTTGATTACCGCCTGGCTGCCATTACGGCTGCCACCAGCGAAACCCGCCCGTATAAATGAGCCGAATTACTGACCAGGGCTGTTTGAATTAGCTGTTTGTCTAGTCATAGATTTACTGAAATAGATTTTGGGATTCCGCGCACATAAACTGGCTCGGACTAAATCCATAGGCTTAGTTGGTAGTGAAGCGTTCCGTGCAACATAACATACGTAAATAGTTAATAGTAGATTATAAGCCAATAATTTTGTATGATGAATATACAACACACTACTTAAATCTAAATCTATATTTTGCTCTAACACTAATATTACGATTACGAATATTTTAGGTATCTATGGAGTCATATTTTATGACAATGATCTCTAGTCCAACTCACATACCTTAAATCAAGCAGATGTTCCTATTATGGCTTATACCCTGAACGTTTCTTCGATATCGCTGACTTGGTAAAGTCACCCACAGTCATAGAGGTGCGGAGCGAATAAACCGATAGATATTCAGCTGAGTTGGTGTCTTCGATTGACTTCTTTTTCGAGTTAATGTAATTGGACAGGCAAGTTCTCTAGTGCTACCGCCAACCCTACATAATTCACATTAATACGATTGCTCTGTTGGTGACATTTAGGCGTAGGACGAATCAAAATACATGGCATAGTAGGTAATTTGAATTAAGATTGAGTATTGATAAACTGCATCTGCAACTGCATATATACAATATAAATGAATCCTAACGTTAAAGCTAGCGATCCCCTCTCTTATAATGGTCTTGATGCTGGAAAACCAAAAATAGCTGGGGAAGTAACAGACCAGCTATTCACGAGATAACAATAGGGGCAATTTAAGAAAAGCACAATATTGGGTTGGACGCAGCGGCGAAGGGTATTGTATTGAAATTGTTAGGCAAACTATTTCAGACAATGTTCTATTTTCCGCACCAGCTACCCGTTAGTTTAAGAGCTTTTATAGAACTTGATTTGTATACTAACCATATCTAAAGTTTTACAGTTTCTCAATTAATTGTTTTTATGGGATAGAGTGTAACCTGAACATTGTGTTTAATTGTAATTAATATATTAAAAACGTTTGTTCATTAATAATTAATTTAGATAAACATGAATCTCAAAAGATGAAAAATAAACGAAATCTCATAACCGTAACTGAAACCTACCTATGAAAAACTACTGATTGTTTAAGTGTGTTTATTGATTAATCTACATTAGTCAATATAATATATATGATTATTACTGCATTTAAAGTACTTACTTACTTGGGAAATAACAGTATCATCGAGTTCCTTTTTTAAAATCTTTACATTTATCATTTAAATGGACCTATTAATTTCAGCACCATCACTAATCGTTTCTAGGAACATATTTAAATTAAGTACATACAGCCTAAAGGATTCAACTAATTCAGGTTTTAGCTACTTAACAACAATGTGTTCGGCAAAAGTACGCTTATTGTACATGAGATTTGCGAGTGGTTGTGTAATGCAGTACGGACGAGGGTGTGTCGAAATGTACGGGAAATATTTCATGCGTCAATTTTGTGAAATTTCATGTTTTGGATGGTTCTGGTCGAGGGGCCATTGTTGTGCTTTTAGTCATTTATTTGGAGGGCAGGCGAGAGTCCCGGAATGCGTTTGTATTAAATATACACAAAATGTATTTGAAAGCTTCCCTATATATTTATTTTATCTTTTGCCTGCTGCTCTGTCAGCGTAAATAAATCAGTGGGTACCTTTGTCCCAGGAAAATAGTCAAAATTTGTTTTGAATAAAAATATTTTTGTAAGAGCTCGTCTTATTTTTTATAAAAGATATTAACAGAGTATCGTCCATAATAAAGAATAACATGTTTAATTTATTTATTACAAAAATATAAGTATCTAACGAAATATATTGCCAATATATCTATATATATAGATACGAAATATATTACCAATATATTGATATGTATTTTATTGGGAAGTTATTAGACAATGACTCGACTCAAATATTTCGGGGATGCGGCTACGTTTTTAATAATGGACGTAAAATTCAGAAATTACACTGAGAATTTTATTGCACCGAACTTTCCTCTCGAAATAAATCATAAACTTGTCTAATGACATTTACGATGTCGCATAAACTAGGTAAGCGTCATACATTCCAATCATGTTTGAAATAGCTATAAGGTGAAATACGAGTTGCATTGCCCAGGGGTGCCCAGAGGGCTATCGAAGAATACACACGTCATCGTAAATTAAACTGTCGTAGTTAGTTAGTTATAAAGTGGGTTCGGGGGCGCTGTAGTCGCCTGGTTCGTAGCGAAGCGTTGTCGTAGCCGGGTGCTACGGCGTGCTACGGAAACGCGCGTCTACGGACAATGCGCCAAGGTAAACCGAGCGCAACATAGCGCTCGCTGAGATCTTTTGAGCTCACGTCACACGAGATGCAAGCTTTCACCGAGTATTCGTTATTTCAAGTGCTCACGTCTAATTTATGCGCTGCTGAGCTATTCCACGTTTTCATGATGTGCCATTTTTAAATTCCTAAATATACTTTTCTAACTAACTAGCGAAACTAGCTTTGAAAGTCGGGTGGCTTAAAAATATTATTAAATCATCATTAAATCCAGAAACAAATAAAAAATGAACCGAAATATCATCGTTTGTTTTTAGTCACGGCTATTCGTTATACTGTTAGATAATTTGAGTCAAAAACGGCGTATTCCACTCACGCATCAGTTTAGGAAAATATAGAGACTAAAAAATCCGGGGTGCTATGCTAACCGAAAATTTACTTAATTAATTTGGCTGCAAATATGAATTCCCAGTAGCATTTTACGTAGTTAGTAACACTCCGTAATCTACCTTTGCGGGGATTAACGCGAAATCGACGGCAGCGAAAAATATTCAGTTCTGTATCGAGTCGGCGCTCGGTTAATTACTCTTGAATATTTATTGGTCGTTTGAATAAATCGCTCGCGGCGGATAAGCCTTTAACTTGTATTATATTCATTTTTCCTACCGCTAATTTTTGCTTCTCCCTTTGAAACTGTTTTTCAGTAAAAACCCGCAAATTGACGTTTCAAAGTATTCTCCTTAAAAATGGCTTAATGAGCGGTCTCGTTAATAATTCACTAAATCAAAGGTCGGGCTTTAAAATCAGTTGCCAATTAGGGAAGATATCTTGATATTAATATTTTTATATGCTTAATAAAATTTGTGCATTTTTTTTGTAAAAGGCGTACCTTTATTTCTATTTTTGAACCCTATATAATTTTGAAAAATAGATTGCAAAATGCCTTTTACATAACTTATTTTCCGATGAGGACATTAAGAAGTAATTTAACAATTTATTTTATACTAGCTGTGCCAGCGGTGTCACCCGCGTTTATGGTTAATATCATAAAGACTATTTCCGTCATACATGATTTCTATGTAACTTTAACCACCTTTAAGGCTGCACACGCGACGGAAGCTTAAAAAATGGAGTAACTTCTCCCGTTTTCCCAACATTTCCCTTCACTACTCTGCTCCTATTGATTGTAGCGTGATGAAAAGTATACTATAACCTGCCCAGGAGTATGAAGAATAATTGTACCAAGTTTCGTTAAAATCCGTCGAGTAGTTTTTGTTTCTATAAGGAACATACAGACAGACAGACAGACAGACAGACAAAAAAAATACTAATTGCATTTTTGGCATCAGTATCGATCACTAGTATACCCTGATAGTTATTTTGAAAATATATTTCATGTACAGAATTGACCTCTCTACAGATTTATTATAAGTATAGAAAAGTCATATAAAAACGGTTTTGTAAAATTATTAAACATTGGTTGGCTAAGAGAATTATTCCAAATTATAATGAAGGGGCGTTATTCCTAGCAGCAGGGGCAAATGAACTACAATAAAACATATTTGATATTTGTGTACCTAGTTTGAATGCAATAAAACTATGAGCCAACACGGATTAGGTACTAGTTAAATATAATTCAATAACTTAGCAACATTATTAATTAAACTGGAACTCGTAACTAATTCGCAGGGGCACGACGTTAGTCCGAGTGCGTTTTGCGAAGGGCGTGCAAGTGGAATTACTTTCGCTGATCCCCGGAAAGTTCCACTATTAGGGGCGCGCCGTGATCCCTTTCGCATTACTTTTATGAGCGCACCAGCAGTTGACGGGGCCTATGCAAATGTTATTGCGTTTACTGTTTAGGAACCGTCGCTCGCCGGAGGCCCCCGCCTCAGCCGATGATATACCGCGCCTTCTATAAATATCGGACGTCAAGCAAAGTGATGCGTGGGAGTTTACTTACAAATTGCTTAGGCGCTATTTTACCCTTTTATGAGGACGCGCCAAGACTATGGGAGCTGATATGGGATGGGCTATGGTAGTTTATGCATAGTGAGGGTCGCATGATATGCACAGTTTGTAATATAAACAGACAACAAATAATCCTTTTTTTTATTTTACATAGTTTACCCACATTTACCTTGCCTTGTATTGATACTTATGTATTATTAAACAAGTTCCATCTATACTGGTATCGTAATAAAACAGAACTTTTAAAATATCGCGGTCGGTTCCGATAAGCCATGAATAAGTTTTCGATTGGAACATAAACATGCTTGCGTATATCTGAACGTATGAGAGTCCAAATGGCCTGTGCTGAGCAGATAACTCGTAATATTGTCGAATACTTGGTGGGGAGGCAGACTGCGGCGGCGGCGGCGGCCAATCCTATACTAATGAATCAACTTTGGTGGAGACTGGCGCGCTGCCCGCCGAATTCAACTTTTAATTGATTTGACATTATTCCGTTTGTGGATCCCGAGCGATTGCGACGCGCCCCTTCAATTATAACTCATCTTCCAATGAAATGATCAAATGAAAATTAATTTACGAAAGTTAAATGAAGTTATTAAAACGGGAAAGATGTCGTTCACCGCACCAGACGCTTCGAGACTAATATAATATTCCCATTTTATATGTACCTATAAAAAGTTTTCAGTGAGTGGCTGCCACAAGACCCGGTTCGAACGAGGAATCCAATATCTCAGTCACACATTAATTTATCACGAACTTGGGCGGATAAAATAAGATTTCGCTCCGCCGTATACTTTGTCCGTCTCGTGAACTTTAAATCCTCAGTTAACAATATCGGAAACTTTATAATACTTCGACTATTAGCCAACCATGCTGCACATCGCTCGATCTTTTCTGCAAAAAAATCACATTAAAATTATTGGACGCTCTCAGGCTCTGCAGAGCATAACATATATTATAAAAGAGTAGATAATTAGTTATGTAACGAATAAACAAAGCAGTAGAGTAGGACTTAGTAATATCTTGGGATTTAGGTGAAATATTACCTTAGACGATACCTACATCGATGAGGGTCGGTATGAAATTACTATTCGTAGGTATGTCAGGCTAAATGACCGAAATCGCTTAATGGGTGAAAACATAATTCATTCATCCAAAGGCGTTTCTTCGTTGGCTCAGCGGGTAGTGATTGAATATCACGCGAACCACCACACGAATTAATTTGTTGTGGTCTATTCATATTTGCTACAACGCATCATGGTAGTTTGTCCACGATGATAGTGTAGATACTACTTGAAGATACTTACTGTGTAGCATATCACTTGAATATTGTGATTTAAACTGTGCTACTCTCGTACCTACGTATTCTTATAAATCCGAAGATATGTAGGTAGGTTACTAGGCATATTTAAGACCATACTTAAGTAGTTCGATTTACATTGGAAGAAAACTTACATGTATGTAAAGAGAGACACATCGTTTTTGCGCTTACCAAATTCCATAATGTGCATTTTCACATTTCATACTATGAAAAAAATCTACATAATGGAATTTGGCAGGCAACGACGATATTGTTATGACATCACACATTATTCTACAGAAACAATTTAATTAGAGCGGTCGGAATGGTGCCTTCGAGCACTGTACGTATTGTAAGTGGGTTGAAGCGAAGTTGCGATAGGTCGCGAGGTTCGGTCCAAACTTGCAAATGAAAAGTTAATGCGCAACTTCGTGACAGGCGCGGCCGCGCGCGATTCGACCTCCTAACTGCGCCGAAATGAATCTAAACTTTTTAATTATTTGCTGCGACTATATCCCAAATATGTCGCCTACGAGCGGAGCCTGCTTTGGTAAACAATTAATTAAGATACACCGAGGTTTGTTTGATATTTATAACATAATTATGTATTTTTATTGTTTAGTTTTAGCATTTCTCGTTCGTTCTATTGTTTTAAATTAATGTTTTATAAGGTAGTAAAATATAACTCATACATAGGTACTTAGCTTGCTCTTCTGGCTGTAACTTATTCATATATCAATAGGTTTTGCTTAGCTTTTTTGCCACAAAATATGTCCGAATTTAACTTCTTCATAGCAGGATCATATTTGTTCAAGTAACATTCAGTAATAGTTTTCAAATAAAAGGTATCCACGAAATCTATATTAAGTCGTCCTTCTGAAATACAGACGCGAAAATTATTGGACAAACTAATCGCGTACGAATAGCCTTTTGTGTACCTAACGGAGCTGTGTTCATAACTTTAAAACGTACCGACGCGTGAGAAAAATTTATACGTGCGAATAAGCGCACTTTAGCTTCCGCGAGGGATTTAGAAAAGAAAAATAGTTTTTATTCTTAGCTTGCGGATAAAAAGGAACACTGTTTATTATGTGAACATTATTATTAAACAGGAGCATACTGACATACTTATATGTTTAATCGTTCGCAGTGAGCATGAACACGGGCTGGAAAGAGTTATGTGGTTGAGCCTTATATGTGAGTCGTGCGCACGATTAGCGGCGACTCGCTGAGCCCGCACAGATTACGGCTGCCGGCGCAAGCGAGCCGCGCCAGGCGGACGACTAGTCGGACAATTTACATTCCATTGCTGTATAATATGATATAACACGATGTATCAAACAAGTTAAGCTTGAAAATATACATACTACCTACAGATAACAAAAAAAGTTCATTAAGTATAAGGAAGTTATGTTTATAAAAAATCTGTCGTACCTTTGTTCGCCAATAAGATATCACAACGAGTTAATGGCTTAAATTTAATATCCAATTAATATAATTTGAATGTACTTAACAAAAATCTGCAAAGTAATTCTATCTATTAACACGCCATATTTCAGGATTTTAAAATGATCTTTTCTCTATGCCCCGCTAAAGGTAGCGCTAATAAGCGCAAGGTTACGTACTATTTTTGTGATTCGCTTGAACGCTTCTACGCCTCTATTTACTTGTTCCACTGTAAACAATGCGCAGTAGGTAATTAAAGCGTTAGCTGATCCTAAAGTGTCTCGCGCCGCCGTGCGTTCATGCCTTGTGCGAGCGAGGCGAAAAGCGGCTCCCTCCGCGCCGCAACCGCGTCGCGCTCCTCTTTCAAATGAAACCTAAGACCGTTATAAAATTACATTAACTTTATAATGCCACAGAGCGCGGTTACGAGTAGTCGATTAAAAGGGTCATATAATGATAATTATCTGCAGAGTAACAGCACACCCCTGACCTCATTAAACATGCTATCGGTTTATGTCCTCCGCAATACTCCCGAATAAATTGTAAGCGAAAGCCGCGAACAATAGTGAAGTAATTTAACATGACCGTTAACATTGTCTAGAATCTTTTGGCAGTGGCGTTTGACAAATATTTTAACTAGGTGGGTGGAGATTTGTCCCCATATTTTGAGTTAAATTCAGCATTTTGCTTCAGTGTGAAACACTGTGAATATAAATTATAGTGCTTTACGGGAATTCTAGTTCATGATACCTAACTAACTTTAGAGTATTTGGGGTTTTAGTAGGTTATTAATTTTAGAAGGTTTACAAATTACATCTAGTGATTGTGTTATAGAAGTAGGCTTTTACATTTGCTAACATAAATATTGAAAGATAAACGTTGAGATAGTAAGCCAACAATTCAAAGGTTACGAAGGGAGTTGAAATTTGGTCGGTGGGTATCTGGCTCAAATTAAAACTTCCAGCATTCAGTGTTTTCACTTCCACTTTTTCTATTTACTTTTCTATTAAACTTTGTTTTCTGTAGATACGGGATGAGGATGAGGCAGACTTGAGATTTATCTACGCGATACCGTTCTATTTGGCCGAGGGAAAATTCAATTTGGTTTTTACCTGAGGGTGCTTCGTGCGAACCCTCGCATCCTCTCTTTAATGTTGCTACTTTCTGTGCAGGAAAATATATAAACGTAGTATTTTACTGCATACTGTAAATTAGATTGCATGCAAACAAATACCTACAACATTGACGTAAACCAAACGGTAACGGTAGAAATTGGGCATCTCATTCATTTATATGATTTAAACTGATAAGTTTTAATATGTGGGAATACAAATATAACTAAGAAGATTTGCCACTTATCATCATATTAAGTATAGGTAATATATATTTTTTTATTTTCAATTATTAAAGAACCATAAATTAAAAACAACAGAAATTGTTTGAAGGTTGTCAAATACATTTAAATGAAATATTCCCGAGTTATTATAACTTGGATTCTTTTATACTATGAATGTTTTTTAAACAATCATTTCTGAATGGCGACTTCGGGGAAAGAAAACAGCTGACAAAAGCGATTTTGCTGTTTTCATTTACTTTCCATTATTCTTTAACTCGTTTGTCATTCTTTTCTCTCCGTCGCGCGTAAAGAAGAAGAATGACGGTTGTTTATATTTACGTAGTTAAGTGACTGGCTGAGGGAGAAATAAGGAAACTTTAGCGTCAGTAGAGTTACAGCTTGTTATTTGTTCAAAAGTTTAAATTACTGCCTATCAGTTAAAAACATAGCGATACTAAGGATCACTTTCAGGGCATACCAATCGACCCACTATGGCCTACACCGACTAAAACCGTGGTAAGCAACTTCATCAATACTTTATGTTGTACCTATGCTAACATGAGGCTCATATGTGAACATGAGGCTCATATGTGAACATCGACATTATCATGACATGCGTAAGAAAGTTGATAAGAGCGGTAACATAGTATATTACTTGCACAATATATAAGTAATTCAAGAATTGGGACGTTCTTGTTAATTCAAAATACATTTAATTTAATAGACATGGGTTTATTAAAATGTATTCAACATCCAAAACACAATAGAAAATTGTTTATCGTGAGCAGTTTAGATTGCATGTGAAAATTTGATTTTATAGTTTAATAGCAATATGTGGATTAAAATAACACCATGCCGGGCGGTGATAACATGGTTATCGGGGACCGTTTCCGTTAACGGACAACCGATTAAGCTAAGCCCGTACAAATACACCCATAAGCACCACAAGCAGCCATTTAGAATATCTACTTGAAATATCCACACTACTTATTCAAGAAATTTGTCGTTATGGACGTCTTTTGTGTTACTGCTGTAGAATAAATAATACCTACATGAATATAATAAAATCATCAGCCTTTTTATTAAGAAAATTGTATAAGTTCAAAACGTAAATTAAATTTTAATTAAATAAGAAGTATAAAACTTTAAATGACCAATAATTTTTATGAATTGCAAAAAACATTTGAATTTGAATATTTTAGCATTTAAGAGTAGGTACTTCTGAAATTTTACTATGAACCCAACTGTGCCGTTACATCTCAGCAAAAAGTGAATATTCTCTTCAAAACCCCCACAAAGCGCGCTTCACTATCAGTTCTTAAAGGCTGGAATTAATCACTTAGTCAGACAAGCTCTCGTAGTCTCGTCCCGCTGAGATATCGTTAATTTAACACTTAAAACGTTTTTATTCGAGTGGATAATTGCAAGGGGGCGGCCGTAATGGGCCACGTTCGGCCTCGGCAAAGATTGATGACGTGCTGTGTTGAAACATTAAAATAGCTGACTGAACATTTGAATAAGAAATACTCGATTGCCCGCGGGATTACGCGATGAAACGATCGTTTGTATTTTTTTGGTTGAGAGTGAATAATAATATATTCCGAGGGGCCTAGCCCTGCCGGGTGACGTTTTAATACCTCCTCGAGGGACTTTTGTTGGCGTCTTAGGGGTGAGCTACTCAGCTGATCAGCACTTTAAGTAAGTATTGCTCTAAAAACCAGAGACGTTAATGACCGAATTCAACGTTATTTGCCCATCAAAACGGTTACAAAATGTGTGTTAGGACAGCTCATTTACCTACGTATTATGGATATGATCCTTTTTTGGAATTCCCAGAAAATGGTATACTTAACAAAATCTGGACATATTTTGTTTTACTGTTCTTTATTACCTACGTATACTCACCTAACAGCAAGGTATATTAAGTAAGAAGCCGTATAATAGGGATGATGACTGAATTTTAAAAAACTATAATTCTGTTTAGTCCGTCAGTTACATTATACAAAAATACTAGACACATATTTTTCGTTTTATCAAATTAACAAAAAATCACAAAGATAAAGAGCATCAAAGTTTTGGAGTGGGGCTTACGACGTCACTATTTAGTAAAAAATTTACGACAGTGTGACGTCACGTGCAACTTGAATGCATTGTAGGTATCTCTCCCAACACAGGCTTTATGTTGCTTAAGGGCCTTTACCCAGCAGTGGGATTTAAATGGATAAATAAAAAAAAATAAAAAAGGGAGAGAGATCTTTAATAATGTACCCTTAAACCTTTGTCCCGTGTTGGTCTGGGACTATAAAAGAATTTGCCAACTGTGTTTCTTGCCTAGCATGTCGTAAAAGGCGACTAATGGTATATGGGGTTTTGGGTATGTGATTGTGTAGGCGACGAGCTAGCCACTTGTCACTACTTTTTCACGATTTTCCAACTAACCCAGCCCATTGTCCCGTGTTGGTCTGGGACTTAAAAAGTATGTGCCAACTGTGTTTCTTGCCTAGCATGTCGTAAAAGGCGACTAATGGTATATCGGGTTTTGGGTTTGTAATTGTGTAGGCGACAAGCTAGCCACTTGTCACTACTTTAACACAATTTTCCATCTAACCCAGCCCAATTTTATTTGGCTGAATGTGGTTAAAGGGGACTGCTGCCCCTTTGACTCTGCCTACCCCTTCGGGGATCACGGGCGTGATGTTAAGATTAAGCCTGTATCTAAATAAATATTTTTGTATTTTTTTCGTAAATATTTGTATTGTTTGTATCTTCGTCAATGTTCGTTTCGACAAATTTATAAAAAAATACATGTTCAATATTTTATTATGACGGTCTAAACAGATTTTTTTTGTCACCTTGCTTATTCTGCTTAGGTATTTACAGTTTAATATGTAAAGTTCTTTTTATTAAAACAGTAATGACCTTGTAGCTCATGTAATAGGCTTTTTATATATATAATCGTAAACTGAAAGTTTTGAATTGAACGGGTGTGGCGCAATCCGTGTAGTTTGCTCGTAATCGGGTCGCTGGTGGCTAATAAAAAGTTCCCGGGATTTTCCTGGGGCTCGCTGAACTATAGTTTCATAAGCAAGACACAGACTAGAGTCAAGTTATAAAAGTAATACCTATCGTGTCTCATGGTGGGGTTGAATTTAAAATTAGTTCGTCATTATCCCAGATGCATCTAAAATAGTAAGTAGGTTAACTAGTTGGGTTTAGTGAGATTTATTTTGTCTTAAGACGTTAGGCGAGACTGACACCTAAAATGTAGCAGTTCCTATTTGACTTCGTAACGGTCGCCGACCTTCATCAAGCTTAAAACGGGAACAATCATCTATGATATCGATGATCAAGTGATCAATATTTGCATTTTATAATGTGAAGTAGGTATATAAGTAGTATAATTTTAGTCTTCTAAAAATGTAGGTATAGGTAGGTGATTATCAGTTGCATACTTACTTAGGTACTTATGCACTATCTCATTTACGGGCTAGCACTTCCTGATTAGCTAGAGAATCACAATTAAGTAGATAGTAGTTATTTTTATCAAACTTAATAATTACTTTTCTGGTTTTCTATATCAATGATAGATCTTTTCATTAGTTTTTACATGTAAATCGTAACCCTGAAGTAGATAACCTTCCTGTTAACCTTTTTGGGAATAATGTCGAGTTCTTATCATATGTGATCACATAAATGTATAATTTATGTAAATCAAAGTAACAAAATGTTATTCCAGGTACGTATATTTGGGGGCGCGTTTTCGGGTGCCTTGTTTACAATGTTGAGATAATGTTAGAAAAACAACGATACATTTAGGGGAAGGTTCCGGGGCGCTAATCTGATGCTGAGTGAAAAGATTTAGTGCACGCCCTACGAAATTAATCTTCACCAGTTGTATGTAGGTGTATACCTAACATCTGCAGCGTACAAAGGTTTAGGGGGATTTATTTAATTAGTTTCATGGGTTGTACTTTAGTAAAATTTAGGTTCTACAGATAAGGAAAGGTCGGAAATGCGGCGTCCTTAAGAGAACATGGAAATGCTCTCTATCTATAGGAGTGGTACATGCAGCCAGCTTGTTCGGGAATAACGGATGAAGCACAGTACCAACGCGCTAAGGAGCTCTCCTGCATTCCCTGACACATGGGTTATTGAATTGAACATGTCGCCGCAATCCTAAACAAGATTCCGAATATACATACATATATATCTATAGGATATCACTAAATAGATATATATATATAAGCACTGTCTTCTGGACTGTATTATATTATGCTGTACAATATTCTTTGGAGTGGTAGCTCAATGGTAAGGACACGCGCCTCATAACCCTGAGATGCGGGTTAAAACCTGAGCACGTCCCTTTGGATTTTTCAAACATATGTAAGTACGTATTTATACCACGAGCGGCGGTGAGGGAAAACATCGTGATGAAACCTTCAAATTCAAACAATTTTGGACTTCTAACTAAAAATTGTCTGGTTCCCCTATATTAGGGTTACGAAGGTCAGATCGGCAGTTGCTTCAATGTAATTACCAGACTCGCTAAATCCTGGATCATAGTCTAAAGCGGACTCCGCCTAAGCACGGGCATAGCGCTAGATGCGCTAAGATGATGATTCAATATTCTGACGAAATTTGCTATTAACATCTTTATTGTAATTTTGAAGGTCTACCTTTGCTCCGGAGCTACATAATATTACATACATATATGCACATAATAGTAAAATTGATGCGCACATATTTCATATCAGCCATAAATAATCCTAATTTTACTTAACAGAAATATCTGTTCAACATCTGCGGCGCATTACACGCTAGAACCCAGCAAACCGAGTTCACTTTCTGCGGCAAACTTTTATTTAATTCCGCATCAAAACACACAAGGATATTGTTTGTTAACAGTATTACCGCACTGAAAACTTCCTATTACTGCTTTCTTGTTGGTTATATTGTACAATATTTGCAATATCCGATGCGCGAGAACACACGGTCCCCTGCAATGGATAGAAAATGCCAGCAACTGAGCGCAGTATACGAGTATATTGCTATCCGATAACAGAATGATATTGGAATTCCTATAGCTACGTGATGTAATAAGGTATAGAAATACGACGCAATTTATTTAAATTACAAGCCTTGTGGGAAGACAAATAAAACCTGCTCGCCTAGGCACTGCACACGTGTAGTCATTTAACCCCTGTACAGTAAAGCTTTAATTCACTTAAACGGTTAGTGGAAATTAATAGGCGATATAAAGTTAATAATCCAAATTGAGGGTACCTAATTCCCATTAATTTGAAATATTTAAATAACATTGAAAATTTCAAAGAATTTGGTCATATTCGGTCATTTCCGTTTTATTACATAATTAAATGTAGGTTGGACAGTATAATAATAACAGCATTAATAACGAACTAATCAAATTTTTATAAAACTATAAATTTTAATTAATATTTTGACGGAGACTCTCATCAATCGGAATCATCGTCAATGATTATTCTCCGCTTCTTGTCACGTTTTGCCGGCAAAACGATATCTTCATCATCTTTGTCACTGTCATCTGCAAAAAAATCGATATTTTTTTAATTAACCATATCTACTAATATTATAAACGTGTAAGTTTGTATAGATGTTTGTTATTATTTTACGCAAATCTACTGAATAAATTTTAGCGAAACTTTAGAATAATATAGCCCATAGGTACACCCGAATAATATACATATTATTAGCCTATAGGCTATGTTATATCGATGTTGCACGCGAAGGAAGCCTTCTTCTCTTCTTTACTAGCTTCTGATAATATAATAAGAACAGTGCGTTATTTATGTTTGATGAACTTATATTTCGATACTTACCATCTCTAGGTATATTAGCCAATATATCTTCTGTATCAGGCAAGTCTTCCTGTTGCAGTGTTTTCTTGGCAAACGACAAAATATCCTCATCATCATCTTTGTTGCTCGTTATCTCGTCATCCTCGTCTATTTTCTGCATTTTTTCCCTGCCGTTGTTATCATTAGCATTAAAGCTACGGCTGCGTTTACGACTGTTGGTTACATTACTGCTTGAAGGGTTGCCGCTTTTATTGTAGGTATTTTCTTCGTTATCTCGCAGCTTTCGTAGATTATCAAATAAGTCGTCATCGTCACTAGACTCGTTGCTCGGGACAGGTTCTGATCTTTCGGTTAAGTTTTCGGGCGCCGTAGTATCGACTATCAGTTCTTTATGCACTGCCTTCATGATGATTTCTCTTCTCTTTCTTATCGTATTAAAGTGTATATCGCTAGGTATTCTCCAATACGCCTCCTAAAATAGGTTTTCCAGTTATTATAAATTAGTTTAACTCTTAATAGCTTTATTTAATATTTGGTAATTACATAGGTATTTATACTTTGTCTACTTCAATTTAAAGTCAGATCAATCATATCTGATAAGAAATTTTTGTTTACTCAGTCAAGGAATATCAAATTTCATTAAAATAGCTACCTATACAATAAGTATTTATGATAAATAGTGTTAATGTTTATGTTGTTTTTAACTTTATGTAGATTTAAGAGTAAGAGGGCCCTCTACGCATTGCAATGCTCGAAAAGGACGACTAAGTAATAAAGTGAAATATAATAATAAACCACCTTGTACCTATACACTTAATGGCAATAAAAAATAATATTTGGAATTTGAAAATATGTATAAATTTAAAAAATATTTTTGAGTTATAGGAATTAACTGAAATCATATATCACCTTCACGGTAAAGATTACAATCACCTCCATCGAACTTTAACGTTTTAAAATTACCTGAACATTTTGTGCACTTACTTGTTCATCCGACGGCGGGGTTACTCCCACACCTCCTAAGACTTTTTGGAATAATTTGTTTTCCATGGCTTCGACAGATTCGGTGGAAATAGGAACCAGGGGTATACCCTCGGCGGTCGGGTCGTAGCCCTCTGCTTCTTGATCCAAGGCCACTTCTTCCAAATTCTCAGCCAACCATTTCAAACCTTCGGTCATGTCTAAATAACAAGAAAATCGCGGTTATACAAGAAAAAAGTGCAGAGGACCAAAAAAAGAAATATAAGCAGAATATACCATTATCGACGGCTTCTATTAATAGTTTGGCAATTTCATTAGCGCTTAGTTCAACTCGCTTAATTTTCCTTTTTTTACTAGGATTTTTAGCAGTCTTTTTCTGCGGTTTTACTTTGCTTGGACGGGAAGACATCTGTGAGCTATCATCGCTCTCATCATCTGAAGATCCAGACTCACTCGAGCTACCTAAAAAGTTAAACAATCACAAATCAGACAAGGAGATGCAAAGAGGTTTCCGCAGACCATTTATTGTTTACAATATAGACAGAGTTGAAATGGCAAAGAGTTTGACTCCATCGTTAGAACAAAAGAAAAACAGTTGTTTAGCAACTTACCGTTCGATTTATCGTCGCTTGTTCCAGTACTTTTACCGTTCGATTTCTTTTTCCTCTTTTTACGGCACTCCTTCTTATCTTTTATAATGCCCAATTCGAGTAGTCTATCGATATAGCTTCGTTTTTGACGTTTATGCGGCATGCGAGCTATTATTACACTCATTGGATCTGAAAATTATATTCCATAAGGGGGGGGGGGGTATGTGTCGATAAATAACAAACCTGCTGACATAATGAACAACATTCATTTTTGTTAACTCGTGGATGTCGATAAAACAAATTTATTTAACCTGTACCTACAATAAATTGACCAAAAAAGTATGGCGTAGCGATTGATATATCCGATATCACGGGATCGGAAATACTTTCTGAATTGGATAACTCAACGTTGGGGCATTTATTGTTTTATCGAATATATGAACTTATTGCGATGAGCAGTGAACAGACCTTCACATTATCCTGTATTCGGTTTATCTGCTCCATAGGTATGTAGAATACGTGCAAAGCTGGAGTTCAAGGGGTCGATTCCTACACAATGTTTGTTGATGAAACAGATATCTGTTTCGAGACTGGCTGTTTGCAGAGCTGTTGTCTTTGGTTTCTATATACTGCGCCGTATTACCGATTGAACGTGCAGGCATTGTTGTGCTTTGACAACAATCAATACGTTTTACTATGTTTATGTAAATATGTACTGTACCTAAAGGTGTATAGGATAAATACACCACTGTACACATTTATTTTGTGATATTGCGATATACAACCTGTTGGCTTGCGTTTTATATGCATAAAAAAGCCATCTAAATTAACTTTTGCTTTGCATTTTACTTAGAAATAACATTAACGAGGCTAAACACGATATGCATTATGTACCTATTAACTCATGTTACGGCCGTTTTGCAATGGCCTTGGTCATGAGATGACTACTGCAATGCGGTTAACCATTTATTGTTGAATAGAGTATAAATAAATAATTAATCCTCTATTAAATAATATTCGGATCGAATTGAATTGTGTTTAAACACTATTTCATAACTTTAATCTTTAGTCGTTAATTCACGTTTATATTATTCGGAAGAGCTTTACTGTCCTGTGCTGTCATGACGTAATGTATAGTGGAATTTGTTTGCAAATATTTTCATCACGTGTGCGAAGTGAGTCGCATTGTCCCCTAAATCTCAGGCGACCGTGTAATCACCAAGACATACTGCGGCCTATTATCAGATTGTTTGCTGAAATGGTAATATAAAGCTCAATATTCATCAATAATCCTAAAGTAGAGCAGTTTTCAATAAAATACCCTCAGTGGTGGCGAACTCTTCCCAGAGGCTGATCAGCAGCTGGTCCTCCTCCTCGCCGAAGGTGTCTGGCGGGCGGTCCCGCGCGCGCGCTTGGTTGCCGCGCTTGGTGGGCGCGCGGAATATGAGACCCAACTCCTTCAGCTTCTTTATGACCCCGCGCCGAGTGCGCGTCTGGTCTATCAAGTTCTCGAGGATCCAGTCGATTACGTCTGGTAACAATCGATGTTAATTGATAACAATATAAAATATGTTCATCAGTAGTAATAAATGAGTATGTATATTATACAACGAATCAAAAACATATTAATTGTTAGGCGAGACGGCTTGACGACTGAGATCAATCTAGAGTAATAGCATAATATCTACATAGATATAAAAACCCTTTATAAATGTTCAAAATCTGTATAGTTCTGAATTCTGTTAGGGCAAGGTACCTAGCGTCTATTTAGAGATATAAGAAAATGCTACATCATTTGTTATAAATACGAAACCAGCAACAACAATCAGCATTCATCAGAGATGAAATTAATTTTATATTATATAATGCACTCGGCGTCAAAAAAAATCGCACCTTTTATAAGTTTTATTAAAAAAAATTTAAATCTTATTTAGAGGATAGTGTTGGGTATCATTAGAGAGGTCACAAAATGGAGTATCAAAAAACAATTAAATGTAACTTTTTGTAAACAATTTTGGACCCGTAGCAGCTCTGTGGGCTGCTATCTTCTTCTCTTTCAGTCTTCTTCTAACCATAGAGAGACTTGCGGTGCGTCTGCGAAGTGCCTGGAGCGGCTGTTGCAATTCAACAGCATTAGAGAAACGATTTCTCAAAGAGTTCAATACAATGAACCGGTCGTCTCTTTCCGAAGTGCAGCGACGTCTATCGGACCCATGTCTCCGAATGTAGCCACTGGTCTCTAAGAAGCGCTGGTACACTTTTCGAACCGAAAAACGGCTCAAGTTCAGTTGCCGGGCGACATTACACTGAAGCATCTCTAATTGCAGTAGTGCAACCACTTGGGCGGCCTCATCAGCTGTGGTATTCATCTTCAAGGTGTTTTTTCTACTGTAAAATCTGTGCGTGTCCTTTTCAACGGATGAATAGTGAATGACCTACATTGACCCCGTGTTGACCCTTTTATACCCACAAAGGAAACGCAAATAGCGACTTTTACAGGTAGCAAAATTTGCATCGAATTTTTGTGACACTTTATTCAGGGATTAGGTTTTGTTTTTTAATGTAAATTAATGTTTTTTTATTAAGCTAATTTAATAATCTTTCAAATAAAATCATAATTAGTGCGGCTACATGTGTATATCAAGAGTTAATGACATTTGAAATTGTTGAAAGTGCGATTTTTTGACGCCGAGTGTATTAACCATGTGATTATACCTGCAATTACCCCCGGGAAACTCTAAATAAGTAGAAGGCATGGTATAAACAACTTTTTTGTTAATATATACAATATAGATTTATACAATCTATACTTATAATAAATCTGTAGAGAGGTCAATTCTGTACATTAAATATATTTTCAAAATAACTATCAGGGGGTGATTAGTGATCGATACTGATGCCAAAAATGCAATCAGTAAATTTTTTGTCTGTCTGTCTGTCTGTATGTTCCTTATAGAAACAAAAACTACTCGACGGATTTTAACGAAACTTGGTACAATTATTCTTCATACTCCTGGGCAGGTATACTTTTCATCACGCTACAATCAATAGGAGCAGAGTAGTGAAGGGAAATTTGGGAAAACGGGAGAAGTTACTCCATTTTTTAAGCTTCGTCGCGTGTGCAGCCTTAATGGTTAAAGTTACTGACATAGAAATCATGTATGACGAAAATAGTCTTTATACTATTAACCATGAACGCGGGTGACACCGCTGGCACAGCTAGTATGTAATAAAAAAATATGTATTCATTAATGAAACCTTGGTTTGTCTCGGGATTCCTTTGGTTCTCCATGTACAAGTTGCGCAGTTCGTCCTCCTGCTCCTCGGTCCACGCGCCAGCCGCGGGCTTGTCCCTGTGAATCACAAGTTTGTCACCGTTTGTAATTAATCATAGTTTTGTTTTGACGTTTCGAACTCATAGAAGTTGACGAGGGAACGGTCCGGTTCGTTACGTTATATTTGAAATTGTCCAACTTAAAACCATAACAACTTATTAAATACCTATTTATCTATGTAGGTACAATCTTTTTCTTAAAATACCTGAATAATGTAAAGTCTGGTACTTGTTACGAATATTAACATTAGTAGTTTTTATTACTTGATGTTTTAATAAATGGCGATGTAATATAAATTTCTATCACATATATAGGTATTACAAGAACACAGAATTTACAAATATCAATAAGTGAATTTCCTTCTTACGAGTTTATAGAAATATTGAAGCAGTATTATCAAAACTATTCGTTAATTTCGCCGTCAAATAAAGATTGTCAAAACTTTGTATGATAGCATGTGTCTGATAAAATTTATCATAAAATACCTACATGCAATAATAATAGATTTGTTTTTGTATTATTAAAACTAATTTTATATCTCATATAACAAATACATTTGAAACCGTGCAAAATATGGTCTGTCTGCGCGGTCGTATAAAATATTTTTGCTAAAATAATTCCAGATATGGCCTCTATGCAATATATTATCTTTGAGCGTGTTATGACGCACGCGTACACATTTATGACGACTAAATTAGACGCACCCTCAGAGGTTAACTTTGGGGTGCCTTAGCAGAGATTGATGATAGTTGAAAGAGTACGTTAAAATAGTGTGAGCCGGGATTCATAGAGTTACATGGGCTTACAGTTATGGAAGCCTGAGTATATTGTAGGTATATCTAGGTATAGCTATTCTGAACTGTTATGGTTATTTCAAGCAAATAATATGTCTTTAACTTTTTAATTTTAGGTAACTGAAATATTTTTTTTCAAAATGTTTAAAGATATAGGCATTTGTGGTCTGACAGCGGTGGTAGCTTAATGGTAAGGACACGCGCTTTACAACCGAGGGTTGCGGGTTCAAACCCGAGCACGAACCTATAGATTTTTAAAATCTATGTAGTGTATTTATACCACCAGCTCGGCGATGAGGGAAAACATCGTGATGAAACCTGCAAATTCAAACAACTTTGGATTTGTAACCATGATCCAAACCCTATCTTAGGGTTGCGAAGGTAAGATCGGCAGTCGCTTCAATGTTATTATCAGACTCGCTAAATCCTGGATTATTGTCTAAGCGGACCCCGTCTAAGCACGGGACATAACGCTAGGATGATGAGATGAGGCATTTGTAGTCTAGTTTAAGCGATGTCATCGATAGTATCGATTTGAATTCTTCTCGTTAGGAAAGTAATAATCTTATCAAAGTATTTTATGTAAAACAATATTTCAAGTTTCAGTGTAAGTATACCTATTTAAAGAACAAACTATTTATAGTTCAAAATTAATAATACGTTTATTTACTATCATAAAAATGTTTAAGGTTAGGTTTTAATTATGGCGTTGCAAAGCATCACAACGTCCATAGGATATTTCGTAATTGCCGATTTGACGGTTCGGGTACAATAGTAAATTTGCGAATAACTAACGAGCGCTTGCAATACGGTACCTATGCATTAATTACTTTCAATGACTGCGGTTGTAGTAGGTACATACGACAAGCGTAGTGTGCGTGTGATTGGAAACACTTATGAACACATAGAACAGCTAAATTAGACAATAAGGATGAGGTCACCATATACCATAACTCTTGACATTTATAACTGTTTAAAAAAATACTCAAAAAATATTCATAAAATTAAAACACAAGTAAATTTATCTATACTTATAATAAATCTGTAGAGAGGTCTTATTTCAAAATAACTATCAGGGGGTAATTAGTGATCGATACTGATGCAATCAGTAAAATTTTTGTCTGTCTGTCTGTATGTTCCTTATAGAAACAAACACTACTCGACGGATTTTAACGAAACTTGGTACAATTATTCTTCATACTCCTGGGCAGGTTATAGTATACTTTTCATCACGCTACAATCAATAGGAGCAGAGTAGTGAAGGGAAATGTTGGGAAAACGGGAGAAGTTACTCCATTTTTTAAGCTTCCGTCGCGTGTGCAGCCTTAATGGTTAAAAAACTAACTAACTAACTAAACTTCACGCCACTTCCCTAGCGGGGTAGGCAGAGAGAACCGAACGCCATATGGCACGATCCTTACACACCTCACTCGCCTCTTCAACATTCATAATCCTTTTCATACAAGCTCTACGATTTTTATGACTCCTAACATCACCTTCTTTTAATACACGACCAATCTGGTCGTGGTAGGTGAGCCTGGGCCTTCCGCGGCTCCTACATCCTTCCACATTCGCATTGTATATCTGTTTAGTCAATCTTTCGTCATCCATTCTTTCCACATGTCCGAACCAATGGTTAAAGTTACATAGAAATCATGTATGACGGAAATAGTCTTTATAATATTAACCATAAACGCGGGTGACACCGCTGGCACAGCTAGTATATAATATTATCCTATTTTGCAATCTTAATAGAGTTGGTTGGTTGGAAGAATGACTGCTAAATCTAAAGTAAGTTTTAACCAAACACAAATAAAAATATTTTATCGTTGAATCGCTTAAATAAATGCGTATCTAATTTGTTATTTATTTGGCGTGCCGTTCAAATTTTGTTAACTTTCGCAAGTCGCAAAACAGCAGATGAGGTGAAAAGTTGTCAACCTTGGTTTTAGGGTCCTCTGTGGAGAAAGGTTGAATTCATTAATTTTAAGTGTTAATTTTACTTGATTTTATTAAAATTTAAATAACGGTATAGGTATCGGGTTTTGGGTATGTGATTGTGTAGGCGACGAGCTAGCCACTTGTCACACTGGTAATTTTTTTACAATTTTCCATCTAATCCAGCCCAATTTTATATTTGGCTTATTCTGGTTAAAGAGGGGCTTCCTGCCCCTTTGACTCTGCCTACCCCTTCGGAGATTACAAGCGTGATGTTATGTTAACATGTACAAATTCGCGAAATTGTTCAATAAATATTCAGTTAAGTATGCTAATCCGATATTTCTATACATTGATGTGCTTCAGAGTAACAGCTCGAGTGCCCACTTATGCTATGGGTTGTCGAGATCCACAAACATGCGAGCTAAATTACATCTACTATGCACCATTTGTGTCAGAACGGAGATCGAGCTTGTAACCTTTTATGTTAGATGCAAAGTCTGAATCGTTGACAACCGTGTTTTCTATTACTAAATACAGCTACTCTTAGATCAACAAATAAGATTAAATGCCCAATAAATTGGAATATTTTCTCACGATAATACTTACAACTTATCTGCGTAAAGATCATAGCCATATTCAATTTCAGCCGAATCCTTAGCATGCTTCCAGAAAACTAATTCGATGAATACTTTAGGGTTTTTAGACGCCGTCTCCGTGAATTTTCTAAATATGTAAATTGCAAACTTCTCCAATTCCTGTTAAAAGCATAACAATAATTTATAAACAGAAACATGGGTTAAGACAGTTCGAACTTCTTAATTAACTCTCAGTAAGTATACATTACCTTAAATTGAGGCGCAGGGTTGTCAAGAAGTCTTTGGAATATCAGAAATAATGTAGCTTGGAACATCATGGATGGCCTCTTGCAGTCCCACGCTATTCTGTGCATCATCTTGACTATACAATGATTTGTGTACGGTAGATTTTTATCATAGCGTTCTAACAAAGATACGCATGCACTCACCACCTTTGGGTTACAGAACCTAAAAATAAATCCAAATATATAATAATAATAGGAATTCGAAACAACTTCATAGAAATGTTTGTACAAACATACAATTGCAACAGCGAAACTATCCCTCTCAAAAATTTGGCTTCTATTACTTACCTTAAAACAAAGTCTTGGAAATCAAAATCTGATTCTACAATGGCTGTAGTATTTCCTTCTTCGTCTTCTTCTGTAAAAAATATATCTACGTATGAGTTTTGTTTTATCAAAGGAACATAAATAATGTATAATGATTTAAGTCGCTTCTGCACTCACCGTCATCATCTTCGTCATAGTCATCATTTTCTGAGTTTCCTTGCGTCTCCTGGTCATTATTAGGTATTTCTAAAAGAAAAAAGCTTTTTAATGATTAATTGATATTAAAGATGCCATGTTAATGTATTCAATTGAAGTAAAAACAATATTTAGGAATTGCTTCTAGTAAGATATCATAAAAAATATATTTTTGTTTACTTTAGTGTTGAAAATTTCAACAAATATGTTATGGGATTTACTATTTAAAAGAAGCCATTGAACAGACCTGTGACCTCGACTCCTAAATCAGCGTTATAGATGGTCTCCAACATATTTAGTTCTTCATCTATTTCAATTCCATTTTCACCAAAAATTCCTTCTTCAGGCCACACCTCCCTAGTAGTAAAGAAGAAATAATAGACAAATAGAACATTCTCCATGTTTTGTTACTGTTATTGTAAACATGCTAGCTTACATATACTGTGTAATTTGTACGTAAATATTACATACCTCGCGGCTCTAAACAGCCCAACAGCGTCTTCAAATTTGTATTGCCGCAATCGTTTTTGGATATTTTTCATGCAATCTTCTCTGTGAACAAGTAATTAATTGAAAAATTTTAAATGACGGCGGCGTTATCGTATTTTAATGGATGCCTAGTAACTCCAAGCGCTTCTTTATTAATATTTTTTATTTATTTTGGAGTTACAACGCCGTTTGAAGTAGAGTATCGGTAAAATTTTAATACAAAATTTATGTTGTGCGATTAAACTGTTTGATGTTACGAATGTATCTTATATTATAGGTAAACTTTTAATGTTTAGTGCTACTTATTATGAAAATGTAATACTCAAATGACTTGTTGGTTAATGTATCTAAGCAGTGGCAGTCACATTACTATAGAGATGTTTATTTTAAAACAGGAAACGTACAGTTCCTGTTTATGACTGACTAGGTTTTGCCTGCGGATTCAATATTTTTTATTGGTTAAGTTTTTTCGAGATAGCAAGAAGTTTGTTCTTTCTTAGGGTTGAAACCAAAGTTTATAACAATCGGTTATGTAATTTTGGCATAGAGAACAGATAGAGCGAAGACATCTAGGGATTGGGTACATACTGATTAGCAAAAATCATCCGTTTTCAAATTCACTTAAAAGCCTGTCGATGCTTTCATTACATGAATACAGTTTCATGTCTAGATGTCAAGTAAAGCCTTCCCTTGTCCATCCTTTCCGCAACATCATAATTAATTTGATCACAAGACTTCCCACTCTACATATTAGCTAGCACTCAGACATTATGTTGATGGATAATGTATTTTCCTAGTGACACTAATGTGAATGCATTATTCATTTACTGATATCACATTACACATAGCGCGCTGACACTATATGTATAACCTTGGGTCGTAATGTAACAAGTGTATGAGGTAACTATTACACTTGTATTAATAACCCTATGGCATTTTTATGGTATGGAATATGATTTTCTACTAGGGTTCAATATTTTTGTGGCATTCTCTTACCCGGTAAAACGCATATTGAGAATTTTCTTTCACTATTATTCTCTGCTATACTTTACTTAAACGTCGAATGATTGGCTAGACAAACAATCTTGTAGGCTGAAGCGCAGAACGCTCAGCTGTGCATGGAACTTTTTTTTGATGCGGGGAATGCTTTGCGCACGTCCGCATCACGCCGTCCGGGGGGACGACGTGGTGCGGTGGGGGCCTTCGAGTCAAAGGCTCCGGCCAAAAATATAGGTGGCCGGGGTACACCCACTAAACCCCACGGCGCTCGTCGTCACCAGAGCGCATGGCGACCAGGCTCGGGAACGAGAGGTCTAGTACAAAATCAGTGCAATCAGGTCCCACGCGGGCAGACTAATGACGTGCAAGTTACTTTTGGTGGTCGATGGGCAGGTCGGCGGCGGCGTCGAAGGGCGCCAGGCGAGGCAGGTCGGCGGCTCGCAGCACCACGCACAGCTGCGCGCGGACTTCCTCCCACGCCGGCAACGTCACCTCGGCCGGCTTCGGTTTTGGACCACTAGCCTTTTGCTCTGTTTATATTTAAAAACAATTAGATTAAACTCTTAGATTCCACATAACTAAGCGACGAGCTATTTCAATTTCTATCCATCCATCTAACACGAAGGTGAAGTTTAAATCGGTTTTTCGTCACTACGAGTATAAAGCAGACACAATGATTGTTCAACGAAAAGTTAGAATATATCTATAATTTATAAAGCAGCGACCGAACAATAAGTGATTATTGCTACTTCTACTGCTGCTGATATGGATCAGCAGCAGCAGGAGCAGGTAGCAATGCCCTGCGCTTTGGGGGCCCTCCTCCAGTTTTGTACAAGGGTTCTCCTGATGAAAGATGTAAACAAAGGCAATACATATATGCATGGGGGTATTGGTAAACATTTGGTACCAGCCTTGGTGGCTTGATATAGCTCAAAATAATAAAAAAAAAATATCTAATGATTTTTTAATTCTCATATTGTAATAAAGTATTAGATGTCACTAGGAATGTTGAATTACGTGTTTTTTTATTGTAATTTGACGTATTTTTTCCCGTTTAAATAGGGTCTATCTATGAAACAAAATCAATTCCAAAAATTAGTCAACATCCCTAATTCGACATCATCTTCCTAGCGTTATGTCCCGTGTTTAGACGGGGTCCGCTTAGACCATGATCCAGGATTTAGCAAGTCTGGTAATTACATTGAAGCGACGGCCGGTCTAACCTTCGTAACCCTAAGATAGGAAACCAGACAATTTTTGGATCATGGTTACAAATCCAAAGTTGTTTGAATTTGTAGGTTTGATCACGATGTTTTCCCTCACCGTCGAGCTAGTGGTATAAATACGTACATAGACTTGAAAATTCCAGAGGTACGTGCCCGGATTTGAACCCGCACTCCTCGGTTAAGAGGCGCGTGTCCTTACCATTAAGCTACCACTGCTCAACATCCCTAATTCGACGTAACCAATAATATAAATTAATAAAAATGTTCCTACTTTTTGATTTCTGCTTCTTCCTTACTTTCTTCTGGACGACCAAACCAGTTTTTTTACAATAATGTTCCAACATCTTCAAATATAAATGTACTGTTTCTATTAAATCCACTAAATATGACCTGTAAAAAAACTCAAATTATTTAAATGATATAGATTGTTTTCGTAATAAAATGTCTAATTATCATGGTTATACAAAAGTATTAAAGAAGAACATACCTCGGCATTTTACTTTCGTCGTAATTGAGGCAAGTAGTCAGAATAAATTCTCTATATTCCAACACATAGAATATATTACTTTTCAACACCTTAGCAGATTCCTTGACCGATGGATCAGTGCTTTTGTCCATTGCTAACAAAGTATTTAGTAGCTCTTTGTAAGCTCGTAGAGCTAAGTGTAACCTTCTGACCCAAGGGGTAAATTTCTTCTTCTCAACTGTGATCATGTCATAGTATTTTTCCATCTGCTGTTGTACATAATGAAACATGGGGACAGACATTGTTTCACTGAAAACAGGTATAATGAGTATTTGAGTTAAGTATTTGATATTATAAAAACATTCATTTGATTGAACATTTTGATAATATTACTATTTTTTTATTTTTATTTAATGAATGAATGTACAATTTGTAAAATGATTTAAAGTATTTAAGTAAATAATTATGTAATTGTTTAATCATTTTCTTTGTGGATTTTTTTCGGAAAATTATGTGCTATTTTGCTATTATTTCCTCCTTATCTTCTCTTTTATTGCTATGTTCTATATTATTTCGTTCTCAAGTCTCTCTTGTACATTACTAATGTTTCTCGCCACAGCCGCACCTCTGTTCGGCATACGGCATCTGCCTCGTCTAGCATAATAGTTACTGTGGATGGGGGGCGGATGCGCAGACCAGACCAAGTAGCCGCTGAAAACTAGCGTCGTGATCTGCCTGATATCAGCTAGCTGCTGAGCTGAGCGGGCGCCGTTTTGGCACACACATGTTGTATTTCTGTGCTTCTATCTGTTTCTTGTTGCTTGTATTTATTTTGTGCGTGTCAAATAAAGTTTATCTATTCTATTCAGTAAAAAAAGAAGGACTCCGCGCCACTACCTAGACATTGAAGCTCCTCAGGTGCTCCACCTTGACACGCAACTTACGTCACACATTGACATAATAAGAGCTCCAAATGACAGATATCCGATATCTGGTATCCATAAGTATCTCACTCACATATTCATAAACATGGCTTCACTCTACAGCAGTAGTTCCCAAACTTATTTTTCTCGTGGACCACTTTCAAAATGTTACTAGTTTCGATGGACCCCCTGCTGCTACATTTCTACCACATTCAACACAAAGTCGCCAAAAAATGAAAAAGTGTCGCTTCTGAGTTCTGTCCCTATATTCCGACAGGTAAAATAAAAACGAAAAATGGTACATTTTATAACACTTTATTTATTAAAAGAATAGAATTGCAAGAAAAAATTAAAAAGGTAAGTCACAATTTTAATTAATGGGAAGGATGTATTTGGTGGAGTGTCAGCAAACGATCAATGTTTGGCTTTATTTTTGTGAGCAATAACCGCAAATCCCCCCGCTCTGTGATGTTTAATTTGCTCCTTTTTTTTGTTAAGAGATTTGTAACGGCACTAAAACTCCTTTCTACAAGGTATGACGAGGGAAAAGCTATTAAAAATTTCCTTGCGATTTCCCACAGTCCAGGATATTTTTCGGGTATTTCTGCTTGCAGCCAAAATGTTTGGTAGCCTTTTCTAAATTTCACCTTCAGCTCCTCATTGGTGCTTAGCTCGAGCAGCTCCTCTTGTAATACAACATTGGCCACTTCCGTTTCATCAAATGGATTTATGATCCATGGTGGTATATCCATTGTCAGCATATCTTCAAACCTGGTTTTGAAGTCAACATGCAGGGCACTTAAATGTTGACTGTAGGTATGGATATCCTCATCAATACATTCTACCTGTGACAAGTTTGGAAATTGAGAGAATTCGCGCCGACTAATGTTTTGCTTCATTAATTTCAATTTCCCAAGAAAAGCCGAAATTATCCCCTTTGTTTTTATTAAATTCAGGCTGTCCCCTTGTAACTGCAAGTTAATATCATTACATTTTTTAAACAAATCTGTCAAATACGCAATGTCTGTTTTGAATTTGATCAAGTTTTCTTTTAAATCTGGATCTCTGCTTTCTAGGAACTCTAATACGGAATCGAAAACAGAGTAAAATCTCGTTAAGCATGCGCCTTTCGACAACCAGCGTACTTCAGTATGTAAGAGCAGTCGTTGGAAGTCTTCATCATTTTCGTCGCACAATTGAGCAAATAAACGCGTATTCAATGCATTGCTTCTGATTTTGTTGACAGCTTTTATTACAAAATGAAGAGATTGGTTCAACCTGTCACTTAAATGTTTTGCCACAAGATGTTGGCGGTGGATTACGCAATGAATAGCTGTAAGCCCTGGTATAATTCTTTTGAGATGAGTTATAAACCCACGATATCGCCCGACCATTGCAGGAGCTCCGTCTGTTGCCACTGAAATAATGTTTGTAAATGGAATCGATTTTTCCGTAAAAAAATTGCTCAGTACATTAAATATTGATTCGCCTTTAGTGTCAGTCTCCAAAGTTCTGGCAAATAGCAATTCTTCGTGAATTTCTTCCTCCATAATATATCGGACATATGTCAATAATAATGCTTCATTACCGGGTAACGTTGACTCGTCCAGTTGTATAGAAAAATGAGTTTTTTGCAGATGATTGCACAAAAAACATTCGATATCAGAGCTCATTTCATCAATGCGTCTTTGTACAGTATTGTTACTTAATGGAATTCTTTTTAGTACGTCAAATGGAGATTTGTGCAAAACAGTTTTTAAGACTTCTTCAACAGCGGGTAAAATTAATTGTTCTCCAATAGTGTGCGGTTTTCCACATTTTGATATAAGTAATGAGATATTGTAAGATGCCCGCAAGCCATCATCGTTACTTTGAGATGTTGAAGCGAACATACTGTGCATGGTGGGTCTCTTTTCATATTTTTCCTTCAATGTTTGAAAATATTTTAAATCTTTACCTATTTTATCAGTATGACACCTTTTTAGATGATCTTCGAGCTTTGATGGTTTCATAGAGTCATTGCTCAAAACTTTGTTGCATAATAGACACATGGGCAATTGTTTGCCTGCCTCTGATGGAACAAAACCATATTTCAAATAATCGACACTATATTGTCGACATTTTTTCTTTGCTGTAGCCATGTTTCGTGTCAGTTAACTTACCTGAAAAAAAAAATGTTTTTGTAACCAAGTTTTTTTCTGAATATAGGTATCACACCGCAGCCTTTGTCAGCACGCGGGAATAGAATTACGGCTTGTGAAGGGACCAACTAATAAACCGCTAAGACAAATACAGACGTATCAATTTTAAAGTAGGTACTTTAAAATTGATACGTCTGTATTTGTTAAAAATTAGTGGTAAATTAGGTAATTTACCACTAATTTTTAATACTACAAATAAAAAACTCAGTATCGAATGCTGATCAAATTTGTGTAGGAAAAAATAAAAGTCGAAATCCCAAAATTGTCCATAAAAACCATAACTAACATCAAATCAATGAGTTCACGCTTAATTGCTCTGCAATATTGCTTATTCGGCCTTTTTAGAGAGGCAGTGCTTCTCTCGTTAAAAAACAATTGAATAAAACGTGCTGTGTTTGTCTTCAAATCGAAAGAGGACAATTAAAATATCCGTAAGTTACTAAGTCACCTATCTATACAAGCAGTTGTGATCAACTGACTAGTACACGTAAACAAAATACTTAATTACTATAACAAAAAAAAAGGTAAGTACTTACTTTTCTTCGGCACTAGCAATCACTGATATAAATTTTCTCACACCTTTTTTTCGAAATTCCGGAAACAAATGAATGAGTTTGCCTTTGGCATCAAGTATTTATAGTGGTGATCAAATTCATGTCTGAACAAGTTTAAGCATTGTCGGGCAGACAGCGCTTTGCAAGTCTGTACACGAAATTGTACGTAATATCATACGCAAGTTTAGACAAGTAACAGTCGCTTGCCTTATTAAAATATTATCTGCTTAGTTAGGTACTTAAAATAATGTAGGTAGGCCCTTATAAAAACTATGCTTGCTCTTTACTATTGACGGCCACTTTGGTTCAGTGGTAGTGGACGCTGCCTCTGAACCAAGAGGTCGCGGGTTCGAATCCCGCGGGGTACAAACATTTGTGTGCATGAACATGTTTGTTTGTATCTGTCCAGGTGTTTTCTATATACAGGGTGTATCGTAAATCGTTCATTTTGTATGGGAAGTCGAAAAATTTAATGTCTAGATTGGATAAGTCGTAGAACAAACATTGTTCAGGGTGACCTATAGACCACGTGGCCGAGAGGTTTTAAACGATTTACGATACACCCTGTATAATAAGTATGTATTTACAAAAAAAAAAGTATTTAAGTATGTTTATCGGTTGTCTAGTACCCATAGTACACAAGCTCTGCTTAGTTTGGGACTAGTGGCTATGTGTGAATAATGTCCAAGAAAAGCAGATAAATTTTCGTGGACCCCCATTAGCATCTTATGGACCCCCATTTTTGTTCACGCCTACGTAGACCCCCAGCAAGTCTCCCGTGGACCCCTGGGGGTCCACCTGGACCACTTTGGGAATCACTGCTCTACAGTATGACAGCGTGGAGTCCTTCTTTTTTTACTAGTCCATGATTCTATTTTATTCTATTCCAAATTGAAGAAAATTACCATTTGTACAATATAGCTGTTTGTATCACAATTCAATATCATTATTATTAAATATATTAATATTGTACTAGTTTACATTATGTTATTACTATAATTACCTGACCAATCCAACTTGAAAGTTATGACCTCTACTGAACTCCATGAAGAACTTTACAGCCCACAAATAGTATGATTCATCGTTTTGTTGTGCTTTTGCTCTTACAAGCACATCCTTGACATAGTGCATCAAAGGATTATAAGAACTGTTCAAAAACTCTATACAAAACTCTTTTAAGAATAATCTAAAAGAAAAAACATAGCAAATAGAATGACAAATGAAGATTATAATTCTCCTCTTTAGCAGATAAATATGAATTAAATATGAAGCATACCTAATTGCAAATGCTGATCTTCTTTCCATTATACCACTTTCAACGGGTCTTCTATTCTTAGGTCTTGTCAGTTTAGATTTTTTACCTCCACTGAAGTCTATGCTGGATATTTTGTTTAGTGGTTTTAGGCAAATTAATTCATTTTCCGATATGGACTTCATATTTTGTATCACATAAGTGCCTCCAAAACGAGAATGTCTGATAAAGGTGAAGTTATAAAATTGTTAATTATGCATTTTAAGATTTAATATTAACATTTAAATTTCATCTAAATATAATAAAGGTAAGCCATTACACTTACCTAGATGCAGAATATTGTTTTATTTTATTGGTCCTCTGTTTATTTTCTGACACTCTTAAAGAGAGTAGTTCTTGTTCATCTCTGAGCTTCTCATCAACACTTCTCTGCAGCGCTGCATCGGCCAGGCTGCTTGGGTTTTGTTCTCTCAATAAATGGGAGATGATCTCCAAAATATGCATGAAGTATTGTTTCTCATTTTCAGACGACATGTAAAGTATAATGTCTAGAATCCCAGATTGATTGAGTGCCCAGAGAACCTACGCCATAAATATAAAGTAACATGTTACTGATACAATTTTATTTAGGTTCTAAATAAAAATATTGAAATGGCTTTGTATGTACAATATATTGCTATTTTATTCTATCTATTGTCATTCTGCAGTATAAATTTGTAAATGGTTTTAACAACATTTTACAGAAGGAAAAAAAAACTGCCTCCTGAAAAATAAATTTATGGATTGGAATAGTACTGGTTATTGTTATTTTTTTAAGAATTATTGTAATTAATGGTACATAACCGTAAGTAGCCTGAAGTCATATTAAATATATAGCAATAGCTGTTTAAATAATAAAATTAAATATATATGGCACTATTTAGTATGTTAAAGAAATATAAATCTGGTATAAATCTCACCTGATCATGTATACTGGCATCATTTTCTGGTCTTCTTTCTCTATCAAGATCAGCAGGCACATGCAAAACATTTCTTATGAGAATCAATATCCTTTCTATTATAAGTCCGGTGTCTTCATCACGCTCCATACAATCCTTGGTTAAAAATTAAACATATGAATGACAATATGGATATACAGAATTTAACCCTAAAATCAAACTAAAACAATGATATTAAGTAGATATAAAGGAGGGGTACATACAATTTCAAGAACTTTTGCTAGTTTCTTAGCAAATACATTCCAAGTGTCAACTTTAGTAAAGGCTTCTTCTTTGTATGACTGCAAGTGCAGCAGTATCTGCAAGTAGTTGTGCCTTGCTGTCCTTTCTATGGGTACTTCTTCTCTATACAATAGCAATGCTGGATTCGTCAAATTAACTAAAAGTCTAAATAAAACACATGTTTAATGTATAATATGTTGAACTACAACAAATATATACAGCTTTTATATAAATTGTAGATGTAACCTAAAATATAAATATACATTTGCTGCAGAAATAGTTAAGTAGTATATATTACCTTAAAGTGACATCAAAAAGTTCTGTATTCTCCGAATGGCTGATCAACATTGGTATCAGATCAGTTTGTAGCACCTTAGTTTGACCAAAGTGTCTTCTAATCTCATGGTCTTCTCCATCACGACGTAGGTATCTGATTAAGTCCTTAACCG
This sequence comes from Glyphodes perspectalis, assembly GCA_951394215.1. Classification (NCBI taxonomy): domain Eukaryota; kingdom Metazoa; phylum Arthropoda; class Insecta; order Lepidoptera; family Crambidae; genus Glyphodes; species Glyphodes perspectalis. The sequence goes on from OX596204.1 coordinate 7,429,097, forward strand.
TATTAAGAGTGAACTCGTCAATCAAATACTTTCCTGTCTTTTTATCTAGTGTTCCTAAAGCATTGCAAGTTGCCGAAAGTTCGGCGGATAAATACGACGTCATGGTTGACAAAATTACAAATGGTGTACAGTGAAGTCCTTTGCTATTTTATGGCACATTTATTAAACTTTTACACTGCTATTTATGATATATTATGAAAAAAACAACTTTTAAATTTTCACATCATCAACACACTAGTTCATGACATTGACGTCAAATTGCCCGCGAAATTAAACCAAACGTCAAATCGTCCAGGAACAGATTGACGTTCAGAAATTAGGAATTACAACATCAATTTATGATTTTAATAAAAAAAAAAAAAATATTATGATTTCGGTCCATTAATATAACACAAAATTATGTTCAATCTTAAGCTTATGTCAAAGTGTATTTACTTATTTAATGATTCTAAGTCCAGTCAACCCATAACACTGATAAATGGTTAGAAAATATATTGTGTGTAGGTTTAATTTCACATTTTATGAGTATTAGGTGTTTCGTGGAGAAATTTAAACGTTGAACTAATGTACTTAGTTCATAAATTTCCTATATATAAAATGCTTCTTTGTGTTCACTCTAACATACGAGTTTACACGCTAAGTAAACATTTGCACCTAGCGGGATTCGAAACCGCGACCCTTAGTTTGGAGGCCAGGGTCTCTGACCACTCAACAACGGGGCATGCAAAATTAATTTTGTAGTTCATTTACATTGTGTATAATTTTGTTTATTTTTGCGACCCATTGCGTATTTAAGAGGGGAAGTTCTAATGAATAAGTGCGCGATTAAGGGACAAAAAGGATTTGAGGACAAAGGTCAAAGGGAGCTACCTACCTCGAACTTAAGTCGTGAAAATTTGTAAGAAATTAAAGTACGGTTCGCAGCTTCCAAGAATATTTTTCTGTCTGGATTGTTTTGTATGAGATTTTATTATTGGGGATATACTTATGTATAACTTAGTCCTAATTACTTAATAGGTATAAAAATGCTTATTACAGTAGGTAGTAAAATCGGTATGCTAAGATGTCTAGTAGGTTTTGAGTCAAAGGAGAAAGTGGGTAATACACAGTTACCTAGTACTTACCTAAGTAGGTATTTCATAACCTGAAAGACTTTAAAAATAAATGATCTTTAAATCTAATAAGTAGACTATTATATAAATTATTTTAAAAACCAAAAAAGCAGTGTGGTGTAATTTAAAATTCCACATAGATATAATATGTATCCAGGGCCGTCTTTAACCCTAATGGAGGCCTTAGGCATATTAGTAAATTCATATGTTTGTGGGTAACAGATGTCGATCTAGAATCTAGAATAGTAATCAATCTAGTACCTAATCTAGAACTAGGGGGCCCTCTAGATTGTGGGGGCCCTGGGCACGTGCCCAAAGTGCCTAATGAGGAAGAGGGGACTGTATCTATCTATACCTAATATGAGTGATAGATACAGTACTTTTATTACAATAACAAATATATATATATTTATATTTTCGGTAACATAAGTAGTTTAACTTATGTAGTAAGCGGATGGAGTCTCCATTTAAGCTGAAAAGCATGTCTTTGGAGACCCCGCTCTTCCTTATTCTATATTATAAGCTAAAATTTTTATTTAATTGCAAAGCTATTACATGGTAGATTAGTTAGCTACCTATTACATTTTATATTTATTAAAGAGGTAATTAATCGTGTACTTGTGTGTGTGTGTGTATGTGTGTGCGTGTGCGTGTGCGTGTGCGTGTGCGTGTGCGTGTGCGTGTGCGTGTGCGTGTGCGTGTGCGTGTGCGTGTGCGTGTGCGTGTGCGTGTGCGTGTGCATGTGCGTGTGCGTGTGCATGTGCATGTGCGTGTGCGTGTGCGTGTGCGTGTGCGTGTGCGTGTGCGTGTGTGTGTGTGTGTGAGAGCTATAAGTTGCAGTTCAGTGCCGATTCTATTTCATCATATGTTTTCAACTGAACCCAATTTTCTAATTAGATACCTAAGTTTTTTAATGCTTCCAAAGGTGGCCAATTATGCTATTTATTGAGCTAGTTAATTTGTTAAGGTAGATTTAACGGGCATATCTTAATCGGTCATAAAAGGAATATCTAATAGAAATTACTAGCAAAATACCTATTATAGGTAGCAACAGCTTTGTTGTTACACAGCTCCTAATACAGTGCAATTAAACGTGATTATGTCCGTTTTACAATGAGCGTGTGCGTGTAAATCCATTCGGCGGTAGGCCGATTGTCGGCCAGTGAGCGCAGTGAGGGATAAAAGGGTAGCTTTAGGGGCCCTATGAACTATTTTAAAATGTGTGCCGTATATATAGTCAGTAGTTTATAAGCCAACACTCAGGATTAATATAAATGCGTTGCTAATAATGTCCCATCTTGGTCTGGGACTCAAAGAGACTGTGCTTCAAAAATACGTAAAAGGAATGGGCGATGAGCTAGCCACTTTTCACTACTTTTTAACGACTTTCCAGCATGACACTCTGCTGTTCAATCAAACAGCGGCTCGAACGATTTGGTTTTAGGAACTTCAAAAAATTCGCACAAGAGAACCTACACCTGACTGAATCTACGGGGCTCTTGGCTAACCATTTAGTTAATCTGATACTTATTGTGTAAATAGGTAGGTAGTTTACAATATCTGTACTTGACTTTGTATAACGCGACCTAAAATTCATAGCTAAATGGGACTGCATTCTTCATAACAGAAAAACAAAAATACGGTCAATCAAAATCTCTAGATATGTAATATGATATGGCATTAACGATCAATCCAGGAAGACACGATGGGTAGGTAAATTAACATCAGCCCTTACCGTCGATTTAGCGTTTAGTTACCTAAGTGAAATTTTACAGAAGATTTTTTTATCCTACTTATTTCTGTCAATAATTATGCTATCGATATGAAATTCACCACAGTCATTATTTTTGACGTTGCATATTTTATAAGCAATAAAAAATATATATATAAGTACATACATATATTCGATATTTATGGTATTTTTGGCGCTTAGTATAATATTGCCGTGTCTGACAAAAGACATTTGGCGTTTGAGATAAATTATGCAACAATAAAATAAGTGAATTTTACCTATATTTTAATGAATTATTCCAATTTTAAATAGTGTTTAAATAGGTAAACCAAACATTTTAATGAAAAAAATATGCATTATATTCAGTTTTACATTTTTTAAATATTTTTTTAAGAAATGATGAGTTCTAATTATTTATTACTGTAAAAAGCTAAATTGAAACTAATGACTTGAACATTAATAAACAAAAATTTAACAATTTAAATAGGCTTTACCTCAGATTAGAGATTGTTCTCTAATCTGAGGGCTTTACATCATTATTAATCACCGACATCAACTAGGTAAACCAATATTGCGCAAATTAAACTAATGAGATCAATGAAATAATCAACATAAAATTAAAAATAAATCAACTTATTTTTTCTTTTTATACACACATAATATAAAAATAAATCAATTAAATTAACCTTCAATTAAAAATAAATCAACTTATAGAGCTAAAATGAAAGTTTTAATTTTATCTGAATCATCTTTATATAATTTAATTTCATTTAATGTATCTAGGAGTTCTCTGTCATGTCCCATACTTGAATATTATTCGTGGTAAGTACCTGCTTGGATTAATTTTTTTAATACACAGGTCCAGGACTTTGTACTTATCATCTTTCGAGGATAAAATATAGCTTAAGTTACTGGCTAATATAACAAAAAAAAAAACCGACTGCAAAAACAAACCTAATAAAAGTAAAAAATAAATTTACTTAGGCCAAAGTAATACGTATTTTAATACTTATAAATTAAAGAAGAGGTGGATAAAATAAGCTATTGATATATTTCAAAAACCAATTAATTTAAGCAGGAAACGTTAATAAAGCAAGGTCCGCTATGGTTAAAAATGTCGACTATAATAAAAAAAAGCATTTTCGAGAAAATGTCGCTTACGATAATTTTGCGGTCAGGGCTCGATATCAAAAATACTTATACCTAAACGTAAAAATAAATAAGCTAAGTACTATAAGTCTCCATAGGAGAGTTTGATTATTCAGTAAAAACAGTTAACATATGTATTTGAATCTTTTATTAATTCCTTTTAGATATTTTTGATATCGTAGCTCTACTATTGTGAATAATTACTGCTTTTATATCGTAATAAACATTATTGATATGTAAAATTACATATCGTGAGTTTTCTAGTGAGACCTGATTACGCCTCTGAATGTGCGACAATGGGCAGCTTGCGTCCTGGCACCACACCAATGACTGGGATTATAATATCAGTCGGCCTTCTAGATAACTAAGCTTCGAAATGACAAGACAATCTGTTCTACCTTAATGATAGACACGATTACTTTTGATTGAGGTATTGACTGCTTGTAGTAGATTAGTTTACCACTTTAACTAATACAAGGGAGAACAATAACCTCTCTGTCTAAATTACTTGTAGGTAAGTTGATACTTATATGTTTATTACCGTAAATTTAAAGAGGAATTGGACTCGGTAGATAAGTTTAGTACTGAATTAAAATATTTCCACGTATTTTTTTGGGAGATTATTTAGGTAAGTATCTACATACTTATGTGTAGGTATATGACAGACGGACAAGCCGTTTTCCAATGTAAAATTTATTAGATAATTATAGGTAGATGATAAGAAATTATAAGAAAATGCGAAGGTATACACTAAAGCACCTACTTATAGACTGGTTCAATATAAGAAATAACTTAATTAAGAGTTCACAGTATCTTGTTTGAAGAGTGGCCACCGTTTGGGGCTTTTTATCTCTTTTAACAAAATTTTATTTCGACGAGACCTGTGCAAATATTTCCATCTTTTTGCCGCTGTATCAACACGGTCTTTGATCCTTTTAATTCAAATTTCAAAAGTGTCCTTTGTAAATATAAACATTGGCAGTTTATATGGTACATATTGATTATTATTATTTTACAGTCTCATAAATATGTTTATGATTGTATCGATATGATTTTATCGACTGAAAAAGTATTTGATATTAATGAATAGTTCATATTCATGCTTTTCGCTTTAGAGAATAATATAAATTAGATTTAGGTATTCATGTTTTTGATGTCAGACTAAGGGTGACATATAATTAAATAAATAAATATCCGACTACAACACATACATTGAGCTGACTCCGAGGTAAGTAGCTTAAGCACTTGTGTTACGGATATCAGAATCAACAGTGGTATTACAAATATATATACTTAAATATTGGATATTTAAACCCAGACACAGGACAAACACAAGTATTCATCTTAGAATGTTTGTCCTGGGTGGGAATCGAACCCACAACTCTTGGCGCATGGGGCAGGGTCACTACCGAATGCGCCATCGAGCCAGTCAAATATTCTTAGGTAACCGAGTCTCTAACAGGATGAAGTACCTACTGACATAGAGACGGTATGTTTTTTTATTAAGAGTGGAATGTTGTATACTACTATCAAAAATTTCCAACGAAAAGAATATCATATAATTGCAAGTAGGTAGCCAATTCAGATGTCAACTTGATGAAAAGGTAAATCCTCACTCACCATTTTTCTTCCGTATTTGTAGCTACTTTTTTCTGAGTTGCAGAACTTTTTCGTAGAAATATAAAGGGGTTGCTTACGGTTTGGAGACGAAAACGTTCCACGCTCCGCAGGGACGGGATCACAATGAGCGTAACATAATGAAACTTGTGCCCGTAGCGGTTCCCATAAATCGTTTATTGCTCATCGAGTCTCCTTTAAAGCTGCTATGAATTACCTACGACGTATCTGTGATCGATACTGATCATTAATTTAAGTTCACGATTATGAAGTTATTGCTGTATCTCTTTTAGTTTTTATCTGTCAATTTATGAGTACCTAGATATGTTAGAATCCTAGCTGCCTTAATCGACATTCTACTAGTGGGCTGCTTAAGAAATATTGTAGGTACTTAGCTGTTGAAATATCAGTCCTATAAAAGTAGCTTAAAAATTTACACAAGTTAATTTGGAATGAGGATGCACTTAGACTATAATAAAAGGTAGGTTAATATTGTGGTGCACGCAGGCGCCTTCAGTTTGATGCGTCAATATTTATGGTTCTGGTGTCCCAAATAAACCTACATAGCATAAAAGTAGGTACTTGTAATTGATCTATCATAAATATTTTTATGATTCAGCATCGTCTTCGTCGTGTGAGTTGTCTGCATTGTCATGTCAAAATGCAAACAAGTTATGATTGCCTTAAAACGGGGATTTATGATCGATGCTGGCTTCATGTAATAACATGAATATAGTTTGCGGACTAATAAAGAAGTACTGGATTTGTGCAAGTCGATAATAATGTACATCATCTTCTTGCTAATTGATATATTTTATTAATAAACTAACTACCGAATGCGCCATTGAGCCAGTCATAATATTTTATTGATACAACTCCATTACGGAGTATAATGCGAACTCCATTATAATAAAAACTATAAAAGATTTTTCAATTATAAGACATAAGTATGTACATATTGATTGTAAATTTTATATCTTATTATTATAAGTAGTGCGTAATAAGTTTTGCGTAAAAGAACGCCACGTATGCACCCATTTAAAAGTTACTTCTGTGTGATAACATTTTAATTGGCTTAGTTTGCAAAACCTTTTAAAAAGCAAGCTTTCAAAAGGGTCCTCCGAATTGCATCTCGTTAGTAGAAGTCGCACGCAAATCAGGCATGAAGCCATTGTAAGTGAACGTCGTGAATGCTCCCTCGCCCTGTCGCCGCCCTAACTACCACCTTCTAACTCTCATACATAATGTCATCCCAATTGTCAGAGATTCTCCTACCTTTTCCTTTTCATACGTCCCTACATCGTAATCACTATTTATGTGTCATCTCATTTATGTCCGAGACTTGCGTACGTAGCGTTTTTTTGGTTTTAATCACACTAATATTACTTATAAAGGCGAAAGTTTGAAGTGTGTGTGTGTGTGTATGTTTGTTACTTCTTCACGCAAAAACGTCTGAACGGATATGGATAAAATTTGGCACAAAGATAGATATAGTCTGAATTAACATATAGGCTTTTTATGCTGGAAAAATGCAAAGTTTCTGTAGGATACAGAGGGTTATTGTGAATTCGTCACAAAGTAAATTCGTCACGGAAAATAGTATAAATATTAAGTAGTCTACGCGGGCGAAGTCGCGGGAAACAGCAAGTGTTAGATAACTTTCAAAAATGTTTTATAAAGTCAACCACGCTACTTTAAAAGGCAAGTTAAAACCAGTGTGTACCTAAAATATTTATTTAGCTTGGTACTTATTTCATATTTCACAAGTCGAATTATTTATCTCTCTATCTATTTTTTATTTTGATAAATGTTGTGTTAGAAAAACCAATCTTTCTAAATAATATCCGTTGTAAGAAGTCACTGGGGGAGTAGTGTGTGTAGAGATCGCTTTGTCACAAGCTCACCATGTACCTACGTAATACCAGTTTATTTATGGCCGTTGGTCAGGCAGGCAATAAAAGAAGTGGTCATCCGTCAGACACACTCTCGAGTCACAGGAATGTAATCAAGACATTCGTCACAGGCTCGCAGGACGAATCACTCAAACTGCCAAAAGCCCTGCTAAGACACTGTGAAAGAATGATTACATTTTTACGTTTGACGAACGAGGCCGTTTTGTCACGACTCCATTCTTGTACTGCACTTGATGAATGGATTTTATAAATTCGCTTCGTCACTTTCCAAGATTATAATATTGTCTTTGTAACTGAGGCGATATAACTTACATTGGAATGTAATTCATATGATTATATACCCTTTCATAAATTACAATTCAAATTGTCTATCCTGGAAGTAGAGACTACCTACAAATTACACATGATGTAAATTAACAAAATAGAAAATAAAGTTTAATTAAGCGAGCAATTCCAAAATGATACATCGGTAACGTTTTATTCATGAGTTTATTTTTCCGGCCCAGTAATCCAGGCACATATATAACACACATAAGCGAGTGCGCTCCATTTTGCGTGTGCCGAGACGAGTATTCGGGTAAATCGGCCCTGTGGTAGTTTTTCCCACGCTGCTGGCTGTGGTAAACCGTGCGCTCGTGGCTATCCATGCACGACGCTAAACGCTCCTCATTTTTCTATAGTTGGAGGAAAATTGCTGTCGTATTTCCGGCTCACATGTCCTTAAGCCGGAGACAACGAGATTATCCGCGGGGAAATAAAATGGAGACACGAGGATCATCAATCTCTTCGCCTAGAACAATCCGGTGGAGGGGCTAATGTTATTGGTAGTTATCGGAAAAAATCTTTAACTATCGTGATAAAACAACTACATACGACGATATGGACATCTCCTTTAATAAACAACTTCATATTGAATTTTTGTTTCCTTTTCTATGTTTTTATTAATTTCTGACGAAATCTCTATTAATGTTAAATCTACCATCCGAATCCAACGGTAAAATCCATATTAATGCGTGCAGTCGATTTATATATGCCTATATCTATAAATAAAGGCATTTTCTTATGTGTTGATATTTGATTAAACTGCGATTTACATTAGAGTGAATTCAAATAACGTATTTACTAAATAAAGATAAACTGTTTAATTAATTTGCCCATTATTTTGACTGTGTAGATTTTGCGCGCTTATGTATAGTTAGGTATACATACATTGCGAATGACTGCTAATTTGTTTTGCTAAGCCGTCGAATGCTATTGTTACCTAAATTCCGACTAAATACCTACATTTGTCTTTATCGTAAATCCGAATAAACTGAGTTTCGCAATCGTAATAGCAATACGAAAGCAATAAAAGTAATTAAGGAGGAATAAGTAAAAGTTGCTAGCGGTATTACAGCCATTGCGGCCTAGCAAAACTTGTGCCAATTATTGCTGCGGTGACCAACTTTTTTTTTTGTAACAAGTTAATCAACATTACACCTGGCTAATAAAAGTTGAACTGTGCAAATATATAGTACATCACCGTATAAATTGTGAGTATAAAAAATAAAACATTTTATAGTAGGTAATATAAAAAATACATATGTACCAAAGTACAATTTCGGCAATTTACAATGCAATTTCGGCCTAGGCAGGCAGTAAAATAATAATTTTATTAGACGCTTAATAAAATACCAGATCGATTGTAAGAAATGAATAACGTTGGAAATAGTTAAAAAAATTAATTTACATCGTATCGTCCGCCCACAGCTCAAACGCTCACGAATGTTGTAAGTAACTGCTAACTTTGCTTAAAAAGAGAACTATTTAATTACTTTGCAGCATCGCTTTATTACGCCTTTTGCTCCCCCAATTTCTTGGGTGTGTTAAACATAGATTTATGTTCGTATTTAATACGTTTCTCTCACGTCTCGACTGATAAATCCAGGGCAGGGACACCCTGTTAATAGCAGCAGTACCCGCGTAGGGCGCCGTCGGTCTTATCTCCGACGCCGACTTGTGTTTAACTGTTCAAGTTTTATTGAAGCTACTCTAATTGCAATATTGGAGAAGAACTGATACCCGCGGCAGATGGACTCGTTAGCGTGTGTAGGCGGACCATTCTCGGATCTCATTTGACGACAACTCCGGGGATTTGCTAAGTTTGTTAGATACACGCGGAATTTATTTTAGTGTGACCCACGTGTATTATCAGAGTGAGGCCACATTATATTGTAAGCTATGTAAATTAACTTGGCCAAATACCTAAAATAAATAATACTAATTGGGTTAATCTAACAAACTCACGGTTTAATTTTAACAACTTGTAACTACTTAGGTGTAGATACACTTTTCACCAAACGATATAATTGAATGTCTAACTTTGTAGATACAAATATTTTTGATACCTACCTTGTTTTTAGCAATCTTAGCCTTATTTCAACGCTTAGTTTTATGATTTAGACTATATTTAGAAAATATGTAAGCTACTTATTTAATCTTTTAAAAATGGATACTTAAATTCTTTCTCACCCAAGTTCATAGTTATACTACTTCAAATTCATGGCTTTATTTTTCCTTTTGGTTACTAATTTTAGAACAATCATTAATTCTCTCTGAAGTTTATAAAAATAAACCCTTAGTATTAGCGCGTTTAACTGTTATACTTACTCCACTTACCACTATTACTAACCTATGTGAATGTAAAAAAAGCTCTGAATAAAAAAAGATTTAAATAAAAGCATAATTTGAAGCCGATAGACGATACCTGCCTCACCTTATAGTTAAAATAAGGAAAGAAAATGGCTAATACCGCTCGAAAGTGTCCAACGAATTTTAATTTAACGGATCATTGGGACGCTCTCATTTTCTGATCACACTAAAGCTATAACAAGTAAGTTAGCCATAAAACCATAAAGTTAAAAACGTACACTGCAAGAAGGCCATTGGTTCATACAACGTGGAACAACAGCCCGGAGAACAATTCAATTTACTTTTATAGCCAGCTCTGATCCCCTTTTGCGGATCAGGTTCCTCGCTGAGAACTAATCATCGCATCCGCGCCTTGATTCGTTATCTGTTCCTTTGAAACGACGCCTTCAAATCCCAATACTCAGCAGTAAAATAGGTTTTTCTTCGAAAATTAAAATGAGTTTCAAGTTTTAAGCTGTGACGTAAAATTTTATAGGATCTCCGAGTTTGTTTATGGTTTTATTTCGGTTCTTGAAAAGTTAAACGTCAATAAGGCTCTTTATTTTGTTTTATTGATGACCACAAATAATTTCGCTTTATTAAGTTCTTATATATAAAATTCCATAGGTACCTACCACGGTACCTACTTACTTACACATTTATAAATAACTTCATTATTTTTTTATTTTATGTCTCGTTTTGGTGCAGAGTCCGGTTAAATTATAGATTTAGCTAATCTGGTTCTTACATTAAATCTCTATCGGACCTTTAGACCAGGAAAACCGACAGATAATTACATATTTTTTTTAATTCAGTGGTTGGTAGCTTTTTAAATTTAACATATCATTTGCTCGAGACTACAATTCGATTGTGAACGAAGAACAGAAATTTTCTTTTATATTTTTCTTAGAAAGTAATTGCTTAATTTTACTTGAATAAAGTTTTTGTTTTGTGGCTTTTACGTCCAATACGTTTAGCCACACAAAGTTTTTGTCAAGCAGTTGTCTCGGGGTAGGTAAATCACTGGCGTAAACCAAGAAACCAACGCAGTTTGAAAAATCGTTCTCCGAGGAGAACCCTCGCAGCAACCTTTTTCTTGCTTTTTTTCTCCCTACTGCCTAAACTACAATTCTCTCAATTTACTCTCGCCCGCGCTCTGTAGAAAAGTAAACATCCTTCAAGAACCAGACAGCTTAAATGTTTGTGTAATGTTTATGTATAATATGGAGAAAAGCCTTTTTACCTCTTATTATCTCTTGTTTAGTGTTTATTAGGTCCAGAATTAGTAAAATATAAATGAATAGATACGCTTTATAATTTACTCAATCGAACAGTAAGAACCATTAAGGCATACATGCGATTTTATTGCCATTCTCGTTCTAATGCGACATTTATTTATTATCTCAATATCGAATTTACTGCCTCCTAAAAGATCGCCCCTCCTAGTAAGTATTATTTAATGGTGCTGGACTGAACTTAAGTGTTCTTTGAAGATGGTCGTCCCCTTCGTGTACTCAAAATTGATGTAAACAATTGTTGATTAATAGACGTCCTCACGTCACGTCCACCGGCAGCTAAGAGCTCCAATCTGATTTAGTCCGCTCAATTAATTGTAGGGTCGAGAGATGTATGGAGGCCGGCGTCACGGAGCGCAACGTCTTGGTAAACCGATAAATAATAGTATCCTCAATATTGCAGCCAGCAATGCATTTCAAAATATATCCTAGTGCAGCACAGTGATATATGTTCTAGGTTTGCTTCAAAATATTAAGTACAAATCTACAGTATTAAATTGCAGACTTGTACTTAATATTTATAGCGATTCATCTACATATGACTTCTCATTAATTATAATACATACTCGTAATTACCAATACCTTGTACATATATTTGTAAAACCACCACTGTGATTAAATGCTTCAATACAACAAAGTTATAAAAGATGTTTAAGATTCAGGTAAACCTCTAGGATCATTAGAAATTGTGCAGTTACTACACACACAACGTCTGCGTGTACAATTTTGAACCAGTAATTATGCTCATAATGCTGGAGTAACCCTCCTCGTGCGCCTACACTAACAAATCTAAGCGCTAATTACTGATGCAGGGTTAAAATCGTCAATTAGAGTTCATTAATTCGTCTGGGCGGCCTCAAGTGCATATTTCCGTACGAGGCTGGGAGGGCTAATGGGCGTTCTGTGTCGGAGGCGCCTGTTATTAACTGGCGCATCCAACATGCATGCTTTGCCGCTAATTATTCCGACTCTGTAGGTATATTTGCACTGTCTGTTCTAGTAAAAATAATATTATTAATAAATTCTCCAGACTGACACACCAATTCCCTAGTCCCAAACTAAGCTTATGCTTGTGTTTTGGATACTAGGTGAACGGATAGACATACTTAAATACGTTTATAAACATTCATGACTCGAGTACAAATGTCCATGTTCATCACACGAAACATTTGCCCCTAGCGGGATTCGAACCCGCGACCCTTGGTTTCATGGCCAGGGTCTCTGACTACTCGACCAACGGGCCAGTCAAATATTGACCACTTCCATTTCCCGACTTTAGCTAATAGGGTTTCCTTATTTTTCTTTTTTGCATTGACCCGTTCATAATCGGGATTTTATCACCATCCTATATGAAGCGGCTGTCACTGGACCTTTGTAACCCTTCGACAGGGTTCGACAGGGGAACCAGACTAATTGGATCATGGCAACCCCACATATCCAAAGAAGGCGCACGTTTCCTCATGATGTTTTCCTTTACTACCAGACTAACGATATCTTTTTTTTCGGAAATTTAAGAGAGAAGAGATATCTACTGGCTTGGATTGTAAACAGCACCTTTTGCATTTAATTTTTCACTCTTGTTCATTTAACTAATATCAAAAGTTTAAGTTAGGTATCATAAAAGCTGGTGGGGGTTCTAAAATGTTCTTTGTGGCAGGTTTTAAAACGATTTAGTATCTAGCATCGACAGATATTATTTCCATTATATCTTCCGACTTAAATCATTTTATCCGATCATTCGTCTGTTTTCATCGCGAATAAAGTATCTGCAGGAGGGCTCCCATCGAATTTTCATTTTCTTTTCTTTACCGTTGATCTATTGTTGAAATACACAAGAGTGGATCCATTTGCTAACCTAAAATTGAATAGTGTGATTGAATAAGTTATGGTTTTCAATGTCTTCTGCTCAGACAACCGTTACCTACTTACTTTTCATAATTAAGTACAAGTACTTTACATCGACACAATAACCAACTCATTTTCACTCACCATCATAATAATTCAATAAGTTATATCTATGACTAAAAAGGTTTTATTTGCCTATATGGTTGTCCTCTACAGTAGTATAATAAGGCTTACCCTGATAAGTACCTACCTATCTCATTACTTGAAATTCACACTCGCCCAGGTACGGGAGAAGGAACATGTAGTGGCAACATTTACGACCGCGCAAAACCATTTCAAACTAAAATACTGTACTACTTATTTTTATAGCGATGCAGATGGTCTGCCGCAGAGGACTGAAATATGTCCGGCGTGTCTATACGGCTGTAAACTGATGCTTCCTCCGAAATCGGCTCTAGTTTTACGAGTCGCCGTGCCGGGACCCATGTAAATTTTATTGTTTTTCTAAACAGGCACGGATGCCATGTGCCTCCGCGGCTTTCTCCCTTTGTTCTTACTATTTACTTACTAAGCATTTGAATGTAATGCCATCAGATAGTGGAATTAACATTTTTTACGGTTAATACTTTAATATACAAGGTATACGGGAAAGCCTACACGATAAGAAGATAAGCCTAACGATACTGCACATTTCATGAAGAATATGAAATAGTATGTATAAATCGATATATGGTTTTTTGTCAGTTCTCTGAAAATATTTATTTTTCTTTTGGTGGTAATTATTCAAAAGTTTATTACAATATACAGGGACGCCCTGTAAGTATATACTATTGTACCTTCCATCTTATTACCATTTCACTGCTTACCTACCTACATAATATACCAGTCCTTATTATCATCAAAAGGATATTTTGAAAAAGAAAATTGGTAATAAATAAATAATAAATAAATATCCGACGACATCACATACATTGATCTGACTCCGAGGTAAGTAGCTTAAGTACTTGTGTTACGGATATTAGAATCAACAGTGGTATGTACTACAAATATATACTTAAATATCAGATATTACAACCAAACACAAAACAAACACAAGTATTCATCACACGAATGTTTGTCCTGGTTGGGTATCGAACCCACAACTCTTGGAGCATAGGGCAGGGTCACTACCGAATGCGCCAATCATTTACGCTATTATGACTGCATAATAGCGTAAATGATTATAATATTTAATTTTGTTTTAAATTTAACATCTCAGAGCTTGATATGTTAAAATTTGACACCTTGATTGTCTAATGTAATAGGCAAAACACCAAAAATACATATTACCAAAACAGACTGCTATTGTGCCTAACTGTTATTAAAAATTTATGTGATTTTTGGAAAAACTTTTTCTGTTTGCATCTTCCAGTCGCAAGCTCATTTGTGAAGTAGACAAATTAGTCTGGACATAAGTGATAAATTTAATTTCTTAAAAAAGAGGCCGAGCAATTACCTGATTGAACTAGTATAATGGGCGTAGGCACTCTCGTATATTATTTCCTGAGGATGGTCATCAGTTGGACATTTAATTGTAGTGAGGAGTAAGGACAATAAGCAATCAGAGTGATGTCCTAAGCTTGCGGTGGCCGAGTTCGCCTGTAGCCGCAGTGCCAGCTAAGCTTTAGAGATTCCAAAATAATTACCATTTCACTGTTTATTAATACGGTTAGTGGATTGATTGTATAATATCCAATGAAAAATCACGAATGAAAATCCAATGTAGGTATTGAATTGCGAATAACAATATTACGAAGTCGTAGGTAAAATTTTACTGTTATTCGTTTGGGCGTTTGTCCCATACAAAACAGTATTTCCCGGTCAAGTTTCTAAGAATAGCGACTCTGCACAATATTCTTAAAACCGGCCAAGTGTGAGTCGGACTCGCGCACGAAGAGTTCCGTACTATTATCTTTACAACATTAGACACTAAACAACTAAATATTCTGTGAATATTGCAAGTGTCTACATGTTGCCGTTATTAATATCGAGTAAAAAACCCTTAAATATTTATTTTATTCTGTTATTACTGACGGACGGAGGAGGGGTTGCGTGTGGACGCTCGGCTGACCGGGCCGGCGTATTAGGAAACCGCGACATGTCATTTAAAAGGCACTTAGGGTAAGTACACGATTAAATGTTTATTTAATAAATAAACGTTTTTCAGGCGAAATAAGCTAGCAGATAGCAGAGACAGTGTCTCCAATATCGCGTCGCGTCAGAATTTCAATAATTTAATAAACTAGACTTGTTATGAAGTTATTAAAGTGGCCCTTAAAAGATAAAATCTCTGTATAAAATATATAATTCTATTTAATTATGACTCCTTTAGATGTATTTTCCATGTGGATGGTTTTTTAAAGTAAATTATTTATCGCCTAGACCAGTGTTTATCAATCTGTGGGTCGCAAGCTTCACTCGGGGGGTTGCCGGCAAAAGAAAAAGGCAAAGTTCTTTCAGCAAGAATTTTTTTTCTGACTATGGCCCAAGGGGGTCGCGGAAATGTTTGAACCTGTATAGGGGTCGCGTATTTTAAAAGATTGGAAAACACTGGCCTAGACTTATTGACTTGAATATTTTCTTATATTATCTACGAATTAAGCCTAAATTAAATCATAACTTAGGTACGGCTTACTTTCATACTTTTATTTTTCTTAATGTAAGGGCGCTGTTGTTTAGTTGCCAAATATATATTCAGCAAGCGGCGATGATTGATTGCGCATTTACATGACGATTATTATTTTTATTAACACATTTTATTGTTCACTTGAATACTGAACTCCTACACCTATCTACTTCTACAACAGTTTCCATTTATGCGTCCTGCCAATGTGTTATGTTAGTTAGAAACTAAATAATAATGATCAGCTTTATGAGACCTGGTATGTCTAATTAAATAATGTAGCCCTAACTTACGCAAAGCCAATTCTAAGTATTCGATATTTAAATTGTAGAAAGCACTGAAGGAGAAACTAATCTTAACGCAATTAGCGTTCCGAACAAGTTAACTCAAGGGCCTAACTTCTATCGCACCTTGAAATAAATGCCTAATAGCCTAAGCCTTAAAAAGTTTGGGCAAAAAAATACATTATCTTCATCGTCTTATGCCTCATGCATGATTTATCGAAGTTCGCAGAGATTATTGTAGTACTTAGATTTAGTATAATAATAGGTAGATAAGTATGTTTTTTACATGAAAGCTACTATCGATATGAACTAGATAAATTGAATCATAGTGACACATCCATTGTAGGTTTCCTCACCATGTTTTGTTTCACCGCCGAATACTTAATTGGTATAAATGATAATAATCGATTTAGGTATGTTGTCGGTTGACGTTTAAGCCAGCCCTTCTCGCATAAGGGGCGCATGTCTTTACCATTAAGCTGCCGTTACTCTAGGGATAGGAAAGTACAAAAGCTACAATATTCAGTGCTAGTAAGGCAGTGCGCAATCAGTGTGATGGACACATTAAGCCCGCGGCGGGGCGGCCGCGGCCGGACGTCGCGCCGCAGCAACCGCGGCGCGTCACTCATACGCCTCTGCGCCCGCAGACTGTGCCTAACTAAACAAACACTATCTATTTATACGATTTTACGTAAGCACCCCAGGCCGAGGCAACGTTTAAACCGACTGTGTAAATATAATAACTCCGTTTGGACATTATACAACAATCATGTCATCTTAAATCCGTACACGCGTACGGATACTGTCCGACACTAAGATATAAATTCATAATATGACCGAATAAGTAAGTGTTAAATATTATGAACCTTGTTGATGGCCCAATGATGTTACAAATGTATTGTCTTGAGATAAAATTTAGAACGTCAAAAGCTTAAACGGACGGAGTCGTCGGCAAAAAGCTGTATGAATACGAAAGTAAGTTCGTTTTGTTCTTCTTTCACGTCCTATCTTATAATGATGTACCTACCCCTTGTAAAAAAAAAGCAACTTTGATATGAGCCAAAGCTGTGGGAAAGCCTAGTTGTATAATATAATGGTCTAAGCTTAGATTTGTTCTATTGATTGCTCGTTTCCAGGCAAAACCAAATGTGGTCCCTTTATTATCCTATTGTGTTCGCTGTCTTCCAGGCGAAGGGTCAACATGCCTACAATACAACTCCCAGAATACTCGTACATAAGCCAATTTTGAAAAGTTAGTTGCTAAATTTATCCCACCGGGAATTTCACCCGGAACCTTCGAAGTATTAGCAACTATGATTTATTCTGTTTCATATATTTCCCAAGTGATGTTTACAAGTATTTTGGACATTATTTTATCAGTTCCTGTCACTGTTATGAAGATATGAAAGACAAGAGGCATATGAAATTGTTTTGTAAGACGTCCTGTCTCTTCAAATAGGAAAAATATATGTGCGTGTCACATCAAATAGAAGCTATCAAAGTAGGAATACTGTAATATCGCAGGACTGATAAATAACGGACAGTACGGCATGGACACTATAAAAATGTTGCGGAGTCATCTTCGTCGGCACCAATATAAGATAATGGAGAGCAGCCAGGCTGCCCACCGAAATCTGTACCTATTTATGATAATAGACTTCGACAGGCATGACTGGCGGAACCGTTTCTCGTGATGTAGACGAACAATTTGCAGTTACGTTGTTTTATGTAGGTGAAAACGTACGGGGAACGTGTTTGTTCAATGGCTTGGGGAACATTTCGCTAGATAAACTGATAGTTAAAAGGTTATCTTTATTGTTGTTGTATGTTTTGGAATAATGCACCGTAAAATGTAGTTCAGAGGAAAAAATAAATACTATTAAAATATCTAATCTTCCATTGCACTTGTTCGATATTATTTAATTAAAATGCAAACATTTATACTACTTACTGTATTAATATAAAAATTAACTAAATACATTTAATTAAATATATCACGCTAATTGGCACTTTCTGAATAAAATTAAGTACCATTCATTGTTGACAAACGTTTCGTGAAGTAATAACCGAGTATTGAGCTCCAGTCATTTTTTGTTATTGTTCCCCTCTAGATTTTCGCACCCCTTTTTACCACCTGCATGGAGTAATAACAAATCGCATTGGCTACACAATCTAGCGTAAGGGCACGACCCTCCATTTAATATGTTTGCAGTGAGTTATCTGTCCTCCATGTCGAAAAATGAATCGTTGTTCAAGCGTCGGCATCGTTTGCTTTTTTAGATACAGTGGCGCGGGGATGGTCGCAGACGTAATGCTGGAGAGCTCACTCCATTCGCCCCTTGTTTGTCTGTCAACACAAATATTGAAAATCCATTAGCAACCACCGTTCGAGCGCAAAAAAGTCGATATTAAAAATAACAAAGAAATGGGCTGTTCAAAGTTTCGCGTCGCAAGGGAAGTTATTTTGAAGAGAATTTGAATTGAGTAATGCAAAGGAATTTCAATCGCTGCTTTATCTTTAGGAATATCAACAAAATATCGGTTTTATTGCCAATATTGTTTATTTAAGTATTTGGCGTATCAATAGCGATTATTTAATGTTTTAAATTGTATTCGTTTGAAGACATTTACTTTAGGTCCAATGTCAATAGTAATGATTCATATCCACAGTTATTACTTGTATTATATCAAAATATAAGAGATGATGAGTTATTTTACGTTTTACATAGCAGACTATCCAGAAGACAAATGTTCTGCTTAATACAGATCTCAAACACAGAGTTTAGTGCAAACAGTACTTCTATTCTCATATCGTCTAGTTCACATTTACCTAAGAGACTTCGGCTTTTGTTCCCTAGACTGACTTTCGCCATAGATAGTATTCGCCAGACGAAGGTTGAATAATATATTCAGTGTAATACACCTGCAGTGAATAGACTATAGCTATTGTGGCTTCACTTGAAATATTAAGGTAAGTGAAAATTCGAGTAGAAACTGAAAGAAGGTGTAATAGAATTCCACGTAAACTAAGTCCTGGACAAAAGCCAGTATACTTCAATCATTAAAATACTTTGCTTGTTTGGCTTCCATATACCATTCTCCTTACCATAAATGTATCATGTTTGCTGACGATGCTAGGTACTATTTTTATACAAGACAAGAAAGATGTGGATTTTCAAATAAATATAAATAAAACTTTGAAAAGATTGGTTGATTGGCTTGGTAAAATGAATATAAATGTAAATTTAACTAAAACTAAGGCAATTTAATTAAAAAAAATATAAAACAAAGTCATTAAACCTAAACATAGTCGAAAAAAAAAATACTAGAATAGAGGAAGTAGATAACACTAATTATCTAGGGGTAACCATTGATTCCCTGCTAAATTGGAAAGATCATATCACAAAAATTAATAAAAAAAAATTTAGTTATTGTTATGCATTATCCTCATTAGCTGAAAACACATCTATTGAGGTTACTAAAGCTGCTTATTTTGAGCAAGTTTATCCTTTGTTGTAGTACGGAATTATATTTTGGGGAACTCCACAAATGTGCAGTCTACTTTCGTTTTGCAAAAGAAATGCCTATGTATAATTTTCAGAATGTATAGCGACGAAAGTCTAAGAAATGTATTTAAAGATAAGGGCTTCCTGACATTGACAAAAATATACATACTGGAAGTGACTACTTTTATTAAACAAAATACCGATTACTTTAAGAATCAATTGTCTATTCAATCCAATTTACGCAGTCAATACATCTATACTTATAATAAATCTGTAGAGAGGTCAATTCTGTACATGAAATATATTTTCAAAATAACTATCAGGGGGTGATTAGTGATCGATACTGATGCCAAAAATGCAATCAGTAAAATTTTTGTCTGTCTGTCTGTCTGTCTGTCTGTCTGTCTGTATGTTCCTTATAGAAACAAAAACTACTCGACGGATTTTAACGAAACTTGGTACAAATATTCTTCATACTCTTGTGCAGGTTATAGTATACTTTTCATCACGCTACAATCAATAGGAGCAGAGTAGTGAAGGGAAATGTTGGGAAAACGGGAGAAGTTACTCCATTTTTTAAGCTTCCGTCGCGTGTGCAGCCTTAATGGTTAAAGTTACACAGAAATCATGTATGACGGAAATAGTCTTTATAATATTGACCATAAACGCGGGTGACACTGCTGGCACAGCTAGTTAATAATATATGTGTAGCAAGATCTCATACCTATGTACACTGTAATAAATCTACCTAAATTTAAAATTGAGCTTAAGAAATGGTTGACAGTAAACGTTTTCTACAACCTAAATGAATATTTTGGTACTAAACATTTTATTTAAATTAATGGATTTTACTTTTATATTGCATACCCGGTATGGGTAACTGTAGAAACTTATGTAAATTATATGTAACCACCTTTTGTAACACAGTTTCTGGCAATAAAAAACATTCTATTCTATTCTAATAAAAAAAAAAAAATCTGAACACTGCAATTCGGGATTTTGGAATCGCTTGGAGCTAGTGTACCTTTTGAGAGCTGTGTAGTTTTTGAATCAAACTTTGTGATGCTAATATGAAGTTCTTCTGGATAAATAAAATATTTGTCTTGCAGCTACGTTCGATAACAAATCTTGCACTTACATGTATTTTAATTGAATTATCTTTTTAATAGTGCCAATATTATAAAACAAATGAATAACAAATATTATAAGATGAAAAGAATATCTGGTTAGTAAGAAATAGTTTGCATAATATTTTTCCTTACCGAATTTGACAGCAGCATAATGCAGTATAGGTATAGAATGTTAGTGCACCCTATGTTTATCTAGAGCAAAGATTTAACATTTCATAGGCTATCCCGTCTGCAGAGTCGAAGCAGTAACATTAATATTTACTAAGGTACATTTAGTGTAAAAAAATATTTCGTCTTAAGGCATGCATATTAACATAAAATATGAATATGTGTACTAAACATGTAGTTTAAGTGCAATGTATGAATTAATATAGATATATAATTTGTAGTATCTTCAGTCTTTAAAAGCATTCTACTACTACTAGCTACATTTGGCCATTGCTAATTAACATAATATTAGTGGGACTGTACATAAATACATTACGTACGTCAGTTTTGCACGTTTGTCGCAATTAGGTTTGTTGTGCGCGCTGACGCGGACGCTGCCCTTACATGCCCGTGGTTTCACGCGCTTGCCAATTTGTCTTGCATTGTTGCACCTATATTAGCTGAAATATAATATATCTACATTAACGTTGCATAGACACGGTAGCTTCAGGTTAGAGTACAGTAAAATGGAGCAAGAGTCGAGGCACGTCTGTGGCAATTAAATACCTTGTGCGCTTCGGAGCTCTCCATTTATACACGTGGATACTTCAAAATAATACTTATACCACACACACATTGGGGTTTTGGCTGATAGGTATTCCTGTCAACAGTTTTAAAGTAAAGTTCTGTCGAATACATTCGTTATGAGAGGTGCTTTATAGGGCGTGTACCTAAACACAGAGTTTAAATTAAAAGTTTATACGTAAGTACAGAAATCTTCAAAAATTGCGTTACGTAATACTTGAACGGTCCCTAAGTTTTAGATCTTACGCCTACTCCAAAACACACTACATAATCACAACACCCAGTACACAATTAGTTGCTTTCTATGACGATTTGAGCAAAGGACACAGTGAGAATATAGTTTTTAAGTTCAGCATGGGATAGTCATTGCGTATATGGTGTACCCTAGTTTTTTATACAATCGATAAAACCTAAATACCTATATAGATCATATCCCAGATGATTCCGAGTGGAAGCTATGTGATTCATGTAGTAGGGCCCGTCTGTGGCAATTAGGCGAGTTGCACGCGCCGACGTGATGCTCTTGCTCACGCGTGGTTACACGCTCTTGCCAATTCGTCTCGAATTGTTGCGCACGCACGACTAACATGCACCGCGTCGACTGCTATTACCGTTTGGTAATTGTGAAACCATTACACTAAGTCGAAAGTTTTAAGTTACTGGTCAAAAAATTGGTCACTAAAAGACCAAAACCCATTTTTTTTAACATATAATCATCTTCCTTCTTTCCCACCTTAGTCGGTCAACTCGGACTATGGTCACGAATTTAGCGAGTGTGGTTACTACATTTACGTGACTGTCGTTCGTTCTTTGCAACCCGTGGATATCTGAACCAGACAAATTGGATTCCTAATACATAGTTATAGATCAAGGTATATTTGATTTTACGGGCGAAGGTATACTTTACTTGATTTATTACTTTCATGTTGACTGACCTTTTATAAGCAAACGTGTTATAATATCTACATGTGCTTAAAAAAGCATATTCTTTAGTGCAATTTTATAGGTTGCCTAGGAGCAATTGAATTTGCGTATGCTGAGAGAAAACATGGACAACGATTGTATTTGTCTGACTGAAGGAAGATTCGTTGTGCAGTTGTCCCACGTGCTTGGAATTTTCTAGGCTGGGTGCCGTTTTCCGTGATGTTCGAAATCAGATTTTGGTAGTCGAAACACTGCGTGGGGGTTGAATAACTGACAAAGAAGTGGTAATCAAGTACAGTAGTGACAAAAGTAGGTACAATGAACTTGACGTGTATCATAAGATAATTACGGACGAATTCAAAAATACAAAAACCGCCAGATGGCACGAGGGAGTCTCGTGGTCTTATCACTGTTACTATTGGCTCCTTGTTGACAGCATGCCAGTTTGGTCTGACAACTAACCAATGAGGAGGGTGACAAGACCGCAAGTCACAGTTACGCCATCTTTTGGATATTTTAATTAAAAAAAACCCTCATTGCCTTGCTTTGTTTCGAATCTTCATCATGACATTTCTAGTTAAAGTATGTTTTCCGGACGGAAAGACTTATTCTAGATGGATTTTTAATTAGATTAGGCAAAAGCATGACGTGACGCTTCTTCAGCGAGGTTGCAGGCTTCTATAAGTGTGGAATACACCCGCTGATCAAATGTTTCACCATACCTTAATATTATGAATAAATTTAATTATTCTTATTTAGTTCAAATAGTTTTATAACCGATAAATCACCAGTAATTCAATCACAAGTTTCCACTTGTAACACATGTGTACAAGCTATAGCTACTATTAATAATATGGCAGGTCTCCCCACAGCGTGATATTGTGGTCGGCTTGATAGGACAGCGCTTTGTAACTATGTTATCCGTACCTGCTATTCTCTGTGGACAATCAGGCATTAATTATTATGAACGCTTGCACGACTTTGATTTTACTAACGATCTTAATAACTATATTAGACGTTTGCGAAAGAAAACGGTGGGAATTACTCTAAGAGTGTGGTCTTGAAGTAGTTAATATAAAAGTCGTATTTCTCATAAAATTTGGACAACTATAATATATAATCGGTAGTTATTTTGAGAAGAGTATTAAATAAATAATTTAAAGGACCATGCAAAAAATCATCCCCACCCACCAACAGACTTCAGCCATATCTCTGTTAATAAATCTTGCCAGCCTTATTTTTTACTATGACGACATCCGCCGCAGGTATGGGGTTTTCGTGTAAATAAAACGTATCAAGAACACTATCCAACTAATAAAAAGCTATAGTAGATATTTATATTTTTTTTTATTAAACTATATGTCCGTTTCACGTACCTAAGATGCTTCCCGTGATAAGAGTCAATACTTCTTTTCATGCATCGTACTTTCTACGAATCAAAATATTCAGTTTCAAACATGCTTATCTTTATACGCTAACATTATTGTAAAAAATAATTAATAAACTCCATTTATTAATGTAAATACGATTTATCAATATTATTATTACCTAGTTAATTTTCCTGTTGAATTGACGATTTATAAGTGTTTGTTTCAAACCTATATAAATAAAGAGTATTTTGACTTTGACTTTGACTTTGATATGACACAAACAAAAGCAAAAATCTTAATTTGTATGATTCCGTGTATTCCAATCGCGTGCGTTTAGGACATATCTGCATATTATTTACGTGAAAATACCAGTATTAATATAAAAATATATCACAATTTTCATTTCAATCATTAACTGCCCTAGAACTTTTTATCGAATCGCTGTCATAGGAACAGCGACTTATGTAGTGTACAAAGGGATTTTATAATTTACTAGCGACTTGCCCTCATATTGTTTGTTGTTTAACAGCCCCCCTTATTTATTTTTGGTAAGTGAATATAAAAATAAGTACACACTAAACTGATTCAATTTGTCAAACTAAATTTTACGCGGACGAAGTCGCGGGCATTAATTAATATTATAAATGCGAAAGTAACTCTGTCTGTTACGCAGTCAGGCCTAAACTACTAAATCGATTTAAATGAAATTTGGTACAGAAATAGTCTGGAGCCTGAGAAAGGACATAGGCTACTTTTTATACGAATAAGGGCTGTAAGGGATTGAAATAAGGGATGAAAGTTTGTATGGAAATTACGTAATTTTTAAGCTAAAAGTTTGAAACTTATTTTTTAGTGACGTTGGCAAAAAAAGAGGAAATTAAAAATGCCACCGTAAGTCACTATTCTACGCGGACGAAGTCGCGGGCACAGCTAGTTGTTAATAATTTTACTTTCTTTTACTTGTTTAGATAGTTAAAAGAGTATTTACCTAATAATTTTTAATAAAGAAAAATTGTAGACCCTTTAAACATGCAATTAAAATTTGTGTGTTTTTTTTTGTTTTAATAGCTAAAAAAAGAATGTGACATCAACTAAGTAATGTGTAAGATATTTAAAAAATTTAGTTGGCACAACAGATGCATACCAAAATTGCCCTAGTAGAGCTAAATATTGTAAACGGGTGACATCGTTATTATATACCTACTAAAACGAATCCACAACAATTTCATATCATCGCAATATCAAGAGGAAATTTTGGCTTGGGTTATTTGTTTACTTTGATTAGCTGTTGTAATTAGATATATATGCCGATAATTGGGCCCTATCATCTTAATACAGTGAATGAGGAATAGAAACGTTTATGTAATGTATAGCTAATTAAAGTATATTTTAATTGGCTATACATTACATAAACGTGATAAGTAAACAATACATCATTTAATACATGTATTTACGGAGTTGTACAAAGTTAATTAGTGACACAATACACAACAGGGCTCCCCTAGGGTGATGTCACGTGAGCTTGTCTTCCCCAGTACATTCGGGGGCAAAATCCGGTTATCTTCGGTGATTGGGCCCACAACGCCTGGCAATACGATTAGCCGCGGGATCAATATCAAACTAAGCGGTACATCCCGAAGCAATGCAATCTGTACTCGTTAATAACTTTATTATGATCAGAATTAAGGGGTTACTGTTTGATCGATATAACTTTTGATTATGTTCAGTTTGTCTATATGTATCTGTATCTTGATTTACATTTTTCTGTTTTAATTTACTTAGGACTCTGCATTTGTACCATTTGAGAGATTATACTGAGATTTTCTATAAGTTAGTAGGTATAAAATAAGTCATATAAAACAGCTTATCTGTATAAGTTTTACAACAAACAAAATTAAACAAACATTAAAGACACTTTTCTTTGATTCATTCACAGCCCTGGTGATTACGGAAAAAAAGCAAAAGTAAAAGCTGATTTTCCGACGAAAATTGCCTTTGATGTTTAATATAAATACATTTCTATTTCCACCAAACAAAAGGCAGATCGGCGTCAAAGTGATATTTCGCTCTACTTCTTGTGTTGAAAGAAAATTATTGATATATTTTCAAACTAAATCCGTATTCCAAATGTATCCTATTAAGGTTAAATCTTATTTTGGAATAGCATGAAATAGGCCGATCCTATCTAATTCCAAAAGAAAACTATTCTATTTAAGGTAATTACTTTTATGCCAAATGCAAATATCCAGTAAATTTTCACATATCAGTTATGTGTTTTACTTAATCGTTTGAAACCCTAATATATACATAACATCACGCGCATCATCCCCGAAGGGGTAGGCAGAGTCAAAGGGGTGGCAGGCCCCTACCACATTCAGCCAAAAACAAAACTGGGCTAGGAAATTGTGAAAAAGTAGTAACAAGTGGCTAGCTTGTCGCTTACACAATCACATACCCAAAACCCAATATACCATTGTTCGCCCTTTACAATATACTAGGCAAGAACCACAGTTGGCACATTATTTTTAAGTCGCAGACCAACATGAGGCAAACCAAATGTTAGAGGAATGGGGGAAACCCAAAATGTTAGGATATAAAAAAAAAATTAAAATAAATTATTTCAGATGATACAATAATTTATTATATATCATCAAAGCAAGATAAATAACCCAAGCGGTATATTATTGGGAGCCATTGTGCCCCGATCGTAAACAGCTACATCGAGGCTGCGGGCCGGCCGACGCTTGTAATTGCCTAATTCGGCTCACATTTACAGCTATTCCCATTGTCTTATCAAAGGCAAACCGTTATTTGCTATTGTTTAAACGTTTATTGAATTCAATAAATTGTAATTGCAATATTGAGGCTCGTAGGTATTCAACTATTTTATTTAAGAGTTAAAGATTTAATTTTCAATATTGATTATTTATATGGTTAATTTACGTATGTTTACTTAACTGGTTTGCAGGTTACATACAAACAAACCCATGTTCTATGTCAGTTTCATGAACAGTGAATTTCTTTTGAATTTAAAAAGACATAAAATATGGAATATTAATTAACGTACCAATAACCTAGAGGGTATTCTGGAATTTTACCCGAATTATATCCATATAATATTTTACGTCGCTTAAATTATCCGGATGAAATCATTCGCTTTATTAGAAGCACGAGTCTCTGGCGAACATAGAGCCAACACTATCTATGATCTACCCCAGTTTGCGTAGCATCAATCTGGGGGAGGTTTATTTTCACTGTACAAGCTATAAGCGAATAATTTTCTATTTAAACTTTCGAATAAGTTAAATAAGTTTTTAACTTCAACTTGTTGAGATGGATAGCAATCGCAGCAGCTGTACCGTTGTAGTTGGACGCGCTAGTCTCCGACGCCTTCTTCGGAATAAAAGTTTCGAGTAGAATCATGTATCACCCACCAACTTGTATCAGCATTCGATGGAATAAAGATGGCCTGAAATACATGACTTACGCCGCGGGAATACAGAGTTATGGCAAGTCAAATGGACCTTTACAAATGTTGAGATATTGTTGTCGAAATGAACTTTCTTTTGATGGAAGTCCTCGGATTCCAGGTTCACGCAAGGATTCGCTCTAAGTCAGTTTTGTCGGAAACAACGGCCATTGAAACTTCACCTATTCAGGACAACGGAGTATGTAAGAAGTAAAAGATTCTTATAGTAGACAGTAACACCAGCTGGCGTAATTCTGCATTTCAAAGTGTACGTAGTATACGTTGAATAGTTTAAACAAATCTTGCGTATATGAGCATCTTGCACTTACATACGTATGTAAGTTACATTCTGAAGAACATTCGTTATTCTCCATATCTACTCTACATGTGTACTCATAATAATATACAGATCCAATATGCTGTGTTTCCTTGGTGAAACTTACCGTATTAAGTAAACTTACCGAGCAAGCGAGTTAAGTTTATGATTTTTTTATGAATTCTTTTAATGTTTAGGTACCAGAGATAGTCTCGGATATAAAAGGGAAATAAATTAAATTTATATAGCTAAAATTTTAGTGTAGAATATGTTATCGTTTTCACGTGTTTTTCTTTGTGAACTAGTTTTTACTGGACGATTCACTCCGAAATTGGTTTAGTCAGGCACAATCGATACGGGTAAGTCAGGGTTGTCTCTGGTCGTGGTGGCCTTTTTTTATAGTTTGCTTTTCCATATATGTCGCTATTAGTACGTCCAAATGTAGGCGTTTTAACACATGGATAATTCGAGAGGCAAACACGAAGCTACCGTAACGCAGAGACATCAAATTTAATTAGCAAAAGTAACCTTTTGAACAGTTTAAGCAGTATAGCATAGCCATTCTGTGGTCTGTGAGCATAGCAGTGAAACATTCTTCCTGTCCTAATCATATACATAGAACTATAATAATGTCCTCCAAACCGATATCGGACAAAGTTAGTTCCATATATGATTACGGCAGTTAATAGGCAAATTAACTGGATTTTTTAAATTAAAAATAAGACAACTCTGAAATAATGTTTAATACCCAAGCATTTAGGAGTTGCTTTTTATTTTTTTTACTGTTACTGTTCCCAATCCACTGCGTAAAGCCTTAAACATAATTGTAATTTTATTTTATAAAAAAAAAAATCATAAAATCTTTATGTTTAGAATTTAGGATATTTAGGTAAGGTAGGTCAGCTGTAGGTACTGTGTTTATTTTCTATAATCATTTTCACTTCATATTTTAGCACATTATGACCTAAACTTAATATTCTAACTCGATAGCACTTAATAAATTATCCCATGCCATTAAATGAATCCGATACAACAACATTGGACAGAAGGGAATCTTTTGTTACAATATCGTTCCAGCAGTTTGAAGGAGTAATTAATAGGATTTTCAATAGAAGCTCACCCGCCATCTAATTTACATCGGACCCTAAACAATAACACCGAATGAAGACGCGCTTAATAACGGAAAATTGTCAGAAAATGACTTGCCAACGCTCCTCTTATACTTTTAACGAAAATTGATTTATTATTTATTGTAAATTAATTTCCCGGTGAACTCCTAAGCGGTTTAGATGAGGCTCAGTTTGGCCTGAGTCTTAAATTAAATAAACCGGACTGTTTCAACAAAGCCGAGTTACCTACGTCTTCAACGCCTTATTGTTACCTTGTCTTGAATCACGAATCAGTCCCGTTCTAGATTGACCTTATCAGTAATGGTAATGTTATGACAAAACTTCACGCAGACTTTATAAAGCCTATTGTAACTGAAAGATATTATAATAATTAAATTGTGTATCTTTAAAATAATATTTTGCTTATTTGTGGTTTAGTAAAAGAGTGCTCTAGACTTAAATCAAAAGTTACATTGAGCTCTGGCTTTCTATTAGAACATAATTGATTCCAATGAGATGCATTTTGTTTTAAAGACCGCAATATTGCTACAGCAATAACTAACTTACAATTCGTTTACATATCGATAACAAATATCAGACAACGAAAAATCTAAAACTTAACGTGGTACGTAAAGCCGTGAAATATTTTTTGTAAGGATGTAGACCGGCACAGAAAGATAGATATTGAATTTTCTTTATCCGCACCAAGTAATGAGATTTGCTAACACGCGCACCTACATTTACGCAGCTAGATCCCGGCTGAAGTACCTACGGGTAAGAGATTTACTAGCGTTCTTTGATCATTTGAAAATCAGTATCACGGCTTTATGTGCACACCCAAATGAAATGGTTTCGTTCCTTATGGATTGTTGTATTTTTCTCACTTTTACGAATTATTTATTGTAAAGTATTCTATGAAAATTACATACATACATCAAGGCCGTAATCCTAGTAGGCAGTCCAAAACAAGCGTCTCAACCAACATTCAGGCAAAAGTAAAATTAATTATTTGTACAAAACATGGCTCGTTAGAAACAGTAATCACCGATTTTTAAAAGTAGGTACTCTGGATGTATCTATCTATTAAATAATTCGGATATTATGTAACAATTTTAGTATTAAGCGTCCTAAATATGACGGGTGAGAAAGTTGATCGGTTTTTTCTTATTTCATTTAAAATTATGAATTATGAATATGAATCTATGAACATGTGAATTTCATATCAAACATC
This sequence comes from Glyphodes perspectalis, assembly GCA_951394215.1. NCBI lineage: Eukaryota > Metazoa > Arthropoda > Insecta > Lepidoptera > Crambidae > Glyphodes > Glyphodes perspectalis. Next base: position 7,459,163 of record OX596204.1, read on the forward strand.
TAAGAATTCATAATAAAACTAAAAGAACGTAAGTTCGCTCGTAAATTTAAGCGAAAGCGAATGATCCTTCCGTATCTAGAGAACCTGCATTTAATCAAACTACTCAAATAACGCTAATTGACACTTTGTAAATGGGAAAGTTTGATAAAGGCATGGACATCGCACCCTCACAGTAGACTTGCCATAAGTTACGATTCGAGTAGGACATTTGTTATTACGGAAATTCGAGTTGTTGCCGGTACTGGGTATGCGGATCACTAAGGAATATTGTTCTAAAATAGAATTCATGTTCAACTAAAGGCTCTACTTATGTTGAAAATGATACTCATGTGCTGAATTGATGTTAAAGAACGACTTAACTATCCAGAGATAGAAGTGATACAAGATTTTTTCTTATTCATTACCACCGTCCACCCTCTTAGGTCCACATGCGCGATCGAGGATTAAGCGCTAATAGAGGATTACCGCGTGCTAATAATACCGTTGTGCTAATAGCTCGTAATCGCCTAATCCCGGTTGGCTTAAGTGAGACCCAGTGATGTAATCTTGTGACGAAAAGATGTACGTACGTCTTTAAAATCGAAATTTGTTTAGGCACTAAAACATATCTACGAGTACATATCATCACGCCCGCAATCGAGGTGTGGGCAGAGTCCAAGAAGAAAGAAGCCCACATTAAGTTAAAAATAAAATTGTGTTGGGTTACGTGATAATTGTATGAAAAAATAGTAAAGTGGTTAGCTCGTCCCTTACACATCACAAATAGTCGCCTTATACAACAATACAGTTGGCACATTATTTTTAAGACCCAGGTTAGCATGGGACAAATTTATTCTACACAAATTGGAAATAAAGGTATGCATAGTGCATACCATATCCTGTTATTGTTGTAAATCATAGTATGACTACTCGTCCACGTACTTATCTAACTAACTATTATATCAGACTTATACGGGTCCCATACTATGTTATGTTTGTTCAGGTAACGTTTGGTCCATAAAGCTTCAAAATCTGTCAAGGGTTAAATTGCGTAAGTAGAAATATATTTAATATAAACTAATAGAACCTAATACTATAGTATAGTATGGTAAAATAGTATAGTAGTATAGTATAGATAGTAGTAGTAGAACCTAATAAGGTTTTAAGTTTATTTTTAATATTATTATGGACTAGCTGTGCCAGCGGTGTCACCCGCGTTTATGGTTAATATTATAAAGATTATTTCCGTCATACATGTTTTCAATGTAACTTTAACCATTAAGGCTGCACACGCGACGGAAGCTTAAAAAATGGAGTAACTTCTTCCGTCTTCCCAACATTTCCCTTCACTACTTTGCTCCTATTGATTGTAGCGTGATGAAAAGTATACTATAACCTGCCCAGGAGTATGAAGAATAATTGTACCAAGTTTCGTTAAAATCCGTCGAGTAGTTTTTGTTTCTATAAGGAACATACAGACAGACAGACAGACAAAAATTTTACTGATTGCATTTTTGGCATCACTATCGATTACTAATCACCCCCTGATAGTTATTTTGAAAATATATTTCACGTACAGAATTGACCTCTCTAAAGATTTATTATAAGTATAGATAGATAATAATCTAATATGTACTAGAAGTCAGGCTTTTCTAACTTAATAATTATAAAGATAATTTATGAACTCAGTCAATATTGGATTAACATTATAATATGACAAAAAAATATCATGTATAAGTACCTCAATATTATGATAAAAAATCTCTTTAACAGATCGGTGAAAATATTCGTTAATCTAATCGTTAATGAACAAAATAAACGTTTACTATATTATATTTCTATCGAGCAAGGTATTTTTGTCAAAGGATCAGTTGTTAAATTTCATATATTTTATAGAAAATGTGGATCAGCGGATCTCCCCTTTCAGAAGCAACAGCCGTACATAAACCGTGTTAACCTATTTATCCTCTCGGCAGCATAAAACAGGAGTGGCTGCTTGTCAAGCATTCGTTTCCGCTACTTCATAGAATCAACTCCGCGAGTCATAACAACACAATAGCTGCGCTATGAATACATAACAAGACATTAGTCCGCGTATGTTGTAGCGTTTATTAGCTTCACACATTTGTGGGAAAACGAACACGCTTTATAAAACATTTGAATTTGAATTTGATTATATACTAGTACCGAGTAATAAGTCACTTGAATATCATATTACCTAGTAGGTGTTACAGTTGTAATATGGCAACTTTGAAATCAGTTTCATGTAATAAAGGTACAACATCTTTGTGTTCAAACTATATTTCTTTTTTGCTAGTTCATAAATAGGTCTATTACTGTTACCATACTGTATCTAGAATAAAAAAAATGACAGTTTTTTATACCTATATTGTTTTATACATATATTGTTTTATTTTTAAAGTATTAATAAATAATAACAAACAAAACAAGTAAGTCTGTATATTCAAATATCAATATAAAGCCAAAACAAATAGTCAAATTTGTCTGGTTCCCTAATTTAGGGTTACGACGATGGTCAGAAAAACCAACGCTTAAATGTAACAACCGGACTCGTAAATCCTGGATCATGGTCAATGGTGGGGATGAAGTGGTCCTACTACATCAGAACGAAATTATTATTATGTTAATTATTAAACAATGTTTGATATACAGGTACGTACATTTGGAACTATTGTGTTTAGGTGTCATCGTTAATGCTCTTGTCTTCTCTAAGTCCGTAATAGTTGTATTATGAATACATAGCAGGACATTTGCCCGCATATGCCGTGAGCGTTTATTAGCTACACAAATAACGGCGGTAAATTCAAACACCGTGGCGGTCGCGGGTCCCCCGGGCGCGTATCTACTTAATAGTGCTGTTAAAGTGATCGCTTCGTAAACCTGAACACTCGCAAACCCAATTAAGTGTAAGCGGCTTCACTTTCGTGCCAATTAAATTCGAATTCATCGAAAATTTCAATGCACACTTATAAGATATTATCGGGAGTTGGTACATTTAAATAGTATAATTGAAAATACTTAAATGTATTTAATTTTGCATCGTTAGGCCATTTCGTTTCGAGATGAAAGTATGAAATGGTGCCTAAAAGTCTTCTTTGAGTATTTCCTAGATTTAGTGTTGATAAAATCATACTTCCTAAGTTTTTTACTAATATTATAAATGCGAAAGCAATTCTGTCGGCTTCTTATTCATGCCTAAATGCGTTAAGAAAACAAATAGGCGGTTTTTCATCCAAAAAATTATAGTTTCCACAGGAAACAAGAATCTATTATAGTCTCCGTAATAAAATGAATTTCACGCGGATAGAGCCGCGGGTAAAAAGCTACTTATATTTGATAATTTATATAATAGGCTATTTTCCTTAAAAAAACATATAGTCCACTATTGAGATTATAAAAAAAATATTGCTTACATATTTTTTCATTTGTTCAACAAACTAAAAAATATGATGATACAGCGCGTAAGTACCGCGTGACGTCACTAGGTGTGTAAAATTTTACTGTCCAAGTGACGTAAAGCCCTAAATTTCAGATCTTTGAAGCGCTGTATCTTTGTAATTTTTCGAGTATCAGATAAAGGAAGAAATACGTATTCAATATTTTTTGGTAATCAAACTTACGGACTAAAAAAATTTTTTGAGTATAATATCTATTGTTTTATTAGTATCATAACCAACAGCAGCGTTTTATATCTTTATCTTACTAACTAATATTATTGATTGTGTTTTAATTGTGACTTTCAATCGTACACTTGTAATTTTAAAATCTACACTTCTACAAAATCTTATTACTATTCTTGCCCCCTCGTTATATCTAGATATAATTTAAACTGTGAATCCATAAGACTACACTACTTGAAAAATTCCGTGGATATTCTTGATTGGATATTACATGACACATTTTTATGTAAATACAATATACCTTTCTATGGAAGGTATGTGGAAATAAAAAACAGTACGGGAATTGTTGATACGATGCGAGCACCGGCATATATCAATAGCAGTACCGGGAATGGTAAACAACAATAGAGAAAAGAATTGGATGTCAAAGTGAATAAAATATAGTGACGTAGACACCGGTCGTCCATTGTACGCCACAAATTACTGGCTGCTATTTAAGATACCAATAAATCGTTCCCTTTATTTAGTTTTTCTGTGACGCAGACGCAATCGTATACTTTGGTTACGCAACCCTTCGCTTTGCCGTGAATCAGAGTTTCGGGAGACCTTCACAAATAACGTACTCTATACGGTCATCGATAACAAGGAAAGCTTGCTTTACAGTTTTTTGTGTGCATCGGTGCGTAAGGAATACGCAGCTAGGGCCAGGCTAGGGCTGTAACAAGGTATTTAAGCAGAAGTTACGAGATACCCCGGCCCAATAGCCGCTGTAAATAACGCTCTATCTGCGAAGCGCCGCCGCGCACCCTGCCAAATTGCTTGGCAACCTCCTCAGACTTCCTCTTTGAATAATATTATAACAGACCGTACAACAATGCAAAAATAAAACTAACTCTCGAATCCGGATATTTATGTCCAGTCTTAGAGAAACACGACACATTCATACTACGCGGAGCCAAGTGTTTAATACTATTTAATTAAATATACTGGGTGCCAGGAATACGCCGACATAACTTAATAGTTATGTCGGTAAGAAAAAGTTAATACTTTTTCTTCAAAATTATTATATTTTGTCAACTTGATTGGAAATCATATAGGTAGCTTATACATTTGTAAATATAAATACAAACTAAACAAAGAAAGCTAATCCACAAATTATAAAGCATCATCATGAAAAATCCATAATTCCCGTAAAAATCCTAATATAAATGCGTAGAAAATGAAAGTAATCGAGAAAAAATCTTGTCACGGCGGGATAAAACCAACAGAACGATGAATTTTTTGCGCAAGAAAATTACTTATAGGCATTGTGAGGAAAAGCGGTGTCAGGTAGAGATTAAACAGTGTTTATTGTAATACTTTCAGAGCCGAATTGGGAAGTCTTTTGAATTCGGAATGGAAGTGGCTTAATCCTAAATCTGTCGAAACTGAAAATGTTGGTCAATAGATTTTTTAACTTATTGGTAGTATTCTGAGCTGAGCCGAGTCAATTTAAATTAAAAAGTTGGACGTTGAGTTAACCTACCTATAAATTTTTATCTTTCTTACAATTAAATGGGAAGACAGATTGAAAATTAAACATTTGAATGTACCTTAACCCCTTACCTTAATAAAACGTTCAATCCAAAAAGGGAAACATTTAAATTTATATGAAACGCTGTTATATTAGAAAACGTATTTTTAATTCATTTTCATTCTTTGATTAACTACCTTTAAGAAAGCAATCATAGCAATTGTTATGTTAATAAACGTTCTTTCATGAATAAATATAAATAAATGGAAGAAAAACGGCCAATTGCCTAATGCTTTATCTGTTTTAATTAGTTGGAAAACTTTTTGAAAGCAAATAAATTGGAGTTGAAATTATAAAAAGGTACGTCTCATTAACTGACAGCTGCGCGTCAATTAAACGTAAAATATAGTCCTTGGAGACAGTGGCGCCGCCGCGGCCGCGGGCCCCTAGCCCCTCGCCCGCCTGGCCCTCCCCCCAGGGCTACCAACGCCTTTATTGACTACTGCTAAATGCGAATATATGGAAAACTCATTAGGGACCCGTAAGCTTACATTTCTACAGAAACAGTAATTAATTTTAACTCAACGTGTAGTCAATTCAATAGATTTTTAAGAAAATCCGTCTATATCAGAATAACTCTCCGCTGAAACCGGCTACATAGCTTCGCAAAAATTATAAAGATTTTCACTTCTGCCAGTTTTAGTTTAAGAAGGAACTGGCCTTTAAATCTCACCACTCTACTTTGCATATATTTTTTAATGTGCCAACAATGATATTCAGAATACCGACAGGATCACTCTGAGTAGGTACCTTATCCAAAACGATATCTTTAGTGAATTCCTGCGAAAGCATTAATTTGATTATGCAGTTCGTTGTCCGACGTCTTACACTGAGTATCGATTACCTAAAGATTCTCAAGAATGGGGCGTGAATAGAACTATTACTCCAATGATTTCATGCTACGTATTATGTGCCCTGCCTACTGCTACATCAATTTAACGACAGCAAAAACAATTCTTCCACAGCGTTTTAAATTCAATTTCAATAACTCGTTTACCCCAGCTCTCGTTGCTTACAATAACACCCATAGAGTTACCACATTGTAAGGAAACCTGCTCACTCAAAAAAATGTAACTAAACATTTTTTATTCCTCCATCTAACTAGGTATATTCATATACATATCTAGAATTTCTAAATATAAAATAATCACGGCCGAAGAAAACTCATAGAAACAACGAAATACCGCTAGTGAAATGAGTGAATCAATAAATCTTATTGAAATGTTCTTGACAACCCATAGATTTAGAACTTTTTGACTTAAATTTATGTGACAACCCTAAAGAAAACTCGGCTTCTCCCTTCGCGATCTCATTAGTGGGACTCAGAATGTACAATTTGTTCTGATACAGACACCAATTGCTACTTTTAAAACGTTCGCCACTCATTTACTCATTTAACGTAAACAGCGTTTTGTTTCCTTTCGATTACGGCTCGGTGGCAATTACGGTGGCTCATTAAGTCTGCCGCGCTTCTGCCTCGAATATATGGACTTGTGGCCGGCTCACTCAGGCGCCGGGTTTATTTGCCATGCTACGTGTTATATTAATGGGAATTAAGACATATGTTGTGCAAAATCTTATAACTTCACAGCCTATTATAAAGGTTACTTAGGAATTGATTTAGCAAAATATCGTTTGTTTTTTCATACCCATAATCAGGGCCGGATCTACTGTAGGGGCTTTTTGGGCTGCAGCCCAGGGCCCCGTAGAAGATAATACACATATCTAACGAATAGAACGAGGGTCATTGTAGCACCTAGAAGTAAACCATTTTGGGCTCCTGATATGATTAGCCCAGGGCCCCACATTCAAAATCCGCCTCTGTTCATAATCTAGAACTTGTCAATCGGTAATGTTGGTAATTTATATCGATATATTTGTGACTAGAGTAAATTAGATAACATATACACGCAATCAACCTAATTCAAAGTATTAATTAATCCTATTTGTACGTACTAGTAATCCTATATGTGGATAGATTAATGACAATACACAAAATATACACAAGTATTCCTTTATACAATAATTTATTGGTAAGCCCTGAGATAATCAGATCAATCAAATATTCAGATCCGATTTGAAACACAATTAAATTATCAGCCGGTTTCACTATTATCCATAGTATCTGTCTAATTTACACGATTGTGACATAATGTAGATTTGGATTTCATTTTAAAATGTATTAGTTTAGTATAGATTACATTAGGTAACGTTTGTGCTGAAACGTAGCTAATTTAAACTTTCGGAAGTAGCATTGGGTAAAAAAAATTGATATAACAAAATATCGATATTTTTACAGAAAATAATCGATATATATCGGAATTTTTTTTTGATATTTTTTCATATATCAAAATTGATATATTTTACCCCGACTAGGTAAACATATTTTTTTTCTGCTTATCCTTTGTTCTTGATTGTTTGATTAAATAAAATATTATAGGTAACCGTTTTTATTATACTTAGGTAACCGCTTCTTGGGCTTGTCGATACATTCGAGAAGTATCGATTCGATATATATCAATATATTTTATCCATTTGCCTATCCCTACTCGGAAGTTTTCTTAGCACCGATAACATCGTTGTAGTTGGCCCATCGATATTTGAAAGATACATTTATTTGACATACCTAAAATACAAGGAACAAGCTTAAACCCTAAGGCTTGCAACTTCCTGTTATCTCTTCGCGTATTGTGTTTACCTTCTCAGAAAATATCAGTATAACCATTCATCTCAAAATTCCCGGTATATACAATAGCGAATGGCTGAACATCATATTCTCGTTTTAACAATAAAGTGCAGTCACGTAGGTGAGCACGCCGACATTAAATGTGCCGTCGCAAGCGCAGCGAGTGCATGCATTAATGTCGTCCGGTGCAGTTGACCCCGTCACCGATGTTCGTGACGGGTGTTTTTGTTAAATTACCATATCAGTGACAGTTCAATGCAATATTCAGTGTGCATCATACCTTGCACGTGGGTTAAAATCCAAGAACGCACTTCTAAATTGAAATGCACAATGTCACTAAGACATTATAAGGAAATCTGCACAATCAATGAACATAGTTAGTTATATAAACTAAAATCCATCCAACTCAGATGGTAAGAACTGGTACTTTAATAGCGACTTACTACGAATATAACGCTAAGGATTTTTTCCGAAAACGTATAAAGTAGAACACTGTTTATTAAATCTCTAATGCATGACATAATTAAATATGTTAATCATGTGTTTCCCTGTGTATTTTATCAGTTTTCCTTCATCTATCCATCAATCAAATTGACTCTTCACAACCCATTTTTAGATATTAGCTCCTCCATGTACATGAAATCCTTTCCCATCCAGTTTACCTCATGTCCATCAATCAAGCAGGCGTAGGCGTCGAAGATTTGTGGCCTCAATACAATACCTTGAAATCGTCAAGCCGAGAAGCCATATCGCGACGAATAGAATAACAAAGATGTATTCAAAATAGAATACCGGCGGCTCACCGGGCACGTCGTAACTGACTTTCACCACCCCTTCACTGGGTGCAGATGGTCCTGACAGATATTTTGTATAAGTATAAAATAAAAATGTTTTTCCCGCTTGCACAAAACCGGTCACTACTTACTGAACACGTCAATAACATTCTCCATGAGCACTCCGGCGGAGTTGACCTCGTCTCTGGACGCAGATGTTTTTTTGACAGTCAGAGCTTCTACTTTGACAGCATGATGTATTGATGTGTTTGGTAATGCTAGTGAAATAAAAGAGAAAACGGCATGTAGTGTGATTAAGATATTGATAAAAAGTAAAAATTGTTGTAGCAGAGTAACTTAAACCTACATATACTTAGTAATGAAGTATTTTAATATTAATTACAAAATTACTAAGATACGAGTTTATATATACTATACAATAGTAACAAAAGACCCACTTAAGGAGTTTTAGAAAGTAGCATTAGTTCCAACTTAAGTTTTACTACTATTGTTTAAATAGATTTTTGAAAGTTATTTGTACATACAAAATGGTCACAATGACGAAAAGAAAATAAGTTCGGTACCGTCGAGAAAATCTAATTTAGAATTGCATTAAACTTTACTGTTTGAAAGGACGTTGTCGAAATTATTTTGCGCACAAAATTTCAAGCCACATTTTCAGAAGAATTATCCATTTCATCTTGTGCATCCCAAGTAAAGCTTGCTATTTGGGTAAATGCTCTGACGTACATTTTGTATTGTCCGTTGAAAATGAAAAAGGTTCGGATAAGTCAAGGGTAAATAATGAAAGTTGGTTTTAAATTCCACCTTTTCTATTTTTATGAGTTTATAAGAAATGTATTTTATTCACTTTTCGTAGATACCTTACCTTACCTACGGGCGGATTAAGTTTTCTATTGATAAATTTTACATTTAGCTAGTACACTGTTAACAATAAAGTCAGCCAATATTTAAATAAATTGCATGCAGATATTTTGAAACACAATATTTTAAACGCCAGCGTATTTGGGCGTTGTTTGCGAGTACGTACACGGCGCACGCCGCGATAGCATTCACCGCAATTTACACAATGGCGTACATACCTAAAAACATTTGGCGCTAAGAGGAAATTTATGTTGTGGTTAGAACGTGTCTAGTTTAATCCGCAGCCGAGATTCCTGGAAGCCGCACAATCTAAGTAAGCCGAGACTGTTAGAACTTTCATTTCCATTATTCCTTCATGGCGCTGTTCCAGCAGTCTTCCTAATCCGGGCCCGTGTGCAAACCTTTCTCTCCCTTTTGCAAGTTTCTTTCTGAAAAAGTTACAAATTAAACTTGGGGACGTGATTTTCTAAATAGAACTATTCGTTCGTTTGAGATCACACAACCTGGGGCCATTTTAGGAATGCCTTTGTATGTAGTTACTACCAAGGACCTGCGTAATATGTTAACTTATTTCTCTAATGTAGGTACATATTTAGATTTCGTTGGGGTTTATGTAATATAATCTACAAAGCATATTCAATGATTTGTTTAATAAATACATATCACAGTGAATGAAAATTATAACTGCAATAAATTGCATGAACTTAAAACATCAGCCAACCTATTAGCTGCTATCTTTATACTGCCAAGCAGTAATTTGAGACATTCTTATCGAAAGATTCTAAAATAATCTCTATAGTAAAGTTTTTGTTATGGTTCTAGTCGTTAAGAAGAAATAATACAACCAGCGAAGAATTAAGGTAATACAACCAGCAACAAACTTATAACACTTCTAGTTAAGCTGCAACTGCTTTGCTAGTTATAAGTCGAAAATGTAATAGTGGTCTTTAACTTTGATATTTATTTTAGATGCCATGCGGTTATATGTGGTTAATATTAAAATGCCTTATATGATTCAGTAGTCTACAGTTTTCAACCCTTCCAGTTTCACCATGTCTGTTTCTATTTCGTCTTAACTCCAAAGATGTTTAAATTAATCACCAACTAAGAGAATAGTTATTATACCATTTCAAATTAAAAAACTTTTATAGGGACACAGATGTAAATCAGGACAGGTAAATAGATGTAAATTAGGTGGAGGTTGAGTAATAGGTACACAATTTCCTTCTATGCCTATTTCTGTAGAAAGATTATATAATTAGGCAAACAACGTTGCAATAGAGTTATTCATTTTCTAAATTTACACAATCTACACGTACTATTTTAAGCTCGGACTGGTATTACATTGTCTCTGGTTTTGCTTTGATTATTTAACGCTTAGAAGGCATCTTTCAATTTTGGGAGGTTGCGTCAATATACCCACGCTTTTCCATTTAAGTAGGTACGGGCCTTTGACCCAGCCCGCACGAGTGTTTTCAGAGTAGTGGCCAATCTGTTTACCGGTTCACATTCAAAGGGCTACTCTGAGAATTCAAATACGGCGACTCTTACTAAGCTTGATGGATGACAATGAACGATTATATGTAAGTTAACAGTGTTAAAAAAACTTATCCAAACCTTTTTATATTGTAAGAAAAATCATTAAGGACTTGCAAATTGCGATACGAAAATAAATAAGTAATACATAGAAAATACTATATATGAATTTAATAAGAGCTCCCTTAGCTCTTATAGCTAGTCAGATTAATTTTTGAAACATTTATGATATATAAGATATAGGTGAAGAAATACATACCTATTGTATAATTACCCATATAGGTAATTTACAATATATATATATATATATTTATATTGTAAATTACCTAAATTACCTATACCCACAATTGTCCATCTGACCCAGCCCGGCTTTATTTTTGGCTGAATGTGGTTGAAGGGGCTTGCTGCCCCTTCGACTCTGCCTACCCATTCGGGGATCGTGGGCGTGATGTTATGTATGTATATATATATATATATATTCTCGAACTGACGAAACAAAAAATATTCAGAAGTTGAAACTTGATTATTTGTTTTATTTATGCTTATATGCGATTTGAAATAATAGTGTGCACTTAATGGTTAAGCTATGCAATGAACAAATAGGTTTTTTGTAGTAAACATATTTAAAGTAAACATAAAAACACAATGAATCTCAAAAAGGATCTCAACCCACGCGGAGCAACAAAAATGTTGAATGGAATAGCTTTTTTAGCACGCCAGTGCTTGTACCTGCTAAAAACGCTAAGTTTTAATGGGACTGGCAGGAATGTTTAATATTCAATCAGTGCGGGGTCACATTGTGGCTCCTCCCGCCACTCGACGTTGAGTGGGGTAATAAAGTAATAAATAAACAAGTAGCTCGCCTGCGCCGCGCCCGTGCTCGCAGCCGGCACGAGCCCGCACTGACACTAGCCTTATTTCTGATACTGATTTTCCTGACGCAAATGGCGACGAAGAGACATTACGTTCAACGTGCTTACAACCAATAGAACTATCTTTAATAATGTTACATTATAAAAGCGGGTTCTGCGTTTTTCGAGCTATACCTGTTTTGTAATAAAAATTGTTTAGTGACATGAAATAGGGTACTATAATACTGGGATAGTTATTTATAATGGCGGAAAAATTGTGCAGCAAGCTAGTTTTTGTATTTTAATTAATTTGGATAATTCTATTAATATAATTAACACGAAGGGTTTGAAAGATGACAACGACAAACAATTATTCAAAATCTTTAAAAGTTTACGTAAAATGATTACATTCATAAATTGTGTAAATTTCCGTACTCAAGTCACAAATGTGATGAATCCTCATGACTCTATTGTAAAAGTTTTTAAATGGATATTGCTTAAAGTTTTAACAACTTTGGCAAGTAATGTGACATATACGGAACAGTTGATCCGCAAAGAAAAATCTAAAAAGGCAACCCAATATCCATGCAAACGAAGTTTGCGGGCGCTGTTAATTCAGTAAAAATGCGTCAATATTCTGCTAACACTCTTTTATGCATGACATTTTTATTATTCAAAAGTATAAAAATGAATTTCTATTAAATTATACCAGTATAGATGTAACCTATATATAATCAAGAGAGAACAGTATGTTCATGGAAATTTAAAAAAAACGAATAATAACTGACCACTATTGGTAGGCTACGATAGACTACTTACGTAGTATTTGTAAAAATATAGTAACGTCGCCGCGTCGTAGTAAACTGTTGTTGTATCGCCGACTATGAGGTAGCGGCTACGAGATTTTTTTTGTAGTCAAGTGTTTTTTCTTGATTTTGGCAGTGACATACAAATATTCTATTCTATCATCTGTCTATAAACAAATAATAGATTACCACAGATAAATGTTTCTAATAAATTAAAGCAGATAAAATTCGTTTAAACATCCCACACAAAAGACTTGCGGCTGGTATGGCTTTACGGGTTTGGCGTTAAATTGTTTATTCGACGAATTTGCATTTTTGCATGAGATATTTTGTTTTGGGTTGGTTTTAACGGCAATTAGTAGGTTTTTATAAACGATGTTTATATTTAACCATTATACAAAATATAAGTATGAACATACATTTCTACTGTTTTTGCGGTTTGTAGAAACTTTAAGAGCTCTAAATTTTACTTTAATTTTGTACACAATGAGAATGTAACGATGAGAGACAATCTGGTATAAAATTGTTATACGAGATTGTGTCTCATCGTTACATGTTAGATGTATATGAATAGATAATACTTATCGTTTCTGCTAATTGATTAAGGTGTTCAAGTAAAACGAGTTAAATCGTCGTATCCGCGATCAGCTCGCCCTTTGGGTCGGCTGCGGGCTGACCTCATTCTCGTCTATCGAGCCATTCGGTGGGGGCTCTTATTATTTTGAGACCTGTCCCTGTAATTACAAAGGAGTGATTATGTTCGTCAACAATTACGATCGTTTTAATGGTAATAAGATATCGATTCAAGTGACCTGAGCACACAATATTTTATAATTTGTACCGTATAGTTGATGACTGTAAAGCAATTTGGATCTTATTAATTTATGTAGGTGTAATCTATAATATAATAGTATTGTTCAGATGTAATCTATAAAAAAGCATCAATGGTAGATATAATCATCTGATTTCATTTCAACACCCTCCTTTCTTAAAGTTATAATAATGTAATTGTCATATTCATAGAAGAATCTTAAATTTAGATAATTACCCGGAATAAATCGACGACATAAAATGATGATCGACGCATAATGCAGTTTAATATAGAACCGCGGAATTATAAAGGCGGCCAAGGCGGCATTCCCGCATCGCGGCTATCTACAGCCAGCAAACTTGCCTCAAACTCCGCAGAGAAACTAGTCAGAAAATTAATCTTATCTCAATTTTCTCCTGTTTTCCTCCTGGACTGTGTTTAATTGTGCAAGTTTTGATTACATGCAAACCTAATGCTCGGAATTGGACCGAGGTCGTTTATATGTCGAATATTTACGACAATGTTTTTATGACCAACTCTTAAACCAGGGCTATTCCATTTCCGATTTAACGAACCTCTAGTGACACTAATTCTAATGGAAGTTTTTAATCATTTGGAATAATTCACTGGGGATCTTTGTTTATTTTTACAATAGGCTTTGTTCAGTTTGCTCTGGATTTTTTCTCTTTTCATTAGAAGTAAAGGCGAGAACGAGCCCGCACCGTCATTAATCAATTCACACTCTGTTACTAGCGAATATGAAAATGAATTGTATGAATAATAAATTATACGTACCCAGAGGCAGGTATTATTTGAGGAAATTGTTTTGGGTAACAACACGTGGTGGAGATGGAGAGCTGGGTTATATTAACCTATCGGTCAACTTGAAACAATGCGCCCAACCTTTTTCTCATATTCATTTGTCATTGTATTTTATTATGCCCTTTTTCTTACGCTATCTTACAATAAAAGGTAGGTAGATGTTGAAAAAAAAAACAGAATGAACAACTTTACTAACGTAAAGTTGTTCATTCTGTTTTTTTTTTTCAATTTAACGATTGTTTGAATTATTCAGTTTGGATAAGGATGACGAAATAACGTCGTTATAGAGCAGCAAGCAGCTCTATGACATGGCTTCGTGGGTAGTGTAAAGGAAATGCTCTTAAATCTAGACATGGATGTCTATCTATTGACCATTTATAAATAAAACTGAACTGTTAGCTTAACTTAAATTTGAACTGTTAGCCTTAGTTACTTTGGTATGATATTTAGCCTCTTCAAAAGGCTGAAAGGTGGTTTAAAACTTTTTAACATAAATGTATGTTGATATCTTCAAGATATATGTAAGTTGACATCTTCGAAAATTATATTGTTTTTTTTTTTATTATCTAAACTGTGACTATTAAACATTTGTTCCGACATTGCAAACAAATTATGGAGTTAAAAAAGCAACTCTGGCTTAAAATACGTAGCTCTGAAAACCTACAATGACATACCTCCCCTAACTTTAAAGAGCCACTTTAGGTACCATATTTTCAGCGTATAAATAACACAAACTTTTTAAAAACTTGTTCCATAAGAGTACCCTTTCCGAGGACAAGTACAATTTACGATATTTTTATAACACGTAGATTCATACTCTATGTTTTATGAAGGCTTCTTTGCTTATCTCATAATATCTTTATGAGGATATTTAAAATCTTTTCTCTCTCATTTCGATTTTAGAGATCCGTAGTGAGATGCCGAAATCAGAATCATTTGTACATTGAGTTTTTAATTGATATATTTTAAAACATTGTTTATAAAGTACGTATTACGTATTTTTGTTATCTGTATATTCGTCTGTCTTCTATAAGTATATTATTTAACAAATAAAATTTAATAGGCTTAACGATTTAATTATATTTAGATGTAGAAAAAAAATTTTGCGGTTACACCAAATTATGGATTATTTTAGAAATTCACGAACAAAATTAAACGTTTCAAATTATTTTCACCATGATT
The DNA here is from genome assembly GCA_951394215.1 of Glyphodes perspectalis. Lineage (NCBI taxonomy): Eukaryota > Metazoa > Arthropoda > Insecta > Lepidoptera > Crambidae > Glyphodes > Glyphodes perspectalis. The sequence goes on from OX596204.1 coordinate 7,474,708, forward strand.
GTTAAACATGACAAGCATGTATTGACAAAATAAAATACATTTTACAATTAAAATACATTTTTGAAATTTTGATTTCTAAATAAATAAATTCTTCAGATTGACACGCCAATTCCTTAGTTCCAAACTAAGCATTATGCTTGTGCTCTGGATACTAGGTGAACGGATAAATATAGTTAAATACGTTTATATACATCTATGACTCAAGTACAAATGACCACGTTCCTCACACGAAACATTTGCGCCTAGTTGGATTTGAACCCGCGACCCTCGGTTTAGTGGCCAGGGTCTCAGACTACTCGACCAAGGGGCCAGTCAAATTTCAGATGGCATTTTATAATTTGATAGTAATACGGTTATGAAATGGATACGGAGCCAACCAGTCTTCGGTCGGACGCTCTTATAGTCCAAGAAAATAGGCCTTTAAATACGAATTTGAGGTAAATACTTGAATTTTTGATATAAGTTACTTTGAAAGATTTAAAAACGAACTGTGTAAGTTTTTTGTAAAATCACCCCCGAGAACATTTGAAAAAAAAATAAAAAGTATTTGTTTTTGAAATTTTGGGAAAACGGTAAGTAGTAGAAAAAAAAGGTTCAAATAAAAGTTGTAGAGCATCAGATTTTATAAAGAAATGCCCTGTTTATGTTTTCGCTAACATTAAAATTATCCGAGGTAGGGCGGTTAGAAGCTTGGGGATGATAGTAATAGTCCGGTCAGTTTTCCATTTTAATTTGAAAGGATAGGACCAACGGGAAAATTTGTGTGTGTACTAGATATTTAACAATCCAGAAATTCAGGTCTCTGACACATCAGGTTAGTTAAAAAAAAAGCGCGGATGATCGAAAAAGGCAAATAACTCATGAGTAGTGCAAAATATTGAAAAATGCTAAAGGTAAAAGTTATAGATAATTGAATTTCCTACAAAAATGGTATCTGCATATTTTTTCATAAGTGCGATACTTTTCGCAAAAAACACGCCTAAGTGTAAAATTATTTAAAAATGTTTTTTATCTTTCAAGTTTTTCTCAATAAATAATAATGCGTATAGCTACATTATTAAGTCTATTTTTCAATAATAAGCAACACTTTATAAAATATTTTTTCCTTACTAAGATGCAATTTTTTTTTCTCATCTAGACGGGTTTTTAATGCAGAATTTAAATCCTTTGGCTTATGCGAAATCCCTCTACTTAGTACCTGTAATTTATTAACTTTCATTGAATAAAGAGAAATGATCAGTAGTGACTGCCTGACCGAGTCAGGATTTCTTGCCAAAACCGAAACCGAAACCGAACCGGCAGCTCTCTTAGTTTTGGCTTAGGTCGACATAGCATGTTGAAATGAAGTGTATCTTTACTTTTATGTCTCCTAACCCGGTATCTATCTGTAATAGTGAGATTAGAAAAAAAAATGGTTTCGTTTTTTTCTTTTGTTCAAATAAATTTGAATGACAAATACAGCGCGTTAAAGTTACCTGTGACGTCACTTGTTCCGTAAATGCGCTGCGCTCTAGATTTTTGAAGCGCTGTATCTTTGTAATTTTCCAAGTATTCGATAAAGCAAAAAATACGTATTCAATATTTTGATAATTTTACTTACGAAACAAAACAAATATTTGAGTCAAGTAAACAGGAGGAATCATCAAAAGCAAAGAAAGCCAAAAAACCCTTCACAGTTTAACATTTTATCAAGAACAAAAGCCTAGAAATCCAACTCACTGAACAAGATCTTAAGCTAGACAAACTCATCGACCAAGCGGATATACCAATATACCAATACTGAGGAACCTCTTAATAACAGTAATTAATAAAATTATAATAGAGTAATGCCAGCTTATACAGTTGCTTCTTGGAACATCAATAGCCTGGTCGTTTATGTCATTATGTTGAAATTTTACTCCCATAGCATACATTGATGTACTGCTTGTCTCTGAAGCACAACTAATATTCAATCACATAAGTGCTTTATTGAAGCCTGTAAATAAAGATAAGTTCAACAGCATTACAATCAAGGACTATCACCACTATTGACTGGCCCGTTGGTCGAGTGGTCAGAGACCCTGGCCACAAAACCAAGGGTCGCGGGTTCGAATCCCGCTAGGGGCAAATGTTTCGTGTGATGAACATGGACATTTGTACTCGAGTCATGGATGTTTATAAACGTATTTAAGTATGTCTATCCGTTCACCTAGTATCCATAGCACAAGCATAAGCTTAGTTTGGAGCTAGGGAATTGGTGTGTTAGTCTGAAGAATTTATTATTTATTTATTATTATTATCACATTTACTCAATCTTCCATTCAGACGGGACTGCTCATGCAGGAACTGCTGTGATTGGGAAAAGAAATATAAACCATAAAGTACTACCAAAATATAAAACAGTACATCTGCAGGTAACATCTGTCATGGTGCAAGATGAATATGGTCAGCTAAAACATACAACATATGAAAATCAATGTCTATCTGTAATAGTGAGATTAGAAAAAAATATTGGTTACGTTTTTTTCTTTTGTTCAGAAAAATAAGAATGACAAATACAGCGCGTTAAAGGTCCCCGTGACGCGCTCACTCCAGACACTCCAGATTTTTGAAGCGCTACCACTTACCATCGAGCTAGTGGTAATAAATACGTACATAGATTTGAAAAATACAGAGGTACATGCCCGGGTTTGAACCCGCACTCATCGGTTAAAAGGTGCGTGTTCTTACCATTGAGCTCTAGTCTAGTTTAGTCCCGTCAGTATTATTTCTAATGTTTGGTCAAAGCTTTTATCAAGACATCTGATGATGCAGTGGCACCAAGTTTCACAAGTCCCTTAGTCCCTAATGATATCCAGGCTTTAATATGTGACCTCGATGACTTCAATTGGATGTGGATTATACTCAAGAATATCTCTTTCCCGACAGTTAACTCTCTAGACTAGCTATTTAGCATGCTTATGGCGTATTGTGTGGCGTATAATGTGGATATTTTGTGGAGATATAATAACCCCCCTTTGTTTTACACGTCAATACCTTACATCATGCAATGGCGTGAAGTAAGTTCGCTCTGCCTACCCCGCTAGGAAAATGCCCTAGCGGGGTAGGTAGAGCGAACCGAACGCCATATGGCACGGTCCTAACACACCTCACTCGCTTCTTTAACATTAATAATCCCTTCATAAAAGCTCTATGGTTTTGAACTTAACTAAACTAAACTTAACGCCACTTCCCTAGTGGGGTAGGAAGAACTTATAGTGGTAATGATTTGTGTATGATCTAAACTGCTATCATAACAGCTTTCAATATTTGAATATCGCTCTGAGAATCCATTAAAAACCAGAAAGTCTAGGACCTCTGGTAGTTTCTTGGGATCTGTGGGCCAATATGTTTGATAAATAAATATCCCACGACATCACATACATTGATCTGACTCCGAGGTAAGTAGCTTAAGCACTTCTGATACAGATGTCAAAAACAACAGTGGTAATACTAAAATATACTTAAATATTGGATATTAACACCCAGACCGAGCCATCGAATCGGGTGAGAATCCTCGTCCTCACCTCCGCTAGGTCCAAGCATGGCGGGATGAAGCGCGAGAAGCATTGCTCGTCATATGGTCGGAAAGACTTGATAACCCGGGACCTAGCCGGGAACTAGTTGATGTAATAAGTCCTCCGAGACTGGGTCAGCTGCAAACATGGCGAAATGACATTCAACCTGGCACAGACACTAACTGGCCATGGCTGTTTTGGTATATTTGTGCCAGGTGACAGGACGCGAACCGACGGCAGTTTGCCATAACTATCATACTGGAGCTATAGGCTCAGCCCAGCACACCCGGGAGCTGTGTCCAGCATGGTCAATCCCGCGCAGTCACCTGTCTGCGGTTATAGGTGGAGACCTCACACTGCTGACAATCACACGAGCTATGGTGGGCAGTGGGGAGGCGTGGCGCGCGATGGTGACATTTTGCAACACCGTCATGGCGCAAAAGGAGACGACAGAAAGGGAGCGGGAGCGAGACCCGAACTCCCAGCCCATGCGCCGCAATAGGCCCGGTCGGCGTCGTGCGCATTTCACGGCACGCATGCCGCCTTAGCCTGCGCTAGCTAGTGATGAATCGGGGGGTCCATCACCGGCATCCAAGCCAGACGTAGACGCCCCTTGTGTTCCGGGGCGTCTAGTCGAAGTATAGCTCGATGGAGCAATGTTAAAGTCGTCCTCGCAAGAGCGACCGCAGGTGGGAGGGGTTCGTTGGTAGGCAAAGCGTTCCCAGGGCTCCTCTCCAGAAGCGATGCGGCGGAACACCCCGGGTGTTTTAGTCAGTAGGAGTCTGACATACTTCCGCAGTTCCCCCGAGCCGTGGAAGATCCATGACGGATTACACCCGGGGTAAAAAAATAAGAAAATAAAAAACGGTCACTACGGAATGCACTATAGAGCTTGTCGAATATTTTGTGTGACCTGTGCTGAATACGTAGACGTTGTTCTTGTCAAGGCTTTTCTTCAGCTCTCGTCCTCTTGGAATAGTCAGACGTGACTCCCATGCAAAGAATTCAGACTTAAATGCAACATTCTTTGCATGGGAGTCTCGTCTATACTGTTTTACCAAAATATAAAACAGTACATCTGTACTGTTTTGTATTTTGGTAGTATTTTATGGTTTATATTTCTTTTCCCAATCACAGCAGTTCCTGCATGAGCAGTCCCGTCTGGATGGAAGATTGAGTAAATGTGATAGTCCTTGATTGTAATGCTGTTGAACTTATCTTTATTTACATAGGCTTCAATAAAGCACTTATGTGATTGAATATTAGTTGTGCTTCAGAGACAAGCAGTACATCAATGTATGCTATGGGAGTAAAATTTCAACATAATAACATAAACGACCAGGCTATTGATGTTCCAAGAAGCAACTGTATATTATAATTTTATTAATTACTGTTATTAAGAGGTTCCTCAGTATTGGTATATTGGTATATCCGCTTGGTCGATGAGTTTGTCTAGCTTAAGATCTTGTTCAGTGAGTTGGATTTCTAGGCTTTTGTTCTTGATAAAATGTTAAACTGTGAAGGGTTTTTTGGCTTTCTTTGCTTTTGATGATTCCTCCTGTTTACTTGACTCAAATATTTGTTTTGTTTCGTAAGTAAAATTATCAAAATATTGAATACGTATTTTTTGCTTTATCGAATACTTGGAAAATAACAAAGATACAGCGCTTCAAAAATCTAGAGCGCAGCGCATTTACGGAACAAGTGACGTCACAGGTAACTTTAACGCGCTGTATTTGTCATTCAAATTTATTTGAACAAAAGAAAAAAACGAAACCATTTTTTTTTCTAATCTCACTATTACAGATAGATACCGGGTTAGGAGACATAAAAGTAAAGATACACTTCATTTCAACATGCTATGTCGACCTAAGCCAAAACTAAGAGAGCTGCCGGTTCGGTTTCGGTTTCGGTTTTGGCAAGAAATCCTGACTCGGTCAGGCAGTCACTACTGATCATTTCTCTTTATTCAATGAAAGTTAATAAATTACAGGTACTAAGTAGAGGGATTTCGCATAAGCCAAAGGATTTAAATTCTGCATTAAAAACCCGTCTAGATGAGAAAAAAAAATTGCATCTTAGTAAGGAAAAAATATTTTATAAAGTGCTGCTTATTATTGAAAAATAGACTTAACAATGTAGCTATACGCATTATTATTTATTGAGAAAAACTTGAAAGATAAAAAACATTTTTAAATAATTTTACACTTAGGCGTGTTTTTTGAGAAAAGTATCGCACTTATGAAAAAATATGCAGATACCATTTTTGTAGGAAATTCAATTATCTATAACTTTTACCTTTAGCATTTTTCAATATTTTGCACTACTCATGAGTTATTTGCCTTTTTCGATCATCCGCGCTTTTTTTTTAACTAACCTGATGTGTCAGACCTGAATTTCTGGATTGTTAAATATCTAGTACACACACAAATTTTCCCGTTGGTCCTATCCTTTCAAATTAAAATGGAAAACTGACCGGACTATTACTATCATCCCCAAGCTTCTAACCGCCCTACCTCGGATAATTTTAATGTTAGCGAAAACATAAACAGGGCATTTCTTTATAAAATCTGATGCTCTACAACTTTTATTTGAACCTTTTTTTTCTACTACTTACCGTTTTCCCAAAATTTCAAAAACAAATACTTTTTATTTTTTTTTCAAATGTTCTCGGGGGTGATTTTACAAAAAACTTACACAGTTCGTTTTTAAATCTTTCAAAGTAACTTATATCAAAAATTCAAGTATTTACCTCAAATTCGTATTTAAAGCCTTATTTTCTTGGACTATTAGTCGGTTTTTATTACAATGCGGTGCTTTTATTACGGGATCCCGCCATACCAAGTGCCACCGCCCGAGAGCGACAGGACCGAGGAGGCAAATGCCAACTTGCAAAATGAAAATAATTTTAATAATTCAAACAGCCAAGCGAAAATGTTTTGAATTCAATAAAATTGGGTCACCATTTTATTTGGCACTTATATAGCTTCACTTAGTTGTCTGTAACGTACATTTTTGTCTATGTATATCAAGAAGCGTATGTCAAACTAAAATACGTATTACTTACATTGTTTATAGATATTATTTAATTATGGGCAATGGGTCCAGGAAACATGAGTAGATCTTGTTTTATTATGTCAGTAAAATGTGAGCAAAATATCGTTTATGAACTTCTGTTTTAGGACAAAAACATGTTTAGTGTTCACAAATAGAAAGGTATGTAGTATTTAAGTACCTATACAATTAGTTAGATCTGCAAAGATCCGAATTTTCAGGAAATATTTCAGCGTCAATGAATTCATTAGTATATTCTAGGTTTAAACATCTCTAGACTCGTATTTATAATCAAGTAAAAGTTATTACTTGACTAAAAGTAATTACTTAAGTAACGATTTTCATTCTATAGTTAAGTAATTGCTTGTAATTAGAACTGCCAAAAGTTAGACTTCTTAGCCAAGTAATAGTCACCTTGAGTAATAAGAACACGCGTTAGAATCGTCTTTTTTGTTGGCTCAAAACCACCTTAACCATATCTTAACCACCGCATGCCAGTGCGGTGGTTAAGATATTGATTTTGAGGTTATTTTTTAAAAATGGAAAGGATTCAAAGCATCGAAGCGGCTTTTGCAGTCATAGACAGGGCCGGATTTAAATTTGTGCCGCCCTGGGGCACTGAAGAAAATGCCGCCCTATGACTTAAATTTTATTTTAAAAGTTTTGATATCTTATTTCTTAAAAATTAGAATAACTAATTAATTGCAGGAAATTTATTATGTATTATATATTATTTATTATATATTATGTTTAATTTATCAATTCCAACTTATCAATTCCAGAAAATAAAAATATCAACTTTTATTGTATCAAACCTTTATGGAAATAAATAAATTAAGCTATTTGAATAGTTTTCACTTAAATTTCCTATATTATAGTATACAAAATTTTAATTTAATACATAATGCATAAATTATATTCCTTGAAAGATAAAATGTTTATTTAAAAGAATTAGTTAATTATATATTGTAAATGAACTTTTTTCTCAGTTTCCAAATTTTGCCGCCCTGGGCACTAGCCCCGACTGCCCCTAGTGTAAATCCACCACTGGTCATAGAGGATATTGATAACGATATATTAGAGGACATTGAGGTGACTGGAACCTAGAAATCCCAACATTTACTGTCGTGATGTGAATCCATTTTATGACTATTCGGAAGATGCGCTTCTCGATAAATGTTGTGATTAATGTGATTTTACCGAGAATTACTGATTCGTTACAATCAGAGACTGAAAGGGGGCTTCCTTTAAGTCCAGAGTACCTACCAGTTGCTTACTGCCTTACGTTTTTATGCCATTGGTAGCTTTCAGATTGTGTGTGGAGATATCATGCATATTTCCTAATCAACGGTGTGTCAAACAGTAAAGAGGATTAGCCGTGCATTGGCTTTGCTAATAAGAATATAAGAATGGCTGTTTTTCGGTCTGCCTTGGACATATTTAGTTAGTAGGTATTTGTTTACTTTACAGAAGAAGCAGTGAATTCTCCAACAACAACGAAATTATTAATTAATAAACATACAACTTGTTAACTTGAGACAAAACAAACAATTATGCTATGAAAGATAAAATCACGTGTCAGTGATTAATCCCAGAATAAAAAAAATAACCACCGAAACTTAGTTGGGTTATGTCGTGTAAAACGATTTGTTACTCCGTACATTAATTTTAGTTTAAAGATATTTATAAGCTATAAAAGTATTATTAAAATGTTACATAATTTTTTTCAACAACTAATTTTAATAGAAATGTACCTTTTACCTACATTAAAATATTAATAGAAATATACCTTTCACCTACATTAAAATACAAATTATGAATAATAACAAGTATTTGTAATAATAACTTAGATAGCACGTTTGCACTTTGATGAAGCGAAACACAACAACAAAATGTTGCTAGAGAGAAACTACAACCAAGTGCCGACTTTTTAGAGCATTTGCTTATAAAGCTAAGTACGTTGCATTGCTTGACTATAGAAATAAGATTATGCATATAAGAAATCTAGCCCCAAGTAATGAGTTAATTAAGAAACTATTTAGCAACAAGTAATTACTTCTTTATAAATACGAATGTAAGTCTCTAAATACTTTTCGTACGTTGTTTTCCTGGGATTTTTAAATTAAAAACGGTAGTACTGAATTGTATTTTACTACGTGCTTAGGATAAATTAAATTCAAAATTTTCATATTTAACCACTGACGCAAGGATTTAACGAAAATGTATAGGGAAAGGATGCAAATAAGGAGATTATTTACACGTGCCGCCAACAAGCTTAAAAACAAACAGTATTATTTACCGTCACAAAACGAAAGATTGGTTCTATATTTTGTACTTTTGCGAAAGTTCCCGTATAAAAGTTTTGGTATTAATATTAGTACTCTTAGTCGCCAATATTCAGCAAAAGGCTTTTAATGAGAATTATGCTTTTAACATAGCAATTTTCGTTGTTATGTTAAAAGCATAGTTGAAGTTTATTAAAATGTTTATACTTTCTTACAGCAGTTTTACCTATATATATCAGTAACAAACAGCTCGCTAAGTTGCCTAGGTAGGTATGTCCTACTAATGAAAAAAGTCTGGGAATTAAGAGTTCTCAAAAAATAATAAGACTAAAAGATTATTATTATGTAAATACATGCTTTGCATGCTCTTTACCACATCTACATATTAATTTGAATCCTTTTGTGTCTTATTTTTGAGATCGACCGGCATTTGTTTTCAAAATTTATAATTTTAGTTTGCGTTCTATTTATTGCCCAGCCATAACTAAGAGAGAGAGAGACTAAACCGCTCAAAATTCATAAAAGCTACAGAAAGGGCGGAAACAAAACGCCCCAAAAATACGAGAGGTCCACATTTGTTACGCGTAACAATCGCTCGCGAGATAACGCGGTGACGGCATTGTGCGCTGACTTACAACAAAAGACAGCCTGCGCTGCACCCACCGCGCCTTTGAATATTTTGACAGGGTCATACGCCTTCACTTTAAATATGAATTTTTTCTGTTTATTTTCAGCCAGCTCGGTCATTACACCCTCTTTCGTAGGGTGGTTTTTACTATAGTGGTGTTTTTTACTATAGATATGTCATACGCTTACATTTCAGCTATTAAATAATTAAAAGCATTAAATACAAATGTCGAGAATTGTAGATATACCTACATAGTGCTCCTATATCTTTTCTGTCTCATGTTGGTCTGGGACTTAAAAAGATGTGTCAACTGTGTTACTTGCCTAACATGTTGTAAAAGGCGACTAATAGTATATCGGGTTTTGGGTATGTGATTGTGTAGGCGAGGCGACGAGCTAGCCGCTTTTTCACAATTTTCCATCTAACCCAGCCCAGTTTTATTTTTTATCTGAATGTTGTTAAAGGGACCTGCTGTCCTTTTGATACTGCCTACCTCTTCGAGGATTACTTCGGGCGTGAAGTATTATATTTGTAGTACTGATTTGAATTTTTTGGACAACTAACTTCAAGATGGCTCATGCGAGTATTCCGATAGCTACTGTAATTTATTCAAGTCCAAATATATAAAATAATATAACGCATGTAGCATCACGCACATAAGAAGGTGTATGCAGAGGCAGCAGGCCCCTTTAACCACATTCAGCCAAAAACAAAACTGGGCTCGGTTAGATGAAAAATTGTGAAAAAGTATTTATTTATTTATTTAAAAGCTTATACTACCATTACAGGTGCCTTAACCTAATGCGATAGCATAGCCATCCTTATAATTAATGAAGAATATTATTCTAACTAACTAACTAACTAACATATCTATTTATTTATCTACCTACAGTATAAACAATTAGTATAATGTGCATATATAATATATATGTAACCTATATATATGTAGTTACAAGTGGCTAGCTTGTCACCTATACAATCACATACCCGAAACCATTGTCGCCTGTTACGACATGCTAGGCAAGAAACACAGTTGGCACATTATTTTTAAAGCCCAGACCACCATGGGACAATGGGCTGGGTTAAATGGAAAATTGTGAAAAAGTAGTAGCAAGTGGCTAGCTCGTCGCCTACGCAATCACATACCCGAAACCCGATATACCATTAAACGCCTTTTACGATATGCCAGGCAAGAAACACAGTTGGCACATTCTTTTTAAGTCCCAGACCAACATGGCAAAATAGGCTGGGTTAGATGGAAAATTGTGAAAAAGTAGTTTTAGATACCCAATAATTCTTTTCATTACCATTTTTTTAGGTAGTTATGCTATTCCCCCCCGCCGGGGTCCTCGGTTTGTCGTACCGGGGGGGCTCAGTAAGCCCTGGACTTGGAACATCCAGGGCTGAAGCTAAGAGGGACCTCGAGGTGGGCCGCGACTAGTGTCTTGCCAGCCAGTCGCGGCACCGGCCGCAGCTTTGCCTGCGGCTAGACTTAGATTGCCGAGGAATAGGAGGAGCTGGGTGTTGTTGTTGCCCGCCTCCCTATCCTCGGCAACCCGGCAGGGGCGCAGTGCCGTTGCGTTGCGGTGGGCGCGGGAGGGCTGGCACCCCCGCGCGTACAGGGCCTCGCCCTCAATTTGGGTCGCCGGGTGGAAGGCGGCCCCTCCTACGAGACGCTCTCCGCGTGTCCCTCTGGTATAGCAGAGGACACAGCGCGTGAGTGTGCCCACGACGCCGGTCACGGTGAGGATCGGCGTCTGATTCCTGGGCGGAGAGGGTTGAGACATGCTGGGTGGCCTAGCACGTCTCGACGATGCGAGCGTGCTCGGTGTTGTGCATCCAACGCCTAACGACCGTGGGGTGCACCACATCGACCAACGCCGCACGAAGTGAGCCGCGCAGTGCGGCACGCGCGCCTCCGGAGGAGCTGCCGTATAGTCCTGGCAGTGGGGATACCGGCTCCTCCGGAACTGCGAATCGGGAGGCCATATTTCGGTTTTAGTCGGTTCGAGTCCGACACACCGCCCTCTGTTTCCCCAAACAGAGGGTGACCGGCTCGTGGGAGGTTCCCCAATTAAAAAAAAAAAGGTAGTTATGCTATTAATCTCAGATTAGAGAACAAAAGGCAGATGGACCGCTCGGAACAAAGATGTGAGGCAAGAATTAAGCTATGAGTGCGTGACACACTGTAGGAACATTGTATCCTAGTGTGCGTGTAAGTTTGCCAGGGTAATGAAAAAAAAGTCCCACTGTTTTGTGTGTTTAATGCTGGAGTAATATAATATTGGTTGGTATTGTAACATGTATTTAATTATTTATATCTTACATTAAAATAAACAGCTAAAATTTATTTTTTGAAATATGAAACTTCATAATTATAATCGACATACAAAAAATGCAATCTTAGCAGCCTTTATTTTGTACCAATTTCTTGAAATATTGCCTTTTGGCATCTATACATGAGACTCATACTAGCAGCATCCCGCGGTTTCACCCGTGTAGTTCCCGTTCGTGCGTATAAGGGGATAAAATATATATCTAGTAGTTTATTCGTTACATACATACAAATAATCTTTTATCTTTATAATAATAGTGTAGATTACGAGTATTTGCATATTACCTTACTTCAAGGAAAATATTTCAATGTAACCTAGCAACACTACTCAAATTTCATTGAAGTTTTGTGTTCCAAGTAATGAGAAACAAATAACAAGGAAGTATAATATCAAAATATTTAGATAATTATTACTTAACTATGGAACGGTACTCAGATTTCTCGTTTTAGTTTTTGGGAACAATTTTTACAATGTTTAAACACACAAGACGGCATTTTTAAGAATTCATTTAAAACACAGATGTCACGTACTGTCAACGCAACGGTTTGTTTCGAACTGTCTTGAGTTTTTATTTGCTTTCAATTTTATATTTGCTTTCCCGGCCGCACTCTCGTGCCTGTGACGGGTCTATCTGCCTTTTGTTCTCTAATCTGAGCTATTAATGATTTAAGCACGTACATAAACACGTAATATCTGGCTATCTGCTTGTTAATAAAGTAGATGATTAGTTAATCAAACTGAAATTAACTATCCGTGACAATATAGCTATTTGGTATCTCTTACGTATATGAAATGCACGATCCTATCACGTTACACATAGGCATTTTTTTACGGCACAAAATGCGGTTGGCTCTGTTATTTATTACCTAAATGAAGATTTTTTTTTAAAGAAATTTTCTTTATCTAGGTGTAAAAAAAAAAGACTTCTCTACATTTTTTGTTTTCATAATCATCTTGGCATATATTAAATAATTTAATCAATAATGTTCTACTAATATTATAAACGCGAAAGTTTGTTTGGATGTATGGATATTTGTTACTCTTTCACACAAAAAATACTGAATGGATTTTAATAAAACTTTAAGATAATGTAGCTTATATACCCGAATAACATACAGGCTATGTTTTATCCTCGTACCACGCGAGCAAAGCCGCGGGCAGAAGCTAGTTGGTCATATTTTAGTCGCCACCCACGCCTTTACTAAAATGTCAGCCCTGGCAGATTTCAAAATTGTGAAATATATTTGAATTAAAAATACTTAATTGAAACGTGTTTCGTAGAAAGGATCTTGTTGTTGATAAACAAATAAACCTAATCCTTGTTTATTCCAACAATTGAGGACAATGTCAATAGTAGGCACGTATAAATTGTATAATAGCTACACCGATGCGAGAATCCGAACGTAACAAGGTTCACTTTGGCCCGTAATAGAATATCAATGTGTGGATCATCGTTTCTCCGAAAATAATCCGCGTGTGGAGTGCCTATCCATTCACAATTTCGTGCGCCCGCTCTAGGGTACGAAATGGGTAAATCAATAACAGTGAAAAGGCGTCGATTTCTGATTTAATTTGGAACAGCGATAATATTTGTGGAGGCGCCCGGAGCTGGGTGCGCGAGATAAAAGGCTTGTCGGCTGCTGAGCCAGTCGCACGCGCTAATCGTCCTCTCCAGGCTCTTTGTGTCACCATCAGCTATGTGACAGCGGCCTTACGTGCCCCTCATTTGCGTAATTGGCAACATAAATCACTGATAATTACCAAAAATTGGGAAAATCAATAGTGCGGCCACGTGGAAAATCGAACGTCAATTTATATTCTTTAGCGGCAATAGATATATTGAATGTTAGTATTCTAAGAACCTTTCCTGACAATACAGACAGATTCTCAGAAATGAGCAAGAAATATTTGACATTATCAATTACCAATGACGAGTACCAATTTCAGAAAATATTTAGAACTAAGATATCTAGTTTGTCCTTTTTAAATTAGGACATATATTTTATTAAAACAGTAGCTTTACTCGTGTCTGGATATTCCATTAACTGAAATAGACCATTATTAGGAAACAAGGATGAGATTTTAACGTGGCGGCAGGCGAGGTAATGATAGTAAAAGTGACGATGCCGGCCCATTGGCCCGCGCCAACGACCGGAAATTCCAGATAAGTCCAGCTAGGCCTGGAATACCCCCTCACTATTTCCACCTCCTTGGAGAGTAACGATTCGCTTTGAATATCCGAATCAAACTTATTTGTTACGTTGTCATATTTCACGTATCAAACGAAAATATCTTTTCGCCATCTCAAAGCAACATGTAATGTTATCCGACATTTTATTCTTGGATACTATTCAAATGTCTTCGTGTTGCTCACATGAAAATCTATTTGTTATATGATTTACTATTATAGTGGCTGAATATACGATTTTGGGTGAATCATCTTGAAAGACAAAATCAAAATTACTTTTATGACATATTTAAAACTTTATTTTGACCGACTTTAATAAAGTTCCCCATTCCTCGGAACAACGTTGATGTAATATGGTGATGTTGAATATAAAATAAAAACTTTTACAATAGAGACGAGTGATTTTTTTCAAAGAATGTGAATGAACATATGAACTGTCGATAATGTTTTTTTATTAATCTCACAGCAAATAGATTTTATAACCAAATTATCATAAAAGTAAATCATAGTATTTCAACATCTTTTATTAACATACATACATACATAACATCACGCCCATAATCCTCGAAGGGGTAGGCAGAGTCAAAGGGGCAGCATGCATGCACCATGCACATTCAGACAAAAATAAAGCCAGGCTGGGTTAGATGGAAAATTGTGAAAAAGCAGTGACAAGCGGCTAACCTGTCGCCTACACAATCACACACCCAAAACCCGATAAACTATTAGTCGCCTTTTACGACATGCTAGGCAAGAACCACAGTTGTCATATTCTTTTTAAGTCCCAGACCAACATGGGACAGTCGGATCATTTATTAAGATTTAAATAAAGCTTCCTAGCAGAATGCAACAACAGGCATTGAACTTTAATTTCCATTAACGCTTATATTTCAGAATAAATTAATATCTATGTAATTCTAAAAGTAATTTGTTTCTGTATTACATCATACACTGTAACAAGAATATTTTATGAATTCATTACTACGAATATTTGCCACGAAACATAAACGTTAACAACATTGCCATCAAAAACCATGAAAAAGACTTTGACTGGCGTGCACGAAATGTGCAGGTAGGAATAACTGGGGTCATTTGTTTACTGACAAATGAGGGGCCGTGAGCGATAATTTGACGGGTGAGACGACAGAGGGTGTAAATCCGTTGCAAATGACAGGTCGCCTGACCCCATCGCGCCGAATGAGACGCGCCCGACAATGAATGCAATCAATAATTTGCATACCGTGAAAGAGTCGCTTTTGTCTGCTTTATGAACCTTTTCTTTGTAAATTGGGCGTTTTAGTGCAGTTGTTTGTAGTGTTATAACGAATATATTATTATCTCGACCTCTATGACTTCATAACATAAAATGATACAGAGATACAGTAAGATGTCTACAATTTTGGTTTAAGAGAGCTTGACTTTGCTGGTATGTTAGATAGTAATGATATTATGATATAGAATATTAAAAGTAGGTTTGTACTTGGTGAACGCAGAGGGGAACTTCTAGACCACTCTTAGACCCGCCTCTACGTAGATTCCTAAAAAGTAAATGACGATATAGTCGAAAGGCACCATTTTCACCTTAGGCTTTCATCCCGAAATGAACTGACCTACTCGCATTAACTTTACGGTATTAGTAAAGATAGTAATTTTACATACATAACATCACGCCCATAATCCCCGAAGGGGTAGGCAGAGTCAAAGTGGCAGCATGCCCCTTCAACCACATTCAGCCAAAAATAAAACCGGGCTAGATTAGATGGAAAATTGTGAAAAAGCAGTGACAAGCGGCTAACCTGTCGCCTACACAATCACACACTCAAAACCCGATATACCATTAGTCGCCTTTTACGACATGCTAGGCAAGAACCACAGTTGGCATATTCTTTTTAAGCCCCAGACCAACACGGGACAGTGGGCTGGGTTGGATGGAAAGCTGTGAAAAAGGAGTGACAAGTGGCTAGCTCGTCGCCTACTCAGACACATGCCCAAAAGCCCGTAAACCATTAATCGCCTTTTACGACATGCTAGGCAAGAACCACAGTTGGCACATTTTTTTTTTTTGTCCCAGATCAACATGGGCCAAGTCCCAAACCAACATGGGACGCATTATACTTAAAATATATGAAATCTAATGCACAATCTCAAAGCTAGATTCCACAGATTTTGTACTCTCGATGTTGATGTTGTGTTAGAGAACTCTATATCGAATATATTTTTATCCTCCACCGCAAGTTCTTGACGTAGCTTTAGATTCCCACGCGAACCGTTTCGCGTCGCAACGCTACCTTATTTGTGTTTTAAACCTCCTCCGTGGTCAATAAGAACTTTTAAAATTTTCCCATGAAAACAGTAAAACTAACCAACAATCTTGCGATAAAACATAACTGCGTAGGTATTTCACTTAGCGATATTAAAATCCCAAATATTGGAAAAGAAAAATATTTTTTGTGAAGGTTTCGCTTGTCTGTATTTGTAATTCACTAAAATATTTCAATTTAAACAGAGGGGCGTTCGCGAGGATATAATATTGCTGGCGGGTAATAAACTAATACGAGGAGGTTATTCCATTAATGTTATTGAAAAGTAGTCGTTAGTGTGAGTGGCGTGGAGTGGCGGCGGCGCGTGAGCGCGAGGCGCGGCGTTTCGTTTGGAACTCTTCGTATGAAGTTAATTGGATTTTTCCGTTTGCCACGCCGTGTACGTGTGCTGTTTGAATAATAAGTGCCTTAATAGTATTTTGAGGTCCTGCTGGCGTCGCTTTTTTCTGTCACATACGATTTTTCCTTCGATAGAGAATTAATTATGACTTGAATTGAGTTGTGAATGTAGGCATATTGATTGTTTAGAAATTTATCTTTTAATAGGTCGATTACGACACATTTTAAATATCAAAATCTACCTGTTTCAAGTAAATAATAAATCAACTGTTAATTTTTAAAAAATTAAAAATTAGTGACTAAGTATACCTACCTACTTATTAAATTTCTGTTGACTTTTATTAAGCCCTGAATACGTATGAGTAAGTACGTTGTTAACAAAATATAATAGTCAATTTATTTATTTTCGTCTAACAAAAAGCTCTAGCCATCGGAATATGTTGCGTTGCTAATAATTACAAATGTGAGGAAGGAGAATTAATCATTTCCGTACACAGGTGAGCTAACAAAGCCTACGCAACGTCATCCCAAATAATGCCTCCTCAAGTATTAGCAAGACTGATTACAAGCTTAACTGTTAATTCGTCTAGTTACTTTGTAATTCACGCAGCGTTCCGTAGGACTGATTAAAACAGATTGACATAGCGAGCTAGGATTTAAAGTAAATAATAGTAATTGTATTTGTTGAAATTATTTACTTTTTTATATTATCTATAGATAAGATTATTTAATTTTATTTAACGAAATAATTAATTCAATTCAAATTCAAATTCAAAATCTCTTTATTTATATAGGCTTCAAAAAAGCACTTATAAATAGTCAATTTAAACAGAAAAAAGGATTACCACCGGTTCGGAAGGTAGAATCTATCGAGAAGAAACCGGCAAGAAACTCGATAGTTACTCTTTTAAATGCAAAGATTTACAATTTCGTGCTTAATATTCTATAGGTACTTATTAGGTAACAACATTGCAGGTGAACACTTCATTATGAAGTTAAACATAAATGCTTATCATTTAGGAAGTCTTCAAACATATAATACTTAGCCCTTTTTCATTAAGAACGCTTTAATGCACAATTTGAACTTATGTGAAGGTAATGCTAGTAGACTTTCTGGAAGTTTATTAAATATTTTAATACTAAGACCAATAAATGAATTACCACTCTTCTGGAGTCTATGGTTTGGAACAGCAAGTTTGTGTTTATTTCTAGTATTAAAACTATGAGTGTTTGACTTCTTAGGAAATTGGTCAATGTTTATATATATATATACATAATACAATCTAAAATAAATTGTGATGCAATTGTTAAAATGTTAATTTCTTTAAAAATATCTCTAAGAGAGTCACGTGGTCTAAGGCCGTAATTGTTTAGGAAGCAGAAACAAAAGTAAGTCCTTAAGCTATTTTAGAATTTAAACAATTTTGCTTAATCAAAAACGTGTAAAGCACTTGTTAAGTGTAGGTACCCATACGCACATGACTACCATACAGATTACACTATCAGTATTACTATACACATACGAGTAGATCCCAGTTCCCCTAGTGTAGGTACTTCAATAATAATCTAATTAGCAAACAACAGTTTATGTTGCATTTTATGTTGGTCCCGGGCTGAAAAATAATGTGCCCACTGTGTTCCAAGCATGTCGTAAAAAGCGACTGGTATTGAGTTTGGTTTATATGTATTTTTCTGATTATGTAGGTGCGAAATAGCCACTCGTCACTATTCTTTAATCCGTAAATTTTTAAATTATAATTTCCGTATAACCCGGCTCAATTTAAATTTTGTTAAAATGTCGATTCGTTCGAAATTCAGATCGCGAAATAAATTCACTTATTAACGAAATCATCGAGCTTAAGAGAGAAAAAAAACCAGGGGTATGCAAGTATTCTGTCGATGTTGTGTCGGAATTGTTATCTGGCGAATATGTGTGATGTCGCAGCTGTGTTCTGTCGAAGTAATGGCTTGACGAATGTGTATGTTGTCGAAGTAGTGTGTTGTATGACTAGAGACCTGTCGAATATGTGATTTGTCGAAGTAGTGTTCCGTCGAATAAGTGTAGGTTCGAAGTAGCGTCTGGTTGTAATAGTGTTTGTCGAAATTCAGTACAAGACTCCACAATACATATATAATATATATAGCTATAGTAGACCCGATTTTTTCAGGTTTGTTTTCACCAATATAAGTAACAAATACCTCTGAGCTCAAAGTGGAATTCATTGAGTGACTTCGGAGGACTATCATAATGGATGTATGATATAGTGGGTAGTTTTTACATTTCAAATATTATGTTGGGTTGGTTTATTAATTGTATAAATTACTTATTAAAACTACAAATATCCTATTTGAATGATTTAATATGATTGCTGATATTTTTACGGTATGTCATGTTTTCTCTTGATTGGCACAATATTATTGGTCATAATCACAAAATTATTATAGAAAGCCCTACAATACTATATTTCCTATCTTCCTAAAATAAGTCGGCCTACATGACTCGCAAAGCTTTTTTATATATATATTTATATAAGATAAATATTAGCGTGTACATAAAATATTTTCCATGTTGGTCAGGGACTTAACAGGTGACGAAAGGTGTATAGGGTTTTGGGGTTGTGATTGTGTAGGTGACGAGCTAGCCACTTATCACTATATTTTAACAATTTTCCATTTAAACCGACTCAATTTTATTTTCAATTACAAATAGTTGAAGGGGCTTCCTGCTCCTTGGACCATTTAAGAATTGCGGACGTATAATATATCGTACGTATAATATATTTTTCATCTAATGCAATCCGGTTTTATTCTTTGCTGAATGTGGCTAAAGGGGCCTGCTGCTACTTTGACTCTGCCTACCCATTCGGGGGTTATGAGCGTAATGTTATGTACGTATGTATGTATGTATGTATATATATATATATATATATATACTTAAAATTAATTTATTTAAGTATATATATATATATATATATATATATACTTAAATATAAATAAATAAATATCAGATATCATCACATTTGTAAATGTGATTTGATTCCAAAATCAACAAAAGTACTACAAAAACCCAGGCCCGAGACAAATACCCGTATGTATTAAATGTGTTTCGTGAAATTGAAGCTCCAAAAAGAATATATGTATTATGTTATTTTATATTTACTTCTTAGTCAGATCGGCAGCCACTTCAATTTTCAACCAGACTCACTAAATCCTAGATCATGGACAAAGCGGACCCCGTCTAAGAACGGGATCTACATAACGCTAAGAAGATGATTTTCTATTTACTTACTACTTAAATTTTTTGATGACATGACCATAAAATTACTTAAATTAAGCCAATATTGTCACGTACTGCAAAACCCAAAAAGTATACCCATGTAAGCTCAAAAGTTACGTATGGCTGCATATAAAATAATGAGATTTTCAATTGTTTTGTCTGTGCCATATTTTACTTGCGCCGCGGCCCCCTTATCACCTGACCGTGCACGCACCGATGCACACCGCCGGCAGACCAGCTGCCAGAAAGTGTATCTATTTGCAAGCTTTTGCTTTTTGCAATAAGCTATTAAAATGCATTATTTTATTTATTGCATATACCTACTTAGTCTTGTTTCACTATCTAAATCACTCTAAGATTATGGAAACATTATAACCCAAAAGTATAAGATACATGTGTAGTCCAAATAAGTAGATCAAAAACATTATTATACACTTTCATATACAGAAAAAGATTATACTTAGTCAGTATTAGACCAAATATGTTTTTGACTAACAAACTATCAAAATTAATTATATATGTAGGTATTGATTATACATAAGTAAGAATATTAGGTATCAATTCAATTGGCAGTCGATAATTCAAACCGAACTATTAAATATTATCAATTATTGTAAAGACTTGAAAAGAAAATCACAATGATATTAAATACACGACCTTGACAATTGGAAACAATTCTGGATGTAACATAGTTTATATATTTGAATGTAAAACCACGAAGGGAAACTAATTTGTTTGGAAATGTAGGCCAGAACGTATAACTAAATTTTAATATGGGTCAAGAGCATTGGTCGAAACTTTCACACTAATGTTCATAGCTCTGCGGTTTTAATGATAAATCAATTACTTACTCATGCGTTAACAAACGTTAATTTATATGCATTGTTTACTAATATCAATTAGTTGTTTTGTTGACAACGATAAAATGCTAGGGTGACCAGTGGTCAGCACAATTAAATTTTTACTATTAGGAAGTGAATCAAATGATATATAAAAATAATCACCGATTTTAATTTAGGATAATGCTGTTCATGAGAGTTATTAAGAGAGGGTGCATGAAGAAACGAGCCAACAACAGAAATAAGCTGTTGCCGAAAAGGGGATCGGGTAATCTAATTAATCAATTAAAGAATTAGCAAACTCTGACAAGAATCTATAGAGACCTTTTGGAGAAACGTTTGTAAATAAAAACGTACTATATCAGACGGTAATAGATATATACTTTTACTGGATTATACTAGGATATATTACAACATACTATATATAATTACCAAGAGGGTAAAATCTGATGAAATGTTGTGGGAGGCACAGGGAGGTTTCTGGAATGGTAGATGATGCACGGATCAAGTCTTCTCTCTTTGCAACATCGTGGAAAAGCATCTGGCCAAAAGCCGAAAGGTTTTTTGTGGATCTGGAGAGTGAATGAAAGGAATAGGGTGAATGGGGCGTTAGGAAACCTTCTAGGCAGTAGAGTCTTAAGCTAGAAGGCCCAGCTCGCTATATACAATGCTGTGCTGATTCCTACGCTAAAATATGGAAGCGGGAGTTGGGTATGGCAGAAAGAGCATGAAAGTAAAATTAACCGCGGTCGAGATGCGTGCGCCGCGTAAAATCTGCGGTGTATCACTCACAGGCTGCGTTCGGAATGATGTTGTAAGAGAATAGAATCGGTCAGAAAGAGCGCTGGAGTCAAGGTAAGATGAGGTATGGTCCGGTGGTTCGGACATGTGGAAAGAATGGATGACGAAAGATTGACTAAACAGATATACAATGCGAAAGTGGAAGGCTGTAGGAGGCGCGGAAGGCCCAGGCTCACCTACCACGACCAAATTAGTCGTATGTTAACAGAAAGTAATGTTAGGAGCCATTAAAACCGTAGAAAGCTTGTATAAAAAGGTCATGAAAGTTGAAGAAGCAAGTGAGGTGTGTAAGAATCGTGCCATATGTCGTTCAGTTCTCTCTTCCTACCCCGCTAGGGAAGTGGCGTAAAGTTTAGTTAGTTAGTTCTAATAGGGATGATGACTGCATTAACTCTTTATTTGGCACAGTTTTTTAACACCTAGTTTATAATAAATATATATTTGTTATACTATAGTAATAAAAGATGTAAAAAAAAAATAAAAAAAATCTGAAGTATTCTGTTTTTCAGGAAACCAAAACATGTTTTGCAATGTTAACTGGGATGAACATTTCATCCCAGTTAAAATTGCAAAACATGCAATGAACTACCACTGCTTTGTAATGTTTGATCTCGTATTCTCGGAGAGCAGCTTTGACTCGTAGAGGTCGATGTGCTGGCGCATTATCATCGAGCAGTACAAATTGGTGCCCATGGTTTACTCGGAATGGTCTGACAATTCCGTCAATGGCAACTGCTTCGTACATGTCTGCTGTCATGAAGTCTCGTTACGGGATCAAAAGCGTAATAGCTCCAATCATAATACCACCCCAAAAAGACACCGATTTCCCGCCTTGCTGAACTGTTCCAGTAGCAGTTCTCTGCCTTTCACGGTCTCCTAGTCTTCTGCAGACACGGACACGTCGGTTATCTGGATGAGTACTGATTCGCGATTCGTTAACGAAGATACAGTTTTGCCAAATGTTTTCTTCTTCATCTTCTTCATTTTGCTGAAGCCTAGCCCACTGCAATCTCCGTCGTTGACGTTGAATGGAATTCAGAGGCGCTCGCGAAGACCTCCCTGCTCGTAATCAAACATGGCGCAAGCAATTCCGAATGGTCTAAATCCTAACTTCAAGCCCAGAGGTGGCCCAAACTTCTGCTTTTATTTTAGTAGTATTGATTGTTGGGTCACGGGCTGCCAGCAATCTAATATAGCGCTTTTGGGCAGCAGTCAAAACAGTTGGGTGACCACTGCGGGGTCGGTCAGCTAAATAACCATAGTTATAACCTCAAAATATAACAAAAATAAGCGTAATAAATAATGGATGAAAACAGCACCGGGTATTTGGCATTGTGCACCGGGATGAACATTACTTAATAAACGTGCTTTATAAGGTATTTGGCAATGTTCATCACAATAAACATGCAAGTTTCTCAACACGTAACACATAAGAAATTGCGTAAAATTATACATTTCCTGCCCAAAACTATAATAAACATTCTCCATGTTTATTTAGTTAGTCAAAGCACATTGAAATCTTTACTTAATTCAATTAAAATATTTTATATTACCTTGCGAAAATTTAAGTCTTGCGGCTTGATTAATCATCATCATTTGATGATGATGATGATGATGATGTAGAAAATATGAAGTAATATTTTATTCACAGTGAACAAAATCAAATTAAGGTTAACACTATAATTCTATTTAGCCCATCAGTCAGATTATACAAAAATACTTGACACATATTTTTCGCTTAAAAACTTACAAAGATAAAGAGCCTCGATGTTTTGGAGTGGGGGCTTACGAACGTCACTATTTAGTAAAAATGGTACGAACGTCACGCGCTACTGGAATGCTTTGTATCATCGTCAATGTTTGTTTGACAATAAATAAAAAAATACGTGTTCAATATTTTTTTTATAATCTAACTGACGGACTAAACAGAATTTTTTGTCACCTTGCCTATTACATTATCACATATTTTCATAACGTAAAATACAACTACCTACTAAATTTGTCAATCTGACGGCACTCGGTTACTAGAATCAGTTAAGCCATATCTGTTTAAATCTAAATAGCCACTTTATAACTCTTTACAAAGTACCCTACACTAAACTTGTAGTCAGTTGATTATAAAGTACAGCCGAGTTTCCTTGTGCTGGCATAACTGAGCCCTTGGAATTACACCACTTGGCGAAGTTAAAAATTGTAATAACTTTGTTCGAAAGACAAAAAGAGAAAAAACTCCAACAGCTGGCTTCAAACTGAGTTACGCAGAGCTGTCGGCGCCTCGCGGTCTAAATTACCCGGACCGAGAAAATTATCTTCATTACATGTGTATTTTTATGCTTCTAAACGGAATTTAAATTGTATTGTATTATTTTTTTTACAGATAGAAGAATAGTATATTATTAATAAGTATTATTTTTTTAACTTACTAAGCTGTGACATGCTCGTTAGTGGAGTGGTCAGAGACCCTGGCCACAAAACCAAGCGTCTCTGGTTCGAATCCAGCTAGAGGCAAATGTTTCGTGTGATCCACATGAACATTTGTACTTGAGTCATGGAAGTCTATAAACGTATTTAAGTATGCTTATTTTGGAACTAGGGAACTGGTGTGTTAGTCTGAAGAATTTATTTATATTTATAAAAAAACGATTTATTATAAATTAACTAAACTTCACGCCACTTCTCTAGCGGGGTAGACAGAGAGAACTGAATTCAGATCTATTGATTTTGTATGTAAATAGTCCCCATACAAGTCCGTTTCGATTTAGACCTATCATCACAACTTACTTTCCGTATTATATGTTGTACCTTGATTTTCAGACGTAGAAGTGGAACTTTAATTGGTTACGAATGCCTTCAGTTTTACTGTAGACTACTGAATACTACATGAAAGGAGATATTTTTATTTAGTTACCCAATATAATATAACACTAAATCGTGGAAGTTTTACCCCCACTTGTCAAACATGAACCAGAACATTGAACATCCTTAGAAGAATTTGTCGTGTGAAATACCACAACAAGTTAGCCTTTAAACAATGTTTGTGTCTATTCACATGTTAGGTGCCTCGCAATCAGTGAACCGAGATCCACATTCGTGAAGTTGATTACGCAACAACTCGCAGCGAACTTTCCCAGCTTATAATAAACAGAGACACGGAAATTTATTCACTAACTTTGCCCTGAGCATAAAATTTATGGTACGTTTACCACGAAATTTCTCTACAATGAACGACTCGCTTGGGTTTTAAGCTTTATAACTTTACCTACTGCGGTCTACGATACGGATAAGCAATATTAGCAGCAAGAAGGGTGTATTATGTCAAAGCATTCGCGATTGGAATGCGAGACGTGTGGCTGGTATCAATGGGCTTTGATGACCAGCCTTGCTCTGTTAGCCTCCAACTAGGGCTGCCGTCATTAGAAATACGGACAAACCCCTGAATGCTTGTGGAATTTACCCTTGTGAGAAAAAGAAACCAACAGGCTTTAGGATCAATATACGCCGTTGATTGAGTTACTATCATCCAGTCGTTTATGTAGGGTCTTCTACATTTACGATTATTAAAAAATATAAAACATATATAAAATTACCTTTGAATAATGTGCTGTCTATGTTACCCTAAAAATACATTTAATTATGTCATCGAATATTAATACAAGTGTCTGTTAATTTATCAACACTACATTACACATGCTACAAACATTATTATGTATGAGAGCACCTATTACGAACGTGCTTATAAGCCAATAACATCACATTTTCATACAACAAGGCTCTAAAATCAGTCTGACGGCCATTAAGCATCGCGCTACGACTACACAGATGCGTGTATTACAAATAAAAACTAACAATAGTGTATTATAAATGTTAATTTACTATTCCACGACAATCTTTATGTTTTAATTTATATTACAATACAATCTATATAATAATGGCCTGCAAGATGTTTATGAAAAATTAAAAAGGAATAGGTACATAAAGAATGTAAATACGAATTCTACTAAGCATCGATGTTTAATATAAATATAAAAAATAATTCGCTCATTTAATTAAACGCACATGTTTGACCTCTTTGTTATTTGTATCAAGCCTTAATGTAATACTTATCAAAATTTGGAACCTGAGTAGGGTACGTAATGCTAATAAGTTGTGCACTTCACTTTAATTGCATAAGGAATATAGTTTATTTTAGCCTTGCAGCTCTAAAAGAATTGGTGCGTTTACAACCCTGACCGTTGGCATTTCTAAATAATGTAGTTCATTTGTTGCATTGTTTTAGCAACTGCGGAGTTAGTAAAGGAAAATGCTGGTATATTTTTATTAATTTGTTCACAATGCAGCATGCTTCTTATTCAAGTTGAACATCCTTTATACTGAGTCCGACGAGACGATATTTATTTAATAGGATTTAAAGCCGGCTAAGGATTAGGATTTTAGAGTCTTAAAACCTTAAACGTTAAATTGTTTATTTTACTAATATAATATCTATTCTGTGTTCTCGAAGAGCTATCTGAAGCCGTTTACATCATAAGATACACATTTGCCAAAAATATTAAAATAACAACGTAGAACATATAAAAATTTACGTTAGCAATTTAATAAAATAGAATATCAATTATACAGATTGGTATAAAAAGTTCCATAAACTATTTTGCTAGTACAAATGGATTTGGATGATAAACATATCGCTTTCCACATGTATCCTAAGTAAAGTGAGCAGAAAAGTAAAAAAAAATAAGACGGTACTCTGTTTTTAACAAAATATCCCCATAATATAGTGTGCAGGATATTCTCGCGGTTTACTCAGCAAATTAAACACGATTAATATAAGGTTTATTCTTCAATAAGCGTTCACACGTCTTTTCAACGTCTGTCGTCCGCCATTCGTCTCACATTCCTCTTTCAAATCTCTTCCGTCCGACTCTCTCACTCTACTACGTTCCTTCTTACACACTTCACATCATTCCGTTCTACGTATCTGTCATACATCATCTATCAATCCTACATTCGGCCATCCTGCATTCATATCTGCCCCCAGATATGTGTCTTCTCTAGCATTCATCAACATTACAATATACATCTATTAACAATACATTTGTATATAACTAAGAGAAACTTTGCTAAGTCGTCCGAGTAATACGTATGCCATATGAATATGGCAGTTGCAAATTTAGATTATTTTGGTAGTGTCACGCGTGTGCACCCGCCGCGGCAGTATCAACGCCTAGCAGCGCCCATAAATTAGGTTTTATCTGAGTCAACGGCTCATTAGCGTGGCATGTTGCGCCTATCGCGATGCGCTGTCGCCGCCGCAACGGTTTATGCACTTGTTCGATGCGACTGGCTGTTGCGATTCGCGACTGCAAACCCATTTCGTAAACTGTAATTGACTTTTCACATTCGGCTATCCAATTGCATGAAATGGGCAGGTGCGAGTATTTCACTTCTTTGGACTTTACCTTGTAGAATGGTATGAAAGCCTAAGATTGACTGTTAAGTCATAAACATGAATTAAAATTAGGAGATCGGTAGATTGGTATGGAAAATAGGTAGCACACCTACCTGAAATCGATGAAAGTCATATCATTTTTAACTTGACACCCGTGAGATATAGTGGGCTTAAAACTAACATGTAGAGGATGATAAGAATCACAACATTTCTGAGCACTATACTTAATAATTTTCTAAATATTCACGCTTCAATAACGGGAAAAACACTTAAATATTTCAGTGTATTGATCTGAACGGGCAGGTTTAATTAACCCGTGGAGCATGCGACTCCAATTAACAGCCGGTCGTGTTCCATTATTATGAGCCGTTTGAGTGAGTCGGAATAGCTTCAAAAATCGCCGAGTTGGTTCTAGAAAATCGTTCATTAGTGTGCTAGTCGCTCAACCGTAAAATGCAAATAAAACGAGCGACCTCGCTACAAACAGTTACTAAGTAGGTAAATAAATACAGAATGTTGTTTTTAACCTTTTCACAATATCAAGATTACTCTCGGTATTTCGACTATTGCTCAATTCTCGGGCAATGTACGCCACTGAAAATCTGGATATAAAGATAAAATGCTATGATATACCTAAAATTCCTATTATACCCATTATTTAAATACTAATTTCTATATTATTCACCTATGTGCACTAAGTAGGTATTTATTAGTCTTAATTTCCCAATAAGCACTAATGATATAAACATTTTAAAATGTTGGTTATATTTATAATGTATTTTATAATCTATGATAATAATAGTCTGAGCCGTACTCAGACTACTACTACATTAATAACCGTTTATTAATGTACCTTCTACGCCATGTTTATTACTGGAATAATTCAGATGGAATACCAACAATATGCCACGTATTTTCGTAGTGATACATTATTACAAGTAGGACACGCTTAATGAAAATCAGAATATGCGTAAACCAAGCCCAAATTAACACGCTTCAAGTTAATATTAATACTAGATAGCATTTTCAAGTGCGCCCTGAGGCGAAGAATTGCTTATACAATTGATTAGACAAGACCCGTATTTATATTTAAGGAGCGTGCGAGTCGAACTAATTATGCTAATATTTGTGTTCCACTGACGATATAAATGCGGTTAGGTAACCTGTTTAGGGAATCGCCCGCGAGACTCTTGAGAACACCCTAACCAAACTAACGGTCGCTGACTGGAATACTGATCAGCCGCCCCCGAGCTTAAATATTCAATGAAGATAACATTTTCGGTTCCTTAATTAATAGTAATAACAATATTAATCGGCGTTTCTTTATCGCTATTGAGGATGTGAGTGTTAAAGCCAATCGGATTAGAGATTAGATCCACTATCATATAACAATTTAAGTTTGTTTAACATGTGAATGCGGTGGTAGCTCAATGACAAGAATACGTACCTCATATGCGAAGGATGCTTGCTCAAACTCGTATCAAACCTAAGTACGGTTTTGTCACTTGCACATGAGGTAAAACATCGTGAGGAAACCTGCACCTTCAAAAGAATAATGGATGTGTAACCATCACTCATTTCCTTGAACCAGACTCGCTAAATCAAGGATGGTAGTCTAAGAGGACCCGCCTATGACGGGTCATAGGCGGGTGCTTAGTCGGGACTAAGCACGTGAAATAGCGTTAGGAAGAATAATAGGGACAAAAAATATATTTATGCAGTACTTAGTCAAGTAGTTTTAGCGGTGGTAGCTCAATGGTAAGGACACGCGCCTCTTAACCGAGGAGTGCGGGTTCAAACCCGGGCACGTACCTGTGGATTTTTCAAATCTATGTACGTATTTATACCACTAGCTCGACGGTGAAGGAAAACATCGTGATGAAACCTGCAAATTGAAACAACTTTGGATTTGTAACCATGATCAAAAAATTGTCTGGTTCCCCTATCTTAGGGTAACTAAGGTCAGATCGGCAGTCGCTTCAATGTAATTACCAGACTCGCTATATCCTGGATCATGGTCTAAGCGGACCCCGTCTAAGCACGGGACATAACACTAGGAAGATGACTTAGGTAAGTAGTTTTCGTTTCATGAAAACGATTAAAAATTACATATCTATAAAACTTTGTCATTATATTTATTCTCACGATGAAAATGTGACATATTTTCAATAAATGTAAAGGATAAGTATGTATGTATGTTACGGTAAGTAATCTCTGGTGGTATCTATTTTCTTTTTTAAAAATAGCAGGTATTACATATAAAAACTATATTGTTTTCGAGCGACAAATTCAATATTTAAGTCAGGTATTTAACGTGATTGAGTCATCGAAAAGGGTTTTAATTTTTGTGACAGGCTGAATTCCAGTAAAAAGAGAAACGGAGAGTAGTGAAGATAATTTTTATTGGGACAATTATGTAAGTATGTATGTACGTGTAAATTTACTTTGTTTGTTTTATATCGTGGAAACATCATCAATATTATGTCATATGGTGCTTCAAACTATACAGCAAAGGTTTTGTCAGTTGGAACTGGTTCTCTGGAGTTCCTCTTATTACTCCATTTATACTTAGAAAATGGTCATTGGCACTTTCCTCTATTTTACCCCCAAATAAGGCAGGAATCTGATGGATAATTTGCATTTTAGCAAACTACCGTGCTACTAGCAACAAGTCTATCCTGAGTAGACTAGGATTTTAGCGCGTTTCATAAATATCCAATCAACTAAACAAACCAACTGAGCTGGTAGAGGTTCACCATGGTTCCATGTCCTAACTTGCATCGACTACTTGGGTACCTACATATTATGTACTTTCGACATTTATTTTCTATTGCAATGTTTTTCTAGCCCAACAATATTTAATAAATAAATAAATAATAAAAAGTGTATATTACCTAATTTTAAAGTATCTAAAGTGTATATCTCTTTCAACTGTTTTTGACGATTTATAAGTGTTTCTTTGAAACCTATATAAATAAAGAATATTTTGACTTTGACTTTGACTTTGATATATCTAATTGTTACTATTGAACTTAAATACTGGAGGGTTGGCATTCTAAGCATACGAATACGATAGTAGTAAGTAGTTGGTAGTTTGTAGTTGTTTCAATTAGTATTGGGTAGTAATTACATGTGTCTTAGTGTTCAAATTTTACACAAAGGATTATATTTTTGAAGATCCAAAGTACGATGTGGAGTGTTCCCATGAATGATCTATTCACATAGATAAAATCAAAACACAACAATATTTTTATTTGCTCTGCTCATAGATATGTTTATTTATATTATGTATTTAGTAAAAATAAAGGATTAAGTAGCGAAAAAATAAATGGCATAAAAATAAATATAAATGAACACAGAAAAAGAAATTAAAAAATATGTGAAAGCTGAAAAAATATTACTGTGATATGGTTTCAGCGTTCATGATTCAAGTTAATAGATAAAATATTAGTAAAATTAAATCCCTAAATAAATAAGAAAAATCTAACTAATTATCTTCTAAACGCGTTTTTGTTTTATATTATAAACATTCTCAGTTTTATCCTGAATTCATTATTTTATACTTTCAATACGAATGTTAACTAAATGAATAAAGCATTAATCAATAACGAAACCGCGCAAGTTTCGCCCTCCATTCTGCTCACGCATAAATCGAAACAACTTTCGGCGCTACACACTAACCGTCTTACCACAACAGACTTAAACATCGTTTAACAGTTGAAGAAAAAATGTACTACAATTTTTCTTAAATATCTGTTAAACAACTGCTAGACAGATTTAAGTGTTTTGTGGTAAGACGGTATATTTTTATTTATTTCTTATTCCTTGATTTACATCATTCGAATTTGTTTCTGTTATTGAGATGTTATAAAGTTGTTCAATCGTTTAATGTCAAAAATGTATATATAGGTACTAACTAGCTGACCCGAAAAACTATTCGGCCGTTTGTTCGGCCATTAAGAAACAAATACACAAAAGATATCATTAAAATTGATCAAGTCGTTTCGGATCTATGCGACTACAAACACCGCGACACGAGATTTTTATAAGTTAGACAAAAAAGAATAAATCTACTTAACAGTCATATACAAGATTTCGGTACACGTTTGTGTTCTATTTCATTTTGAATTCTTATTAATATAATTGCATTCAGAGTTTTGTGTTAGATATGTGTAAAATATATAAATAATCATTTGATTAATTAACCGTTAGTTATTCATCTGAATGTGAAATAGGTTTTCCTATTCTAGTTAAATTCTAATTAAACAGTATTGTTTACACTTTGAAATTATTTATAATCCAAAATATTGGCAAACATGACTTATTTCTATATGGTTCATGTTGTTTTTTATAAATGCAACAAACAATTATACAGCCAGCCTGATCGTGAGCGATCACGCACCATATGGATATTTGGAACACCACATATTTAACTACCGCAAGTACGTACCCTACCTTATACGCAATATGAATTTCACACTTCTATAAGTGCGCTCAAGTTAAAAGTCGGCGAGAAATAGTCTTGAAGTTCGTCTCAAGCGCACTATTATGTCAGTTATTTTGCTTGAGCACCTACACACGAGTACACTCCTTGTCAATTCCTTGGGGACCGCATTGCAGCATTTGAATTATTTATCAGTCTCCTTTGTGCTACTTCCAAAACCAACTAGTTCAAACCGCTTCGATATCAGGTCTATGTATTTTATTGTCTTGTAACACAATCGGTGGAGGGTGAAGTTGACATAATTTAATCAACATTCCGTGCGTCACAATCAAGCTTAGTTTCCGTTCACGTCCCACTCGGCTCATTTGTCATCACGCCAATAAGTCGCCAACAAATTAATTCCCCGCTCTATCAGGAACACGCCACCAACAAAAATACCAAATATGAAACGCTGCCGGCTTGGGTACTTATTTAGTTAGTTCCAGGTGACTTACTTGCTGATATGTATTTTATCACAAGAAAGTGAGACGTTGTCTATTTTAATAGAAATATGTATCTCCAAGAAGAAAAATGTTATTTCATTTTTCTTACCTACGTTCTCAATGTCGCATGATGTGTAAATGTTAATATTTCGAGAAAATGTTACATTAGTAGAGATGACGTTTGTTATTTGAAAAAGTCGTCTCATTGTCACAGACTTTTCACACTGTAATATTCAAGAGCTTACGTTGCCAAGGTACCGTCTATTAAATAAGAAACTCGATGACAACGGATGATACTGTAAAAAGTGGATCCACACGGCGCGTAACAAGAACAAGGATGTCTTTATGAAATTATGTTTTGCCCCCGCGTTGAGTGGCTGACGTTGACAAATGACACAAGGGCTGTTTTTCACTGTCAGATCGAAGTGACATGTTTTCCCCTGACTGTGAAGTGTGGAATCAGTAAAGTGAAATAAACGCCCAAAAAATGCCATTTCCAACCTAATGGAGGCGAAAGAAATTAATATATTTTTTCAGTGAGAAAAACATCTCGGCCGTCGTTGTGAGGTCACCAAAAAAGAGCCAACTCTTGCGATGAGACTAAGATAGATGTCTTCTACATGTATGTCGTCGTTGATAGACTCGCTCGCCGAAACTAAAGTAACGAGTAAACAAACCACGTGATGCTTTTGATATCCAGATCAGATTTTTTTTTATATTTTACCTTATCTGTGATTGTAACAAAAGCATAAGTACAATAGAAAAAGAACCCAACTTTTATTCAAGAGTTACGGCCCCCAAAGTAATTCGCGATGAGTCTTTTTGTGTAACTTTAGGATTGATGGATCTTTCTATTCCATAATTAGACTTTTACGTAGCGATAGTGATGTGTCGATACGTTTTTAATTCAATCATTCTTTTTTTAATCGAGAAACCTACTTAACATCTTTTTATTTTATGAAATAAGAAACACCAGTCGTGGTTACAATTTAGATTTAGACAATAAGTACTTTTACAAATTTAGAAGAATAAAGATAGGAAATAATGTTTTTATGGTTACCCTTGATAAATAGCTTGTGTCTGATAAAAGACTATGTTGAGTGGAGCACTTCAATCTCCCACAAGCCGATGGCACTCGCAGATATCAAAGCGCAAGTGCACCCTCCAGCAAAAACTAAATTGAATATTCCCCTAAATCTTGATAGCCGACAACACAGGCCAAACACGAAGCTACTGCCAATATCATGAAACGAAAACTAGCGTAAGCGAAAATTCTATTTTTAAATTCTACTTACTGCAAATTGCCTAAGGCACTGTTGGGATTCATATTATTTAGGAAAGGGTGCGTTCAGATTTATCTATAAAGGACAGTAAATATTGTACACAATTTTAATATTCAATTAAGGAGCAGGTAATTGTCAAAAATAAATGATAATTATCTTCAATAGGACCGTGAGTTCATAAGATTTTAATTAAAATTTGACTTCATTTAGATTTCCCAATTAATTAGAATTACCAGACTCGAAAAATCTTGGATCATGGTCTAAACGGACCCCGCCTTAGCACGGGACATAACGCTAGGATGATGATGATAATTAATAATATTGAAACAACTAATTTATCTTTTATAGAACAAAGATGACGGGACGGATGAAGCGTTATCATTATCAAAATAGCTTTAGTGTGGGTGTGCGTGGGAGTTAATTCGCTAATATCACATTAAGCCGGCGAGCGTTATCTGACGGCTGCCCCGCCGACCCGCTCTAATCCCGGACTCCGGGATCCCGATCCCGTGTCTCCCCGGGATTACTCGCGTCTGTACAAGGCCAATGTAACAATATTTGCAAAAGACATGGGACGCATTGTTCCCGCACTTCGTTCTAGGCGTGCTGTCTACAAACCTTTCTTGCAATACTGTTGATATAGCTATGGAATTGTTCTTCTATTTCTATTTACCTGTATGTAGGTAATGTTATTCATTCATTTAACTAAAATAAATATTTATTTAGTTTTATAATTAATAGTTTAAGCCTACAGTTAATTTGAACTGACAAAACCCCAAAACCTTGTTAGCCAAAGGCACTGTCATACAGTATAGCGTTATTTTTTGTTTTATTTTCAATGTACAGATACACAAAGTACGTAATATATTACTACGAATTAATGTGAGTTAAGCAAAAAGTTTAGATAAGGTAATAACAACGAGATGCAAGATTTATTAAATTGCTAGTCCATTACTCCATTAGAGTTTTAAGCCGACAGGTAAAGTAAAGTAAACCTGCGTAGGTAGGTATTAAACGTCTAACCAAAAAAAAAAATCTATTATAAAAGCTGTTTGAAAGTTATTTGCGCCTCGGTCAACTCCAATTCGTACGAACTGAACGCCTAAAATAAATTAAATGTTGAAACTTGTGAAAAAAACAAAAAGTATCTCGTCCGTCAGTGTTTACTTTCGAAGCCAAAATTAACAGAGGCGAATCCGTCGGTTCGTTAATAGGGATTACGAGTAAGGTATAGGTACAAGTTTTTTAATTTAATATGAATTGACTAATCAGTCCAAATTAATATTGTATTCATCATGCTAATAATAAAGAACCACTAAAACACTTTCGATCTTCAAAAGACTTGAATTAATCACGTCTTTTGAAGATCAGAAAACATACATTCTTTGCGAATATTTTATTAACTGAAAGTTTTAAGTAAAAAGGAAAGTGTATTTAACCTTTAGATTTCCTTGGCTTTGTCTATTTACCTCTAAAATCCAGTAGGATTTTGTAGTAACAAAGCCGAGTGAAATCAGTTACTAATAAATAAGAAAACCCGCATAATATTACCGATAAACATAAATTTCCACCCCCACGAACATTTATTTCCTCAAACACACAAAAATATACAGAAGGTACTTCCAGCCACATTAAACTGCGCCCTTAAAGAATCACTCATGACCATGAGAGTGAATAATTTATCTGTGTTGGTTAACCTCAGTTTATTTGTTGTTTGTTACAATTTCCCTTTGTTTTAATATTCAACGTTGTTAATATTCGGAATGGTATTATTTAGGTACTTACTTAAGACATTGAAAAAATCAACAAAATGGGTTAAGGTATAATAATGTAATAGAACCTAAAAATAAAATAAATAAATATCAGACTATATTACATACATTGATCTAACTCTGAGGTAAGTAGCCTAAACACTCGTGTTTACAGATATCAGAATCAACAGTGGTGTTACAAACATATACTTAAATATTGGATATTAACACCCAGACACAGAATAAACACAAGTATTCATCACACGAATGTTACTCCTTGGTGGGGATCAAACCCACGACTCTTGGGGCATGGGGCAGGATTACTACCTAACTAAAAGACTGATTAAAACTCTAATACCTAAGTAGATCGTGTAAAACTAAAACATTAGTTAATTTATCATATGAATGGTCTCTCTCAATGTACGAATACAGGTACAAAATCTGATAGTGATTTTCTCTTAGGTAAGATAATTTCGCAAATAAAAGAAAGTGAAAAGATTTTCACTTCCCTCTGGTACATGTGCAAAAAGAATAAACAAAGACACTGGCAAATGTACGTTCAGTAAAACTTAAGGAAACGTGATATTCAGTGGGTCGTTGTGAGGAGCCAACTGGCGCGGCAACCGTAATTTAGGATAAGTTCACGCAAACCCTACTTTCTTTGCTACCTTCGTTTAATATTCAGGTCTCGAGACACATAATTTGTAGCGGTGATCACGAAAGAGGTAAAGTGCGCCCCGGTTTATCTTTTCTATTCGTCACCGACGAGAAAAATTACAGGTCGCTGATAAAAGATATATCCGTGAATAAAACATGATGTTCAGATATCAATTGCTTACTGAAGTTAACAAATAATGTCGAACTTGGGCGAATTTGCCGTATACGTATCAGAATAATAGCAATAGAAGTGACTATAAATTTCACACATAATAAAAATATGTGAAATTCTCTCTATTTCTTAAACTAATAATTTATTTCGCAATATTTCGTTTAATAATAAGTATTTCTTATATAATTTATAAGTATTATAGTTTGCTTCTAAATAAAGATATTTTTTGTATTATTAATTATTTTCCATAGAAAATATGTTCTTCAAATATTATTGTACTATATTTAAAAACACATACCGAATTACATAAATGGTCTATAAACGAGTATATTAGAATTTATTTATATATTTTAATTTGGTACGGAATGTCAAATATATGCTATATTACTTAAAAAAATGCTATATTTTATTTTTTTATTCGTTTTATTGAGTTAAACGTGCGTGAATAACATTTTATTATTTTTATGGCAACAGCATGATATGATAAGGAGCGAATATTCACTGAAAGTTCATAAAATGCCCATGAAATTCTGTTCATGATAATTTTATTACAAAATTGACTGTCTGTAAAGTTGTAAAACAAATAAACATATATAACGAGCAAGCTGTGTGAAGAACTGTGTATCGCAATATTCGAAAAAAGTGAGTAAAAATTAAAAAGCGTGAACATTTTTATTGTTAGAAAATTTAGGAGAAGACTTTTCCGCATGCAGATTCTATATTCGTGACTGGTTTTATTCACAAATAAGTAAAGTATACAATTTAAAATATCGACGTCTTACTTGTAATTATACCCACATAGGTACTCTATTGTATCACATAAGATTGACCATTCCCAATAAGAACCAATAATAAATAAATATCTAGCAATGTTTTTATAAGCCGAAACAGCTTTAAAAGACACTCGAAGTCTCATGGCCTTGATGTGCACATCTCCATAATGATAACCGTTACTATAAGCTAATGGTTCTAGCTAAGGATGTTACCAGGTGCTTTAACTGCTATAGGAGATTAGCTAGTTCATAATGAAGGAATTAGTAGGTACAATACGTGAGCAAAATTATGTTCGGAGCCAAATCTCGCATTATTGCCAAGATTATACCTACATATCCCGTTGGTCGAGTAGTCAGAGACCCTGGCCACGTAACCAAGGGTCGCGGGTTGGAATCCCGCTAGAGGCAAATGTTTCGTGTGATGAACATGGACATTTTTACTCGAGTCATGGATGTTTATAAGCGTATTTAAGTATGACTATCCATTCACCTAGTATCCATAGCACAAGCATTAGCTTAGTTTGGAACTAGGCAATTGGTGTGTCAGTCTGGAGAATTTATATTATTATTATTTATTTGAGTGAATATATTATAGTAACGATCACAAGGCAAAATATGTCCACGAAATACACGTCAACACAAACGAGCGAAGAAAAATTATCAAAGTGCGTCACTAAAAGGGAAAAACGCGGCTTATAAGCGATGGCAAAAATGTATCTCGGATTTTGTGTAACGACTTTCGATTTACTGAATACGAGGACTCTCGAGAAGGGTTGGAGAGGGGAGGTATCACTCCACATCGGCTCGAGTACATTCGTCTGCCAAATAAGGCGTAACTTACTCACGCCACGAGTTTACTGCCTCTATCAAATGAAAAAAGGGGAGGCCACTTTATTTTTTTAAATTTTGATTTCACACTGCACTGCCCTTTCGATTATCATCATCGCAATGAAATGAAAGACTACGAAACTTTGCCCCTAGCGGGATTCGAACCCGCGACCCTTGGTTTCGTGGCCAGGGTCTCTGACTACTCGACCAACGGGCCAATCTTTATGTTTCCAACCGACTTCAAATAAGGAAGAGGTTCTCAATTCGACCGTATATATATATATTTTTATTATGTATTCTATTTATTAATACGTAAGCTCAAAATACAATTCTCCTTCGATAAATGATTTTCCAACACAATAATTTAAATAAATAATTAAAAAATCAAACATGTTAATAAAATGTAGGAATTAATATAAAATGTATTCAACCATACATGGTGCTGAATGAATTTCATTGATATAGGTTGTATCAAAGTGTTTTTTATTATATGATATGATTATCATTTGGGTTCCTCCATGTGCACACATTGAATTAAATTTGTCAATTACAATGATGACAGTAAATTATGAAGTATTA
This sequence comes from Glyphodes perspectalis, assembly GCA_951394215.1. Lineage (NCBI taxonomy): Eukaryota > Metazoa > Arthropoda > Insecta > Lepidoptera > Crambidae > Glyphodes > Glyphodes perspectalis. The sequence goes on from OX596204.1 coordinate 7,512,724, forward strand.
GTACGTACTCCACAAAAGTAGCTGCAAAAAATGTAGCTTTGTTACCGGCACACATTTTCAACGCGGACTGTGAAGAAAGCGGGAAATAGTAGTCCCTTCATAGTCGCTAGTTACAATTCAGGACAAGTAGTCGGGAACGTGCTCTGTTGTTATTAATTATATCAATATTTGTGTTCTGAAGACGGGATAAGCACGAGAAACTTCGCTATATATTTATCTGCAACGAAGGAATAAGCCATTAACTAATTGCTAAACTGATTATACGTGTCAGGGATCCAAATGAAATAGTTCTCTGTTTCGGAATTTAATCAAAACAATTAGGTTATAACAGCAATGTATATATAACCAGCAGTATTTCTTTTAATAAAGCAAATAAACTGTAGTACAATTTAATGAAATAATAACAATTGTAGTGATACAAATCAGTATTAATTTAGGTGTTAGTAATATGATAACAAAGCAATGCAAACATCAGTTACTTCTAATTGAAATAAAAAAAAATCAGAAATGAGATTTCAATGGCTAATATTTAGTACCTAAGTGTTTAGAAGATATGAGTAAGTATATAAGATAGTAAGTATAAATACGTACAACCAAATCAAAGTTTCACGACAAACCATTTATGTTCTAATAAGTCGAAAGCTTCCAACTCTCGTCTATAAATTGGCAAAATAAAGAAACGTTCTTGCGAACCCTAAAAGCGGAAAAAGTCAGTCTGCGGACACAACAATAAAAACATGACAATGTCGATCGCTTTTATAAAAATGTAATGCGCGAAAATGAAGGAAACGGTGCGAATGCGAAGAATGTAATTAAAGCAGCAATAAAAGAGCACATTTTACTGCTCCTGACCGTGCCGTTGTGTTTTGCGTAAAGGTTATTATCTGCTTTTTAAACTTCGCTTTCAACTGCGGGAATTAAAAATGAAAATAATAAAACGTTCTGCCTTAATTTCGCCTGTCTCTCGCGAAACAATAGGAATGCGAAGCGACCGTGGCTTAACGTTCCGTATGCTTTTGCTTGTAGTGGGAAAGTCGCTAGCGTTGTAATTTTGTAAAATGTTTGCTTAAGATTATATACATTTTACAATGCTACAAGATATGAATTTAATTTAAATATAAATTTTATAATTTCTGTGTTACTACACAATAACATATAAAAAGTTATTTCTTTTTAATACATTATTAATTCTTCAACAAAAAGTTTTGAATGATTTAGTTTGAATGAAATTATTTAATTATAAAAATACAGTAACAAGATTTCCAAAACAAAAAACGTTTTATTATGATCTTAATTACTACATTTTCAGCCTGTTTGTCTTTTTACGAAACGCTCTCGGTGGTTTAATTTACCACTTGAGATTCGTTTTTTTTATATTAACAGCTGATATAAAAACAAATGCAATGTGCTCTTTGGTGTACCAACTACTTATGCTTATAACTGAAAGCACATTCAGGTGAGTACACACAGCATCACTCGTGCGAAAATGTATGCTGATATTGCCAATTGGGTGTCAATCACATTAGTCGGCGATACGTATCGTACAATAGGGGACGATGCTGGGTCAAAAACTATCATTCTATTTAGTCCGTCTGTTAGATTATACAAAAATACAAGATACATATTTTTTTATTTATCAAGATAACATAGAGATTTTTTTAGTCCGCTCTCCTATTGGCGCATTGTTGCAGTGATTTTAATCGTCGTTTATTTTGCTGTGAAAGAATACCAGAGCAGTACATAATATTCAAAATCAACAAGTTATCATTTACATAAAAATGCTCTTATTTACTTTAATATTAATCTATAATACATACATACATACATAACATCACGCCCATAATTCCCGAAGGGGCAGGCAGAGTCGAAGGGGCAGCAAGCCCCCTCAACCACATTCAGCCAAAAATAAAGCCGGGCTTGTCAGATAGAAAATTGTGAAAAAGTAGTGACAAGCGGCTAACCTGTCGCCTACACAATCACACACCCAAAACCCGATATACCATTAGTCGCCTTTTACGACATGCAAGGCAAGAACCACAGTTGGCATATTCTTTTAGAGTTCCAGACCAACATGGGACAGTGGGCTGGGTTGGATGGAAAGCTGTGAAAAAGGAGTGACAAGTGGCTAGCTGGTCGCCTACTCAGTCACATACCCAAAAGCCCGTAAACCATTAGTCGCCTCTTACGACATGCTAGGCAAAAACCACAGTTGGCAAATTCTTTTTTTTTGTCCCAGATCAACATGGGCCAAGTCCCAGACCAACATGGGACAAATCCAGTAAACCAACCAGTAATCTATAATCTCTAAAATAACTAGTTTGTTATCGCTATGTTATGTTATGTATGTATGTTATCACTATGATAAAACTAAGGCGTATGTGACTAATACTAAGCTTAAGCCAAATTTCTAATTTGCATATTCACACATTTTTTTTCACGAGCGGTAAATCGGTCACTCTGGGCGTGTTGAGACGCGACGTTGATTGATGAGCCGAACGTATTGTTTCCTTCGCTTCAGCAAAGCCCCGTGCCGAATATTGTTTACTTAATTTATTCTGCTAATTAATTTATTACACAGGCTCCCTTCAATTGTAATTGCTTGTTTGCTGCTTCGTAATTACAGAAAATGCCAACATTTTGTATATTTTTAAATTGTGTTGTTAACTTGTATAAATTTAGGAGTCTTAATCTTTATTTAGCTTGACACTATTTGAATGAATCGAAGTATTTTGTACTATCACAATAGTACAATCATTTGATACATGATTCGTTATAGTCACCACTTGCTTTTTGATAAAATATAAAACACACATATTTCTAATGTGTGATAATTATTGCTTGCTTCTATCTTTATATACTTTCAAAGCTGAAATATCAATAAGAGCCAACGCATCTGGCAAAAGTTGTTTCTATTAGTTCCACAGCTTCCATAAAGCAGGCGCGGCTGGCGCGGAGACACCTCTGCAAAAACTTTAAATGAAGAGACAATGTCTTACAAAGTTAGTGTGTAGCATGTGTGCAGCGGCGCTTAAGTAGCGGGCTAGACAAAATTTAGTAGTAAGAGCTTACTTAACAGACTGCGAGATGCAAATGAGGGAGCGGCGGGTATGCGCAAACGTTTGTGGAGTGGTCGCCGAGCGCTCGTGCCCACTAATCTCTTAACATAATAGCTACTGTCAAGTTTCCTATGTAGTAGTAACACATTTGTTTTATCGAACTTTAACCCAAAGTGCCTTACTTGGTTTAATTTTACAAACCCTTCGGGATGCCGCTTGGGTGTAAAGTTTAGTACGAAATAACAACGACAGTGTTTTATGAGAAAACGAATACGTTATAACTTTACTATGTACTTTGACTGTTATTTCTCTTGAATATTCTAGTTAAAACGGAAGAGTACCTACCTAATATGATTTTTTTAAGTAACTGTTTTATTACCATAGTTTTGATATTATAACCCAAGTCTACACTTAACTGCATATTTTATATTTTGAATAATTCGTTCTTTGTAATAGAGAATGTCTTAAATTAATTAATTGAGTAAATAATATGTCAGAAACTAACAAAAAGCCTGTTTATTATCTTTAACAACAATCGATTAATTATGAAAAAAAAATGGAAGCAGATCACTGGAATAAAATATGGAAATAGCGTAGTCAATTTTGAGATTGAAATAAAGAATTGAAACGATACATTGATACGCTAGAAGAGTTAAACGTAAAAGCCTATTATCGATCCGGAATCTACAAAGTAACATGGTGGAGTTGTTTAAGACAACGAAATCAAGTCAGCAATACTAAGAAATATTCCACGACAATGTCGAATAGAATAACTGTAACTCAATAAAATAATTTATTATCAAAGTTGGCGAATGAACAGGAAAAATTTTTCTGGTCGAACGAAAATCTGCCGCTGCTTCATTTCCCGTGGGGGCAGCGATAACGACCCTACTTGAACCTTTTACCTCTGTTTTCAATTATTCATACATTAAATTTTACCTACTGGGTTCTCACAGCCACAGATTATATCCCTTTGATTAGGTCCAATGTTCGATCATTTTCCTCGTTGCCTTTAATAACAACTCCCACTGGGCCTCGACATCGGCACCAGAGATTGCTTGTGCAGATTCAAAACTCGCGATGTTATTCAATGGAAGGATACCAATTTGTGAAGTTAATTAAATGAACAAAACGGGTTCATTAGATTATGATCTTTACTATTGTTTGAAGAACAAGGCGGGGGAGACGCATCCGTTTCTTGTTCCCGAAGTTTCTTATCGGCAGCGTGAGTTATCCGCCCTCGCCCCACTCCCTCACTCACTAACCGCCGTCGTAATAACTCCCTCTACTCGTATTACCAATTATTACATGTCATAGGTTAGGCGAACATGATACTGAACATAATCGTAGGTATATTATGTATATTATCTTGTTGACTTTTTTGTAGCAAGGTGAACGAACGTACGTTAGTTGAGATTGTAGTAAAATCATACTAATTAAAATAATCAAAATGAAAACGTGTATTTTTCTTTCCACATAAATGAGTACTTCTTTGAGCTTAAGGATTAATTCTGTACCTTTATTTGGTAGAACCTACTATTACTTTTATTACTTTCACTTATTAAAGAGCCAGTTATAAATAAAAATGTATTTTTTATGAAAATACCCGCATCAAACATGTGTAGGTGCCATAAATCGGAAACTAGAAATACATGACTAGAAATATCATCTCGCTTATTTACCTGTATAGTTGATATAGACTTCGTGTGAAACAATTGGATCGAAAGTAAACTTACTGAAACAATAACAACATTTTGCGAAGTCAAACAAACGAAACATGAATAAACAAACATCATTTCGTTGGCGATGGCGATGTATAAGCATATCGAGTTTCGCAGTCGCATCCAATTTGCGAATATTTTCGTGAGTAATATTGTTTTCTTATGAGTAACATCTATTTGCTAAGTAATCACAAAACCTCGTGATGCTTGTATCAGAAAAAATGTTCGGATTTTCTACTTTAGAACATGAAACACTAAGCAATGATAAATAACTAAATAATTTGGCTATAGATGTGATGAAAATACCAAAACAAAAAACTTCGCGTTTCCCCTTGATCCATTTTGTCTAACTAAATAGAGTATCACTTCTTCTGAGGGAGTAAGTAGTGTGCTCTTGCTATTTATGTACGTAGGTAGTGCCTAAACACACTTGAGCACAATAATGCACGATCGGAGAGCCGATAATGACGTCTCTTCTGTACGTGTGTCTTTGTGAAACGGTCGAGGAAACGCGGGTAGCATTTAAGGCTTGCGTCCAGTTTGCGCTATGAGATTAGGTCCTTATTGAACATATGTAACCTACTTACACAACATTACAATAACTTCAATGTTTTTGATTAGCTACCAAAACTCTTTGACTACTTATGTAGTATATGTATGATAGTATATGTATACTTATGTATACATATACTATCATACATATATATATATATATATATATATATATATATATATATATATATATATGAATGATGAGTCTAGGCAATTAAGGCAGTGGATTGATTAGCAATTGAAATCGAAAGTGAAACATACATGCGCAATCGCTGACCAAAGGCTCCAAAAATACCTGCCGCGTGAGTAATAGAAAAAGTGCTCGGTGTGCCTTGAAGATAGGTTATCTTACAGAAAAAGCGTGCAGCCATCTTGTATATACTAAAATATATGTTCATACATACCATCACGCTCGCAATCCCCGAAGGGGTAGGCGGAGTCGAAGGAACAATAAGCTCCGTAGGACATAAATTAGCTAAAACTTAATTTGATTTGGGTAAATTGAAAACTGTGAAAATGTCTTGACAAGTGTCTAACTCGTCGCCTACACAATCAGGAACCCAATATCCAGCACACCGGTATTCACCTCTTACGACATACATGCTTGTCAAGGGTAACATTCTTTCTGAATCCTAGACCAACATAGGACACAAACTTCTGTTCAACTTTATTGATATCAAAAGCAGCAATAAACATAGCTTTAAGTTTATATACGAAGTGGACTCCGACTAACAACAAAACAAAACGCTAGTAAAAATTAATTTACGAGCGAAATAACAATCCAATACATAACCGTTGCAATCAAATCATCACAAGATACCGATCTTCATCTCATAGCTTGAACTACAGCGCGAGTTTACCGTGGCGTAGCGAGGCGCGTTGACGCCAGCCTCTGATTCCGGCTGCCAATAATACGCACGTGCCCGGCATGGCAACGCCGGCCCGGTCTGTTATGAGCGGTGCGCGTACGTATACGCGTGTCCGCCTATCCGCTCGTCATCAGCGACTACAATATTGCCACAATTTCCGATGCGGCCGTACAAAACAGAAGCAAGATCTGCGCAAGATGTGTACTGAAATGCGACGTGATCATGTTAGACCACTTTATATGTCTGTGTTCAGTCCAATTCACTCTTACTAATATTATACATGCGGAAGTAACTCTGTGTGTTTATCTAGGTCATTTTTATAGATTGGGATAACTAATGCCAAAACCTTACTCTGAGAAAGAATTTCGGCTACTATTATGTTAATTATGAGTAAGTTTGAAAAATTATATCTCTGTAGCAATCTGAATGATGATACATTTTATTATAAAATACCCTATTTTAGTAAATATATTTAGTCAATATTGAATAACATTATACTTACGAACAAAAGGAAAGAATCCGTTTTTTTTTTAATTTTGTAGATATATAATTAATGAAATGAAAATATACATTAGCTTTATTACCACAATTCCAAACTCAACTGAACAACGTGTCTAAAATGCCGCGACGCCGCTTTTTAGCAAACTGATACTATAAACGCTTATCTACTAGCCGTTTACAGTTATAGCCTACCAAGCGTTGCTGGACTATCTATGAAAGCGATGTCATATAATAAAATGGTAGTCATTTAAATAAACTTTGCCATTCGTTGGAAATAAAACAACAAAGCAGCATTCTACCACATAAAATGCTTCCATTATTAATGAAAGGACACTTCAAAACACGGGTTTATTGACATCGCTGCCCTTTTTATTGCAAGTTTATTACGTCCTCCGAGACGAGAGTAAACCATCACAGACTTCAAGGAAAAGACTGAAATAGAACTACGTCGTAGCTGTCTTACTCGTAGCTGCACTGCGGTGCTACAATACTCGTATATGCTACGAAATCGACTACGTATTTTGTATAATCAGTAACCATGAATTCATGCTAACATAATATTTATTACTTAAGCACTTAAAAATAATATTACTTTGTAATATGCTAATGTTGTAAATAACAAAAGGTTATATCAACACAGAATCTGTATGTCAATTACTGCTCCGACACAAATGAGTGTGAATGAAATGAGTTTCGAAATTCCTTTGACGAAAAACGCTTCTAAAACGTATTATGTTTTGCTTTATATTTGTGGGGCCCACGTTTGAGATGGTTGTCATAAACAGTTATTAATCATCGTGTCGCCCTTGCTACTTCAAAGGCTCGCTTAATCAACTGCGAATGGTTTGAGCGTCTGCGCCATTACTCAGCGAGCTCATTTTCACATTCTTGGTCGACGTGTGCGCTATCTGGTAATCTGAAACACAACTCATCCCGCTGAGTATGGTCCAAACGAGTTTAGCTCTGCGTGTTATTGTGGGCGGAAAGTTTGTGCGGCGCCTACGTAAGCACCAGCTATCTAGTTGCTGTGCCTAGGACTTATATAAACTTGATCCCTGTCGATAGGTTTATTGAGCATCTTTCAATAACAATATGGCATTTGTAATACTAGATATAAACCACTCTCTCTCTCTCTGTTTTGGATAAATCAAGGAATTAGGGATGTAAATGAAACAAATAAAAAGACAATCGTTTATTTTTTAATAAATTATTTTATATTGCATATCCTGAAGTTGACTAATCGGACAACGCATAAAAGGTTGTGATGCTTTTAGAAACATATAACAATATGTTTTGTAATATAGTAGACTAGAGTAAACATTAGTTAAATTTCAATTAAGGATAGACTATGTAGGACTTACTACATAACTCTTATGCTATTAAAAGTAATCTCTCATAACAATGGACATAATTATGAAGTCATCACCATTACCAGTGCTAATTAAGGAGTACGAGTGAGTACGTTCGCGTTAACGGCCACAATTAATCAGGCGTCAATGTTCATTTACTGCAATCTGGGCTTTGTACAGCCGCGCCTTTGACGGAGTGCATATCGAGGTATTCGGATACATGTCTAATCTAATGCGGCAGATCAAGCGATCCTGAGTGTTCCTCAATGGCCCGGTGACATAGCTGTCTAGTTAACCCACTTGACTAGCGCGCTGTGATGCTGATATGGCGTGGAGTTTATACCTACAAGTATTAATATTCAAATTGTAAACTTTGATGTTTCAATTTTGATAATCAGTCATATTTTAAAATAGTTACACAGTACAATTTGATATTAATATATATGGATGCTTACTTTATATATTATTTAAAATAAAATATCGTATACATTTCACAATTAAAACAACAGTATTGTTTAACCAAAAATTTTCTCCAGCCTATATTTAAATAAAACATTTTTCGTAGCGAACGTCCCAAAATGTGCTTAATATTTGTTGTTGTACAGATTAGGTATAGTATTCTATGAAAGGAATACCTACATACATTTTATGATATTTTTACCATTACAATTCAGGAACTGGCTTGTAATGTCCACAAATTAAGAACCTATGTGAACAGTTACAATTGGCAATCAGATGTAAAAAAAATTGCTTTAAGTTGAATGTAAATAAAGCCAGAATATTAAATATACATATGACAAAAAGAAGAATCCGTGAAGGTAATGTGGATCGAATCATCCTCGACCTCGCCTTACGGGTCCTAATAATAACTCAACGCCTCGGTAATTGAATTCTGAAAACTCGTTTTATTTCTTTGCGTAGGCGCCTAATTTAATAACCGACTTATCTCCACATACATAGCAAATAAGACGTGATAAGTAAAATTGTAATCGAATTTGTGAGGATTGAAAAACTCTTTGACATACGTACCTTTGCGTATCTAAAGATATACTTATAAATGTATTAAAATGTACCAACATATCTTAATAATAGATATGCCCGCAGTTTCACCCACGTTTATGGTTAATGTTATATAGCCCATAGCCTTCCTCTTCCAAAATTAATCGGACCAGTAGTACCTGAGATTAGTTCGTTCAAGCGAACAAACAAAAAAACAAACAAACTCTGCAGCTTTATAATATAAGTATAGATTTAATTTTCCGACCGTTATTAAAACGACAAGTATTATAATTATTTATTATATTTATACAGTTACAACTGTATACTTTATAAGTTAAATGACTGTACCGGTTAAACAGATACCCTGCTCTTTTCACCGCTACTCCTTGTAACTCCAAAGTAAATATTATATACGGTTTACTTTTCCCCCATACTCTTATATTTACGGACACAACACAAAAACCACAAAATTACCGTTCAGCCGAAAAATATCATGAAGAAATAAGCGAAGAACTTATTTCTTCAGGATATTTTTCGGCTATCGAGAGTTATCAAAGCATCGGGTCAGGGGATATCATAACAATGTGGGATAAATATTGTATATCGTATTGGTTGCAGTGAAGGGCCGCACGCAGCCGCGTTGTATCACGTCCCGCGAGATGAAACGAATGTGGATTACACATGCCGACTGCCAAACGGTCCCTTTTGCGAACTGTCCAAACAGTAATATACCTATTTCCAGCAAACTTAGTAATAAAGAAGCCGACGCGAAACCCAATTTCCAACCTGCAAATAATTTTTATATCAACACACGGCTCGGTCGGATGAGGATACAATTTTTGGTTGAATGAGTGCTTACCGCGCCCGCTCTCCCCACAGCAGTATTCCGCAATCACGCTCATTTAAATTATTGACCAAATATTTTGTTTATTTGTGCTATGATCACAAAACATCCTTCTACAATGGCGGTACGATATAGGATCGTATACCATTGTAGACCAGATTAAATGAGAAGTCATTCTTATCGTGTAATCAGCCGTAAACAGAGTTTATTTACAGTCATATAGCTGCCATATAGTACTTGGCATTCAAACCGTTTACTCGATCTATTGTAATATTATGAAAGCACTGAGGAGTCTTACTAGGAATTCATCAAGGTCTTGACGATATCAAGGTTTCCAAGAATTATTCAGTCCTACGTCGATGGCATATGCCCTAAATAATGTTATTAGAACGCATACGCTCTTGAAAAACATATTTATATGTTGAAACGAATAACAGGCTGTATTTCAGAAGATTAACATTGGTATTGTATTCATTTATATTTTTGTACTTAACTTTAAAGCCTTATCGCTTGCGTGATCAATGTGTATAATAAAATCGCGAAAACATACAGAAGTAGAAAAAAATACGACTAATCTTCCCCACCAATATTTTAAAAGAATTGATTAACGACCAATACAAGTTTATATTATTTAAATTCACGTCAGGACATGTTGGTCACGTTAACATAACAGAGTTATATTATTTATAAATGTGGACTCATTTACGACATTAACCCATTATCAAAGAAAACTTACCTAAGGGTCTACATAAAATATGACAGCGTAGAGGTAAAGGGGTCATGTGCCAAGAAATGGGTTAAGACTGAGGCAATATACCTGAATATACACATATAGATAATGGGTTGTCATAATGTAACCTTAAACATCCCGGGTCGACATAAGGGCTCTTTCTCTGAGCATCACCATAAATAGTTATTATGTACTATTTTGCGCTCCAGGTTTTACTTGGTACTATTACCAAAGATAACCGTAACAAACTTGAGGCTTATTCTGGTTTTCTTTAGTATCATTCTTCTTCGCATCAAATGTTTAATCTTTCTGGAGCTTTAGGATGTTATACAAACCATTCCCATTATATAAATATTTAGCCATAATTTTCTGCCTTATTAGTACAAGCAAATTTACATTAAAAATAATGAACTATACAAATATGAAAATTCAGCGTTGCCATTTGTTACTGTTATACCGATTTTATTTTTTGACTGACACCCCAATTCCCTAATTCCGACCTAAGCTTATGCTTTTACTATGGATACTAGGTGAACGTAGGGTTGCCATCCGTCCGGGTTTACCCGGATTTGTCCTAGTTTAGAGAGCATCCGGGGAACGTCCGGGCGGGGCTTCATTTGTAGTCCGGGTTTAAAAATGTAAAGTCATTGGCCGCCCGCGACACACGCACTGTGCCCGCACGCCGCGATCAACCGACGGACCGACTCGCTAAATTTACCATCATTTTCAACTGTTTTTTAATACACTGACTATGTTTAAAAAAACCTGTTAACATGTCCGGATTCTGGGCTCCAAAATCCGGGGTTTTCACGCTTCTTGTCCTGTTTGTCAAATTTTAGAGATGGAAACACTAGGTGAACGGATAGACATACTTAAATACGTTTATAAGCATTCATGACTCGAGTACAAATGTCCATGTTTATCACACGAAACATTTGTCACTAGTGGGATTCGAACCCACGACCCTTGGTTTGGTGGCCAAGGTCTCTGACCACTCGACCAACGAGCCAGTCTTTGCAAGATATTCTTTTGAATTTCTTCTTACGACTCATTAACCAAAAATACATGAAAATACTGCTAAATTTATTTCTCTAAAATTTCGCGTACTTAATCAACCTTCTCATGGTTACATCGAGACTTTTATCTGTACTCAATGGGCTAAGCTCCTGCCGATTTATGCCTATATAAAAGGGCCAAAAAATATTCCGTGACATTATTACTGTCGAAGCGTGTCTTTAATTTTCGTTTCCTCGGTCCGTCTCTGTCTCGCTAGACCAAGAAGTGATCCACTCTAACCGAAGGGTATAATCCCGTAAGGCATTTAGCGTCATTACGCTCTGGCACATTTACCCCTACCGTAACGATTAGGGGAAGCCGCGGAGCTGGTAGAAATCGTTACTGACGAAGTTCACGATTCACTAGGAATAATAAAAGATACAGTGTAACCGAGATAAATGTAGGAATCAGAGGGCTATTAACATCGTTTTGCGGATGAGCGGCGACAGTAATTGCCGTGTCGGCGTGCGGACACAAAATTTATGGCGCCCACTGCGGGTAATTGAGTCGGCTCACTTGATACTCTGTGGTCTTCGCGACACCTGCCCGACGCACTAGTTTTTATTTGGCCTGGATAAGCCCCACGTCAATAGATTTAGACATTATCCGTAAGCGTTAAACTCTCTAAAACACTTTTTCAATATAAATGTAAACATACTTGCTTTACAAGAACTGACTGCTGATGACGTTTTCAATTATTTATGGCATTTTGCTAAGCTATACGTAGGTAAGGTGGTTTATTTGTAGTATACAGTAGACAAATTTTATAAAATATCCCACTCGCATATAATGTGTGAGAATAGTTTTAGCTCATAATCCTGCATTAAGAATCTGACTAATTTAAATTCTACATTATAACTGAGCCCTGTATGACTTGTCTTTTTTTTACATAAACTTTATTAATATCTAATTGGTAGTCGTACTTGCTACTGTTGCATCCACTGCTTATCTCCAACATTACTATAGTACGACTTACTCCTTTTTGCGGTTTAGCGGCGCAGTAATGGCCGATTTAGAAGTGTTGCTGGCGTGAGGATATGAATGGCACTTAGTTAATGGCGCGCGAGTTATGGCCACTGCGCGTAATCACTTGATATTCTACGTAATCACTTCATGTTTAGTGACCTTTGCAACATGACATATTTTACTACTTGACAATATGTTAAGAGAAGGCCATCTGTGAATCTCATGAAATAATAGTGTGCTGAGCGGCGCAATTGAGACAATTCAACAAATCTGTTAACTCGATTCTCTACAGAGTGTTGGCGCACATCACATAGCGTAGGTCCAAGACTACGCTTAACAACACACTATTCTTTTTCGAGATAAAACTTACCAATGATGATATCAAATATTACTTTGAATATAAATATGAGCGCAATGTCATCTATTCCTATATTCGTATACGTAATAAAATCTAAAAAAGACTTCTAATTTCAATGTTATATTCACATCTATCTAAATATTACAGTACTGTCGGTCGAGAACTCAGAAACCCTGGCCACAAAACCAAGGGTCGCAGGTTCGAATCCGCTAGCGGCAAATGTTTCGTATGATAAACATGGACATTTGTACCTACTCGAGTCATGGATGTTTATAAACTTATTTAAGTATGTCTATCCGTTCACATAGTATCCATAGTACAAGCTTATAAGCTTAGCTTGGAACTAGGGAATTGGTGTCAGTCTGGAGAATTTATTTATTTTATTATTTACTTGAACGGTAACTTTATTCATAAGAAAATAATATTTGCAGCCGTATTAAAGAGTCTAATGGACGAAACCAAATCTGCTAAATTTTTAATTAAGTTGATTAATACATATTTAAACAACGTAACATATGTCAGAATGACCTCTCATGCAGTTACACGTCTAATGATTAACACTAATTACTCACTAAACAGACAGGTAATAAACGACAAAATTGTTAACTGTGTCAAAGTGGCTTATCAATTCAATTAGCCGTCACTGCCTATAATGCACAGCCAAACAAATAGTTGTTGTCTACTCCCTTGAACCTTATTACATTGATTCAAAGTTCAAGTAAACCCATCGTCGGCTGCGTATGTAAGATAATATTGCAGTAATATAATTACATATGTGTTTGGTTATAGACGTCATATCAATTTACATATACAAGTATAAAACAATATTCCATATATCACCGGAATTTCTAAACAAAGACCCCTTTGAAGCCCTGACAAATTTATTTAAGTATCAAGTACAATAATACTTATCCCTATTTGCCGGTGTTTCGGCAACAAAGCCGTATCAGGCGTGGGTAACTGGAGGCACGAATTTTCAGCTCTACGTAGGAAATGTTTCCACTAAAGCACAATAACGTACTTGCGAGGAGCCGTAAGCGGATTATGAGAGGTTCCGAAGTAGGCTGCTTTGAAACTCGCAAGAAAAGCAATATCCATTATCTTGGCGGGGCTTTGTGTGCGCCGCGCGCATTGTGGCCGACCGCTGCACCGCGCTGCGCTGCCCTGCTGGCCCTCGAAGAGGCTACAACTCGGACCTTATGCTAATGAAATAAAGTTCGATATTACAGACATCTAATTGTGATACTATGAACACACATTTCAGTTCTTTTGTGCAGTTTGGAGTCAGTATTACTTTGACCATGATCCTGGAATCGGTAAGTCAGCATCTAGTAAAGCTTTTAAAGAGTCTTCTATCTACCATTGCCATTTACTATAACCACACACAAAACGTAAATGCAGCTTTATCACTACTAACACCACTACTAATCCACATATTTTGAAAACTTACAGCCGATCACGAACTTACGACCTAGCTTTTATCGCCAAAGGTCAGACTAGTTACAACTGTTACAAGTAGCTGAAGCCGAATCGATCGCCAAGTCAAAAGACACTTTGATCTAAATCACCAGAACCTAACTTTCTTTTGATCTTTTTACCAAGTTATCTAGCGCCAACGGATAACGTAACTAACAATAGTTTGAGGACAAAAGTTCAACAGTTAAAAGGAATTAAAATATTAGAACTGCATGAACATTCATAGGTAAAACGGTGTAGTTAAATTTAAATAGCTCGGCAGGGAGCAGTTATTCAACAAGTTTTAAGCCATATTTGCATCAAGTGAAAGTCGACGCCGAGTTGCGTACCGGAAGAGTACTTATAACTATTAAGTATAAAGTTTGTAGCCACTACGCGCATATTTATACCGTACGGGTTGAGCAGGTAACGTGATCTTATGAATTAGGTAAGTTGGGAACTAGGAAATGGCATATAAAAACATTTAGCTCAATATGAAGAGACCTGTATTTCAGAATGCAACGTGTGTTTAGTTTTACATTATCTCACGTCTAGTTAGTCTATCATTACAGAATTGTATGCGCTTATGAGGAAGAAAAAGTAGAACGTTTAAGTACCTACCTACACTACAGGCACCTTAGCCGGTCAATTAGGTTGCACAGGAAGTACCAACTTTGAAATACGCTTCTACAATAAACATATTATCGTATAAGATAATCCTTTCCTTCTTAGATGTAATTATATCTACGACATTAATGGGTATTATGTTGCTTAAATGCCTACTTGAGTTTAAATAACGCGAGACACAGTTTAATGAGTAAACGTTTAACTGGTGCAGTTAAATATTTGCCGCTAACCGGAGCGTCAGACAAAGCGCTAATGTGCATGCAGCCGTTAATCATGCTTTACTTGTTACATAACTGAACTCGATACCGAACTGCTGTTACTATGTTTTGGAAATATATATCTATATACAGTACAGCAGTGGGTACAGAGGATGGATATATGGATATTTTCTTTCTTGCTTTCGAATTGATCTTACTAATGGTTTTTATATTTTAGATATGTAGCAGGATGCTGAAATTATATTAAACGACATATGACCTTATATACATTGAGACATGACATATTGATCGACGAGACATGTACTTTTTTCTCAACCTTACGTAGATTTTTGAAAGCTCGAGAGATATTTGCTTGGCTTCTACAATATTTCTCTCAAGTCGCAGAATCCACGCCCACTGAGTTACTCTATTTTTATTTTGACATATAAATGTTATGGACCAAGTGATAAATTGGTCATTATACATAATGCCCGGGTATTATGAAAAATGCCTAATAGGGGAGGGAAATTTAATAATAACTATTCAAATAATCACATTGTCCGGGCATTGTATGTACATAATGTCCATCACTTATCGGGCAGAGTAATAAAAACATGTTTCATTGCTATTTTATTTATTTCGACATCATCATCCTCCTAGCATTATGTCCCGTGCTTAATCAGGGTCCGCTTCTTCTCCAATTCTTTTGATCTAGGTACATAGTTACAAATAAATAATAATAATTTATTCCTCACTATACAATACATAAACAGGATACAATTCTTAGTAAACATAGGATCTGATGGATTACGGTAGGCTGACATCTGAACTAGGACAGGTCCTATATCTCAGGTAGTCAACCCTCCACCCCCTTACATGTTCAAATAAAAGTGTTTACAGAACAAAAGAGTAAAGTTAATATTAGTAAAAATATATAATTATAACAATGCATTTTTTTTTTCCTTTCTAATAACAATTCGTCTTTTTAGTCATTTTGTTTAAGTTTATTATATTAAGTACATACAAGGTTTTATTAGGTTTACTAAAAGAATAAGCGCGCGCGCGTGTGTGTGTGTGTGTGTGTGTGTGTGTGTGTGTGTGGGTGTGTAATAGTGTGTATGTGTGTGTTTGTGTGTGTGTGAGTGAAGTGTCCATAAAATTGTTGGTCTTTTGTTTTTAAAATACCTTCAGTTTCAAGATAAGAAAGCATCATTAGGCTTTTTTTTATTTAGATTTAAGTTGAGTTTTGGTTAATTTAATAATTGGATTTTAATGACTTCATTAAAGCACCTATATAAAAATGGACCCATGTTAAATAGTTGACGTCTAGCAAACTTTGTTTTAACTCTTGGAACAGGTTTCCTGACACGTCTTTTACCTTTAGGTAACTGGGAGAGGTCTATATTTTTGTGGTTAAAAAACTAAGTATATGAAAATAAATATTAGTATAAAACAAACGTATGATTATTGACAATATGAATTTCAATGGTCTCTGATTGGTTAATGTATCATGAGCTTGTTTCCCTCCCTGCACATTGTCCAATTTAGCTATAGTATCATATTGTCCAATATTCATAATGACCAGATAATGTGATAAATAATAAAGTTTAAATAATAATAATTCATCAGTTTTTCCGATATAGCTTATTTATACTGCCCTGCCACTTTGTCCATAACATAAATAATAATAACGCAATAAAGGCTCCAAAAATATGAGTGCCAACTAAAAGATTTGGATCCCTTTTCTGTGCCGCACCGGCGAGGCGTGGAACTCCTTTCTAGCACACGTGTTTCCTATGATTGCGGGTCATTTGATCGGGGCGTAAAAAGGGTGATTTTACTGGGCATATCTACTTGGCACCGCACAGCCATTTTAATGTCTCAACCTGTTTTAACAATCTATAATTAATAACCAAGGTGTTTAGAATAAACTACAAAGGAATTATGAAGCTTACCGGTAGTCTCAAAGATTACATCGTAATCTTTCCAGCGAACTCAGATTCTAAACAGTAGGTAAACTTGAGAGCAAATATTTGACGCGGGACAAGCTTTAAAAGGTGCACGCCCTAGTAGCAGTTTGAGCGGGCTATTACAAACCAGGATCCAATATGTAATAAATTCATTTTACTACAGTGAAGTTTACTAAACTGTAGTGAGTTTGCAAATATTCTTTTATCAGCATATCATTCAATTTTCTTTTACCTAAAGGGCACCATGTCCTTTAATAGATTGAACGTCATTTTTGAAGCAAATCAAAGGGAGTATAGTGATAATTGGTGTTCTACATGTTAAATAATAACAACAAAATTTAGATATGGTATTTTCTACAATATAAATACACATTAAGGGTGGTTAATGGGTCTAGCTGCCCCTTTGGCTCTGCCTACTCTCTACCTCGGGGATTACGGATGTGCTGATATAATTGTATATATGTATGTAAATTCACATTACTAAATAATTGAGAAAATATTTCAAACAATTTGTCCGATGTTGGTCTGGGACTTAAAAAAGAATGTGCTAACTGTGTTTCTTGCTTAGCATGTCGTAAAGAGCGACTAGTGGTATATGGGCTTTTAGGTATGTGATTGTGTAGGCGACGAGCTAGCCACTTGTCACAATTTTTTCACAATTTTCCATCTAACCCAGCCATGTTTTGTTTTTGGCTGAGCGTAGTTAAAGGGGCCTGCTGCCCCTTTGACTCTGCCTACCCCTTTGGGAATTATGGGCGTGATGTTATGTATGTATTTCAAACAATTTCGTACAAAGTCTTGAAACGTTAGGTCGCCCTTCGGCTAACGGCTTGACCTCATACGTGTGTTGACCTTTAGGCATGATCCCTTTTTCCTTTATATCCTCAAATCTGACTTAAGAAAAACAAAATAGAAAATATCTTTATTCGTGTAGGATTTACACAAACACTTAATCGTTAGCACATAATAAAATTACCTTTATACTATAGCCGGATTCGATACTTTGATTCTACTAAAAAAACAGACAATTAACTCTATTCCTCGGGCAATACATACATTGCTACTTTGACGTACCACATATGGTGAAAAGCTTTTGCGATCACTTAAACTTGTCTTTCAACTTTTAAGTGATGAAGTTCTTAGTAACATGAAAGCATATTTTTGTTTTACTCCACAAATACAAATTTAACGATACAAAAAACACAAAGCAGATAAAAGATTGAAATCTACTTCTTGCAGATGCTGAATGCATTGTCAAAAAAACGAATTTTCATACAAACTACATCAGCTGTTTAGTCATTTAGTATGGAAAGCCGGTTTTTTTTTGTTGATTTAGGAAAAGTCGTAGAACAAACTTGTTGTTGTTTATAATGTCAGTTATCTATTTATGTGAGGTTGTGCATGCTTTACAAATGACCCTGTATAAAAAAATATATTATTTTAAATTGTAATATTTGTATTTACAGAGCCATATTAAAACCTATTTTTGTATTATTATTCTTTAGACTGGGTTTAAGCCGAGTACTAACTTTTTTGTAATAAGGCTAAACGGGTTCGTGCACCTTTCAGCACGGCCTCGGTCGTCGTGTCGGGATGAGTTTTGCCGCGTGATCATACTTTTGCTTGCAAGCTTGCAATGTCCACGAATAGGTATTTTGCTGGAATATTTTATCTATAAGTTAAATTTTACCAAAAATAAAAACCGACTTCAAAAAAACCCCGCAAACAATGTTTATGAAAAAAACACAAGTAAGAACCTCCCTTAATAGCTATTGTCTAAACACTAAATGTCTAAACACTAAAAAGTATAAAATAAATTCTTCCGACTGCTTCGATGAAAGTATTAATCTTTAACACGTATTTAAATATTTACAATAATCAGTTAGTTTTGGAGGAGTTGAAAAATCCTTTTTTTTGAAGTCGGAAAATGATGATTTTTTTAAATATTAGGGTTGAAAATCCAATGCTGAAAATAAAATCTTATCATATGAAATATGTCGTTAATAAAAGATATCCATACACTTCAGAGGCTTTTCAAATGCATTTTCCGTGACTTTCTGTATAGTAAGTACCCCTTGTGCAGTAAGAAAACCATTAGAATCAACAGTGATATTACAAATATATACTTATATATTAGGTTTATTAACACCCAGACACAGAACAAACACAAGTATTTATCACACGAATGTTTGTCCTGGGTGGGGATCGAACCCACAACTCTTGGCGCATGGGGCAGGGTCACTGCCAAATACGCCATCGAGCCATTGCGCTTTAACTTTAGCGATCAGATGAATGGGCAAGAGTTTCTAAAGAAAATGCAATCCGATCGTGGCTCATTTAATGGATCGTGAGTCGTGGATAAATAAACAATAAATTAGGACATAATACATCAACTAAGCACAAACTTAACAGCAAAGAGCAAATAGGAGACATGTGCGCAAACATTTACAAGTCAACATGCTTGTGCGGGCGGACTGACGGTAATCGTGGCAAAACTACTATTTTTGTTAATCAATATTGGCCGGTACAATCTAAACTAATCGATAGTAAATTTGAATATGTTTCAGTGCATGCGGTTCTAGAAAAAACATTTAAATCTGAACGGCAATGGGCTTATTTTCTCTATCTATACAATCGTATTAGGTAATAGGTATATAAACGAATCCTTAAGTTGAAATTTGGACGAGTTAATAAATACCCAAACCTAATATTTTACAATAAGCATAATTTAGAAACTACGCATTAAAAATCCCGATTAAAGAAGAAGTGAGATTAAATGCCGATTTAGAAGATGTAAAACTATTTGATTAAACGCCACGCACTTCCGATTTTCCAGCTAAGAATGTATTTCTATTTATTTTAAGTATGCAAACGATTTTTATTCATAAGATTTTTACTATAAATCGATGATTGGAGCCACGCCTAACTTTCCAAGTATGCCAATACATGACTACTCTTATGGATATGAGACGAAACTGCTAGATACTAAAGTGATTTTTTTGGAGACACTGCGAGCTGTCACTGAACATTAGGAATAAATAAGTTAGTTACCAGATGACGACACATACCCAGCCCTGCATTAGATTAGCAAATTCCTACATGCACGTATCTAGTTTAGTTCAATTTGAGCGGACACTTACGTGGCTACTGCATATTAAACCACTGAACAAATATTTGCTGCCCCTCTGCAATAGTAATTAAAATCTATTATTTATGAGCTAATGCCAATATTGATCAAGTCCAATTTAAGTTTTCAGAATTTCAATTATAAATACGTACTCAAATGAATAGATAAAAAAATAGATACATAGATTTGAAAAATCCAGATGTACTTGCTTGAGTTTGAACCTGCGACCCCTCGGATATGAGGCGCGTGTCCTTACCATTAAGCTACTACCGCTGAAACGTATGTACTCATGCAATAGTAAAGTTGCATGATATTATATTACTATTAAATATTTGTGGATGGGTTTTAATTCAGTGAATCCAGCCAATGAAAAGATCTTTGACATCCACATTGTACAAATAAGTAGAATGACGCCTTTACAATTAAAGTCAACTCAACTGTTAATTGCTCAATCCGGCTAAGGGCCGGCATCGGTCGTACCAATAATATGTACAGTTCAGCGCAAGTTGAGCACATTTAGCAGTATTGGGCGCAGTAAACCAGCGCACAAATATTTGCTGGTCGGCGGGCTCGTACGAGACAACGTGCTCTAAAGTGCAACCGACCGTAATCACGGTTTAAATCGGCTATTTATTACACAACATGACTCAATATCGACCGCCGCTGCCTGAACTTACTGCCAGCCGTTAATCATGACGTTTTTTAAACTAAAAGGACGTTTATTGTCTATAATGTTGATATATTTTCTAAAATAAAGCTACTGTGGATCATCTCCTATACTGAAAGTATGCTACATTATATTAACAAAAAACAATTCTAACACTATATCACAGGGGTAACTTATGTGTAGGTACGTCAGATTTAAAATAGACTCGAAATAAAATATTATGATAATAATGTATACGATCCATTTTGATAATATTTTTAGATTTAAGCCCGAATGTTACTGAACATATTTTTTTACTAAGTATTTTTATTATGTGCCGGAATTAATCTTTCTTAATTTTTGGAATGGATTTGATAAACTATCTATGCCTAGAAGTTAACTGATTAATTTAAAGGTTCCCTGAAGCATTAATTAATTCGAGAAAACAACCCCTCAGACGAGAATCTATCTCAGTTTCATTTAATTTCTTGATTAGATACTAAGAATACTGCCAACAGATGAATCACGTTTTCACTTTAAGTAGCTATATAGCTATATATACGTTATATCTTCAACATGAAACAATATTTTACCCTCTTACAAATGAGGTACGAAATTTGATTATAAAATGTTGAGTTGAAGAAAGTCCAATTTTGACCTCGTTTCTTTTTACACCCACCTTGCAAAATATCCAATGTAATTCGCACCCTTGGGATGAACAATACAGGGATAATGAAATATCAACACTGGCTGAGCACATCCGACATAATTTTTAATTAAGTTATTTCAGGCTTTTATAAAAATTTGCAATAATGCTTTTTGACACCACTTCGTCATAAATGAAAGTAATCAAATTACCTTGCAAGTGTTGTTTGAACGTCTTTCAAAGTACATGGGCCATTGACAGGGATTAATATAATGTTTTTGGTCTTAATTGCATGTTCTTGAAATGAGTCGTAAGTTTGTAATCCGCACACATCGCGGCGGCGGAGCTCCATGTTTATTGTCAAACAGGATTAAAAGGATAACTCACATTAGGCTTTTCTAGAACATTAACTCCGGCGCTGTAAATAAACGACACACGTTACACTCAAATGTTTCATTGTCGTCGCCCCGACCGCCCGCCCGCCCTGAATAAATGGGCCCTTGCGTTCGACTCGATCTTTCAGTAACCATTATCTCCATAACCATCCAATTCAAATACTAATGTTAAGGTAAAATATTTTGTTTGAACAATGCGTTACTTTATTGTAGTCAACGCTTTCATCTACGTAAGTACAGTAAATAACTAAAGATCGAATATGTACGTCCTTGCAGTGAAGACCGGTAATGTATTTAATAAATATACAAGTTCGTTTCGTTTTATATCTACTATAAGCTCATCGCTTAGGTAAACATCTGTGTCATATTTCCGATAATTCTGGTTTGTTCTCGAGCCGAGTTATTCCCACCCGATCCACTACAACTGATCCCCTGGGGGATCCGTTTTATTTTATATTATTTTTTATTCTCGTCTTAATCCCTGTGTAGGAGATCAAGAAAAAAATATTATTGTTTAATTCCCATCTAATCCCCTAATACATACTAGCTTATTTTGTACAGAGCTACAGTCATCAATAAAAATTAAATTAGATTTTTAAAATACTGTTCTATTTAGTTTATGAGAAAATAACAACATTAAGCAAAAGTAACAGTCATGGCCTTTCGTTGCAAAAAATAACACAACCCACGCACATTTTTCATCAATTGCAAAGTCAATTAGCATCCAATAATTTGCGTGACGTCATAGTCAAGCTCATTACTAGGCGATGATTGGAGTATAGCCGAAGCGGAATTTTAGAAAGTGGAAAGGGGTTTTGTTATCACTATGTCAGTAATACTTTCTCTTAGTTAGGGCAGTGACATTAAACTTATTAATTTGAATGATTTGGTGAAGTAAATAAAGCTAACGCAAGAAGTAAGTGCATAATATGTTATTTTCTTATATTACTAAATAAATTTCTTATATAATTAAATAGTTTGTTTAAAATTTATTTTGTTCCTAACTGTACTTATTTACCTTAGAAATATAATAAGGGGATCCGCTGGAAGTTGCAAAATACAGATGAAATTAAAAATTCTTGGTGGATCTATTGCAGGGGATCGGAAGGGAATAACTCTACGAGCCGATGTGTAACCATTTAAGAAGCGTAGTATCTCTCTAAAAAAGCAGTCAAGTGCTGATCAGACTCGCACACGAAGGGTTCTGTACCTCTGTACATCCTAATTTCCGTTGAAATTCATTCAGTGTGGGGACCCCTTTATTTTTAACATTAATTTACTTTTTATTTTAGTTTCAACAAATGTAAATACACAGTTATTTATGAGGAAGACAGACAGAATAGAGATTAGTAATAACGTCTCGTTGCTACCCCTTAGGGTACTGACCCCTAAAAATAAAGCACACCCCAAGCTTGTCGCGACAGACGCAGAAAACTTGAAAAGCAAACTTTAGCTTAAATAAACACTTATCAGTCTGTTGACATTGCATAATGGATTTAATTAAACCGGCAAGCCTCCTCACACTGAATCGTCGTAATTACGCCGTGAACTGAAGAAATGATATAATATAATACTCGTAAGCGTTATCGCCTCAACTGGAATTTTATTAAAATCATAAATCGTGTGTCAAATGCACCCGCTGTGCGCGAGACTGAATACCAGCTGTACGAACAATTGTATTTTATGTAAATCAGTACATTATACAATATTTCTTAAATAGAAGGTTAATGGAAATTTTGAACCTTTAATAAAAGCTTTCCATTTTCTTCGACAGCTGAGATGAAGCACTTTCTTGAATTAAAATGAAATAGCTACCTATAAATTATTTATACCATTAGATTCTATTCAATAAGGTTTTTTGTTGAATCTTTGCTTTGTTATCTGTAGAACATAACTAATTAATTTTACATGCAAAGATATCTCATTATGATCGATCATGTGTACTTTGTTAACACATAAATGTACAACACTATGAAAAAGTGTTAAAAATGAATCGTATCTTACTTATACTTTCGAAGAGTAATTAAGTAAGATTCCATGTACCTATATCTAATAATTTTATTGTCCCAATAAAAGCTCATTTACTAAAATATCTACCCAAATGTAAAAATATTACTAGTTGCCTCCCCTGCGGTTACGAGGTGTATTTTGACGGGGTCTAAATCCCTAACCAAAGACCACAACACAGTTTCCCGATTTTGTGCGCTTCGGCAAACTTCCACTAACACTTTGATTTAATTAACTGCGTTATCAGATTAGGTAGAGGTAACTTCAAAAAACCGTTTTCTTACAGAAGTAATCTTGAGATTGGTGAATTCGTGGAAATACAACATGGAATATCTAATTCTATTCTACCAATCTTGTAATGATAATCTTGAGTGGAGACGTGAGCTGTTCTTTCGATTATCGCAGAATTTATATCTAATAAGATCAAATGTGAAGAAAATTTGAAAATATTTTTTATTTTTTAATTATACTCACTAGCTGTTGTATATAAAAAATACATTATGAAAATCCCCTCCTTCCCTTTAAAAAGCATTAATAAATCACAACTAACATCTAAAATCTTTATATAAACTGTTATAATGAGATAAAACCGTAGAGGAATTAAAACAAAGTAATTACCGCATGTTTGACTTTTCTCTCCTACGTGACGGGGAGAGAGGGAGGGAGATTCACCCCATAGATTTTTGGACACGTAGCGAGAAAGGCTTACGAAGTAACAACGCTAAAGTTGATATTCATCAGTCAAATAACAACATACTGCATGACGTTCACTTGACGATGCTTAGTCATTGCGATACCGTGTTCGCATTTTGACAATATAGCTTTTTATAACAGAGTCAGTTCTATGTTAAAAACAATTAAAATAAACCTGGCTGTTATATTTGGAATTTCTGGCTGTTATTTCACGTGTAACTCGTCCTGGCAGACTAAATGTACACATAACTTCTACCAGTAGCACAGTTCACTTCAGATGTTACCTAATCTCGTCATTATTTTCACGTATCATTCACCGCAGACTTTTCTTTTAGATCAACTTGCCTAACTTGGTCTTTAAGGATATTGATCGACTTCGATAGCAATATTAAGCAAGTATGACATCGTAAAACGTTGAGATTTTCGCAATTAAAGTGTGTGACAGTGACTTATAGGAAACACGACGCGTCGGTATTTCGCTAACGATGATAATTATTATGAAGAGCCGGTCCTAGCACGGCGTGCAAGTTGGCGTCCCGTCAAAGGGAAACTTTACTAATTAGCAAATACGGCAAATTGAACTCACGTTCGCTAAACGTGAGAGAGCGAGTACCGGGTGATGTCACTATGTAACATTCTGGCGTTTGTATTTAAAAATTATAAGAGTTAAATTCATCTGATATATGGTAGCAATTTATTCATTTGGACGTAGTTCAGAACTACAGTAACTTATATGAATTATAGTAGCCTCCATAAACATTGAGTAAAACAGTAGTAGAGTCCAAAGACACAATTTTTTAATCAATGTTTTGCTGTGTGTTTACGTTTCACTTGTGCGTTTCACTAACACTTTTTCATGACACTATACACTACCTATATTTTACGTCATAAATAGACAAAAAAAAATTACTGCCTCCATCGTAACGAGACTTTAATAACCTGTATAAACGCGATGATTTTAAAAAGAAGAAATAATTTGCGAGGAATTTGATTGTTTAATTTTGAGTGAAACGAATCTGTCATTCTTGTTGTTTTGTACGATATCCAACAAACAGGTTCGGAAGTAAAAACTGCATGCGAAAAATGGACGGATCGAGATTTTTCCATTAACGATTCTTGTGAAAAAAGCGAACCAAAATATCTAAATCCAAAAATGTCTGTAATCTATCTAATCCTATTTCACGGAAAAAATACCGGGCGGATTTTGACGTCGCTTTCATAGTTTGAAAGCATGGGGACTGAACTGAACTCACCAAAAATCACGCAGCGTGCAAAGTAAGAGGATGAAAAACAATTCCATCCCGTACAGAACTTCCTGCTGGGAATTGACGGTGATACTTAAACATAATAAACAACGTAAATAGGTTATTATAACCGTTGCTTCCTGGAAAAATTGTTTCCTGCGTGTGTTATTTATTATGAATTTTCGAAACACAATAATGAAGTAACTATGTATATGCTGCATGCAGTGTAGATGTTTGTAACCGAAGTAAGGTAAATATGTTCACTCATAAATTATAATTCTCCAAAATTCAGGTAGATTTTATCGAATTAAAAAGGTAGAACAATAAATTGAAACGAAACCTACCTAAAAAAGAAAAATCAAATATTCTTTAACTAACGCAGTAGATATTTTTTTCGTGATAAAGGTAGTTTCAACCTATATTAATCTAAGCTTAATGTAAATTTTTTTTTTTTAATTAATTGCGATCTGTATTATTTTTACATTGGTGCAAGCACCAGGAGACTTGGATGCTATATATCCATTGATATATCCATCATAATTTCGTATTTCACTTCATTTTAAATTAGATCTTGAGGTCCTCTTCTCTTTAATCTCAAGAATGTTATGTCTGGCTCCATTAGTCTTGCGACAAGCTCGTTAGGGTGAGATGATAATCTGAATTTATAAGAGACAGCCATGTCTTTAACCTCTTCTCGGACAGTTTTGATTTTTAGATCGTGATGTAATCGGTTATTGGATATATACTAGGGTACCGATGTGATTGTTCTGAGCATTTTAGGCTGAAATCGTTTTAGGATTTCCAGGTTAGAGTTAACCGTTGTACCCCAAACTTGTAACCCATACGTCCAAATGGGCATAAGTATGCACCTGTAGATCAATAGTTTGTTCTCTTGAGTCAGTTGAGACCTAGGGCCAATCATCCAGTTAAGGCTCCTCAGTTTCATCCTTAAAGCCTGGAAATGTGTATTCTCCAGGTAAGCCTACGATCCAAGTGCATACCCAGGTACTTTACGCCATTTACTTGTGGTATTGGGACATTATTCAGTATTACAGGTGGGCCTGTATCTCTTCTATTATTAAATGTGATGTGCTGTGATTTACTCTCGTTGGATTTAATACGCCAGTCTTTCAGCCACTGAGATATCCGGTTGAGACTTTGTTGCAGTTTAGATGAGGCCCCCACCGGGTTTTTGTCCACAGCTAGGATAGCTGTATTGTCAGCAAATGTGCCAATTATAACATCGTCTGCAGTAGGGATGTCGGCGGTATACAGAACAAACAATGTTGGTCCCATTACGCTACCCTGGGGTACTCCTGCTTGTATCTTGTAGAGTGTGGTGGTGTCGTTGCCTAGCTTAACAAAGAAATGCCTCTCTTTTAGATATGATTCGATGAAGGTGTAGTAATTGGTAGGAAGTTGTATTTTTACTTTGCTGAGCAAGCCGTCATGCCAAATTCGGCCAAATACCTGTGAAATATCTAAAAAAAAGCAGCAGAACAGAAATCCTTTCTTTCGAATGATTCGTTTATTTTTGCAACAAGTCTATGAATCTGTCCGATCGTTCCGTTTCTTTTCCTAAATCTGAATGGGTGATTTGGTATAAGGCCCAAATTAGTAATAATGGGATTTAGTCTTGTTAGAAACAAAATTTCTAAAACCTTAGATGTGATTGGGAGCAGGTTTATAGGGCGGTAAGATTTTGGTTCATCCGTTTTTTTCCCAGGCTTAATACCATAATTATTTGAGCTACTTTCCATTGAGGCGGAACGGAACTGCGCCACAGCACTGCGTTATAGAGGTTTCTTAAGAAAGATATTCCCTCTTTGGGTAGTTCTCCCAAGATCTTTGCAGTTATTAAGTCATAACTAACTAACTAAAGTTTATGCCACTTCCCTAAGTCATAACCAGGGGCCTTATTAACGTTCAAACTGTTGATGGCTTGTTTTACTTCGTAGCAGGAGAGTTTTTTCATCGGTAAGACTAACTGATTGATTTGTGTCAATATTTTTTTAACAATATCATGGGTTACAACTGGTTCCTCCAACTCGTTGGGTCTAAATACCATACTTAGGTGTAATAGCCCAAGTATTATCAGACTTCCGAAAAGGTGATTGAAGAACTAATGGTATCTTTAGTCTCTTTGTAGCTTTCCACAGTGAGTAGTCAGATGCTGCGGCCGCATCCAAACTTTGTAGGTACATTTGCAGTTCTTGGTTTCACTCGTCTTTAAGTACCCTTTTGAGGCGATTACACAATAAGTTGAAGTACTTTTTATCAGCTGGATATCTGGTTGAATGCCATGCTCAATGGTATCAATGGTATCCTAATCCGAGTTAAGAGATATACTTTCATCAAGTGAATTTACAACAATGTTTTGGAATAGCTCCCAATTCGTTTTCTTTGAGTGAAGCCTACAAGGGGTAGTTTTTGTTTAATATTTTTGTCAAGTATAAGCACAACCGGCAAGTGGTCTAAACTTGACTTAAAACTAATGTATTCATGATTAATGCAATACTTAACTGTATAGATTTTAATCCTAAATAGAGCTGTCTACCCTTGGACGTTGAGCGAGAGCCTCAGTGGGTATTCTTAGCATTATAATACTCACCCGCACGAAATCTAGGGCACAATGATTTAAAAAAGTGTATATAATTCTGGGTTAGAATTTTGAGTTTCGGTGGCCTATACTGTACTGGGTGGGTGGGTGGGTATAGGTGGTGTAATGTTTTATATTACTTTTAGTTATTATAGCTGATCCACCATGGGCTTTGCCATTTGGGTGCATTGTGTGATAAGGTTATAATTTGTAATAATTTATAATACTGAAGTAGTTTTTTTTTAGTAACGTGTGTTTCAGATATCAGCAACATATCTACATTGTTTGAATTTATAAATAATTTGATCTTTTCTGAATTGCCGTTACCCGTAGGCATTCCATATAAAAATTTTTAGTAGGTCCAGACCGATAATAATTTAGTCGTGAGATTGACTAGTAGACTTGTGACTGCATTTAACTTTTGCATCACTTATAAGCAAGTAAAATAAGCAATTCTGTAGGGGTAGAATCAGCCTTTTTAGGGTGGTCGGGTAGAGCGTCTGTGTTGGTCTTGTCTTAACTATTTTTAAAAGTCTGGGCGTACCTTTTCTTTTTGCTGAGTTGATTTTGTCATTTTTATCGTTTGACGTAGGTATTTCAGATTGCATGGGAGATCCTTTGGGCTGGTAGTTTTTAACATTCTATAATTCTCTCTAGACAGAGGAACCTTTTTAATTTGCCGGGTGGTTTCCCTCACACAGCACACATTCTTCAAGAGATCTACCTTTTCTGTAGCAGTCAACAGATCTATGGCTTCCCGCACATTTAATACACTTTGGTTCTCGTCTACAGAACTTCTTTGTGTGTCCATATTGTTGATAATTAGCTCATTAGGGTATTTCTTTTCTTAGCACGTGGTGGCTCAAATATGACTCGACAATTCATTCAAGTTTTTTGGCTGTAGATGATTTTATTTCCATCTTCTGGTTTATGCTACACAACAAAGGATGGAAATGGTTTTGTAGTTCTCTGTTTCAGATATTAGTTACATTATGTCCCAGTTCTTCTATTGTTACTTTGATTTCACTAACATATATAGACGAGTGAATATGTTTTAAGATTACTTTAAAGGTTCTCTCCTGCTTTGGTTTATATGTATAAAATTCGGTGTTTTTGAGTTCCAGTTGATTGACTATATAAATATATTACTAGTACGATAACTATCAACAGTTTTTAGCTGAACTTTTACTTTATCTTTGCGTAATATTTTTAGTTCATAGTCACTATGTGCAGTCTCATCTAACATTTTTTAGCAATTATTGGAAACATCCAACTCACTTTATCTATAAATATAGGTGGATGCTTAGGTTCTTTTGTTGAATTGTCGGTATGTGTCTCTTGGTTGTCTAATTTTATGGATCTGTTGCTCATCGGTATTGGTTGGCTCAACCAGTATATATTTAGCTTTGTTTGTTTTTGTGCTTGATAGTTGGCTTTATCTGGGCTACAATGTGGACTTTTCCTAGATACTTCACGCCATGTACCATCATCAGTCGATACTTTGGTAGCCATATCCTCATCACAAGAAATTTCGATAGTTTCTTGTATCAGACTGGTAGACGGTATGCTGCTACAGGATTGGGATCGTTCTCGAGAGATAAAAGAGATTTATGGAAAATTTGTTGGGTCAGTGGTTTTTGATTAGTTTTATTTTCGTTTTCAGGGTTCGCGTTAGAATTAATAGAATTTTTCATTTTTTTTCCCACGACAAAGGGTCGACAGACGGTCGCTCTTGGGTTACGCCCGTCCCCAAAAAGAAGGCTTATCAAAACAACGGTTCCCCCTTACCGTTGAGTTGGACCGCTTGCGACTGTGCTATCCTTCCAGTCATTCATCCCCTAGGCACGTGTCTCTCCGTAGGATTAGGGTTTTTTTAAAAAGGTATCCTTCCTCGCAGTCCGAGTGGTGAAGCTCAGAGCCCAGCACCTGTACATAGAATCCACTTGACTCCGCACTCATTAGTGTCTATGTTATTGCATTTTCAGCATTTTATAGGTGACTGTCATCCAGCTTTGAGAGCCACCACCGAAACCAACACCAACTTCCCCCCCTAAATAAAAATACCATTACGAAGATAGTTCTATTTTACTGTAACTATATCAATAATAAAACGACGCTTATGCCAAGTTACGCAATAGACATCCGCCTTCCTTTACAAATAATTACCTGAAATTTCCCAAATTGGACAAAGATAATACCGGCACAGATTATATCGGCCGTTCGTTTATCCGTCCTCGGCTTAAATCCGCCACTCGACTAAATTTCCAATTATCGGCATTCATCTCCGCGATAAGTGTGGCCTCTGATTAATTCATACTAGTGCAATAATTCTTTGCCATTTTGGTTTATTCTTTATTTAGATTATTTAATCCTGGCACAGAGAACAAAAACTCAAATTAGATTAGTTTGTTATAACTAGAGTAAAATATAAATGTAAAAATAGAGCCAAGTTTAATAAGTTTTGATGATAAATAATATTCATTATTATTATTGCTATGTTAAATGGCATTTTTTACTGTTAAGAATAATTAAATGCATTAAATGTAAGTGGGTTCTAACTATATAAATATATAAAAAAATCAGAACAGTTAGATAAATATTTTATATTTCTAATGCGTCATATATACGTAACTAACGATGTCTTTTACATCTGTCCAATCACACTATTCTAGGTAATTACCTAGTAAGTTAGTCAATTGACTAACTTTACATTTTTTACTAGTAAATGAAATCAAATGAATAAATAATACAAAATAGTTTTCCCCTAAAAAGATTCTGATTCGCAGCATTAATTGGATTTAGTAGGTTTCCAAACTATATTTCCACAACCACGATTACCATCAAATTAAATTGAGAAATCGATTGGTTGTATGTCTAAAATGCATTAAGCTAAAACAAAATAAACCACAATTATTGCGCAATAACTCGTACCTATATATTATAATAACACATGCCTAAAATTGCCAGTTAAAAAGAACATGAACTTTACTTTGATTAAACGTAAAAGTTTAGACAGTTAGTATTTAAAAAGTGAAATTTTACCTATCTATTAACTGCAACTGAAACTCAATTTCTTGCTGCTGTTAGCTGAGTACATGGTGGTTCTTAGCAACGGGTAAAAAGAGCTTCGAAATCAGAAATTCGCAACTTGCTTTCTGGAACTTGGCATTGCACTACCATGCTTCATTATATGGCCATACTCAGTCACGTTCAATTTTAACATATGAGTAACATTAATTGTACTAATGGCAACAAGCAATTAATTTTTGTTCGCGAATATTGTGACGTAGCATTCATTGAGAGAGCTTAATTTACCAAATAATGGGCTTAATTGGAGTATTTACTGCATTCATATCAAAAACTGGAAAACACGCGTGGTACCTATCAACACGTTTCGTGTCGGCATTCAGTGGAATTAAATCCATACAGCCAACCAATGTTTTGTGACTTATATCCAAAACCGCAATATGACATCGTCACGTATTGTACGTACACATACATTCTCTAAAATAAACTGTGTAAAAGAGTTTACCTTGTACACGAATCCTTCCCGACCCCGGACGGTGGTAGGACCAGTCGTTAGACAGGGGATGTTATACATATACTAATTCACATTATCAAATATTAGATTCTGTTTCGTTGCGAATCTTATCCTGTTGAAAGAGCTCCTTTATGGCATTTATTGAAAAAATATAATTAAAATTTTGTTGATATTGATGTATACGGCTTGTCACTTGCACAATTTATATTTAAATTAGCTCGGGTACCTTCATAATTAATTGCAATTTTCCTATTAATTAAAATGTTTAAAACACTTTGATTTCTAAGGTTTGCTTGTACCTAATTATAAAATATTATAATAGCTATTATTTTTTATGGTATTAGTTTTCTTATTATAATCAAGTGTGTTAAATAATAACTTTTATTGTGGGATAGAGCATTGTTAAGCAATCCGAACAATTTTGTTTTTTTACAAAATTGTAAAAAAGCAGCTTTAGTAGTACTTAGAAAGACATACCTACATAAACCTGTATACGTTTAAAACAAATGCTTTTACAAGCTGTGCATACATCAGGCGGACCCCCTGCTAGCCTCGCTTAATACAAACTCTTACCCTGTTATATTTTAGACTTATATATTTTCGTATATTACCAAGCTGTGTCATCGACTTACGTACGTCTGATGTTTTCCTTACAATCTTAAAACATTTATTTCATGGATATTGGCCAAAATTGACTTTTACTGAGCGATAAGACTTTTCAAAATTTTTTTACCAAGTTGTGTGAAATAGATACCGTTATACTTTTACATTTTACGATTCCTTCTTTCTTTTAAACGATAAAAACAACTCTCAGAGTGAAACTTTCTGAATTTTTAAAACTGTCTTTGTCTATTTTTAATAAACCTTGGGCGTGCCTTATATGGATGGACAACTTAGATATTGCGGCAGTACGCAGAACCAAAGTCATGTTAAGCTTTTTGATTTTAGCCTTGTATTGCAAAAGGTGTCTTAAATATTTTGTTTTCGGTCACCCTTTTGGCGTATCAATAATCGGCCTTAGATTACACGAGGAACTAAATTGCTTAACTTCCTAAAATATTGTTCTTGTATAAACACAAATAACATACATTAATAATTTAAATAAAAAATATAATAGCAATAAAGCCAGCTTCAGCATCATCGGTCAGATTATCCCCCAACAAGATTGTTTCCGGCCAGCGTGCATGTTCGTAAACCTTGAAGAGGCCGGTTCCCCATGAAGGCAATTTAATATCTGATCAAGGCAAATGTAATAACTCAGTAAATATGAAGGAACAATAAAAGGTAAATTAGTTTCTTGGGGAAGAGAAACTCAATTGTCAAAAAGGATTGCTGCGCTTCCCCTGCGATACGGGGAATTTTTGGCGAGAAACTTTTGATAATATCTTTTGTTGTGTGTCTCCGTGTTATTTATGAGATAGCATTATAAATAATACTGATAACGAGTTGTAAAATGGAATAGCATTCATATACTGAAACCTATTTATTATTTGAATAGGACAAGTTCGACGATATACTAAATTCTAGATAGGATTTATGAAACCCAAACATTTCAATCTACCCATCGTACAAAAGTGAAAAGGAGGAAGTTTTGGGTAAATTTTTCGAACGTGAATATACTTTGTTATTTATTGGAAAAATAAGGGTACATTACGTTAAAATAAATACAATTTTTTTTTTAAATAGTTCAAATTTGAAAACACCGCAAACATTCCTATACTCTCAAATAAGATAATTACGTGCGATCTTTTACCTTTTTAATATTAGCGCTATCGTAATGGTACAGGTGTCTAGAAAATCTGTTGCTTGAAACGTTAAAATATTTCAAATATACCAAATTTGTGCATTTAAGTAATAAGGAATTTCATGACATTTTGTTCCTGCTATTTGCTTTCCTGGTGCGAAAATGCATTCCAAGATAGGTCTTATAAAATGACTTACAAGGAATATGCGCGTTATTATTATTTTGCTATTTTGATTAACCAATGTCTTTGCATTTGAGCTAGTAGTTATTATTGGTGAACATTTTAAAAGAGACTTTACATTCTAGGTATTTCCATCTAAGGCATATTATTAAATAGGCAATTAAAATGTACTTGACTCTTTTAAATAGCTAACGTAAGAATCATTAAGAAAGATAGCTTCATTCTTATTTAACTATTTTATTGATAGAAATTCATGATCTTCATTATTGCATTGACAAATACTTAATCGAGGGCGTATATCAATGCCTATAGAGCGTTGATAACTATATAGTAATAGCTATCGTAAAGCGAAAATCCATAGTATCCATCTATAAGGGCTCAGTTTGCGTACAGGTTCATATACTGTGGGATGTGAGATTATGACCCCCAACTAATTCCAAGTTTCTAAACTTCATTATACGCGCCGTTGGAGATCCAAGGTAATGATAAAATTATAATAAAGAGCAGCATCTACTGAACACAGTTCATACAAGCACGACTTGACTGAGAGTTTAATTTTGAACGAAAACACTAAACTTTTAACTCGAACCACAACAGACCGTGATAAATTACAGTTTAAATAACGAAAGTAAGTACCCTGAAGATGAAATCAATAATAAAGTAATTAAAAACTAGCTTACTTTTCATACAAAGATAGCGTTGCTTTCTTACAAAGATGTTTGCAGTATTAACCACGCTAATATCTATATGTAATGCTTATGATGATCAAAATGTAGACTCATTATTATGATACAGTTTACTTAGTCGCTGATACCTGAAATTTCTAAACATTGTATACTAACTTATGATTACATTTTAATACTATGTGATGTTGCATAATTTCACTAAAATAATTTGATTTCCCTTTATGTTACCAACTATCTATATCACTACGTACTGCTTTATCTATTAACGCCTTTAAAATAATATTTGTGCTTGGAACCATTTAATATCAGGTGATCTTATGGTGGGACGTTATATGTTGAAACTGCGGTAACCAAGTCTATAATAAGTAAATATAAGTATTTAACGAGAAATGGGGAGTTGGAACTTAAGCGATAATACTATAATTCCGATACTAATTAGACTTATCCCTTAGTAAACAGAATTCAGCCTACACACGTAGAATTAGTTAAAATCACAATGGTCGGCTCCACGTCGCGCGGCGGCTTAGCCTGCTTGCCGTGCGTTGCTCTAATGGCGTCTCCTAATTGAACACTACAACGGTTAATTACTAGCGTTCACCGCTCGTACGGATGATCTTTCGAACTAAACACATTCAAAAGCTTTACGTTCAACAACATTGGACTTGAAGCAAGTTTCGCGCTCAAAGTGCTCAACTTCAAGTATTTTACAGAGCGTAGTACTCCCTCTAAGTTCGTTTGCTCAAGGTTATGCTTTTAGAATAGCTTCGTACTTTTCCCGTTCGAGATTATATGGAGCATTTGTTCTTCTTTTTGATATGCTTAACGTGTTCGCCGTTCCCATTGCGCTCGCGTTGTCAACGACAACGGGACATTGAAGAATCAATGTTTAATAATAACGCAGATTCATTCAGTAATAAATATGTTATCAGATTTGGGGAGGAGAAGATCGCTAAGTTTGCGTTTGCGTATATTCAGAAGATATTTGCAAAGGTCTAACACGCATTTATAATTTTTCTTAAATTAAAATTACTTCATCTTTGCCTAAATAACAGTCCTATCGTTCACTAAGTGGTTAATTATATTACACGTTATGATACCCTTTTAAAGCAGAATGTGCACAGGACTATACACAAAAAAAAGAAAAATACTAGCATTTTGCTCGTTCACAGCTGCCGCTGTAAACGCCGAGAAATTTATTTTCAATTACGGTAAACTGTTATATTGAGCAGCAAAAATCTAACGAATTCGTTTGTTTCAGAATTTGTTGTGCTTTACAATAATACGAGTATAAAAGCCGAAACCTAACTGATATCACTGTAAATTACGTTTTGATAGTGAAATATAACACAAAGGCAGGATAAAACCCTATTAAACACTGAACAGAGTAAAATCTTTAAAAGAAAGAACATTTGTTGGTATATTTGCATTTTGAATAGAACATTACATTTGCCGCGACTATGGCATCTAAAAATTAAGCTTGTATAAAACCAAAAAGTCAGTTCCCCAAACCACACTCGTAACAGTGAGAAGTTAAAACGTACAAGTTGGACTGAAGATATGCAATTAAGCTGGCAACTCCTGGTGCCTAAATTAAAGACCAGTAACCGTTCCAACTCGACTGGGAATCTTAAATAGCGAATTGCGCTCCAATTGACGAGGGCTTTAAGTACTTATGTTATTAGAACTGAATGGGAACAATAAAATGCGAAAATAATTTCACAGCGAACACTCTGAGGTTCATAGACAAGAAAGTCTAGACGGTTGTAATTATAGGGAATACTAAGTACTGTATATGTTTTCTTTTAACTATAGGCACCCGTGCTACAAGAGTAAGTAAGGTTACTGAGCCGCGGACAAACCTATGACGTACAATTAAATCATTAAAAACAATGTTTGAAATGCATTTTTTATTCTCGCTATCCGAGTTTGAATTCGTCATGGAGGTCATATAGAGTCATCATCATTCTAGTCTAGAGGCTTCATGAAACTACATTGTCTTATAAAAACCTTAACTACGGTTGCTTTTAGGTAACTCGAATAATAAGAAAATTATATTTCGAATCTTCCTTTGTATGAAACAAAACCGTACTTTTATGATATAATAAAGGACATAACAACTAATATGATTTTAATTTAAAAAGGGTTAATATGGAAACAACGTATTGATCTCAGTTTTCTTGTCTACGAGGTTTTGGCTAACCTTCCGGCAAAGGAAGAAATTAGTTAATACCATCTGGAAAATACTGGTAACGCACCATAAATTCTGTAGTCGATCGATAAGGCAAGGTACAGAATAGAAATTGGAATCTGACTTGGTCAGGTCATTGTTCATATCTCAGCACAATAGCAGTCTTCTACAATGTATATAGAATAAAATAAATCTACCTAAAGGTATGCGCTCTTTGATTATTTGTTAAAATAAAATATTTTTTTAATACCCATTGTCAGTGCTCGATTAAAGTGAACGCATTAGCAATTTAATTACAGCACTGCTTCAAATGATCAGATAGTAGCTACTATAATATTTACTAGCTAGCCTCGCAATCCAATCTAAGATAACAAAACGTGGGTTATAAGACTTGCGACTAGCATATAGATAGATAGATAGATAGATATATTCTTTATTGCACGAAAAACAGATACAGAAATAAGGATACAAACAAATACAATACAATTTAGGCGGTCTTATCGCTAGAAGCAATCTCTTCCAGACAACCTTCAGGTAGAGGAAAATAAGCTATCGAAAAGAGAGGGGTAGGGCCGTGCAGTAAACATATTACTTTCATAATTATAAAAGGGATACAAAAGAAAGGATGATACAATACTTAAATAATTATACTTATACATACAAACATATATACAACTGCGTAATTGTGTAAATATTAAATAGTATATACAAACAAATACAATACATAACTTATACTTATACCAAAACTGTATCATGAGAAAAGCTCCAAACGACAGGAGATCTAATGTACTCTATCTGTACATTTTAAAGAGAAAGAAAATAGGATTCGACTCGGGACTTAAAAATCGGAAGACTATCAGATAACCTGATAGAAAGAGGAAGAGAGTTCCAGAGGCGAGTGGATTGGATAGTGAAGGATTGAGCATAATACTCAGAGGAATGGGAAGGGGACGATAGGTGAAGTATTCGGGATGTCCGCATTTCACGATCGTCGGTGGGTTGCAGGAATTGGAATCGTTCTTTGAGATAAGGTGGTGAGAGAGGATTAAACAGAATAGAAAACAGGAGCGAAAGAACGTGAAGATCTCGACGTCGACGGATAGGAAGCCATTTAAGTTGGCTTCTGAAGTTGGACACATGGTCAAACTTACGTAGTCCAAAAATAATGCGTATGCAGAAGTTTTGGAGGCGTTCAAGTTTGTCGAGAAGTAATTCGCTAAGGTTTAAATAACAGCAGTCTGCATAATCTAAAATAGGTAGTAATAGGGCCTGTACAAGTGCAATTCTGGTGGGTATGGGTAAAAAATTTCGTAGTCTATTAATTGACCTCGCCGAAGAAAACATTTTCCTGCTTATTTCCTTAATCTGAGCATCCCAGGACAGGGAGCGGTCTATATAAACACCAAGGTTCCTTACCACTTGACTATAAGGGATTTGAACTCCGTTAAAAATAATGGATGGCAGGACTTCCCAGTTAATCCTTGAGATCAGCCGTGAACCACCAACGACACTAACCTGCGTCTTGGTGGGGTTAACATGTAGGCCATACGATCTGCTCCAATCCGATATCCGCATCAAATCCGCGTTGATATTATGAACTATGTATGGAAGGTCATCCAAGCTACCTTGAGAATACACCTGAAGAGCAAGCAAAAGCATATACGAATACAGTAAAATAAAATATTATTGTAATTTAAAATTCGGAAAAATGACACAGCGCGAGTAGTCGTGCGTTCAGACCCCGGTCTGAATCCTATACCGCCGTGAGAATATTAAAATGTAAGAGCCTATACTATTTGGCATCACTTCTTATATATTTAAAAACTATATAAAATTGCTATTTACAATATAGAGCAGGTAATATTGTGGTTAGGTAGGCATATTCAATTGTTGAAGACGTATGTGTATGTATATTATGTAGTATGTATGTACCTATTTGAAGAATACAGCAAGCCTGCAAAAACATACCTCAAAAGACGTGGGATGTGGGATTATTTATACGGTGGGCAGGCCACGCATCTAAAGATAACGAGCCTCCCACACAGGCCGGCTATCGGGTTGTTATTTTTATTTCATTCCTATGGCACTTGTTAGGTCAACACAGTGATTTCGTTAGGGGATTGCGTCGGGTAACCTGTAGGTATTACTCTGCGGGATTAAATGAACGGTTTCTATTACAATGTCAATATGACATTAATTGGTGCTACGTTACCAGTGCCAATTTTCATTCGTGTTACTACAAATTGGTTCTATGTACATTTTGCTTGAAATAGAAACGACCTTTAATTGAATTTAAACTTACACTGTGATAAAGCCTTATTATAACTTAGATTTTTAAAATTGTTTACATAACATAGAGTATTTTTCAGGACTGTTTTACAAAATCCGTTACTTTAACATTCTTTGCAACCCACGTTGCCCGCAATCTAATAAAATTTAAAAGAGAAGTATTGTTTGTCATTGGCTTGTAAGTAAAATAAAGCGAAGCTTTGTTTACCTGCAAATACAATTTCCTTTTTAGTAAAAAATAAATAAAAAAAAATCCAAGTTAATAACAAAATTGTTGTAGGTACGCAGTCTAATAACACGGAACGCGTATATCATTTCCTGTTTTATGTATGTAGCGACAACATTGAATATTAAATTAGGGTTATATTGTGAGGCTGCCAATTAATATTGCTGCGATACAAGGTTTGGCGAGTAAGTGTATTAACTCTGCACAATGAGGGGGATAATGACAATGAGGGTCAAAACGATCTACCGACCCTACGTGTATAGATCGGAAACATGGTAGATAATCCCTAAAGTTCGTATATTTATTGTAATTAGCATAAATATCCAATAGGAACTAAGAAGTACCTATATATGGAAACGACTAGCCATTTAAATGAGATTTATTATGATGCGCAAAGACATGACACGCAAATAAAAAACTATCGGCAGTAACACCGCTTAAAACTATTTCAATTTGGAATATAGATATTAAAAATAAAGAAAGAAATTATCCCATAGATTAAAAGAGAATGTACCAACATCAGTCGACTTAGATGACTATTAGCTATTGAGATTATGATTGAGTTATAAAGAATGAGTTAAATTTATCGCCACACAACTTATTAGTATATCCCAATTATCCCAATTTACTTGTACAAACGAATACAGTAATAATACGTGTGCAATCCACAGCATTTACAGTGCCGTTTCGGTCCAACGCCTCTTATGGCAGTCGTGAATTCAAATAAAACGCAATGAAATCCCATCCACATCGACGCGGTGCACACAGGCGCGCCGACACACGAGCGCGACGGCCCCGACACTTTGTTACTCTTACATTCGATTACTGGCCGAGAGGTATTATCTAGCTGTGTTGCTTTGCTCGCATGCCCGTTCCGAAAGGCTATCTACCCGTTCCCGTTTATAAGGCGTCAACTGACACCACCCATTGATCGACTTTTTACGGAAGTCAGCAAGGATCGCCTAATAATACAGCAATGTATCATGTTTCTAAGCCCCATAAAGTCACCGATAAAGTGAACAAAATAAAGTCTAAAAACAATTTTATACTTTTTTATTTGCTATGAACATAACTGTTATCTCTAGGTATACGTAAAACGAAACGAGGATGAATTTTATGTATGCGATGTTTTGGAATATCGTTAGATTACTAGTTCAACAATATTTCAGGTGTGAGTACCAATTCTGGTATCTGTTTACAAATCCAGCTTAAAATTGCTTAAATTAATTTTATTTTCGAGAATATAACGGCAGCACAGATTTCATATTCCCGAAACACATTTACTGTAGGTAATTGATAAATCGATAAGCTACGATAACTAAATTGCCTACACGAGTTAACAAGTAACAATTTAGCAATGCCCACATCCTCCTTTTTTTAAGTCTTTTAACATTTGTCAATGGACTTCTTGATCTAGTGGTAACAGACTCTGGCCACGAACCCAAAGGCCGCTGGTATAAATCCTATTAGAGCCAACTATTTGTGAGTTGAATAAAGATATTTTCACTCGAGTCATTGGTGTTTGTTTATAAGTCAATCTCTAATATCCATAATACAATAATTATAAACTTATTCTTGGTTAGAAGCTATGGGATTGGGTAATGTGCTATTGTAAACAAATTAGCTTTTTATAATTTACTAGCTGTGCCAGCGGTGTCACCCGCGTTTATGGTTAATATTATAAAGACTATTTCCGTCATACATGATTTCTATGTAACTTTAACCATTAAGGCTGCACACGCGACGGAAGCTTAAAAAATGGAGTAACTTCTCCCGTTTTCCCAACATTTCCCTTCACTACTCTGCTCCTATTGATTGTAGCGTGATGAAAAGTATACTATAACCTGCCCAGGAGTATGAATAATAATTGTACCAAGTTTCGTTAAAATCCGTCGAGTAGTTTTTGTTTCTATAAGGAACATACAGACAGACAGACAAAAATTTTACTGATTGCATTTTTGGCATCAGTATCGATCACTAATCACCCCCTGATAGTTATTTTGAAAATATATTTCATGTACAGAATTGACCTCTCTACAGATTTATTATAAGTATAGATAAAAGGCTAAATTTTACTGTTATTTCTTTCCTGATAGAGGAGTATTCTAAACAAGATACTAATGAAGCAGTTAAGTACCTAAAAATATATTTCCTTAGAACTTGTCTTCCAACTACGATATGATTATTCACGATATTATTATTCTATTTTACCGAGAATTTTACCTTACAAAACAAGTAGTACGACCACAAACAAATAGCGCGTAGGTATAATGTATTGTGCTCATTCTTTGGAGTTTCCCCGAGGGTGCAAGCAACAGGAGTGACTTGTTTTCAATTCACATTTAATTACTTTCTACACCCCAGCTAGTAGCCCGTTTCGGAACCGCATCGCGTTTATTACTTGACAAAGTTTCTCGCTACAAAAGTACCAACATACCTATAAAATTATTTTGTCATTTTTATGGATTCTTTCGGGAAGTTAAAAGTCGAGTACGATTCTGATTAACAGTACAAATAATTATATATATATTTTATTATTACTTTAAACAGGTACTAAGGCGAAAACGAACTCCAGAAACCACCTACATTAGGTTGTACTAAGATAATTAGGTAATACACGAGGTCTCTTTATGTCCCAACTACCCAACATATATAGCACAGTTAGTTTTGTACATTTTAAACGAAAAGCGCTGATTTCCTTAAAACGAATGCGAAATTAAATTGGAGAAAAAGCAGAAGAATCGTAGTTAAGAGCGGAAAGCTAATAAGGGGAAAAAGAAAAAGTTGCAGATGAAGTTTTCGTAGCTGAGGATATTTTCCTTATGAAAACATTGAGAGAGTTGGCTCAGATCGCACTGGTTTACGTTGTCCGGACTAAGATAATGAATTTACTCCTTATCCTCAGTATATTATCTAAGATTTTATTTTCTGAAGCGTTTAAATATCCGTGAATATTACTTCGGTGACCTTCTCTTAACGTAGCAAAGTTTCTTTTCACACTAGATGCCTTATTAATATTTCATAATTTATTTCAAAAAAGAATTATGACGTTATTAAAAGAAATTTCAAAATATAGGCGTCGATGTAAAAATAAAGCAATTGTATTTTTATACTATTAGCTAAACCTTATATATTAAATTCAAATTCAAATTCAAATTATTTATTGCATGTCACAGTATAGTAAGAGGTGGTACATTGTAAATAAAGGTTACATGTGACGCCCTGCAAGGGCATTACATATATCTTAATTAATAAATTGAAAAATATTTAAAAATATTTGTGTATCCAGACCTTAAATATTTATATTACATGTTTTATGTGTTTAAATTTGTCTGAAGTTATCACAGACAATTAAGGCACCACCAATATTTAAATGTTCAGTCTTTTTATCCTGACCCGATTCACCATCATACTATAAGACTGATTCTATGTAACTGCTTCCTTATCCTGTTATTTTATTTTATGTAAATACATAACTTGTTCCAATAAAACCAATCAAAAACAATTACTTAGGCCGTTTCACTGTAAAGTATATACGTTTTCGGTAAAACAGTTTGTATGGTTTATAGTGTTATTGTTGTCTGGTTGTAACAAAACTATTTGAACATGCTGTGATCTACGAGCAAATCATGTTATTACTTGAAAGCCTTCTATAATTTTGTTTAATTTGTGTATCCTATGTTATAGATTCTAATAAATAAATATACAATCGTATATGTGCAGATTTTCCAGCGATTCATACCTAATGTCTAACCAAATTCTATGTTTTGTGTATCCGCTTGCGATGATCCAACTTTGTTGACGATGTTTGAAGGTTTTACACTCCCATTGAACAAATCTAAGTATATTGTTCTATTTTCCACCTCCAACGATGGAACGGTTCGCAAAAACTCGTTGAGCTTTATACATATTTTTTTTGTTGACAAGGATCGTAGATTCCAGCTTTTGTGTCAAATATTCCTGCTGTTCGTGTTTATCTGTACTCCTAGAAACTACAGTCAGTAACTACATACATTGGACACCACAACTCTCCTAATCCGTTCGGTCGATAAGGGAACCTGTCTTTATCTGATTATTTTATATAATGGTGTCTTGTCTGTATTCGTTTGATGCAATGTGTCTTTATTTGAATTATTCTATTTTGTAATGAAACATTAGCTAAATGACATGAGACCAAAAATGCCAATAATTTATCCCTGGTTTGCTGACAACATATTAGTTAAAAAAATCAAGTAGGTACTGACATTTTTCAAGGAACATTGCGTGCGTTACGTGGCTTGACGCCGAAAAATTATATGCAGATTGACATTTCTGTTGCCATAAAAAATACGTCAATGAAACAAATATATATATACCTACCTACGTACGAAATAGATATACAGGAGCCGACTAAATGATGAACTGGCGAATTTTATGTGAGACCTTAATTTATACGATGCTCTATAAATTTAATACATTTTACAGAATAAATAATTTTAAGCAATATTTGT
This sequence comes from Glyphodes perspectalis, assembly GCA_951394215.1. Classification (NCBI taxonomy): domain Eukaryota; kingdom Metazoa; phylum Arthropoda; class Insecta; order Lepidoptera; family Crambidae; genus Glyphodes; species Glyphodes perspectalis. The sequence goes on from OX596204.1 coordinate 7,556,676, forward strand.
TATTTTTATGTTTTTCAAGCAAAATGCTTACATTGTGCAAAATCTGGCAACTTCTAGACAAATTTTACTGTCGAGTACTGAATATCTTGAGTCTTCTTTTAAAAAGTATATATTAAATATGTCGACATTCAGTGTAGTTACAAAAGGTCGAGCATTACATACGCAAGCTAATGTCCGGTCAGGGCTTATAAATCACGCAGTGGGTGGACAGCCGGTTTATCTGAGATCGGTGCAGGATCACAGCATGCTCGCGAATACTTCTCGCTGACTGCTGACTCACGCCCGATCCGAGAGATTTACTTTTGTCGCCATAAGGATTTTCCACTTCGCGAGCCGTTTCTCTTTATTGTATTCTGTACGTAACTGAATTCTGCTGTTATTGTGTACTTACCCTTTGTACATTATTACTTATCAACAGACTTATAAAAAGATACTAAAAATGAATGTATAATGAAATTATTACGTTTTGTATAAAGATTTCTAAGTATCGTTTCGTCGTCAAACTTCACTTCATAACTTCATTTGACAAATACAAACAAATATTTACTAGTATGCGAACGATAAACTAAAATAAAAATCTATAAAACTTGCAATATGGCTTAAACATACGAGAAATGAAAATTGAAACGAATAAGCATTAAAGCGAGAAAAGCTCCCAACTCCTACTGATGTTTAAGGTGACTTGTGCTTAGGGCGGTCCGTCAGAGGGCGCCTCACCTGCGTTTCATAATAACTTTTTATTGCGATAGAGCCGAGCACTCAAATTGCCGAAACTGGAAATGTAATGGGATTATCGTTGATCCGAAACGATGAGGGCCTCTCGCGTCTAATAAAATTTTCTAAATGCTTAAGAAAAAATGTTCTCGGAAAGTAACGTACTTGGATTTGTTCCAGCTTTTGTTCAAACAAAACAAGTCCGATTATGAACACGGAATATTGAGTTCTATATTTATTTAGTCATAAAAAATATTCGGGTCAATACATATGCAGATAAAAGAAATCGTGGGGCAAGAATAAAATCCGACGTTTGGCAGCATCTAAAACATTATTTGTATAAATGACTCATATCTACAAAAACTTTCAACACAAACACACGATGTTATGCGTATGATGAACAAAAAATCGATTTATTTACTTTGAATTATGCATGAGTTAGACATTCAAAGGCGAAATTTAAGAAAGTTTTACATAACTCACCGAATATTAAATTTGTAAATCGAGTCCAGAATATTCAATTTGTCAAAGGGTGGACCGAGATTTTTATGTGCAAACATATTACGCTTTGAGAGTTCTCCAAGATATTTTTGTGAGAGGCAATATTATTAAGAGCTCTGTACAACTAATGTAATCTAATCACATCAAGTGCTTCAATTAAACGTTATTCCTAATGCTATATGTGAAAGTCATTACATTTGAATCAAAAATAACTGCATGAGTTCGTTTATAATTTTATAATACTTACTACTACACGACATACCTACTATTCTGATGAAGTAGAAAAAATTTTAAATAATTATAATTTTATATGTCATTTACGGCGACAATATGTGCCGTACAAAATATACCTATCTGATATTTTGTTATTCGTTAATCATTTTCTATTACGAAAATATTACGAGATGTGTGATTAAATATAACAATGCGTATTTAGCTTCTGAAATAATAGGAGTCTACATGAGTAATTGATACATTTTATAACATTGTTCAAATTTAATGAAGTTCATTATACTGATATTTGAGTCCTATTCCTACTAATTAAAACATAAAGCGGCGTATTGTGGCCCGTCAGCGGTTCCGAGGCGGCGCTCCCTCCGATACACTCCCTACATTAATTGGCGCAAGTTTTCCGCGCAGCAGGCACTAAGTCCACCTAATGCGAAACCGCGGCCAAGTTTCACTCGTTCCTTCGTAATTACTTTTATTGCCTTCTTCCGCCATTCATTCATAAGATCGCTGTCCTCCGCTCGAATTTCGCATCGTCGTAAAAATTTTATGCCACCCCATTTTTAAACTTTGCGGACTAATTAAAACCTTCCATCCGATTTAAACTTGTTTAAGCTCGTATTACTATAAAAGAAACATTATTTTGAACGTGTACAGCGCATGTGGAGCGAATTTAATTAAAAGTATTACCCGCAGATGTTTCTGATCGCTCTTCGTTTCGATTGAAATTCCAGGTTTAGCATTACTATTTAAGTTGAAATGGACATATCCGAAATCGAACGTTGGAACCTATCCAATTTTTCCAGGGTCGCCCGCGAGGTCGGAGTGGCCATCGTATTTTTTAATCCAGCCGAGCGCTGGCGACTTATGCAAAACACACCGATTCTCCCCGGGGCACATTCAGCGTCATTTCAGCGTCTATCCGCTATTTGTATGGAAGCTGACCCGGATAAAGGCGTCAAATTACCAACGTCAAATTCCAGTGTCACCTGAGCCGGGGCCACCCCCGCCGCCATTTTTATCCCATTCCGAGTTAATATTCCGGAGCCGTCCGGCGGGAGCGGCCCAGTAACGGACACCGGCACCCGCGGACCTACGAATTATTAAGTTTCCACACATCATGAAGATTTATTTCCAGTTTCGCTGAATGTTTTTAAGCCGTTTTATTTCATGGGTCTACTTCTTTCGCGAATACACGATTGCTCTTTCGTTACTTTTTGTTTTTTACTAATCAATTGTTAGCCCCAGATTCTTTTATCAGAAATACCTACTCAAATTGTATTCTGCGATATGTGTGGAAGGGTTATCTTGTTTTCATATTTAAGTTAATGAATGTCACTAACTCCGGCGTTGTGACGTCTTAAAATCAACAAACATGTGAAGCAAAATATTGTTTCATAGGTATAACAGCTGACAGGCGAGGGTATAGCCTACGCCAGGTGTTGTACCTACAATTTAATAACATAATAAGATTTATCTTTGCCTAAAATAAAAGTTTGCGTTATCGCAATGTAGAAACACTTACAACAAGACAAAGATGTATTTTGTATAGGCTACTGTTAAATAATTCCAACCTTACATGCCGTATCCTCAACGCAGCTATTGTTTACTCTATGTATCTGGTAATTTACTTTGTTACCTTTCGTATCAATTCAAATGAGATAACTCGAATTTTATAGCTTTTACCATGCCATTCAATTTTGCAGAACCTTTGAATAACTTTCATTTTTATAGTAACAGACATAGCCGTATAACAACATTGCCAGATTTTTTTTCAATAGTTCGTAAAAGATTTATAACGACCTCAGATATATTATTATTCTCGGTTGGGAACAAATTTTTGTATGAAATATACATTTGCCAAAAAACAAATCTAAAGTATTAATACAATTCTGACGCCAATCAAATAAACCTTGCCTTTAATCTTGTGCTAAACACTATTTTAAACAATTACGAGTAGACTTTTAAACCGTGAAAATAAAATGAATAAATAAATAAAATTAAATTAAATATGATTTTATTTAAATTGGTACCAACTTGATATCGTTACTTGGTTTTAAAAAAAGCAATGCTCTCAGCAAACGGTAACGAAGTTTGCTCGCGAAATTTATGTAAAAAGGTCGAACTTTGGGACAATCGAATACTGATTCAGTAGTGAATGCATTGAGCGCGAAGCATTGTGCTTACCATGCACCAACTGCATTCAATGGACCGCCGTCCAATATAGTTCATTCAATGACGTGATTTACATTTATCGCTATGGGAAAGACTCAATTTTAAAGTCATAAAGATCTCGTAATTATATCCAACGGAATTTCATCAATATAATATTTTCGGTCCAACAGGAAGGTCTCTACCCAATATTCAATTATTGATTTACCAATTATACTTAATGTTTACATCGAGTAAATATTAAGTAGGATGTAATTTCATATTTACCCAACCGTTCGATATACCTAGATAATATTTACCCATATAAACTAACTAATAATATTTTATCAGCATACAACTTTCCAAATAATTTATTAACAGTCGATTGGAAGAGGTGATTTTTGGAAAATATATCTAGAGAACTATTTAAAAGTACTACTAGCTCGGCGATGGGGGAAAACATTGTGATAGTGTAACCATGATCCAAAAATAGTCTAGTTCCCCTATCTTAAGGTTACGAAGGTCAGATCGGCAGTCGCTTCAATGTAATTACCAGACTCGCTAAATCCTGGATCATGGTCTAAGCGGACCCCCACTAAGCACTGGACATAACGCTTGGAAGATGATGATGTATCTAGAGAACTAATTTCACGAGTCTTAAAGTTACAACTTGAAACTAGGTTATCAAATGATTTTCTGCATTCGGCTTTTATTGAACTAATTAGAAAATAAAAATCAGTCGAATTGAGAACCTCCTCCTTTTTTTTAAGTCAGTTAAAAATATTGTAAACAAAAATCCGATCCCTTTAAACCGAGGTCGCTTATTTCATTTAACCCGTAATACCACGCGTAATTACTTAATTAAAACAAGCAATCGTTTGCACGCTACGTTATTAAAGCTTTTGGAGTAATGTATCACAAAACAATGATTAATAAAACGACATTACTTGCTAAGCAATGCGATTAAATTATCAGATAGTATAATGTCTTTAAATTACTACACGAACTATTATACAATTACGACGTCATAAATAATAAGATCTCGCTCTGATAACTTGGAACGTACAACTGCTTTCTTAATTTTAAACGGTCTATTAAGGTCAAATCATAATTATCAGTCCCTAGCTATTGTTCGCTACTTCATCCACGTGGACTGCTAAATGGTTTTATTTTTATTTCTGCAATAAAAGTAACCTCATCATCTTCCTAGCGTTATGTCCCGTGTTTTTTTTTTTTAGACGGGGTCCGCTTAGACCATGATCCAGGATTTAGCGAGTCTGGTAATTACATTGAAGTGACTGCCGATCTGACCTTCGTAACCCTAAGATAGGGGAACCAGACAATTTTTGGATCATGGTTTGCAGGTTTCATCACGATGTTTTCCCTCACCGTCGAGCTAGTGGTATAAATACGTACATAGATTTGAAAAATCCAGAGGTACATGCCCGGGTTTGAACCCGCACTCCTCGGTTAAGAGGCGCGTGTCCTTACCATTGAGCTACCACCGCTCTTAATAAAAGTAACCTCAGTCACTCCTTATAACACCCGCTATCTGCCAGTGAAAATATCGTCAAACTCGGTTTAGCTGTTTCGGAGATTAAACAGAAAAACCAAAAGTTTTCTGTTTTAAGTACTGCATATAATTTCATCATCATCCTAAGCGTTATGGCCCGTGCTTAGACGGGCCCGCTTAGACGGGGCCCGCTTAGACCAAGATCCAGGATTTAGCGAGTCTGGTAATTACGTTGAAGCGACTGCTGATCTGACCATCGTAACCCTTAGATATGGGAACCAGACAATTTTTTGGATCATAGTTACACATCCATAGCTGTTGCAATGTGCAGGTTTCCCCACGACGTTTTCCCTCACCGCCGAGCTAGTGGTATAAATAAATAATAAATAAATAAATAATAAATAAATCTTTATTCAGTATCAAATGTGTTTACATAAACTGATCTATGATTGAGATCTCCTTTAAAGTGCGTAAGCACTTGTGTTAGGAGATCCCGCTCTTCCATAACAATAAGTGCGTTATAATGCATTGTAGGTAATACTCAGCAGAGAACGTAATTAAATAATACTGTCTATAATTTAACATAATGAAAGTAAGATTACAGAAATTTCTATGTATGTTTTGCTTTGCACTTGTGAATGTGTGCGTGTGTGTGTATGTATGTGTGTATGTGTGTGCGTGTGTATGTATGAGGGTAAATGTGTGTCAGGTATACATTATTTTTACTAAGTTATCTGCACATGGCCTCAGTTTCAGCATAGCTCCATGTTTTGAGGTACTGTATTAACGTTTTTTTGCATTCATATTTAGTCTTAGAATATATATTAAATTTCTTATTTATATTATTATATAGTTTAGCCGATTGGCACTGAAATTGTCTTCCTGCATAGGATGTTTTAAAAGGCTCAATGACAGCAACTCCGTGATTTCATCTCCTAGATTGTTTGCTGACATCGTATTTTACGGATTTGTGCATTCTCAGCACCGTGTATAGAATATAGAGTTGCCTCACTGAAAGGAGACCACTTAGACCGTAGAGATCAGTTGTTGGAAACCTAAACGGTTTAAACCACAATACTCTTAGTAATGAGCGCTGAACCCTCTCTAGTTCAAGGAACTTTGTTTTAGTAGCACCTCCCCAGACCGGGATACAATACACTAAAATAGACTCAGCCAAGGAATTGTATATTTGTTTTAGGAGATGTTTGTCAGCGACGTGTCTCAGCGTCTTAAAAGTCCATATGAGCTTCCGAATTCTGGACATTACTAGCTCTAGGTGATCATGCCAAGAGAACCTTTGGTCAACTATCACCCCCAAGTATTTCGTCTGATGAACTTTTTTTATGCTAGCACAAGAGCAGTCTCCACTAGAGTCGCATTTATGGATTCTTATTTCAAGATCGGTAGTGGGTTGACTGCTATTGTATTTTGTGAAATAGATATAATTAGTTTTATTTATATTAAGCGTTAATAGGTTGGTTCTTAACCAGCAAGCTATCCTAGCAAGTCCTGTTTCTGTAGATTGACACACCGATTTATACGTTTTACCCGTAAATACAACAGCAGTGTCATCAGCGTAGGAGTATACTTTTCCATTGTCAATATTCATATTGCAAAGACTGTTTATATAGATTAAAAACAGGGTAGGTCCTAATACACTTCCTTGGGGAACACCGTACGTCACCTCAGATTGATCACTGATGTATTGCCCTATTTTGACTGCTTGCTTTCGATCTCTAAGGTAATCAGCGAACAATGCGAGTGGTGGTCCTCTAATGCCAATGCTTTCTAGTCTGCGTACAAGAATGGGGACAGAAACCGTGTCAAATGCTTTTTTCAGGTCAAGAAACACTGTTATACATTTATTGCCTTTGTCGATTTCTTTAACAATGTGTGTCGTAAGTGATGTTACTGCATCTTCAGTTGAAAGCCCTTGTCTAAAGCCATATTGAGAGTCTGAGAGCAGGTTAAATTTCTGTAGATAATGAATTAGTCTCTTATTAATCAGTTTTTTCTAATTTTTTAAAATTTTGTAAATACGTACATAGATTTAAAAAATCCAGAGGTAGGTACATACGTGGCAGGATACGAACCCGCACGCCTCGGTTTAGAGGCGCGTGTCCTTACCATTGTGCTAGCACCGCTCCCATATAATTTTTTATGCATTTATTAACAAATCTGTTAATTTGAGATTACAAACATTTCCAGTTAATTCAATTAAATAGACAGTTTCGCTTTTTTAGCGTAACCGTTACAACGCAAGCGCAAAAATTCACTTAATAAGTACCAACGTATAAAAGAAACAGTTCGAATCCAGGAAAAAATACCGTACTCTAGCTATTCTAGGTAAAATTTCTAAGTACACGGTTGTTAGAATTGCTCATTATCTTACATCGGCCCGGGATTACGGATTTCATTTAATTTTGCAAAAATCGTGCTTCATTCTGATCAAAACATTTTCCCTGTATTATGGCGATTAATTTTTCATCGCAAAAGCTTTATAAAAAGATTATCTTAATCCTCCTATTTCAAAACAAGGATGTCGTCCCTGTAAGCAAGTAATGAACTTTGTTATTAATGTGTCATATATTGTCAAAGTCATACATTTTTTTAACTTAGTGTTATCTAGAAACATGGCAAAAAATACTTGCTTCTAATGTTTTAAGTAAAATGATTTAGCTAAATAAATGATTGATTTTATTTCTATGTAATTTACAGATATTATAAATAAATTAATTTAAAGCAATCCTGTCTTTTAGACAATCTGATAACTTTATACCTCTATTATATAGGTATATCCTTCGCAATCGTTATTTATGAAGCCAAAAGCTAATTTAAATTTTACTCAGCAATCATAAATGCTATATTTCTCTTTTGCGTAGTATTAAGTAGTTAAGGCCGATGTTGGTCTTACAGAATTCTTAACTTTATTGAACCCTTTTATATACGGTTTAGTTAGTAAGCCTGGTAAGGAAACATAAATATTAGTTAAATTAAAAGGAGGAACACTCCGTGTTTACCTAAGGTAATAAGGTATATCAACCATCCTGAATACCACTGTTGCTGTCCTAATATTAAATGTATCCTACTTCCTGGGTGATTTACTACTATAACTAATCATGAAGTGCAGTAAGATCAAGATGCGTAGTAAATAGATGAAAAAGTCTACGATACCTTTTATTTACTATTCTCTTGAACCCCCACGAGAAACATGCTTTCGTTTGAATAAAAGGAAACGATCTTAATAATGCGCTCTTAGCAAGATAGCGTTCCATGTCGCTTCTGCTAATATTTTGTATTTTGTATCTACTTAATGTTTTAAGTTAACCAGATCATACTCCAGAGATAGTATCGTATTACCATTCAAAGTGAAAGCGTTGTCGCTCCACCATTAATATCCTCACGGGAATAGGTCGCCACTTACCTAATTCAAAAATATTCAATGCATTTTACACTTTTCTTATTCACGTTTCCATTATGTTGTAGCATCGTATTAACGTAGCTTTTTTATAATTTTTTCAAATAAAAAAAGAGAATAAATAAATAAACAAATTCTCCAGACTGACACCAATTCCCTAGTTCCAAACTAAGCGTAAGCTTGTGCTATAGATACTAGGTGAACGGATAGATAGACTTAAATACGTTTATAAACATCCATGACTCGAGTGCAAATGTCCATGTTCATCACACGAAACATTTGCCCCTAGCGGGATTCGAACCCGCGGCCCTTGGTTTCGTGGCCACGGTTTCTGACCACTCGACCAACGGGTCTTTTTATTCAATACTTCCTTTGAAATACGGAAATGAAACGTCTTAATCTACTGTTCAGCTCTTTGTGATATCTTGTTTATTTGTGTAGGTTTACAAATATCACCCTTATTATGTATATAACATGTAAACGTAGCAAACGAAGACTTATGTAGGTCGGGTAAAGAGCAAATACAAGATACATTATGTCACGGGGGGAGCGAGATCCTAATCAGGCGGTTGTCAGGGCACGTGTAAAACGTGACGCGTCCCCCGAGCTCATTGTGCTCCACCTGAGCTGTTCCGGGCTAACTTGGTCGCTGGACTGACTGAGACGTGCTCGGCCTCGTCTCAACAATCACAGTACGATATATAAGTGTATACAAAAAATATATGGTCTATATCGGGGACTTTGAAAAATGTACCTACAACAGTGTTCATTGTCTAACATATTATAAAAGGCGACTAATGATGAGTGAGCTAACCACTTGTCCTACTTTTTACTATCTCACGCATTTATTTTTAGTTAGAAGTTGTTAAAAAAGCTTCCTGCTTCTATGGCTCTACCTACCCCATAGTGCGTATATCTTAGATAGACGCTATGATTTACAATACGTGCCAAAAAGGACAGCAATGCTCCTTCTTTTTATTTATTTCACGAAACATAAGTACAATTTAATGTATCCCAACATAATAATATGATAGTAAAAACTAAACTGTGTTACATTGGCCACCAAATCCATGTATTACTACCGTATAATACGTTTTATCTAAAATAAGTATCGGACTTACCTTTACAAAATGTCACGCTCTTATGGCTGCTATTGAAGAATTTTATTCTTTTCAGGCGATTAGGTAGTCTGGACTATGATGTAGGTCGGCTTGTTATCTTTAATCAAAATCACTCTTGGAAATATCCATTACGGTGGTGGTAGGGTGAATAGTAAATTGTCGCTGATATGATCTGTAAACCTTATAAGATGAGTATTTTATTAATTCGTCAATGCAAGCTCTTACACCTTAAAATAAAATGTGTTTACATTTTTTAAGGTACTAAGTTTAACCAATAAAGATCTCAATTGACATAGTATAAACATGCATTTGTCTTTGGTTGGTTACTAGTTTGAATAATTATAGTTGTACTTTTTAAACATAGCATTAAGCTACCCTACAAGCTATCAATGTATAATCTCATATTTTGCTTTTATTCCCATCTTCTTAAGCTGGATAATCACGTAGTACCTACTTTTAGCGCGAAAGCTTTATTTATTATTCCTAGACTTCGAGAATTTCCCAGGACACCCAGTTGTTTCAATTAACCCGATCGGGACTGATATTTTACCAAGTTTACTTTAAGTAAACGTTTTAACGAAGCTATCATATCATTTAACATGTACTTGACTTGTCATTATTCTGCTGCTACTCATTCCTACTTTATTACTCGTCTCATCATTTCGTCGTAAATAAAATGGCCTTAAAAAAACAGATCTACGACATGCCCTTCGCATGCACGACATGTAAGATTAATAAGAGGTGGCGCATTTTACGCGTATTTTATGCGCCCTTTAAACGCTTCATAGAGCTTGACGAAGCTTTCAAGCACGACACCTAGCACTTTGTAGCTCAATACCGCTACTCGCGAGTAGAGCGGGCCGCGGCTAAAGTGCCGCCTCCCTCCTCTCAAACCACATTCTTCTTACACAAACCGCAATAACAAAACGAAATGACAAGAAAACAATTTAAACAAATCTATGACTGAATTGTTTATTTTTCGGTATACATTTCATTATGTATCAATGTTTGTAATCTAAGTTACATAGTTATAAATGATAAATGTTTTATTATATTTTATCGCAAAAAAAGGGAAACCTAATACGTTATTTACGTTATTCTAAACGTTATTAAACGCAAATCACAATACAAAAATAGAGATTTTTAAATTTTTGGTATGATAAAATATTAGTGCAAACCATAAGGAAACGCAGAATAGTAAATTGAATATTGCGACCTAAATTCAGAGCAAATAATTAGTACGCGGAGGTATTGAATTTGCATTGCCTACAATAGATAGTAAAATGGTACCTGAGCCCCTATTAAACAAAAATGTTGGATTTCTAACAAGAATTTGTTCGAAACCGACGCTCAAGAACTCTTGAAATACAAACGTCGGATTACTTGGATTTACAAAACAAACACAGCCGCTATCAAATATATTCGATTTTTACAAGATGGCCGCGTTTCGTAAGCTGTAATGGCGTATCTGAGCGTAGTTACCCTAAAATTGATACTCTGGAAAACAAATTGCCACAAGAAAGATCAGCTTTATATTTATTTAGAATCACGTAGTTAACGTTGTCGACCTCCCGTCCTCAATCTGTCACGTAAAGTGAAATTTTAAAGCACATTAATTAGGGTTATCTTATGGGAAAGTAGTTCACCTAAACACATGGTACCACACCACATGGTACACCTATTTTAAACTATTCTTCGACAGACTATATTCTACAATATTGGTTACATATTGTGTGTAAAATATGTAGGTAATATTATTAAAATACCTACGTTATTTTTGGGATGTACATCGAAAAAGGAAGACACTAGCATAAACAATCTTCTTCAGGTCCAATGATGACTTGAACCTAAAACATATAGGTAATTCCCAAATTTAATTAGCTGCCTCTAGCTAGCTAACAGTAAAAGTTCCACTTTAATCCATCGCTTATTAAACGTACAAACGTAAGCCAACCCAAACGAAAAGAGCAGGTGTGTCTAATTAGAATTAGAACCTTGTAGTGAGAGAATTTTCAAGGCATGTATCAATTAGAGCGTGTGACAGAGGGAAAATTTAAATGTCCCGTCTCGTACACAAATCCGTGGGGCCGGATAAGCTGATTAGCAAGTTAAAAGGATGGCCCGCAGAATCCGCGGCGAAGTTGGCCGAATTAAAACAATCTCATTATCCGGTAGACGTCAAGAATCCCCGCTTGATGTACAACGTTTGCTTACAGCCCTTGTAAAGTTTATTGCTATTTTCAGAATATTCGTTACGCCAAGTCCGACAAAGTTTCTTGGCTAACTCATTAAAGGTGACGTGTTTTGAAATTGAATATCTGTGATGAATTTTATTTTGCGTATAAAAAATTATAACGATATTGCATTTTAAAAAGAATAATTTTCTTCAAGCTAATATTTTTGTAATGAAGTCTGAATCAAAAACATTCTCAATATTTTATTACAATGATAAAAGTAGTTAAGAAGTATCAAAATGTAACAAATTATACTAAATTGGAATAGTTGGACTATGAAACGAGGAGAGGAGGGATTGTGAAAACAGAGCAGTTGTTCGGTCACGTACAACTTAGCAACTTATTATGAACGTTGGGCGAAGAACGAACCAAAGTAACTTATGAAGGCATATCGAACCAATTTTGAGACGTCTTCTAAAATCGACGGGACGCCTACACACCGATGATACCGACAAAATTCAATTTCAAAGGGCGTAAACTTCAAAGTACGACTCAGATGAGAAGAACTCTTATCTCTTTTGGCACTATTGTGCCATTATATCCTTTTATGGTATAAATTAAAGATTTCATATTGAAATCGAGATGGAAAATGCTTGACGTTTTCATGTAATTTATGCCTCCGTCTTGGTGTTATTACCCTTTTCACCCTACGTTTTTTTGCTCACACTATTATTCGTAAAATTTGTTGCAACCGCTTACCGTACCCGGTAAGAACGTTAAAACGTCCCGTTTGAAAATATGAGAACGGCCCGGGTTTAATGTAATGAAGATTTATTTAAACTATCTTTACGAGTAAATTGCTGGTCTGTAAATGTTGGTTCATTCTACTGCGTTTATTTCACGTGGAAAACGACTCGTTTAAAACGCAACAACTCGTTTACCACTCCCTATGTGCACTGCACTATATGTATGTTCGTCAGGGTACAATGCACTCACCTAAATATTCATGTGTCGTTTGAGCCCCTGAAAATATTTACCGTACTCTTTTCGATGGTGGTGAGCCTAAATAAATACGTTGTGGGAAAAATATCTTAGAAAAAAATATACCTATTGTGAATGTGAGTGAAGCGTGTTTGTAATATTCGAGGCTCGCCGACTCTCTATCTGTGGATTTACGATATGTACATACGGATGGGAAACATCAATACCAAAGAAATATGTTTCGCGTGTTACCTACGGCCATTGTAACACACGCTAGTGGGCGCCGGTCGCGTGTCGTGGTCGTGGTCGCGCGCGTCGTGCGTCGCGCCCGACGCGGGGCGCGGGCGGCGCGGCGGAGGCCCGCCGGTTATTGTAAAACGCAACAAGGGTGTAATTTGGCAACGCGCGGCGATGTTATCTCGTCGCATTTCCCTACAGATACCGCGTTATTTAATGCCGCTGTTTGGCTCGCGTCCTGCGACAAAGAAACAACCATTTTTATATTTTGTTTTGAGTTAATTGAGTCGTACGACGCCATCTATTCACATAATACCTACCTACCCATTGATACCCATTGAAGATCCAAAACCAAGAACCAACATAAACTTCGTGAAATAAAAGTTTTCCGCTTTTATTATGTATAACTAAGCAACGAAAACTCGAAACATTTGTTTAGTACTTTACCTAATCAAAACTTAGGTAATGCGGTCTCCGCTTTCGGAGTGTGTTCAAAATATCGTAGAGAAACTTCGTTATAAGAAATCTTAGCGAGTTATTTCTTAAATATTTCAGTATTTTCGAATAAACTCGTTCACCTGGTGCCTGTTTAAAATTCGGAGGTATCGCGAGGGCGGACAGAGGGAAGTTGGGAAGTTGTCGAGCCGCCGTGTGCCCTGGGAACATCGGCCGACGTTTGACACCTCGCCGACTTTACAACAGCCAACAATCACCGAACAAACTTCGCTTACACTTTCTCCGCACACTCTGTATAAAACACCGCCACCTGAATATCTAAATAATAGGCGCGTTAAAACGTTGCCGCGACTGAGATTTTGAAATAACTAAGGTTCATTGTGCTGGACTTACTTTTAACCATGCCTAAAATAATGTGATTATTTTATTTAACACTACGTACGATGTATGAGCTACCTATACTCGTAGTAAAATCAAGGTTACCTAACAATGTCTAAATTCGAGACGACGATACCTACACTTTAAAGCTTTTGTTAGGATGCCTGCAATACAAAAAGTACCTTGTGTCTTTTTAGCAATCATAATTTCTTAAGATTACAATTATTGGTAATGTTACCTATAATTGACTCTTTAATTCAACCTTGCCTATTTTGACATAGTTTTGATTCTAAGCGAATAAGAAACTATCTAAAAACCATAATAATTTTAGCTTAAATTGGTCAAAACGTATGTATTCTGACTATGTTTACACCGATATGTGTACTGCCGTCTGTGTTTGCACAAACATTACACACAATGTATTCTACTGATCCTCCACGGATCCCATTTTTGTATTAATTTGAAAGCAAAAATGTTTGCTCAGTAATTAATTAAATGTAAACAACACATTTATGGATATAAGTATTTAAAATATGTTTCATTTGAAATCGGCCATCGCCGAGCGCGCCGCCCGGGAGCTCTGAAACCGAACGCTGCTGGGAGCTCGCAGGAACAGGGGAGCCTGGGAGCCGCACCATTACACTTGCCTCAATTAATTAAAGCGTGACTTTCATTATGTTACCTAAATTACTTGTGGATAAAGTATACTTCGCGCGTACCACCTAATCGGCAATGTGTAAGCAAATTATTTTCTTTACACACCGCAACACCCCTAGAGCGTTTAGGGCCAAGTTTAACGAACATGGAGCTAACAATAAATAGAGTAAAACAATTGTCGCTCAAGTACGTGATCCTAAAATCTTCTTGGATGGTACGATAACGTATTTGGTCACATCCTCGCTAGCACGTTGTGACTTAAGTGCAATCTTCAGATCTGTGTTATCTGTCTATAAAGGCACGTCATTAATTCCAGTCCGATTTACTGCTCAATAAGTAGTTGAGTAACTATGTGTTTATTATTAGGTACGCGATGTATGATTTTATGTACTAAATATAGTACCTACCAAGAGGTAGGCATAATAATATAAGAGATTCATGAGCTCCATGATTTCCTTAACATCCCAGCTTGATAAAATGATAGAATGACCCATAATGATGAAAAAGTCCTGTATCTGGTACACGGTATCTGGAATATTATTTATAGCGATTTACCACTATGTCTTCTAGCGAGATGCTAATATTTGTGTTTAGCCGTTTCACTATTTGTTTATTGTTTTCCTATAGTACTAGAGCCTCATATAGTATTTTTATGATTTAGTTTTCACCAGCTATCCTGCGACTAGCGATGGCACTGAATAATTTGGTGAAAGCGTTTTCTAATATTGCATAGAGCGGTGGTAGCTCAATGGTAAGGACACGCCCTTCTTAACCGAGGAGTGCGGGGGTTTTTTCAAATCTATGTATGTATTTATACCACTAGCTCGACGGTGAAGGAAAACATCGTGATGAAACCTACAAATTTAAACAACTTTGGATTTGTAACCATGATCCAAAAATTGTCTGGTTCCCCTATCTTAAGGGTTACGAAGGTCAGATCGGCAGTCGCTTCAATGTAATTACCAGACTCGCTAAATCCTGGATCATGCGTTTAAACACGGGACATAACGCTAAGAAGATGATGTTTTCTAATATTGCATGCCCTAGAGCAGTGCTTCTCAAACTTTTTATGCTATGGAACCCTTTTAGAAAGCGGAGTATTTGACGGGACCCTAGAACAGCGCGGACGGCAGTGTGGGGGGGGGGGGGGGGGGGGGAATAATCGACTTTTAACGGATTTTCCCCCAGGAGTTATGATATTTATGATCAGTACCAATTTTCGTGGAATCCCCAGAAACGCTTCACGGAACCCCAGGGTTCCGCAGAACACACATTGAGTATAGCTGCCCTAGAGGATAGTTAGCCGCAGCAACATTAATGTATCCAACTGTATGTCCTGTACGATCTAACTAGGAGATTAGATATGTATAACATCGTCTAATTATCAAAGTGGATGCCAAAGTGAGTTTTTGAGATCAGGACAAGAGTAATTTTGTTAAGAGTACAAATTAAATTTCGTAAGGAGCTATTTAGTGTTGTGAACAAGAGAATTAGTTGTTGCATAACAAACGTTAAACCTCAAAGTATGTACTTGCGCATTCCTATCACAACTTGTATCTTAGTAGGTACCTAAGTAGGTTTAATAAAAAGTTCTTGTGTACCGAGAGTGCGTTTGAAGGTGACGCTGTTGAGTTACCAAGTTCAAACTGCTTCGTATTCAGCCCAGTCGCCTCTCTCACAAAGGGTTCCGAAGAGATTGAGTAAAACGCGTAGGCGAAGGAATAGGCATATGTTTAGTAACGACTCTTTCGTGCTTTGGAAGGTATGTGGCTGCTGGAAAGCTTTAACAATTCAAATACCGACGCATTGCATAAAAGAAGTATAAATTCCGTAAAAACACTTTTAGGATAATAAATTATCCGATTAAATAATATAAGTCGATACACATGTACCTACTTTAAATTCTTATTTTAAACAAATAGTGCTGAGTAATATTTTATGAAATACTTTTTAATACTACTTAATGCGTGTTGAATTATAATTTTTTTACACTTTTTTGAAATAACAATTTGTCATAGAGAAGGCCTTAAACGTATACTTGACCAATAAATTATATTAAGCACAGTTTGAGGCACTTTTAGCAAAAGATTCAAAGCATTCCAAAGAACCCGCTGATTTAACAGTTAATCATTTTCACGTTTTTGAGTCCTCCGCCGATATTCTTGCATATCCCCAATTTATAGATTCCACAGTAACGCTTCGTCATCAAGAAACCTACTTGATATATCTGTGTTAAATGTTTGAAAGTCGAGCTTATTGTCTAATGTGACAAAAATAACATACCTAAAGAAAACCAAGCAATAAATCTAGTTTGCTAGATTTAATGCTTGGTTTTTTTAATGACATGCTTACAATGAATTTTAGTTTTTTGCGTCCAAAGCAAGTTCACTAATTTTACATTTATTTCTATCTATAAATTTATATTACTAGAATTACTCCAGTGCCACTAAGTATAGTCATCATCTCCCTAGCGTTATGTCCCGTGTTTAGACGGGGTCCGCTTAGACCATGATCCAGGATTTAGCAAGACTGGTAATTACATTGAAGCGACTGCCGATCTGACCTTCGTAACCCTAAGATAGGGGAACCAGACAATTTTTGGATCATGGTTACAAATCCAAAGTTGTTTGAATTTGCAGGTTTCATCACGATGTTTTCCCTCACCGTCGAGCGAGTGGTATAAATACGTACATAGATTTGAAAAATCCAGAGGTACGTGCCCGGGTTTGAACCCGCACTCCTCGGTTAAGAGGCGCGTGTCCTTACCATTGAGCTACCACCGCTCGCCACTGAGTATAGTATACGTTTTTTTTTATTTATTTCTTGTTTTGTTTTACATTTTTACCTGACTGCTTCGAGAAGAGAGATGTTTCCATCCAAACATAGAATATCTATTTAACACAGACATTGCTAATTCTAATAAAATTTCAATAGACTTATGAATTTTCTTCGTCGGACATTTAAATACACTTTTACGTTATTATCAATAATCTCAAATAAAACATTATGTAAAGCTACTGTGCCTACAGAACGTGACGAAAATTAGACACTTTAAAATAGAGTTTCCAATCACTCTCAGAAGATTGAAAACTAATTTAAAATTTCGCCTCTGTCATGATTGCTTAGATATTTTTAGGCGCATTTCACTTTATCAATTTCCAGAGTTGGAGCTACAAAACTTCTCAGTTTCCTCGTGTCTCTGGAGTTGATGGCTGTAAATTAATATTAATAGATGTTTTATACAAATATTATTTATACGAGTTTTCAGGCTCAAATTATCTTAAATGACATTCACCTGTAACCTGCACAAAGCATACGTGGTTTTGTATATTTAATTGTTGATATTTTATCCTAAAATTTTAAGGAAGGCTTATTAACTTGCGGTGTAGATTGTAATAGATAACATAATAAATATAATATAGTCACTCTAAAATTAAGTTGGGCGCATAAATACCTACCCTTAAAAGTCGTATTTGACTGGTAAAATCCCGCTGTTTTACATGAAAAAGAAATGTAGAACACAGTTGGAATATTTTAGGCAAGTCTATTCAGATCGACCCCAGCAAGGTGAACATCAGACATCTGCAAACTTTGCCACGCTTTATTGTTCTTTCCTGACAGTTTATGTAGTAGGACTGAGACTTTAGATAAACGTTTCATGCAAAGGATACTTTGTTAATTCATCTTATGTTATAACGGTAAAAATATTGTTGATCAAACCTTACCCATACTTTATGGCCTTAGTACATAATATTATTTTATAAAACATTGCAACCAGTATTCAATAGCATCTACTCCGCTATAAAATAACGTCTGTAACAGACAGCCTTTATCATGCGTCTTAGAAAAACATTATCTCTCTCCTGCATAAAAGGATCTTACATCATTTTCAGGCCCTCCAATATCTGTAGGTGTCAAGATCATTAAGGTCGCTTTCGATGTGAAAAAGGACTAAGAAACTAAAATAGCACTATACGCCAAGTCATAACCTTTGCAATTGGTACCTTATAAACCGTCCTGAATGCTGAATGCGTGAAGGCAGCGAATGTATTTATGTCACTTATTATCTACGTTAGATCATCTTGAGGAAGTGAACCATTCGTCTAGATACATTAAAAAATTAAATATAATTGTGTAAACAGTATCAATATTTAATTAATATTGTAAGTCCAATATAGAAACATAAATCTCTTGAAACTTCTCAGCAAACATAAGTGCCAAAGGAACAATACCTACTAAGGGCCAGAACTTACCACAGCATGAAAGCGAACGATCCAACAATACAATTACAGAAAGGCCACATCGATTTTCTTATATGATTACAAAGTTATAATAGATAATACTTAGGAACACAGGAATAGTTCGGGAACAACTGGCCGCAAGTGAGCATCTTGGTCAGTTATCAGCGACCCGGGTGGTGGGTCAAAACTTGCAAACTAATCTAATTAGCGGGGGCTTACCGGAATTTCCTGGATTCAACTCTGTTGTTATTGTCAAATTGATTAACGATAAACTGACATTGTTGAAGACGTCCACTGCATCGAGGGAATTGCGGACTGAAGTGACTGAATAATAGTGGCAACTAGTCAGAGATGTAGATGGAATAGCTAATGGATCCTGTAGAAGGTTTTAAGAAAAACTTTGTTATCACACTCATTTTAAATAAAGGCGCTATTATCCAATAACAAAATAAAAAATAAAAAGAAGATAAAGTAAAATAGGGCAAAACCATTAGCGAAACAAGCGCACACCCACATGCATATGCACACACACATGCGAGCCCCTGTAGAAATTGCAGGCTCAAATCTCCTAGGTAAACAAGCTTTTATGTATCATTTTTTTTTCGTCTGTTGTTTAATATTATACCGTTTAGATATGCGGTAATGAAAAAATTACCTTTATATGGAACTACTGAGCATAAAACGTAAAATGTATGTTACCAACCTATTACTGTTAATTGGCTGTCCAAATACCATACAAAGGAGATTACCATCACTGAGTGTACGTATAGGGTTGCTAAAAGTCATACGAATAAATGTTAACTAATTGTAGTGATAAATGTTTTTAATTCAATCATCATACATACATATCTTCGTTAAAAATATCTGTTATTTCAAAACTACCAAATCGCTTATAACGATGAAGTAAAATTATGAAAATATACTTTCTAACAAAATACTTAAACGAAAGTAAGCAAGACTCCAAACTTCTTTTGGTCCTCACCGGTTGTTCTCAACTCTTTTTTCCAATATCGATACTTGAAGGGGGTTTTAAAATGTAGACTATCTACCCGTGGGGCTACAGTCCAAAGGCCCATGTCACCAAAATACCCCTAAATTTTAGTCATGGTCCCCTTTACCATGAGCCAATAAGTAAATCTAGCACTTTCGCTAAATATTTCATGGGTGTATCTTTAGATTATAAAACCAGATATAGATTCATGGATCACTATGTTTAGTTATTAAATTATAATTATTATTCATTATTAGTTATAAAATGTCAAATTACCGCCGCCGAGCAACTATCAGATAACACCACATACATTAATCTGATTCCAAATCAAATAGATAATGCTTATGTATTATGGAATCAGAATTAACGAAGATACCACGTACACCCAGGCTCGAGATTAATACTGTTTCAACAAAATCTTTTGTCCTGGTCGGAGAACCAAACCCACGCCTTTTGCTTAGACAAGAAGTCTAAACTATTGCACTGACGAAGTTGTCATATCAGTTTTACTGTGTCAATGTTAGTGTAACCCAGAAGTGCGCTATCTGGCAACCCTGCCGTTGCTCGTGGGGCGCAGGCCAGGCACAAGGAGGCGCGGCGCGGGGCCGGGGCGCGGGTGCTCACGACGGACACGGATTCACATCGTCTGCCGCCGCCCCCTCTAATTGGATTAGTTTGCAAAACTTCACAGCAGCTTCTTTCACCTTCAAATATATCTAACTAAACGGACGTCCTTGTTTCTGTTACCTACTTGACTTAAGTGTTAGTAGGGACATTTCACATCTGCATTGCCAGCCGTAAAAAAATCCTAAAATGTTATTTAGACAACAATAAAACATAACGTATTAGATTAGGTAGGTACATGAGGCCTCTATTTGTTAACAATAATTTATATGTAGACTCTTGAAAATAATTTACTATCGAATTCTATACCGTTAGTCGTTGTACCTGTTGGTTTTTTGAATCATTGATATTTTGTTCTGCAATTTTGTAACCAGAATCAGGTAAGTATTTTAATTAGTTTTCACCCAGAAAAAAATATTTTTCCTGCAGTTATTTAAAATGCAACCATCATAATTTACTACTTAAATAAAATCATCCTTAAATCGCATTTTTCTAATCGGTTCGGTGATGGATTTGTAATTGTGTAGGCGACAAGCCAGCCGCTTGTCACAGTTTTTCACAATTTTCCATCTAAATGTCGTTGACCCCTCTTGCTCCTACAGAGATTGCATGCGTGAATATATCATGCATTATATATCCCTAAATATTCTTTCATTGGATTTTGATCGTACAGAAATAATGTATGATTTAGACTTTGTCCAACACGCCAGTCAAAAAGCTTTATTACATAAATACATTATACTATGTAGATCAGGCGTAACCTCAAGGTTGGCATCGCTATTCAAACGGTCTGAAGTTGGGGAATTCGGACAAATACACCAGCGGGTCTGTCAATAGAGATAAAAGGGATGTAAAATTACGAGGACAATAATGCCGGCAGTAAAGCAACTTGCTCGCGACACCAGTGGATAAAGTTCGCCGGGCGAGATTGACCCGGCCGCGCCGGCTGACGGTTATCTTGACAAACTGCCATTCATTACAAACTGCATTTAAGTTTTGTCTGCGGGGTATGGTAATATTTCGCAATATTAAATATATGCAGCTATAAAACTTTATTAGTTAGGTTTAAGGATCTTCATACATATTGTATCTGTGTACTTAGTCTAGCTGTTAAAAAAAATGGTTTTGTTAAACTTTTTTCTCAACTAATTCTGATCTAAAGTTTCCAAATTAATTAGCGAATAATACCACTAGCTAATACTAGTAGGGGGTGACATCTAAAACTATGTCCCCGTAGGAAGGAAGTAGTCGTTGACGATTTCTAATGTCATTACGGCAGAAGTTAACAAATCGTGAATTTATGTAGAGCAAAAGATATCGCGATAAATCTCGTATGTATGTAGTATTTAACCATCTACATGGGAATAATAATCCTGTATAGGTCGTCCAATAAAATAAATTTTGACATATTCATTTTACGGTTCCTTCACACGAATGGAAATTATTTTTGAACACAAAAACTTCGTGCTCTTTATCCATCTGAATTCACGTGAAATAAACGTGTCATCCGAGCACAGGAAGAGGGGTACGAGGCTAATCTTGCAAGTTTCGCCCTTTCATTGCTAAAAACGCCGCTTTATCTTTGCTCCTTTAGATCAAAGGCATTGACTGTAAAGAACAGTCACCCTCGCTATTTGTAGGCTTTCGGTTCCTACTGAATAATATGAAGCTCTGAGCGTTTCTAAGCGTGTGCAGATTTAAAATTGCATTTGTTTTTTTTTTATTTTTTATTGAACCACTCTATCAAGGCCTACCATAACGGATTTAGTTGAACCGCCTATAATCTTTGGAAATCGTTTCAGGGCCAATGACTTAATTAGCTTGCTGAAGCACAATAAGGTCGTTTATATATAAACATAGCGTCTAGTAACTAGTGTCATCCATAGTCACCCATTTATTTTTTTCAGACGATTACGTCTGAAAAAAAATAATGGGTGACCAAAATTTAATTACAATTGACCTTAATGTGCTTCAGCAAGTCAATATCTTTGTAGTACAAAAAACAAAGAAAGTAATTTAGCTGATTTCACATCTCCATTTTTTGTGACGATGAGCATCAATAATACCCACCACGCCCTAAGCCTTTCCTTGTTCTTATGTCTGCTATAATATATGATATTTCTCATTATTTCATAAAATTATCATATTTTGAGAAATACGGAATGTTTGCTATAGGATTTTTTTTGATATCGGTAGATCCACTAATTTTGTTTTTCCATTGTCTGTCAGCCAATCATTTAATCATTTAGGTACTGCATTGGCTTGAATACAAGAGTGATTGAACAAAATCCCTCTTCACTTAACATATTGTCCTCGAGGATTTGTTGAACAATCTTAAGGTCCTAATAAACGACAGAACGGCAACAGAACGGTGGCAACAAAAGAAATCTGATTTATTAACACAATTACCAAAGATAGGGGCGCCCTCAGCTATTGTCTGATCAAAACACAATTCACCGAATCATAAATAACAGGAACAATAGTCAATAAAATTAGATAGCGATGGTTTTGGCAATTGGCAAGGGAAATAAGATTTTTTCGCGAGTAGGCATACAATGCCGGAATATGCTTATGCCCGTAGATACTATCATGTTGGCAGAAAATTTGATTAATTATGATTTTATGAGACTGAAATACGTACTCTGTACATCATATACCAGTGATAAACGTTGTGAAGTATATTTTCGTTGATTTTTAATAATTAAAACATTAAAACCAAAACCAAATATCTACTATATTTTTGTTTTTCCTGCTACTTGCCTGCCACTTTGCATGGCCAAGCCGAACTTTTGGTGTTTTAATCCTTACTAATATTACAAATTTGAAAGTAACTCTGTATGTATGTTATGTAATAAACCTTTTTTAGTTGAAATTTTAAATAAACATCTGTTTTTTATTTCATCTAAAATGAAGCTGTCCTGTGTCACATTATCCCGTAGTAAAATATCTTCAATAATTATATTCACGTTACTATAAAATTGCAAAACTTTAGTTTAATTTTAACCCCGGCGGATATTCTTTGGTTGTTTATTAGGTTCATACGTAGTAAATATGTTATTTATTGCTGCCACATCTAAGTATATCTTCGCAAGAGATCAACTCTATTAAAAAAGCTTTTTACATTTATATTTTTCGTTACATAATCTGGTTACGTCGGGGGTTTTTTAATTATTTTATCCTTTACGATAACGTTTAACCATCGTAGGTTTTTTCAAAATTCTTAAATTTGCCTTTTTTCACTTGATACGTATAACATATGACATAATGTATTAAATAAATACTGAGAAAAAATTATATGTAATATGATGACATGTCATTAAAAATAAAGAATCCTGAAAAACGTGTTTCTATTTCTGACAGTAAAAATTCGTGGTAAATATGTCTGCATTTTCTTAGAATAGGACATCTCTAATAAGGTTATTTTTATAACTAGACAGGTTCTCCGTCTTCCCGTAATATAAAGTGCCAACTTCGACAAGACACGAGGTAAAGGGAAGTGAATTGTAATGGAAAAATATGTGAACATTCGTGAAGGCAAGTAGATGGAATGGAAACGCGACCGAATAATGAATGATTTAACCTCGAGAGATTTGCGCGCGAACAGTCGACATTTCGTAGCCCCTTCAATCGGGGCTCTACTTAGAACAAGCCATTAACGGTCTTATTTTATGTAAAAAGTACTTTTAGTACCCAACGCGGCTAAGTTACTTGTAAAATTTTATGTATCAGTATTGTTACCCCGGGTAAATTAGGATAATATTGTCATAGAATATTTGTTTCCATGAAAAAACATATCTGAAACAGTTCACAAAACCATATGATGCGCCATGCTAGAATAATGTAATCCAACAATACCTAACTACATGTCATCTTGCAAACGGTTCCCATTGTATATCTAGCTGTCCGACACCAACATTGTTAAGCTCTCCATTCCAATCTTTGTAGCAAGTACGTAAAGATACGGCAACTTAGTCTCTTACAAAGTTTGCGAAAGGCAGGGCAGTAAACGTTTTTTCTCGCTTGCACTTTTTTTTTCTTTGCCAACTTCTACATTGACGTTTACGTACACCTGTTTTGGCTCCATCGAACCTAGCAGAAAAGCGGCCACGGTGAGGTTATATGTTTTTCATCACTTTTCAGCAGCTTAATGCATGTACAATCCAAATTAAGTATTTCAACACAATCTATGAAACCTAGAAATCAGTTATTCTCTATAACAATCATTTTTATATAAGAGATCGGTCAACCGTTCAAAGTGAAGTCCGGATCCATAGGATTCTTGAGCGAGTTGAAGAAGTATAATTAAAACTTTTTCAGATTGCAGTAGAATTGGGTCTGAAAATACCTCTTAAGTAGATGGTCTTTTTTTTTCATCTTATCTTAATTCGAACTATGGTACGATGTTGCAAATCCTTGACGTCGATTAAGTGGTAGATAAACGTCGTAACAGGGCAACTACGAATTGCAATGGACTGCGGGGTGCCCCAAGGATCCGTCCTGGGACCCCTGCTTTGGAACCTAGGGTACGACTGGGTTTTGCGGGGTGCGCTACTCCCGAGAACGCGCGTTATATGCTACGCTGATGGAACCTTGGTCGTATCCCGAGGTGACTCTTACCCGGAAATTTCATGGTTGGCCACAGTGGCCACTACACTAGCGGTACAGCGCATCCGCCTCCTGGGGCTCCGGGTAGCCCTCCACAAA
The DNA here is from genome assembly GCA_951394215.1 of Glyphodes perspectalis. NCBI lineage: Eukaryota > Metazoa > Arthropoda > Insecta > Lepidoptera > Crambidae > Glyphodes > Glyphodes perspectalis. Next base: position 7,581,765 of record OX596204.1, read on the forward strand.
ACCGAAGCTCTTCTTTTTCACGGGCCCAGGAGGGGACCACCCCCGGGCACATCTTGCTCGAGGGTGTCAAGATACAGGTGAGGCCCCACATGAAATACCTTGGCCTCATCCTGAATGGCAGGTGGGCTTTCGGGGAGCATTTCCGACAGTTAGCTCCACGACTTGTTGGCACTGCAGCAGCGCTTGGTCGCCTCCTCCCAAATATTGGGAGGCCCAGCACCACCTGTCGCCGACTGTATGCAGGTGTGGTCAAAAGCATGGCCCTGTACGGCGCTCCTATATGGGTTGATGCCCTCTCAAGCCAAAACAGGTCCTTGCTGCGGAGGCCGCAGCGTATTGTGGCCGTAAGGGCCATCAGAGGGTACCGCACAATGGCCATGGGGGCAGCTTGTGTGGTTGCAGGCATGCCACCGTGGGAGCTCGAGGCGGATGTTCTTGCCGCGGTCCACAGCTTCCGCGCGGCAAGGCGAGCTCAGGGCGAACCAATCGCCATCGAAGAACTGGCCCAAGTTCGGAGAGATGCTAAGAGGGTCCTTACGAGGAAATGGGAGGAGCACCTATCGGAACCCTCATATGGTCTGCGGGCAATAGAGGCGATTCGGCCTGTGTTGGACAGGTGGATTAATAGGCGTCACGGCTCCCTTACATTTAGGCTGGTGCAGGTGATCACAGGCCACGGCTGCTTCGGCCGATACCTGCACCGCATAGCCAGGAGAGAGCCGACACCGAAGTGTCATGAATGCGGAGCTGACGAAGACACGGCGCAGCACACCCTGCAACACTGTCCAGCATGGGTCCAGCAGCGCAGTAACCTCATAGCAGCGGTAGGACAAGACTTGAATCTCGTAAATATAATTTCCGCCATGATATGCAGCGAAAACGCATGGCATGCAATGGTCACCTTCTGCGAGGAGGTGGTCACGCAAAAAGAGACAGCGGAGCGGGCCAGGGAGGACAGCGCCCAGGCTCATGTGCTTCGGCGTAGGCGGTTGGGTAGTAGGAGAAGGCGTTACGCCCATCTCCTTCCTCCGCCCTAGTGGGTCTTGCGGGTTGGGGTCGGGGGGGCCCTGACTCGCAGTTATAGGATCCACCCGTCTGGGGAGACGGCTGTATGCATCCAGTCGTCTCCACCTTTGGCGCGGGCGCCCGGTAGCGGGCTGACGCTGAGGTCTAGCGGACGATTCCATAGGGGCACCCGCGAAGCCTCAGTCGGCGTAGAGGATGCATCCCGGAGTTTTAGTGGGTATACCCCGGCCACTACCATCCTGGCCGGAGAGGGGGTCTCCTGTTACAGAGGCCCCTGGGAGTCCCACATAACCACTCCGCTCCCCCGAGGCCGAGTGGTATGCGTAACGCATTTCTCCGGGTTAAAAAAAAAAAAAAAAAAGGGCAACTACGAATGCTGTATGCGTATGCATCAGTGGCGTAGCGTGGGTTCCTATCGCCCGGGGCGGGTCTCAGTTCTTCCGCCCCGTTGGGGGCGGGGGTTTCATACTCAATTTTCCGACGCCCTACAGATATTGAAGCCCAGGACCGATTTACTAAATAAATCTTTAAAAGTTGAACAGTTATTTCAAATTTGCCGCCCCCAACAAGTGCCGCCCGGGGCGGACCGCCCCATTGTCCCCACTACGCTACGCCACTGGTATGCATACATATATATTTTTTAGACATTCATACTTTTATTTACCATATTAAGTTTTATATAAAGCCATATTAAGAAAATCCTTCCTTTCATGATAATTCTCTGTTTTAGATATAAAAAGCCTAGTCAATATTCAACATTTTTATCACAAAGTAGTAAAAATATCAACTTAAACAACGTTAATACATTAATACATATATGTAATCCTATGTTATATGAGAATATCCACAGACCGCTTGGCCTAAAAGTCTATCCTAAAGTTTTGAATATTCAACGTAAATTATGAAAAAATAAATAAACGTACAGTCAGCTGCGAATCCCAGCAAGGTAAGGCAGTGACAGCAAGAGGCGGGATGAATTATTCAGGACAGTCAATTGCTAGCCTCTTTCGGCCGGCCGCAAATACACCGGCCACCTTCGCACATCGCTCCTCGGCTTTGTTTTCAGTTACTATTGCTTTTGTTTTATACTACTTTATATTGTGCTATTATACTTCAAAGGCTATTTAAGTTTATATCAAGATAGAATTTATATTTAAATCAGCTTTCAACTTAGGTTTTCGACTGAATTAAATTATAAGATTATAACGAGTCATGGAAGTCCAGTGAATGGTTACTGGACACCCAATTTAGTAAAGTTCGTTTCTTAAGTCAAATATCAAAACCATATTTTAGGATGACCATGTATTATAATCACAATAATATAGAAGTTAGCAATATTAATAAACAATTAAAGCATAGGTCACATATGCATACTAATCAACTTGTTATACATGAAATGATGAAAAATGCGTCAATGTTAATGTAAAACCCCTTGCAAATACCATTTACACTTAAGTATAATATCCCTTTATTTCTCTTTAAAATCATATCAATTAGCTTAAATCCCAGCTGTACCTTCATAAAGCTGACCTCAACAAGTTAATTGGCAGTGAAACTGAAACTCACCTCGTTACAAAGTCGGATATCAGCAGAAAAATTGGTAGGTAACAAGATATAAAATTATACGAACGGCAGCGAAGAATGAATCGCCACTGCCATAGTTGGGGATGAATTATTCAAAGCGCTGACCGACCACTGGCGAGCAACTGTATGCTCTCCGCCTATCTACATCGGATTTGTATTAGAACTTTACCAACTTTGTGTCTAGGTGAGCGATTGTTTATTTGTTAGACGAGTATAGTGAATTTGCATTATTAGCGCATAATTTTAGTAACCATAACGTGTATAAACCGACAAACTTAAAGTGATCATATCAATTTTTATAAAGGTTGTGTTTCTATTTAATTAATAAATAAAGGTAAAGTAGTAACTGTGGATATTGTGGATCTTATCATGGTCAAATATTATGTGTATTCGATTTGTCAGTCTCTCATATGAATAACGTAAATGATGTCAAATTTACTGTTTGAAAGAAGCTCTTTAAATTTTGCCGGTTGGTTTAATGAAAAACTGTAAAATTTTAGAGTCACAGAAAATATAGGACGATAAGGCAATTAAATGGTTAATGAAAATCTCAAAATATATAAAGAAAACTTATAGTTTCATAAACTGTTCGCTTGTGCAAACATATCTCTCTTATGGAACAACTTCTAATCCTACAGAGCAAGACGGTAATAAAGGACTATTAAAATCCTGCCCTGTGCTACACAGGCCAATTTATTATGATTTTATATTAATTAGGGTTTTCTCCCGATCACGAGCTTCCCACTCGCCGGGGCACGGCACGGCAAAACTGCGTTGACGTATTTACTGCTACCATTTTAATTAAATGCTTTCATTGGAGCCAAGGATTAGATAGGGGCTGGTAATTAAAGCCAACCAGGATTAACGACCTTTGTCTAGTACAATTATGATTTATTAAGTTGGACCCTGAAGCTATGTCTTTATAATTAAAAAATAGATCCGTGAATGCCTCCACGCCAGCTTTAACCTACCTAGTTTATCAGTTTCTTCGTCTCTGGTCATCATGGTTAAAGTATGTATTTTTAGGATATAGTATACTAATATAAAATTAAAATATTGCCACACAGACCAACAATTACCAGTGAAATTACATGTGCCTATCAAATACTGCGAGGTTTGACGTCTTAAAAAATGTTCAAACGTAGAAAACGTTTCATTTTAAAAGATCCCATATTTTTTAAAGCTGTTTTAAGAATATAATATAATCAACAAAACTAAAGGTCAACAAAATCTGTCAAACAAAAAAATATTGCATTTAGGTACCGTATTAATATTAAGGCTAAAATTAACATAATTAAATAAGTGAAACTGGATCATCGCGTTGGCACGGAACGCGGTGCGCCCTAATATCAATATTTAATCGAGACATAGACGCCACCCGCTTGTTTGTCTTCTGCACCACGATTCATAACAGCTGAAGGGCTGTTTACATTTCACTATAGAATCTGGAATAACCTTGTTAACATTTTCATATTCCCCCTTCGCACCGCACTCCGCAGTCGCCCGCTGTACGTCTCGCGTAATGCTCGCCATTCCGCAAAGTTGCAGACACCGTAAGCGGCCTTAAATATTAAAAGGATACCTTACCCGTGACGTGAAGCATAGAGCCTAACTCCCGGCTTAAGGCCCCGGCCGGTCGTACATACATAAGTGCGGTCCACTGTTCTAAATCTTACAAGACACGCACGTTTGGGCACAGCTTTTGTTTATTTAACTGTATAAAGCTCTTCGGCTTTTCAGTTGCACCGAGAAGTAGGGGAGGTCACCTACATTCAAATAAGTTTTAAGGAAGGCACGCCTAGGTATATATTTCGTAAACAAAATTGTGTTCCGACCTAAATGTAGTATGTTTTTTATTTTCTCAGAAAAAGTCTAAATAAACTTTCTACTGATGCAAGTAGGTATATATTAACGATGAAATGTTTGTGTACTTTAACTTCTTTCTGCAACACCTTCCATGTGTGGTTGCAATAGGAACGAATTTCTTACCAGGCGGTTTTTTCTTTATTGACTAGGCTTAGAATCTAACATACTCTTAAACTGGATATAGGCCGGTCTAGTCGTTATCGTTCCTCCAAAAACGATATATAGTGGCTATAAATATTATTCATCTCGGATATCCTAGAAGTGGAATAATATAGAAGAGATATTATTTTACGAATTTTTCTTTCTGTTATTATGGAAGTGGATATAAGCAGTTTTGAAACAATACAATTCCTTTGATGTAGCATTATCGTCGTCAAAAAATTAATAAAAGAGGCATATTTGAAAATTTGGTTACGCAAACCAATCCAAACACCGTACAGACATATAAAGGCGTAGGCGGCCCCTTATTTTCCCTGTCAATACAAATATTGAAAAATCATTATCTACGTTCACTTCTTTTCTTTATAAGTGAGCACGATTTTCTTTAGACAAATCGTAAAGAAAATAATTTTCGGTTCACCTGTTATATTTTCACGGTCTTGTTCAAACTTTGAAATAAAGAGAATTAATATCATTTTGTAAGACCGTAGTTGTATTTTCTTAAGACTTTTTCTAAGTTCTCTGATTTTATAAAGGTTTATTTAAGAAAAATAACTTTTACAATTTCATTCTATTTATTTATTCAATCTTGACTATCCGTTTGTACATCATAAACTACAATCCACGTAAAAACATATATCTACACATCATTGTTCTCAAAATGTTATATATCAAGTTTACAACCTTAGTTTCAGAATGATGAATGAAATGTATTGATATTGTTATGTATGTGAAACATTGAATACAAACTATTGAATATTAATCCAGTTATAAGATTTTTACACTAATCGTTGAACTAATAGAAACGACATAATCCATCGTTGTCGTTAGATTAGTGGAAGACGATCTAAACGACAACAAAGCACACAAATTAGTGAATACTGAAAGTCTAATTGCGCTATACACTTCATAATCGTAAAATAAATGTATTTAAATATATAGATAAAACAAACAATTTTAGATTATTTATTCGTTACTTAATTTCTTTAAACAAACCGCAGACCAAAAACACTGTAGACAATTTCATTTGGCAATGAACACAAACATTTGGCACTTGAATCGGGCGCGCTACACGATAATTAGCAATATCATTATGTTAATTAATAGTTACAAAGGGTTAACAGGGAAGACTTGATCTGTAGGGTTACTCTCGAACTATCATAAATGCTTCATAATCCCTACTTAATAAACCCAACATTTGATAATAAACCACAATTTAGCATAATTGGATTTTTAAAGCACAATTATAAATAGAGAAATATGGTTTTGAAATTCATATAGGTAATTAGCATACCTAATAAAGAGCTATTCAAAAATTAAAAGCGTTAGTCCGAGAGTAACCCGAGTGCTTTTTTAAAGTTCTGGCAAAGTTACCTTTATACAAAACACACCCATTCCTTAATTATTTGAACAAAACCATTTTTGCTGCCAATCTAATGAATTAATTATCTTCTTAAATTGGAGCAAAATGGAGAAACAGTTTATTTAAAAAAAAGTAGGATGTTTGCGTCATTAATTGCCAGCAACAATGGCTTATGGGTATGCATTACTACTACACTTATATCTTGAAATCAAAAATTTTAAATAGTAATAATCACAATGCCGCTACGATTTCGCACAAAAATATTTCTATTTCTATGGTCTTCGATAAATAACGACACAATTACATATTTACAGATTAGAATCGGGCAACGTATAGTCACTCTATTTGTACTTATTTCATAAAAAAATACGCACGTCCATTATATCACATAACACCTCCCACCTAGCAGCCAACCGCTTCGAACTGTAACAAAAAGGAATTTATATAAGACGAGAACCAACAGTCTTCCTAATGGACATCATAGGACCTAGCCTGTTGAATAGTGAATATCAATCCGGCATAGACTTTCTCGTCAATAGCAAAACAAGAATTAATCATTAAGTGAGCCTTTGTTTCCTTTGAATTACATTAATAACCAAGATTTTTATCATATCTGTTTAAAAAAAATATATATAAATATAGGTACTAAAGAGTTGAACTACTTACTCTTTATACACATTACTCTAAATTATTACGAAGTAAACAGCATCATTGGTTCAATATAAGACATATACTCACATTAGTGCTACGTCAATAGTGAGTCGTATTCGAAGGGTGTAGGGTCGGCTGCTCTTAAATGTCACCACAGTACCCCTCCGGATATATTGGACACCTCTATTTGGTCCTCATGCTCTATATTGATTACTGGTACTCGTCTTCTTCTATATCTCAATCGGAAACTCGCCCATAAAATCAAAGAAATTACTATTAAAGTTGATACAATACCGGTGCCCAGGTATTGTGCGTAGCTTGTACGTGCTGAGTAATAAGGGGAATATTCCGTTTTCTTGTTTGAATTTGTTGAATATGCTTCCGCAGTGCCATTTTCCGGTTCGTTTGAATCAGTGCTTGACAGAACATTTATTTTAGATTCGTTTTTAGATATTTCAACTGTGCTCGTTTTATTCACGACATTAATTGGAGTGTTTAGTCGTTTTCCAGACTTGCTTTTATGGGGAATCTCGCTTGTATAGTCATGATATGTTTTATCAACATTTTTAGCTGGTAAATAAACAAATGGTTCGATGTCCAAAAATTTGTGGTCAATATTTAATTGGTCATTTTGTATCTTGTTCTGATCTAAAATTTTTGCAGACTCTCTTACTTTAACTGCAGTGCTTTCGTTAAAATTTTCTGTAAGTAAAGAAATTTTATTTTCATTTCTTGAATATAAAGGATTGTCGATTCCAAATATTTGAGACAGTATATTATTCTTTTGTTTTATAATAGTAATTGTCTTGTTTGCTTTATTTGAAACGTTATCATTCCTTTTATCAGAGTAATTCAAGTTATCATGTTTAGCTTTCTCAGTTTTGTTGTTAAGGTACCCATAATATCGTAATAGTTTATTGATCATCTCAGTGCTGTATAGATTTACCGGCGGTAAGCTTTCACTAATCGTAAAGGTTTCTGGGAACGTACAATTATATTTAGTTACATCAGCTTTCGTTTCAGATGTGGAATAGTAACAAGATTCTCCATTTGACAACGTTTTATTCCATGTCATCCAGTCTTTCAGCCACATTTCAGAGCTACAATTTATTTTATTTCCATGCAATCGTAAAGTTTTTAATTGGCCCAAATAAAACAGTAAATCGTTTCTTATTTCGGTAAGATTATTCATTCTTAAATCTAAATATTGTAAGTGTGAAAAAGCGGCCAACGCAGCTGAATCGGCGAGTAACTGCCTTGCCAGACCTGGACTGGATTGCAGATGTAGCATTTGCACACTTTCCGGAGATGACATCGGGAAAGTGCCATCCTTTTCTGGCACTGATAGATTTAAATAGCAGAGCCGTAAGTCCCGCAGTGACAAAGGTCCATCAAAAGTACTCGAAGAAAATGACTGTATTGGATTGTTAGACAGGTCTAGCATTTCCAAGGACAGAAGATCATCAAATACATGATCTTCTATAAATCTTATTTGATTATTTTGTAATAATAATATACGGAGGTTAGGCAAATTTTTGAAGTCTGGTATTGTTAAATTTTTGATCAAATTGATATTCATAGATAAGTACTTAAGTTCATCCGGTAATGACTTTGGGACACTAGTCAGAAGATTTTTATTTAAGTTTAGGAATAAAAGCATTTCCAGACGGCCCAACGAATCATCTTCAACAGATACTATTTTATTGTCCGAGAAGTCTAATGATTGCAGTAATGGATAGCTATCTAAATCTCCACATCGCACCGACGAAATTCGGTTTCCGACCAATGATAAGAAACGAACCGAGTGTGTGAAAGCTTCAGGAACTTGATAAAGGCCTGTTCTCGAAGCATCGATTTGCTGTAATCTTCGCCCAGTACCCACTAACAATTGAGTATCCAACTGGGTGATTCCCAAATGCGGGTTGTCTGTGAGCAACAGTCGAGCTAGATTTGGCAAAAGCTGCAAAGCTCCAGGCGCCAATTTCCTTAGATTGTTATGTGACACGTCTAAGTGCTGAAGCAACCAATTATTGAAATAATTTTCGTGAATAAACTCAATATTATTCCTGCTTAGGTTGAGATGTTGAAGATTCTTGAGCGGAGTAAAAACATTTGCTAATATTGTCAAGTTGTTTTCAGATAAATCTAAGGTTTCCAATTTGGCCAAACCACTGAAACTTTCTTCGAATATATTATTTATTCGGTTCTTGCTAAGGACAAGTTTTCTTAGATTGATGAATTTATTAAAGATTCCTTTTTTTATGCATTGTAATTTATTGGACGATAAATCAATATCTTGCACGTTTTGGATTCTTACGTTGATGTTTATTTTGATGGCATTGGTCTTACTAATTATTAATGAATGTGTGTTCAATCCCGGTAAATTAAAATCTACCGCACTGTTATTACACGTATATGGATAATGTACTGTAACCTCCGTTAGAGTTTTATTTTCGTACTTCTGAGGCAATGTTTGTAGCTGTTCATCTTTATTGCAACACACCACTATACGATATATCTTCAGGTTTTCTTTGAGTGTTAAATTGTAAGAACATCTTTGACATAAAGTTACGTTATTATTGCACGAGCATAGTTCTGGACATGATGAAGCAAAATTATTAACTTGCCACGACGATACAATAATTAAAAGTAAACACTGTTTAAGAGATAAAGCCATGTTCAACACTTTACGTTCCAATTTTAGGCTGGATTAAGAACCAAATGGAATTGCAGTCGACATGACTTAAACGAGTTACTGTGATTCACGAGTGCACAAAAGTATAGCGTTCCACTCGAATACAGCATAGTTGTAACTTCACACCAGCACTGACACTTAAGTTGTCGCGGTAGCAGATAGTTCGCTGTCACTCATGCTCGTTTAACGGTCGTCTGTGCTGAATCTCAATCGCACCGTTGCGCGGTGCAGGGCGGTGAGCGACGTACGGGCGTGCGGCGTGCGGACGTGCGCGACTACGAGCACACGTGAGAATGCACCGCGCGTGTGTCGGCTGTCGAGCCTGTGGCGGTCGGAACACGGCAAGAAGGCGGCGCGGCCGGCGGCACGGCTGGCGCCAGCAGGTCTGGCCGCGGACTGTGTGGACCGAGGGCGCGAGCCGCGGCGCCGGCGCCCTGCCGCCGCCGCTATACCCTCAACCTTATTTTTATATAGTCAACTGACTTCCACACCGCCACTATTTATGTCATACTCGGCGCTCCCTAATACGTTATTTCGAGGACGCAAGTATTTGTAAGTGTACGCAATATTTTTCGGTTGCTCTCTAGCAGAGATTGCTCCCTGTTGGGCCCTCCCGGCAGGATAGCATGATTTAAACGATAAGTTATTATTCCTGAATAGCTTACGGACTTTATTACATTATGAAGCCACAGTAGCCGGAAAACGCTTAACACAAATATTTTCTATTTGTATTATGCTACTTATATATTGACCTAACAATTAGCCACATAATTTTTACATAAAAACAATTGTTTTATTTTCGTGACCTACTAATAAGAAAAATATATGTACAGTTTCACTGTTTTCTAACGAAAAAGCTAACGTTTTCCATGGAAGCAATTTTTATACATTTTGTAGCGAAAATACCCCCCAAATTAGTGACTTAATTTAGGCTAGCTTCGCCTGTGTAAATCGGTCTACCACAGTGTTTATTTTTGCCCGGCTTTAGGAATCTTTACATTGTCCTGGCATAAAAATAGCATACTAACGTATTAATTCCAGGTCAGTCCGATATTCGTGCCAAATTACATACTAGTAAACTGGGGTTACTTACGGAGCATAGTCTATGCAGGCTTACACTCAGTTTTTAGCCACATTTTATGCCACTTGTATTTAATTTTCTATAAGTATATTACAATCATGTTTCATATAAAACGACTTCCATAACAGCGTCACGTTTAAATTTAGGAAGTACAGTTCTCGTACGGCATAGGACTAAACTTGGTCGAAGGTGAGCTGCCACTGGAAGGTTTTAGAGCCCAACACCGACTGTAATCAATAACCAACTCCGCGTACTTATATCTGCTGTTCACCGCACCACCGTGATATCCCACTGTTTTGCCTATTATTGTAAAAGATGCATGTATGCATGCCGCAACTATAGTTACAACCGATGATGTATTTCATATTGTTCTCCTTCTCCTTTTGCCTACTTAAATTTTAATCAGTTTTTCACAATGTTCCATCTAACCCAACTCGATTTTTGGCTACATGTACTTTAAAGAGCTCATTACTCCATGGACTTTGCCCATCCCTTCAAAGATTGCAGCGTGATGATTATGATGATAATGTTATTTAATCATAGGTTTTTGTTTTTGTCTCCCAAGACGAAAAATTACTAACCAATTGTATCAACCATCACTCTACCTATTTACTTAAAATGAGCCTTATATATTGATAGATATTACAGTTTTACATGAATTATCACGTTATTTAGATATCTAAGCATATACTTAATTATTTCTTACGTGTCAGTAGTATATTACATATACTTAATAAACACTTTACATTCTGAATAAACTATTAGTTATATTAAGCCACACCAAAATTATTTAAAGGTTCTTCTCTAGGAAAGAATGGCTTGCTAAGCGTCTTTAACAATTCATTTTTTTTGTAATTAGAACATACTACTAGCTACAATGCCGAGTTAACTTGTAAAGGTTCAAAGCAAATCCATTTTAAAGCCAGATGCACTTTTGTAGAGAAGATTAAAGAAATAAGATGTGCATTTGACGATCACTGTAGCGTCTCCCAGTGCAATGTTGTGACGTGAGCTCTCTCAGGATGAAGATAAAGGCAATGAATTACGGTCCACTATTTATTTGTATCTCTTTAGATTTTAAAAACTATTTCAAACTCAGTTGCTATTACATATAAACAATTTCAAGAAAGACCTTTCTTTATTTTATATAAATCACAAAGCGATTTCAAAAGGAAGGCTCTTATAAATTTGCAACGTTTCTGATGTAATCAGGTCACGAACACAAAATGCGTATTCCAGTCTAGATTCACATTTAGAACTAAAAAAGTACAGAACAACATAAACGATCTTAGGTCAATCTAATGCAGACATAAACTATGGTCTATTTTATTTGTAAGGCATGCATCACCGCCGCTTGAGACAGCTGTTGTCCCAATCGACTTTCAAATGTGACACACGCTGAGGAGGCACCGTTTAGGAGGCTGCACTATAAAGTAACAATAATATGCTAATGAACAAAGTTTGGATACAAAATGTCAATCATAACTGTATCGTAGCGTGACAATACAATGCTTTTCAGAAAGGTTGTTAAATGAAAAACTAGCTGTGCCCGTGGTTTTATACGCGTTTATGGTTAATGTTATATAGCCTTCCTCGATAAGTGGGCTATCTAACACTTTTTCAAATCAGACCAGTAGTTTCTAAGATTATCGCGTTCAAGCAAACAAACAAACTCAGCTTTATAACTTAATAATATTGTAGGTATAGATTTAAATTTAATTAAAAATGTACTCTTTTCACTTACGTAATACTCTACACAAAAGTTAATACTTATTTTTTTGTAATACAATTTTACCAAATTTATATCAACAACTCCATTCCCTTTGTTCTAGAACCGTATCTGGCTAATAAGATCTCCAGCTGTCGTGTATTTCTAACTCTGACTCAGTGTACCTCTTTGATAAGAGGATAAAAAAACATACCCCCCAAAATAATTAATGTATTTGTATACTTACATTGACATATCCACATACCTACAGCTATAAATTTACTGTGTAATAAATATTGGAAGGTATTTGATTTTTACACCAATTTATTTAAAACCCGCAAGTAGGTACCTGAAGTGAAAAATATGTAAGTACTTAAGTGTAACCCTCTCTTTAATCCATTGAAATTATTGTTTATCATTAGCGCAAACGAGCACGAGACCTAAATACAACTTAAACATATTTAGTAGGTACATGAAGCTGTTGGTCAGTTTATAGAAGTTCAAGGACATGCTTGGTGTCTGCGGGCCGAGTACCGCAGCGTGAGCTTGAGCACTCTCTTGACAAAGCGAGACAAAGGCCGTGAACTAACGGTCAGCTCCAAGTCCACCTTTATCCAACCCTTTCTTTATACTGTTTCGAACATCTTTACAGAAACGTTCGACTAGCATTCTCATGAATTGCTCCCACAAGGTTTTTCAAAGGGTCTCTTTATTGCGATCCTTAATTTGGGTTATTTGAACTTTTCTTGTCCCTTCCTGAATGTTTTGAGGACGAAAACATCGTACTACCTATATATCAGTCACCTTGCGTATGTTACATGTACTTATTTCAGCCTAATGCCAAATTTATGACTTTTTGCGAACACACATTCCGTAGAAAAAGGTCACGGTTTAGCAGTACGTCGGTGTCACATACGCCTCGTGTAATTACAAACATGATATTGCTTTTATGCTTTGGAGTTTTGGATATGAGTATAGATATTTAATATGTTCTGAAAAGTACCTTAATAAAAAGGAAAAGAGTTTTCTATAAAATGCCTTACCTAGTAATAAATATACTAGATGGATAGTGATTTTTCAATTTTTGTATGATTGTGTGTAACTATATTATTTTAAATGCGGAATCTATAGAAGTAAATATACCTACACTAAATTAGAGCATGTACCAATAATGGAAAACACTACACTGCTACAGTCTTTCTTAACTTGTACAATTGAATCAGAACATAAATAAGTATAATATATCATGCAGATCCATTTAACAAATGTTGGTAAGGCTATTTGCAATGGAGAGTATTAAGAAATAATTCACAGACTGGCGTGGCGAATATATCTTCCGTATATTAGGTTATTGCATCCAGAGCATTCCCCATCCATTTTAGGGAGCACCTTTCCCGAATACATTTATTAAAGTGACCCTCAGCTTAGAGACCGCAAGATAAATCATAGTCAGGAAATGGCGGGTTTCGCGGTAAACCGAATAAAAAGGAAAAACCTTTACATAAGTAGCCGTCCACCTAACAAGAAGGCGAATTCCAGAAAACCATGTTAATCGGCCCAAATATATTCTTAATTTAAACAAAGTTTCGGAACAAAACTCATTACAAATGTTAAGTATTAGGTAACTTAAGGGGTTCAACCTTTTTTAAACACAAATAATAATGAATGATGTTGAGTGGATACTTAAGAACATACCGAGCTTTGCCTTTTTAGATGATTATTAAATATTTCATAAATTCTAACACGGTGGCCTACTTTCAAAAAAAGCCGAACCTAAAATATTCTCATACTATCCAGAGTAGTAAAAGGCCGTCCTAGTTGGACAGTCGGTAGTGATTAAGTAACGAAATAGACGTAGAACAAACCGAAGCATTGCGCCATTAGCGAACGGTAACAGTAAACTGTTCCGGGAACTAAAAGTGCACCTTAGCCGAACAAAATCGCTGTCATTAGGGTAACGAGGGCAGTCGCTGACGCAGCGAGTGTCCGTACTCCGCTTCTAGACCTAATGAACCGGCATCCCCTTGGCAGGTCGCCGCGGCCTGCCATGGCCCTACATTGTTACGTTTTAGCGCTCACCTAGGCACGAGGCAATTTGCTAAATTGCACCCATTTCATCGTCACTCAAGAAATTACAACCAATTACAGAATGAGAAAAATGCTCTGCTCAGTCTCTTGGTAAAGTATTTTTTACCTCGGCTCGTGCAAAATGAGGCAGTTAAATTGAAACATAGTTATCATTACGCTTAATTAAAGTGTAAGTGTGTAAGAATTATTTAATTAACTCCCAAGTTTATTCGGCACATTAACATAGACCCTCTTTCGCTGAAATACTTTCAAATGTTGACTTAAAATCCCAGTAGGTACATATAAAATGTATCATGTATGTTTTATTACAGAAAAATGGATAAGTTATTTCTAGTGAAACTAATAGTCTTTGTTTGCGAGCAATGAATAAATGTTTTTCTTGTCATTTAACTACGTACTTTGGCTCTTATTCTAATATTTTATTTATTCAGCTACAACGACACTCGCTGAAAATAATTTTCCTTTGAGTTGTCTTAGAAGGACCTTTTTGGGACCAAGAACTGGAAGTAGTCATGCTTACTTATAATAACAAAACACTCGTTACCGTAGCATTTAAAATTTTGCTTAAAGAGAAAATCCTTTGAAATTAGGAAGACCTTATTTCAAAGGCTGTTGTTCTATTAAACATCGAATTTGCGAAATTAGTATTCGATCCCTAACGATTGCTGTCATTTTGGTATACCTACGAGTGACTGCTCATATTAGTTAGTAATCAAAATAGTTAAGTATCGAAAACAAAACTATTGGTATCGAAAGTGAGGCATCGGTTATTAAAAGGAATCGATATTTAAGGAAAATATAGAGGTATGCACCGTCTCTCTGTAAAGAGTATATCGTGTAAGCTGAATGTACCGTATCCTTCTCGACATCTAAATGTTAAAATGATTGACGATAGATACAATAAGGAAGCTCTTAATGAAGCAAATCCCATTTAGTAGTTGACCATGAGAATACAAAAAGACTGCACCACTTAAAAAAAATAGGCTATTTAGTGTTAGCAAATATTTAATTTTGACTGACTCGATGGTGCTTTCGGTAATGACCCTGCCCCATGCGTCAAGAGTTGTGGGTTCGATCCCCACCCAGGACAAACATTCGTGTGATGAGTACTTGCGTTTGTTCTGTGTCTGGGTATTAATATGTAATATATATGTAGGTATGTATTTGTTATACCACCGTTGATTCTGATATCTGTAACACAAGTGCTTAAGCTACTTATCACGGGGTCAGATCAATGTATGTGATGTAGTCTGATATTTATTATTATTTACTTATTTATTTAAAAAGACATTAGCTGAAAGTCGGTACCTACTTTGCAATTCTGTGTACGTGACGGCCACGGAAGACATAATTAGTCGTCAAACGTAACGTAATCCTGCGTAATCGTAGGACGAAACGCCACAAATCTAGCGACTAAATCAGTTTACGTATTGTTAATCGCCCTGTCCAGCGCGGCGCGGCGGTCGCGCGGGCGGACCGTGGGAACCGTAATAAGGGTCGTGGCGTAAAACTTTATTACTCGTTCCACCTCGGCCCATGAGGCGCGATTCGAAATGACGCCCATTCTCATTAACCTCGCCGCGGTTTCCTCTCCACTCTGTAACAACAGCCGCAGTTTTTATTCCGCAAACGATAACACGCAATCGCTGTCTTAATTGCGCTTCGTTGAGTCCGTTTTACCGCACGTGTTTGTGTTACATTTATCTATTAATTCAACAGGCGGTGAGATTATTATAACAGCTCTTTTTAACCTGAATGGTTTCAAATATGCTTGTATCGTTCGCACGTAGCGAAAGAAATTATATCTGCTGAATGCTTTGCCTTTGAATATTACCCGAGTAATTTAAGTGTCAAGAAAAACAGCTGTCGTGTACCTACTTTTTTTACGTGTTTTTCTTAGTTCGTGACTTTTATTGTTGATTTAATAAAGCGTTAACTTTTAATTTAACATATTTGATCACATCAATAAAGTTTTAATAAAGTTTTTTTTACCTGCATA
Source organism: Glyphodes perspectalis (assembly GCA_951394215.1). Taxonomy (NCBI): domain Eukaryota; kingdom Metazoa; phylum Arthropoda; class Insecta; order Lepidoptera; family Crambidae; genus Glyphodes; species Glyphodes perspectalis. Next base: position 7,597,985 of record OX596204.1, read on the forward strand.
AAATAAATTATTCTTGGAGAAGCTTTTCTTTCAAGCGAAAATATACGTATTCAATAAACAAGCTCCCTGTCTAATCGTTATGCAAGCCTCAACGTGTAGCTACTGTTTAATAAACTGTCAAGCGAAGCACTGGAGACGGTCACTGGGATCCGCATTTCTGAAGGTCGACACTTTAATCAATCACAGCCGGTTCGATTCAAAATGCACGCACACGCCTCCTTGAAATATGAGAGCTCGCCCCGGGGAACTAATGTTTTATATTCTGTCGTTGTATTGACAGTCGTGACTTATTGCCCGACAGATTGCGCGCCTCGTGTACAACTAAAAATATACCAAAATTATTTCGCGGCATATCTTGGATTTTAAGGAGAGGATTTCCTTGACATAGGGGTTAAAGTCCAACGGGATGCCGGTTTGGCACGGATAAATGCATGTTGGTCGCTTTGTAAATCATGACTGCGTTGAGCGCTGAAACAGCAGTGATGTAGGCCAAGTGCTTACTCACACGAATCTCTCTAGAGCATCTACATCAGCAACCATTACGTCAAACTTCACACTGCAGTGGCTAATGTTGAAACACGTTCTCCTTGGGAACAATTTATTAATGTATTTGATACCAAAAACATAATGTGAACACGAAATAAAAGAAGTAACATTACAATTTACAGAAAATAGGAACTTTGCAAACACAAAAAGTAGATACCGAAATGGTCCGCTCATTACAGCTCAGTATTTAGCCATGACGAGCAGGGTGCGCGTCACGACCAATAAGGACTAGTCTAACGCCACTTAAGTACTGTAGTGAAACTTTTTGAGCTGCTTCCTAATGTCATATTATCATAAAGAAATGAATAATGTGGTAATAATATATTTTAATGTATTATTACTTGTTAAAATATTAAAAATGCTATAAAGAATGGATTATGTATTATTTTCAATCAAAGCCTTAATTATTGATATAAATATAAAAAAAACACAAGCCAATTTTTATACTCGTCAATTAATATTCATAATCGAAGTCAAACTTAAGAATAAATTGTGAGACACAAAAATAGCATTGTTTTCTAAATATTATACGGGCATGGCAAAATTAGCAACAGACCAAACAAACTCTCCATTCCCTTTAAAACACTAGTCAACAAAATTACACTCTTTTTTTGCCACATAACAATTTAATACTTTTTTCTTATTATCTGTACCAGCATAATACAATTATATTATTAACATTTTCCCATCACGTCACATTTTTTTGTCATTTGCCTAGAAACATTCAAATATCTACCATTGAAACGATTTTTGTTGTATTATTTAACAGCATAAAGATTATCAAAATGTAAACATAATACATGCGATTGATAGTCAGAATGCTGAACACTCCAATGTACTTCGAATTAAGCTTCTACTATGATTCTATGCAAAGTTAAGTCTAGTTAAGCTTTACCATAATTTTTGCGTACGTTCGAAGCTGCGCATTTTATATGGACGAATTCTTAATACCATTCTAATGCGAATATTTTGCGATACATTAGTATAGCAATATAATTTACACTGTTAATCAACAATTTGGGATAATTTATTTCCACAAAAGATTTATGAAAAATTTTGTATTTATGAATTGATATATCAATACTGAAGTCAGATCTTAAAGCCAATTTAGGTAACTTTGTTCTCTAATAACTCAAAAATGTGACCTGATGATCAAATTTGGATGACTGAATCTGAATCAGCTGTTATTGTTTTATCGAAAAGGCAATAAGTTGATTCTGTGCAAAAAAACTGTTGACTAGTGAAATCAAATGTTATCTGCGAGTAAATCATACTTAAGGAAGAATTGTAGGGAAGAAAAACGTGTGTGTCACACTTTTCATTATGAAAGCCACCCAACTAGCGCTGCGACACTATTAAAGGCGTCGTAAAAAACGCCGCACCACTTTCTTTCTCTTTATATTTTTTACGGCGCTCGGGATGCCACCTACATCATAAAAAGTGAAATATTGTGTCTCGAAGCGGATGCCTCCGCCCTTTATGAGATTAGATTGAACTGAAATCCGATAGAAAAACGAAAGTTACGTATCACGGCGTACCTTGCCCGATCCGGCAAAGTTGCGGATTAGAGAATCACGCACGATACAAGAAATATTGCTCAGCTTCCTCTCGGTAAGCAATATTTCTACTTAAGTGTCTGGACGGAGATTAGTTTTTTGGTCCGATGTTGTAAGAAATCTTGCTAGCTTTCTGATACAAGTATTAACTATTCGTAAAATGCTTGTCATGACATGACGCATAGACGCAAGGTTATGTAGGTAAGTACATAATAAGAAAGTTTAATAAAACCAAATCGTTGTATATTATTTTTACAAGCCTTATTTAACTTGCAGTGTATGTTTATGTTTGTGAGGGCCAAATCTTGCAAGTTAAATTTGATCCACTTACCGATTTTTATACATAATGTGAAGGCGCAGAATATTATCGCTATTAAAACAAAACATCAATTACATGACATGAAAAATATTATTGAAAATACGAACATTTTGATATTATATTTAATTTATTTAATACACTTTTAACACCCATTTTCAAAAAATAAAATCACAGGCAATAAATTATACGTAACTGAATTTTACTAAGAAACCCACATCATATCTTTGAAACATATTTCACGAATTACACCGAACTCGTAGCTGAAAACTAATGGTGCGAAAACTGATACCTACTATCGCTTCAGCCGTGCCATTTAAATAACTGACTGAGTTTGCATAAAAGATCAGGCACTTATCTGAAAAAGAAAAAATGGGATCTGAGTCTAAAACTTTAACGTGAGTAATAACAGTTAAGATAACAGAGGGCATAAAAAGTATTACAGTAGTTCTTTATTCCTACTTTTTATTACTTAAAGAGGTATTACACAAGAAAGGGTTCGTATGCCTTCCTTTAGGCGTCCGCTCAAATGGGGTCGACCTACGGCGGCGGTCAGTTGTTGCTAATAGTTGGGTAAGTGTAAACTACCTTTCTTTTCAAACTACCGCTAAACTACAAATCCAAGTTTTATTATGACCCTTTTCAGAGATTTGCTGACAACCTCTTAAAAGTAGAGAGTAGGAAGTCTAGTCGAGTACGAGTATATGCATAAAAAATCCAATACGTTATTGTGTATAAACAATAAAGCATTAAACTTAAGTTTAACCCTTTTTGTGTGATCGACTATCGCGGTACCCTTTTGTAAAATATAGTCTGTAGACCTGTATGAATCGTTTTATTATAAACGATACGTTACTTTAAAAAAATACATGGAATGGAAAAATAAAGGATTTTTTTTTTTGGGTTACGGTTAAGCTACTTCATAACTTTGCAATTAAAACAGCAATCTGTTATTCTTTCAGAGATTCGGTAGTACTCCTACCTACCTACTCTTCCCGTTGATGTACATCCATTTCATCACTCAACAAGTACGCATTAACATAAAATATGAAACGTTTTACTAAAGTCTTATAAATTATAATTAAATCTACTAACGATTCCCACATGAATTCGGTAATTCAATAAATTTTTTTGTTATACCTATGCATAGTAAATTTTTAAAAGGATCATTTTTGTATCCCGGTCTTCAAATACAGCTTTTACTAATATTTGTCTCAACGCGAGGGGCTCGCTAGACAATTCAATACAATGGTATTTCGTAAATAATTGAGCATTGTAGAACATTTCAATCAACTTATTGTTTATACTAGAAAGATTTGTAGAGCCCCAAGAAGCCTGAAGATAAATAACGAATCCTTTACTAAATACGCTCTTTCACATTGTTCGGATCCCTAAAACCTCAACAAAATTCACGATCCATTGCACTTTACAGTTCATTGGAAACAAATTATCTTGCTATTAGTTTAGCTGTTAGCTATTTTTTACTTCTTTTTTATGGTAAGACAGTTGCAGAAGGTTAAATTATATGAAAATTACATTACTTTCAATATTACGCAAATTCAATGAACAGATTAGTTACAAGAAGTAAAGACATAGAGTAATTATTATAATACCTAATTTACACCATGAAGCTTCATTTTAGAAGAAAGAAGGATACCTTCTTTGTTACCTTTTTTTGTTCATAAAGAAAGTTATGAGTTTTCTGATTTTGACGGGAGTGAAGTAGTTTCCATCTTTCCGTGAAAGCTTTATAGCCTTCCCGTGTTTATATACACGGTGATTTCAGTCGCTACCAATACGGGTATCTAGGATATTATAAGACGCGTGGGCGGGATCAGACCACATATCGGTGGTCTTAGCAGAACAAACACACAAATTCATTGCTTTTGCGACGCTTTTGGCGTTGCGTGACGGGGCACGATTTCTTTAGCAAACGTAATGTGGATAAAATATAAATATTTATAATATAGCAACTATAACATAACTGGGCTTCAGTAAATTGCAATTGAAATTGATATTTTAACGGCAGATAACTTTGGATGTTGTAACATGGTAAAGTATATGTAATGAAATGAAATGAAATTAACCTAGACGTACTTTGCTAATGAACCGAATCTGAAGAAAGAAGAAGTATGGTTTCTGTTAAAAACAATAGTTTATGTGATATTTCAAGTTTACTGATATTACAAAAAAAACTGGCTTTATCTACGAGGAAATGACGGAGATTTTCGAAGTAAACGGAAAACTTGAAATTCAATCCCTGAAAACAAGTTTTCAAAATTTGTCCAAAGGGCGCTCTCAATTCGTAACAAATCAAGAAACCTGAAACGATCGTAATATCATCATCCTCCTAGCGTTATGTCGCTTGCTCAGTCGGGGTCCTCTTGGACCATGATCCAGGATTTAGCGAGTCTGGTAATTAAATTGAAGCGGCTGCCGATCTGACCGTCGTAACCCTTACCTAAATAGGGGAACCAGACAGTTTTGGATTATAGTTACACATCCATCCATAGCTGTTAGAATGTCCTGGTTTCATCATGATGTTTTTCCTCACCGCTGAGCTAGTGGTATAAAGACGTACATAGTTGGAACCCGCACTCCTCGGTTAAGAGGCGTGTCCTTACTATTGAGCTACCACCGCTAGAAAACGGAACAATAAACGCAGGATTGTATTAACTCACTACGATTTAACAAGTAAACGCTTACATTCATATTATTAAGATATAAAAGGAATGCAGGCCACTTTAAATCCCTAAAGGAACAGTGAATACATTTAGAATTGTAACAACCGCTGATATTTCATGGATATTGGCGAGGCAGCGACCCGGCCAGGCAAGTAGCGCTTAACTTCCCGCGGCAGGGATGCTAAAGGCTGCATCTTGCAAGTATCTGGTGCGATGGGCGCCAGCGGGCCGCGCTGTCCGCACTCTGATTCATGTCCATTCAACAGTTCAGCGAGCCCGAGAGCTCAAACGGTAGGAAAATGCAAATAGGAGAGAAATATTTTCAAACGAAACTGATCCGATGCAAAATATAATTTATTTTAAAGACTTAAAAATATTGGTAAGGTTCCCATTAAAAATAATTAACATAGATTGTAAGTAATAGTAAATCATAAAAGTATTACTCTTGTGTTTTCATCTCGACATCTTTTTTATCGGAAAAGTATAGGATTTTTTTAATATCGTTCATTTTTATTTCGATGCTTTCGTCACCCGACATGGGACCAAAGAGTATTCCAATATTTACTGGTTTACCAAAACCTAAAAAACAACGAAATATATATAATTATAAAGTATTCAAACACTTTCATGAAGCATAATTGAAATTGAGACTAATTTACGAGGAAATTTTATTTAAGCTCAAAATAAAATTAAAATTACATGCAAGAAAGCGCCTTAGGGTGACGACTAGGAGGCCGCAATGCCGACATGGAAAACAAGGTGTGTGGGACAGAATATAGCGGAAGGCATACCTAAAAACAATACCTAATTCTGACCAATTTTGTTTTCTATCATATTTTTGCAACTTTTCCTCCTCCGCAATCTGTGGTGTAGTACGATAACGACAATCACTTATGTGTATGCGATAATATTACTGCTGTAGTTATGTACCTACGCAGATATTAAAATAAGTATCAGATATCATATAGTAGGTATACTCTTATTTATCGAAATTAAAATAAAATAAAGTACCACAAACACCCTTATCCGAAACAAATACCTGTCTCATTAACATCTTTTCGGGCCTTTTAGTAAGATTCTGCTACAAGCCACGTGCTGGCATGATTCGGCTCCCTAGGTAGCATTTTACGGCACTGTTTAGGCGTTATCAGACTACATCGCATATATTGGTCTGACTTCGAGGTAAGTAGCTTTAGCAAGTTATATATATGTTACGGATATCAGAATTAACAGTGGTATTACAAATATATTCATAAATATTAAATATTAACACCCAGACACAGAAAAAACTGAAGATATACATCACACGAATGTTTGTCCTGGGTGGGGATCGAACTCACAACGCTTAAGGGCGGCTGCAAGAGTGACGTTGTAATATCATCGCTTAAGGCTATGCCTTAAGTCAAGTAATCGTAACGTCGCCGAGGACGCGACGGCTCGGCACATCTGCGACTTGGCCCGTTCATTTGAAGCTAGAGCGACTACGAAATACTCCATTAGAGCACAGCTGTCGTACGAATTCGTAATTGGCAGGCCCTATAAATATTTCAACCATGTTACCCTATGTTTAGCTAATTTGAACCGTTTCTAGATTTAAATCGTGACTCAATTAAGCCAGATTGCAAATCAAAAAACTTCACAACAATACCATCTTACGCAAGTACAGTAAAAAAGTTCTGTAAAATATAAATAACATAGGCTCAAAACGTCTGCAAGCCCCGGAGGAGTATCTAAAAAAAACACAATTTACAATATACTACTCCCCAATTAATGCTAGGCAACGAACACAGTTGGTGCATTATTTAAAAACTCCATATGTACTAATAGAAATAAAATAGATAATTAATAAATAAAATGTTGACCGAACATAGCAAAATATGCGTGCGCACGAGGCATTATATGCGTGAAGATACGAGACTACTAATAACATGACCAGACCACATTCATGTTCACCACACGAACTTCTACTTGAGATTCAAACTCGCAAGCATTGATTTTGTAGCCAGGGTCTCCAAACACTTGCGTCTTGCTTAACTTATCTACCCTATTTAGAAGATCTCCAAAAGTTCTGCACTAATTTAAAAAACTCTTTCGCTATTATAAAGTTACATTATCCGTGGTAGTCCAACATAGACTATCTTTCTTTTTATCCCGGTAAAATTGATAAATCCCTCGAGACGCACAATAAACTTTGTAAAAGATCGTATTCCACGCAAGTAGTGCCGCGGGCAAGAGCCAGTATTTCAAAATTTAGCTTGAAGTTTCATGCCTTGGTGCCATAGCGCTTCACTGTAAATACTAATGACATGAGACATAGAGAGTACCTACATACACAGATACAGTCTCACCTGCAATACAGAGTCTACGGATGAATAAAATACAAAAACCACATTTAGCCAAAAATAAAATTCAGTTGGGTTAGATGGAGAATGTGAAAAAGGAGAGGCAGTGGCAAGCTCATCGCTTATATAAGAGAGTCTATAGTACAAACAATTCGTACCATTTTACCACTGAACCTATTAAACCATTGTCCTGCCATAGTGCCCCAGGGAAATTTGTGACACCATACGATTTACGACGATGACCATGATTAACGTGGACATTTTTGAACAGGAGCTATTGGAGTAACGCTCACATCGTTTTCTATCGCGTCATATCAGTCTATCCATGTAGTTTAATCGTATTGAAAAATGTTTGTAAAATAAATAAAAATTATATGTATTATACAAACTAGAACTTACAAAAAGCTACTAATAGGTACTTGAAAGTCATACTGAGAAAAATTTTAAATTCGCTCCGAGTGTTTTTGTTATCTATGTTATGGTAAATATCACATCCATTACTAGTAGATACTTTGTGTGATACAAATAAACACTAATAAAAAATAGTAAAGACTTTTACTGATAACACCTGTAACAAAAAGTATAAATACTGTAGAATATAAATAATATTCCCCGGAATGCCGTCACAAACGAAAACATTGCACATTAAGTCGTACGATTTAAGTGAATATACCGGGAAGTTATATTAATTAATTCCCTTAAATCAAAACAACATTACTCCGTAGTCTCCAGCGGTTCACTTTAAATTTAATTGTGGGGGAACGAGAAGCAGAAATAAATTGCCCAAGGAAATTTGAAACGGCAAAGATTCCAGCCCGATCTCTAGTTTAGAAACAAGTGAATAACGTTGAGAGGAGGCTCATTTACTGTTTTAATTTCTCGGATATTATTCCAGCGAAATAATAAAATGCCTGACTATTACTGAAATTGTATAGATTTTCTGAGAACTGAGTGACATTAATATTTGGTTTAATGTGATCCATTAAGTAACTAAAAGCTTTGCATTGTTCTTCAATTATTCAGCGTACAACCCTCCCTACGGCTATTCCAAAATACATTTGTACTCCAATCAACCAACCAACTTCTATTGTATAGGTACATATTATGTAAATCGTTGGACGACAATACCGGACGAAAAAGTTACAAACAAACATAACATCACGCCCATAATCCCCGAAGGGGCAGGCAGAGTCAAAGGTGCAGCAGGCCCCTTTAACCACATTCAGCCAAAAACAAAACTGCAGGCCAGTTTTGTTAGATCGAAAATTGTGAAAAAGTAGTGACAAGTGGCTAGCTCGTCGCCTTCACAATCACATACCCAAACCCCATATACCATTAGTCGCCCTTTACGATATGCTAGGTAAGAAACACAGTTGGCACATTCTTTATAAGTCCCAGAGCAACATGGGACAATGGGCTGGGTTAGATGGAAAATTGTGAAAAAGTAGTGACAAGTGGCTAGCTCGTCGCCTACACAATCACATACACAAAACCCCATATACCATTAGACGCCTTTTACATCATGCTAGGCAAGAAACACAGTTGGCACATTTTTTTTCAAGTCCCAGCCTAACATCGGACGAAACGAAAAAAAAATCCATCTAACTGACTGAAATCGTATGAATGGACACAATAACAATTACATTTGTACAATGAGCATAGTGTCCATCCATACAATATAGGGTGCCATAAATCACCATGGAGGTAGAAATATAATTATTCACTCTTAGACCCGTAGGGACCATTGCGATGGTGGACAGAGCTTGACATACACACAGGCAGTCGAATACATTACACAAATTACTTTTTTGTTTAAAAGTAACTAATAGGAGCAAAATGTATGTTTCTACATTACCATCATTAATTGTTAACTGTTGGACAAATACTTATATAACTTCGTACCGTTTTTTGTAACAATGTATACCTAATAAATTAATTAATGAATTCTTCGGATTAATACACCAAATCCCTCGCTCTAAACTAAGCAAAGTATATAATATACTTGTGCTATGGATAACGAGGTTCGGGTAACGAATAGACCTCGACTACAAACGACTTTATTCATGAACCGAAATTTGTTGCCCCAAGCGGGATTCGAATCCACGACCTTTGGTTTCGTGACCAGGAATTCCAACCAGTTAATCAAACGCCCTGTTAAATGTATATTTCCATTTAACACTTTACCTCAGACGTTCTAAGGATAGCGACCCTCTATAAAAATATTATTAATTTATAACAATATGATTTAAAACTCCCTTTTATGTGATAATTCTAGGCTTAATTGCTCAAAAGAAGGTAGGCACGAGTTATTTAAATATAGTTACGATATTGTCTCCCTCTTTGACTCTGCCTACCCCTTCGGGGATTATGGGCGTGATGTTATGTATGTATGTACGGTATTGTTATGCATCCAAAGAGAAGAATTCAATATAATACAACCATTAACCCTTGTGCATTCCGGACCCTACCCAAAGTGGGGTCTAAAATACCAGCCATATTCCCTGCAATATTTGACAAATAAATAAATCATATTCTGACGAAAATGGCCCAAAATAACTCGAGCTCCGGGAAATGTTCCCCAGGTACATATCTTTCGAATATAAACCGAGGACTTCAATAACATAGCGGTCGTGTGTTAGGTACGAATTACACTGTTCGATTCCCGATAAATTTTATAACTATAAAAGAATTAACTTCTGGAAATAGTCGTTTGGCATTATTTATTATAAAAAAAAAATAGTTTCACTAAAAATAGGTCCAATATCATAAATAAACTTGAAAGATTACTGCTGACTGCGTTAACCTGTCAAAATATAAGTTGCCATATAGTCCAGTCAAAATAGACTAAATTATGATTCCAGTTTGCATTAATTCTCAACAAGCCGGATCTTTGTGCAGGCCTTGGATGCGTCATTACAAATGACATGTCAAAAGTCCCCATCGATCCCGCTTGTGCGTTGTTTTTTATTCGAGGTCAAAGGTCACAAATTTGCGTTTTTTGCGTATATCTCTGAAACAATGAGAGCTACCGAAAAATGGTTCAAACAAAGTTTGTAGATCGTAAAATTGTCTACAAAAAATATCTCAACACTTTTTCTTCTACGGTGCACTGTTCTCGAATTATGGCTATTTACCTTGCGGAATTCGTCCGACGCAAATGCTCGAAAGTGCAAATACTACCTACATCATCGATGGAGGATACCTGTTACATCGTGTTGTGTGGGATCGAGAGAACACATTTAAGGATATTTTGGACAAATATATTCAGTATGTTCGTAGACACTTTGGTCACAACGTTACTATAATATTTGACGGTTACACTGATTATGCAAAAAATATCAAAGCTGCAGAACAACGTCGTCGAGCTAAACAAACATCTTCATCGTCTGATATGCAACAGATCATAATTGTTTCGAAATTGATGAGGATATAACTGATATATCTCTCTTCTTGGAGCAGTCTACACAAATCGAGCAAGAAAAGGAAGAAACGAGTGACTATGAAGAATTTGATGATGAATGATGATGTAATTTTTTGCTGTTAAAATTTTTCATTAAATTTAAATAAATAAAAAAAATCATCAATAAAATAGTGTCCCATTACATTCTCTCGATCAAAATATATTGTGGAGTATTCCTACTGGGGAAACCACGTTAAAAAAAAAGCGCCGTGTACACTGCCTGAAGTGGTGCGGAAATGTGTCATATAGTCGAAAATACGACTTTCCTGTGGTCTAAAGTCACGATATCTCGAAAGCGATGCTTTGTAGAAGAAAAGTGTTGAGATCTTTTTTGTAGACAATTTTACGATCTACAAACTTTGTCCTAACCATTTTTCGATAGCTCTCGTTGTTTCAGAGATATACGCAAAAAACCCAAATTTGTGATCTTTGACCTCGAATAAAAAACAACGCACAAGCGGGATCGATGGGGACTTTTGACATATCGTTTGTAATAACGTATTCAAAGCCTGCACAAAAATCCAGCTTGTTGGAAATTAATGCAAACTGGAATGTCTATTTTGACTGGACTAATAATGAGGCTGTATATTAACAACTGCAGAAGCAACTGAGCGTGACTAGTCAATTCCGACACACGAATCAATCAACGAACCTGTTAAATAGCCCAATGATTTAAAACAAATTCAGTCGAATTGAGAACCTCCTCCTTTTTTTTTAAGTCATTTAAAAATATAATAATAACATACAAACTAGAACTATAATATATCTACTTATTTACAACTAAAACCCCAATATGGCCACTACCGGGACTATTCCGGCAGCCCCTCCGGTGGTGCGCAACTCACCTCGTGCGGCGTTGGTCTATGTTGTGCACCCCACGGTCGTCCGGCGTCGGTTGCACAACACCGAGCATGCGCAAAATGTCGAGACGTGCTAGGCCACCCCGCACCCCTCTCTGCCCAGGAATCAGACGCAAGTCGACCCCGCGACTGGCGTCATGGGCAAACTCTTGCGCTGTGTCCTCTGCTATACATTATCTATAGGATTCGAGAAGAGTGTCTCGTCGGGGGGATCGCCTACTACTCAGCTGCAGCGACCCAAATTGCGATTTTTAAAACTTGTTTCTTTTTTGTTCAAAATACGTCCACTTAGACTATGATCCAGGATTTAATAAGTCTGGCAATTATATTGAAGCGACTGCCGATCTGACCTTCGTAACTATTAAATAGAGGACCAGAAAATTTCGGATCATGGTTACACATCCATAGCTGTTGGAATGTGCAGGTTTCATCACGATGTTTTACCTCACCCTGAGCTAGTACGTACATAGATTTGAAAAATTCAGAGGCACGTGCCCTGATTTGAACCCGATACGATTAAAAGGCGCGTGTCCTTACTATTAAACTTCCACAACCTTGCATAGATGTATCTATACAAATTTAATTTTCACGGACAGTTAAATATACTTACTTATACAGAGTTAAATATGGATCTCTAGGCAGTGTACAAAGAAGGTAAGTAGGCGAAGTTCCCAGAATTCAAATCAAAAATTAACCGGGAAATTTGTCTTCTGTACACACACGTACCTAGTCGACCTAAGTTCTATTATTTGAGCCTGCCTACAAATACTCAATCCGTAAATATCGGAAACCTGTCGTCTAGCGCACCGTAATTCAGTTTTACGATAAAGCCTCGCACAATTCAATTTATTTTCTACACAAAAATATTGACACATAGTTTTTCTCGGCGTGCGTGCCTTATTTTATTTTACGATTCTTGGAAATGCACTGTAATGTAAATAGGTATACGAGTGTGTGGGTTGGTTATGGCGCCTTATCAATTCCAAAATTTGTTGGTTTTCAGTAATGTTTTTTGAATTTTTAATATACAACGCTCTCTGAGGTTAATATATGTACATACATTCTAGGTGGTACGTTTATTGGATATAGGTATTTAAAACTAGGTACATACACCGAGGAGTGCGGGTTCAAACCCGGGCACGTACCTCTGGATTTTTCAAATCTATGTACGTATTTATACCACTAGCTCGACGGTGAGGGAAGACATCGTGATGAAACCTGCAAATTATGTACCCAAATTTATACACAATAAAGTTCATTTCATTTCATTTCAATTCAAACAATTTTGGATTTGTAACCATGATCCAAATATTGTCTGGTTTCCCTATCTTAGGGTTACGAAGGTCAGATCGGCAGGTTGCTTCAATGTAATTACCAGACTCGCTAAATCCTGGATCATGGTCTAAGCGGACCCCGTCTAAGCACGGGACATAACGCTAGGAGGATGACATACATCTTGTACGAATAAAAAGTGAAATTCGGACAAGCTCACTGAGGGTCCGTACAAACTTATCCATCACAAAAAAAGTTCTGAACATTAACATACGAGTATGTATTAGCAATTTGTACTAGATGATTAGCCAAATTGTATAATTCTAATTCATGTTGTTCGGGGACTTAAAAAAATGTGCCGACCGTGTTTCTAAATAGTATGTCGTAAAAGACGACTAATAGTATATCGGGTTGGGTATGTGATTGTGTAAGCGACAAGATAGCCACTTGTCACTACTTTTTCACAATTTTCCATATAACCCAGCCCAGTTTTGTTTTTTGGCTGAATGTAATTAAAGGGACCTGCTGCCCCTTTGACTCTGCCTACCCCTTCGAGGATTATGGGTGTGATGTTATGTATGTAGGTATGTTATTATTCTAGGTCAACAGGAAATAGGTACCCTATAGGGTTTGATTTTTTAAGGTACGTAACCCTTAAAAATAATCTTATATGTCTGCAGCAAGCTCAAACGTGCAAGTTCGTATCATTACTGTTAAGATATCCAACGACTTGTGAGATTTATTAGTTTCAGGAAATTTATAGTACATTGCTCACGTCATGGCCCCGTTTGCAGACAAAATTCTGCGCAGTTCACAATTTAAAATAGTAATCATAATAAAGCGAAACAGCGTTGATTATCTTGGACCCTCAAATATTTTTATTTACGAAACGGCAAAGTAGGGTAAGGTCCCTGGTAATTGGGAGCGCCAGCCCCGAGTAGCCAGCCGGTGCACTTGACAGTCGAGCTCTGTTTCGCCCCACTCCCTGGACGAGACAAACTTATTATTTCCACGAGGACCGACCCACTGAAAAAGATTTTTTAAGTAGCATCATGCCCGGCAAATTACAAATAAAAATTTTTGGCCGCATATTTTTACTAAAATCAAAATATGTATCTCTATTTGTGCAGCAATATGATTTTCACGGAAACTAAACTTTTCGCTAAATTATATGATTTTAAGTTTAGAGATATATTTTCTACTTACTTACCATGGATACCGTGGAAATTACAATATGTATATTTTTACAGTAACTTGTTCAAGAAGTGAATGACATAATTGGGAAGGGAAGTAACATAACTACACCTTTATTAGCTTTTAATTATATCTTTAAAACGATTATTTCAGTAACATTTTTGGTTGATTTATCAATCTTCGATTTAAAAATCTTGTATGCTATTCTATAACTACATTTCACTACAGGACACTTCATTCTCTTAATCTTTTTTTTAGTTCTATCTAATTAAAATAAAATTGATTGTAAAAACCCTGTGCTTATACTAATCTAGAAATACGCAGATACAAGCTAATTTAAAAAGAACAATATTGCTAATCCATAAAAAAATCCCAACTCACATTCAAACCACCAAATCAGATGAGTAAAAAAGATAAATTGAAATCGAAAAATAGCAACTTAGCTTTGTGTTATCTAGGACTATATTGTGGCATTTTCTATGTCTTGAAGAATTAATCTTATTGCTAAATACAAGACAATTGTGTGCGAATTTATTTGAAGATGGTCGGCGACTAATTGCGAGTGTCGGCCGGCCAGCGGGTACAGGGTGCGATTGGCAGCTGGGAGCACGCGCTCGTGACAGATCACGGCTCCGCTAATTAGTATCGACTAACGATATCCTACGGATATTGGCCTGTTTTATTGCATTCAGCCAACTAACGATATTATTGAAATAATGCAATAAAAATAAATAATTCGTGGAGGCACATGCCTGCCTAGACAAGCTTAAAGCGTTTCCGCTATTTAAGTTTGTCTTGTCCAATTCACGGGAGAGAACAGTACAATTGCATAATAATGATATATTAGGACCTAGTTGTCTGATTATTTTTGTATACTTAGAATACGTTTACATTTACATTCGTTTCTATAAATGTCCGTGGTGAAAATATTATATTTATTACATTTTTAAGTATCTAGTAATATTAACAAAATATATTTTTTTAAAACGCTGCTTTAATAGCCACACTTTTCATTCCCCACTCCGAAATAAAACCTGTAACAAGCCCGATCCGCTCACAAACGGAAATAAACAAACATGGAATCTATAAGTAGCGCGCTAGAAACTCGAAAACCGGATGCGGTTTGAAGGAATTAATTATTATCGGGCCAATGTTCCAATCGAACGCCCCCGGCGCCGGCGGCGGTGGCGGAAATTTATTTCAAACGTCATTTCAAAATGCAAACCTCCCGCATCGCGGCCGGAATGCGAGAAAAATGATAATTTCCTCGGCTTCCTCCCGCGCACGCTGCGTTAACCTTAAGCGGCGGGACATGCGTCGTGTCAGACATCTCAGTAAAACTTTTACTACATATTCTGTACATACATATGTAATCCAATAGCTCTGTTATTATACTAAGTAACGAAGTTTGATCCTTTATTTAATTTATATGTGGTCCATGTTAGTCCTCGAGTGAAAAATAATGTGTTACATGCCTAGCATGTGGTAGAAAGCGACTGATAGTGTATTAGGATCGTGGTTATATAGAAGGTAGTCACTGCTTTTCTACAATTTCCCATTCAAAACCAACTCAATTTTATTTTTGCTAAATGTGGAGCGTATTTACTTAGATGATTTTAAACGGATTTACCTAAAACCAAAATTATGCCATTAGGTATGGTAAAGATCTTTAAGGATCTGAACAGAAAAGACAATGTTTATTTTGTAAGATAATTTATATTCTACATACAATCATACATACTAAAAAAATCTGTTTCGTCCGTCAGTTAGATTATAAAAAATATTGAACACGTATTTTTTATTTATTTGTCAGAGCGGTGGTAGCTCAATGGTAAGGACACACGCCTCTTAACCGAGGAGTGCGGGTTCAAACCCGGGCACGTACCTCTGGATTTTTCAAATCTATGTACGTATTTTATACCAGTAGCTCGACGGTGAGGGAAAACATCGTGATGAAACCTGCAAATTCAAACAACTTTGGATTTGTAACCATGATTCAAAAATTGTCTGGTTCTCCTATCTTAGGGTTACGAAGGTCAGATCGGCAGTCGCTTCAATGTAATTACCAGACTCGCTAAATCCTGGATCATGGTCTAAGCGGACCCCGTCTAAGCACGGGACATATGTAACGCTAGGGAGATGATGATTTTTTGTTTATTTGTCAAACAATCATTGACAAAGGTACAATGCATTCAAGTTGCGCGTGACGTCACACTTTCGTAATTTTTTTACTAAATAGTGACGTCGCAAGCCCCGAAAACTTTGATGCTCTTTATTATTGTGATTTTTTGATAATTTGACAAAACGAAAAATATGTGTAGTATTTTTGTATAATCTCACTGACGAACTAAATAGAATTATAGTTTTTTACTGCAGTCATCATCCCTATTATTTGTGACTTAATGTCAATAACAATCGCAATGTTGATCACCGAGATAACGCTTGTTTCACAAACAACCATGTGATCCAGTGCGAGGGTCGAACCTGCACACGATTTGAAGTCTAACCCACTTGTAAACTATACCTACCTAATATGGAATCCAAACCAGCCCTCGAGAGATTTAAATTCCGGAATATGGTTTCTTATTACATACTTGTATACAAACAACATAAATAAATCTCTTTTACTAAATTTCACATTTCTCATATTACAATAAGTGACATTACAATATAGTAGATACGCTTATCAGTTGAAGCGTTATCACCAAAAGTAAAATTTTAATTTAAGTATGATATCATTCGGTATTTATTAACATTGAGTTAGAACAACAGGATTATTTATTTTTTATTTTTTCGTTAATAATGCTGATGCTCATAATTTAGTGTGTCATAAGTAGGTATATTTACTTACACGTAGATAATATTATTAAGTATGGTGAAATACGTAACTAACCTATCTATATTTATATGTGCTCCGTAGGTATAGTTATTACCAATGGGGTAGCGTGGTGGGGGCAAGAGGGGCAGTCCACCCCGGGCGGCACTATTTTAGAGGCGGCAAATTTGAAATAACTGTTTAAATTTATTTCATTTATTTTCTTCATATTCATAGTTAATTAATAAATAGTATTTTGATATATCGCAACAAATCTCAATATTAATGACGACACAAAGCTTTTTAATAGCTTCCCACTTCCATGACCACGTCCATGACCCAATTTAATGTAAATAGACAGTTACTTTTATTCCAAAAACTACTCATCTTAATTAAGGCGATTTACTTATAGGTACAATAACTGGATTCAATTAACGTTAATATCTTACTGATTTCTGAAAGAAAGTTTGGGAACGATCGTTCGATTTCGCGACGCGGCCGCGAGGGGATCCAAATTGAAAGTCACTTGAGAAATGATTTTCCAAGTTTATCGGCTTCCCCGATATCTACCCTGAAGACTTCCGTGACGTTTCATTCTTGCACAGTATATATTACAAAATTTTCTTACAGTTAACCATCAAGAAAGTTACAAAAACTATATCTCCTATTTATAGTTCGGAGTAGGGCTGATCATATTGGAAATACCTACATCTTAAGAAAATTGTAATCTTACCTATAAATGTATAGGTACTTAATGAATTTAGTATAATTCAAATAGTTTTAAAAAATAAACATTCTTAGACCAACCCCATCTCCTACGATTACCTATTTTTGCGTTAGATACTAGGTCCCTATCTACTACGTACATATTAATTTGTAAATAATTAAGGCCAGTAAGCTGTATAAGGATCATGCCATATGACTGGCTCGATTGCGCATTCGGTAGTGACCCTGCCCCATGCGCCAAGAGTTGTGGGTTCGATTCCCACCCAGGACAAACATTCGTATGATGAATACTTGTGTTTGTTCTGTGTCTCAGTGTAAATATATGATATTTAAGTATATATTTGTAATATACCACTGTTGACTCTGGTATCCGTAACACAAGCGCTTAAGCTACTTTCTTCGGAGTCAGATCAATGTAAGTATGTGATGTCGTCGGATTTTTTTTTAAGGCGTTCGGTTCTCTCTGCCTACCCTGCTAGGGAAGTGGCGTGAAGTTTAGTTAATTAGTTAAATAATTAAATGAGTCTCTACATATAATATTCATTTGCATAAAAAAGTTAGTTATAAAAAAAAATGAGCAAAATATTGAAGACAATTATTTTTTGCCATGCACAATGCACAATTAATGTAGGTAATATTGTGCAACATTAGTTGATTAACACGTATAAGTAAGTACCACCTCGTCATTTGAGATAGAAGAAATTCAAGGACTGATAAATTTATAAATTTATTGTATTAAAAAACTTTGCCTTCACACACGAAAACCTTCTATTGTAAATAAATATTTTTGATATATTTTCATGAAATATATTTAAACTTATCTGTGAACATGTGTTCTAAAGAGCTCTTAAAGAGCTCATGTTTCTGAACATACGTTTAGATAATAAAATCGGGATACGATCGGATCGGTTAATTCCTTGTCGTTTTACTATTTACTATATACTGTCAAACCTACACAAGAGTTAATGTAGGAGGTACCTACCTATATACTTTTTGATTTATGTATGTATTTTTATGACTGTACCTTAAGCAACACAAGTAATAAAGTAGATTTCTATATGTTTTATGAAAATTGTATACCAGTGTATTTTTTACAACATTCTACAAACTTTTTATTAACAAGGAAGGTAAAAAGTATGTTGTGTAAAGTACCTACAGCAAAAATATGTCTATATTATTTTTTGCATTATTCTTCATAATATCACATCTTAATTATGTATCCTCAAACGCTAACAATTATGAAAAGTATATATCTAATAATTATTTCTAGTAATAAGTTAATAAGTTAACAGTCATAGTCGTAAAAAAAAATACTTTTTTATGTTAACTACATTTAACCTCTGTTGTTATGCCTATTGTTTTAAATTTTCAGAACACAGGAATGTTATAAAGTTGCTAGCATGATAACTAAAAATTTTTATAAATTATATACCCAGTGCTACCAGTCCTCTATGCCGAATCAACAGTATGTATATACATAAACTTATCCTTAACTTAACTATTTAAAACAGAAATTCTTTTTGGCTAATTTTATTAATGATTATTTAAAATAATATCTATGAATAATGTGCCAGAAGTGTGCTTCTCTAAAGAACCGCGTCATATCACGCTCGGTTCTCGCTGTCTGTCTACCCCGCTAGGGAATTGCCGTGAAGTTAGTTTAGTTTAAATAATATGATCTGTATTACATACAGGTTCCTCACAGATAACATTCACAACTTTATTAACTATCCTTCTAAAACGACCGTCGGATTTGCACCAAAGTTCACAAGCAATCGCAAATTTTTCGCGAATATGCTTAGTACTTCAGAATTTAAAGAGATGTTAGCGAATGATGAAGACGAACTTAAGAAAGACATAATCAAGAAATTGCAATATTGCGATCAAGCTGTAATGGACCAGGAAATATTAAAAGATTTCTACGATCGCGAGGTAGACCAGTCGAAAATCTAAGGAAGTTTTTTAAAAATAGTTTACTATTATCTACACACAAACTGCAATTTTTATTTAATTAGTAACCTCTAACAACAGCTTATATCGACTGTAGATTAACATCTATTCGTACCCCAGTTGCAGCCTTTGTTTCGAAGAAGTGAAAATCTTTCTTCGTTCGACATATACGCCACAACTGTTACGAGTGCGGTGATGCCGCACTCTTGCCGACTTAAACATTCTCCTCGGCTATTCCTCCCGTCCCACTGTAAACCATAATGCCAATCTAGCTAGACAAAAAGGGTCAACTCATTTCTTTTATTCCTGTACATAGTTAAAACGATAGAAATAAACGATTCGAGCATTATTTTTAAAGTCAAAGTCAAAGTCAAAATATTCTTTATTTATATAGGTTTCAAAAAAACACTTATAAATCGTCAAAACAGATAAAGAAATATCATTTCTTACTTTTCTGACGATATGGGTTTCGTTAGAAAAGTAAGAAACGAGGATAGTTCAGCAAATGTGAGCTTGCCTAGTTGTGATGACTCCGAATAAGTAATTTCTAAGGCAATATCAATAAATAGTAAGTGGTATCATTATTATTGGTATCGTTTATTTAATTCCCATCATTATTCATAGTGATTCCTAAAAGTACTAGGGTATCTATTTATTATACCTTAGTATAGTGTAAAGATGTTAAATATCGAACGACAATATAAAAACACAATCATTTATCTTAACTAAAAATACTAGTTTAACTAGACCTTCACACATGTAGATACGAAATGATCAATAAAGAGGGTCAGCGTTAATTGGATTTTTGTTTTATTATATTTATATATAAGGTATATGTTCTTTTTATTAAAAACATATTTTAGCAAATGGGACTACGTTATTACTACTAATAAGTATAATAAAATAACGAATATTATTTACGTAATACTAACGGGGCTAAACGACCTTGTGCCAAGCGATGCGCAAGCGCCACACCTACAGTTTTAGTAGAGTGTCAACTTTATTCAAGGTTTTGTAAATATTGCTTGGTCAAAATATAACATAAAATAAAAACTATTGCAATCGATTCAATAAACGTTTCTATACAAACTGTTTTTCAGTTTTGGTTTAAACTAAAAAAAGGTTGTATTAGTATAAGTAGCGTAGATTGTTTGGATCAATGTTATTAGGTATCGAAGCTTAGGTCAACTCTGTTGGGCCGAGTGCGGCGGCCGTATTGGTCCTGCCGCACGCAAATAAATGAAGGGTGAGCTGCCACAAATGTAGCCGCGACCTCAGCGCACAGACCTTTCCCGCCTTCCGCCACGCTCGTTTGTTAAATCTTCAAATATATTGCTCTAGCACTCAATGTAAGTGTATATTTCAATAAATTATTTTTTTTGGAATCCTCCAATTAAATTTAAGACTACATTACATAGATTGATCTGACTCCGATGTAAGTAGCTTAAGCACTTGTTGTGTTACGTAGATATATCAGAAACAACAGTGGTATTACAAATATATACTTAAATATTGAATATAAGAGAGTCTGATTGGAGATTAGATTACGTTATGTAATAAAAAAAACATGGACAGGTTTTGCAAAAATTAAACCAATGCTT
The DNA here is from genome assembly GCA_951394215.1 of Glyphodes perspectalis. NCBI lineage: Eukaryota > Metazoa > Arthropoda > Insecta > Lepidoptera > Crambidae > Glyphodes > Glyphodes perspectalis. The sequence continues at coordinate 7,619,307 of OX596204.1, forward strand.
TCGAATAGGTTAGATTAGACTTTATTTTAGGATTAGATTATTATACAGATACTGCAATTTTATTTATTTATTTGTTTGAGATACATCATCATCTTCCTAGCGTTATGTACCTACCGTGTTTAGACGGGGTCCGCTTAGACCATGATCCAGGATTTAGCGAGTCTGGTAATTACATTAAAGCGACTGCCGATCTGACCTTTGTAACCCTAAGATAGGGAAACCAGACAATTATTGGATCATGGTTACAAATCCAAAGTTGTTTGAATTTGCAGGTTTCATCACGATGTTTTCCTTCACCGTCGAGCTAGTGGTATAAATACGTACATAGATTTGAAAAAACTAGAGGTACGTGCTCAGGTTTGAACCCGCACTCCTTGGTTAAGAGGGGCGTGTCCTTACCATTGAGCTACCACCGCTCTTTTTGTTTGAGATACATAAACATCATTTATCAATTGTCTTGATAGCTCAATCAAGTTCAATAACTTCCATTCCCTTCGTTCATTGTTTAAGCTTTATTAATTTATGATTATTCTAACTAAACTAACCACTGATTACCAGATTCTAGAATCCCCACCATTCGGGAGCATTTTCAAAATATGAGAAGATCGAATATTTTTTGAGGAGAAAAGAGTATTGCTTAACCTGCTAGAGATGAAGGAAGGAATGTTATTGTTATAAAAAATATCATCTATCTATAATGAATAATGCACCTATATTTATAATGTGAATGTATATGACCCGATTAAATCTATACACTATACATCTATTTTTAACAAAGTCCTACCTACATTAGATACCATGAGCAGGATGGGCATTGGGCATCATGACAGCCCAGTTACTTCAAAAATAAAAATATTATTATTAGGTATGTAGCTACATAACATTTTATTTTCTTGATCTATTTAGCCTTTTGTGGAGAAATTACCTGCCAAATCTAAATGAATTTAGGAGTTACAATTTAGGGAGAACGGCAAATAGTAAACTGGCAATACTGTAGCTGTCACCGGCAGTCGGCAATAATTGTATATCTATCGTTGTAACGCGATTTTGACATTCCGTATTCATTAAACTTTGTAATGCAACTAAAACTTTAATACAGTTATTTGCCAAATAAGAAATTATATTAACCCTGCAGAAATATCTAAACAAGGAAAACTAGAACATCCTTAAAAAAGAGGTACTTACACATCTATGCAATCATTTTAATGTTTACTTCTTAATTAAATGTTACAATTGATATCGCTCGCTATCACTAACGTGACTTTGTAGGTATAATTGAGTCATTTATGAATTTGTACTAGCTATTTCCACCGTAAATGCCAATTATTTATTTCTTTTTCAGGTGATAAAATGACTTCTTTTGATACTTGTGTAATAGAAACTACTGATGGACCAATTCGTGGATCTATTGAGAAAAATGGGGAAGTTGAATATTACAAATTTAAAAAGATACCATATGCGAAACCCCCTTTAGGGCCATTGAGATTCCGAGTAAGTAACCTAATTTAACTTTTTTTTATCATAACCATGTTAATATTTTACTTTATTAACGGTGACACTATATTATTATTATCACCACTAGTGTTGCCAGTAAAGACTTATATACATTGTAAATATAGTAAACTGAAAAGAGGGGACTAAGTAAGTTCAGTTTTAATTAGTTAAATTAGATGAAATATCAGGCAATTTAGAGTTAGAAACCCATATGAGATAAGATTTAATTTTTTGTAGGCACCATGCCCTGTAGTCCCTTGGAAAGAAGAAATAGACTGCACACAGGAGGCTCCGCTTCCCTTACACTATGCAAATAAACAGTTACTTGGTTCAGAAGACTGTCTTTATGTGGAGGTCTCTACCAAAAGCATTAAACCGGAAAATCTACTACCAGTGATGTTCTGGATAGGATCTTATAATTATTCTAGTACTGTAGATCATATTTTAGATTCCACATTGCTTAATGACCATGGTGTTGTGTTTGTACGATGTGGATTCAGATTGGGACCATTTGGATTTCTATCTATTAAGGAATTCACAGCCCCTGGAAACTCTGGTCTCAAAGATTTGGTCATGGCGCTAAAATGGGTGCAAAAACACATAGACAAGTTTGGGGGTGATCCAAATAATGTGACAATATTTGGTAGCAGCACAGGTGGCACAGCAGTGCATTTGCTAACACTGTCTACATTAGCATCTGGTTTATTTCACAAAGCTATTATACAAAATGCAAGTGCAATCAGCAATTGGGCTATAAGTAAGAATCCTGTTCAGCCTGTGATGGAATTATCTGCAAAATTAGGAATTACTAATACAAATATGATTGAAGTAGTAGAAGAGTTAAGAACTTTCCCTGCTGAAGATATAATGCAGGCATTTCTAGATTTGCAGGTTGATACTCAGGATGTCACCAATCTATTTGATGCTTTTTTTAAACCTTGCATAGAGGTGGAGGTTGAAGGACTGCCTGCTTTTCTTACAAAAGGCCCATTGTTAACTTTAAAAACAGGAAACTTTAACAAAGTGCCACTTATGATTGGAAATAACAATGATGAAGCATCCGTGTTACAATACCTAAAAAGCGACTTTTACGACGATTTTCAGAAATTTAATGATAATTTCAGTCTATTTGTGCCAAAATCATTATCTGGCCATGATACAACCATAGCAAAAATTCTGGGCCCAGAGCTTTTAACATTTTATGTTGGTGCAAATGAGAAATTCACAGAAAAGACTAGAGGACAATATATTCAAATGATAACTGACTATTATTTCTCATATTTTATTAACAAAACTGTAGGATTACACAAAGAATGTGCACCAGAATGTACCATATTTTATTACATTCTTAATGCAGCAGGATGCTGTGTGCCGTACAATCTGGAATTTTTTAATTGTCATGGCCCTGAACTGCTCTTTATATTCAGAATTAAAACTAGTGACCCACAAATATCTAAAGATACTCAGGAATTAATTACAACTCGATACAGAGTTGTTAAGATGTGGACAAATTTTGCAAAATATGGGTAAGTTTATATCTTTGAATATCCACATGTAAGGGACAAAATATTGTTTTAGAAACTAACTACTATGATTTGATGACATCTTACAACTAGCTTAAGAGATGCATTTATGGTACACTTGGATGAGTCTGGTTATATGACATTTAATAATGAGCAGTTGCTATCTAAATAATGCAAAATTTTAAAAGAGAATCCAAATGAATTACGCGTATATGTATGTGAGTGTAATTAGTTGATTATTACTGACTGTTTTTCCATAACAGCAAAGGGCTTCGCCGACATTTCATTTGTTTTAAACTATTGCTATTATTAACATAACATAACATAACATCACGCCCATAATCCTCGAAAGGGTAGGCAGAGTCAAAGAGGCAGCAGGCCTTTTTAACCAAATTCAGCCAAAAAAAAAACTGGGCTGGGTTAAATGGAAAATTGTGAAAAAGTAGTGACAATTGCTATTATTCAATTACAGAAATCCTACACCAGATGAAGATGATCCACTTCTACAAGTTAAATGGGATCCAGTGGAAAATAAAGAAAAGTTAAATTACCTTAGTATAGGATCAGAACTTACTAAGGGCAGGAACCCTTTCCAAGATAGGATGCAGTTTTGGGAAAAACTTCATTATGAATATCCTTTAGTCAGAATGCAAGTACATTTTTATGACTTGGGTGTAACCTGGTAATCTGTTACCACAAAACACTCATTTCAGTTTACAGGTACAATTTATAAGGATACCTTCTTATGGAACACTTGATAATACCTATATATATTTCAGTAATTTTAGATTATATCTTGATAACAATTACAAATTAACATTAATAACATTACTGTTAATTTCAACATATTACCTATGTATAATTTATCTTGTATATTATTTAGTGTATCTACCTTTAATCAATCCGAATAATTGTTGATTATTGTTATTTAGAATATTAATTGTTTAATATTATGTGTACATATTGTTTATATACTTGTTACTCTAAAAAAAATTTTATTTGTTAGAACAGCCAGAAAAAATTACATTAAATCTTACTTAAAAATAGTTTTTACAGTGGTGACACATAAAAATTAAAAAAATTCATATCTTCTACTTCAAGAAAAGTTGTTCACTATACCAATAAGTGTAAAGATAAGTACTATTTAGTTAAAATACTTTTTTATATACCTATTAAAATGCACATATAGCATAACACTTACATCATGTTATTTACATGATTTTTAAGTTCATGTAAGTAAGTGAAAACTTAACTAAGCATTTAAATCTGAGGTTTTTTCTGAATGTTCTTTTCCAATCTTATAAGTATTGTAAGTGATTGAATCATCTGAATTATGAACAGCCTTTGATTATTAACATTTACAAAATAAATAAATAAATATGGTAGTATCTTACCTACCGACCACTTTTTTAACTCATAATGGTAAAGGGGTCAATACCGCTGTAACGTTTACACCATATAATTTTATGAAAGTTTATTTTAAGTTTAAGACTTTAAATACTTTTTGATTCAGTATGGTAAACGGTCAGATATAAACATAGGTACAATGTACATGTACAATTTGTAGATGTTATAAATTGGCGCTATCACTTTTGATCACAGCAAAATCCATGGGGCCAAAAATTGTGTAGGTAGATTAATCTATACTTATAATACTTAAATCTGTAGAGAGGTCAATTCTGTACATGAAATATATTTTCAAAATAACTATCAGGGGGTGATTAGTGATCGATACTGATGCCAAAAATGCAATCAGTAAAATTTTTGTCTGTCTGTCTGTCTGTCTGTATGTTCCTTATAGAAACAAAAACTACTCAACGGATTTTAACGAAACTTGGTACAATTATTCTTCATACTCCTGGGCAGGTTATAGTATACTTTTCATCACGCTACAATCAATAGGAGCAGAGTAGTGAAGGGAAATGTTGGGAAAACGGGAGAAGTTACTCCATTTTTTAAGCTTCCGTCGCGTGTGCAGCCGTAATGGTTAAAGTTACATAGAAATCATGTATGACGGAAATAGTCTTTATAATATTAACCATAAACGCGGGTGACACCGCTGGCACAGCTAGTGTCTAATATTTTGAGTAGCTATGAAAGCATTTTGTTGGGCCACGACGAAAAATATACGTTTCAATGGTTAAAGTGCCAATCGTCAATTATTTAATGACGATTTCAGCCATTTATAATTAATTAAAGAAACTGATGTAGAGGTAATAAGGTAGGTAGCTTTTTAATCTTGTTATATAAATATACCAAAATTATTAGAATAATGTTTTTGGGAAAGTCCAAATAAGAAGTAATTAAGTAAACGAAATAGGCTGCGGTTCGAATCCCGATACGCGCCTAACGCGTATATTTTTAGTTGCTCGAAACATAGAGGTTTATAAAAAAGTATAATGCGGCACTGCCTATAATACAGCTCGCAGGTAATTCATAGAATTATTTAGGTAATTAGGGAGATATCTATATGTCTTAGTGTTTTATTATTATTTTAACTAACTAACTAACTAAACTTCACGCCACTTCCCTAGCGGGGTAGGCAGAGAGAACCGAACGCCATATGGCATATTATTTTTTTATATATACTTATTATTATTTGTTTCTTTACATTCATACTGTAAGTACATTTTAGAGTTGTCAAACAAAATGACGTAACAAATAATTATAGTCCAAGAAAATAGGCCTTTAAATACGAATTTGAGGTAAATACTTGAATTTTTGATATAAGTTACTTTGAAAGATTTAAAAACGAACTGTGTAAGTTTTTTGTAAAATCACCCCCGAGAACATTTGAAAAAAAAATAAAAAGTATTTGTTTTTGAAATTTTGGGAAAACGGTAAGTAGTAGAAAAAAAAGGTTCAAATAAAAGTTGTAGAGCATCAGATTTTATAAAGAAATGCCCTGTTTATGTTTTCGCTAACATTAAAATTATCCGAGGTAGGGCGGTTAGAAGCTTGGGGATGATAGTAATAGTCCGGTCAGTTTTCCATTTTAATTTGAAAGGATAGGACCAACGGGAAAATTTGTGTGTGTACTAGATATTTAACAATCCAGAAATTCAGGTCTCTGACACATCAGGTTAGTTAAAAAAAAAGCGCGGATGATCGAAAAAGGCAAATAACTCATGAGTAGTGCAAAATATTGAAAAATGCTAAAGGTAAAAGTTATAGATAATTGAATTTCCTACAAAAATGGTATCTGCATATTTTTTCATAAGTGCGATACTTTTCGCAAAAAACACGCCTAAGTGTAAAATTATTTAAAAATGTTTTTTATCTTTCAAGTTTTTCTCAATAAATAATAATGCGTATAGCTACATTATTAAGTCTATTTTTCAATAATAAGCAACACTTTATAAAATATTTTTTCCTTACTAAGATGCAATTTTTTTTCTCATCTAGACGGGTTTTTAATACAGAATTAAATCCTTTGGCTTATGCGAAATCCCTCTACTTAGTACCTGTAATTTATTAACTTTCATTGAATAAAAAGAAATGATCAGTAGTGACTGCCTGACCGAGTCAGGATTTCTTGCCAAAACCGAAACCGAAACCGAACCGGCAGCTCTCTTAGTTTTGGCTTAGGTCGACATAGCATGTTGAAATGAAGTGTATCTTTACTTTTATGTCTCCTAACCCGGTATCTATCTGTAATAGTGAGATTAGAAAAAAAAATTGGTTTCGTTTTTTTCTTTTGTTCAAATAAATTTGAATGACAAATACAGCGCGTTAAAGTTACCTGTGACGGCACTTGTTCCGTAAATGCGCTGCGCTCTAGATTTTTGAAGCGCTGTATCTTTGTAATTTTCCAAGTATTCGATAAAGCAAAAAATACGTATTCAATATTTTGATAATTTTACTTACGAAACAAAACAAATATTTGAGTCAAGTAAACAGGAGGAATCATCAAAAGCAAAGAAAGCCAAAAAACCCTTCACAGTTTAACATTTTATCAAGAACAAAAGCCTAGAAATCCAACTCACTGAACAAGATCTTAAGCTAGACAAACTCATCGACCAAGCGGATATACCAATATACCAATACTGAGGAACCTCTTAATAACAGTAATTAATAAAATTATAATAGAGTAATGCCAGCTTATACAGTTGCTTCTTGGAACATCAATAGCCTGGTCGTTTATGTTATTATGTTGAAATTTTACTCCCATAGCATACATTGATGTACTGCTTGTCTCTGAAGCACAACTAATATTCAATCACATAAGTGCCTTATTGAAGCCTGTAAATAAAGATAAGTTCAACAGCATTACAATCAAGGACTATCACCACTATTGACTGGCCCGTTGGTCGAGTGGTCAGAGACCCTGGCCACAAAACCAAGGGTCGCGGGTTCGAATCCCGCTAGGGGCAAATGTTTCGTGTGATGAACATGGACATTTGTACTCGAGTCATGGATGTTTATAAACGTATTTAAGTATGTCTATCCGTTCACCTAGTATCCATAGCACAAGCATAAGCTTAGTTTGGAGCTAGGGAATTGGTGTGTTAGTCTGAAGAATTTATTATTTATTTATTATTATTATCACATTTACTCAATCTTCCATTCAGACGGGACTGCTCATGCAGGAACTGCTGTGATTGGGAAAAGAAATATAAACCATAAAGTACTACCAAAATATAAAACAGTACATCTGCAGGTAACATCTGTCATGGTGCAAGATGAATATGGTCAGCTAAAACATACAACATATGAAAATCAATGTCTATCTGTAATAGTGAGATTAGAAAAAAATATTGGTTACGTTTTTTTCTTTTGTTCAGAAAAATAAGAATGACAAATACAGCGCGTTAAAGGTCCCCGTGACGCGCTCACTCCAGACACTCCAGATTTTTGAAGCGCTACCACTTACCATCGAGCTAGTGGTAATAAATACGTACATAGATTTGAAAAATACAGAGGTACATGCCCGGGTTTGAACCCGCACTCATCGGTTAAAAGGTGCGTGTTCTTACCATTGAGCTCTAGTCTAGTTTAGTCCCGTCAGTATTATTTCTAATGTTTGGTCAAAGCTTTTATCAAGACATCTGATGATGCAGTGGCACCAAGTTTCACAAGTCCCTTAGTCCCTAATGATATCCAGGCTTTAATATGTGACCTCGATGACTACAATTGGATGTGGATTATACTCAAGAATATCTCTTTCCCGACAGTTAACTCTCTAGATTAGCTATTTAGCATGCTTATGGCGTATTGTGTGGCGTATAATGTGGATATTTTGTGGAGATATAATAACCCCCCTTTGTTTTACACGTCAATACCTTACATCATGCAATGGCGTGAAGTAAGTTCGCTCTGCCTACCCCGCTAGGAAAATGCCCTAGCGGGTTAGGTAGAGCGAACCGAACGCCATATGGCACGGTCCTAACACACCTCACTCGCTTCTTTAACATTAATAATCCCTTCATAAAAGCTCTATGGTTTTGAACTTAACTAAACTAAACTTAACGCCACTTCCCTAGTGGGGTAGGAAGAACTTATAGTGGTAATGATTTGTGTATGATCTAAACTGCTATCATAACAGCTTTCAATATTTGAATATCGCTCTGAGAATCCATTAAAAACCAGAAAGTCTAGGACCTCTGGTAGTTTCTTGGGATCTGTGGGCCAATATGTTTGATAAATAAATATCCCACGACATCACATACATTGATCTGACTCCGAGGTAAGTAGCTTAAGCACTTCTGATACAGATGTCAAAAACAACAGTGGTAATACTAAAATATACTTAAATATTGGATATTAACACCCAGACCGAGCCATCGAATCGGGTGAGAATCCTCGTCCTCACCTCCGCTAGGTCCAAGCATGGCGGGATGAAGCGCGAGAAGCATTGCTCGTCATATGGTCGGAAAGACTTGATAACCCGGGACCTAGCCGGGAACTAGTTGATGTAATAAGTCCTCCGAGACTGGGTCAGCTGCAAACATGGCGAAATGACATTCAACCTGGCACAGACACTAACTGGCCATGGCTGTTTTGGTATATTTGTGCCAGGTGACAGGACGCGAACCGACGGCAGTTTGCCATAACTATCATACTGGAGCTATAGGCTCAGCCCAGCACACCCGGGAGCTGTGTCCAGCATGGTCAATCCCGCGCAGTCACCTGTCTGCGGTTATAGGTGGAGACCTCACACTGCTGACAATCACACGAGCTATGGTGGGCAGTGGGGAGGCGTGGCGCGCGATGGTGACATTTTGCAACACCGTCATGGCGCAAAAGGAGACGACAGAAAGGGAGCGGGAGCGAGACCCGAACTCCCAGCCCATGCGCCGCAATAGGCCCGGTCGGCGTCGTGCGCATTTCACGGCACGCATGCCGCCTTAGCCTGCGCTAGCTAGTGATGAATCGGGGGGTCCATCACCGGCATCCAAGCCAGACGTAGACGCCCCTTGTGTTCCGGGGCGTCTAGTCGAAGTATAGCTCGATGGAGCAATGTTAAAGTCGTCCTCGCAAGAGCGACCGCAGGTGGGAGGGATTCGTTGGTAGGCATAGCGTTCCCAGGGCTCCTCTCCAGAAGCGATGCGGCGGAACACCCCGGGTGTTTTAGTCAGTAGGAGTCTGACATACTTCCGCAGTTCCCCCGAGCCGTGGAAGATCCATGACGGATTACACCCGGGGTAAAAAAATAAGAAAATAAAAAACGGTCACTACGGAATGCACTATAGAGCTTGTCGAATATTTTGTGTGACCTGTGCTGAATACGTAGACGTTGTTCTTGTCAAGGCTTTTCTTCAGCTCTCTTCCTCTTGGAATAGTCAGACGTGACTCCCATGCAAAGAATTCAGACTTAAATGCAACATTCTTTGCATGGGAGTCTCGTCTATACTGTTTTACCAAAATATAAAACAGTACATCTGTACTGTTTTGTATTTTGGTAGTATTTTATGGTTTATATTTCTTTTCCCAATCACAGCAGTTCCTGCATGAGCAGTCCCGTCTGGATGGAAGATTGAGTAAATGTGATAGTCCTTGATTGTAATGCTGTTGAACTTATCTTTATTTACATAGGCTTCAATAAAGCACTTATGTGATTGAATATTAGTTGTGCTTCAGAGACAAGCAGTACATCAATGTATGCTATGGGAGTAAAATTTCAACATAATAACATAAACGACCAGGCTATTGATGTTCCAAGAAGCAACTGTATAAGCTGGCATTACTCTATTATAATTTTATTAATTACTGTTATTAAGAGGTTCCTCAGTATTGGTATATTGGTATATCCGCTTGGTCGATGAGTTTGTCTAGCTTAAGATCTTGTTCAGTGAGTTGGATTTCTAGGCTTTTGTTCTTGATAAAATGTTAAACTATGAAGGGTTTTTTGGCTTTCTTTGCTTTTGATGATTCCTCCTGTTTACTTAACTCAAATATTTGTTTTGTTTCGTAAGTAAAATTATCAAAATATTGAATACGTATTTTTTGCTTTATCGAATACTTGGAAAATAACAAAGATACAGCGCTTCAAAAATCTAGAGCGCAGCGCATTTACGGAACAAGTGACGTCACAGGTAACTTTAACGCGCTGTATTTGTCATTCAAATTTATTTGAACAAAAGAAAAAAACGAAACCAATTTTTTTTTCTAATCTCACTATTACAGATAGACACCGGGTTAGGATACATAAAAGTAAAGATACACTTCATTTCAACATGCTATGTCGACCTAAGCCAAAACTAAGAGAGCTGCCTAATGTTCGGTTTCGGTTTCGGTTTTGGCAAGAAATCCTGACTCGGTCAGGCAGTCACTACTGATCATTTCTCTTTATTCAATGAAAGTTAATAAATTACAGGTACTAAGTAGAGGGATTTCGCATAAGCCAAAGGATTTAATTCTGCATTAAAAACCCGTCTAGATGAGAAAAAAAAATTGCATCTTAGTAAGGAAAAAATATTTTATAAAGTGCTGCTTATTATTGAAAAATAGACTTAACAATGTAGCTATACGCATTATTATTTATTGAGAAAAACTTGAAAGATAAAAAACATTTTAAAATAATTTTACACTTAGGCGTGTTTTTTGAGAAAAGTATCGCACTTATGAAAAAATATGCAGATACCATTTTTGTAGGAAATTCAATTATCTATAACTTTTACCTTTAGCATTTTTCAATATTTTGCACTACTCATGAGTTATTTGCCTTTTTCGATCATCCGCGCTTTTTTTTTAACTAACCTGATGTGTCAGACCTGAATTTCTGGATTGTTAAATATCTAGTACACACACAAATTTTCCCGTTGGTCCTATCCTTTCAAATTAAAATGGAAAACTGACCGGACTATTACTATCATCCCCAAGCTTCTAACCGCCCTACCTCGGATAATTTTAATGTTAGCGAAAACATAAACAGGGCATTTCTTTATAAAATCTGATGCTCTACAACTTTTATTTGAACCTTTTTTTTCTACTACTTACCGTTTTCCCAAAATTTCAAAAACAAATACTTTTTATTTTTTTTTCAAATGTTCTCGGGGGTGATTTTACAAAAAACTTACACAGTTCGTTTTTAAATCTTTCAAAGTAACTTATATCAAAAATTCAAGTATTTACCTCAAATTCGTATTTAAAGCCTTATTTTCTTGGACTATAAGAGACAAGTGTTAAAAGCCAAGTCGGATTTATTGATTTATTTTTTCCCGCGAAATAAGTTTCCTTATTGAAATGCTAGATAAACCATATGATAATTTTATTTAATTGAATAATTACTACTAATTTACGAATAATGGTCCCTCCAGTTACGGAGCATCCATACACGCATCAATAAATATTAAAAAATCTCACGAGAGATTACTGAGGATATTGAGCACAGTTTCACGATATAATTAAAGGGGGAGGCGGGAAAAAAAAATTAAATCTCGTCTCGTAATGTATGGACATCCCCTTACTTGTGTGGGACAATATGAGGTAACTCTCATTAACTTTTGCGACCCTCAGAAGTATCTGTGTGGAAAAACTATAAAACGCAAAAGAATAATTTCATAAATATCGAATGAATCCCAGTTTCGTTTAGAATGTTGATCCCAAAAATATGTTTGTATACATATCTCACGTTAAAAAAGTAACTGCAGTACGGATGCAACGTTGGGTGCCTTAAGTGGAGTCTTGTATATATTATATGATGATAAAGATAAAAATATGGTTAAAAATCATGGTGAAATTATTAGTTTTATAATGTCTCATAAGAAAACATACCTTTTCATTATTAAAGGCTGAGATGTCTATTGTAATAATAACACATATTTATGTCAAATTAATATATTTTCACATTGTAAATGGAGATATTCTTTTGTAAGTACCTAGTTTAAAATAACCCAGAACCCATTTGACACTTGAATAATGCCTGATTAATATTAGTTTTGGAATTAATATTTTATTAAAATGTTTGAAATAAAAATGTTTCATTATGCTATTTTTCAATAAAAATGTTTCTATACATACTTCAGAACTTTAATTTGTAAATCCATGACATGTGCCAAATTCAAAGTAAGCCCTACATCATTATTTAGCTTGCGGCCCCAATTTCTGATACAGTTTTGGTTCTATGTTATATCGACACATTTCTTAAGCTTTTCAGTAGTAGGTATATACATAAAAGCACTAACTGCTAAACATCATTAAATATTCAATTCCTTTATTATCACCATTATCTCTGGCAGGTAAGGTAAACTAGGCACACAATGTGCCTAGGTAAAGTATGATAATATATGTAGTATACTAGGTAAAGTATGATAATATATATTTAGGTAATTTTCGTAGTACCTATAAGGTGTTCTCATTTTGATGTTCCATATATAAAAATAAATATAAGCAGTTCCTGATCACGTCTTCCAAAAATACCTGATCTCAAAGATAGCATCAATCATAATAATTAAATTACCTAAAAATGATACCTGTATAACGAGTCTTTACTTTTGCAACGTTTCCAAACTATTGTAGATACTCTGCACCACTGTACAAACATTAAAAAAGAAGGCAGATAAATTAAGAAAGTAAGGTAAATGTTTCTAAGGTCCGCTTTTTATGACCTTTCGTATTAAGAAGAACTTTTATCCAGTTATCTGACATAACTGGCTAAAAGTTCTTCTTACGTTTTCTTTATTAACAGTTAAATGTAAGATGTAGAAAGCTGAAATTCAGTGTGCGTTTACTTGGCTCTAATTATTCTACATATATATATTCATCTCGATCCGAGTCAACTTGCCGCTGGGGTAACAGGGCACAAATAGATAAGGATAAAATAAATATATAGATAAATAAATAAATAAATTCTCCAGACTGACACACCAATTCCCTAATTTCAAACTAAGCATAAGCTTGTGCTATGGATACTAGGTGCACGGATAGACCCCCCCCCCCCCCCGCCCCGCTGGGGTCTTCGGTTTGGCGTACCGGGGGGGCTTAGTAGGCCCTGGTGCAGGACAGGACCGAAGCTAAGAGAGACCCCGAGGTGAGCTGCGACTGCTCGGCATTTCCCACCGAGCAGTTGCGGCACCGGCCGCAGCCCCCTGCGGCCGGACTAGGATTGCCGAGGAAGAGGAGGAGCTGAGTGTGTCGTTGCTCGCCTCCCTATCCTCGGCAACCCGACAGGGGCGCACTGCGCTGCGTTGTGGTGGGTCGCGGAGGGATCTCCTCTCCCTCCGTGACGACAGGGCTCTGCCCTCAATTTAAGTCGCCGGGCGGAAGGCGGCCCCCTCTGACGAGACGCTCTCCGCGTGCCCTCTGGCTTAGCAGAGGGCACAGCGCGAGAGTGGGCCCACGACGCCAGTCACGGGGACGATCGGCGTCTGAATCCTGGGCGGAGTAGTTGAGACATGCTGGGTGGCCTGGCATGTCTCGACGCGCGCGCGTGCTCGGTGCTGTGCATCCGACGACTGATGGCGTGGGCTGCACAGCATCGACCACCGCCGCGCGAGGTGAGCCGCGCAGCGCGGCACGCGCACTATCGGAGGAGCTGTCGTATAGTCCCGACAGTGGGGATACCGGCTCCTCCGGAACTGCGCCGCGGGAGGCCACGTTGGGGTTTTAGTCGGTTCGAGTCCGACACACCGCCCTCTGCTTCCCCGAGCAGAGGGTGACGGCTCGTGGGAGTTTCCCCAACTAAAAAAAAAAAAGGTGCACGGATAGACAGACATACTTAAAGACGTTTATAAACATCCACGATTCGAGTACAAACGTCCAAGTTCATCACATGAAACATTTGCCCCTAGCGGGATTCGAACCCGCGACACTTGGTTTCGTGGCCAGGGTCTCTAACCACTCAAACAATATAACACACACATAACACATAACATCACGCCCACAATCCCCGAAGGGATAGGCAGAGTCAAACGGGCAGCAGGCCCCTTTAACCACATTCAGCCAAAAACAAAACTGGGCTGGGTTAGATGAAAAATTGTAAAAAAGTAGTGACAAGTGGCTAGCTCGTCGCCTACACAATCACATACCCAAAACCCCATATACCATTAGTCGCCTTTTACGTGTGTATTGCCCCAGCGGAAAAAGTTCGAATATCATACTTTGGGTTTAGCAGATATTTAGTGTATGACGTCGTGTAATTGTGCATGCTAAGTAATAATTTGTGCGTCCAACCATTGTGCGTCCCATTCCGCTGGGACAACGTTGTCCCAGCAGAATTTTTTTTTTATGCCGTGGACGCAGAAGAAAAAAAATAGGTTCAATAATTAGTGTATGACATGAGGTTTTTGTGCATGTATAAATGAAATTCGTGCGTTATTAAATTGCGAATATATTCAAGATTCCGCTGAGGCAACGTTTGGCCATTTGCTAGATTTTATATAAAACGCCTTTAGAGAAAGCAGCTTCTGCTACAGCTTTTTCTAAAGGCGATTTTTTTTCTTCTGCGTCTACGGCATAAAAACCTTTTTTTTAAAACCTAAAACAGCGAATCAGTTTTTGATGAATAACTCCGCAATGGTTGGACGCACAAATTATTACTTAGCATGCACAATTACACGATGTTATACACTTAATATCTGCTAAACTCAAAGTATGATATTCGAACATTTTCCGCTGGGGCAATACACACGCCTTTTACGACATGCTAGAAATGCATGCGAGAAACACAGTTGGCACATTCTTTTTCAAGTCACAGACCAACATCGGACTAACATTATTATATTATGTCTCATTCATATCTGGAGTTATGGCATAACAAAAAGAACACATTGTTTATGTATGAATGATATTGGCATATTTTTTATACACATATCTACATAGGTAGTTGTTTATTCTGAAGGGAAAATCTACCTAGGTAGGTACAAAACATATAAGAGGTGCTGAAGGACAGGACAGGTTGATGATCCAACCGACCAAGTTTGATTATAGTATTAGGATATTTATTTATAATAGTTTGTATCATAAATAAAAAAATCATTTCACATAACAATATACAAGTTTAATTTTATAAGTAACAAAGAATGACATGAAGGCTAACAAAATATAATTTTTAACTACAACATAAATGAACTAGATATGCAGTTATCTACAATAGCAAAACATAAGGCGCTTCTTTGTTAATAATTCCATACATATAAATTAATAATAAAATCACCTATACATAATGGGTGCAAAATATAATAACTACAGTGGAAACTCGATTATTCAAACCGACTATTTTGACATAGATTATATCACGCGTCTAAAAATAGTCATGAGAATAAAATAAACGAGTAGCCGGCACATAATACATTACTAGACTTCTTGTGTGCGTGCATACAAAATTGGTCATTACTTAAAATAATAGTTCCCTAATAGTTAGTTCAGTGCGGACTTCTGGTCATGCAAGTGCCGCAGGAACTCGACCTCTAGTCACATAAGCGTCCTACTTTTATTGCATTAGAGTATTAATATAGGAATGATACCACATCATACAATTAAACAACTGAAGACACCACACACCTCTATGAAGGCATAACCGCAAATGCTACACGCTAAAATCTCATTCCCATAAATGGTTTCTAAATTCTGTATTTCCATGTTATTTTTTTTTTTGGTACTGGTATCATATACCTGATGCTCCAAAAAAGAATTATTTAATAAAATGTTTGCGGTAACAACTGCCTACACACATAGTGACAAAAAATATTTTATTGCAATGATTCCTTAACATTTGTCCTTAAATACTTCATGGTCAACTATATGACTGAATGCATACAGATAGTAAACAGCCCAAATAAAAGAGTTTCCCCTGTACTACACTCTGGTGTAAATATTTGTTCAGGGAACTTGTTGTCTGAATTAAGTAGTAGTTATTCCAGCGAGTTATTGACATCTGAAGCAAAAAATAAACAATTAATGACAATTGTAACTTCAACATACTAATTCCAAGATATAATTTGTTAAAATTATAACATTTTTAGACACTAAATTGTTTATCCAATGACTTGTACATTTTGCATTTAATAGACATGTTATAAATATATTATTACTAATTGATTAGTTTCCATATCTTTTTTCATAGATTGGTTGTACTCTATTACTTCTAAACAAAAAGTATTGCACAAGGCAATAAATTTGCCGACACATAAAAAGTATGTGATTTGACTGGTGGTGTCATCTACCCTATTTACCACGCCTCATGCGGAATACACCCCGGAGGTGGCGAATTATCTCAAGCTGTATATACTTACTGCACAATGAGCGACAATATAAAGCAGCGTAGGGGTATAGCCCTTGGTTAGAACTGGAAGCCGCCCATGGGCACGGACTGGTCTGCGCTGAACTGGTACTGGTCCGTGGTGGACGACACGGCGGGCGCGAGGCGGCCGTCCTCCTCCTCCGAACCGAAGAAGTTCTCGATTATCTCGAACGACTTCTGGTATATGTCGAGATTCTGGTGCGATTGTAAAAATTCTATTTTGTCCAAACCTAAAATGACCAAATAAATATTGAATTTTTTTCATTTGCAAATATTGCATTTGACAATCATAAATAAATAGACAGCAGACCAAATCTTGTGAAAGGAATATTTTGTGAATGTAGAGTCTATAATAATAACAATGATTATAAAATCTGTATACTATAAGATGAAGTTGGTAAATGTACTAAGAATAGATGTAAAAGTTTTTCTCAACTTAACATATTGAATTTAACCTTCCTTTTAAGGTGTTTAAAATTCCCAAACTTAGATTTAGAAATTAGGCAGAAGACAATTACCAAAGCACTCCTCAATAGCTGCGGCATACGGGTTATCACGTTGGTCTGATTGCTGTCCAGCTTTTAATATATTGTCTAATCCATTGAGAGCCACTTGGATAGTCTTAACGTCAGTTAATGTTAATAAATCACAGAGAGGTGGAATACAACCTTGTTCAACTAGATACCTGGAAAACAATAATTTATTAATACTAAACCTGATTGTTCAATAGTCTTTAAAAGATAACGGTGCAATGAATTAATAACATATTATACAGTTTATTCTTACTCTAATATTGAAAATTAGCCATAAGCTTTAAACAGATATTATATATTATTTAGGCAAATAAATTTTGTGGTGATACAAAATAGTTTTTATATTATATTTACCTAATTTGCACGTGGGTGCCTCCACTAGTAGCGTTAGTAATCGCCCACGCTGCTTCTTTCCTTGTTTTAAATTCGGCTTGTCTTAAAATTTCAATTAAAGCCGGGAATATGTTGGCGTCTATGACGGCCTGTAAAAATAAGCGACAAATGGTACCTAAGATTATAATATATGCATATTATTTTTAAAAACAAAAATAATTAATCTTGTGGTGTGTGGCGTGTGTCCACAATGCTAGATTTTTAACTACCTGACGTAACGTATTAATAGATATTAAAAAATAAGCCCGCTCAATAAGCCTACCTGTATCTGTACAGCATTCCCTGCAGTAATATTTGAAAGCGTCCAGCAGGCTTCCTTGCGAAGAGCCTCTGTGTTGGACTGGAGTAAGGCATGCAAATTAGTCAATGGGTTACAGTTGAGCACAGCCTGCGTCTGCGCATCATTGCCTGTCACGATGTTACCCAATGCCCGTAATGCGGCGGACACCACAGTAGATTTGTTGTGCCTGAAATGTTTTATAATTGGAATATAATCACCATGTCCATCTCAGGCGCATATAATTATTACATATATACATACATATCTTTACGCCCGTAATCCCTGAGGCATAGGATGTCAAAAGGGCAGCTAGCACCCCTAACCACATTCAGCCAAAACTGGGCTGGATTAGATCGAAAATTTTAAATAGTAGTGACAAGCGGCGCTCGCCACCACAACCACACACCTACAATATACCTTTAGTCGCCTTTTACGATATGCTAGGCAAAGAACACAGCACATTCTTTTTTAATCCCATACCAACATAGAACAAATAATACTATAATTATAAGAGGAGAATTAGAAAAGTTTTCTCTCATTAGACAGAATTAATAAATACATAAACATATGAAGTGAATGTAGATATAAGATCTACATGAATCATGTTTATGCAGATAAAATGCAATACAGTGCTTATCATTTAATTATAAAATGAATAACTTAGTTCATTAGCAAGCAACATATGTAAATAGATTGATAAAGATTGCACTTACACTTATATAAAATGAAAACTGTTGCACTGCAATATTTATGACAACCTATGTAGTCAGTTATGGTTAAAAATTTAACTTAAAATGTAAAATTTTGCTGAAAATTTTACTATTAAAAAATCCCTACTTGTGCCTTGTGCCTAATCTTTAATCTGTATGCAAATAATACATAAATACTTTAATGAAAATAAAAGTACCTTGAGATATTTATTTTAAATTTATTCACTTACATAAGTAGCTCAACAAGCCTCCTGCAAACACCAGCATCAATCACTGCCTGTATTTTTTCATTTGGTCCATCGGACAGGTAAGAGAGGGCCCAACAAGCATCACTTAGTACGTCCGCATCGGTATGATGCAACAGCCGCGCTAATACAGGAATGCCTAAGTAACAATAATATAGAATTTAAAATGTGTAAAATTCCGTTACAATGTGGATTTCAGAAACAAAATCTTCAACAAACTGTGTATTTTCTATAATAAATAAATAAATAAATAAATAAAACAAGAACGCACCTGGGGCAACAGATTCAAAGTTCGTAGGAGGATTCTTACCCCTGCACAAGTTTGACAGGGTCCATACTGCGTTCCTTGTCATAGAGAGTCGCGTATATTTATTTAAAATCCTGAAAAGAAAATATTACCACAATCTCAGGACAGTGCAGAATTATAGGTACCCAGATTTATAATATGGTACATTAGCTAACTTCTACCAGGAACCAATAATATAAAAAATACGGTGAAATACCGCTTCCCGAATTTGCCATCCCTTCCATATGTTAAAGAGGTTGTGGGTACGCTGTCGCATCTTGCGAAACCCCGACAACGGCATCTGATACTACACTCACGCTCAGTGCTTCTAAAGCATTGTGCGGCTGTAGGTCAGGCCCCTGCGCCCGACTCGACAAGAAGGGCCCTAGGCGAGAAATATGTGAGCTGTACGTGTTCACGGCGCACTCACTCGATGAGCGGCGGCAGGACGCCGGCGGCCAGCACGGTGTCGCGGCAGCGCGGCGAGTCGCCGGCCACGTTGCCGAGCGCCCACACGGCCTGGTCGCGCACGTCGTCGCTGGCGCCGCTCGCCACCAGCCCCACCAGCACTTGCACCGCGCCGCACTCCACGACCACCTGCGTCTGCTCCGACGAGCCCGACGCGATGTTCGTTAGCGCCCACGCCGCCTCGAACTACAAACGTTTAATCATCTACTAAAGTCATAGTTAACAATGCTGGGCCCCTAAGCAATTTTACGCGCCAGGAGGCCCCTTTTCTTATTTTCAAAATTTTGTTTTTTCTCAGTTTTCCCCCGTCGGATGTGCAGCTTTCGGTTATCCAGAATAGATAAACCAACCCTGACTAAAGTTATGTGGTCTAGGGGTGTAAACTGGAATATTTCTTTTTGTCCTCAAAAAGTATAAAGATCTATATTCTACTTTTATAGTCCTAAATAGTTGTTTAATTTTGCCTGCTTTCCCTGCTCTTTGCATCTGGAACTGACTACATAAATAGGAGCCTGTGCTTGCCATATTGAAGAAATACGTGACAAGTACCAACATTGTAGTATTTAAGTTATGTAACTCTATATAGCCAGCTCACCATAACTTAAATTATTTATATTTTAAATGATATAACTAGTAATTAGAATATAATAAATTGTCCAAAATGTTCAACAAACCTGCAGGGTTGGATTCGAACTATTGGTAAGAAATTCAACAAATTTTGGTACTATTCCAGTTCTTATAACTTCATCAATAGGAGGATTGGGCTCTCGACTCAATAGCTTACGGAACTTTTGTGTGGCCATTACTTGTTCTTGAGGATTGTCACCATAGAGAGCAGCAACCATTGCTGGGGTAATGTCATCAGTTGAAGATATATTAATATCATCCTGAAAGGAAATCATTAAGAACCATGAATCAGTGTTGGGCAACAATTATAAAACATAGTTAAATAGATACTATTTATTAGTTAGAATGTCAATTTGCATTTAAATTCACATTCTGATCTCAAGGTCAATGTTATTCAAATTCCTAGTTTCAACACTAGCCAATTAGCTGCATACCTGAAGTGCAATGTCAGGAGCATTTGGTGCAGGAAGGTTAACATTTCTTCTTTTGAATAACTGTTGTTCACGTTTTTGTTTTCTTAACTGAACTCCTTCTTCTTCCCGACGACGCCTCAATTCATCTGCACTCAATCCCACATTCTTATACCGATGTTTATGACCCCCTGACATCTGCAATTTAGTGTAATAAACATTCAATGCAACTGAATTATTGCATAGAAATACATATCAAAGATCTAACATCATTCCCCATAATTGTATTTTCATAAAAATTGTGAATCAGCTGTCTTGACAAATTTAGGAGTATAATTTCAACTTTTAACCTCAGAATACGGAACAAACATATTCTGAGCTTTTAACACAGATTTAAGTTAAATATATACTTACTTCAAATATACTATTTAAATACTATAGGAAAACTTTAAGATTATCTCCAACAAAACAAAAAAAAACAACAAAATTTGTGGCAAGATATACAAAAGTGTGCTCCAACTTACAAGTAACTTTTGTGAAGGGATTTAAAGCACGAATGACAAAAGAAACATATAACTATGCGTCTAAACATAAAATAGAATTAAACCTCATGCATTACAATAAACAAAAGTATACAAAATTGTATTTTACGAAAACCCAAAGCAAATCCACACTGTTTAAAAGTATTCTCCACTATTATATATAACTATCTTAGATCATAAAAGAACACTTACTGCTTTTGTAAATGTTTAATAAATTCTAGATAATAATGATTACTTTGTAATCTAATAATTTTAGAAAAAAATCCTATTTTACACAATTTTCCTGTATACGATCACGTCACGCACACGCCCACAGATAATGTAAAAATTTGTTTCAGTGCTACCAACGCCCAAAAATATATATCACTAAAGCATATGCAAAATCCCTAAAACTCCCACAATTACTTGAAAATCCCCAATAAAAAAAATATTATTAAAATAAGAATAAATAATAAATTAGTACCCGTAGACACCACCTCAACCTGTCAACGAGTCAACGTGAAAACGTCCAAAAAGCGCGGTGAGACAGTATAAAAAATGTTCTCTTGAAAAACAAGTTGTTATTGGTCATAGTTCGAAATTCACTAGTCACTAGTGCCACCTGCGTGTTGCTTAGTACAAGACACAAAGTATGGCAACAGTGTACCCTATTTTTTTTAAGGCAACCTATTAAAATTGAGCAAAAAGAAAAATGATTCTTTAATTTTTTATGTATAAGAAGTTCAGTTTATATGAAATGTTATTGCGAATGGAAGATTCTTAGAAGGAAAATGTATTTCGAATATATGAAATATACTATGGCACACATCATTTCGACGATTAAAAGAATTAACCCATTTCAATATCCGAATGAATTAATTGAAGTGATAAATGAAGAAGTCGCATGGTACACAGTAATAATTGTATTAGCCATCAAAATATACAATGTCTATTGAAAAAAGAATAAAGAAATTTCTTCAAAGATCGGGAATCAAACCCCGGGCCTCCTACGTCTTAGATAAGCAGGCTGACCGTTGAGCTATTCTTTCGATCTTAATGTATTATAGCTTTTTGTTGATATTTTAGTTTTCAGTAGCCATGCTTGGAGTTTATATTTGCTTTAGTTTGTTGGTTGGGTTCGAGGCTTAATATAAATTGTATAGAGTCGTGCGTTCTTTTTAAGGAGAAAAAAATATTGAGTAATAGATCCCCTAGAAAATTCCCCTAGATAGATGTACCCCCCCCCCCCCCTGGTCATCTTGATTCCCCCTAAATTTGGGAGGAAAACCCCCAAGTTGGCATCACTGATATGTTCCCATTCAAAAATTGAGTGATGCTCCATCCGATTTACCGAACAATAAGATTATGTACCCACGTCCGACCAAATTGTTAATGACCCATTCATTGATATTAAGAAATAGGTAGCTCATCAATTGCTAAATTCAGATTAAGTCAACATTTGAATATCAACTTCATTAAATAGAAAAACATCAAAAGACGTTGCTACTAAAAATTCTATAGTGGTCTGCAAATTAAATCACTGGATCTGAGTTAAATAATAAATAAATACATATGTAACCTACTACAAAATAAAATTTATCTCCTGTGGTAAATATTTAAGTTCAATAGAAAGACATGTGGATGATTATAAAACCGCCAACTTCCTAACTCCAGGCTTCCTGAATTTTAATATTTAAATACTCAGCTACAAATTTTTGACCTGGCCTGGGATTTGAACCCGGGACGTTTTAGTCCTTAAGCAGCGCATATTACCACTAGACCAGGCAGTCAAAAATTCTATAATAGAAAAAGTTCGTATATCTGCGCAATGTACGCGGAAAAAGTTCATATTTAATAATTTGAGTTTAATAGATATTTTGTGTATGATGTCGTGTAATTGTGTATGGTAAGTAAAAATTTGTGTATTCGACCATTGCGGAGTAATTTATCAAAAACTGCTGCGACAACGTTGCCCCAGCGGAACTTTTTTATGCCGTGAACATAGAAGAAAAAATATAGGTTCAAAAATTTGTGTATGACATGAGGTGATTGTGTATGTTTAAATTAAATTTGTGCGTCATTAAACTGCAAAGATATTCAAGTTTCTGCTACGGCAACGTTTGGCCATTTGCTAAATTTCATATAAAACGCGTTTAGAGAAAGCTGTTCATTTTAACATACGTTTTTTTAAAATTAATTTATAATATTTGTGAAAACAGATTTTGAAAAAATATATTGCAATCAGAAGATATACATGTAAACGTACAACAAGGTTTTTAGGTGCTGGTATTTAAAGGATGCACTTGAGGGTCTATTTTATAACGTTTCTACATACCTTGTAAGGATCTGCAACATCTTGCCAAATAATATTGATTTACTTTTAGCAGTTGATGAGCTATGGGATAATTTACCATGACTAGTCCATTGATTTATAAGCAGCCTAATTGCACGACATTCTAAAGGAAATGCATAATAAAACGTATTCTAATAATTAGTGCATTCATTCAACTATTCACATGTAAAATTTTATCTCATAACATTTAATAACACTAGTCAACATTTTTTTTTTCACAGAATCAACTCATTGCCTTTTTAATAAAACAATAACAGCTGATTCAGATTCAGTCATCCAAATTTGATCATCAGGTCACATTTTTGAGATATTAGAGAACAAAGTTACTTAACTTGGCTTTAAGGTCTGACTTCAATATTGATAAATCAATTCATAAATACAAAATTTTTTGTATCTATTGTCTTTTGTGGAAAGAAATAATCCCAAATTGTTGATTAACAGTGTTAATTATATTGCTATACTAATGTCTCGCAAAATATTCGCATTAGAATGGTATTAAGAATTCGTCCATATAAAATGCGCAGCTTTGAATGTACCCAAAAAATATGGTAAAGCTTAACTAGACATATCTTTGCATAGAATCATAGTAGAAGCTTAATTCGAAGTACATTGAAATGTTCAGCATTCTGACTATCAATCGCATGTATTATGTTTACATTTTAATAATCTTTATGCTGTTAAATAATACAACAAAAATCGTTTCAATTGCAGATATTTGAATGTTTCTAGGCAAATGACAAAAAAATGTGACGTGATGGGAAAATGTTTATAATATAATTGTATTATACTGGTACTGATAATTAGAAGAAAGTATTAAATTGTTATGTGGCAAAAAAAGAGTGTAATTTTGTTGACCAGTGTAATTAACGAAATACAGTGTAAAAACTAAAATTTTTACTTACCATACCATACAATAAACATCTGTTATACTCAAATTATGTAATTCGAATTTTTTCCGCTGGGGTAATACACAAAGTGCAAACGTGTGCAAATATGCGCTATTTATTAGTAGACTGTGTGCTTTAAACGAAAAAAACACGACGCTTTTATTTTGATATTTAATCGATTACATATATAATCGGATAAATATCCAGCATCACTATTCAATGTCATTGGGCACGTCAATGTCAGCTGGCGCAGATTTTCCGTCTGCAATACCTATCAGCAATTTCGAAGTTTCATAAAAATACTTTAGTATTCGGAGGGACGAAAAGGCGAAATGAATAAATTTAATTTATTCCGTTCATACGGATACTCTCTCTTACTAAAAAGAAGTATGTGCAAACCGCCTACTCCACCACCACCAGAAAGCAATACTGTAGGATCTATGGGTGTAAAATACCGACCGTCTGAGTTTCAAAAGTTTATTTTGGTGTGGACTAAAAAATACAAGACTAAGGATGAAATCCCAAAATATGTTTCGTAAGTATTCATACGCAAAATAATATAAATCACCTACCTACTGTAGGAATGTATAATTATGTCATATTACTAACTTCAATCGAAGACACTCTATACGACCATAAACATTGCCTAAAAATTCTAGAAAAAATCTCAAGCTAAAACTCAACTAAAATAGGTACACTAAGAAAATTACATGACTAATTTATTAATCAAATGCCTTATAATTTTGGCAATATTAAAATACATAGTACCCAGTTATTATAATTCTGGCGTTGAATCAACTCGAACATCTTATTTTCTTTCAGACCCGACCTGATAGAAAGGTCCCGCAGTGAAGCAAGAATTAAAATTGCCAATGTGCTTATGTTGTTAACGGCTCTTGCTAGCCTTGGAGCCATTTTGTCTGGTAAAGCTGCAGCCAAAAGAGGTGAATCTGTACATCAAATGAATTTGGACTGGCACAAAAAATATGAAGAGGAATATAAGCAGAAGGAAGAAAGAGCTAAATAGCAGTATATCTTTGTACCTGCTATTGAAACTTCTAGTATTTGTATAAAGTGTAATATACTAATATGTAGCTTTTAATGTATGTTCTGATTATTACTTAGAAATTATATAAATGCACTAATTCTAATAAATTTAGTTATATATGTGGTTATTTATTTCAAATTCAAATACCTACTCCATATTAATTTAAGAATTTTTCATTGCTGTAATACCACAACACATTCTAATGAAATTATAACTCATATTTATTAAATGAAAAACAAACATTTGGCAACTACTATTTATAATATATACACTATAAAAACCCTCAAAATAATTTGATCATTTTCAGTCTTCATAACTCTTTTGGCTTATAGTAAGTTCTACATTTCTCCACAAATAATTTTGTTGTCTTTTCTCTTATGACTTCTTCAACACTCAATTCAGTTTGCAAGAGACGTAACTGAAAGAAATAAGTTATCACAATAGTAAACATAACATAATACAATCATTACTTATCTCATTCTTTTTACATAAATGTAAACCAATTTTTCTGGGAATAATCACCTTTTTCTGCTCGGCCTTAAAATTTTTAAGTAGTTCAAAATCATCTGGTTTATCTTCTTTTGCTGCTTTGAGCTTTTTGACTGTATCTGCAGTTACAACAATGCAATTTTTGATGACTTTTTCTCTGTCAGAATGGCCTTTCTGTAACTGAGAATACAAATCTTCACACGCAGCAGCAGCATTCACCTTAGTTTGGAAAGATTCAGTTGGTATCGAGGTGTTAAGCGTATAAACTATTTTATCATCCAGTACTCGCATTTTTTTTAGGCTGTCCTGAAATTTATAATACTTTTCTTTACAATACATTTACGACACAATAATAAACTAATTCAGTTTGAACGTTATTAAGTACTCGGTTTTATAAGAATAAGAAACCTGGATTTGCGAAGGCAAATAACGTTAGAACTATCGCTATACATTAAAGAATGGATCTTTGTATTATATAAAACAATACCTGAAATTCTAAAAAATCTGGGCAAATCATGGCTAATATTCAGAATATCAACAGTTAATAATATATTTAATCAGTTTAAATGCCTTTCGGTGAATTAGTTTGTAGGCTGTGTTTGTAGGTTATAATGCGTTTTGACAAGTCGGTAGGGATGTCGATCTGAGATCGATTAATCGAAAAATCGATTTTTCAAGTTAAAAAAATCGATTTTTTAAATCGATATGTAGTACTGGATCGATTCAATGGATCGATACATCACCCTTTAGAATCGACATTCGATTTTTTCTGTTTTGGTATAAACCATACAATTAGTTGAAGGTGCCCGTAGTACGAGAGTTCTCCCGGTTAACTACTCAAAAACTCGCGAAATGGCTGTGTGTTTAGTCTCCTTCACCTAACATATCTTCAATAAAAAAAAAGTTGAGTTTATAATTGTGGATTGGATCCCAGCAGACTTGACAGACAGTTGTTTTTAAAAAGTTTAGACATAATATAAGCTAAATTATCTAATTGCTTTATGACCAAATTGAAATAAATGCCTCGTTTTCTAATTAACCTGAATCTTTAATATGGTGATAAAAATAATTGTTATAATCGAATTCCCTGATTAAAAGATCATTAATTATAACAAATAAATTTATTATAATGAATTATCGTTAATCATAAAAAAAATTAACACCAGACAAATGTCTCGTTTTTAATCTAATTTATTTATACTTACATTGTAAAAGCGAATTTGAAAAAAGATCGATTTTTTGGAAATCGATCTTTTAGACCCCGATTTTTTTGTGGATCGATTCATCAGGTCACGATTCGAATCGATTTAAAATTCGATCTTTTTCGGCGAGAATCGACATCCCTACAAGTCGGTCAACTCCGGTCAAGATGACATTCAAATAATAGCTTTTTTGGTTCCAAAATAAACAATACATATCTACCAAAATGAAATATATTATTAAGTTCTTTCTATCGACTTGGCCCTTAGATTTTTCCAAAGTCAAGTAAAAAAATTGCAAATGGATTAATGTCAATAAAAAAGAAACTCGGAAAATGTTAACTTTTTATTATTTATTCGTAAAAATTTAATGCATTTATTTTGCATTACCCACTAACAGTAGTACCTATTTATCTAAATGTCTTGGTGGTATTTTTTCTCTAACTAAAACTTCACGTATTTTTTCTTTCTTCCTAAAAAATTATTCCAATGCTGTAAAAAATTTACATTAGCTATAAAACGTCAATTTGACGTTTGACAAAGTTTGCTAAATTTTTCTCTTTTCTCTCTGGACAAGTCAAAATGAAGTATGTTTTGGTGATTTCTATGTTTTATCTAGTTGAATCTTTATGATTTTACAGAAATTATTTGAAAATTTACTTAAAATATGTAGTGAGGTGTTCACTAAGTAATTATTGTGGTTTATTTTCAGGATCGGTCTTTGCGCCTACAGTGGTTACAAGATCTATCCTGGCCATGGAAAGACCATGGTTAAGGTGGACGGCAAGGTAATTTAATCAAATTATTGGAGTCATATCATTTCGACCAAACTAGAAACCATTAGCTTACGAACTGAAAACGATCGTGCTTATTATTTTGACATTTAACCTCACACAAACAATGCACTGGTGAGTGAGAAATTGTTAACCGAAAGATATCGCTGTTAAAACTGTTCAGGATTTAATCGCTATCGTTTATAGTATTGTAAGGTCTAAACAATGATTGATGATTATTGCATATACATGCCTTTAACCTTTAAATTTTAAACTTATAGTCTTTTTTAGGTTAACAATATTTTAATATGGTTTCAGACATTCACATTCTTGAACTCAAAATGTGAAGCCGCCCACCTCATGAGGAGAAATCCTCGCAAAGTGACATGGACTGTGCTGTACAGGTAATGTCTAAATATCTTAATATATTATATTAATATAGGTACATACATTTTTATATGTCTATTAACTAAATAGAATAAAGTGTATTTAATAGGGTACATAATAACATTTTTATCCTAATAAATAGTTGTGAAGAAAAAGGATCTTAAAATAATATACTTTTTTTTTTTTTTTTTTTTAATTTATTTAGGTAAACAAACAGTGACAAATTATAACAATAGTTACATGGTACAAGTATATAGTAAGTAAAAATTTGACACCAACACCGTTTACCCCGCATTAATACATACATTTTGAGTTAGACAGTGAATCATGTAACATCTCTAACAATTCATTAAGAACTTAGCACATTGAAATATTACAATTCTTGAGCCTTTAAAATAGAAATCACCTCCTTTTTAAAAGCATTTGATTGCGTGACTGCCATGTCGATTGTGTTGAAGTGCTCGTTGTAGGAATGTACTAGCCGATACATCGGAGACCGTTTACCAGCATTGGTTCGAATACAAGTAGTCGCAAACAATCCACAAGGAGACGAGCACGGACATGAGTTCTAGTGGGCACCTTGTAATAAAGTTTATTCATTAATGGTATGCAGTCATACTTGTTGGTGCATAGGTCATGTAATATGGTTGCGTCAAGCTGTGTTCGTCTTTGCTCGAGACTCAAAAGTTTAAATTTTTCTAATAACTGTTGATATGATAAATAATTATGTGTACTTTTATAATGTATAGTGCGCAAGAACTTTTTTTGAACTTTTTCAAGAGCATCAATGTATTTACTGTATAAGGGATTCTAGATGGGCACAGCATATTCAAGTTGTGATCGGATTAATGATTTGTACAATAATAGATATGTGGACTGGTTTTTATACATATCCTAGGTAATACCAAAAGTCTTGACAAAATGTACTAGAACATTATTGGGTCTCCATTTATTATGAATTATGTACTACAGAATTAACATACCTATTCTGATTGTGCTAAACATTAATAAATTTGATAATTTTGCAAAGAAAACAAATTCTGATCCTCTGTCTATGCTTTTTTAAGACGGAAGTTCAAGAAAGGCCAGGAAGAAGAACAGGCTAAGAAACGCACAAGGAGGACCCAAAAGTACCAGCGTGCCATCGTTGGTGCTTCTCTCAGTGACATCATGGCCAAGAGGAACATGAAGCCTGAAGTACGCAAAGCTCAGAGAGAACAGGCTATCAAGTAAGTTGTAATTAATATAATGTAAAGGGAGCAATGCAGCTAGGTTTCTTACTTATTAATGAGAAATTCATTAGAAACAGTGCTGGTCATGTTTTAATATAAGTTGTATATCTTGAATTTACAAGCAGCTGAGGCATTTTTTATATCTTCTCGAGTATATTAGGTACAGTCTGATTTTACTAGGTGTTATTTTAACCTATTCTCAAATATAATATTTGTTTTTCATGAATATACATATTTTGTGAGATCTTAAATCAGGCCCCTAGTAGAGGAACCAAAAATGCTTCTCCCAATTTCCATCATTATGGAATTTTTTGTAGAGCCAAAACACTGACCAATAAAAATTTGAGATTTATTTTCAATTTGAATATAAGACCAAAATATACGATTGACATTATTCTCATCCTCTGATCAACTGTCAGGGATAACATTTAAGAGGCTATCCTCAAATTACATCACAGTATGATAATTTATAGATGTGAAATTGTAAAACGAGTGATATCATATATGGATAGCCCCTAACCAAGGTCGGAAACCAAGAGCTTATTTTTTTTTAAGACTAAATATTCCATTAACTGATTTGTTTGTAACTACAGAGCTGCTAAGGAGCAAAAGAAATCAACTAAAGCTGCCAAGAAAGCTGCCGCGCCTGCTCCGAAGAGCAAAACTGCGCCCAAAACTAAGGCTGCCAAAGTGAGCCAAAAATCTGCGCCGCGTGTTGGTGGAAAGCGATAAGAACTTCTAAATAAAATTACATCTTAAAATTTCATTGTTTTATTATTAAATTCGTACCGGAGCATAAATCGACAGTATTTTGAACTCTGCCTACCCCTCCGGTAGACCAGAGTCCAAGGAGCAAAATAGTATTTCTTTTAAAACGTAGCAAAAAATATAGTACTTTTGGAAAATTCAAGAAAATAAATAGTACACATTAATATTTAGTCATTATTTATTTTTCCATCTGTATTTAATATTACTATTAGCTTTGGTTAACAAAGTTAGTGAGCGACGAACGACGTGATGCGTTTTGTTCTGAAATGCCCAATGCTGCGTTACGAGTGCGTTTAGGCACAGTTAATATATAAAAAGCGCGACAATGTAATGACCGATAAAAATATAGTACGATACTATATAATATAGTACAGGTGGCAACCCTATCCATAACCCATTCAATGCAGTGACAAAAAATACTTTTATTAGTCGGTGCGGAACGTTTTTAGAGCAATTATGACTTTCCTCTGTTGGCGTGCGCTATATCAAATGGGTTAACCATAAACAATAGTCAAAAATCTAGTGGTTAATTAAGATTAAAGGTACAGGCTTGTCGCCTATTTAATCATAAATTATACGCGTCGCTAGAGTTTTAAAACAAAATGCAGTGTGCAGTGTATGATATCGCCATATTTGTTAGAAACTTAATGTAACCATTAAGTATAAACATATATAGTTCGAAAAGTACGGTGTATGACATCAAATTGAATGGCCCAAACATTAGTTCTAGATGGTTTTGCAATTGATATTTGAACCCTAAAATCATCTATACGATCGATAGTATCGATGTCTCTGTAATTGCAATAGTAGGGGGAGCCCAAGAGGGGATTTTGGGATTTACTCAAGCGCGGCAGATTACTATACAGGGAGGTACCTTGTACCCCATTAAATACCTCCACCAAGTATAAGCCCTGTATATGTGGCCGTGCGTCAAGGATAAAGGATCAGATTAGTAAAAAAAAATTTATCATCTGAAATTCTCGAGCGCGTCAGATTAAGATAGGGTAAGTTAGTTATATGCTAAAAAGTGTATATTCCAAAAATCTGACAATTTTCGATTGACGATAAGAAGTAGGTGGGTTACAAACTTGTAAAAAAAAAACGTCATCTTGACTTTCTCGAGCGTGGCTAAATTTTTTTTTATTTTGAAGGGAATAATTCAACGTTCACGAAAAATATATATTATCTGACGATTTCCATAAGTCGAAAGAAGGAAAAATAATCGATAAAGTAAAGCGTGCAGCTACGTGATGCCGGTATTCCCCTCTCCGAGTTTCTATTCCTCTCTCACTCTTTCTCTATATATACTAATATATACTGGTTTATTTGGATGCTATTTTTTTAGTTCTTCAATTTAAGTTATAAGATTTGAAAAAAATAAAAAATAAATCTTTCCATTGTCAGATTAGGCCAATCCCTCCAGATAATCGTCAGATTATGAGACAACACGTTTAGGGTACATAAATGAACCATATATATCTTAATCTGACGCGCTCGAGTATTTCAAAATGGCGATTTTTTTTTGCACATTCAAATAATGGCCGCGAGTTTGGGTCACATCTAAATCGTCAGAATATTACATAAGAGCCTTTTTTTAGGTTCATTTAACACCCCCTTTGAAAATCTGACGCGCTCGATTAAAGTTTTTTTTTCCGTTTTTCACCCTTACGTACGACCACCACCATCATGGAAACAGTCAGATTAACATACGTATGTTTTCAAAAATACGTAAGACATGGATGCTGTTAATATCTGACGCGCTCGAGTATGTCCATGCAACAGTTTTTTTTTACATTTTTGAAAATTTATAGCCGCTCCCCCCACCGATGAAAGTATGGATATTATATGACATTTTTTTTTTCTTATCATGTAAGCTTCGCAATCCAATATGTCTCTTTGACGCTCGAGTAAATCCCGATTTAGCATCCTGGGCTCCCCTACCACAATATTTCGGTAAACAGCTCGGAGTAGGTAGGTACTGAAACTAATGGAGATGGCTTAACTACGAAAAAGTGAAGCCCAATTTGAGAGAAACAAATATGGCGCCTTTGCGTAGTGTCATTCTACTACTTATTTACATATTAAAAGTCTGAACAATTTATTTATGACGATGTTCTTGCTCTTGAATGTTACAAGTTAGATTATGTTATAATCACAAATTTTATCAATATTGTCACAATACACTGCAAATTCCACTGAAATTGACAACTTACAGCGAGAAACCAAAATGGTAAGTCGGCTTCACTTAGGTATTTCTATGACATCACTATGAAAATAGTTAAGTCATTATATTGTTGTTTCTTTTTACGTGCAGTATTGTAGACTTGTTAAAAAGAGATAGATAGAGATTTATGAATACAATATCGATATTAATCATATTTGTATAGCAGATTGTTCGTATAGATTGTAAAGTCGTCCCCATTGGTTTCAGTACTCAGAGGAAAACAGCAATACTATCGATAGTTTTGATCGCTGCCAACCAATTAATTATCGATAATATCGTATAGACTATCGATACTATTCGGTAACGATGGTTCATTGGTTGGCAGCGACCGTAACTGTCGATACTATTGATTACTATCAATAGTATAGTTATTAATAAACTTAATAATAGTACAATTTAGTTACATTACATAAAAATAATTGACTTAAAGAAACCGGGTCACAATTTTCCTAAAATACTCATATAGTCCACATTCTTAGTCTGGATGTTTTTGGACTAAGATTCTAAGTATATCACTTTATTGCTTGCCATCTGACCTTCGCTTCGTCGTGTTTTATGAACTACTAAGAAATGAATGATCCAGATAAACATGGTAATTTGTATTTGCCAGTTTCCCTTTGTTCCTCGCTCTATTATGGTACAATAATTGTAGCAACAGGAACCTTGTCCATATTAGGTACTTATTGTATTACATAGCGCATCGATACTGTCAATAGTCCCATATATTAGCTTCCTAGCGTATTTGTTGTAATCTTGACACACATCAACCCCCGGAAAAAGCAGGATTTCGACCACAATTCTCCACAATTGACCATCTCCACACCCTCAATCAGATTATAGAAAAACACAAAGAATATAGCATCCCCTTATATATAGGTTTCGTAGATTATGCTAAAGCATTTGACAGCCTCAAACATTCAGCCATATTCACCGCTCTACAAAATCAAAATATTGCCCAAACATATATAGATATTTTAAAAAATATTTACAAAAGCAGCACAGCAAATATCAAACTACAGTCTTCTGGGCCTACATTTTCCATCTCTAAAGGAGTAAAGCAAGGTGACCCGCTATCTCCCATACTTTTCACAAGCACTCTTGAAGAGATTTTTAAAACACTGGCAGGATCTTGGGCAACAAGGGGCATCGAAATCGGTACGAAACGCCTAACGAATCTTCGATTCGCCGACGACATAGTCCTTTTTGCCACATCGGCGTCTGAGCTAGAACTCATGCTCCGAGATCTGAGCAAAGCAAGTCTCGAGGTCAGTCTTCTGATGAATTGGTCAAAAACACAGTTAATGACGAACAGCACCAAACGTAGAATCACAGTAGACGGGCAGGTTGTAAGCTATGTCAAGGAATTTATCTACTTGGGCCAAGTAGTCTCATTCGAAAACAGATACGACAAAGAAATCGCTCGTCGCATTGATAACGCCTGGAAAAGCTACTGGTCCATGAAGACGCTAATGAAGGGGAATCTTCC
Organism: Glyphodes perspectalis; assembly: GCA_951394215.1. Classification (NCBI taxonomy): domain Eukaryota; kingdom Metazoa; phylum Arthropoda; class Insecta; order Lepidoptera; family Crambidae; genus Glyphodes; species Glyphodes perspectalis. The sequence goes on from OX596204.1 coordinate 7,653,324, forward strand.
AATTTGCCTGAAGCGTAAGATCATTGACATGTGCATCCTGCCCATACTGACCTACGGTGCGCAGACATGGTCGCTTACCAAGGCACAGAGGACTCGTCTCGGGATTTGTCAAAGAGCCATGGAACGCAGTATACTTGGCATCAAGAAACAAGAGCACGTACGTAACACCACGCTGCGTTCCATGACAGGCATTGCTGACGTAGGGAAAAAGGCTGCTAAGCTCAAGTGGGAATGGGCAGGTCATGTGTGCAGAATGCATCCAGACCGCTGGGCAAAGATTTCCACCAATTGGGAGCCGACTAATGGGAGGAGGCGTCGGAGCCGGCCACCAACTCGATGGCGCAAAGAGTTAATTGAATTCCACACCACCTGGGAAGAGCTGACCCAGGACAGAAAGAAGTGGAAAGAATTGGGGGAGACCTTTGCCCAGCAGTGGGACACAATAGGTTAAATAAAAAAAAAAAAAAAAAAAAGCGTATTTGGTCATTATTATATAAATCCTCCGAAGACTTGCCAATTCCCTAGCTCCCGGACTAAGCATGTTGCTTGTATGTTTAAAAAAGGTAATGATTTAAATACATTTATTAATATCCAGTCTGCAGCAGGATTCGAAGCCGTGACCTAAACGGGTTAGGGTCTCTAACCACTCAACCAACTTCAGCCTGTTCGCTTAAAACATGCTCCTGGATTAAGCAAGTCTGCTTTTTACACTGAAGCGTCTACCTGTCTTCGTAATTTTATAAAAATTTAAAAAATACCGATGTGCCGATGTGTCCATTGGGATAACACCGCTCTTCTCAATAATCCCACTATTGCCCGAATGTCTATAATGACAGCATCCTTAAACTTCAGACTTTATTACCTCATTATGGTATTGTGGATAAATGAAAGACAGAAATGAAATAAATTATTATATTAATATACATTAGTCACATTCGTACAATGTGTCTTTAATATTTATGTATCTAGTACCTAATTGTAGCCAACCATACCGTACAACAATAAGGCAGCATTTGTTTATTTCATTTAAATTATGACACCTTTTTTTATTAAATCTAAGCGTTCTTGGCAAGTGTATCAGCCTTAGCAACAACTTCCTCAATCGGTCCCACCATGTAGAAGGCAACCTCAGGTAGATGATCATACTCGCCATGTAGAATTTGGGAGAAGCCCTTGATGGTCTGCTCCAGGGGCACAAGCTTGCCAGCGTGTCCAGTGAATACCTCAGCCACCTGGAAAGGCTGGGACAAGAACCTCTGAATCTTGCGGGCACGGGCGACGGTCAGCTTGTCTTCCTCAGACAACTCGTCCATACCCAGGATGGCAATGATATCCTGGAGAGACTTGTAGTCCTGCAGAATCTTCTGAACGCCACGTGCAACATTGTAGTGCTCAGCACCAATGATGTTGGGGTCCATGATACGTGAGGTGGAGTCAAGAGGGTCCACAGCAGGGTAGATACCCAGCTCAGCAATGGCTCGGGACAGCACAGTAGTTGCATCCAAATGAGCGAAGGTAGTGGCAGGGGCAGGGTCAGTCAAGTCATCAGCTGGCACATAGATAGCCTGCACAGAGGTGATGGAGCCTTTCTTGGTGGTGGTAATACGCTCTTGCATGGTACCCATGTCAGTGGCCAATGTAGGCTGATAACCTACAGCAGATGGAATACGACCCAGCAAGGCAGACACCTCAGAACCAGCTTGGGTGAAACGGAAAATGTTATCGATGAAAAGCAACACATCCTGTCCTTCCTGGTCACGGAAGTACTCGGCTACAGTTAGGCCAGTGAGAGCGACACGCGCACGCGCGCCGGGGGGCTCATTCATCTGACCATATACAAGAGCCACTTTGGAGGTCTTGTCTTTCAGAGAGATGACTCCAGACTCAATCATCTCATGGTACAAGTCATTACCCTCGCGGGTGCGCTCGCCTACTCCAGCGAATACGGAGTAACCACCGTGAGCTTTGGCGACATTGTTGATCAGCTCCATGATAAGCACAGTCTTGCCGACGCCGGCACCGCCGAAAAGGCCGATCTTGCCTCCCTTGGCGTAGGGGGCCAGCAGGTCCACGACCTTGATGCCGGTGACCAGGATCTCCTGCTGCACGGACATGTCCACGAACTCTGGCGCTTCGGCGTGGATGGCGGCCGTCTTGTCGGTGGGGATGGGGCCGCGCTCGTCGATGGGCTCGCCGATCACGTTGATGATGCGGCCGAGGGTCTCTACGCCCACGGGGATACGGATGGGCGAGCCAGAGTCGTGCACGGGCTGGCCTCGCACTAAACCCTCGGTACCGTCCATAGCGATGGTACGGACGGTGTTCTCTCCCAAGTGCTGTGCCACTTCCAACACCAGCCTAGGCTGGCGGTTTTGGACTTCTAGGGCATTTAGGATGGGTGGAAGATTATCTTCGAACTGCACGTCGACGACGGCTCCGATGACGGCAACCACCTTACCTTGGCCTTTTCCTGCAGCCTGTGCAGCATAGTCGCGCTTGTTGACTATGGCTCCTGTCACTAAAGGTGTTTTTTCGGTCGTTGCGTTGTTTACTACCGCCCTTGTGGCCACACGGCCAGCTCTACAGACGGTAGAAAACATTTTCGTTGTTTAAATCGAGAGAAAATTGGCTGCACGGTAAGTAACACCGACTTACTATTTTACGTAATGTGAAAAGATCACTCGCTGCCTGTCGCCGAAAATCGGCAATGTCCGTATGGATGCGTTCGTCCTTGTACATTTATTGTATTCTACAAAATTGTTAATTCCTTTAAAGCAGCATACAATGTATATTAAAAACTCATGTAATAATTACATTGGTTATCAATAAATCCTTTTTTAATTTGGGTGCGTAAATTGCATTGGAAGCAGTTAATCGGAATTGGACGGAATCGAATCAAACCAGCTGATCTATGACATGCCCCATAGATACATAAATAATGACATTGACAGTACCAAGTCTATTGTCTCTGTTTCTATTTTCTGCTCTGAGTAGGTAGGTACCTACTGAAAGAGATTTTTTGCGTTTCTATGTGGACACCAGTTTGATGTGTGAGATATTAAAAAGTTTACACGTGTACTGCAATAGCTGCAATATTTATTTACAAAGCAAGCTATTAACTTTGTAAATAATAACTTAATTAAACATGGAGTACTTATCACCTGACGAAATTCCTAACTCGAACAGTACCCGCATGAGCCGCATGTAAGTAATTCTAGGTTATGGTTATTACTTGCTTTATTTTAATTTAGAATTTAATCTATCTACTATTAACTACGTTAATATTTTATTATTGATTATTATATTTATTGTTTTTTTTATTCATCACTTAGATTATGTTGTCAATGCGCCGTGCCCATAGAAGCAAATCCTTCCAATATGTGTGTAGCCTGTTTACGGGCTCATGTGGATATCACCGATGGTATACCTAAACAAGCAACGCTATTTTTCTGCCGAGGATGTGAGAGGTAACTTTTTGATTTGCTAATAAATCTATGGGATTGGTTACATTATTATGCTGTAGGTCTAGGGTTGCCAACCGTACTTTATTTTAAAGTATTGTACTTTATTTAGAGTCATTGTTCCCTATACTATGGAATACTTGATTTCCGACGATTTGATTTCTCTGGGATTAATTATATGTATCATAGTATTAAACAAAGTCGCTTTCCGCTGTCTGCCTGTCCCTATGTATGCTTAGGTCTTGAAAACTACGCCTCGGATTTTGATGCAGTTTCTTTTAATAGATAGTGATTCAAGAGGAAGGGTTAGTATATAATTTGTTTCTTCTCGGTAGATGCGACATTCCGAACCAAATTCAAATTGTTCTACTATGTATTTACTTGACGATTCACAAGTGCTTTTTTGAGGCCTACGTAAATAAAGATATTTTTTACTTTGACTTTGTTAAGTTTTTGTATACATTGACTAAAATCGATTGGCCCCTTGGTCGAGTGGGCAGAGACCCTGACCACGAAGCTAAGAGTTGCAGTTTGAATCCTGCTAGGGGCAAATGTTTCGTGTGATGAACATATACATTTGTACATTGGTCCAATCTAAGGACTAAGTGCGGGAAACAACACCGCTAACATAGAACATGGACATTTGTACTCAAATAATGGATGTTTATGAATGTATTTTATCTATTCACCTGGTATCAATAGCACAAGAATAAGCTTAGTTTGGGACTAGGGAATTGGTGTGTCAGTCTGGAGAATTTATTTATTCATTTAAAATATAACATTGGAGGTGTCGAAAAAAAATAAGCCATCAGAGAGCTTTCAATGTAAACGCTGCCTAAACCCTTTGAGATATAACAAAATAATGTATAATGGAATTGTGTATCTTATATAGGTCTACAGAGAAGTTCGCGATAGCGTATGTCTATTTCATAAGAATAACAAACTAACTAACTTAAGAGTGGTAATTCGAAAGCTATTAACAAAAATACGGTAAATCCGTCCGTCGCCAGGGGGGGCCGAAAGTTTAGGTAGTGTATGATACACAATGTCCACCCATGCGAAACCGGGGCGGGCCGCTAGTATATCCAATATACAAAAGAAAGTATTTGTAAAACTGTTGTGTAAATTAGAATGACAGTTACTGGGGTTGATTAGAAGTTGTTAAAAGCAATTTAAAATACTTTTTAATACAAAGTAACGAAGTAAAATAAATGGTACTTTATTTAGTTAGTGTACTTTTTTTCCTGCCTTTCATAACCAATATACTTTATTTGTACAAAAAAAAGTGGAAAATGAAAAAATATTAGAGTTGTAATTTACAGGATATCTTTTTAGAGATTTAGAACAATTTGTGAATTTGGTTTCTCAGTTAGCATAGAGAAATAATTTAACAGGATCTTATTAAAGAAGAAAATAAATTATGAAAGACAAATAAACAGGTTCATATGTTTAGTTTATATAGCAAATATTAAGATTTTAAAAGAATAAAATTTCAAACAAATTGTTTGGTTACAATAATCTCTTATTAATGAACATGAAAATTGTATTTACAGGTACTTGCAGCCACCTGCAGAATGGCTTGTGTGTGCTCTTGAATCACGTGAGCTCCTTGCACTCTGCCTCAAAAGGTTGAAGGGCCTCAATAGAGTCAAACTGGTTGATGCAGGCTTTGCTTGGACCGAGCCCCATTCCAAGAGGATAAAAGTAAGGTCTATGAATACCATTTATATTTTCCAGCATTCATATCAAACTATAGACTATGATACATATACAGATATATCATAGTCTATAGTTTGATATTAATGCTGGTAAGGATTCCCATAGCAATATAATGAATAATAATAAATAAATAATAAAAATAAAATAAAATAAGATAAATAAAAAGCCTTTTATTTCACAACTTGTACATGACATTGTTTTGATATGAAATCAATACATTTAAAAATATTTTTTTGCATGTATTTTTTTATGAATAACATGTAAATATAGATAGGTTATTATTATTTTTATAATTAGATAGGTATAATTTGAATTTTTAGACAATGATGTGATTGATAGATTTTTATTTTTGTGAACCCCTCAATTGAGGGTGAAGGCCTCCTCCAGAGATGCCCAATGTTTTCTATCTGTAGCTTTTTTCATCCATTGTTTCCCAACAGTTTTAATTATGTCGTCTGCCCATCTGTTTCTAGGTCTTCCTTTTTTTCCGTGACCTGTAGGTCCTGGCCATGAGGTCAGCCGGTTTGTCCATCTGTCGTCATTCATTCTCGCGACATGTCCCGCCCACCGCCATTTTAGTTTCATCGAGTAGCTTACAGCGTCGATTACTCTTGATACTTTCCTTATCTCTGAGTGTCGTATTTTTTGAACTTTTCTGATATTCATCATACTTTTTTCCATGCCTTGTTGACATGAAGTTATTTTGTTTTTGGCCCGGTGCGTGAATTCCAAGTTTGGCAAGCGTACGTAAGTGATGGCAGAAGGCAGCTATCCATGACCTTTCCCTTTACTTTTAGTGGCATTTGACTTTTAAAAATTTCCTTTAGGCTCCAATATTTCTTCCATGTCCCTTTTATTCTTCTCTATAATGAATAATGGCTGTTCATTATTCATTATATTGCTATGGGAATCCTACCAAAATGCATATAAATAAAGAAGGTCAATTTTAGGTGCTAACTGTTTATGTACAAAAAATAATTTAGTTCTAATAAATAGTTCTTTTGAAGACAACCAACAAATACATGTATTACTAATTTTACCTTTGATTGGGGCCCGTCATAAAAATAAATGTGTATTTAAATTAAAATTATTTATTTTATGTTACAGGTGAAGTTGACAGTACAAGGAGAAGTAATGGGGGGAGCAGTGCTCCAGCAAACATTTATTGTGGAATATACTGTCCAGCATCAGATGTGCGATGCCTGTCACCGGTCTGAGGCTCAAAATTATTGGAGGGCCTTGGTGCAGGTTAGGCAGCGTGCCAATAACAGGAAAACGTTTTTCTACTTGGAGCAATTGATATTGAAACATAAGGCTCATGAAAATACTCTTGGTATCAAGCCCAAACATGGTTAGTATAATTTCTGATATATATGAATATATATGAATATAAATGTATAATTAATGATATGAGTTTGCTAAAATATAATATTACTAAAATACCACAATTTCAATATGATCATCAAAATACTCTCATTAAATGCAATATTGGATTGCTTTGATATGACCCTTAATAGGCTATTTGACTAACTTCTGAAAACCATCGCACTATATTTAATGATGTATGAGGACTCTAGAAATAACATTTGTTTTAATTTATGATAAGTATTTCATATAAACAATTATATTTAAAAATAAGTACACTGATTATTTGAGCTGTCAAAACGCCTACTTCGGCAAAATGGCGTCGAGTGACGTCACACGTTAGTACGAAGACATTGGAAGAAGGTAGAATCGTTCTCATTCGTTTGTTTATTTGAGATTTTACCTGTAATTTACTAGAAAAAAGTGCTTCAAAGGGTGCGCAGTGCCAGAGTGTAACAGTAGGGATTATTTTTAACGAAAATTCCGATCTAAAGTTTCCGCTGTCTGCTTTTACAAAGTCATTCACAATGATTATACAAGTGAATAGATTACTGACCATACAAATAATGTACAATGAGACTTAAAAATCGTAAAAAAACAAGGAACTCGAGCGTAAAGCAATGGCAGAAGTGGTTGTTTACAGACGTGCGACGTCACAATCCTTTAGGCCAATCACAACCGTTTACGGTCACGTCACTCCTACTCAAAATAAATTAATTTTATTTTGGGTTTTTTGGTGAAAATATTCAATATTTTTAATATTTATTAATGGAAATCGCTGTTAAAATTCGTAAGGAACGCGGATGACAAAAAATAAGTCATTATTTTTCATACTGTCAAATAGCCTATTGGAATATAAATATCAATGAGTCCCAGAACAATCAATAGTCACGTCAGGCATTACAGTTATAGTATATCCATTAGTTATTTTCATAAAGTTCCCATTAAACAGGCAAACCTTTTTAAAATGCACATCTGAACATTTTCTTGCCTTTTATTGCCAAATATTCTATATTATAAAATTCTTAATGATGCTATGAATATTAATTTTAATTTCATTACTATAATTATATGTTCTATTAAGAACCTTATTAGGACATCTAATTCCAGTATGTCATTTCTATACAATTTTCTTGGATTGTGCAGTTATAATTAAAAATTATATGTAATTGTTATTACAATTTTCAGATGGGTTGGATTTCTTTTATGCCACTGAGAGCCATGCCCGTAAAATGGTTGACTTTTTGCAATCTGTCCTGCCAATAAAAAGTCAGCATTCAAAGAAACTTATCTCTCATGATATTCACAGCAACGTTTACAACTACAAATTTACATTCAGCATTGAAATTGTTCCATTATCAAAAGATAGCCTGGTATGCTTGCCCAAAAAGTTGACACATCAGCTTGGGTCAATATCACCAATATGTTTGGTTAACAGAGTTACAAGTACCATACATTTAATAGATGCAAATACTGGTCAAGGTGAGTTATAGATATAATGCATGCTTATTTTATACATAAATATTATTGATTATGTGAAGTTTCTCTGAAGTATTGTAACAAGTAAATGGCTTTATTGTAAACCCTTGTAACATTTTCAGTATGTGAACTTTCTGCAACTAATTACTGGAGACACCCATTCACTCCAATCTGCAATCCAAAACAATTGGTTGAATATGTTGTCATGGATATTGATATTTTGAAGGAACATGTAAGTGAAGCTATTTTACCTTTAAAGAAATTTATTTGAAATATGTAATGTTAGTAATATAATCATAGATTTATTATTAGCATGAAGGCATTTAAAATTCGCTTAGATCGCCGTATTTGCTAAGACTGGTGTTACCATTTGTTGAATTTAAGAATAACATAAACATTAAGCACTGTTACTTAAGGTAATTTTATTTTTTAGGAGAAGAAATCATTCCCTGGCCAAGGCATGGTCTCCAACAAGCATGTGGTGGCGGACGTGTGGGTAGTCCGCGCCAGCGAGCTGGGGCAAGACGTCGCGCCGGTGCACACTAGAACTCACCTCGGTCACATTTTGAAGCCTGGTGACACAGTTTTGGGGTCAGTTTCATTTTATTATTCGCAATTTAGCTTAATCGTGATCAGATTATATTTATAAACTGTACATACATACATTAAATCAGACTTGTAATCACCGAAGGGGTAGGCAGAGTCAAAGGGTCAGTAGGCCCCTTAAACCACCGTCAGCCAAAACTAAAACTGGGTTGGGTTAGATGGGAAATTGTGAAAAAGTAGTGACAAGTGGCTAGCTTGTCGCCTACACAATCACATACCTAATATTCCATTAGTCGCCTTTTATGACTAGGGAGGGAACACAGTTGGCACATTCTCTTCAAGTCCCAGACCAACATTCATCCCCAGTATAAACAAAATTAACATAAAATTACAATCTTCAAGTGAATTAATTTTGTACATAGACATTAATTGTATCGTAAAGTTTGTTTGATTTGTACTTTACATAACACATTTGAACAATTGAGGTAGGTGATATAATAGAAAGCCTGTTTTTTTTTAGATATAACCTTGGTAATTCGAACGTGAACGATGATAACTTCGACAAATTGGATAGTTCCGTGGTCCCGGATGTGTTCTTGGTGAAGAAGTTCTATGGCGAGAAGGCGGCACGGAGGCGCGCGCGCAACTGGAAGCTCAAACACATGGCCGAAGAGTTGCATGATGGCATTAGTTCCACTAATGAGTATGTATTGAATAGTATTTTAATGTGTTCAATATTTTAATAATCTAACTTACTTGCGACTGATTTAAAGTCGTAATAACAAAATGTGTTTAGCTATTTCCTCTGGTTACCATATGGGGGTGGGCTCCACGACTCTGTAACATTTAGATCCGGTCGAATTTAGAGTTGTTATTTCATACACCAAAATCTCTACTGTATTTTACGTTTTACATGGTACTATTTTTCATTACAGGGATTACAATGACTTTTTGGATGATTTGGAAGAAGACCCAGCATTCAGGCAGAACATTAACATATTTAAAGATCAAAATACGATAGTTCCGGTAGACACGGACGAAATTGACCCCACGTTGCCTCGCATCACCCTCGCCGAAATGTTGGACGACTTAAATATCGAAGACGTGGAAATGAGTGAAGTGTGATGTTTAACTACAGTTATGTATCCTTATATTATAATAAATGTTATTATTCACATAGATACTTCTTTTTATAATATAATTTCACTGTTCAGACATTTGTAGTTTATAAATTATCGGAAGTAATTATTTCAGCCTGTATATTAGAATGTAACGAGTATAATATAGGGTGGAAGTCGTATGTAATACTTCCGCTATATTGGGCTAGACCAGTGGTGGGCAAACTTTTTTAACCGATTCATTGCGGCGCACATTTTTGAAAACTTTTAGTAGTGGCGGCATACAATTTTCTCGTGACACGTCTACCGTGGCAAACGCCATAGAAGTAGATGACACGGCTACCGTGTCACCAGCCATGTTTAAAAGCATTTATTGTTTTTCTTGGTTTTTACACGTGTATTAACTTAATTTATTTAGTTCAACCCAAACCATTGATGTGAACGGAAGGTTACGTTGTTTTAAGTAGATTTCGAGTTGGTTTACTAAGTGTTATCCTGAAAATGGCAGGATGGCGATTTTTTTATTCAGATGTTGCGAACCTTTTGTAGGTTTCAAAGTTAGAAATATGAGTATATTAAATAGATCTGGGTTTCCGATGTAAATTACGTTCGTTGATAAATTTAAAGAAGTTCGTTGTTAAGTTTTTTGGTAATACATAATGTTAGTAATGTTTTTGGACTCATTGTAGGTTCAGTTTATTCATTCGTTTTTCAGACCAACACAAGATGACAAGACGTGGTAATTACTTGATCTGAGAAACTGAAAATTTTTGTTCCGAATCTCAGACTATGTTCACGGAAGAAACTTTGCCAAAGAAAACCAAGTTGTCAACTGATTCCCAGGAAACTTTTTGTGACTTGCAAGAAGAATTCCCCGATTCTCAGCCTTATGATGATTTAACCTATTGTAAAGAAAATGATAAATACGACCCCAAAGACGCTTTTATGATAACTAGAACAAGAGAGACAACTCACAACTACACTACCACTGTGACAAGAGAAATTAGTACTATGACGGAATACGTAGGTTGCAGCATAAGTTTGCATTATCATATCATTAATGCAGCTTATAAAAGGTTGACAAACCCTATTTATTTTCAATTAACAGAATAATCAGAAACGAAGCCTATATGCTTCTTTTACGTGGAATACTAAGATGGTTTTGTTCAGAGTGGAACCTTCTAAAATGTAATTTGAGGGAGATACAATCGTTTTAAATATGGCACGGCTGCCGTGTCATACGCCACACGTTAAAAAAATATATGACACGGCTGCCGTGTCATCCGCAATGAATCGGTTAATGGGGCCACAAAGTTTAAGAAATTCTAAAGGATTGCCAGAATTATAGAAAAAATGCATTTTGTGTTAAAGCACTTTTTGTGTTAATCATAATATTAAAAAAACATTACAGCAATGTTACTAATTGCCTTTTACCTTAAATAATTTAAGATTTTATAACGCATTAGCATTTTCCCGCTCGCTTGTCTCGTCGTCGTCTGTGATTTATGGTGACTTAGTTCAATAACAAACAATGGTGTTGAAACTGGTGTTTGCGGTTTAAATCCTGAATAATTGATAATATAAGAAATGGTGCATTTCGTGTATATATGTAATTGAAAAAATGTATTTAAAATGTTACGTGATTCGGTCAGAGATTATTTTGTGAGCGTCATGTGCTATGGTGTTGTTTGACATTTCTCGTTTAGAAAAATTAGATGTTCGTATTTTGTTTGAATGTAAACAAAATGAGTTTGGTTCGAGTTGATGTTCTACTCTTTTCTACGCAAAAAAAGTCTCCGTTGTCGTAGTATGTGAATTCGATTGCGTTGTTTTTATAATTTAGGTGCTGATAGGGTTTAAAAATGTTTAATGTGCAAAGAACTTGATATGAATCTATTTGCAGAAATATATTTGAATTTAAACATCTCCGGCGCTACGGGAAGTGCAGCCCCTCCGCCCTTGCATATTTTGCTAGTGGGAAAATACTTTTTTTTAAAATAATAATTGTTTGGAGATATGTCCTTAAGGATAAAACTTTTGGAAATAAGACCTTTTGTACGGTCATCCATAGGAAATATGGCTTTTTTGTTAAACACTAACATGGAAAAGATGCCTTTTGAAAACATCAATTTGGGAGTTGAACATGTAGTTCTTGCCTAGCATGTCGTAAAAGGCGACTAATGGTATATCAGGTTTTGGATGTGTGATTGTGTAGGCGACAGGTTAGCCGCATGTCACTGCTGTTTCACAATTTTCCATCAGACCCAGCCCGGCTTTATTTTTGGCTGAATGTGGTTGAAGGGGCTTGCTGTCCTTTTAACTGCCTACCCCTTCGGGGACTATGGGCGTGATGTTATGTATGTTATGTACCTTAAATAATAATTAATTTAACTTTTACTACGCTCTGCGCCCCGTATTACGCAACACATGAACTACGCAGCTAGTTTAGCTTCACTTACGGGTTATGCATCTTTATCTACCAAGTAGAATCTACTTTATACTTTTCGACCGTCAAAACGTACTTATAGCGGGCTATATAAGTACTATCCATGTCGATGGACCCTCGGGCGGGCCGGATTAAATACTTTCGCGGGCCGGAGTTGGCCCGCGGGCTGTACTTTACCCATCACTGGGCTAGACCGTCAAACCGACTCTTTTATCTATGTCCTAAAATGTCCTAGCTTAAAATCTCATTGAGCACGTCTTACGTTACGTCACTAGAAGGCAATATCCTGGCCGTCTTTCACCTATCGGATTCCTGTGCTCATTGAGATTATAGGGGCTTTACTGGAATATTTTTCTAACGAGTAGTTCCCCTGTGAATTTACTTACATGTATGTATTTATTACTCTAGTGCCGCTAGCTCCAATTTCAAGTGTGTTCAAGTATTTCATATGATTAAAAAACAAATCGTTACTATCTGATAAAACACATTGTAGAGTAAATATGTATGTGCTAATTAGATACAAGACTTCCAAGGTGGCAATCACGGATGTAAACCATCATGAAGGCAGATTATAGGCGATGCCTTGTGTTGCATTGAATAACGGGCAAAACGCGTAAAAGATAAGCAATAAATAGAATGTATACAAATATTATAAAACTGAAGAGTTGTTTGTTTGCTTGATTGAACGCGTTAATCTCAGGAACTACTAGTCCGATTTTAAAAATATTTTAGTGTTAGATAGCCCATTTATCGAGAAACGCTATAATATAACATTAACCATAAACGCGGGTGAAATCGCAGGCACAGCTAGTGAAAGATAATAAGCAAATTGGTATTATAGTCAATTCAATTGATAATAAATATATTTTTTTTATTTTTCCTATAAATTGTAAAAAATATTGATCAAGGCGCTACATGGCACTCGGATCTAGGGGCCCTAAATGGTACTAGGGTTTTATTTTAAAGTATATAATGAAGCATCGTTAAATTTGATTTCCTCTTGTATAAGTTCTATGATCAAAACTTATAATTTTTATGGTTTTGTACTTCAAATAAAAAAAAATATCATTTTGTATAATAAGATGAACAAAACCAATTAAGTTTATTGCGCGCTCGTGGTAAACCTTGGACACAGGAACTCAAATAAAATTTATTTACAACAGGACTGCACTGAATAGGTTTTCGATGCTGTAATTCTCGGGATGGATAGGTTTGTAAAGAACCCTCAGTACGAGAGTCCCAGAGATTCAGAGCGAATGGGACCATTCGCATTTGGCTGTTTTTTTTACAGATGGTTTTCAACGAAAAAAATTTTACTGTTTAATAATTATGGATTTGCCTGATAAGATTTCGTTTATGAGCTGAAAGCAGGATGTAAAAACATCCTGCACAGCTTTATCATCATTCCTCAAAATAGAAGGACCTATAACATCGATAAATAAATAATGATGCAAAATTCATTGTTTGTAATAGATACGATCGTTCATAATCATCACATACATCATTATATGGATTAAACTGTAGATAATATCAAAGTGTCCATTAATTAATTATGTGGTGATATCGTGAGTGGCGGCATGTTAAAAGTGTGGCTAGGTAATCCCAAAAATTACAATGACATTTTGTATAGACATTTTAATGGGACGAAAATGTATTCATTATTATTATCAAAACGGGATGATATTATTTTATACGGGAATCGTAAAAATACTTTATATCGCATCAATAATGGATTTGAAAAATGTAACAAAAAAAAAAGAAAGATTTATACAAATTTATCTACATTGATTAGCGGCAAAAAAAACATTGCATTTTGTAGCAGCTTAAACAGATAACGATTATGCTAAACCTTAAACTCATTCATTACTTCAAGGAATTCATTTAAAGGATTTTAGAGAATGAAAAATTTTTTTACATTCCATACAAAAGTTGTCTAGCTGATTAGCTATTAATTTTTTTTTGACTTGTTTCCTAAATTAAATTAGTTCCTTAGAATAATGAGTTAAATGATTAGGTAAGAGGTTTCGCATAAACTAAAAACGATCCAGTATATAGTGTTAATATTTATTTATTTATTTATTTGGTATAACTAAAGAACTTAAGGTCTGATTTTCAATCAGGCATTTGTTTTTATTATGAAATTTTCCAAAATTTTAGACATGTATCGCAGCTATAAGGCAGGAAGATGTTCTTAAATAGGTACACGATTTCATACTTTTTCGGATTTTTTTTGCGTATAATAACTATTAACAATGCGGCCGTAAATCACATTCCCATTCGATACTTATTCTAATAAATAATGTATGATAAGTTGATTGATTTGTACTCTAGCTAGGTTTATCTAATAAAGTGATCGTCACAGTCGAGTCGGGCCTGCGTGCCCTTACTCTGTTAGATCCAAGGGATATATTTACAAATCAGATCATAAACTACCCGCATAACGCGGACCCAAGGAATGTGCGCGTGTTGTGTGCGTGTTTCGTACATTTATAAAAGGTGGTTGCTTCTTATCGGCCATCAGTGGTGAGTGTGGCAGGCAAGATGAGAGTGTTGGCCTTTTTGTTTATTTTATTTGGTTGCAATGCTGCTACTCAACTTCTATCTTTCAGTAAGTACCTTACACTTTACATCGAACAACTACTTATTCTGAAGGTCTTATGTCAAGTCAAATATATAATAAAATACTTAATAAATAAAAGTCTATATTTTCTCACTACAATATTTATTAGTACTTCTTACATTAGAAATAAAGATCGAAGATATATTTGTTTCTACTTTTATTGCACAAAATTGTGTCGTTAAGATAGGGGAAGAAGTACTTGATCAAATATGATCCATACAGCGTTAATATAAGAGCATCTGTATATATACCTATATTTTTAATAGAGCATATACATAAGTAGTGTGTTGTTGTTTAGGGCGCGTTAATAGCTTTAGTGTTTTATTGAGAAACAAAGCAGACAGTGGCAATGCTACTATAACTGCAAAATTATGCCTCTATCGTATCATTGACTGATATACCTACATATAATACATATAATAACATCCTGGGCGTATCGTTGTTATAATTTATAACTTTGAGAGTTGGTTGTATAGAATCACGAGATCGCTGTCCTTTACCGAAAGATTTTTATTTATTATATTTATATTAAGAAATAATTTGAGATTTATCCCTTAGAGATATGCAATTAGTATTTAGATGACCGTGTGTTTGGGTTAATTAATATAATGTAATAACCCCAAACGCCCAGTCGCCCGTTTAACGAGTGCATTCAAAAAGATTATACATATTTTATCACGACTCACGTGAACGAGTGCGGAATGTCTTTTTAAAATTCTATCGCCCCCATCTGTGATTGCGGCCTGCTCAAGAGACGCGGGTGATTTAACTTTATGGTGTGATTCTTCTAGGTAATTATAATGATTTCAATACCTACTTAATATTAACATTTCTGAAAGTGAAAAGCCATAATCTATCCTTGCCAAAACGGAGAGAACAGAGACAATACGAGCAACGATTATGATAATTTTGGAAGGTTCACAATTGCTGCTGCCAAGGGCGGCAAATTTATTATCTTAAACGACTGAGCCCATTTTGATTTAGGTACTTACCTTCTATTATTATCGCATTAAGCCTTTATAGGCAACATAACATATTTGTACTGTATATAACCAGTTAGGAGGCGGGATAATAAAGTAGCTTTCTTATGACGTTGATTGATTGATTAAAACATCAATTTCTTCTCTTTAATTTCAGATGACATCGAATCTTTATTTAAAAAGTTCATGCTAAATGACCTGACAGAAGATGATACTCGCACACTGAAAGATGCACTGGAACTCCTTCATAGACCTCAGCATGTTTCTGTCAGATCTTTTGACACTAGCAGTCTTGCTAGAATGGTAAGCCACTTGATTGTAATTAAGAGGCGAGTATGGGCTGTTGATGTATTAATTAAATCTTTTTCTGAAGATAAATCTAATAACCAACCTATATGACTTCGGACTCAACTTAAATAACTTGCCATTAAAGCTTAGTAGGTATAAAGTGAACACAATGCTGAAACTAAACACCAATGTTGTATTCAAGATTTTAGAATGGCACCTAGTGTCACTATTGTAGTGATAAACATTATCAACAGTATTTGCGAGCGAGACAGTGTTATGTCTAATAAAACCTTTTTTATCGTACCGTGAATGAAATATTTAAGAAAATACTTGGAATCAGGGTGAATTTAAAATTTGATTAGCTAGAGAAATGGAACGTGTGTGAATGTGTTCGCCACCTCACCGGACACCGTTATTGAGGCCCTGAGATGTCTCAAAAGTAAAGTTATTAGCGGTATTTCATAATTTTATTTGGCTTAATTCTCACAATTATTTTGTTGTAATAAGTGCAGTTTTCAAATGATGAAAAATTATTGATACATCAATCTTAGTACCTAGAAGTTTGTAAGTGAAGAAAGTCGGGACATCATTTAATATTATATTATCTTCCTAGCGTTATGTCCCGTGCTTAGACGGGGTCCGCTTAGACCATGATCCAGGATTTAGCGAGTCTGGTAATTACATTGAAGCGACTTCCGATCTGACCTTCGTAACCATAAGATAGGGGAACCAGATTTTTTTTGGATCATGGTTACAAATCCTAAGTTGTTTGAATCACGATGTTTTCCCCGACCGTCGAGATAGTGGTATAAATACGTACATAGATTTGAAAAATCCAGGGGTACGTGCCCGGGTTTGAACCCGCACTCCTCGATTAAGAGGCGCGTGTCCTTATCATTGAGCTACCACCGCTCTCATTGAGCTACCAGCGCTCTCCACACCACATAATTTAATATTATAATTGGACATAAATGTTAACAGCTAAAGAGAACTATTTTATATTTTCCATTAGATAGCACGGAGGTCTGGAATTTGGAAACGTACCCAAAATACAATAAACAAAACATGTTAAAGTCAGTAACCCACCTACAGAACCATAGATGCGCTGGTTTCTAACGTTCTATATTTAAATGTATCACTATATGTTTGATAGATACATAGATGATTGGTAATTGAATGTTAATTACATTCCAATCACGAGGTGTATCTATTTTCGTTATCTAATAATAACAAAATATAAACGTTCGCCAGTCAGATATAGAATTTCAGTGTTTTATGTTATGAAAATTGGGATTTTAAATACTTAGGCTAGTTTTTGCAGGATTTAATCACCACATTTGAGTTAGTATATAAATCGCTATAAAGGTGGATTCGAGGACCCCATTGCCGTTAGGGCAAACCAGTAAAGAAAAAGTAGGTGTATCCATACCTTCATTTTTTTCTCATCTATCCAAATTAATAGATCTCTCTAGATTTACAGATATTAGCCTCTCGAGTCTTCTAAAATATGAAAACCTTCAAGGTTGTCTAGAGTCCTTGGGTGATATTTTTGGTCCAATTATCATTAAATTTGATTGTCATCGTTAAAGTACAATAATAGAGTACTTACCTACCTAATTTTCTACGCATTACAGTTTTAAAATGTTATTGTTTTAGAGTATTGACTGCTTAATATGTAGAAGCGCATTTAGAGCTTTCTTCCAAAACATCAAAGAAGGCCAATCTGAAGAGGATGCTGGACACACCATCGTCCAATTGTGCACCAGCTTGGGTATCGAAAGCTACAACGTTTGCTATGGAGCAGTTGTACTTAACATAGTAAGTATCTAACTTTAAATTAAACGCTCATGCTCTAGTATTTTTTCTAGCAAAATAACATAAACATCAAATCATTTTACCTATGACATACGCTACGTGGTATTTTTATGCTTTCTTTAACTACAAACCATATGAAATTGTATATAAACAAAACAATTCCACTTCTTTATCATGGATAACGATACGATTGACCAAGTTGGAAAGCAATTACTAATTTAAATAATTGTTCGTTAGTTCGTTCGACGTTACGTTTACTTACATGTATAATTTACACACATTTATTATAATCATATTGAACCTCATTTTTTTTCCCAGCCTATAATAATTCATATTATCAGAACAGTGCCAGAAGCCACACCTGAGGCGTTTTGTGGATTAGTGTTGCAAAGGGCTAACGATCGTAACGCTTGTCCTTTCGATGACCCAAGATTTGAATGGCAAGTTGAACTGCCTGCGAAAAGGTTCTTAGCTCCGGTAAGACAATATGATAACTACGAGTAGGTATATTTCCCATCTATACCCATACAGCTTGTTAATTCCATATACTTATTTATTTTGTCTACGTTCTATACTACTGTCTCGTTGCTGGGACATTTAATAGGTCTGTTCGTGTACAAATTGGCGTGCTCAGTATGTGAGCTATGTCATATCCTAGCTACTTTATTTTATTGCTTTTTGAGCGTGTCTTGTATTGTGGCATCTTGCGTTTTAATCTGCGAGTTGTGTGTTTCTCGTCCATCAAGTCACTTGCCAAACCGTTGGGGTGTTAAGTTCTTTTTTTTTGTAGGATTTTGTGTATTCTAAGATTTCCTGTCTAACTGTTCTAATTTTAAGTCGCAATGTAGATGCTCGTTTGTGACGTACCTTCCAAGGGGCGTTGGTAATTATTTTAAGCATTTTGTTTTAAAACCTTTGTAGAATCTCGACATTGGAGTGAACTGCAGTTCCCCAGAGCTGTATAGGTATCATATGTCCAGATTGGTTTCAGTATCGCCTTGTACAGGTGGATCTCATTGGTTAGTGATAGTTGTGACTGGTGAACTAATAGCCACTAGAGTTTACGCAGTTGTAAGTCTAGTTGTATATGCGCTTCGTCATTATATGTTTCTGCCATGTGAGACGCTTGTCTAAATGTAGATCAAGATATCTTACGTGGTGAGCTTGAGGGACTTCTAGGTTGCTGATCTTTACTAGAGGGCATATGCATTTTTTTAGGGTGAAGGTAACGTTTATAGACTTGGGTTTATGAGCCCTTATACCTACTCCACTTTTTTAACCAGGTTGAAATGTTATCCAATCCTGTTTGCAAGATTTGCGATGCGGCATATGGGTTCTCGTGATCTGCTAAAATCACGGTATCATCAGCAAAAAATCCAGTAGTTATATCATTTGAAGTTGGTAGGTCAGACGTGTAAATCAAGTATAGTACGCTACCCTGTGGTACTCCGGCATTGAAGGGGCAGAGTGGTGACAATGCCTCGCCATGTTGAACTAGGAAGTATCTGTCTTGTATGAAGGACTTCAAGATTCCGTAGATGTAGTTGGGTAGCAAGGATTTCAATTTAAATAACAAGCTCTCATGCCACACTCTATCAAATGCCTGTGATATGTCGAGAAATACACTAGTGCAATATTTTTTTCCCTTAAAAGACTTAACTATTTCATTCCATATTTAGATCAATGACACGTCTCAATGATAATAATACAGTGCCGAAACTTCATGCGAAGATATGGCATGGCAACTTTAGCTAGGGGTACCTGCATCGAAAAAAGAATTATTTTTGAATTTATGTACTGAAATCCCCGCTAGATGGAACCCGTTGCGCATAGCATCATGCTAATTTTATTAAATTCCATTTCCAATGGTCAGTTGATTTATTTATCTTTTTTCGAGTTAGTAAGATAGATTTAATAAATTGCTAAGACTAACACAACATTTACATTTAGTTTCAAACTAAATTGGTGTTTATATATAACAAATTTATATTTAGATATATATAATATGCTTGTGGTACATACGGATATAATAATAATAATAAATTTATATTTAGATATATATAATATGCTTGTAATATCGGATAGGTATACTTACCTACACAAATAGGTATTAGAGTACAAGATACCAAACTCAACATGCGAACAATGAGCGCCTAGTTCATTGTGAAGTGTTTCGCAGTTTTGTGATCAGTTTCTTACCACTTAACCAAAATTACCAAACAATCATTTATATTTTATGTGACATTAATTTTCAGGTCCCAGTTAGAGGACACAGACATAAACCTCTTAAAGTGGCTATCTTCACAGATGTTCACATAGACCCTTTGTACGAAGCGTTCGGAGTGGCGGAGTGTGACGCACCGACTTGTTGTAGGATAGGGCAAAATCCCAGGAGTTTCTCTTACCATCCCGGCACAACTGAGGCTATATTCGAAGAGAGCGTGGTTAATGACAACGGTGAAGTTAAACTGAACTTGAGTGTCGCCTCAGAAATGCGTAATGTGGCGAGAGCATCTCGTTCAATGCATCAGGGTCGAGAAACACCAACTCCCGCGGGGTACTGGGGCGATTATAGAAACTGCGATACCCCTATTTGGGCGTTTGATGATGCTATTGATCATATACATGAAAACCACAGGGTAAGAGTATTTATTATTTATAATAAGTAAGTAATAAGTATCTACTTTATTGTGCATACCTACATGTGAAATAGAAAATGCATATTTTTTCTATATAATCATGTTTATATTGTTGTGATATTGTATTGACTTGTTATACTGTAAATATAAACATTACAATTACAATAACAAAACATTATAAATTACTAGCTTTTGACATTTTAATGCTTGTTGTCTCGCTAACTAATATACAAAATTAAAGTATCTTAAACATTTTCATGGACCAGGATATTGATATGGTGTACTATATGGGTGATACTATCGACCACGGAATATGGGAAACGTCCTATGAATTGATCAACGACATGAACAAATACTTCATAGATAAAATAAGGAAAACTTTTGGGGACGACGTTTTGGTAGTGCCTGTCATTGGTAATCATGAGTCCCAACCCACAAATCAGTAAGTGTAATATACTTCTTTCATCAACCATTACTTCTGAACAAAGTTATGGATACAACACTGATGGATATACCTACCCTCAATTCTATTGACATTTCATTTCCATATTTTGTCATAGTACATTATCGCAAAACACTTTTACATATTTTTAGTAAATACCTTCTGCTAACTTTATATCATCAACCCACCATCAGAGGTAGGTATTACCAGATCTAGTAGATAGGTTAAAATATCTGGAATATAAATAAACGGCCACGAATGTTGTTTCAAGTGATTACAAGTGGCAAATTATGTGTATTTTTGGAAAAGAAAAGACCTTTTCAATTAGTACAAATCTTAGTATAAGTATTATTTTATTTTATAATTTTTTTTTATTTTTTAATTAAATTTCATTCTTATAATATTGCATGCATAGACCCTTGTAATAAATGAGGTAAAATATGTAAAATAAATAAATATGAGGAGTGTATTATATGTACGACCATGACATATTTTATATACCTACCATATTTTAGGCAATAAAATTTGTTATCAAATAATATGTATTATTATTTGGTGATTTGATAACAATTTAATAACAACACAACTTTCAAAAAGGTTGGTTACCCCTATTTTCTTAAAAATTATAGAATATCCAGAAACGAAGGCTACAAGCTGGATTTACGTGAAAAATTAGGATATTTTTGTTCTGGGTAGACCTCTCTTAAACTTAATTTGAAGGAGTTATCATCGATTTCAATATAACACAGCTCCCTTGCCTAAAGCCACACGCAAAAAAGTAATAGCACACAACGAATCGGTCAATCACTATTCATTATCCTTAATCGCTACTCACTGTCCTGCTACACCTAAGATATTTTAATTATACGTGTCTTTATCGCTTCAAATGCGACGGAACAAGTCTGTCGCATTCATCCTAATAAGATCTGCGACATTGCCAAATTTACTTCGTTACAGATTCGCTCCATCTAGAGTTGATGGCCAAAAACTTAACACAACTTGGCTGTACCAAGCTCTGGTCGACAAATGGAGTAACTATTTGACCGAAGATGCGAAGGAGACTTTACTGAAAGGGGGAGATTTCTCATTGTTGGTTACACCTGGACTAAGAGTAATATCGTTAAACAATAATGTAGCTTATAGATATAACTGGTGAGAGAAAGTGTATTTAAACTTTATACGTATTTTTTTTCGTATATTATAACGCCTCTGCTATCGCCACTGTTATTATTGCTATCACTGCAACTGCCAAGACAACGCAAAGGCCTACTTGGCTATTCAGATGATCGAGATATTTTTTTCTAATTCACCCTGATGGCCCTGATGTAACCATACATTTAACATACAAATACAAATATTTTATTGAAATATATAAGTTGTCACATTTGAAAGAATACAATATGCAGGTATAAATCTTTCAAAAAATTATAGTAACTTCTAACTAATAACTTTCTAAAATTTAACATAATAACAATGGGTCATATCGTAACAATACAGGATGCATTGGCAGTAGGTCCCATACTAAGAAACCCGTGTATCGTGGGCACTCTAATATGACAACAGGTTAGCGACAGATCCATGACCTAAGCTATAAAATGTACCTATATCGTCGTGGCCATATACGTTCACCATCTTTATTTCTAATCCTTCAGGTGGTTGGTGTATGACCCACTGGATGCGAAGAAGCACTTGAATTGGCTTATCCAGGAGTTATACACAGCTGAGTTAGCTGGAGAGAAGGTGCACATCTTAGCCCACATACCACCTGGCGTCCACGACCTCACCTACACTTGGACCAGAGAATACAACAGGATTGTCAACAGGTTGAAATCCGATATCTATATTATCTATACCTATTATTGCCACTAGTTTAGTTCCAGGAGATAAATAAAATAAAAACTCATATTTTGATTGTTGTCATAATTCGCAGACAATGACAATAGGCAATAAGTGGGCAAAGTTCTATTTCATTAACAAAATTGCAATAGCTAAATTTACTTTTGGTCGTTTGGCTAGAGGAACTCGATTAGAATGAAATTATATTTGAAATAGTGAATATTATAAGAAAGTTTTATTTTACCTTTAATATTTACGGATTTATATCACTTGCACGGCGGTGAGGGAAAATCGTGATGAAGTAGGCTTGCCAGATGGCGGGGAAATCCGGGATGGTCCCGGAATTTTGCGTCTTGTCTCGTGTCCAGCAATTAGACTTTATTGTCCCCGATTCCGAAAACCTACTAGTTTTGTATACAAAAAAAATGGCAAAATCCAGTTATGAATATTTAAAAGAATAACCTGTTCACAGTTTTATTTTTAGAAGAAAAAGAGTAGGGATGTATTTTTTTTTCTTAAAAGATAACTTGTATTGGTTTCCTATCAAAGCATAAGAAATCAATAAATCATTATAGGAGGTGCTTAATTTGGTTTAAGTTTATTTTATCTACCATAAAATTCATCTTAACTTAACTTTATATTTTTTCAATTTATTGTGATTTAATCTATACTTATAATAAATCTGTAGAGAGGTCAATTCTGTACATGAAATATATTTTCAAAATAACTATCAGGGGGTGATTAGTGATCGATACTGATGCCAAAAATGCAATCAGTAAAATTTTTGTCTGTCTGTCTGTCTGTCTGTCTGTCTGTATGTTCCTTATAGAAACAAAAACTACTCGACGGATTTTAACGAAACTTGGTACAAATATTCTTCATACTCCTGGGCAGGTTATAGTATACTTTTCATCACGCTACAATCAATAGGAGCAGAGTAGTGAAGGGAAATGTTGGGAAAACGGGAGAAGTTACTCCATTTTTTAAGCTTCCGTCGCGTGTGCAGCCTTAATGGTTAAGTTACATAGAAATCATGTATGACGGAAATAGTCTTTATAATATTAACCATACCTAAACGCGGGTGACACCGCTGGCACAGCTAGTTTATAATATAGAAGTATTCATAGTGTACCAAAGATTAAGCCACTACGACCCGACACCGTTGTCCTTTTTTTTACGCAGGGAATGCTTATTGCACCGTCACGCCGTACAAAGCGAAAAGGCGTGGTGTGTGGGACTCCCAGAATGTCCCGGATTTGATAAGTTTATCTCTGGTTCCCTTATGATGAAGCCTGTACATTTAAATCTCTATGGATGTGATCAGATCAGATCAGTTTATTTTGCTCGAAAAGTGGTACAAAGATGGAAAATTATAATTTAGATCACACTTTTCACCAGTTTTTGGCATGCAAAACTATAACGAACAAATAGAATCTAAGTAGTTCAAATTAAACATTACTAACAATCACACTACATATAAATTATTATGACATATTTTGTAATAATTTACTACTTATCAAACAGTTCGTTAACATTATAAAAGAGTTTAAAACTAAGCCATCGTCTTAAATTTTTCTTGAATTTCTGTAGCGGTAATGCTTTTAACTCATCAGGTAAGGCATTAAATACTTTAACACACATAGCATGCGTTTGTCCAAGGTAAGACTTAGTTCTAGGCAACTTGTCAAACTAACCTATCCGGGTTTCGTGTGTTCCTGGGATATAGATTTCTAGCACGTTTGAAGTGGTGCGAATGTGTTTTGACAAAACAAGCAAGTTCAAAGATGTACATGCACGGCAGTGGCAAGATATTTAACTCTTTGAATAGTGTAATGTGTAACCATTCCATCCCATTTTTCTGGTTCCCCTAAGGTCTAAGGGTCACGAAGGTCAGGTAGGTAGTTGTCTCAATGTAAAAGGTCAGGTAGGCAGTGTCTCAGTAAATCCTAGATCGTGCTTTAGGCAGACTCCGACTAAGCACGAGACATAAGACCAAGAAGATGATGTTTTGATAGCTGAAAAGGACTTTATTTAAGTACAGAAGGCAACGACTCGTTTCAGGTTTTCAGCTACAATCGCAGCGGAGTTCAACGGGCACACCCATTCGGACGAGTTTAAGGTGTTTTACAGCCCCGAGGGCGCGCCCGTCAACGTGGCATGGGGCGCAGGCAGTGTCACCGCCTACACTTTCTACAACCTCAACTATAAGATTGCGACCTTTGACGCTGACGTCTTTGTAAGTAAAAATAATATAAATTATTATTATCTCAAACTTCTGACCGATCTCAAGGGTAAGGATGATTTTCATACAAGCTCTACGAATTTTATGGCTCCTAACAGCACCTTCTGTTATCACACGACCAATCTGGTCGTGATAGGTGAGCCTGGGCCTTCCGCGACTCCTACTACATCCTTCCACTTTCGCATTGTATATCTGTTTAGTCAATCTTTTGTCATCCAATTTTTTCCCATGTTCAAACCATTGGTTGGAGCATGCCTATTCTTCTTACTTATATAAAAACATGTAATCAAATAAAGGCGCCTTTGATTAAGAGCCTACCTATGTGACGATTTTATCTTTCCTTCAGATTAATCTTAGCTCTTTATCAACAATAATAAATAATCTCGTATTGATTTTGCTCAGACAAGTAGATATAGGGTACACTGAGACGATGATACGAAATATTTTTCTGTCTACGAAATATATTTCCTTCTAGTAAACTATCCCAATGTAATGAATTATTTATCTGCCTCTACCTAAGTGTTATATATTCTCTAGGATTGTAGGTACGCTATTTTTTTCTTTGGTTCAATATTCAAACGTAATAAGGATGATATTAATAATTTTTTCTCCATTTACAGGCCCCGGAAAGGATTGTGAACTATGCTTATAATCTCACAGAAGCGAACCTCACACCCGACAGGAGGCCACACTGGTTCATGCTTTACGACATGAAAAACAGTTTTGGGTTGACCGATTTGTCCGCCAGGTCTATGGATAACTTAGTCCACTCAATGGTTGAAGATAATAGGAGATTACTCCAATTATACTCTGCATTCTATTCGAAGATTAGCGATGCGCGGTGGCCCAACTGTGATGATAGCTGTAAAATCGATAACCTTTGTAAAACTGTCGTTACTGTTTTGTGGGAACGTCAGCGGTGCGATGATCTTAAGCAGTTGTTCTATTCATAATGGCAGAATGAGTAAATAAATATTGTTTACTTACTTATATGATATCAGCGTTAATCACACTCAACTTGTAGACACTTAAATAATATATGAACAGTGTAGATAGGCTTGATAACTTTAGGGAGTCACTCAATGATTGACTCCCTAAGAGACTAAGACTGAAATTTAAGCTATATGTTAATAAGGCATTTAAACTAACTAACTAACTAAACTTAACGCCACTTCCCTTGTCAATTAAACGTTTTTTGAATACAATTACTAGTGGCCTAATTGTGTCGCATGGTCTTGTCACTATAACTATTAGTTCAGTTGAAATATACAACCTTTTTACATTTCATGAAGTCTAAAAGAGACCATCATAGTGGTGAAAACATCTCGCGTTATAGTTATGTCATCTATTGGATATTATTTTCGAAAATCCTCATGTGTCTACAGATTTTACTTAATAAATAATATTATACTGCTTTCTAATAAATCTGTTTATTTATTGTTGGAAAACCTTATTTAAATCTTGATAGAAAGTCAATAAAATAGTAGGGAGTGGTAGTAGCTCAATGGTAAGAACACGCGCCTGTTAAACGCGGAGTGCGGGTTCAAACCCGGGCACGTACCTCTGGATTTTTCAAATCTATGTACGTATTTATACCACTAGCTCAACGGTGAGGGAAAACATCGTGATGAAACCTGCAAATTCAAATAACTTTGGATTTGTAACCATGATCCAAAAATAGTCTGGTTCCCCTATCTTATGGTTACAAAGGTCAGATCGGCAGTCGCTTCAATGTAATTACCAGACTCGCTACATCCTGGATCATGGTCTAAGCGGACCCCGTCTAAGCACGAGACATAACGCTAGGAAGATGATGATGAGAAATTCAATATAATTAATCTATACAAAGCAGGTAAGCGTTTACAATGCTTTTACTACTAATCTCAAACTAAGGCATTTCCAGTACCGGATCCCACAAATAAACCAATTTAGCCAGAGTTCATTTTCCTTTTTTAATATAGAATATATTTTCATGTGAATGTTACTTGTTCAAAATGTTCCTTACTTCCTTATATCTATACTTACTTATAATAAATCTGTAGAGAGGTCAATTCTGTACATGAAATATTTTTTCAAAATAACTATCAGGGGGTGATTAGTGATCGATACTGATGCCAAAAATGCAATCAGTAAAATTTTTGTCTTGTCTGTCTGTCTATCTGTCTGTCTGTCTGTCACAGATGTTCCTTATAGAAACATAAACTACTTGACGGATTTTAACGAAACTTGGTACAATTATTCTTCATACTCCTGGGCAGGTTATAGTATACTTTTCATCACGCTACAATAAATAGGAGCAGAGTAGTAAAGGGAAATGTTGTGAAAACGGGAGAAGTTACTCCATTTTTTAAGCTTCCGTCGCGTGTGCAGCCTTAATGGATAAAGTTACATAGAAATCATGTAGGTATGACGGAAATAGTCTTTATAATATTAACCATAAACGCGGGTGACACCGCTGGCACAGCTAGTAACCAATAAAATGGGGTATCACAAGGTTGGGTACCGATTACTTTAATCTTGTTAGGGAGATCACTTTAATTCAAAACATATATTAGAAGCCTTTCCCATAAGATGGTTTTTTTACCATTGCATAATATTTGCTTAATTTTTAAGTCTACGTAATTGATTTCATGATCAATTCGCAAAGATATCTACCAACAAGTGTCCACCGAGTCTTGATTAGCGGGTAGCTAATTAATGTGCTAAATACTAATAAGTTGTTTTCACTTACAAACATAGTGAATTTATTTTCTAAATAAGTTACTACAAATTATCATGTGGTTAAATACCAGCTTACATGGAATACACCAATGCAATATAACGTAATAAGTAGGTGTAAGAAATTAAAGGTCCGGTTAGAAACGGTTGTACCTTTTTTTATCGCAGAACTTTTTATGTTATAATTGTACTATGCATAACAGCGGAAAGAATAAACTTCATTACGCAGAAAAGCATTTGGCATATCTCATTAATCATACATTCAAAACCCATAATTTTATAAGCCAGAATCATCTGAAGGCATAAATTTAATATCCATAATAAGTAAGAGGCAGAACTATCACATCGCAGAAAGTTTACATTCAGAATCATCTTTAGGCATAAATTTGATATCCATAATATGCAGAGGCAGAACTATAATATCTTAGAAAGTCTATATTCAGAATCGTCTTTTTGCATACTTTTCATTTCATTTCCAAAATAGTTGATTGTGAACATGTGATTTTTATTTCCCTGTAGATAAGCAATACTAATACCATCTACCATGTACCTACGCATGCAGCATGCAAGTAACATGCAACATTGCAAGCAAGCATGCAGAATGAAAGCAAGCATGCAAGCAAGCAAAAATGCAGCATGCAAGCTAGCATGCAGCATGCAAGCAAGTATGCAGCGTGCAAGCAAGCAAGCAAACATGCAGCATGCAAGCAAGCATGCAGCGCAGGCAGCATGCACCATTCAAGCAAGCATGCAGCATACAAACAAGTATGCAACATGCATGATTTCTGTCATGCAGAATGAAAGCAAGCATGCAAGCAAGCAAAAATGCAGCATGCAAGCTAGCATGCAGCATGCAAGCAAGTATGCAGCGTGCAAGCAAGCAAGCAAACATGCAGCATGCAAGCAAGCATGCAGCGCAGGCAGCATGCACCATTCAAGCAAGCATGCAGCATACAAACAAGTATGCAACATGCATGATTTCTGTCACGGCTCCGGCGCTGCGGGGCTCTGGCGGTCCCACGCCAGCTTATCGTCGCAGATGGTTTTCGCTCACGAGCGAGCTCAAGCCACCTGCTCCTCAGCTCGCGGGCCGCCTCGTCCCTCCGCGCCTACGCGGGCTTGAATTACATTTTAGGGGTAGGGCCGAAAAGACTACGTGGAGTCAGTTTTGCAGCGATTCGTTTCTGTCACTATTATAGCACAACATTAAGAGTCTACCCTTTATCGTGAACCTTTTTAACCGACTTCATTGTGTCATAATATTATTATGCATATCAGCGGATGGCATAAAATTCATTAGAAATGGAATGCCTAATGAAATTATTCCAAATGAAAATCTGCCATCAACGTAGTATGCCAAGTGAAGTTCTACCAAGTAGGTAATCGTCGCACTAAATAAATATTATGGTAAACGAAATTATGCCAAGTGAAATTCTGCCATCTTAAAAGTATGCCATTGGAAATTCGGACATATAAACATTCGACCAAATAATAATTATACTAAACAATTTGTATACCTTGAGCATATTCGTTTAAAGAAAATTATGCCAAGTTTGTTCTGCCAAATAAAATTCGGAGCAAAAAAATTCTGCCAAACAGAGGGAACCCGTTAGAAACTGTTAATTCATATAATTACGTATGTACTAAAGGAAAAAAAAATCAGTGATTTAGTATATAAGGTAAGTAGATACTAATAAATCAAGACTCGGTGGACACTTGTTTATATAGATTTCTTGCGAATTGATCATGAAATCGATTGAAAATGAGATAATATATCAAAATACCATTAAAATGTTAAGATAATTAATATTAGGCGTGACTATTGCTTCGCCACCGTTTGGCTCATAGGTGCGGTCGGTGTATTTTAGATGTATCAAGCATGAATTATTGTAGATAAATAGATAACTAGATAAGGTCAAGCTTGAAAGTGACTAATATTAGCTACTAGTTTTTGGGGCGGGTTCACCCGAGTGTAATTGAACTTGTCGTAAAGGTTTGTTTAATTTTGCTCTTTTGTTTTTTCACTGTTTTTCTTTTGTATTCTTTCTTTTATTTTATTTCTATGTATGTAGGTACCTAATTTGATATCATATTAACAATCTTAAACTCACATCTCCAATTTATATTTATTTTACTATTTCTATCCATATTCTTTTTGCGATTTGTTACTACGTCTTACCTTACGATCCACAATAACTTAGTATTTCAATAACTGTTTATAACACACAATCACGGTGTACCTATAGATAAAACATATCATATGTTACTCGCGCACAGGATAGATTTTACATTAGTAAGAAAATTTTTAAAATTGGTATTTTCATATAAAAACCAGCAGTTTCTTACAAACACACGTTCAAAACTATTTTAAAACTCAGTAATTTTTTATAGATATTGTAGATTACTATTGATAGATAATCTTGGAATCGGTGTCGATGCTCACGCATGCTTTGTAATTGTGCTGATTGCTTGTTACCCGTATTTATAAAAGCTGGTGAATTCTTTATCAGCCAGTGGGGATTGTGTTATTGAAGAAGATGAGGGTGTTGGCGGTGCTATATATGGCGTGCACTTTAAGTGCCGCCAGTCAGCTTGTGTCATCTAGTGAGTAAATGTTGCTTTTGTCAGTGGTCGAGCCACACTGAAGCCACATTGGTTTTGCGACTGTGCCGGCTCGATGGAGGTAGGAGCATGCTATGCTCTCTAAGAACCCGAACTCTTGGGGATACGCAACACTGAGAATGGGACACTCAAGGTCCTTAGTGCGCTCTTGTCCTTACACCATTAGTGTCGTGAATCCTCAACAAAACTAGCAAAAACGTGCGTAATAGGAAGATGACAGGCCCGTTGGTCCAGTGGTCAGAGATTCTGGCTACGAAACCGAGTCGCGGGTTCGAATCCCGCTAATCCCGGGCAAATGTTTCGTGTGTTGAACGTGGACATTTGTACTCGAGTCATGGATGTTTATAAACATATTTAAGTATGTCTATCCGTTCACCTAGTATCCATAGCACAAGCATTAGCTTAGTTTGGAACTAGGGAATTGGTGTGCCAGTCAGGAGACTTATTTAAACGTGCGTGTGCATCTCTAGTATTGCAAGCCCATATAGGCTATGGTGACCGCTTGACATCGGATTGACCGTGCGCATGTTATTATTGTGGTATAAAGGAAAACAATTTAATTAAAAAATATAAATAATTGTAAACATGCGCACGCAACAATAGATTTTAAGTGTATAGATGATCTTTTTTTTCATACATTTTTAAATAAAATACATCAAATGGTTCCTATCTATGTGAATACTCCAAGTTAAGTACCAATTCTGTCACAATATCTTACAAAATTATCTTGTAGAATCTGCGGCATCTCTTTGAAATAAAAAGTTGATAATAATAAATGTCTACTCTTTCAGATGATATTGAACGATTGTTCGAAAAATTCATGCTAAATGAATTGAGTGAACAAGAAGTCGCCACTTTCAAAGATGCCTTGGAGATAGTTCATAGGCCTGAATATATTTCCGAAAAGTCTCTAGACTCTAGTAGACAAGCCAGACAGGTACATATCTATATTATTGGTCAGTTAAATATATATACATAAAATTCAAAAAAATTCAAAATTCAAAATCTTTTTATTTATATAGGCTTCAAAAAAGCACTTATAAATAGTCAATTTAAACAGAAAAAAGGATTACCACCGGTTCGGAAGGTAGAATCTATCGAGAAGAAACCGGCAAGAAACTCGATAGTTACTCTTTTAAATGCAAAGATTTACAATTTCGTGCTTAATATTCTATAGGTACTTATTAGGTAACAACACTGCAGGTGAACACTTCATTATGAAGTTAAACATAAATGCTTATCATTTAGGAAGTCTTCAAACTTATAATAGCCCTTTTTCATTAAGAACGCTTTAATGCACAATTTGAACTTATGTGAAGGTAATGCTAGTAGACTTTCTGGAAGTTTATTAAATATTTTAATACTAAGACCAATAAATGAATTACCACTCTTCTGGAGTCTATGGTTTGGAACAGCAAGTTTGTGTTTAAGTTGTTGTTTGTTTTCATAGGTAAATCTTGCAAATAGGTAAGGTAGTGGTATGAATTTTTATTGTTAGATTTGACAATACGAGTAGGTAAGTAGATGAAAAGATTATTGGATAGGTAGGTACGAAGATTCGTTTAACACGGAATTCGATAAAATCAAAGTGCTAGTGCTAGTCATATGATAAATACATAAACCTAGGTAAAATGTAGGTATTGTACTGGGTACCTAAACATATCTTAGTTCTAAATGGTATTATTATATCCTTAGTTTCCGAGAGGTCGTCTATTTATTACAAGTTTCTATTGTAGTCCAATACATATCTTTCGAATAAAAATTATGATTATGATAAAATCTCTATGTCATCTATACTTACTAGGTACCTACCAAATATTTTAAAAAGTAAGATTTGATTGTTTGTTTGAATTGAATAGGCTCCGTAACGACTGTACCAATTTAAAAAAAAATCTTTCTCTAATGAAAAGCTACTTTATCAGCGAGTAACATAGGCTATATTTTATACCCGTATTCCCACGGGAACGGGAACTACGCGGGTAAACCGCAGGGCGTTGTTAGTGTCTAATATGTTCATAATATTTTAGAGCATCGACTGCTTAATATGTCGCAGTGCATTCGGAGCCCTCTTCCAAAGCATAAAGAATGGCCAGTCTGACGAGGATGCCACTCAGACCATCATCACACTGTGCACCAGCTTGGGCATCCAGTCTGCCGCCATTTGCAAAGGAGCTGTTTCACTCAATGTGGTAAATATAAAGCTTGAATATTTAGATGTATAAGTATAGATAGATATATGTAGCTCTTGTGCGAATGCGTTGTGACGTCGGTCGAAAAGAAAACTTTTTGGATTTACGATTGGAGTCGTAGAACCCATCTTTGCGTTCTCGTAATTGGAAAGCGGGACATACCTGTAATTAACTATAATAAACTGTAATAATAGGTTATGTTACATAGGTAATATTTCAAAGTTCCTAAAAAAAAATATCCTTTTAATGAATACGTTGTGTATTAACTAATAAAGCGATAACAATAGTTGTGTGTAGTCAGTAGCTTGAGTTAGGAATTTTCTTATGCAAATATCTATTATTAGATACCCATTTCATTTTATACCTACTTACTTAGTTGGAAATTCGTTAAACACCCTCAATAGGGGCACATGGGCGACGAGGCATTTCATCCTGCGAACTCTGTGTTCGCGTCTCTTCCATATTAAGCATTATCTCTTCCTTATTTATTTGAAGTATCTAATGTATGTACTTATCTTAATAATAATTTTACAAATCTGCTTTTATGATTTAAATATCTACCGAGGCTATAGTTAACTTCGTTATGTATTGATATTATTATTTGTGTTTCTTTTACAGCCGATAATAACTTACATCATCAGGTCGGAGCCAAAGGCGACAGCCGCAGCTTTTTGCGGGCTGTTACAGCAGAGGGCTACTGACCCAAACGCTTGCACATTCGATGACCCCAGATTCGAATGGCAAGTGAAATTGCCTGAAAAGAGTGCTGTCACTGCAGTTAGTATTTTTTTTTAAGTATACGACGCAGATAACTGCTAAGGCTTTCAAAGCTCTATTTGGGTTACGGTACACGGTTAAGACTTGTCGGCTAGCCGTAATGTTAATAATGTGCCATTTTGACTACAGATCAAAATGGACAAGCGTTATAGGTACATAAGTAGGGGAGATGTAGGTAATGGGGATCACATAAGCAATAATAAAAATAAAACAAAATCTATTAATCAAGTATTTACTGATAAGCTCTTATAATAAACTTGAGTTATTTAACTTTCACTTGAGATCAACCTTAATCACTGTGGCTCATACATTTTGGAATAATAGAGTTAAGAAAAAAAAAATGCTTTGATCACCATTGTTAACATCGGTTGGCATTGCGGATCAACATATTGTGGACAATGGTGATCGCACACATACTTGGAAGTAGAGTCCCACCCAGTACCTACAGTCGGCATGAGCCCTAATAAGCGCACAAGAGGACCACCTATACCATATTTCGTTGTCTCGTCCAAATTCTCCATCGCCTTCTGCATCGTCGTTTCTATTATCCTTTTTTTTTTTTTTTTTTTTTTTTTTTTTTTACGCGGGGAAATGCGTTACGCACCGTCACCCTACCCGGGGGGGGGGTAGGGTGGTGTGTGGGACTCCCGGGGACCTCAGGAGAATGGAGGTCCCTGCTCCGGCCAAGATGGTAGTGGCCGGGGTATACCCACTAAAACCCCGCGGTGTTCCGTCTCATCGCAATAGGAGGGGGCCTGGGTTCGCATCGCGCGCCAACGACACCCCTCTTGTGCGGCTGCCCCATCGGGCTCGTCATGATGCTCCATAGAGCTTCCGTCTCCGAGGCGCCCCGGGAACACGTCGGGTCGCCTACGGCTAGGCTGAGAGTGCGGGTGACGGACCCCCCGATCCGTCACCAGCCAGCCAAGGCTATGGCGGCATGCGTGCGACAAAATTCGCGCGGCGCCGGCCGGGCCTGCTGCGACGTATGGGCTGCGAGTTGGGATTGGTCTCCCTCTCTCGTTCAGCCGCTTCCTTCTGCCCCATAACTGCATCGCAGAAATCTAGGACAGCCCGCCACGCCTCCTCGCTGCCGACCATGGCTTGAATAATTGCCGGCAGCGAGAGGTCCACTCCAATGATCGCGGACAACTGCCCACGAGGGCCCGACCAGGCCGGACACAGCTCTCTGGTGTGCTGAGCTGTGTCCGTGACTCCGTTGGTGCAGTGGTGGCACTCTGCAGTGGGTTCCCGGCCTGCCACCTGACACAGGTACTTGCCAAAGCAGCCATGGCCAGTGAGCACCTGAGTCAGGTGGAAGGTTACTTCTCCGTGTCTGCACCGTAGCCATTCTCGGAGTATTGGCCTTATCGCCTCCACTAATTCCCGGCTAGCTCCCGGGTTGTTGAGTTGCTCCGACCAGACTTCAAAGAGCCCCTCGCGAGCCATGTCGCGCCACTGCTCAATTTCGCGGGGGTGAGGGTTTGGATTGTCACCCGACTCGAGCGCCTCAATTCGCCTGCGATAAACTTCTGCCAAGACCGCCGCTTCCAAGTCCCAGGGCGGGCTTCCGGCTAGAAGACAAGCACCCGTGTGTGACAGGGTGCGATAGGCCCGTGCTGCCCGAAGGGCTACCACCCGCTGCGGACGTCTTAAAAAGGGGACATTACGCGCGCTCAGGGCATCCGCCCAAATCGGTGCGCCGTAGAGCGCCATTGAGCGGACGACGCCCATGTACAGGCGGCGACACGCCGCGCCGGGTCCCCCTACATTGGGGAGGAGCTTCGAAAGAGCTCCGGCTGCAGCCACCAGCTTTGGGGCCAAGCGCCGGAAGTGCTCTACGAACTTCCACCGGCCGTCGAGGACAAGTCCTAGATACTTCATTGTCGACCCGATGGCGATGGAAGTTCCCCCGACCATGATCGATGCGCCGATGGGTGGCGCGTTTCGAGGCCCATGAAAAGCTAGGGCCTCGGATTTTTCTAAAGCCACCGTTTCTATTATCCTGGCATAACCTTCCGTATTCACATCTGACATCAAAATATCATTTGATACCTTTAATTTTTTTTCAAAACCTTCTTAACACTGTCATTCTGTGGGTTGCTTTTGTTTACCGTTTCTTACCTTTCTCTTATATTTTTTCTTGACATGAGCGTATTTGATGAAATCTTCACACGGTCCTTGCTGTCCAGCGCGTCTCTTGAATTGAGTGAGCAGCCAACGGCGCACGGGAATGACGTGAAACTAAGGCGTAGCTATGTTGGTATTAATTGGTTGTGCTTGGTTTTTGTTATTTTGAGGTCATCACCATGGCCTACTGACTCTGATTGCCTACATCTCTCCTACTACTTACATATGTGTAAAAAAATCCGCGCAAGCCCCTTGGCAACTTGTATCCCCAGACACCAGCACAGTTTGTTTTTGCGATAAACCGCTCTGGACGAAATCGAGAGTGGCAATAAGTACATGTATAAACTTATTAATTACAATTCTAATTAGACATGGGCCGAGTACTCGGTTGATACTCAGTACTCGGCGTACTCAGCGGGTTTTTTGATACTCGTACTTGGCCGAATAACTCGGTTTGAATGCCGAGTATACTTAGTTTAAGAAAAGCAATATATTTAGGTAGATATAATTATAACAACAGTGTTAATCAAAAAGTATTTATTACTAATTTAGAAATTTTTGACCATCAAAATTATGCTAATTAATGAGTAGTAATGAGACAAAATTAAGAGAACAGTAATAAAAATAATCAATATTTAAAATTTAATAAAGGTAAGTTATGATGCAGGAACAAAAGGCTCTCTGCACATTCTGGTAACAGCCTATTCCTCTTTTCTTCGTAGACGTTACCAGCCTCCGAAAACAATCGCTCGCTATACACGGTGCTTGCAGGTGCACATAGAAACACTCTTGCTAAACGTGCTAGCTCTGGATACCTTGTTTGGTGCCCTGTCCACCACTCGAAAGGACTCTTGTTTTTTTCCAGCAAATTTTCTTTTAAATAGCAATCTAATTCTTAAGCAATGGGGCTTTTAGGATCATCGCGCTCTAGCGGCTGGGTGGAAGCTAATTCTTCGCTATCTCAGCCGAGTACTCGTTTGAAAAAAAATTGAGCCGAGTAAAACTCGGTACTCGTTACTCGGCAAAAGTGTTACTCGGCGCATCTCTAATTATCTATCTATACTTATAATAAATCTGTAGAGGTCAATTCTGTACATGAAATATATTTTCAAAATAACTATCAGGTGGTGATTAATGATCGATACTGATGCCAAAAATGCAATCAGTAAAATTTTTGTCTGTCTGTCTGTCTGTATGTTCCATATAGAAACAAAAACTACTCGACGGATTTTAACGAAACTTGGTACAATTATTCTTCATTCTCCTGGGCAGGTTATAGTATACTTTTCATCACGCTACAATCAATAGGAGCAGAGTAGTGAAGGGAAATGTTGGAAAAACGGGAGAAGTTACTCCATTTTTTAAGCTTCCGTCGCGTGTGCAGCCTTAATGGTTAAAGTTACATAGAAATCATGTATGACGGAAATAGTCTTTATAATATTAACCATAAACGCGGGTGACACCGCTGGCACAGCTAGTAATGAATATTAACATACAACTACTTATAATAAAAACTTCCTCCGATTGCAATATTCCAAATTATATTTATTTTTGCGATAAATAAATAATTAATCCTAGGTTTTTCTTACAGCCGACACCTACTTCTGGCGATAAACCTCTTAAAGTGGCTCTTATCACAGATGCACACATTGACCCATTGTATGAAGCTTTCGGCGTAGCTGACTGCGACGAACCGGTCTGCTGCAGAAAGGGACAGTCCCCAAGATCCTATTCTGTTTTATCCCAATCGGATGACGAAGCTCTGCTAAAGAAGAGCCTGGTGCAAGCTAATGGCGAAATTAAGTTGGACTTGAGCATAGCTTCAGAGATCCGTAAACAGAAGACCTCCAACACTGTATCTCAGGGTAAAAGAAACTCAGCACCCGCAGGCTACTGGGGAGACTATAGGAACTGCGATTCGCCTTTGTGGGCACTGGATGATGCTATTGACAACATCTATGAGAATCACAAGGTAAGTAATTGGCCTTTTATTTTGGCGGATCTGATTGCGCTGGGCGTATTGTGTTCGTTGGTATGCAAGAAGCAAGATATTTTTTGCAAAATTTTGGTAATATTCACAATAAACATCAATCAACCAATCCAATAAAATAAGATCTTACTTGGATAATCTTAATTACTCCAAAATTATTCTTTTATGACTATCTATTATTATTATTAATTGCAAGCAATACTAATTAACTTTTTATCACAGATTAGTAAATTGTAAGTACCTACCGACCATCTACGTCATTGGTTACGGTTGGTAAATACAAAATGTATGATGCAATTACATTTCAGTGCATAATTAATTTTAAAAAAATATATTTTTCATTATTCAGTCAGTATTATCCTTAATGTATCTTTTTAATTTATTAGGATATTGACGTAATTTACTACGTTGGTGACACCATCGATCATGGAGTTTGGGAGACATCCTACGAATTGATCAACAATATGAACAGATACGTAGTCGAGAAGATCAGAAAAACGTTCGGAGACGATGTTATAGTAGTGCCAGCTATTGGGAATCATGAGGCTCAACCGACCAATCAGTGAGTATACCTATTTATTTATTTTTTACATTAAGTACATGAACTGCGCTTGAATGCTAGGTTGCGGATATACATACTTGAATAGGAATTTATGTATATCAATGTAGCCATTGATATATATAAATTCCTATTCAAGTCCCTTAGCTATAACGAGTAAGTACATATGAACATGTTCATCACACGAACTTTTGTACACATCAAGCCTGTTATCCCGAGAAGGGTAGGCAGTCTCTTTTATCCTAGCTAACCAGCAGCCATAATACCTACATGTATGGCTGCGGGTATATTGCGGTTTGAATTTTGTAACCAATAGCCAGCGTTGCCAGAATGTTACTTTTGTAACATTTTACGTTACTTTTGGCCCTCCAATGTTACTTCCATGTTACACCACACTCAATGTTACTTTTATGTTACTTTTGAGAATTTCGAACAAAATCGTGTATCGGAACGCATTTATGAATATAATTTTAAGTCATGTTGGCACGCTTGATAGAAAACAACATGGCGTTGTTGGACAGACTGACCATGGACTGACCAACCAATACGATTGTTTGTCAAATCTACTTATTCACTCACTCGTGTGTATTTCTCAATCTTTCATCCCGCTACGTGTGCGAACGTGTGCGAGCGTCGGATTTGTTTGTGGATGTGACGACCGCCTTGAAGGCGGACTTTTTTTCTTTTCAGCGTCAACAGTCGATTATGCGATCAACAACACAATTGTTACTTTTTACTTTTAATAAAGAGTCAAGGAACGTATTTTATTTTCATTAAAAAAAATACCATTATTAACGTATTTTGCCAATTTCCACAAAAAAAAGGCAATGTTACTTTTTCTGACAAAATGTTACTTTTTGATCTGTCTCGTGTAACTTTTGACTATCGGCCACTGGCAGCACTGCCAATAGCTTAAGCGGCCTATTAATCTTCTTTTCTAAATAAATGATATTTTTTATCATTATAAATAAATTATAAAAAATATCATTTATCAATACTATCTACTTAAAAAATCTATTCTAGCGCGCTACACATTAATCGAAATTTCTTATTTGTTATCAGATTTGCCCCATCGACGGTAGTCGGCGACAAACTTAATACAACGTGGTTGTACCAGGGTTTGGTTGACAAATGGGGATTCTATTTACCTGACGATGCTAAGCAGAGCTTACTTGAACAGGGAGATTTCTCACTCTTAGTCAGACCAGGCCTAAGAGTTATATCAATAAACAACAATGTTGCGTACAGAGACAACTGGTAAGTAAATACCTCTATAGGGGACGTGCACGACGACGGTGCTGCCAACTGGTGCCGTCAATGGGAAATTTGTACGCCATGAATACTTGAGATTGATTTTTTATCAAGTAAACAGAATTAGTTTTAATAGTGAAATTTATTATTCTAGTTAGTTATAATGTATTGTTATGTGTCTGGATGCACCAATCACCATCTCCCTAGCTTTATATCCCGTGCTTAAACCATGATTCAGGATTTAGCGAGTTTGGTTATTTACATCGAAGCGAGTGCCTATCTGAAACACACCGTAACCTTTATATAGGGGAACCAGACAAATAGGGATTATGGTAACACATGCATATAGTTGTATGTGCAGGTTTCATCACGTTTTGTCTCAACGTCGAGCTAGTGGTTTAAATACGTTCATAGATTTGAAAATTCCAAAGGTACGTGTTCGCGTCTGAACCCGCACCCCTTGTGTATGAGACGCGTGTTCTTGCTAATGAGCTACCACCTCACTTATTTTTATTATTCCGGATGCACCAATGCTTAAAAAATCGTCTGTAACAAATTTTTTATGGTTATGTGAAAAAGGCCAAAAATAGATAACTACAGTAATAAAATATATTCTGAAATTATATTCCCGTCGTAAACATTAGATATTTTAGTTTGTGCGACAATTTTTCCAGTTCTAAAAGCCTTATTTACTTCGTTTATTTACTCTTTAACTTTCAATACATGGTCCGCCTCTAAGAACTTTTGAAATTTACACATATTTTGGCTACGCTATCGAGCGTTATTTATAATTTTTATCATATAAAAAATAATACAATTTAAGATATAATTTTGTTAACATTATTCACAGTACGATGACAGGTCTGAAGCTTCCTTTACTGTCCGCATAGTGTCTCTTTTGTTGATTTAGTGCTGCCCCCTATAGTTGGTGCACGTTCCCTATACCTACTATAATCAAATATGGTGTCAGTATTGTTAAATTATAAATGTATGTAATTGAAAATAATTACCTAGTACCTACTAATTAATTAGTGTTTTATGTACGTTCCGGCTCTGCAATTTGAGGTTTACGGCATTAAATTGCAGTGCCGGAACGCACAAATATAAACCCATAATATCTACATAATAAACATACTTACGACCGTTCAAAAATGTTCTATGCCTTAATTACCTAACCGATTTATATATGTTTAGGTGGTTGGTGTTCGATCCCTTAGATTCGAAAAAACATTTAGATTGGTTGGTGCAGCAATTGCATAAAGCCGAGTTGGCTGGGGAGAAAGTGCACATCCTGGCTCACATACCCCCTGGTGTGCATGATCTCACCTACACTTGGACCAGGGAATACAACAGGATTGTTAACAGGTAAGAAATTATACTTAGATGAATCCTACACTAATGAATGCAAACTGTCGTTATCTTCTCCCCACAAAAACCTTTAATTTGGAACATTTAAATTTTCTATGATTCATATAAACCTTTGCCATTCTTCATTGCGAACGATTTGTTTCAGATTCTCTGCCACAATCGCAGCGGAATTCAATGGACATACGCACTCGGACGAGTTCAAGCTGTTCTACAACGACGAAGGAGCGCCCATCAATGTGGCGTGGGGCGTGGGCAGCATCACCGCCTACACCAACTACAATTTGAACTACAAAATCGCTACATTTGATAACGAGTTTGTAAGTAAACATGTCGAAGAGAAAATCCTCATGTCTTAGTCAGATAACATCTGCAATCCGAATTTTCACACAACTCTTGGTTTTCCATCCGTCAGTTAAAGGCTAACTCATGCGTTGCTGAAAGTTTGATCACCCATTCGAATTCTAAACATGTAAACCGGTCCCCTAATTGTTATTAGCCGCGTACTGACTTCGCGAGGATTTGAGGTCGTCGTCACAAGATAGTTGGTCTCCGTCAGAATGGTTGCCTATGGCATTGGTTGTGAGACTAGAATAAATAATTGCTATATATTTGCATTTTTTTTTGACCAGCCATTCTGACGTCAATTTGGCTGGTCACTTCGTAGTTCAGCGTAAATTAGCAGAATTTCTTAGTGCTTAGCGGCAATAATTGCTACATAATTACTTCATTTATATATTTCAGTATCTTCTTTATACATCTATTATGTAAGAAGATGTACTATTTATAAAATTTGTCCGGTAAAAGTGCCTGACTAATTGTACAGGCAAAAGTTATTTCCCATGCTTATGAGCTGTTTAGGTTGTGCAGGTCGAACGAAGCTCGACGCGGTTAGTTGTCGCTTAGAATATTACCTACCTATTTGCAGTTTTCTTAACTTTTTAAGGCGTCACACTAAAATAAATTGGATGTTCACGTGGTTTAATGATTGACTACTCTTTGTCCTTCGCTATTGCTATCATAGGCGTACGCAGTTTCTGGTCCAGGAGGGGGGGGGGGGGGGGGGGGGGGCATATTTTTGGTTTAGTGGGGAGCAATACAATATTATTGATAGGTTCTTATAGTAAATAGACCAGCAGGTACCTTGGCACACGAGTTTCAGGGGGGGGGGCATAGCATGATTGCTATAACTGCTTTAGGAATGAGCTCTCGATGCCTCACAATATCATCACAAGTCTATAGAGCGAGAGACGTACGACTGTTGACCCGACCGTTT
The DNA here is from genome assembly GCA_951394215.1 of Glyphodes perspectalis. NCBI lineage: Eukaryota > Metazoa > Arthropoda > Insecta > Lepidoptera > Crambidae > Glyphodes > Glyphodes perspectalis. The sequence goes on from OX596204.1 coordinate 7,695,197, forward strand.
ACCCGGTCACTCTGCGACATACTATATGTATGATTTCTACGTGCCTATATGTTTTAATATAAACATACCAAATGTAGCACATTGCAGGACTCTACAAACTCTATTTCTTTTACAGTATCCGGAAAGGATTGTCAATTACGCGTACAACCTTACAGAAGCCAACCTCACCCCGAACAAGAGGCCACACTGGTTCCTACTTTATGACATGAAGAACAGCTTCGGACTGACTGATTTGTCTGCGCAATCTCTACACAACTTGGTTTATTCGATGGTCACAGACAATCGTCCATTGTTGGACATGTATTCAGCATTCCTTTCAAAACTTAGTGACGTCCGCTGGCCCAACTGCGATAATAACTGTAAAATTGACAGCCTTTGTAGAACAGTTATTACAGTATTGTGGGAGCGGCAAAGGTGTGAAGAACTTAGACAACTGTTCTTTGCATAATGTCTAACATTAATAAAACCATATTAACCTTTATAAATAAATATACTTTATTTTGCATGCCTATTCATTAATCTTTTATTATCAAAGTAAATCCCTTACAATTAGTTAAAAATCTAGTGATCATGTATACTTAACCAGTTAATGTTGGGTTTAAACTTCAAATCTTCACTAGGTATTTTATCAAGCAAAGAGATCTGAAAAGAGAAAAATATTCTTGTTGAACTATATCTAAAATCCAATAAAAATACTTTATATGTTCCATTTTCCTATAAGAATAAAGGAGTTATCAGAACAAAGTAAAATTTGAAATATCAACTAAAAATTTTATTATTACAAACTGTTGAGTTTTACATATTGGATACTAGCTGTGCCCGCGGTTTTACCCGCATTTATGGCTAATGTTATATAGCCTTATAGCCTTTCTCAATAAATGGGCTATCTAACACTGAAATAATTTTTCAAATCGCATCAGTAGTTCCTGAGATTAGCATGTTCAAGCAAACAAGCAAATAAACAAACTCTTCAGCTTTATATTATTAGTATAGATGTAACCGGAAACTAATTTCCATCTAAGAAAAGCCTCTTTCTCCATAGAAATTACCTTGAAATAATTAATTATGTATATTATAATGACCAATATTTTTTTGACCTTAGTTCACAACAAAAAAACTATTCATAAAGAAATTTTCAGAAACTAGACTCTGATAAGGTAGTAACTTACCTGATGTCTTATGAAATGAATTATCCTTTCAATGTTTTCAGCTTTGGTATCTTCAGAGAGTGAATAAAACCGCCTCCATATAGCTGCTGCTAGTACTCTGTCATCACTGAGCCCCTCGTCATAAGATACTAGCGCTGCTTGAAACTGCTCAGATAGCTCTGATACTTGTTTTTTAGCAATGGCTGGATTTGCACCCTAGGAATAAGTACACACCAAATATTTATTTTTATTATATTATTTACTCTATCTGTGTTCCTAGCATTATGTCCAGTGCTTAGATATATAAGCCAGGATTTAGCGAGTCTGGTAATTACATTGAAGTGACTGTTAATATGACCTTTGTAACCCATAGATAGGGGAACCAGACAATTTTTGGATCAAGGTTACAAACCCAAAGTTGTTTGAATATGCAGGTTTCATCACAATGATTTCCCTCACCACCGAGCTAGGGGTATAAATACATTCATAGATTTGAAATATCTAGAGGTACATGCTCTGGTTTGAATCCGCACTCTTTGGTTATGAGGCGCGTGTTCTTACCAACAAAACAATACAAGAATGAAATCTATACCCTAATAAAAGACAATACAACAACTAAAAACAAAAGAATGGCTTACTGCAGAAAATATAAAGACATATGCTAAATAGAGATGAAATTTTAAAAACTTACTTCTAACAGTTTTATTTTATTTCCCACGTCAGCCCATAAAGCTTCTATTAAACAGTTTCTTACAAAATGTCCATCACCCTTCACATACTTTTTTTTGTCATTAGGTGCTTTTGTAACATCTTCTGCCATATACCGTACCATAAGCATCCACACATGGAGCTCTGTGACAGTGAACCACGATACAAAGGTGTCTGGAAGATCTAATTGTTCAAACCATTCATTATAAGCCACTTTGTCTGGTACGCATTCATAGAGAAAATAACCAGTGAGTTTTAGCCGCTGAAATGAAAACCATTAGTTAAAAAATTAACAAAAACCTTGCCTTAATGGGAAATGTGGTCAGAGGGTAGAGTTCTTAGGAATATAAAGGAACGTGACATTGAAAAGTAAATAAATTAAAAACAAAACTCAAAATAATTAAAGATTACCACACGAAACATAACCTAGCTAGACACATTTATTTTATGTGTTACTGTTTTCTCATATATACTTACGGTGCGAGATTGGTCCATCCAGCCAACAGCTTTCATAAATTTCTTTACATAACTGTCTTCCACTGTAACTGTGCCCTGTTCCCTAATGCTTAACACCTTCACTTGCGGAACTGTACGTCTTGCGTAATCATTCATAAATGCATTTCGTCGCAGCCGTAAAAGCTGTAAAATTATAAACTTTTATGTATTCAAAATGTTATAACAAATGTCATGTACCTAGTGAATGCTCTTTAAAAAGAATATAATTGTTGAAAAAGTTTTAAGAAACTAATCATAAAATAAAACGTACACGTACATTATGATTAGGTACCAGACGTCGTAGAAACATTTTTATAACATTTAATTTTAAATCTACTTTAAACAAATATCAACTACAGCTATCTTTAATTCAAGAATGCAAAATCAAATTAATCAAAATATCGTTCTGACGTTTTCATTTCATCCTCATATCTTTTTTTTCTTTTTTGACAGCGAGGAAGGAATGTAGGTCGGTCGACTGACGTCTGTCATTGACCACAACAACAAAACATCTTTTTTACAACACTTGACTGCAGGACGAAGACATGCGCGCTGGCACAATTAGAAAAAGAAAATGGCATATTTCGTATTTATAAAGTGGATAATGCTGTAAATGCAGTTTTTTAGGGAGAAAAACGATGTTCAAGAAATGTGGACAAAAAGTAATAGGTATTTTGTATTTTGTAAAAGTAATAGGTAATCTATAAGGCATTTTGTCGTAATGGTTGGTTTTCGCCGACGACCTTTGATATCCAGCTAGGGTTGGGGTCGTCGGCGAAACCTAATAGCTGGACAGACCAGTTTGGCCGGACGTTTGGGTAAAAAGGCCGGACACCCCCCATCATTGACGGACTGCGAGATAGACCGATAGTCGACTCGCCTACGCTCGGCACTCGCTTATTTGCGAAATGTAAAAAGCCTAACAAAAGCCGGACACCGTATATTTTGGCTGGATACGCAATCAAAAAGCCTAACTATGTCTGGCTTTATCCGGACGCCTGGCAACTGTCCGGCAATATTCAATCTATAATTCTTTACTCTATGGTAGTTTTCCATCATCCGTCCGTCGTAGTCCACTCCACATTGTATTGTCTATAGTAATTTTAGGTTACATAATTTCGGGCGGCCGCTGAATTTCATCGCCCAAGTGCTCCAGATATCGAAAATGTTCGGGGCTGTAAGTAGGGTCGGAAGCGGCTTTTTGGCCGCTAAAACGGTTGCCGAAAAAGCCCTCTCAGAATGTGGAAAAGTTGCTGCAGTATCTGCCACCAACAAGAGAGACTATGCTGCGAAAGCCGCAGGCAAAGGGCAAGGTAAGGTGGTTGCTGTTATCGGTGCCGTTGTCGACGTACAATTCGAGGATAATCTTCCACCCATCCTAAATGCCCTTGAAGTGCAAAATCGCCAGCCCCGGCTTGTGCTGGAGGTGGCACAGCACTTGGGAGAGAACACCGTCCGTACCATCGCTATGGACGGTACCGAGGGTTTGGTGCGCGGCCAGCCCGTGCACGACTCTGGCTCGCCCATCCGTATCCCCGTGGGCGTAGAGACTCTTGGCCGCATCATCAACGTGATCGGCGAACCTATCGACGAGCGCGGCCCTATCCCCACCGACAAGACGGCCGCCATCCACGCCGAGGCGCCCGAGTTCGTGGACATGTCTGTGCAGCAAGAGATCCTGGTCACCGGCATCAAGGTCGTGGACCTGCTGGCCCCCTACGCCAAGGGAGGCAAGATCGGCCTCTTCGGCGGTGCCGGCGTCGGCAAGACTGTGCTTATCATGGAGCTGATCAACAATGTCGCTAAAGCTCACGGTGGTTACTCCGTGTTCGCTGGAGTGGGCGAGCGCACCCGCGAGGGTAACGACTTGTACCATGAGATGATTGAGTCTGGAGTCATCTCTCTGAAAGACAAGACCTCCAAAGTGGCTCTTGTATATGGTCAGATGAACGAGCCCCCAGGCGCGCGTGCTCGTGTCGCTCTCACTGGCTTAACTGTCGCCGAGTACTTCCGTGACCAGGAAGGACAGGATGTGCTGCTTTTCATCGACAACATTTTCCGTTTTACCCAGGCTGGTTCTGAGGTGTCGGCCTTGTTGGGTCGTATTCCATCTGCAGTAGGTTATCAGCCTACATTGGCCACTGACATGGGTACCATGCAGGAGCGTATTACCACCACCAAAAAAGGCTCCATCACCTCTGTGCAGGCTATCTATGTGCCAGCTGACGACTTGACTGACCCTGCCCCTGCCACTACCTTCGCTCACTTGGATGCCACTACTGTGCTGTCCCGAGCCATTGCTGAGCTGGGTATCTACCCTGCTGTGGACCCTCTTGACTCCACCTCACGTATCATGGACCCCAACATCATTGGTGCTGAGCACTACAATGTTGCACGTGGCGTTCAGAAGATTCTGCAGGACTACAAGTCTCTCCAGGATATCATTGCCATCCTGGGTATGGATGAGTTGTCTGAGGAAGACAAGCTGACCGTCGCCCGTGCCCGCAAGATTCAGAGGTTCTTGTCCCAGCCTTTCCAGGTGGCTGAGGTATTCACTGGACACGCTGGCAAGCTTGTGCCCCTGGAGCAGACCATCAAGGGCTTCTCCCAAATTCTACATGGCGAGTATGATCATCTACCAGAGGTTGCCTTCTACATGGTGGGACCGATTGAGGAAGTTGTTGCTAAGGCTGATACACTCGCCAAGAATGCTTAATTGTTATTGGGAAGGATGAGCACATGATTGTATTTCGTAATAAAGTTTAGTGTTACTGATAACCGATTTCTAATTTATTTATTTACCTGGTTCTTGGTTTTTTTCAGTCCTAATAATGCTTTTATGATTATTATGTAATTCATACTAGAATATTCCTATAAGAATTTTGCCTTGTGATATAATTTTCTGTTATGTAATAAAATGAACTAGTTTTTAGAGTATGTAGGGCTAAAATCTCGAAAGTAAATTTTCTATGTTTATTTAAAGCACAGACTACATGCTTTAAAATTTTACACTAGTAAAAAGTGAATTTTTGTCTGTACTTTAAATAAACATAGAAAATTTACCATCGAGATTCTATCCCTACTCTAAAAACTAAAATAAAAAATAAAGTAAAAATTTACTTTTTACTATGTAGTGTAAAAAAAGAAGGACTCCGCGCTACAAACTAGAAGTTGCAGCTCCTCAGGTACTCCTACTTGACACGCAACTTACGTCATACATTGACATAATAAGTGCTCCGACAGATATCTGATATCTGGTATCCTTAGGTGTCTCACTCACACATGCATAAAAATGGCTTCACGCTATAGTATGACAGCGTGGAGTCCCTTCTTTTTTTTACTAGTCTGTGATTTAAAGCACTATTTTCTATTACATAAATTTTGATGATGATGATAAAGCATTTCTTAAGCTCACATAGTAGGTTGCTTTAAAGTGGTCTGCTGATGCTAAAATAGTTTTAACCTTTCGTTCTAAGCCTAACTGATTTAAATAGGAATCTAGGGGCTAGGACACTAGTATCATCATACCTACCTACTACCATAACATGTCATGTGTGAATGTCACTTGGAAGGACCTTATCTGACCTTCTTAGATATGAGACAAATTGGATCATGTTTACACATCCTCAGTTATTTCGTATGTAGGTACCTATGTACAGGTTTACTCAAGATGGCTTATTTATTTCATTTATTCCCGGTCGTCCCCACTGGGGACGAGCAGTGGCGGATTTACAGTCTTGGCCCGCCCTAGGCCCCAGGCCATAACTCTCAGTACTAAAGCGTCATCACTTAATTTTTATTACGATTGGCCGCCCTAGGCCCGGGCCTACTGGGCCTTAGGGTAAATTCGCCACTGGGGACGAGCGGGAAAAGAAGTTTCGTTCGTCCCCAGTAGTGACGATTGGACCTAGATATTCCCAGCGTCAAGTAAATGACGATGACAAAAGTCGAATTTGTACCACTTGCCTATTTAGGTATGTACGTACGTCTTTTCTATTAATAAGTAGGTAGATGTGATAGTTTCTTAGTAAAAATATTTTGACTATCGCGGGTTATTCAGCTTCGACTGGACGTAGGTTAATATTTTGTCAGTGAGGAATCACTGGTGTATTCTGGAATCTGAAGTTACGCGCTCAAATCAGGTACTTTCGAATGCTTGATGTGCCCCGCTACTACGGATACAACGGACGATAAAGAAAATCCACTCACTCTGCAGCTTTACTGATTTTTATCCATTTCGATGACTACTGCACGAACCTAATTTTTATAGAGATGGGAGGAAAATAATGTCAAATCTTATATTTAAAGGACGTCACATACAAGAGATTTTTGGATTTTTCAAATAACGTTAATCCTATGTCGCTTTATTTTAATTCATACAATGTATGAGTTCTGGCCAGCAATCCGTTAGGTACCATTTTCTCTACTTGACTAAATTAATCTCGTCAAAATATCTGTAAGTGAGATATTTTTTGGGATTGTAGCAATACTTTTTATGGTCAATTGCGCACCTTTCTTGAAATTTTCAATACTTTTGTGGTTCAATGGGTGTTCCAAGTTAAATAATTAACAAAAAAAAATAGGTAGTAAAATGGATTTTTAGAAACTTATTGTACTTAAGTAAATATGGCTTTAATCTTCTTATGTTTAATTCGCAGGTAACCGGTTTCATTTATTTTTTAATTATAAGAAAGATAGCAGGCCTGCAATAACAGGTGACAGTAATCCTCCTGATCTACAACGTCTGAGGGCCCCCGAATGAGGACTAAAATTGCACAGCAAGCACCGTCTCTACGCCTACGCCCCTGGTTATAGTATCAATCAATCAAACAAGTTTTCTTAAGAAGAATACATTGGTATTTATTTATTATCCAACTAACTAACTTAATAAACTATTTTATATACACATAAAACAAATTTGTATTCAATGAAACATGTACAAAATTAAACAATTGTATCCTCACGGAGACGTTACGACCATTGAACCAAAACTATCACTATGTAATAAAACTAAAATGGTCTTGATATTAGACATCAAAGCAGGCAAAGCATGGTAATATCATTTAATTCCTGTCTCCGTCTGCGCCATTTTTGACCCATTATAAGCAACTTATTTTAATCGTCATTTATATACTTATATCACTGTATCTCACGAAAAATAGCCAGAATGGTGACGATAAATAGTTTTAATTCGATTGATCAAATATTTAGACGTAATAATAATATTCGACCCTAGCTACATTATAGCAAATCGAAACATGAAAAACGTGGTATACTGCTTAATAACTTAATAGCCACATAGAAATAATTTATTTAGCAATGAGTTATTGCAATGAGTGGACAAGGAGCCTTTTGGCACAGGACTGAATGATAATATTACACTTAGAACATGTCCGCAGAAACTACTTTGTCTTTTTTGAGATAGCTGGTCTAAGGCAATTTGGATATTTATAATAAACCCGTTAGTGTTACGTGGTATCAGGAACATTTTGTATAGTTTCTTTATCTGTTATAAGCTCTTTAGCATCACTAACCGGATGACAAGCATCGGATTGTATTCTTTTTTCATTTGAAATACTTTCTTTGCTTAATTCGTCAATGTTTATTGGGCAACTTTCGGTAGGTTCGCGGCTATCATCAATATTGTCATGCTCATCTACGGCATTTGTTACATTATTGTTAAGTGGATTTGAAGATGTACTATGTGATTTGACTTTTTCATTGCTTTTTGCATTCGTGTCTGTCACATTTCGCGAAATTGTTTCAACTTTAGGAACTTTTACTACCACTACTTGATCTGATGATTTTTCTTCACTTGATGAAGAACACTTAGAGGGGTCTTTTAATTTAATAGTTTGAAACTTTAATGGATTGTTTGGCACTGGTGTTCCATCTTTATTTCTATTGATAGGCTTAATCACTAAAATTTTAGTTTTCATACCAGCTTTTTTAAAATCAGTAATGTTTTTATTTATGATGGGATTTTTAATCAGGTCTAGGCTTTGACGACGAAATTTAATAGGTACTACTGCAGGAATATTTGGTTTAATGACATCATTTGAATTACTATTTGACACAATTTGGTCCTTATTCGAGTCCTCTATTGAATTTTGCGTTACCCTAGGTACTCCACTTTCGGTATCTTTAGCAACTTCTTCGGTACCACCTTTATTTTCTATCATTTCTTTTTGTGGACTAGGTGCATCTTTTGTATCTTCAGGTGGATCCTTTTTGGGTGAACTTTTTTCTGTTCTAGATACAATTTTTGGTATCATCGGCCTGACAAAAATACTTGAAGGACGAGGGTCTTTTTGTGCAACATAGATGAAGCTTGTGTTTTTAATATGAGCAGCTGAACACTCTACTGCCTTTTTCGAAAGTGTAGCCAATGCTCCACAACAATCTTTATTTATAATTTCATAATAATTAAGACTTTCTTGCTGGGGGGTCTTTTTCTTATTTTGGGTAGATTTTGTATTTGTTGTAGAAGCTTGTGAATCCCTGTAGCCCTGTGCTTCCATTTTTAACAAATTTGATAAATCATACTCGAAATCTTCATTTTTCCGTTTAGTTTTTTTCCGAACTGGCCTCCGAGATGCTACTGAAGGAGTAATTCCAGTGTGACGCTTCGATATTTTTTCATCAATATCGTCCATGTCAGATGAATTTTCCTCAAAAGTTTTGGACATCGAAGACGAGTCCTCCATAGTAATAGAATTGTTGTCTTTATCCAGTGAATTTAGATCATCATCCTCATCTGAAATTGAAAAATAAACATTAAACATACCTAATTTATATTGCGAATACATAACATACTATAAAAATTTATAATATGCTTAAATGTTACAAAGCAAATCAATGTTTATATTTACCATTTACTATAGATTCTCTTTTTCGTTTTCCTGAACCTTTATTCGAAAATATTTTTCTTTTTCTAGATCCAAGTTCTATACGCGTGCTACTTGATGAGCTATCGTCGGAGAGTCGACTGGAATCACTTGAACATCTGCTTTGCCTTCTAGAGTCCGGGCTGGCATCATTGGATTTGGGCAACTCATCCACATTTTCCGACAATTCTGTAGCCTCATTTCCATCTATAGCTTTAACTGTGCTGAAGTAGAAATCTATATCGCCCTTCAGTTTATGAACCACTTTGAGATGTTCGGGGAGTTTAGAGAAATAGTATGTTTTAAAGTTGCATAATTTGCAAGCATAACGCATCCATTTGTAGTGTCCTGCCATATGATCGTAGAGTTCTTGAACAGAATTATGTTGAATGTCACATTTTTTACAAAGCAATGTGTTTACTTCTATATCTGGTTGTATCCTTTGCCTAAATGCAGTCAAATTACTTTTTTCAGCTTGGTGAGCAAAAGGTAATTTAAGTGTGATTTGAGATTTCTCCTGCTGCAACATACTATCAATTGATATCTCTGGTGATTCGGTGATGGTATCATTGGATTTCTCATCATCTTCTAAGGTTTCTATTATTTGACTATCTTGATTTACAGTGTCAGTCTGTTTTTCAGTCTCTTTTTCAACATTATCTTTCAAAGGTTTGGGTGCAATTGAAATTTCGTCATTAGATGTTTTGTCATCTGTAAAAAAGAAAAAGATATTAATGCATAGCGTAAAAATGTAAAATGAAGTTAACCTATTAGGCTATTTTACAAAAAAAAATGTATTAGTCCATTATTGAGATTACAAAAATATATTGCTTACGTATTTTTTTCTTTGTTTAGCATACTAAAATTATGAAGATACAGCGCGTTAAAGTACCGCGTGATGTTACTAGGTGCGTAAAATTTTACCATCCAAGTGACGTAAATCGCCCCATTTCGGAACTTTTAAGCGCTGTATCTTTGTGATTTTTTGATTATTAGATAAAGAAAAAAAATACGTATTCAATATTTATTTAAGATCATCCAACTTACGAACTACAAAAAAAAATTATAATACCCCATTAGTCAAGCCAAACCAAAAAAAAAATATTTTCATTCAGAAGATAATCAACATAAATTTAAACAATGTGATGGTAATTTACAATTGGGTAATTGGGTCAAGCTAACATTTGCAATATTTTCGACAAAACGTCGTAAATATAGTTGTTCATTGTTGTAGAAGAATGACCAATAATAATTAAATGGTTTCGACCATTGGTGCACTCGTGATGCATGCGCATAAGTGAATCTACTGCTGCTGTTGCGTAGGAAAAAAATTCGATAAATTAAAAATATAAGAATTTCCTATATCGTCGGTCAAGATGTGATAGCTCGTACATGCTTACTTGTTAGTTAAGAGCATCTAGACCGATGATATAGGATGATATGCAGTTTCTGCATTGAGAATCTGTCGTCCAAAGAAGATTGTTTAAGAATTATTTCATATGTGTATACCTAAATGAATATTATATGAGTTTGAGACGAGACATTTCATAAGATATCTACGATTCCCAATTCAGACGGTACAAGCTTTAACAGTCGGAATAAACGAGGTAGTCACCGTGTGCGTCGACAGGCAGGGCGGGTGAGGCGGGCGCGGCGGGGGCGGCGGGGGTGGCGGGCGGCGCGGGCGCGGCGGGCCCCTTGTGGTAGTCCTTGCGGATCTGTATCTCGATGCGCTTGGCGTCGGGGCGGCGCGGCGCGAGCGCGCGCGAGCGCGGCTGGCACGTGTGCGCGTGCGCCGCGAGCGCCGCGCGCCGCTCGAACGTACGCCCGCACCCGAAGCAGCGCGGTAGGCTGCCGTCGCCCTCCACGTTGTCCATCCATGCCTGCCACACGATAATTTATATTATAAACTTCATGGTCGTACGCCGCTTTTGGTCATACGATATTATTGATAGGTTCATATAGTAAATAGACCAGCCGGTGTGCCAAGGGCACACGAGGCACGAGGAGGCAGTTGCCTTCCCCTGCGCCCCCTTGCATCGTTCTGTCGAAAGTTATTGGCCCGTCGTAGTCCAACAAAGTGTTGTTTTTACTATGAGCTTTAATCAAGTTTAAAAGTGATACCTAGACATTATAGGTGTTGAAAATGGAGGCGTGACGGAGGTGCGAATGAGAGCACCCAAAAGAGACAAAATCTGAGAAAATTCAAATTGTCCTCATATTCTAGACCAGAATACAGATCGTCGATCGTCTGGCATTATCGAGACCGCCTTAATGATAAAATAATATACATAGTTTTAGTTTCTGATGCGAAAGAGACCTACAGACAAACATAAATCGAACCTGATTCTCCTGATCCAATCTTTCTTCTTCACTGATCTTCTGCGTAACAGGTTTCATGTTCTTGCGTTTCTCATAGAACGCTGGTGGATTATTCATTTTGAATGCTTTTGCTTGAATTGATTCCCTAAGCCTTCTGATCTGAGCTGCAGTTTTACTGTGAAATTAAAAAATGTAAGAAATAAGTAAATTGTATAATGTAAAAAGTAGAAGTGTCAAAACACTCCATTTTATAATTATTACACTTTTCACTAATTACTATTAATTGGTAATTGCTTTTTAGTATATTTTTACATTTAATTCAATAATATAATATAATAAAAAGCAATTATTTGACAATGTTTTTCAGGAATGGAGCCTTTATGGCAATTATAAAAAACATACCGGTGCACTTTAAAGAGATGTCTGTACACACTCCATGACGTAGAAAATATCTCGAGGCAGTCAGGGCATGGATAGACTAGTCGGCTGTCTACATGTTTATACTTCATGTGGAATTTCAGTGTTTTTTGAGTGGAGAAGTTCTGATCACCTGAAAATATTATAGTAATAGCAGTAGAAAATAATAGTAAAACATAGATTTATCCTTTTATAATTGAAAGAAGTAGGTGTTCATTCTATTCATTAGGCAGAAGGTAAGTATAATAATAATAAAAAATAAAAAAGGTAAATATTTGGATAAAAAAGGGCAAATTCAATTTGGGATAATTGCGGTGACTTTATTATCCCATATAAAAAAATCATTAGAATGAAAATTATAATAAAATTAAAGAACCAAAGATAGATAGATAATCAGAAGGAAATATAAGAATTCTAAAATCTTATCTAAATTATGATAGATTCATGTGCACATGAACCAATTGGTCACATTAGTTTCTTTATTTGTTGGAGGAACATAGAGCTTTCATAATACATATTTAATACCTAAGAATGTTACATTTAGGTGTAAGTACTTACAAATTTTACATTTTAAGTCATCAGAAACTTCATCATCATCATCACTAATTTGTATAACACTATCTGTATCTGATGGAAGAGAAGTTTGGATCTTGAAATTCCCATCACTTTGCAATACAGCCTTGTCTTTTGAAAGTATAACATCAAGTTCTCGCACCTGTATTTTTATAAAATAATCTTAATTTTATAAGTTATTAAGAGTCAATTAATAATACTTCAGTAAATTTAAATAAAGTAAAAAGAATCAAAACAATTACTAATTGACAAGCATACACAGTATTAGGAAAAGAGTAAACTTTGTAAATTACAAATATATACTTTGTAAAGTAAAACCAGAAACATACCTGAATCTTCATTTTGTCTTGCTTTTCTTCTGAGTTATTAACATTTTGAAAGACAGCTACAGACGTGTTTGGTATTTTTTGTAAAGTCACACTTTGGTTGTCATACTTATTCTCATTTACCCCTTTGTTTTTAACAATTTTTTCAATAATGGTTGTCAAGTCCTTTGTCAATGGAATTCGACAATCATTTTCATCCACTTCAACATTTTCAGTTCCATTTTTATCAAGTAAGGTTTCTAAATATGTCTCCTCCAATTTTTTAATTGTCAACATTTCATTTACCTGTAATCATGAAATAAAAAGAAGTACATATAATATTGAATTTAAATTGAACATTAAAAAGAATGTAAATTCATAATTTTAAAAAATTATACCGCAGAATTTGTTTTGAAGTGACCATGTTGTGTAGAATTGAACTTTTCTTTACAATAAATCCGTTTATGTGATATAAAATTTGCCAAACTTCTAAATATATTGCGGCATACTTTACACTCATATAATAAATCACATTCATTGGATAGCAAGCCCTTGAGCTGGAAAAATTAATAAAATGTTATAATACACAATAAATCAAATATTATGAATGTTTGTTATGTAAGCATGGTGAATAACAGTAAAATTTTTAAGTATACTGAATTAAACTTACCTCTTCAGTGGCCAAATCAAATATTTTTCTTGCTTGAGCAAACCCTGTAATACTTGTTAGTATAGGTTTCCTAAGTATAGAAAAGTCAACATCTTCATTTTCTTCATTACCTTGAACTATACTTTTGTTGCTTTTATTTTTGTCCTCTTTACCTTTGGTCTTAGTGTGAATCTTATTTCCTGCCATGTTTAAATCTATGAAAAATTTTAATAGTTTTACTATTATGATTGATCAGTATGATAGAGAATAATAATATCCATTGGATCGTTTCGTTTCCGTATTATGTCGGTCAGAGTCGAGGATTCAAATGATAATAATAACAATAGAACTCGCACTCTTTATGAGCCGTACGTTTATTATCTCTAGATACAGGTAAAATAATACTAGCCTGTATCTATGAATCAAGCATGGTATATTCATATACCTACCAAGATGCTCAGTCTCTCCCTCAAATTTCATCGATAAGTTAACTTCTGGAACACTACTTATATCTCTAACAGTCTTTTCAATACATAATAAAAACGAAACACCTAAATAAACACTCCTACTTACATGGTAATTCCCACAATCGCCAACATGAAAATCTTGGTTTTCCGACAATCGCACCTCCATCACGCCTCCATTTTCAACAAATGAATATCACCCATAGTACGTAAACGTAGTTTGATAGATACTGGCAACTAGAACGTAAATGTTACGTTTATTTTTTTATTGATAATATTTTTTTGGACACTATTTAATTAGAATAATATCAAATATATTATGGCTTATAAAAAAAAAAACCATTGAATATGTTTGTAACATAAAATATTATTATAAAATATTATTTTTGAAAAACATTTTTTTATGGTATTACAAAGCAAAGTGTACACAAATGACTTAAAAGTCCCCTTTGACAATCAGCTATTTCTATTCCATTGAAACGGGGGAGGGTTAGGGATACAATTAATCGGTAACAATAGTAAGGCTGAATTATTTATGTAAAAAAAGCTGATTTCACACATTTCGGATCTATATATAGGTATGAGTTACATACCTACATATAGATCCGAAATGTGTTTTTACATATAATTACACTTTTACAGTCTGCATAATTATAAAAATCACGTTTATCAATAAATATTTAATGTATACACTTTAAATAACTTTTCTCAGTTAATATACCAATTAAATGGATAGTAAATGGAGTGCAAACTAGTATATTATATACCTTCTTTAACGATAAATTATTTAAAAAATCATGGCCTTGGCTGCTTCTGTATACCGTTCCCTTCGTGTTCATATCCTTAAATCAAAAGTGACAGCTCTGGTGACGTAAATTTGACGTTTTGTAAATTCGCCGACTGGCTGGGTTGTTTTGTCACCGGGATTTTCTCATTTTCTGATAAATTTTGAATTTCTTTTAACTAAATTTAAAACATTAAAGTAACGCATTTATTTGTTTGCTTTAGCTCTTAGTGAGTATGACCGTTTTATTACATTGGATTAGTTTCCTGCATGCAACCACGAAAATATCCTAATCCTTTTTCTGTTGATCTGAGATCCTAATAATAAAATTGTTTTATATAAGATTAAAAAAAAAATTGGCTTTGGATGTTCCGAGAGTTGTATGAAGTTTTTATGGTTTAGTAAATGTCCTTTTAATTACATTTTCTTTCACAATCTTTACATACAGCATTGTCTTTGGCTAATGAACCTGTGCTATTCTATTTATTTTAAAGAAAGACACTTTTTTTAGTACCTCATTAAAATGGCATCTGGCGAGACCCAAACGATGGAATACCAACAGAGGAGATGGCAGCATATAAGAAAGTTATTAGAGAGATCAGGTCCATTTTGTCACCCAGACTTTGAGCCATCGGCTGAGATATTGGATTTTATCATGAATTCCTGCAAAGTGCTAGTAGTAGGTGCTGGGGGTTTAGGATGTGAGTTATTAAAGGATCTTGCTTTGATGGGATTCCAGAAAATTCATATAGTTGATATGGACACCATAGAACTGTCAAATTTAAATAGGCAGTTTTTATTTAGAAAAAATGATATTGGTTTATCTAAAGCTAAATGTGCTGTTGAGTTTGTGAATAAAAGGTATGATTTTTTCAACATCTGTTTAATTATCAACATATTGCTTTATATTTTCTGTGAATTTAGTGACATAATTGCTTGAATGAAATAGTAAAGTACTTCTTTTTAGATTTGGTATAATCTAATTTTTCATATAAAACTTAAATTTTGTATCAATAGCTAATAAATATCACAATTTTATAAAATATTGTAGAATTCCTGGATGTGAGGCAGTAAGTCACCATTGTGCTATTCAAGATCTTGACGAAGGATTCTATAGACAATTTCACATTGTGGTCTGTGGACTGGATTCTATAGTCGCAAGACGTTGGCTCAATGGCATGCTTATGTCTTTATTACAATACAATGATGATGGTTAGTATTTTTATTATTGTAGGGCGGGCATACATCAAGACTTATTTCCAAATGAATCATTAGTTTTGAATTATTAAATAATGTAATTTTGATGTAAAAATTGTGAATATATTAAAAATTATCAACAAATGAGGCTATAATATAGAAGAAATATCAAGAGAATATGAACTTGTAATAATAAATTTTAACAATCCAATATGGTCTTATAATAAATTATTATTACATGTATAGACTTTTAACTAGCACAAAGTATTCCTTAACTTGTTATATTAAAAGTCCTCTTTTTTCTCTCTATTAAAGGAAGCCTGGATCAAAGCAGTGTGATACCGCTGGTAGATGGAGGCACAGAGGGTTTCAAAGGAAATGCAAGAGTCATCCTTCCTGGCATGAGTGCATGCATTGAATGCACTTTGGACCTCTATCCACCACAGAAGACTTTTCCTCTGTGCACTATTGCTAATACTCCAAGGTATCAAACATTCAGATCTTTAATGTCATCATTCTTCGGAAAATAAGTATTTCTTTTCATATTTTTTTTTATATTATATTATGTAACAATTAATATAGTCCACTTTTATAATTTCTTTTAGACTGCCTGAACATTGTGTAGAGTATGTAAAAGTATTACAGTGGGCCAAGGAAAATCCTTGGGGCCCAGCCACAACATTGGATGGTGATGATCCTCAACATGTTGGATGGGTGTTGGAAAAGGCACAGGAAAGGGCTATAAAGCATGGCATTACCAATGTTACATATCGCCTGACGCAAGGCGTACTCAAGAATATTATACCAGCTGTAGCTAGCACAAATGCTGCTATTGCGGCTGCTTGTGCCACTGAGGTAAACACAATGAAATAACTAACTAAAATGGCGCAGCGACCCAAAGTGAGTCTTGGCCTCTGATAATAAGAGCTTCCACCTATGTCTGTCCTGTGCTATCTCCTGCCAGTCATCCACCCGAAGCTCATGCAGGTCCTAAACACAATGAAATAAAATATCTAAACTAATTATAATTCAGGGTGAAGGGTCATAATACATCAATTGCTTATTACCTATCACTTGGTCTTAGTCTAGCTAGACTATAATAAGTACTGTGAATTGACCTCAAATGCATTGTCAAAGTACCAGATGTAAAAAAATATTTTTATTTATTTATATCGCCAAGCCCGCAATCATCAAAGGGGTAGGCATAGTTAGTCAAAAAGTTGATTTCTTACATAAAATTTGAATTTATGTATCCATTTTTATTTTTTTCAGGTGTTTAAACTGGCCACTTCTTGTTGTACAAATATGAACAATTACATGGTGCTGAACATGGCTGACGGAGTCTACACATACACGTTCAACGCGGAGCGTCGCGTCGACTGCGTGGCGTGCAGCAACAACACGCGCGTGCTCGAGGTCGACTCTGACGCCACGCTGCAAACCATCTACGACAAGCTCTGTGAAGACCAGTCCTACATGATGAAAAGCCCTGGTAAGTGAAGTGTTCAGTCCCGAGCTGCCTAAATTGACTGCTGTTAACGATACGTAGCAGACACAACACAGATGTAAGCATGTCAACAAAATCCAAGAAGGCTAGTTAAAAAAGCTACAATGGGCAATTGCTTGAAAAAAAAAGAAACAACAGGTAACACTTAACATATTTGTCCTTAGTAGTACAGATTGAATTGAAACTGGTCCGTTATTGTTACCAACTTTTTGATTTTTACCAAATTTTCGATTACTTTCTGAAATAATTTAGGCTAAAAAAAAAATTATAGTCTACTGTTGAGATTACAAAAAAATATTGCTTACGTTTTTTTTCTTTTTTTTAACTAACTAAAAATTATGAACATACAGCGCGTTAAAGTACCGCGTGACATCACTAGGTGTGTAAAATTTTATCGTCGAAGTGACGGTAAAGCGCGTAAATTTCAGATCTTTAAAGCGCTGTATCTTTGTCATTTTTCGAGTATCAGATAAAGCAAAAAATATGTATTAAATTTTTTTGATAATTCAACATACGGAATAAAAAAATTCTTTAAGGATAATACCCTGTTCTGCTCATTTGGAATTAGCAGAACATGATGTGAATTTATCAGGTCGCTCTTTAACTTTATTTCTTGTTTATGTTACAGGCGTCACAACAGTTATAAATGGCCGCAACAAAACATTATACATGTCTTCAATAAAGAGCATTGAAGAAAGAACAAGAGATAATTTAAAGAAAAAAATAACAGAGTTAGGTTTATTCAATGGAGCAGATATCTTGGTTGCAGATGTCACCACACCAAACACTGTCACTATAAAATTAAAATTTTGTGATAATACAGATGTTGAGATGTCTCGATAATAAAGTAACTTTTTTAATGATTAGATTCCAAATAGGTACTTCCAATATTGGAATCCATTATGGGGGAAAAATATAATGATCATTTAGACACTTGTTTTATTACTACCCAGCAACTTTATTATTAATTTTCATATTATTTCATAAATTAATTATGAAAAAATTTATTAATGAGAAAACCTGGTAATTTTCAAGCCTAAGTAATATTAATGGAATCAAAATAAACGTTACTGCTTTATCTTGCTTTGTTTTTCTTAATATTTACTTAATATCACGCCCGTAATCCTCGAAGGCAGAGTCAAAAAGGCAGCTCCCTCAACCGCATTTGGCCAAAAAATACGCAATCACATACCTAAAACCCAATTTAATATTAGTCGTCTATTACGACAGTTGGCACATTGTTTTTAATTCTTAGACCATTATGGGTCATAATCCACTTTCCTAATAATAATGATTATTGCTATTAAAAATCTCCGTATTTAAAGACTACTATCTTCCCAAAAATATCTTAAATAATTTAATAGAAATCTTTCTAGAAAAAGAAAAATATTATGTGAATTATGGTATCAAAACTGGTATAATATCCAGAATTTAAACGAAGTTAATTAAATTGACTACGATTTTTAATCCATTTAATCTTCTTTTAAAGTAGCGGTAAACTTCCAACCAGTGGTCCTCAGACTACTGGTGGACCGCAAGGCCTAATGTTTGATCCGTGAAAAAGCTAGAATGTTTAATAAATTTAAATTATGTATTAATGAAAATATTTTTAAAATTTACATGTCTACATAGATTGCAGCCATGTGGTCCATGCTAACAATAATGCTAAATTAAATGTGGTCCCTAAATACTTCGTCCGGGAACCTTTGAATTAAAGGTTAAAAGAAAAGTAAAGACTTATTACTACGTTACGAAATACATACTATTACATATAACTATTACTATTACAACCTTGGATTTTTAATAAAATTGCTAATTAATGGTTTAATATAGATAATGCGGTATGTATCACCGGGTTTAATACATTAGATTGTCTGTGAAAATCAAATATCCACAGAGTAGGTTGATATTTGTCTATGCGCGTTATCTGACGTGGTTTGTCGAAGTGTCGGCCGATTTGTCGACAACAGGGAAAGGTGAATAACCAAAAATACAATTTAAATTCAAAAGAAAGCATAACAAAAATAACAATGTTGGACAGTTTATTTGACGATGTTAAACGCATGAACAAGCGACAGGTAAGCTTCATTGAGGTTTGACTTTGTTAAGAGGTAGTCTTAGCCGGTTATTTTTTCATGTATTTTTCCTTACTTTCCAGTTCATCTACCAAGTTTTAAGTTTTGGTATGATAGTGTCTTCCGCTCTTATGATATGGAAAGGATTAATGGTTGTAACTGGCAGCGAAAGCCCCATAGTGGTGGTTCTGTCAGGTAGTATGGAGCCAGCATTTCACAGAGGAGATCTTCTGTTCCTCACTAACTATCCCGAAGAACCTGTGCGTGTGGGAGAGATTGTCGTCTTCAAAGTCGAGGGAAGAGATATTCCAATTGTTCATAGAGTCCTAAAACTTCACGAAAAGTAAGAATTATTGACTTTTTCATTATATCTATACACTTTATCATTTAGGCTAAGCTATTCTCTGACCGATTTTTTTTTAATGAACTAATACTGTTTGAATTAAAGTTAGAAAATATATGGACTTTTAATTAAAACACATGTATATAGTATATAGTAGTAGTAGAACTTAACGCCTACCTTGATATCCTTCTTAGATATCAAAAGGCAACTAATTTAGAAGAGGCAGTCAAAAATCATTTCTATTTTTTAATTAAAGTATGTATGCTTTTTATTTTCAGAAACAATGGCACAGTAAAGTTTTTGACCAAAGGTGACAATAACAGTGTTGATGATCGGGGCTTATATGCACAAGGACAGTTGTGGCTTACCAAAAAGGATGTAGTTGGACGGGCCAGAGGATTTTTGCCTTACGTGGGGATGGTTACCATATATATGAATGAATATCCAAAGTTTAAGGTATTATAGGCTTTGCACTTAATCCACTTATTTCTATGTTTATTGATAAATGTAGCTCAAGTATATGTGTGGCAATGTAGCAGCTTAAATTATTGTAAATATAAAGAAAATTTTTTTTTTCAGGGATTAAGAAATAATTATATGCATTTTGTGTAATAATCACTATTTTGTTTATGAATACCGAGTTTTTCCTATATGTAATTGTTGAGAATTTACAAATATCTCCATCAAAATACTGTTTACAATAAAAGTCTAAATAATAATTTGACAGTTTGTCACTTGCTGCCCAAATATAAATTTATCTTTATTATAAATTGTTGTTTTAAAAAATGTTTTATTATGTTTCAGTTTGCGGTTCTAGCATGCCTAGCAATTTATGTGTTAGTGCACAGAGAGTGACCGTCTTAACTGATCTGAAGTGTTGTTGAAGATGCTGTAAGCTCTGTGAGAGAGTTATATTGGCTCTGTGGATGTAATTTTATGATTAAATGATGTTCTCTCTAGTTTAAATATATTTATTTTTTTTAATCTTAAAAGAATTTTTAAACAAATTCATTTTCCTGTTTAGAATACTATTTTTTTTAAGAGGTAACATACTATGCCTTTGTATTTCTGATGCTCAATTACAGTAGAATCCTGATTTAAATATGGTTTTGTATATTTCTGAACTTGTAAATGTAAAAAATTTGGAGTACATTATATATTTATAAAAATTTATGATTTTTGTAAATATTTAATATTCATTTTTTTTCTCGCCTATGTAAGTATAAGCTATATCAACACTCTTTGTATTTACGTCAGGATACTACATTGCTACTACTTAAAGGAAACATATTTCAAATGTCTTGTTTGCACCAGGTGAAATGTTTATTATTATAAATAATTATATACTGTATAGTAGCACACAAGATCAAAATGTGATATTGTACTTCACAATAATGTGCTTGAGAGAATGTCACCTTATCTGCCACATACAAATCCTCCATTACTTGTTTATCTCCTAGAACTGATTACTTTATCTGTATGTTAATAAATTTTAAATACATATGTTCAGTTACATAGTATGCCTTATAATTTAGTTATAGTTATCCCAAAACTCTAAATAAGTATTTGACACATACATGAAGTGGTATTTAGATATGTAAACCAAAATTGTATTTGACAAATAATAATCATTTTATTAGATACCAGTAATAAGCAAAACATTAAGTATTCATTTGCATGTCTTCATAATCATAAAACTTCTTCCTTAAATAATTGGGATTTTACAATTCTAAATACATAGGTAAATCTCACATGTTAAGTATAACTAAAAACATAAAATATCTCAAAGCAGAAGAGAAAACAGTACATATCGGACAGTGGCGTAGCGTGCCTTGGCGGGGCGCCGTATAAAATTATTTTGGGGGCCCCTAGGAAGGGCAAAAAATTTATAGAAATATTTATTCATCATAATTATCTGTCACTTTTTTCAAAATGTATGACAAACAATTCAAATTCAAATTAAATATACACTCTCCTTTCCTTATTTTCGGCAAACTGATTTATTAATTTTGAAGTTTTTCTTAATTTTTGCTTACGCACTTCGGGGGCCCCCGTAGTCCGGGGGCCCCGTATAATTGATACGGCATATACGGCGGTAGCTACGCCCCTGATATCGGATATCGTTATGTTTCGGTTGTAAACAGTAGATAATACAATTATGTTGGTGACTAGAGGCGGAAAGCTGAATGGTTCGCGAACCTAATTTTGCACCTTTCGCATAAAATAATGCGAAAGGTGTGTGTCAGCATCGTAGCAAATGGAAGGATATGATCTCTGCTTACCCCCATGGATAAAAGGCGTAACATTATGGATGTATGTAGTATATGTAAGTAGGTACATATACTTACTTACCCATGATAAACAGAGCAAAGCACATTTCATAATTCTAGGTTTATAATTTGTCTTGTGATGTCAGTGGAGTTCTTTTTGATAATGATTGAGGACCATCATTATACGGTATGTAGATCCAATATATTCTTTGGGTGTAGGCAGGTACCATTACGTTACGCACAGTTCGTAACATCCTACTAATATTATAAATGCGAAAGTTTGTATGTATGGATGGATGTTTGTTACTCTTTCACAAAAAAACTACTGAATGGATTTTAATGAAACTTTAGAATAATATTGCTCATACACCCGAATAACCTAAAGGCTATGTTTCATCGATGTACCACGCGAGCGAAGCCGCGGGCAGAAGCTAGTTCTCTATATTAATTTAGTTAATAAACATTAAATTATTAAATAATAAGGGCATGGAGTATAGATGTCTCGATGGCGCATTTGGTAGCGGCCCTGCCTCATACGCCAAGAGTTGTGGGTTCGATCCCCACCTAATTAATTATTATTTGTCTTTGCTTTTGTGGCCAGGTTCTCAGCCACTCCAGCACTACGTCAAGCGAGATACATTTACATACTTAAGTAATTAGATACAATACATGTAGATATATAAATGTATGGTTGGCCCCACTGGTCTGTGGTTGGTCCTATACGGCTCACATGCCTCTTTTTCGCGGAGCGTATATCTATCATGTCAAAGAAAAAATAAGTGGAAGATAATGATTTGCAATTCTTCGCTGAGAATGGTTCGTATTGACCAGTCGTCCGTAACATTAGGTACGCCATGAGGGTCTGGAGAATATCGGGGGCAATTTCGAAGACTATAAATCTTTCTATATGATCTGTCCATAATTTATTTGGCCGCATAATTATACAAGTAAGTACCTATGTCTTATATAAATTCTAAAATATTTTCTCCTTATCATCATTCATCCGAGTGTTAGTAAACGAGTCTATACTTAGATACTTACTGCTGGTTCAAAGCTACCACTGCTAGGCGGTAAACGATGACATGTGGTTCAAATGTACCACAATTTGAAAACTAGATTAATCTAAAGGATTTAAATCCTTACTTTGAACAAATTATTCAATATGAATTTATTATAGGCTCATGATTTCGTTCGAGCATGTCATGTTGGTCTCGAGACTTAAAAGAATTTGCGAGCTGTGTTCCTTGCCTAGCATTTCATAAAAGGCGACTAATGGTGTATTAGGTGTTAAGTATGTGATTGTGTACTTGCCACTACTTTTTTTATGTAACTCAGCCCAGCTTTATTTGTGGCTGAAAGTGGTTAATAGTTATAAAAGGGCTTGCTGTCACTTCAAATCTTCCTACTTTCTTGGGGATTGCGCGTATGATAATAGATATATATATAAGTAGGTAAGTTAAGTATGTAAAGTGTGAGACCCTGGGTTAAACCTACTTAGGGGCCTAAAATGGTTTACTTCTAGGTCCTACTAGACACCCTCCTTCTGATCGTTAGATATGAGTATTGTCTTCAACATTGTTTGGCTATTGGGGCTCTGTGCTGCAGCCCAAAAAGCCCCTAGAGTATATCCGGCCCCGGTAATACCACTACCTTGATATTTATTCGTCGTGGGGAAAATATCTCAACGAGTAATAATTGTTAGGTACTCGTTGCAGCGTGATTCGTTGGGAACAAAGGCTTAATAGTTTATTCAGTACTTACTTACTTATAAGGGAAGTTTAGAATTGGCACGTCCAATTAAAATTCTCATTGCTAAGTATCTATTATATATAAATTGTATATATTTGGACAGGCCCGTTCGTCGAGTGGTCAGAGACCTTGGCCACGAAACCAAGGGTCACGGGTTTGAATCCCGCTAGGGGCAAATGTTTCGCGTGATAAACATGGACATTTGTACTCGAGTCATGGATGTTTTTAAAACGTATTTAAGTATGTCTATCCGTTCACGAATAAATATTAATATCCATAGCACAAATTAATATATTTAGCACAAAGAATTTATTTATTTATTATTTTACTAGCTAAAATTCGAGATTCGTTCTCGGATTTTCAATACCCAATTTTTTGTACAAAAAGTAAAAATTTTTTTTACTACCATTATCACTTAGGGTTATGAAAAATTGATAACAATCTATTCTCAGACCTACCAAGTGTACATATAAAATTGCATCAAAATCGGTTAAGCCGTTTCGGAGGAGTGTGGCAACTAACACTGTGACACGATTTTTTTTATTTAAGTAGGTATATAAAGATTTATTTGACGATTCTAAGTACATAGGTACTCAATTAAGGTGCAAATAAGTTATTTCAATATTTTCTGTAAGCGACAATAGCGTTCGTTAGGTATAATATTGTAAACAAATTATATTATAATTATAAATATGCATTGTCTATTTATTATTATAACCTTATGATTGTTTTTATTTATTTATGGTACGGCCGACAATAGCAGGTACCTGGCTAAATTTTTTTTCTTATGTCTACAAAAAAAAAAGTGTGTGGTTATTGTCTGACTGTACCTGTTAGATATCCTAGCCTATCTATGCACATAATGACGTTGTCTACTGCTTTCCCATATTACTCTTTAAATAAATATTGTACTGGGCTTGTGGCTTAGTTGGATGGATGCCTAAGCTACTATTATCATTAGCCAAAGGTTTATGTCGTTAATTTATTATTCATGCAG
Source organism: Glyphodes perspectalis (assembly GCA_951394215.1). Taxonomy (NCBI): domain Eukaryota; kingdom Metazoa; phylum Arthropoda; class Insecta; order Lepidoptera; family Crambidae; genus Glyphodes; species Glyphodes perspectalis. The sequence goes on from OX596204.1 coordinate 7,720,087, forward strand.
ATATCTACTAACAAGCCCCGTTTTTGTATCCAAATACGGTAGTCGGTATCAAATTACTATAATAAAGCGAGCATTAGCTACCTATTATATCTAGTAAATATCCACGCTACGTACATATTGTAGTAGTGCCTATTTACTTTTATTTATTTACTAGCTGTGCCAGCGGTGTCACACGCGTTTATGGTTAATATTATAAAGACTATTTCCGTCATACATGATTTCTATGTAACTTTAACCATTAAGGCTGCACACGCGACGGAAGCTTAAAAAATGGAGTAACTTCTCCCGTTTTCCCAACATTTCCCTTCACTACTCTTCTCCTATTGATTGTAGCGTGATGAAAAGTATACTATAACCTGCCCAGTAGTATGAAGAATAATTGTACCAAGTTTCGTTAAAATCCGTCGAGTAGTTTTTGTTTCTATAAGGAACATACAGACAGACAGACAAAAATTTTACTGATTGCATTTTTGGCATCAGTATCGATCACTAATCACCCCCTGATAGTTATTTTGAAAATATATTTCATGTACAGAATTGACCTCTTTACAGATTTATTATAAGTATAGATGACTCGTACATTTTCTTAGAAGTTATTTTTAGAGAAACTTATTCTGACTCTTTGTTCCTTTATAGAGGCTAAGTTTTGGTGTGTTATAATGTTTTAATATTCATTTGGGCATGTAGATTATTAGTTGTTCAGGAGTGTTACGTGTCATAAAATAAGTAATTGACTGTTTACCTCAAACTAGAACATTTATTGTATTCAAGTTACCCATATCATCATACATATGAAGGTAAAGTTGTCAATAGTTAGTTGTTAGTAAATATTTTCTGACAAATAACTTTCTTTTAAGCACAATCTGAGGTAGGTAGGTAATTACTATCTGTACCTATACATACATATAATTTTGTCTACAATCCCTTGTGGCATAGACAGTGTTCAAGAAGCAACAAATTCAGTTGGACACTGAGCCAAAAACAAAATGGCCTGGGCTAGATTGAAAATGGTGATGGTAGATTAAAAGTAGTGATGCATAGCGTCACCTACGCAATCACCTACCTATAGTGTACTACTCCATTATCTAGTTAAATTAGTCACCCTTTACGATATGCTATTTAAGAAAAATAGTTGGCAGGCACATTCTTTTTTCAGTCCAACATGGGGCTTCGCTCTGTCTTATCAATGAAAAAATAAACTTACTTGGTAACTAAAAATATGTCGATTAAAATCATACATTATATTAATTACATAGATTTAACACTTAAAACATTTATTTTATTATTTATGAAATGCAATGTAACTGAATATTAGTTTGGCGAATATACAATGATAGGACTGAGATATTAGCCGAATATTCAGTTGGATGTTTTTAGATGTTTGGATGCCGCCAAGAACAAGACAACACTAAATACTCAGCAATGATGTCATGCGAAGGAAAATCCTCTCAACGTGTCCTTTCGTAAGATAGTGTGATTGCTGTATTTTAAATACTTCTTTTTTAAGAAATTAGGTACTTTTCGCCTCATAAGCTGCTACAAGTTATTAGATACTAATTTTTTAGGGTTCCGTACCCAAAGGGTAAAAACGGTACCCTATTACTAAGACTCCGCTGTCCGTCTGTCTGTCTGTCACCATCTCACCTATCTCATGAACTGTGATAGCTAGACACTTGATTTTTTTACAAATGATGTATTTATGTTGCCGCTATAACAACAAATAAGCTAAAACATAATAAAATAAATATTTCAGGGGGCTCCCATATAACAAACGTGATTTTTTGGCCGTTATTTGCTCGATATTAATAAAGGCAACAGGTAGACTCTTGAAATATCCACAGAATATTTAATTGCATATTCACTATAATATATATATATCTATATATATATATATATATATATATTTAAGGGGCGCTTCCATACAGCAAATGTGATTTTAGTGCCGTTTTTAATAAAGGCAAGTAGACACTTGAAATATTCACAGAATATTTAGTTGTTTAGTGTCTATTGTTGTAAAGATAGTACCCTTCGTGCGCGAGTCCGACTCGCACCTATGATATTATCTAAGTATTATTTACATAGATTCTTAAACCTAAGAAAGAAGCAACGATGTGAAGCTCACTTACCTTATTTTTTTTGTGTTGAAGAGATTGAAGACGCTACCTATAATACATACCTACATATAGTGTAAGTGTAAGTACTTAATTAATAAATTACAAAGAGAGAAGAAAATAATGTAAAAAATTATCAAAAGGTTTTGCCGAAATAGTAGGTAGATGTAAGTAGGTAGGTAATCTACATTTTAGTCAGTTGGTAAAATGTATATTTATAGTACCTAAATGTCACTAGTTAGATACATATTAATTATTTATATACTTTTTTGCATAAAATTATAAAACATTCGTTTCATCTCGAAAAATACTTGTGGTGGACCCAGAATCCAAAATATTGGTAGCCTTACCTTTTTAAAGATTAATGTTTTAATGTGGCGAGAACGACGGATGTGGCCGCTGCGTGGGGTGGCCAGGCAGGTGTCAATATATGTGAACACCAACATTAATAATCGCGTTGAATAATTTATACCTTGCCAGCTCCCTTCCCGTCATGGTGTGGTTAAGATCTGAGTGTTTTATTGGTATCTTGTCTGCAAAGCTGTAGGTATCTAAGAAATGCATTTTGCGTGGCTGGAGTAAGAAGAGATATCTATACAACATATTGCTTCTTACAATAAATAAAGTAAAGCGATAGATACAGGAGTAGGTTGGCATTTGGCTAAATAGGTCGACCTACTCACATAAGTATCACCTAAGTTTTACCTAAGTAATATCATACTTAGAGTTGTACAGTCTGTAGAAATTGAGTAGATGCTTTATAGACATCAAATAATTGCAAAGGAGTGTTTTAGTACTTACTTAAACAATTTACTTTTATCGAATGGCAAATAAGTCTAATGATTACAGGACGGCCGGCACCCTTGGATTAATTTTGCTGTAGGTACCCATATGATAAATTGAGGGAGCCCCAACATTTGTTCTGTTCCACTGTTCATCATTTATTCACGTATAGTTGGTCTCCGGGCGAGAGCAGTATTCATAAACAAGTGCAGCGGAAGTTTGGCAGCAAGTTTTTTGTATATTTACGGCGCCACGCGGTCATGTGGGGCTCTAGGCTGCATCCCAATTCCCACCCTCTATCGCATATGAGACTTTTGGCAAACGTAGCCAAAGTTAAATTTACTTTATTGTTTGGCTATAAAATTGGCCAGAGCCCGTATCGGCTCAGGCTACTTTTCAGGTATTTGTCGCGAATGGATATTTATTCATTGTTTTTATTTGCTTTTCATGATTAGTAGATACATATATTATAGTAAGATTGGCCAACTTTGAGCCTGCGTTTTAAGATTGATCTCCACTATATTAGATTACAATAAATACCTAATAACACGAATAATTCAACTAAGTACATTTTAATATTTAGGTATATTAAAAGTTACATAACAACTTAATTCATATTCATATTAACGATGAATAAATTGTAGCTATTACCAACAGTCCTTACTTATTGTGTTAAAATATTCTGATCTTTGTAGGAGATATCCCTACTGTGGACAAAGTCACTGGCACTGACAATCTCAAAATATTTCCTATGAATTATGAACAGTACCTAAGTGTGAAGTTTCGTATGTCCGCCAAAAACAAATTCAGAGCAAGAAAGCATATTTCCCCAGCGACCTTTTACAAAGTTAACAAGGTGTAACTTGGGAAATAAATAAGGGAAAGCAACGATTAATATTAAACATTCCGTATTTTAATGTTTCAGGAAAAAAAATTGAAATACCTATTTGAGGTTTTACATAATTACACAGAATTGGTTGAACAGAATGGGCAGTTCAATTTCAAAACAGATGATTCAGTGATTTAATAACTTTTAATGGCTAGATGATATTTTATTTTATAATTCATAATCATAGGTACATAAGTATAATTCATGAATGAATAATATATGTAGGTATACTTAGTTGACTACACGTTCACAAATTTTCATCTGACGAAGCTTAATTTTATTCACATAAATATTGCTTTACCTACCGATTTCAAAATAAGTAATTTTCTTTATTAGCGCAAGACATTCTTGCAACTAGATTAACAGAGTCTTTTTAAACCTACGTAGGTTAGGTAAGTAACCTACGTATGTATTAAACTTTATTATATTCTCTTCGTCTTAGCTAAGTCCTGTTACCGAAGGCGAAATTGGTTCCTAGGATGCTAGTAAGTTCAACGTACGGATTGAAATTAACCACTAACCTTAATTATTTTACACGTGAGGCTCAGCAGAGTTCCCCGCTTCATTAACTAAGTCTTAGACATTTAAGTAATCGCTACGGTAAGCGTTTATGTTCCTTCTAAATGGTGGTAATGAGGGTTCTAATGTTCTTTGCTCCTTCTGTTAATGTTTAAGCGATAAGTTCCTATTTGTTTAGGCACACTGAAATGTGCCAGAACATTTGTTAAACCCGAGTGTTTGTCCTTTCTTTCCCTCGATGATTTTTGCGCGCTTAGAAGATTAGTCTCACTTAGTTATATTTGTATGCTATTGGTCCAATATTTTGAATATACATGTCCGAGTATAGATGAATTATTTCTATTACCTAAAGCTTTGTCTTTCTAACAGAGATATTGATGACTGATTGTAGTAAAATTATGATATTATTTGGCTTAATATCTACTTATTTAAAAATAATTGTTTATAATGTGTGTTTCGAAACTGAAATTCTTCTCGGTAGCCTTAATAATTATCATGAATCGGTGATGGATAATTTTAAATATGAATCGTTAGTTAAGTTTTACAACTATTGTTTATTAAAAACATAAGCTTAGGTATCACCTACATTAATAAAGACATTTTGAATTTTACTTTGAAACATTTGTACAGGCGAAAGCTAGGAAGACAATAATTTTCTCGTATCACGCTTGTGAAATACGGATAGGTGGACGGTGTAGGTATCATCAGTGCCTTATATTTTTTCCTTAGTAGCATCTACGACCCCCACGGGAAGTGATAGATAGATGGGGCGATGCGAATTGCGATGCAATTCTATTATGTAGGACTGTGGGTAGGTGTGTAGGTACATCGATATTGTGGATTATGTTATATCACACGTATCTAAGATGTGCTTTTTGACAGCTTTTGCGTACCTACTCACCGTTCTTTTTGGCCCCTTTGGCGGTACATTCATTATTATAACCACTAATATAACTATTTAAAAGATTTGTATAGAAACATATAGAGATTACTTCCTACAAACATGCATGGAAAAATCAACTATTAAAATGTAGTGGTAGTTAGGAAGCGCCCTATGCGATCGGTGTTCGATCACAAACTTGGGCGCGTAGTAACTTACCTATGGCTTTTTCAAATTCTGAGTTAGGTAGGTTTAAAGAAATTTATTCTCGTAAGAAATTCTCTTAAAATGAAAAATATAGAAAAGTACTGATAAAATGAGTTGTCTTAGTGACCGGTACACGTAGCTATGTATAGCTTGGGCTTATTTTTAAGAGTAATCATGCTTTAACCAAGTTACTGGTATGTACCTAATAGTAACTTGGTTATTAGGACTTTGTAAATAGACTAAAAATCTCGAGTGAATTTTGGATATATAACCGGGATTCTATTTTTCTGATCTCCCTATCAACGTTTGTTCATCGTACAGAAACCTCTTTATCAAAACCTTCTAAACTTTCTATAACAAGGCAATTACATACAAAGACAACAAATGATATACCGTTTAGACATGAGAACACTACATTGTTACAAATATTACATTTGTGGCAATTATGTACGTAATGCTTAGTTATATCCGTACAATCAGATAGTCTGATGTAGCGTGACCGAATACAACTCGCGAAACTAATAATGCGAAATGGGAAAGACCAAATGAGCCCCAAATAAAGCTTATTACAGCCTGGAATAGCATTAGGGGGAATAACAACACCGGCTCAATGTATGTTGACGACTTGTAAACCACTTATTTTGCTTTGTGGTACGGCTACATTTTCAAATACGTTCCCCAAAGCATTTTTTTCACACTTCAGGTATACTGTTATTGACACTTTATCAAAACTATTTGATGTAATGATAGCTATGTTCTGACAGCGCAAAAAATATTGTCCTGGGAGGTACACATACCAATCTATTAGTAGTTTTTGGCTACGTACTATGGTACTGCCATAGTACGTAGTCGAAAACTACCGCATAATAAACAAAAGCTAAATAACAGAAGAAAAGACAGAGTGGCACCATCCCATCAGGTCCCTACTGTTTTTGCTAATTGTGTAATATGTCGCAGTCCAAATAAATCAAAAAGTAAATATAAATCTTAAACTGTTTTTGAAATGTAAAAAATCTCTGAGTAACTATTTACAAGGACTAAGCTACGACGATACGGAAAATCTAATGAATGTAACTAAATAACACACACACACACACACACACACACACACACACACACACGCACTCACACTCACACTCACACACACACACACACACACACACACACACACACACACATACACACATACTCACTATGTTCAACAGCAAATGTTGCACGATTTTGTTTTGGTTAACTCTAATTTTAATCTTTAATAATAGGTTAGAAACCTATCTAAATGTATATTTTTTTTTTTTAAATAAATAAATAACATCACGCCCATAATCCCCGAAGGGGTAAGCAGAGTCAAAGGGGCATCAGGCCCTTGTAACAAAACTGGGCTGGGTTAGATAGAAAATTGTGAAAAAGTAGTGACAAGTGGCTAGCTCGTCGCCTACACAATCACATACCCAAAACGCGATATACCATTAGTCGCCTTTTACGACATGCTAGTCAAGAAACACAGTTAGCACATTATTTTTATAATCTTTTAAGTCCCCGACCAACATGGGACTAAATTAATTTATTGATAATTTTTTAAAGTTTTACTTTAAGTCTCATAATATGTAAAACTAAATATGGAAACAGCGAGACATCCCCAACACAAGTACCTCTTTATTACTTACTAGCAGCGCCCCGCCCGTTTCACCCGAGTAGCTTCCGTTCCCGTGGGAATATGGGGATAAAATATAGCCTATGTTACTTCCGGATAATGTAACTTTCCAATGGTGAAAGAATTTTTGAAATCGGCACCGTAGTTTTTGAGTTTATTCATTACAAACATACACACACACAAAAAATACAAAAATACAAACCTTTCTTCTTTATAATATTAGTATAGACTGGGGCGTCTCTGCACTTGTAATGTAAATCTTTGAGATATTAAAGTACTTTTATTTTTTATTTTTTATAAATACTATGCGTTCCCTTTTTCAATCACTTTGATATTTATAAATGTCATAGTAGTGCATGCATCCCATGTAGTTTCTTTTTCTTGTTCTGGGTTTTTTAAAAACCCATATAAACGAATGTAGCTGACATTATTATTTAGAGTGTTGTTATTTACCTATATCCAAGGATATTCTTGAATTTTTATAGACGGCATTTTTTTTACTTAAAACCGTCTGCAGACAGAGTAGTTTCAGTTGTTCCACAATGTAATAATATACTTATAATAAACTATTTGCCCACAGGCCCACATGGTTAAACTGTACTTAAGGCTATCTGTAGTTAGTGAAGAAGAGTTTTTAAATAGCGGATTAGATTATGCTGCAAATCAACCTTTAAATATGTTCGTATATAAGCCACCTATATTATATTAAATCATGTCAGAATCAACAAAATTGTAAAGAAAAGTTTACATTGTAATGTAAAACAAATTGGAAAAATTACTTAGGATTAATGGAGAGGTACTTAGTTCTATTTAGTAGCCTATTAGCATAGAACACTTAATGACTTTTTACTATGCGAGCTTTATGTGACCGTTTGACTAAACGTTGTGGGGTAATTAAAGTGGAAGAGGAAATTTCGCGTTACTTTTTATATGGACACTATACGTTTATATGACTTTTTGCATTGTTCGAGTCATAATATTAACTAGACCATATTCGCATTTTACTGCAGCTATGAACTAGGGTTTCCAATTTCGCAGCCTATCTCAAATCTCGGAATTTGCGGGACTGAAAATTATCAATCTTTCGGGAGCACGTACATTGATTTTAATACGATTTAATTAAACGACATACATTACTCAAGAGATCAGTTAAATTGTAAAATTCAATTAAACAATACCAAAAATTGCTTAAGTATGAGAATGATAAAAATATATATAAGTATATATATATATATATCGCGCGCGATGGGCGTCACGGTGTAGAGGGACGTCCCCCGGGTGGCGGATGAAGGGAAGGCCGGTAGTTCAGCCTAGCTACACTTGTAAAGACCTGGCGCTGTCTAACAGCTAGAAAAGGAGCTGCACAGATATAGTATAGACATTGCAGCAGTACAAGAAGTCCAATGGTCAGGGGAAGGGTAATCTGTCATAGATAATAGCGCAACACTGTTCTACAGTGGTAAAGATGATAGTAGACTCGTAAACGGTACAGGTTTTATGGTCAGATAAAAAATATTGGGTTCTGTGATCCATTTCAGTCCCATCTCTGACAGAATGTCCATTTTAGGAGTTAAAAGTAGGTTTACCAATATTTCTATCTTGAATGTATATGCTCCAACCGAATTGGCTGAAGAAGAGAAGAAGGTCCGCTTCTAAATCCCTACATAAAAAATCTTGTGGGGGATTTCAATGCCAAGATAGGACAAGAAGAGGTATTTGCCCCTAACATTGGGAAGCATAGCAAACATGAAACTACAATGGAAATGGCCTCAGGATATATAGTTTCGCAACTTCTAAATCAATGGTGGTGAAAAGCACTATGTTCTCTTACAAGGATATACAACATGTAATGTAAAAATAATAAATTATTAAAGCCAAAAAATTTGTCAACCCTAGTAAGCTGTCATGTCAGGGAACCAGATTTAACAGAAAGGCCTACGTACCTATTTTACAATTGTCTACTTTAATAGTTTTTCTACTTTGGAGGAAGTGAGAAACGCGGTATTGGGACTTAAAAACCATAAGTGTCCTGGAATCGACGTCATACCGGGAGAGGTATGGAAATTTGGTGGAGGACCAGTGCAGGCGAAACTCTATGAACTGATAATTAGTATTTGTAAACATGAAAAACGGCCTGTCGAATGGAACGTGGGTGTTATATGCTCTATCCATAAGAAGGGATCCCAAAAGAAGTGCTCCAATTATCAGGGAATTGCGAATTGAATTGTCAGGGGATTGAATTTATATATATATACAAAATAATTTTATGGGGAATTTTATACGTTCTTCTAGGCCGCTTAGCACCGTTCGCCGAAAAGATCCTCGGGGACTATCAATGTAGCTTGTGTGCTGTTCGCAGAAATCGCAGTACTGTAGACCAAATTTTTTAAACTTGCAATGGAAAAGAAATGGGAGTATGCTCAAAGCATAAAGTCGCTGTTTGTAGATTTTACGAAGCTGGATAGTGTGGATAGAAAATCTCTCTATAGCATCTTGGGGATTTTACCAGATACCGGATAAATTAATCCGAATGATCAAAGCTGCTACAAACTAAGAGTTCAGCAAAGTAAGAGTTAGAGTGGGAAGTAGCCTGACCGACGAATTCGAGGTTGTCACGGGTCTGAAGCAAGGAGATGCACTATCGCCATTGCTCTTCAACTTAGTACTAGAATATGTCATCCAAAAAGTACTTTAACTCGACGGGAAAGTAGAGCTGATGGTCACCCATAAGGTGATGATAGGATACGCCGACGATCTGGCGTTGCTAGGGCAGCATTCAGGGGAGGTGAAGCGAATGGCCGAAAGAGAAAAGAGGAAAGAAGAGTAGTTAATAACAAAAAATATAAGGGAGTCAGTAAATTTCAGTCCTAGGGCGTATATATTTTGAATCTCATGATTTTGGCTTGCCCGAATACTTTAATAATTCATAAGGGAAGGGGAAGATTCTATCGCAAAAAAGCACTATAGAAAAACGCATATAAATTTAGCTCTCTCTAAAATTTAAGTTAGTCTGGAGTGTTTCATATATATATTTATTGATTTTTATAGGACTTTAGAAATTACTCTGCCGAGAGGATTAAAGTGAACCTTAGTCTCCAACATTGAAATGCGCTATTGGTTGTTCTTAGTTTATTCACTGAAGCACTTCAAGTTGCATATTTTTAAAACATAAATGTTGCACTTCAGCTGTTATGAATACCACTACAAACGTCGTTTTTTAAAAATAAGTAATATTATTTTAAATCCGCTCAAAGTCAAACCAGTCGATAGCTTATATATGTAGTATTGAGTGAGATTATAGTTTTTTTAAGAATTGTCTCCTGTTCGTAGTTTGCGTTCTACTTGAAATTAGAATTGAGTATAATTATACTTTGTAAATCATATAAAATAAGAGAGATATTTATATCTATACTTACCTACTAATATTATAAAACTAAAGAGTTTGTTTGTTTGTTTGCGCAAACAAATAAACTTGAACTTTTGCTTTTGCTTGAACGCGCTAATCACAGGAACTACTAGACCTATTTGAAAATTATTTCAGTGTTAGATAGCCCACTTATCGAGGAAGGCTATAGGTTATATAACATTAACCATAAACGCAGATGAGACCGCGGGCACAGCTAGTATATCATAATAATTTTTCAATTTGTTACTAAAATGTTAATCTTAAAACATAAAAGGGGAACATAGTTACGCTAGCGTTATTCGCTGCAAGCTAGTCTCCTTATCCCAGCGCTTAAGTTTCACTAACTTCATGAAAATTAAAGTGTATGTTAATAGATACAATTACGTCTTACTAAATGGTTTCTCAAAAAAGGCTCCCAACTCATTAGACGACAAAGCCGCCGAATGAATGGTGGATCAAAGGGATGCTCACGCCAAGCCGCCACTCGCGCCGAGTGGTCGTTACAGGGCCCGCCGGAGCACGCCCTACTCCTTTGCCTCCCTTTTTAACAATCTTTGACTCAAGAAACGCCAAATTTGATTATTGAGATACCTAATGCGAGGTGAAATTAAATTACTTACATTGTTACATTCAAAGGGACTACTCGAGCTACAAGTGTTTTTCATTACGAACTATCTCTGGATAGGACGTTTTCAAAGAGTACTACGAGTATATTTGTTATATTGGAAAGTCCAAGTTATTTATTGTTATAACCGTAAAATTACCGTAACCGTAATATTTCTAACTAAATACATAATAGTCTTAAATAATGGAATAAATACTGTTAATGTTTTTTTGCTTTCATGAATTTAATATAGCATAACTAGCTTTGCCCGCGGTTTCACCCGCGTTTATGGTTAATGTTATATATAGGCTATAGCCTACCTCGATAAATGGGCTATCTAACACTGAAAGATTTTTTCAAATCGGACCAGTAGTTATTGAGATTAGCGCGTTCAAGCAAACAAACAAACTTTTCAGCTTTATAATTTTAGTATATATATATTTTATTTATTTATTTAAGTATATTAATTTTTTGAAGCCCCCATTGAAGTAAGACATTATGACGCTAGTACCTAGTTCGATGTTTATTAGACGTCTATATCCAGAGTTAGGACAAGTTTGGCCAACGAGTTATGCAAAGCGATGCTAAATTAATGCCCCGACTTAGACGGGATGGCCATTTAGAATGTTTGCTCTTAGATTTACTTCAATTAGCCATTACCGAGCTATTTTAGCAAACCGCATTGCTTGCAATAGGGATATTTTGGTCACCTTGCAATTGTGTTTATTTTTAAAACGAACATTATCTGTTAGTGTCTGTTATCGATCAAAAAACGAGTATTTAGAGATTTTACTTTATTTTATTTTTAGTATAATAAAAGTTTTGTGCTAGAATTTGCATGTTAAATGTGCTTTAGGTTAATATAATGATTTACTATTTAATTGGTAGATGGGAGCAGTCACAATATTTTTTTAACTTGAAAATTCATGCCAATTCAAAATATGAAATATTTTTAGTAGGTATTATGTTGCGTTTATGTTGCGCTCTACAGTGGGGCCGAATATTTCTGAGGTATTCCTGCCTGTCGTAGGAGGCGACTAAAAGGGCCTTTGGGGTCGTGAGCGCTTGCGAGGGAGCTTGAGGGGAGCGCTTCTAGAATTCTAGATCTCAATCATCCCCGGAGAAGACGACAACTCGTGTCATACCCTGTCCGTTAGGTTACGGGTAACAGCTGTCTGTGTTGTCGTACACACGACACTAGGTGTTCTGGGAAGAGGTTTCCTCTCTTCCGAGATGGGCCGCAAGGCGTCAGCGCGCGCTGCGCAGGCCTTTCAGTGGCAGTGAATCCTGGCAGTGGGGATCCCGATAGTCTACATTCAGCACCCGAAGAATGGAAGCCGTGAGGTTTAGTCGCTAGGGGAACTGGTGTTGCCAGCCAATTCGAACCCGACACACCCTTGTAGGCTGTTACTCAGGTCTACTTGGACGGTGCGTAAAGGTATTCCTCACGGTAAAAAAAAAAACAAGGTATTATTATATGAGTTATGTTCTTGTATGTTATATACCGTGGTACTTAAACATTACATTCTATACTACCTATATAAAATTAAGTAAAGATCCACCGCTTTAAGTAAATATTGCAGTTCATTTACATCGCCTTAATTTTAAAAGTGTCATTTAACTAAATAAAATTATTTCATCACACCAAAGAACGCTCCATTCATATTTTATGCGACGGTGAGAGGATAGTCAGTAACAAAGATAAGAAAATTTAATTTATAAAAGTGCTCTGAAAGCAAGTTTACAAAAATCATTTTGTGCAAATTACTGTGAAATGATTTAAGCTAGCTTTTTTGGAGTTTCTGTCATTTATTTTCTTGTGTTTAGATAAGACTCGAAATGAAAGATGTAGACTCGTATTACCGTAATAGGGTGATGTATGTATCTTAACCACACCTGTAATCCCTGAAGGGGTAGGCATAGGCAGCTAGCCGCCTTAACTTAAAGTTTAGATATATTTTTGGAATACTTAGATCTGATCGTTCCCACATGTATGCTCAGTATAAGTCAGGTAAAGGATCACGAGTAACAAAGTTTTAAAAGTTAAAGTGAAATAATCCGTCGTGAAAGTTGAAATGTTCCATAGAAGAAAAGCATAAATTGTACATATATAACATCACGCCCATAATCCCCGAAGGGGTAGGCAGAGTCAAAGGGGCAGCAGGCCCCTTTAACCACATTCAGCCAAAAATAAAACTGGGCTGGGTGAGATGGAAAATTGCATGCCTTTTACGACATGCTAGGCAAGAAACACAGTTGCCGCATTATTTTTAAGACCCAGACCAAATTGTAGTTATTCTATTTTGATGTCGAAACCTCAAATGTTATTGTAATAATGAACAATAAGCAGTCTAGTCAACTATTACATTAAAATTATTTTAATATTAATCTGTATTAGAATATAATAAATTGTTAATTTTTTTTATACAGTAATATATTGCAATGTCGATATATAGCGTAGAACATTTAACTTCCAATATACATATTTTGGACTGAGCAATAGCATAAAAATGTCGGTGGGACAACTGAATGCCTATTCGTTGCTACAAGTTATTGTTCCGAGTGAGGATCCGCGGAAGGTTGGTAACTTTTTTTTAGTGTCTGATCGTGCAGCCAGGGGAGTCGTAAAATGAGATTGGCACAATCGACGCCGGTTTACTGACTTATTAAATCGATCTTTGAGTCCAATATGCGCTGCGAGTTCTAGTAGATACACAGAGGCTTAAATTTTGTTTATCAACTACTCGACCTATGTTTAGTTTGGCGTGCTGTCTTTATACTAATTCTATGATAAAATAAATTGTTTTATGGGAATGTAAATTTTAAAGTTTGCGTTTAAAATTCTAGTCTGATTATTCTTCAATTAAAATCTGAGAAACTTTCTCATTCAAGTTAGTTTTCACTGAGAATCGAACCGAGAGTTATATTGTCGGTAGCTTTAGATAAATGTTAACGAAGAATTACAAAAAGGCGAGACTTTGAGCAATCGTGCTATTCTCGCAAAAGCTTCAATTAATATACTCCAGTGTATTTAGACGGAATCTGCACAATAAACTTCACTATTAGAAACGTTAGTATTAATTCAAAATGTTATTAATGAAACAATACAATTCCAAAAAGCCTTCCCGATTATTTTTGTGTAAAACGGTGAAACCGCAAGTTGTTCTCTTACATGCATAATTAGTGGTTTCACTAGTATCGGTGGCCTTAAAAGGTTTTATTATTGTAGCTTAAAACTGCTTCCAGAATTTTAATCGAGCCTGCTTGATCCGGCAATTTTTCTGTTATATCCGGCGAGGGCGACCACAGCCGTGGTGTGGCAGCGCATTATTAATTACCGTCTGCCCACCGTTTAATATTTCACCTGAGTGCAGGATCGCCTCAACCGCTTGAGCCTTAATCCCCACTTAATTCCCCATATTTCGTCGTTTTCAACGTTTATCCCAAACGGAAACTCGTTTTTTAATTTTAATGCGATCAGATCAGCACTTTTGAGGGTTAAGCCACGTAATCATACTAATGGGATAGGTAGAATTTTTCATAGGACATGTGAACTGTATGCGATCATAGTATGCGACCAGTTTTATACCGGTTAGCTCGAGTTACTTTGACTTTCAAGTTCTTTAGTGTAACGGTCTGATTCAATGATTTCAGCTAACATGCAGGTATATTTTTAATCACAGAGATTTACATCATCGTTATTATTACGGGTTTCACATAATCCCAAGATGTAATTAACCTAGAATTATAAGTAATTACCTACTGACTCTCCTAAATCATTTTTGAAAGTTTTAAAATAATTGAAGTTCAGTCTATTTGATATTGAAAAAAACTATATCTACTGCAGGAAGCCGGAAGTTATTTGTCAACCTAATGAATGATGTCAGCTCCATTTGTAATCCAAAATGGAGAAGAAACACTAGACAGGAATAGTTTACATTGCATAAATCGATCTAGCGGGAACGCTCCCGAATGCAATATCCGCTTTTAAACGAGTTTTTGGTTCAAAAAACTATTCGCTCTAGTACTCAGGTAAAGGCGAATACGTCCATATATCTGCAATGCATACTAGTTTCGGATATGAAGTCATAAAGAAACAAAACACAGAAAAATGCCTGCTCAAACAAAAAAAAAATTCTGTATCAAATAAATGACCAGAAGCGAGAAAAAGAAGAAAATACAATATTAAAGTTTCAATTTATTTATTGAACTCCAATGATATCTCGAGACTCTGTACTTAGGTACGAGTATTTATAAGTTAAATTAGGAATCCTTTGTATTATTTTTATATAAATAAGGAATTATTGATGTTTATACATTTATGATGTAAATTTGGTTATTATCTTCTATTTAACCAAAACAGGTGTTTTTTTACTTATATTAACATTGTGTATTTGTATCCATAAACAACTATGTAAACAAACGGAATGTTAACAGTAGAATCAATCAAGTGTTGAATTGGAAATGTTTCGCACAGACAGACATAACAACTATGTCGCTCTAAACTTTATAAACGCCTGGTGCATTTTTAACGGGCTGAATTTTTTGACCCACACACGTAATAAAACTTTTAACGGGTGTCGATCAAATCCATTAATAATTGAGGACGTCTCTAAACGGGCCGTGATCCTTCAGGCCTCCAAAGGTCACAACCGCTATAAATATATTATTACAATAGTTTTTACCTTCAACAGATACTCTTTTGATATAAATAAGTGATTTAATGTTGATTGTTTGAGGAATTGACAGCGTTAAAATATGTAGTTATTGCGGAGAGTCTTTTACAAAACATACTCGTACAAATAAATTTACTCACAACCTATACCCATATCTTCTACCAAACAAGAGGGAGAGTGAGAGAGTTTGGCTAACAATTGAATATGCATAATACTGTCGAGATAGTTAGTTACTCGTCTGTATGAATCAAGGCAAGTATGATTTTTTCCAGCAGTCAGTATCAGTAAAACTTCGAAATAACGTCAATACTGCAATAAGAAACGACAGTAGACCGGTGGTAGCTCAATGGTAAGGACACGCGCCCCTTAACCGAGGAGTGCGGGTTCAAACCCGGGCACGTACCTCTGGATTTTTCAAGTCTATGTACGTATTTATCCCACTAGCTCGACGGTGAAGGAAAACATCGTGATGAAACCTGCAAATTCAAACAACTTTGGATTTGTAACCATGATTCAAAAATTGTCTGGTTCCCCTATCTTAGGGTTACGAAGGTCAGATCAGCAGTCGCTTCAATGTAATTACCAGACTCGCTAAATCCTGGATCATGGCCTAAGCGGACCCCGTCTAAGCACGGGACATAACGCTAGGAAGATGATAACTGCAATAAGAAACGACAACATTGCAATAAAGTAATTTAAAGTTGACTTGAGCCGCAAGGAAAGCTGGCTGAAAAAAAGTATATCTATTAGTAATTTGTATATATGGGTGGAACTCTCACTCATTTTGGCTATAGAGAATTAAGGTTAGTTGATAAATTATTTAGTTAGAGTTAAACATTAAGCCATTTTTTATAAATCTAGTTTCAGCCATATATGCAGGTAATATAATCCTTATATATCATTTTTGTTGTACTGTATTGAAAAATATTCTATGAGAATACGTGATTCCAAAGGCGGTATTAGGATTATGTAACCTTCTTTTACGTTGTAGTAGTATTCAGCTACTACGCCCTGTTCAAGGAAACACGAGCCTACATAATCAACAGCTAGCTTCGAAGAAATTAAAGTAAATTTTACATGGTTTTAAATGACCAATTTATCACTTGGTCCATAACATATATAATAAACAAACAAACATAACATCACGCCCATAATTCCCGAAGGGGTAGGCAGAGTCAAAGGGGCAGCATGCCCCTTCAACCACATTCAGCCAAAAATAAAGCCGGGCTGGGTTAGATGGAAAATTGTGAAAAAGCAGTGACAAACGGCTAACCTGTCGCTTACACAATCACACACCCAAAACCCGATATACCATTAGTCGCCTTTTACGACATGCTAGGCAAGAACCACAGTTGGCATATTTTTTTTAAGTCCCAGACCAACATGAGACAGTGGGCTGGGTTGGATGGAAAGCTGTGAAAAAGGAGTGACAAGTGGCTAACTCGTCGTCTACTCAGTCACATACCCAAAAGCCCGTAAACCATTAGTCGCCTTTTACGACAGGCAAGAACCACAGTTGGCACATTCTTTTTCATTCTTTTCCAAGTCCCAGACCAACATGGGACAAATGGTATTTGACTTGTTCCTGAAAATGTCCGTCCCAAACCTCATAAATGCATTTGACCCAGGTCAGATTGCTGAAATACTTTGAACACACATTCTCTCTGTGTCTGTTCATTTTACGGATTAAAATTTTCCTAATAGCATTAAAATTAAGACCAACTCTTGTATCAAAGTCTAGTAGGATTCGATACATAATTGTCTTTTCCGCCGAACTGTTAAGTTATAATCTGAAATTATAAGGATAACCTGTATTTAACCATTTTAAATACAGTTGTGCTGAGTAAGTTTCTAAATGTAAAGGGTTTTTAAATATTGTGAATGTGACAACCACACCATAAAGACTTTTAGGAACTTTCATTGAAGTCTTATGGTGAGTAAATCCTGTAGTATTTCAAGTGCTAATTAGATACCTGGCGACTTTCCTATGAACAGGTTCTAGAAATGAACTGCTCTCTACCAAGAAACTATTGTACTATGGAAGTATAAATGATTTCCGAGTAAAAAATATTTACTGTCCACTCTATCGGTTGAACCTTGAAGAATGAAGTTATGTAATTTTAGATGATAAAGCTCATGTATTTATATTTCGCCAAAAGGATAGATACTGCTTTTATGAAATGTATTATATGGACTGAATTTGTTATATATAGTCCGATGTTGGTCTGGGACTTAAAAAAGCATGTGTTTCTTGCCTAGCATGTCGTAAAAGGCGACTAATGGTATATGGGGTTTTAGGTGAGTGATGGTGTAGGCGACGAGCTAGCCACTTGTCATTACTTTTTCACAATTTTCCATCTAACCCAGCCCATTGTGCCATGTTGGTCTGGGACTTAAAAAGAAAAAGAATGTGCCAACTGTGTTTCTTGCCTAGCATGTCGTCAAAGGCGACTAATGGTACATGGGGCACAATTTTCCATCTAACCCAGCCTGGGTTTGTTTTTGGCTGAATGTGGTTAAAGGGGCCTGCTGCCACTTTGACTCTGCCTACCCCTTCGGGAATTATGGGCGTGATGTTATGTTTGTTTGTTTATTATATATGTTATGGACCAAGTGATAAATTGGTCATTGTACATAATGCCCGGGAATTATGAAAAATTACCAATAGGAGAGGACAACTTGATAATAACTATTGAAATTCATCACATTGTCCGGGGATTATAAATAATCTTAATCACTTATCAGGCAGAGTAATAAAAAACACTTGTTTCCTTACTATTATTTTTATTTTGACATGATCATCCTCCTAGCATTATGTTCCGTGCTTAGTCAGGGTCCGCTACTTCTCTAATTCTTGGATCATGGTTTACCATGTTGAAGTTTAAATAATAATTCATCAGTTTGCCCGATATAGCTAGCCATTATTCATAATGCCCGGCATGGTGTATAATGCACTCATTAATCACTTTGTCCATAACAAATGTATAAACAGATAAACATAAGAAAGATCCTGTAGATTCGACTCTGCCATGAATGATGTATGTGGTTTCATTGGAATCATTACACATTTAACAACAGGAAAACAAAACATTGCTCAGCTTTATATTTGCTGCAGGAGAGCCAATATTAATGCATACATACATAACATCACGCCAATAATCCCGAAGGGGTAATATTTCTACTAATATCTCTATAGCATCTAGAACGAATATCTAGGACCTTAATTTTGTAGAAACGTGTAAGTCTTAGTAAAAACGTTAATCGGGTCAACGAGACAATTTCAAAATTAATCACGTTCCCTCGAATTGAGAGCCGATACTAAATCGAAAGTATTTTGTTAACTGGGGGATTTAATAAGGGGAAACAAATTGTTTTCGGACAGGCAAACGGCGCAATCTTCGCGGCAGATAGTAGTAATTGCTAATGAACCTTTACAAGTACTTAAGTATCGAAAGGGGACTGTTTACACCCTCATTGGTGTTTCTCTTGACGTGTGATCGTAAATTTTTTACGTTACGATTGAATGGTCCACTCGCCCTTAACTAAAACAGGTTATAAACTTTCACGATTCCAGTTTATGGTACTATTCGTGTTCATTTTATAAATGATGTGCCTCAACATCGCCCTTTATCTCCTGCTTTATGTTGTTGCTTTAATTTATCTGTTGTTTATCTTTGGTTTCAGTTAGTACTCTGCGCTTGGAAAAAGAAAAGCGTTGGTGTTCAAAAAAAAAATCTAAGTGTATTAACATTGAAAAATAGACCATTTTTTAAAATGTATATTGATTCCCAAGCTATAGAATCTTCCGTTCTATCTCGAACCTTAGTTTTATAATATTTGAAGAAAAAACCAATATTAAAATTGTTAACAAACAAAAGTTCTGTAGGTGCTACCTTAAATTTATTATTACGAAATCGCACTAATGCATTTTTAGGAAACTGTTCCTTTGAAATAATTTTGGCAAAAGCGCACGTAAAAATATTTAGGAAAAGGTTGGTAAATATCACGTCTTCAGTTTATTGCGCGTTCGCTGGCGGCTTCGTGACCGGCCGGGTATACGTGTTCGATTGACCAGGTAATGACTTACGGCTTGGATAAGGTCATGGGGTACCTGTAGGCGTTTCTCAGACTCCGTCAACTTGCGCAGGATCACGAATTTGTTTGTCCCATCTTGTAGTATGTCCCATGTTAGTTTGGGACTTAAAAATAATGTGCCAATGTGCAATTATTTGCTTAGGATGTATAAAAGGTGACTAATTCTATGTTGGGTTTTGGGTATGTGATTGTTTAGGCGACGAGGTAGCCACTTGTCACTACACTACATTACTTTTTCACAATTTTCTATTAAACCCAGCCCAGCTTTATTTATGTCTGAATGCAGTTAAGGGGCTTGCTGCCCCTTTGACTATGCCTACCCCTACGGGAATAACGGGCATGATGTTTTAAAAAAAAATATGAGTTTGAAATTGACAATTGGCGTTTTATTTGATGTAATGGTAGTTAATGTATATATATAATGGTAAGCTGTACGTTCTTCGATTTTTTAAATCTAAGTTAAATTCATGCGTCTATATCAGAGGTTCTACAGGACACCTGTAAATTCAAGAATCTATGGATGCTGATGTAAGCATGACTGATTTGTATGGTTTTTATTATTAGGGGTTACGAAGGTTAGCTGACAGTTGCTTTAATGACTAACTTGACTTACTAAATTTAGGATCATTGTTAATCCCGACTATGAAAAGGACATGACGTTAGGAAAATTATGAATGGCATGTTTTAATTGGTGACGTCATTGTTAGATGGTTTAGTTGTTAGTCAAACCTCAGAAGGCTTCACGGCGTTCGATTTTTCCAGTAGGGACAAGGAAAAGCATTTGTTTCGGTTCAGTAATTATATATTTACAAAACTTGATTCATTAATAATAAATACATGTTACAAAAAAAAGCCTAACCAAGAACGACATAGGTACACAATTTGAATAGTAAAAACTGAGGTTTTCTATTCCCGCTCCCTGTGAAAGCCCGTCTTTGCAGAGGCATGAAAGCTGGTTTAAATATTGCGTCCCGTAGCCCACTAAAGCCTCTTTACACATTATATTACCTACATCAGAATTACTTCTGGGAAATGACGTTCTGAATTGGTAAACGTTTTTTTGTACACTGGCTTGTCCCATGGCAACTCTTACTTTGTAGTTTAAGGTACTTTGTTATGCTTAAATCACCGTTAAAGGGTTAATGGTTAATGCTATAATATGGTTATATAGGCAGTTCCAGTTATGGAGTAGAACGTAGTGAACTTGTATGTTTATTTCTACTTTATTATCCATAGATAAGACAATCTCTATTTTTTATCGGTTTTTAAAGAAAATATAATCATAGAATTAGTTTTTTTCTAAACAGATTCATTAAATCTTCTTTTTTAAATTTTATTCGGTTTTCGGGTGGTTTTGTATAGATTGGGGAAGTAAAGAGTTACGTCAGATATCTTAATGACAAATGCCAGGTTAACTCTTGAAAAATGTGCATCAAATTAGAGGCACTATTAAAGTAGGTACTACCTACTCCAAGGGTGCCCCTAATATGATTGTGCCCCTAATGATTCAGTGTTTACATTTTCGCTTACTTTTTAGATTAAAATGTTTAATTTCTGTGTAGACCAACTTTGTATAAAAAGCCCACAAATACTTTCAAAACAGATCCGTTATGTCAAAGCGAACCTCGTCTAATGCGTCGAATTCCTTGTCTATACATTTAGTTACGTACCAACAACAATTTAATATAAAAGGCGTCGAATTGACGCCTACAAAGGGCGCATTCGGACGTTGTTCGTCGAGGCGAAAACAAATTAATTGCTATTGGTTACGTTCCAGTGTCGTAATTGCTTTGTTCTCGCGCTCGACGATCGATCAAGTGAGAAAAATTAATTGAAATGCCTGACGAACCTATGGACGTCATCGGACCTCACTCTCCTTTGGCCGCAACCTTGCGAAGAAGGTTACAAATTTTCGACAGGTAGTGCGTTAGGATTAAATTTTAGATATCCTACAATCCCCTATTTATGATTTACTTAGTTATAGAGATTAGTAGATATTCATATATTCATGGTTATAGACGAATTCTACTCCGGAGAATCATTTTATAAGTAAAAAAGACTAGTACACGAGTAGTAGTACTACTACATGAGTATCAAGATATTGATAAAATTAGATAGGTATATGCTCTTAACAAATATTCCTAAATGTTATTATTTTTCGGTATTATGACAATAATATATTAAAACAAATGTCATAATATGGTTAATATGTAAATTAAATGCATAATCCTATATTTTATTCCACAGATAATCCACGGGTCCTTAATTGCAATTAACAGCTATGCTATTGGTTAATAATAATTACCAGTATATCTCATTATTAGCCCGGTTTTTAAGCGGACTCGTAAACTGATTTATTTAATATCACTTTCATGAATTCGACGAGCTTGATTTTATAAAACACATTTTTAAATCATGCAATGTAAGAACAAATTTCCTCTTTCTTTCCTTGAATCCCGTCGATAGACAAACTGGAAACTTCAACTTTTTTCAAGTGTATTCTTCTGATATTTTTTATCGTAGGTATAAAAGATGCCAATATTTTAAATCTATATTAACAGTTTCCTTGTATATATAAACAAATGACACAATTATATAATTAAAAATAGAACAGTAAGTAATAATACGATACTATGAATTGAAAACGGCAAAAAGGAAATCCTTCGAAAAATATTCTCAAGATGTAAACATTTCATGAGTTGCTATTGTATGTTCCAAAGTTTTGTGTACTTAAACGAAAGTGGTCATCTTTACGAAACATTTTATGAATTGCAAGTGGCAATAAGGATAATGAATTGCTTTTAGAAGACTTTTGTAAGGGCCATTGTAAGCCCGCAGAATTCTCAAACGAAGCACTCCTTATAATAAATTGGTTATGTGGTCCATTACTTCCAAACTTCTGATGGCCTATAAGCATACATTTTAATCATTTATGAAACAATTGCTTGCATTATTCGATATATCTAAGTAAGTCCGAAGCATGGGAAAGTTATTTGCAAATTAATTGTTAATTTGTAAGTCGTCTGCAGCAAGTTTGTTAGTCAAAATAAATATGAGTATATAGATTTTTGGATATTGTTGCTTAGTATTACAACGAGAATGAATATCATATAAGTGAGCTATAATGATTCTTTGTAGTGTTATATGACGTAGAGCAGTGAGTTGATCCAGTTATGTACATAAGCGATTGCTTACCTACGCAAATCACTCGTTGAATATGCAACGACTAGTTTAGGAGCTCAGTAAGCACATGCTTAGACTATTAAGTTCCTACATCTCGGTTTAGAATCACTTTATTTTCATCCCTCTCTAATCCTTCAATATCGATAGGAGGGGTGTTTACGTTTTAAACGGAAGTTTCAAGGAAATCTTGCTAAGCTGTGCGCAGCTTAAGAGATTTTTTATTATGCCTTAGTGTCTGCACTGCTGCAAACAATTTAGAATGAATGAAGTTATTTCTGATTCTCGTATAATTGGTTAATTATAATACAGTCTAAATTATAAAACCTAAATTAGACAATTTATCTGCTCGATTTTGGCATTGAATTTGGTGAACGTATATATTTTTTATTATAAACCTCAAGTTATGTACTACATGGAGATTAAATAAACATCATTACAATTAAAGTGAGAAAAATATTTAGATGGTTGTCAGGTTATTCACCGTTCTCAGAATATAATTTTAAAATCCTTCCTCAATATCTCGTCTCTAGGATGTCCAGTGAGTTATCAATGTCAAGTGTAAATATTTTAAATATGCTGTTAGATACATTTTGACGTACCATTTTTCTGAATTTTTATATTTAGATTCAATAACTACTTACTTATCTTCAGCATGGTTAACAGTAAACAAAGCTTTTAACGTCAGATCGCTCGATCTCGGCTTTGCTTTGCAAATTCCAGCCAGTGGTAGCCATGTAATTTTATCACTGAGAAGCTTGGCGACAGGATTTGCATCCGTTTGGCTACCAATCACCTTAGAGTCAAATCTGGTACTAGCGAAATTGCACGCTTTAATATAGTAGTACAGACAGTCGCATTAATTAATATTTCTGACGAATCTTAAACACGCCACACTCTAAACATAGCTGCGATGCTTTGGCCCGCCCAAAACCACAAATTTCAGGTGAAAATGATTTTATTGATTTTAGTATTGTTAGTGCAAGTGAGTTTCAGTATTAGATCGGCCACGTCTATTTTAATCTCCTTAACTATTAACTGTAATTATCGAACCTTGCGTCTGGTTCCAATATGAAACAACATTAATATCGTACAAACTTGAACTTCGACATGACATGAACGTATTACTGTAAGTACGTATATGTATCTAAGTGCAGTTTCATAGTAAAGGGTTGCGGAGAAGGAAGGGGGAAGTGGGGAGGGAGGAGAGCGTTAAGGAAAATCCAATTAGTTGGATAAACATTCGATTAAACTATACACTTGAGATAAGCTCTCTTTGCTTGCAGGAGTTTGTTAACGCCGATTATATTGTAGTGCAAATTGTTTGCTAATTGACCACCAATTAATCGAGTGTTTTATACCCTTTGGTGTAGTAGTACCGATTTTAATTGACCAATTCTGTTCAACAACACTTAACTGATTGAATTACAAAGAGTTATCATACTCCAGTCCTAAATTTAATGCGAAATAATGCACAGTAATAATATTTCATATCTAGTAACTATACTACAAACGTTTTAAATTGGACTATTGATGAATTCCTTCAAATGTAGTGTGAGATCCATTTTATAGAAAAGTTAGCAGAGTTGACAGCTGTGTCTGATTGAAAAAAAACAAAGTTTATGTTTAAAAAGAAAGATTTTTTGTCTAATAAAAAATTTTTTTTATAAAGTTTATCAAACTTTTTAGTTACGCTATCTTAAGTTTAGTTAACAGGGCCAAAAAGTTTAATATAAGATTAAAAACTATTATTTTTCATATTGATTAACCCTGCTTTTCTTCCGCCTTGTAAGCTTACCTCTAGACGCGGTACCGCGGTCGTGGTCAAGGTTTACAATAAATGCTTTGATACCAATAAATACATCTTAGTATTTTTATCACTCAAGTATTAACAAGATATGAAAGACATGTTGTAGAAATATACCCGTTGTTTTCATAGATCCGAATTAAATCTAAACTTTTTTCTGCCACAGAATTTGTTAACAAAAACAAATATTTTTTTATTAGCAGCATATCATGTCAAACGAATTGATGGATACACACCCTTAAAGTAGTGCAGTTAATAGGGCGCCGGACCATCCCAGCTGCAAACGTCGGATATCCGATTCTCGTATTATTCTTGGTCGCGGTATGCTTGGTAATGTTAGACCCTCGTCAGGTTATGCCGAGATGTAATTCAATCTAGGCCACCCCATCAATCTGTGAGTTCTCACGCATATATTTCTGTTGATTTGACAAATGAGAAGGGTGTGCCGTCTATGTGGATGAGGTACGGAGCCGCTGGATCGGTGAAATATAGGTACTTGATGCTTTCTGAGTTAGGATCTCACGTGTCAATATCTCGGGATGTGGGTAGGGCTGCCGCAATCACACGTTTTTGTTTTATTTATTACAAGCCAGTTGATACCACATGCTAAACGGTTTTGCCTGAATTTAACATGATCCTAAATTTAGCGAGCCGGGTGACATTCAAGCGATTGCTCATATGACCTTAGTAGCCCTTACACAGGGAAATCAGATGTTTTGAGCGATCATTACAAATCCATTGTTATTCGAATGTGAGGTTTACATTCACCACCGGGCTAGTAATACGCGTTCATAGTAAAAATCCAGAGGTA
Source organism: Glyphodes perspectalis (assembly GCA_951394215.1). Lineage (NCBI taxonomy): Eukaryota > Metazoa > Arthropoda > Insecta > Lepidoptera > Crambidae > Glyphodes > Glyphodes perspectalis. Next base: position 7,745,706 of record OX596204.1, read on the forward strand.
CATGACCGGGTTCGAATCAAAACCTCTTGCGTGTGATGTGTGTCCTTATCGTTAAACTACAACCGCTCGCAGTATTTTCGTAAAAAATGTTTTTTTATACGTAAGTCAAATAATTTATGTAGGGTACAATAGGGTTTCAGTAGCGGTATATTAACAGGATTGTGGCAACCTTAAATGCAGGGTTAAGTCCCGTATTCATAGCGGGATGATGTTACGATATCAGGCGTACATTAGCAAATGGCAAGATAGATCATGGTTCTTAGAGATAGTTTTGAATGGAGAATAACTTTTTCTTCATTTTGTGGATGCACTGTCCGCAAAGCGTGATTTTTAAGAATTAATTCAATTAATACTACGTTTAGAAAGGTTAAGATAACAATTGAACATTGAACATATTATACGGACACTTGCTTCAACAAGCTAGTGTCTAGTAATCAATATTAAAGTAAATTTTTTAATGGTTAATTCGTTTTTTTTGTGCGGAGATGCTAATTTGGTCGTTCTGTGGTCGTTGTTAGTTGTGTAAATGCGTGCCGTCGGCCACTTTATTCAAATACGGTTTGATTAGCAAAAAATCGAAAACACTTTGCTTCTTAGTAATTTGTTATTACATATACATACATACCTAGATGAAAAAAAAATATATATTATATAAAAAAGTAAAAAAAAAAAAATACTATCAAAGTCTAGTGATAACGCTACAAAATCTTTACGTAGCCGTGCTACAGCGGAGCTCAGCGACATTATTCTACGAATGTGGCCTACGCCGTAGCACGATGACACTTCGCTATGTAGTTTCTGCAATTTTTTTAATTATGACTACAATATTAGGAAATATCATTGTGTGTCCTAGCATGGTCGGATGTCCGAAAAACCTTTTTTTCTTGTATTGTTTATTTTATTAATTTTACTTATAATGTTAAATAATTTGTAAATTTGATTAATATTACTCTATGCTTATCGTATTATCCTCCTCAAATTATTTTCGGATACCGCTTATCTAACAAATGGTCGGAAGTCAGAAATACCACGATAATTTTTCCTTGTATTGTTTATTTGAATTAACTGATAACTTATAATGTGAAATAACATGTAAATTTGATTAATATTACCCTACGCCTAACATATTATCCCCCTCAAATTACGTCACGTTTCTAGGCGGATGCCGCTTATAAAATGGTAGTATTAATTTATTATTTAATTATAAATGTGTTCGTCCCGTGCATTGAAAATAATGTAATTGTTATTTATCCCTTAATTTTATTGCCACATTAAGAATCTTGAAATGCAACTTTTTTTAAATTTGTTTCATTAAAGTGCGTTAATATTACATTTCGTACTAAATGATTACACAATAAATAAGGTTAAGGTTACAATAATTTATGTGGGCGACACAGACCACACACGTTCTATATAGAAGGGGCTTTAAAAAAAACAAACTGATTGCCGGCCGTGCGATTTTTCTCGACAAATGTTATGTGCCGCGCTAATAACTCATGACGATAGCATCGGTAGGTGTGGGTACTTGCTCGTCAGTTCGGAAGTCGCAGTTTAATGTGCGTATTAGCCCGCCGGATTTTTCCCATCAACCCTAACGACTGATATTATGGTAACAAATGACGTGAAAACTATGTTAATTTAGTTACTATTATATATATAATTTGGTATGTATTATAACCCTACATAAGTTAAAATTATGCATTAAATAATTTTTAATGAGAAAGTGCTATTACAAGATACAAGACTACTTCAATGACAAGGATTTATGGTTAACTTCATAATGAAATGTTCACCTGCAGTGCTATTTAGTCTAAGTATAGATTAATAAGGTTTACAAATTTGTAAAATTTTACATTTTTAAGAGTAACTATCGAGTTCCTTGCCGGTTTCTTTTCGATAGAGTCTACCTTCCAAACCGGTGGTAGTATTATTTCTTATTTTTTTTTTTGTATATTGACTATTTATAAGCGCTTTCTTGAAGCCTTTAATAATTTGAATTTGACTTGCAAGTTGTAAAACGGTACAACGTGTTACACATTTAAATTGTAACGAGTTTTATCACTGCATTTGACATCAATTTACAAAGGTAAAAATTTGCTACATTTAAAAAAATCTACAATATATAATTATTTTCATTGTGGTTTGCACCGAGGTGGAGCTCAATGGATCAAGATGGCGCCTCACATACAAGGGATGCTGGTTCAATTCTGGGCACGTACTGAATTTCAAATAAATTTTCAGAAATGCCAAGTACGGATTATATTTCTGGTGTGGATTTAAATGCCTGGGCAAACATTATTGAATTGAAATTTTTCAAAATACAAAGTTTAAATGGTAATCATTTAAGTGGAATAATCAGACATGCGAATTCTGAGTGTGGTACTAAATCACAAACTTGAAACACGAATAAGTGCATCTCATAATCGCGCTACCACGAAAATAACTTACACAAACAATACTTGCCCGAATCGATGTACCACGAAAGCACGCAACCGCGAATCAGTACACCACGAATGCCATCTGGGATGCATTTTGTCTGCCTACCTAGACAGGTATAATCCCCCGCTGGGATCTACATTTTGTCGGAGGACCGGAGGACCGAAGGACTTAGTAAGCCCTGGACCTGGGCCATTAAAGGTTGAAGCTAAAAGGGACCCCGAGACGTGCCGCATATGGTGTCTTACCAGCCAGTCGCGGTCGGATATGGATTACCGAGTAAGAGGAAGAGCTGGGTTGGTCGTTGCCCGCTTCCCTATCCTCGGCAACCCGGCAAGGGGGCAGTGCAAAGCGCATCACGGTGGGCAGGGGAGGCACTGCCACTCAATTTGAGTCGCCGGGCGGAAGGCGGCCCCTCTTGAAGAGACCCTCACTGCGTTCTGCTTCCTTAGCAGAAGGCACAGCGTGAGAGTGGGTCCACGTCTGATTCTTGGGTGGAGCTGGTTGTGACGTGACGTACTTCCTAGCACATGTCGACTTGCGCGCGTGCCCGTTGTTGCATGCGATGTTACCATAGGTTAAAAGGGCTTGCGGGCGTGATGTTATGATGATGATGATAAAAATCTCGTGTCATGGTGTTTGTAGTCGCACTCTTCCGAAACGGTACCGCGGATTTCTATTATGGGAAGGTAGGCGGTAGGAATGACAATAGGTCGTAAAGTATGTTTTTCCCTCCTATCCCCACACCACTTTTTAAGTAGAAAACGAGGCAGTACAATGTTATATTAAAACAATTATAACGTGTTTTATTTTATTGCACTTCCTATAGCAAACATTCCCTATTTAATTTAGCTTAAGATATATAGGGTAGACAGGTAGGCAGACAAAATGCATCCCAGATGGCATTCGTGGTTGCGTGCTTTCGTGGTACATTCGGGATAGTATTATTCGTGTAAACTGTTTTCGTGGTAGTGTGATTTCGAGATGCAGTTATTTGTGTTTTAAGTTTCGTGGTTGAGTACCACATTTGCGAAATCTACCACAATGGTCAATGCAGACGCTATTTGAAACGGAATTATAGTATTACGAACAAGATGATATTGTATATTTTTTCATTTTGGGTGCTTTTATTTAAAAAGATATACAATATTTAGGAAGCAAGTTTTAAAGTAATTCGTGACCGTTGTGTGATCTATATCTGTAAGTATTATCTTGACAGCATTTGACATGCAGCGGGTTACACCTGGCGTTGGTAGATGACACACAATATAACGCATGTCTCAGCTCAATTCCAAGATCGCGTGTCAAATGTTGCTGTGACGTTTAGAACAATCTGGTGTTTGCGGACATCTGGGAACACGGCTGAATCTATCATAGCACATTTCAGATATTGGTAAATAAAAGGTACAAATCAACTTCAGAATCAACATTATACCTGCATAATAATAATTTAGAGTAAAATATATCTTAATCGTTCGAAAAATTAAGAATTAATTATCTATTGTGCCAAAAGTCTACGCCATACACTTAAATATCTAAGCATAATATTGAAGACTAGCTGTGCCAGCAATGTCACCCGCGTTTATGGTTAATATTATAAAGACTATTTCCGTCATACATGATTTCTATGTAACTTTAACCATTAAGGCTGCACACGCGACGGAAGCTTAAAAATGGAGTAACTTCTCCCGTTTTCCCAACATTTCCCTTCACTACTCTGCTCCTATTGATTGTAGCGTGATGAAAAGTATACTATAACCTGCCCAGGAGTATAAAGAATAATTGTACCAAGTTTCGTTAAAATCCGTCGAGTAGTTTTTGTTTCTATAAGGAACATACAGACAGACAGACAGACAGACAGACAAAAATTTTACTGATTGCATTTTTGGCATCAGTATCGATCACTAATCACCCCCTGATACTTATTTTGAAAATATATTTCATGTACAGAATTTACCTCTCTACAGATTTATTATAAGTATAGATGTTAAGATGAGATTGATTATACTGATAACTTTAAATGGCTATTGCAATGTAATACATACATTCAACGATCAACGATCGAGTTTTTGAATGATTCGAAGACCTTCAAAAAACCTGGTGGAAATAGCACGCATGTGTCCTCATCGTAAAGTATTACCATTGGTTCACTGTAGCATGCCTGTCAATAATTCAAAAGAAATCAGAATATCAAAGCATTTAAAATATTTAATTTAATCCAGGTGCGTTATTACGCATTAGAAATCATTTGAGGTTAGCTAAGCGATCTAAAACTTTAATTACGCAAGAGTCTCGCGGCCAGCCGATAAGGGCGCGAGCCGCTAGTTCGTAGCGGCTTTTATTTCACATAATAACATATTAGAAAGCTCCCGAGGCACGCGGCCTGACGTGTATTTTCGTTGGTCGTGTAAATAAAACTCACTTAACTGGGCGCTGCACGAAACGCCACCACTTTTAACATTATAATATGATTTCGGGAGTTAAATTTTTAAACACTCACAAAGGATGTTGGGCCGTATAAATAAAATCATGTGAATGCAGGCCAACTCTACCGCGAAATCAAAGTTACAGCTGAAATATGCGGCTCGAGGGGTATACGCAATGTTTGCTTATAAATAATACGTTCCTACACTATTTGTTCTGATTTTTCCCTATTCCCACTGTGCATTACAAGTTAACAATATTTTGCAGATTAACAGTACCCTTATTTTTACAATCTCTAAAATCTACTCACTAAATCTAATAAAGAGCCTAAACTTATTTTCTAGGCTAACCTGGTTAGTGGTAGCTCTCATAAAATATGAAATTATTTTATAGAGAAAAGCACTTATTCCTTCTACTGTATTATTGTTTCTACGAGTAGATTACATTTTTCTGTGTGTTTGGCGGTTGACAAATAAAAAAAGGTTTGCTTAATGATTTTAATACTTTTAGAAATTCATTGCAGTGTGTAGGTTATAGTATGTTATGGCGGCATTTGTTGTGAAGACTTAGACGCGTAAATAATCAAGAAATGTTTATGTGTGAGATTGGATCAAAAGTATCATATTAAAAGATCCCTACGTCAAACTAAATAACATATATATACATTTAAAAATAAAAAATGAATGGTGTAGTATCGTATTGGGAGCGGGCGCGGCAGGGGAGCGCTGACGTCGACTGCACTCTGCAGGGCCCTCGTAAACTTGTTACGGTTATAGGTAGAGACAGTTAGGGCATGTTAGGGCTCTTCACCCTCGCATCATCCACGGATGGGCGGCCACGGTAATGAGGGCGATTGCGTAATTTGCGCCGGGGGTTAGCTCATAACCCGGGGTGCAACTGTTTGAAGTTTTTACGCGTGTTTGTTCTGTATAAGCCAAGGTGGATTCACCTGACAGTAAATGCCTTCTGAAAGGCCACCTAACACAATCGTTTACTGGTTTTCATCCCCATGACCACTGAGGATATGTACATACCTACTGCGGGTTTTAGTCATTTTTATATTTTCCTCGTATTATTCGCTGCGTGATCAGTTCCTTGATTCCTCTTAAGTTTAAAAGTTTCAAGTTTCTAATCAAAATTCTGACATCATTTATTTGGAAGCAGCTAAAGTTGACAGCACTACGTACGTACCTAACATCAACAACACTGAGCGGTGGATGATATTTGGATGTTAGGTGGTGAAAGCGGTGAGATACTGCTATTTAATATCGATTAAATTGGTCTCCAAACTCTTTACCTCTAGTACTTATACTGTGAAGTAATATGGAAATCATGTGATATCGTGAAAAGCAACGAAGGAGATTTTTTTTTCCAATATTTAATTATGTTTCAAGTGTAATACCACAGTTTAAACAAACATTACATGTGATATAGGAGTACTTGAAATGGTTGCATGCAGTCGCTTTATGGCATTGCTCAATTTTTTATTACGCCGAATAGTTTTCCTGCAGGTTTCAAAGGGGAATTATGAAAATTACGTACTGAATGTAATGCATTGACTATTTGCATTGAGGACTGAAATTACCGTAGTATAAACTACGAATATGTTCTGAGTTGAAATACGGCTGGTAAATAGATATGGATATTTGGTATTTAACATTATTTTATTAACCAGTTAATGTAATTTTAATGGCTGATAAATACAAATACATATAATTGTCTGCATGGCCGAAGAGAGACCGTTGGCTTGGTTATCTTGGTTCTATAAATTTTACAATAATAAGGCCTGTTAAATAAGTGATCTAATTATTTGCATAATTTAGATCACAATAATGTTGCAGTTTAAAGACATTTTGTGGTTGTAACTTTATTCCAAGTTTCCTATCATAGATGACGCAAGGCGCCTTATTTTAAGGTTGTGGTCGGATTCAAGGATATGGCTTACAAATGGCCATCGATTAATTCGATCGAGGTGTTTGCGTGTGCTAGTAATTAGAACGCTAACGAACGCATTAGGTTCACTTCCGTGGAGAAGCAGGCGCGGCTACCGCTGGCCTTCCTTGTGAATGTGAAATTCAGTTTTCCACTTACCACTTTATTATTGTGTATAAAATTAAAACAATTAAATTCATGACATTAAATACTTAAACCTATTTTACTCATTTTAAGTCGGGTCCATTTGATCCCACTAGTCTAGGTAATTAACCATGGTCTTAAAAGTGAGTTTGGTTATTACCCTATCTTTTTGCCTTTAGGCACGAGATTTGAATACATTCGAGTCTAAGTAATAAGGATGTTTTCATCCATAGTTATTAAAAATGAACTCATGAATATTTGAATATTTCCTTGTCGCAGCTATTAGTAGATATAATATATACGTAGTAATATTTATGAAATTTCAGAGTCGCGTGTCTGGATTTTAAAAGTACCTTCCGCACGTGGCGTCCATTGACCATCGTTGCCTCTAATTTATTGAATACCTAATTATAATCCTGGATAAAGTACAGGGAGAAAGTTTTTCACGTAAAAAAATGTACTTATAATCGGTGCAAACTCATCTTAGAAAAGTTTAAATAAATATAATATTAAGAGGAAAGGTTAATGTAATAAATAATGAAAACCTTTATTTTAAAATATTTTTTTTATTATTTACTCTTCAATAATATTGTATAATATAAAACTGCTTAATAAAGTGATAACAAAACATGCCGATAAATCTGTTATTCCTTAAATATTTTCAGTTAACAAAGTAATTAACAAAATATATAGGTAAGTGGAACTGGGCATTTCAAACCCTTTAGGTAGGTAACAGCTAGGTAAACAGACATTGTAATCTCCATACAACGGTAAACTTTATAATTCAATAGCAGTATAATTGGTAGGCAAATGTATTATTATTAGTGATATTCCGTTTTCAATTATCGAAATTCAAACAAGCAAGTTGTAGGATCTGACAGTTGGTAAATTAGAGGCCTCTCCTTGTGACACCACGTAATATAACGCGATGATTACATTAACAGGTATCGGCATTATTATCATAGTTCAAAGTGCTTGGCTTTGACATAGTACCATGCGTATACCTAATATAGATCTGTAAGTATCGCATCACTTTGAAGCTCAAAATGAGTATTTAGGTATTTCAAACATTCAAAAAATTAAATCCCAATTTGCCTGTTTTGTATGTAGGTCCAGCACATTCAGCATTTAAATAATTTAATTCGAAGATATTGAAGTAATCATTAGTATAGAATTGATTGAGACTCTTATCTCACGAAATCTACAAAGATATTTTGCGAAGAAGAAATTTTCCTATTTTACGTTACGTAGTTTCGTTTTATAGCAGTTACTCGCAATTGTAATATAAGTAAAGATTACGATTTAGAAGCGGAGAATGAAGATTTTTTTATTCGCACAGAAGTGTTACCCGCAGACGGGTAAATTCAATATTCGCGATGGCTCGGGAGCGTCAAACTAAGACGTTTCAAATAAGCGATGTGTTCGACAGCGCTGTCACGTTCAGATGGCGTGCCCCGGTGCAATTTGGCTGGTCGCACCGCCTACTGTAATAACGACTTCCGTACCCGCCGTGGCGCCTCCTCAAATTGGTCGCTTATCACCAATCTATGGTGTAGAGTTAAGTTTTTCAAACCCTACGACGCGGCCCCCTGGGGTGCTAACTAGTTTTGAGGTCGTGAGGATTATAATGTTACCGATTCAAATAATGATGTTTAAAGTGACCTTGTAATTTTCTTTGGCATTTTTTTATAGTAGGTATATTGCTGTGTAAAATAAAGTGCTTTAGAGTAATTTAATTAATTCGTCTATTACAAATGTTCATTGATAAGCGCGTTATTTGAAAATGGCTGGAGCTTTCAGCCAATTTTATTCTTGGAGAACTTGAAAGTGAAATTTGAAACAGGTGCGGCTTGGAGCGTGTATATGCGTGACCAACATTTTTTTAGGTTGTTTTTATTTTATTTTTACATTAAAAAAAATATCTTAGTTGGTCCTGGAAAATCCATCGGGTGTGGATAGGATATAGCAGGTCACCTGATCCGCAATAAGAATGTGCTGCATTTTATTGCAAACCAGGTAGTTTTCAATACATCAATCACACAATATATAATTAAAATACCAATTAATATTAATAGGGTTGCAATGTTTAAATTGGCTGACCGGCACGTGTGGAAAAGGAAGACATGCTACGCTGATCCCAGATGACCTGGGAGAAGGGCAAGAGGATGATGCAATGTTTAAATTATAATAAGCAAATATATGTCCGATTAATTCCCACTCTCTCACTACGTACAGCCAATAAGGTGCTCGTGGCGGTATGTGGTTTGCGGTCCGGTAGGTAGGGCGACGGTCCGACTTGTTTAATGACATTATTAATTTGAAGTGATAATATGTAGGTATTGTAACGACATTAAAAAGGGTTCGATCAATTTGACAGAAGGTTATTGACTCGTATCACGTTTACATTGCTTACCTTTTAAGAATAATGTGGTTTTAGAGGTTTGTGGGATTATGGGTCACATTTGATAAGTTTGAAAATCGCTGATATAGTGTAGAATATCAGCTGGGCGGTCGCAATTTGTCAACGCGCCGCGGTTGGTTGTTCCTAGTTTACAAATTGCTGTATGACTGCTGCTATGATGTGTTCGATCGTTAGCGTTCAATTGAAAACTCTCCCATAGTGTATTGTTTGAGAATCTAATATTGTTCCATTTAGGCTTGGCAACATGTTCGTTCATTTATTGATGAACTTCAACATTTGTAATTTTAAGCTAGTCCATTGAAACTCCAAAAACGATCAAATGCTTTTTGATAGCTGAATTATTTTACGAGTTTTAAAAAGGCGTTGAGATAAAATTAAAGGGAAGTACCAGAACCAGACCGAAGTTCGGAGTAAAAGGTGTGGATGGAAGCTATTCACAAATATGCTAAACTACTGAATAACATCAATGTAGAAGAATTATAAGCGACGAGCTTGAGAAAGCGTCTATATGCCGGCCATATCTTTATATGTTAACCACTTATTAAGTACGCCAACCCATCGAAGTTGCCAATGCTTCGAGATCTTAACTTTCAAACATAATAAGTAAGACACGAATTATTACCTCAGCCTTCTGTGTACTCGTAAGTTACGACTCTCACTGAAAACTTTGGTATATTTCTCTGGAGTGTGTTCCAACTTACTGGTTTATTGCTTCTAGACATATTATTTCAAAGAACTCCCGGAATTTATTCTGCTTGGTGTGTGGTGAGGTAGGTAATCCCAGCGCTTTTTATTTACTTGTTTATTCCAAACATTAATTTTTTTTGGAAGTAGGAAGACAAGTTATTTCGCTGCATCCAAAATGGAGTGAACAACCTTATTGCATTATCTTAAGAGCAAAAATGTATTTTGACACAGGCAGTATGTTGAGTATTTTAAGAGTGAAGCCTTACTTACTCGTGTATACGGAAGTAAGAATTGATTAAAAAAAATATGAAGTTTCCACAGTCTTATGTTGAATCTGTTACTTAAATGGGTTGCTTATTCTTTTTGTTAAAAAATATCTTATAGTTATTTACAAAAAATGGTATATTAGTCCTACTTATATAATAAAATTCTCTTTATCAAGAATTGTGTTAAATTTCTAATCGATCCTGAAGTTACTTCGGAAAAGTATAATTTGCAAGTTGTTGCTTTAAATATGAATTCTAACTTATACGCAATCAGCAACGATCTCTCTAAATAATGAAGGCTTAATTTTTATGGTGGATCTGTAATTTCTTGACAATTATTTTTAATGTTAAAATTTATAAGTTATTCTAAATAATCTATCAGCAAAAAAGACTTAGTATAACATTATCGTTTTATTTAAATAGTGGGTACCTACGGCGGGTAATAATTTATCAGTCTTCACCGGAGCTCGATGGCGACCGGGAGGGACTAAAATATTTCCATTTTAGTTAAACATTCACGTCGACGATACTAAACCTCTATTTCCTTTGAGTATTCGCCTTTGTACTCCCGTCTCATTATTTAAGAAAGTAGCATGTAGTTACTTAACCGTACATTATTGAATTCGTTTAACATATGCCTTAGGTTGGGCTACATTTTTATTGGTTAAATCGGTATTCTAGTTTTTGTTACTAGTTCATTATTTCACATAAATTATTTTAGATATCTACGTTTCTGATGTTTGATATTTTTAAAAATAATAATCCAATTTAAAATAGCCTTGGAATTAACATAATTACTAGCGTATGAATATTAGTGTTAAACCCTTCAAGCGGGACCAAATAAGAGACATTGCGAATTTCGTGATATTTACTATAATTTCTTTGGTACGTGCATCATGATAAAATAAAAAAAAGTGATTTCGTTTTATTGGTCCACATGATTGTTGCGACGCGGTTCGTGATAGCAAAAGTGCTAGTTTAAGCAAGTTCTTATTTGAGACTAGCGTGCGGACTGGCGTGTTTCTGAACGTATTAGCCTCCGCTCGCAAAGAAAGCAAATATTTTATTCGATGACATGGTCGTCAGCCGCAGAAATGACTAGGAAACCCCAAAACTTGTAATGAGGGCGTACCTATTATTAAATTACATGTTTTTGTGTCACGCACGTATGTAGTTAGGCCGTGATTCGCCGTAGCCACCAGTTGAGGTTGGGAAATAAGGATTTTATTGATCATATCTACCTATCTACGACTCATCAACTGGGATAAAGACAGTAAGTAAAAAAGTTTTCCATCTTATAAGGGAATAATCATGTGTATCTATTAAAATTTGAATATAGAGCTAGAAGATAATTTCACCATTTCAGATCGTAATATTTTCAACCATTACCTTTTGCATGATGAAACCATCAATTCGTATTAATTATACATATGTATTATTTCTATCTCTAAATAGATGTTACATGAACATAAATAAACATTTAGCTCCCACTTAAAGATATCCCATGTTAATGTGTTGGATAATGTAAATAAAATGTAATCTATAAAATAAACTATCATAAAGCATGAACGATACCTACCTACCTACCTCGTAAGGTTTTGAGCAGAATTTTTAATTAAAATGTTAGCGTATAAAGCGAAAATACCGCGGGCCGTGCAAATATTATAAGCTGACACAAAAAGTATTCCAGTGGCGTGCATAACGAACGCACTTGTGCTGCGGGTCGCTCGCTCGCTGGTGTTTACGACAATCTGTGAGCCGATTCTGCTATTGAAACCTCTAGTAATTGACAATTTTAAAAATTTTACCAAGGAAATGAAACAAGTGATGTTGCATATAAATAATAGTGACAATAAGGCGTAGGGATGTGCCAACCCTATCGCCCGCTGGTGAGAGTTGGTGAGCTTCGCATCATGAAGAGCAACAACTCCCTTCAGTGCAATCAGTCTCCGCAGAGCAGCTTGTGGCGAGCTGTTGGTGTGTGGCGACACCATGGACCCGAGACCTCCCGGGGGAACCTAACATCTTCTCCCCCATCTTTGGATTGCCTTCATTGGCCGCCTAAAGTGGAGCGCAAGAGCTATATGCTTGAAGGGTGAAAGTGCTCAATCTGCGTAATAACGGGGAACGCCTGACCGGATTACTGCGATCCAGAAACCACAGCACACCTCTCTACACCCTTAGCCCACCATGCTGATATTGCCCCTTTGCTACCGTGTGCGTCGGCTGATTTGGGGGGCCCATCTAGTGGAGGGAGAGTCATTACCTGCCGCACTTTAATTTGTGAGGTATTGAAATGGCAGGCGACCATTATTTCATCCCATAGCCCAATTTTTCTTCCCACAAGAATCCGTTGCAATAGCCCATACTTTTGTTACCACCTTATTGCAATAGTATTTCACTTGCCGGGTGTTACTACTGAGTGTATTATGTTGTATACTCAGAAGTAAGATCTTTCCGGTGTACTCAATCACATATTCATATTAAAATGTCTCAAGGGGCCTCTACATGTTGGGCCATGCAAGCCTTCTAAACGACCGGGAAGGTAACACATCCCGTGATATCCAAAAGGTGACAATAATGTCCTCCTAATTGATATCGGTCACGGCGGCCAATCTCAACGACGGTTAGCCATCTGCGCAGGAGATATTATAGTGCACAAGTACCTACACACTTGTGTTTACGCACACGCGCAAACACAGGTGCACTTTCTGTTCCTTCACTCTCATAGTCCGGTGAGAAGGCAATTCGACATGATCGGTGAAAGGTCAGGCGCAGGACCAATGGCTTAACGTGCTTTCCGAGGCACGGGGGTGATTAAACCGCCGACTTAAGACTCCTGACTATTACTGAGTAATTTCAATGTTGAAAGCCACAAACACCTCTTGGTCCTTAGGCGGCATATGCTACCACTAGATCAACGAGGCAGTCCTGCGATTTGAAGTCTCGAAATCGTCCCTACTGGGATGTTTTTTGACATTAGTTTTTATACACGCATAATGTGATAGATGATAGCCATGTTTTTTGCGTACTGTTCAAATCATGCTATCCTTTTTTAATTGTTTGTCAATGTTGTCAAATGTGTCACAAGGTTCTGACCATTTTTTCGTTTGAAAAGCAAGACGTGTATGATTGATTTATGGTAAAATATAATAAAAAAAAAACCAAAACATAGTTAGCGTCCAATCTCGAGAGCGTGGTAACTTTTCTCCCAGATCACTTCGCTGGTGCTTACCACGGCACAGACTACTGTTTCACTTGGATCCTATTCAGCAGACGGAGTGCCATGTGGCGTCGTCCTCTCTGGGACTGCTTAATAAAGTGAAAACGAAAACATTTTAATCGGCTCCTACGACAGGAAGGGATACTGCTGAAGTATTTGGACCACGCACACAATTGTTTAGCTTAATTCAATGACAACGAACTTTTGGAAAAATAACTAATTAAATAATTGGATATATTTGTATATGTATGTCGGAAAAATAAAATAAAATCCTCTTTGAAATGTAGGGTAGCAGATACAATAGTCAAATTAATTGTCAGAATTGCATTTTAGCGGCTGTAACATATTTAAAAACAAAAAGCGATTCCACGAATAAGTTAAATGCGGTTATGATTTACTCGTTTGATAAAGATTGAAGTAGTTTATAAGCCTCACTTTTACGAGTCCACATTATTTATTTAAAATCCTTCTTCTGATATATATGTACAAGCACCTCCATATCAAACGCGTTGGTTTGCAGTTTATTTTCGAATAATTCTACTACATAAATAGCTTTGTTCATTTCCTCGTAATTCACTCTGGAAATTATACTCACTTTTGCTCCCCCCTAGCGTGTCGGGTGGAAAAGTCAACCTAGAATTAGAAAGGCATAATAAGCAAATATCTGAAGATTTATGCTTCAAATAATTAAGCAAAATCGCCGTAATAACATGAGTTGACGATGTATTCGGTTTCTTGTTAGCTGCGTTTCTGAAATTAATAAGTATTTTAACTGTCGAAACGGGACAATAATACCTGTGTATGGAATCTGATACGAACCGAATTGAATAATAAGACACGAAAATATGTTATGCCTACAGTTGTAGGTATTGCCGTATCTACATTGTGTTGAACAAAAGCAAACTGGTTCACATTACAAGTGAGATCCCAGAGCAAAAATAAATTACGATTCTTTCAAAGGATTCAGATTCAGCGGTTTCACTTCAAGGAAATGTTGATAGAAGGAAAAGTTATTTATTATGCTCATGTTTTCTCAACACGTGAATGTACATATTTACACAGTGATTTAGTTTGCATCCGAAGGCGTCAATCTAAGACTTGTTAAGTTTGTGCCTCGTTGCGGAAACTAGGTGGGATATGAGGGTGCCTCGTTACATTACATTTTATGTGCAACATAACATTCTCATGCAGAAATAATAACTCGTGACAACTTTTACCGATTTCTTAGAGAAAAATGGACATATAGAACATTGCTTGGTGATATCTATACATTTTTTTAAATACAAGAGGACGTAATAGCAGGTTCTAAAAACTTTTATCATGAATAAGGGAGTCATAATTTAATATTTTCATTAGTTGGAGCCATTAATATCAACAATCACTTAGGGTTATCAAAATTGTTTCATTTAAAACTTTAGACTTGCTTACTAATCACCTATTAAACGTTGCTCTAAATGGACAACTCTATGGAAACTTTGTACAAAGTAAGTACCTATTC
The DNA here is from genome assembly GCA_951394215.1 of Glyphodes perspectalis. NCBI lineage: Eukaryota > Metazoa > Arthropoda > Insecta > Lepidoptera > Crambidae > Glyphodes > Glyphodes perspectalis. Next base: position 7,760,738 of record OX596204.1, read on the forward strand.
ACCTTTAGGACAGATTTTTGTTGAGAGAAGTTTGGCAATTTGTCTACTAGGGATTATCTCAAGAAGGTTAAATGAAATGAAAGGGTCACAGATCTATTTAAGACTTGCATTAGCAATGTGCACTATTATAGATTAAGAAACTAAAAGGTGTTTGTAATCTTATGCACGAATGGTTATTTCCTGTGGTCGCATTGAAGTCAATTAAAAAAATCTAGGTAAGATAGGGTAATGTGTGGAAGTCACGTCATAAATAAGTGTACATACACTGGGTTTTGCGTCAGTCTTATATTGTTAGGTCCTAGTCTAACAATGGCGCTTAAATGGTTTCTTGAAACCTGAACGATTCATTGTAATCATAGACGTAGCTAATGGTTACCTTGAAGAGACTATTTTGTGGACGATTTTATAAGTAATGTTGGTTGATCTTCGATAAGGAAGTGGAACAATAAACTAAATTTGTGAACGTGTCATGTGCGTTTAGAGAAAAATGTTTAAATGTATTGAAACATAATTGTAATTTGTTACCTTTTGTTAACATCCACCTTGAAGTTGCCCAAATTAGTTAAAGATACATTGTAGTTAGTGTATATTTTTTTCACGCCATTTTTGCATATGGAAGTAAAAACCATCAATACCTTATTTATTTATATTAATTACTAGCTCGTTGGTCCAGTGATCCTGGCCATGAAACCAAACGGGTTTGAATCCCGCTAGGAATATTTCGTGTGATGAACATGGACATTTGTACTTGAGTCATGGATGTTTATTTAAGTATTTCTATCCGTTAACCTCGTATCCATAGTACAAGCATAGCTTAGTTTGGAACTAGGGAATTTGTGTGTCAGTCTGGAGAATTTATTTTTATTCTTTTAAAAAGTCTGTTATATGATGTCATGACATTACAATAACTACCTAATAAGGTTACGTAATCTATCCAAATATTTTCAGGCCTGGCCTGGATTTCTACACTTTCTTGAAAGTGTTAGATATGTTTATAATGTAAGTGGGCGGTGATAGATAGGTCAGCGGGTAAGTATGGAGCTTCAAATGTGTAGGGTGCTGGTTCGTAGCTAAATAACACTGGTTTTCAAAAATTTTAGTCACTTCTCTACGGACTTAGGAAAACATACAATAATAGTATTATGAAAGTTTAGCTAATGACACCTGCCAATTTTGTCAACTAGACTTTAGTTCGCATTGCCGAAGCAGTTCTTTCTACCAGCTTATTCTGCCTAGTGCAATATAAGCCGTCCCAAGCTGAGGCATATTCCGCTACCATCCTGTTCGGACAAGTTCGGTTATTACATAGAAGTGATTGTCATTTGGCCTTTGTAGCCGTTAGGTAAGAGTAGTTTTGGTATAAGTCGCAAGTAAATTGTGTGGGTCTAGATCAGTGGCGTAGCTACGCACCTTTATAAAATGTATTCACGAGTCCTTTTTATCATCGATATTATCGTTGGAGACAAGAGCGGTGGTAGCTCAATGGTAAGGACACGCGCCTCATAACCGAGGAATGCGGGTTCAAACCCGGGCACGTACCTCTGGATTTTTCAAATCTATGTACGTATTTATACCACTAGCTCAACGGTGAGGGAAAACATCGTGATGAAACCTGCAAATTCAAACAACTTTGGATTTGTAACCATGATCCAAAAATTGTCTGGTTCCCCTATCTTAGGGTTACGAAGGTCAGATCGGCAGTCGCTTCAATGTAATTACCAGACTCGCTACATCCTGGATCATGGTCTAAGCGGACCCCGTCTAAGCACGGGACATAACGCTAGGAAGATGATGATTATCGTTGGAGACAACTTTTACGAATGTTTACGTTTCAAATGTAGGGGCCCCTATAGAGCGGCTACTGCTGAAGTACCCCTATTGATACGGCTGATACGGCGATAGCTACGCCTCTGGGTTAGGTATGTCTATCGATGCGGTCGGTAAGCAGGCGGCGTCGATCAAGTCTAGTTAGGTCGCGTGCTTCGCGCCAGATTGCCAGCGGGAACTTTTTAACAGCCACGTAACAACTCAACTTTACGCTATCCAGTTGTTTTCAACTACCTTGGCTTTTGGGATCGCGCTGTTTTATTTTTAGATCGCGATTGATATTCAGATATCACCATATTGCAGTGTAGGTAATATTGCAAGGTTCAAACACGAACTTTTTTAATTTAGACGGTATGTTTCACACGACGTCGGTGTCAGCAGATTAGAATTGTATACCATATCTTCCCGCGGGTGTCGTAGAAGTTGTCAGGATGAAGGTACATAGGTACAGGTGGGGAGTGATTAATAAGTATCCCAAGAGTACGATACAGGTTGAGCATTTTTATGTCATACTTATTTTGTCTCGACTAAGGGGTTTTAGATTGTTTTCGTTTGTTTTCGTGAATACAGTCCATTATTTGTTCCGACTGCAGTTCCTGTGTAGCAAGAACGCCTTACGGCAGCTACATGTAATCCTGTCCCAGGAGAAAGCTGAACTGGCTTGTAACCCGCAGCAAATTTAATCAGATTTTAAAAAAGAAGCTTTATTTATGTCTTTATTCGGTGCGCTTGTTTCACTAGTCGAATTAATACTTAATTTATAACGATAAATCTACTTAAATAGAGTATATAAAACAAATACGAATTATTATTCGGATATATCTGTGAGGTATGTCAATCCTAGATACAAAAAATACTATGAAGCATTACTTTTCGAAAGATTTCTCAAAATTTTAATTAAAATTTTAAATGTTAACAGAAATTTGTAGGGAAATTAGAAGTTGTGGCCGGACTTAAAAAGAAATAAGGGTCAATTATTGCGTGTCTTGTGGGGTCACCGATCGCACGACCTCCGATCGGCCCTAACCCACCACAATGTAAGTGCTACTAGGTACTACCATCGGGTCTGTTTTGCGTGGGCAGCGCGGTACGCACGACCTTCTTTTGGGAAATAATAATACCTGTAAAAAAAGTTAACGGAAGTTAAAAGTACAGTCCGTTAATATTTTTTGATTAAAACTTAATAAATTTAAGTTTCTTCGAAATCTTTTGTTTGTTAAATAACGTTACTCAAAAAATAATTATTAAATAAATATTTGACAACATCTTGATTGGCTTGAAACAATATCATCATTTGGTTAACCCGATAATGGTTGAACGTAGGATAAGATTTTTTTTTAATGGAATACCATCTGTAAAGGTTATCCAGTTAAAGTAACCCAATGTAGAAAAATAAGAATATACAGCGCGACAGAAAATACCAGCTTTTTATCAAACGTCAAACGTTGCAAGTACCGGGAATTGTTGAAATAACATCCACCAGCAAATAGTTGGTTTATGCAATCGTTAAAATTGCATGGCCGAGCAAACAGCTGGTTGAAAAACGTAACGTTTCAGCTTTCCGATGTTAGGCTAATTACGGAAGAGTAGTCGGACACAAACAACCGCTTTGGCGTATTGTCCCCAACTGTCTGTTTGCCGACCACGTCCCTTTCAATCATGGGCCGTTTGATCACCGTTGTGTGTCCCGCTTGTTTAGTGTAATGCCAATCAAATTTGGCATATTATTAAACTTGTTTTATTCGTGAAAGATTTTTTTGAATTAATAAGATCATATTACTATTAGACTTTGACTTGATTCCTATAACGATTGAATTTTAGTTACACAATTGCGAAATAAATTGTGTGGTATCTCTTATGGAAATAAAGATAGAGAAACTGACTACGAAAATAAACTTACCATAAGGAACAAAAGGAATAAAATTGTTTTGATATTAATAATGTTAATCTTCCTTTATTTATTTCCACACTATACTAGCTCGCAACTTCACAAGCATAGAATGTTGTTTATGTTCATCCCTCGGGAAATTTTCATTTTTTTGGGATAATAAGTAGGGTCGATTGGAATGCCATATTTCATCACAAATCCGTTAAGCCATATATGTATGCACGATTGAGCCATAAAGATACAAACGACGCAGCATACATTTATATACTATTTATATGTATTACTAGCTTAGCTCGCGGTTTCACCCTGCTTCGATAAATTAACTATACCACACAAAAATATCTTTTTAATTCGGACCAGTAGTTATTGAGATAAGCGCGTTCAAGCAAACAAACAAACAAACTTCTCCAGCTTTATATACGTATAATATATATTAGTATATTAGTATAGATATAATATTTATATTATAGTAGAACACCCGCACATTTTACGTTTGATAAGAACATATTTATTCATTCATTAGGGATTTTCCAATTATTGAATTGTAGGCACAACTACGACTACTTATTTATTTTAATCATTGACATGTCACAATTAAAAATATTATAATTTTAAAAACGGTTTAGGGGGTTTTTGTAACGTCGTTTTCGGCATAAACATTTATTATTTAATAGAAACGAAAGCATGTAAATAAAGTATAATATTTATTAATGTAATAGTTTTAAATAAAATTATTACATTAATAAATAGGTACATATACCGCTTCACCGACTACAATAATATTACGCTTACAATATACGCTTTGGTAATAATTAAGGAGATCAGAGTCGACTGCCTGCTTAGCTCAAATTTATTATTCAAATTTATTAAATATTTTTAAGAAGTTGTTATCGAGTTTTAAAACAACGAAAAGCAAGTTTTACTACTATTTACATTTCTCTCTACATGAAATAAACAGAGAGGTAAATGCCTATAAACAATGAGGAGAATAAGGTTCTGTTTTTCTAAATTTGGAATGGTACACTGGAAACACGGCTACAAAAGGTTTCCCTTAGTTCCTTCATAAAACTAACAATATTGCCAGCGGTAACAAGACAGGAGCGCTTCTCGCGAGCCCATATTCGCGCCGGTATTGTCTCTTTAGGGGCTTGAGCCCGCTGTTAGACCATTGTTTAGCTTCCTTCACCTGGCAAGACGGATTTCAGACAAAGGCAAGGCTTTCTGCACTTGTGTATGTTTTTGTTATGCAATTGTAGGTTTTGAGTACGCCACGTGAGGGCGTCTCGGCGCTCGTTTGTGAATTGGAGTGTGGACTCCCCCTACCACGAGTTCGTAGCGTCGCACCGCAGAAATTTTACTAAATGTAAATTACATTTTTGCTGCGATCTAGCTCCGTTTTCTTCATGAAATGAAACAAAATTAAATTTTGCAGTCATCTGTGTATTACAGCGCCTTGTATCATTTAAGGAACTTATTACGAAACTAAAACTTATACGAAAGCTGTTCATATTAATTTAAGTCATAATCTGCTGAGACTTGTGGTAATGGTCTTTACAAGACTCAGAAGTAGCCCGTGTGAAGTTGAAGATATCTTGCACTAGCACCTTGTGAGAAGGAATTCTCGGACAAGAGGTAGTATCAGATGGGAAAGTTGGGAAATATGTTTGTCTTTCTTTTTCTCAGAAATTCTTCCACTTTAGTGATGTATTATGCGGGGCTAAGCCATAATTTCCGAATATGACTAAAATGCCGAAGCAACGGTCCTCTCATAATACTGTGGTGTACGGCAGCTAGCAATTTGCATTTTATGCTCCGACGCGAGACTAACAAAGGCTAGTAAGGAACGGAGAAATGAAAGAATTTTTAGTTTAGCCGAAATAATGCGAAGATCTCCTGCATCCATGAAAGAATTGAAAAAGGCAGCCGCCTCCAAGGCAGCTGTTGGGTTTTGAAATAAAAATAACTTTTTTTCTTTCCTCTTGAAAACTTAATTCTAATTAAAAGCCAAAGCAGATTGGATTTTACTGTTTACGACATTACGGACTGTAAATTTTTTTTGAGATCAACTTTTTCCATTTAATTACTAACATTGGAATTTGATTACTGTTTTTTTGACTTGTAGGTGAATATCACAAATGGATGCATAACATTATGTTTTACTTTATTTATGTCACATTAGATATTATTTATTTATTAGGTACATAGTATACGATAGCTATTTGATCGTGAAGTAAAAAATCTTTGATATCTTTATCCTACGCTGCACTAGAGGTGCGTGATTTGTTTCTTATTTCGGGATAAGTAGCTGTTAATATATGTGTTAGTTTTATTGATACCTTTTAGTGCTAACTTGGATACTATGTTTGTGTCACTATTCAGGATTTATGCAATGAATATATAGAGTTTATCGACGAACCAAATAAAACTAAACAAGTCGTAGTTAAGCTTAATCAATATAGTCGGCTTAACGCGGCAAAGAGTGAGGTGCTAAAATACCGGAAGAGCGGCGGGATGAATTGATCGCTCCGCGCAAGATTGAGCACGGCGTTACCCCGGGGACCCGCGCAGAAAGCCGGCCCCTATTTGGTTCCATGTTAACAAACTTGCTAACAGTGATGATCGATAATGAATGATGGCCTGTTGATATTGTTTGTACAAGAGAATGGGTGTGGGTTACGTCTTTCTACTATTCAACTTCAACTATTATACGGTATACAGTGTTTTTTTAGTGGACATAATTAATAGCCAATCTCATCAATGTTGACACATTTAAATTTTAAAATGAAATAAGTAACAAAGTAACTCTTTGCTACCACTAATTCAATCGCTGTATGTAATAATTGACTGCGCAATATTTGCTATTTTTAACAAATACTAGAACCTTACTTACAACGTGGGAGATTAGAAGCAGATAACACATGTATGGATCACATAAGTAGATAGGTATTGTGCCACTGCGTCTACTAGGATTATTTCAAAAACTTACGTGCGCCCATAAAACTAAATTTCGCAGATGCATTTCAGCATTTACTGCCCAAACCGGGGCACAAAGATTATGCACGGATTAGATATACAAGATTATACACACGTAGCGAATCTCAAGGCTGTAAATTCGTCGCGAGATTTACGAGCGGTGCATCAAGAGACTGCAGCCGGGCGCCAGATGGGCGGCGCCTGCGCCACCATAAACTACTTTGATCGTCTTGTAAAGCCGCAGGTAGCTTGTGCTTCATACTTTTTGCTTACAATATTCGTAAACAGGCACGTCTGTAAAATCTAGCTAGATAAATATTTTTACACGTGTATTTATTTCAAGTATTTCTGATGGTTAATCAGTAGGCTTTTGTACGTAGGTAAACTGAATATAGAGTGTTACTGTTGTTTACAAGCGTTGGTATGATATTATGTATCGGTGGGAGTAGTTTAGTTCTATGACCTAGATATTGATGATTCGTTAGTAAAAATCTCAACTGGGGTGTTATTCCTTTAACAGCCTGTAACACGCTTTCCAAAATGAATTTCGTTATTCTGGGAAAAGTAACAAGTAAGGATCTACGAATATGAATTACACAAATTAACTTAAATTCTTAACCAACTGTTTGTCGTCGTAAAATCTTTGAAATTACATGAATATTCTAACTAATATAATAACAAGCGCTGTAGGTAAGTACGATAAAATTAAAAGGTTTAATTTTTAAATGTGTATAAATAAACAGACCTTGGTTTTAAATACATGCGCTTATATGAGTAAGGTAAGTTGATTTTCATTATGCAAATGCCAACGCAGAACGGCATTAACAAAGTTAGATTTTATTTTAAAAGCCGGATTAAGTGCTGATTCACATACAGATCGCGTCGTAGGCCTATTTTCAAAACGAAATCCACTTAACCCTCCTAAACAATAACGCTGAACTTGGTCGAAAGCCGACCATTAGGTACTGTTGCAAATAAATAAAATGTAAATAGCGTTACGGCATAGAACAAAGAGTATGGCGATTTGCATAATGCTGTTCACCTTTCAGGCCGTGGACTCGGTCGGCTGGTCTGGGCAGAAGCCAAACCGAGTCCATTTAGCGGCCTGCTAAGATTATAAGCTTACCTATACTTATTCTTTGGTTTCGCGACTGCGGCTGCTCTAGGCCAAACAAAACAGGTAATACTTGAATAACATTACACGAAAAGACGTTTGTAAAGTTTTAACATTCAAAATCTGTGACTGGGTAATTTGGCGGGGTATACAAAATATTTACGTTTAATAGAATATGGTTACTGTGTTAGTTCTATGTAAAAGCAGAGGATTTTTGAGGTTTTCGACAAAAAAAAATTCTTAAAGTAAATCATCACTCAATTACCTAACTTTCCATAAGTATACCAACATTTTATAACCAAAGATCAAAAAATAATAATTCCCTTAAGATGAAATGTTCAAAATATTCGTTTATTTTGAACTCGACGGCAAATAATATGACTAACTAAACTTTCCGGTGACCTGTTCTTATGCTAATTGTAATTCACGAATTTTTATGTGGACAAACTTTATCGTCGCGAAGAAATGTTAATTCGAGTTTTTATTTGCGTCCCGTGCGATACCCGGCCAGGCTTAAATTAAGATGCGCGTTAAGCTGGAGTGGATGGAACAAGTCTAGGAAACAGCTTTAAGTGCACATAAACTGGGTTAGCCGCCGTCGCTCGACCGGCCGGGTAATACTAGATCGTGTTCTTTTTAACGAGTCTCCGGTCGGCCATAATTCATGGCTGGGAAATAAAAACTCTACTCGTGACTACCGAAGTGACGGCCGCGAACGTTTTCGTAAGCTCGAAATTATTTATGCACTAACTAATAAAATATGAAAAGCACGTCCGCTACACTGATTAAACAACATTTTCTCGATTCTTGTTTTGTAATAAATAATGCAGATTATATATATTTTTTTATAATTACAAGTATTTGTCCGCGGTGCATTATGGGCATTGCTAATTGTAACTTTAGGTCTATATATAGGTACATACATGTCATCACCCCTGAAATCGACACGAAGGGGTAGGCAGAGGGGGTAGGGTAAGTAGGGGGTATCGAAAAGAAATGGTACTGTGCAAAAGTAGTAATTAAATGACAATTCAGGCCTCTAACCACTTAAATTTATACTAGGCATCTTGAGCTGGCCATTTTGTTTCTTCAGCAATGCAATAATCATGTCGACTTATTTACTAACATAGTAACGTCCCTGTTAAAACATTAGTTTGTATCGCAAATAATATACCTAATACAAGAGGACGAGAATAAAATACTTAACTTCATGAGATAGAATTTTGATTCATTTCAATAATACTGAATTGATTAATAATAATGTATTATTGAAACTGACATTAAGTCGACAATTAGTTGGTGGAAGATATTTCGGATAGTGGCTGCTATATTCCCTCGGTTTTGTTATAAGATATTGCGCTTGATAAGGGTCTACCGCGCATTGCGTCCGGTTGGGATTATTCATGCAAAATAAAGTCCTTTCTTTGTTATTTGGGTACGATTTCACATACCTTCGTAGGTAATGTGTAAATCACTTAATATTAAATTGTATTGTCTAACATAAACGTTGCCTTGGAGATAATCTTCAAAGCAGTCTTAGTTTTTGTTTTTGTGCGTATTTGAATAGTTAATAACTAAGTATACTATTTTGGAACGAGTTAGTGTAATTGAGATTTTTCAAGCTGTGAACTTTAAAAGTTAAAATAGGAGAACCATCATCTTCCTAGCGTTATGTCCCGTGCTTAGACGGGGTCCGCTTAGACCATGATCCAGGATTTAGCGAGTCTGGTAATTACATTGAAGCGACTGCCGATCTGACCTTCGTAACCCTAAGATAGGGGAACCAGACAATTTTTGGATCATGGTTACGAATCCAAAGTTATTTGAATTTGCAGGTTTCATCACGATGTTTTCCCTCACCGTTGAGCTAGTGGTATAAATACGTACATAGATTTGAAAAATCCAGAGGTACGTGCCCGGGTTTGAACCCACACTCCTCGGTTAAGAGGCGCGTGTCCTTACCATTGAGCTACCACCGCTCCTAAAATAGGAGAACCATTTTTGTGTTTTTGGAATTTCAAAATCTTTCCAAGACAATGTCACTGGCAAAAGCTAGCATGTTATGTCTAGATCGTCACGTCAGCTCAGAGTATCTTTGATGGACTTATATCGATCGGTTTTTGATGTTGCCAAGAAATGGAGTCAAAAATGTCACTGCTTCGAAGATGTGGTGGCCCTTAAAAGGTGGAGGTTTTTTTGGTGATCCAAATATGAAAACATCTGGCCAATGCCACCGATGACCTAAAAGCTTCCTCGCTTAGTGCAAATCAATTGGCATTCAGCAGCGAAGTCCCAGTTGGAGCGTTCTCCTAAAACAGCAGGGACCATCTTGAGCTAGAATTTATTTTTCGTAGCTGTCTCCCCATTTAACCATATGGGGAACATTTTTGCATGAAATTTTTAGTTTAGGATTATGTTAAGGATTACATTTTCTAATGAATGGGAGCGATGGGCTCTAGTGGAGAGAGGGCACAGAAAAAAAAAACAAATCAAAATAAAAATTTTGACGTGAAGCTTACTTATTCCTACACTCTTTGTTTTTATAATTTAATAAAATAATAAAATCAAAGAGAGAACCAATGAATCTAGTGTGCACAGTACTAATTATTGCAAACGTATTTATAGTAGGTATTCGCTGTGTTTGTACGTTATTAGGTGCATTACCTACTAGTTACACATGCTAGCTAAATTATACCAATTAGTTTATCTTGGAATATTGAGTAGTAATTAAGCTTAATTTATCCGTTTAGGTATATTAGTATCAAACCAGCATATGGTCTTGCTTCTCTGGACAAGATTTAATTTCAAGGTAGTCTATTCATAATGTAAGCACAGTACGTTCTTAGAATTAAATTATTTCTGGCAGCATCGATCAGCTCTTTTGTCATGCAAATTGTCATTTGTTATTCAAATTGTACGTGTAAGTAATCATGCAGCCATGGAGTATCTATATGAAATACGACTATTCTTTGCATATTTCTGTATCGTCGTATTCATTTTTCATCAGAAACTAAACCTCTAAACGAGCTAGCCACTTGTCACTACTTTTCCGTCTAAAAAAACTCCATTTTATTTTTGGCTTTAAGCTCCTAACATTGATTTGAGGAGTTTATTGCTCCTTGGACTAACTAACTAACTAAACTTCACGCTACTTCCCTAGCGGGGTAGGCAGAAAGAACCGAACGCCATATGGCACGATCCTTACACACCTTTGCTCCTTAGGCTCTGCCTCCTTATTCCCTGAAGTACCTTAATTGTGGTTTTAAAGATACGTTCTATATATAACTAATGTAATATATTTCTTAATTGTCTGTTGAGTTGTCGGTTTAATACTATGGAAGAAGCCGCAAGTAACCTGTTTGCATTGCATGTATTTTGTTCTCATAGCAAAGCATCATAATTTTCGGCACCATAGACGTTGATACACTTTCACCAAACTCGTTTAAGAACTTGTACTGATAAGTACGATTCAGTCGTGTTTAACGAATGTCCGTGACTTTTACCGAACCATCTAAAGACGTCACTGCCTAATTTATTTCTTTTATGACACTTAAAAATCTTGAACCACATCTAGATAAGTACCTCTTACAAACGTCTTTAATAATAACCAGCCAAAAAACCGGAAGTTCTAAACGAAAGTAGATGAAAAGGCTCAACTAGTTCGCCCGCTGACTCCGTCAAATATTAATTGAGAGACAAGTGCTCCAAAACAACGTTTCCCCGACGTTTTCCCTCCGAGATGTCCTTCAAATCTTTTACTTTGCTCGGCCGGCTTCTGTCCTTTTTCAACTCAAGTTAAACAAATTTTCCGTAACAGACTTTTTCGAGATTCACCTCGAGGATTTGGGAGATCTACGAGGCATTTACCATTGGTTTGCTCTGTTATTTTGTTTTGTCTTATACTCACCCTTTTATGTAAAGCGACTTTACACGCACAATGAAACCAAGTCTCTGGTTTGGAACGGCTTTAATATTTTTTTAAGTCGACGATTTTTATTGAGGAAAACGAAAAAGGCTTCGCTTTGAATTATTTAGTATACCTTTAACGCCCTCTGGTTTGTGGCCCGCAATAAAAATAAACAAAGATGAATGTAGTAAATTCCATTTCTTTAGCTCTTGGGTAGACATACTTAACTGAAAGGACTTTGAAGTAGCTTATTATTTTAGTAAGTGACTGGGTATTGCAGTGGAAATAAGTGTCGGTGGATAAACTCGTTTCTAAACGTTTATTTGCGTCTTTTGTATTTAGGAGGGTTTTAGTGTACCTATTATTGAATGTTGACGCATCTTACGTTTATAAGTATCATTGTACCTATCTCTTTATTTTAAAACTTTAAGTTTAGTGGAAGTTGTGTAAATAATATAATATTCAAACAGTAAGTACCTACTTAGATTCATATTGCCTTCCTACTTGCCTGGAAAAATACCTATAAAAATACTCTGTTGCAAATTCAGTGGGTAACAATTATGTAGCTAAAACTGAATGAATTATGATGAAACGAAAAATATGATGATACGACATCAAATCCATATTGAACGCGAGGGAGGGAAATGGCTTATTGATAAGTGTGTATGATCGTGTACCTACTAACCCGCCCCAATATAAACGCGGCCATACATTACGATTGTTACGCGTGCGTTATGTAGTTTTTATGATAAAATATGTGAATGTTCCTAATAAAAGCTATTAGTATTCACCACAAACGCGAGGATTGCCCCCGCGCGATGGCCTATGTTTTACGCGTAACTCATCCACTCCAATATCAGAGAGATTGAGAACGTTAAGTTATTGCTGTAACAATTTCGTATTGCCCTATAAAACCTCACTTTCGCTTTATTTATACGCAGTAAAATGATCAATATCCGATATTGCTTTTAGATACGTTTTAAGAGTGTTATCATTTAGAGACAAGTGTTGCTTTTTGATCAAACATTATAAATATGTAAGTACGTTATTGAATACGTTTAAAAATTGATAATTTTCTTTTTTGATGTGTCTTGTTCAGCTCTATATTATTGTCGTATCTCATTTATTAAGTATTATATATAAAATATAGTTATTATTTCAAAATAAGTAACAAATATATTATATACAATTGTTGAATCTTTTGCTTCAATCGCATACGTTGTAGTTTGGTTCAGTTTCCGTATAGTCACTCCTAGTGGCAGCTGTATAGGGAAGTCCGGTTATTCAAAGTGCTATCGCATTTAAGTCTGATTTACCCAAAATATTCCGAACTGATTAATATAAGCTTGAGTGTTCCTAAGAAAACTTTCAGAAGTAATCGTTATGCGACTTAATAAAAGTTATTAGTTCATTGTCTAACGCTATATTTCAGATTTGAAGTAGGGAACCTCATTCCCAACTTACCAGACTATTAAATACAATCATGATGGATTAAATAACATTAAGACATTTCCACCATAACCTTGACATTACGTGTCGTGGCCTACCGAATACGATAATGGGTATGATATTATGCGGTGAGTGCACCGCATTATAATGTAGCCCGGGCTCTAAGTACTGAGTGACATTTTACTTATGCGTAATGTGTTAGTTATATATATTTTTTGTTGTACCAGAAATCGTATACTTCTTCTATACATACTTGTTACAGGCGGTTGGATTTATGTGTGTTTAATTTAGAGTACGCAAGTGAAATAGTTCGTTCTGTTTGATGTATTTTATGTGTCGAAATCAGCTGTCAAATATTACAATAAGGTTTATATCCACACACATCAATACGTACTAAGGCCTTGTGTTAGACATTGGCCCTTACAATTTAGGTCGGTGTCCAGTATGTCAGCACGCGTACAGTCTAAATTTGTATAAAATATTTTACAATACTCGTGGAAAATAGAGGCGGGTCGCTAGTATTTTAAAGCTGTATAAAGGAACCTTTGAAATGCGTTCCAGGGCAGCGGCCGTCGGGCGCGGAGGCCACTCACTCTATCGCATCGTGCACATGAGTTATACTGGACAAGATAATGATAAGCCTTCCTCCACATTAAAACCTCGTTAGCCTTACTAAACTCTTCTACAATTGTTCAGTGCTCACTTCACTATAAAGTAACTTACTAAAAATATGTAGACTGGACATAAAACATACTGTTATAGTCGAATACGCCTAAGACGTTGACATTTAAGAATAATAATTAAGGTATTTACCAAAATGACTGCACCTAACCTCCCAATCCTGAAATAATAACATATTTTAACGACGAAAAGATAGGTAAGCTTTTAATTAAAATCTACTTTATATTAGAAACACTCATATCTTACGTTCCATTAATATACAACAAATTCTCTAAGCAAAAATAAATTACTTTTAAACGTTTCTTTATTAAATGCACCGCTGCTCTTATCTTGAAGTTAATCTGAAATAAGTCTAGAGTTTGCGCTATAAATAAGGGCCATATTTATATAATAAGTTACCCCCAGATTTACCAAGTTTAATGTTTCCCTTTGTGAATTGGTATTCGGGTGAAAGTCGGCACATTCAATGCTGTATTTAATGAATATGAAAATTTACCATTTAGGAACCAAAAAAAAAATTTCAATAATTTTATTTCCTTATATTCAGATGAAAAATTTATTTTGTAAATTTGGGTAATTTTGTATAATGCATCCAGTATTGTTAAAAAAATCATTAATAGCTTACACATACAACATATGTTATTCCCACATGCGCAATTTAACTGTAAATAATTAAATGATATTTTTGTTAACACATTTTCTAAAAATGCTTGGACGCAGCAAAAATATCATAATAATAATAATAAAGGCGTAGGGATGTGACAACCCTACCGCCCCCTGGTGAGAGTCGCTGATTTTTGCACCATGAAGGGCAGCGACTTTCTACCAGTGCAACCAGTCTCCCCAGGGCAGCTTGTGGCGGGGTAAATTGGATTGACACCCTTTGGGACCCGTGCCCCTGAGAGTCGACCAGGCCCCTCTCCGCTTGCCTTAGTTGGCCGGTGGGAGTGGACCCCACAGGGGCCGCAGGACTCGCACCTCTGGCTTGCCTTAGCCGGCCGTCCAGGGTGGGGCGTCAGAGCTATATGCTCGCAGGGTGGAAGTGAAACATGCCTAAATCGCGAGTTGGCACAGTGGCGTAAGCCACTGGGTAGAAAGCGGTGCACACCTCTCCACACCCTGAGCCGCTCACACAATGTTGCCCACCGTCGCTCCTGCTTCGTGTCTTGTGTGTGCGACTAATGGAGGGCCCATGACAGTGAGATGGCGAGTCACCACCTGCCCATTTTATTCGTGTTTTTAAACATAGATCGGGCAGGTGCCATAGTCCTTCCCATAGTCCCGGTTACCCAGTCCACTAGCACCTCATCCTAATAGCCCAGATTCTTTGTTCTTCCACTCCATTCCATAGTCCTGCACTGACGGGGGGTTGTCATTGGCTGCATTTAATAGTGTATACAGGGATAATCGTCGGTTGGTGTCACATTACTTTAAAATCATACATGACTTTAAAGGGCCTCTACGTGTTGGCTTCGGCCCCACGCACGCCTCCCAAAAGTCCGGGACTCTATAGTCCAGAGAAATGGAAAAGTCAGATATAATAATAATAATAATAAATCAGTTTATTGCTCAGACATTACAAAGAAAAATAAATAAATTACGAATTACAAAACAAAAGAGAAATGGACAAATTATAAAGTACAATTGACAAACAATCTATAGCAATATCTATAGCAATGATTATTACCTTTATTTATTTTGAAGAAATGAGTACAGAGCTCCGACCGCTCTAAGTAGTCGGTAACACGAGCATTTTTCCGCCCACAATAGTTATTCGCATCGCAATTACGTTCAATGTTCACGTTTCCTATCTTAAAATAGCATTTGTATTGAATTCTCATGCCGCAACGGGACGCGCCGCTCCGCTAGCTCGCGTGACTAATGAGTTTTCTTCTATTTCTTATTGTTTTTCAGTTGTTGACCCTACACTATCGACGTTTGTTAGTCGCGGCGACGTAAGGCCGGCCTAATTATACCAATAAAATGATTTATACCGACTGACCGAACGATCGCTTTGCTAAAGATTTGTTTTACCTGGCCATTTCGGTTTAATATCATATTCATAGCTATTTTACGAGGTTTTCATGTTTCAACCTAAGGAAAGGTCAATTGAATTTGTATTAGAATTAAAATGTTCAATGAAAAACCTCTGAATTTTTTAATTAGCTTTTTATATGCTCCCTCAGATGTAATTGAGGTTGATGTTATAGTGGTTAAAGTATCCTTTTAATCCGAAAAGTAACTTTCACAGCATCCTAAACCACGATTGGCGCCGAAGATTGAAATAGGTATCGTAGACTCCGTATCTCAGTAATAAATTTTTGGTCAATATCTTAAAAACGGATACTTGGCTAGCCCCGTTAGTGAAAGATCACATGGGCCAATATTACGATTGCATAATCATGTGCCTTAATTATTTGTGTACAAATGGAAACTTCGAAATATTTATTCACAATTCATAAAATAGCTAAAATGTGTTATTCATACTAAACGGTAAGCCGATACTAATCAAAACACGTTAAATACGTGCGTCGCAATCGTATGAAAGGCCGACTCGCAGGAAGATATATCCGAGTGTAAAACTTTTATGTTACTCCTTTACCGGACTCTTTATTTTTCCTTCCGCCCTCGACGTAAGCCGGTTGCGACGCAAAACGCGGGCGTAATTCCAGCGATACAGAGGTTTCCTTTATTTTATTCACAGAGTGCAGCGAGGAATACATCTTTAGAGAAAGTCGTTGAAAGTTATCCAGGGGAAAACTTAACTAACGTCGCTTTATGTCGCCAAGGTCGTTAACATAGTCCACTCGGAACCGCTCGGCGAGCGCTTTGAGTATTCGATATTCTTAAAAGGCCTTGTAGGAATGTTTACCGTTAGTAATAACTGGGCGAAAGCAATCCCTATTCAGATACAGGAGCAAAAGTTTAAGGAAAATAAGTGGCAAGCGAATAAGGCTGAATCTAAGAATTTATTGAATTTGGGTTTTCTTTTTAGGTAAATAAATAGAGCTTGTGGCCTGTTTAGTTGTTCAGGTATATGATCAAATAATGTAAAAAGTCGTAGGCTAAGTAAATACTAATTTAATCGCGACCAATATTATCGCGTACTCTACTGTACAATTGCAGGTTAATTTCAAAAAAAGGTCGAAATTATAAACCGTCGTTAAGATGGATTAAAGTAGGGATTGCAGGTGCTCAAATTACAAAAGCCATTTCCGAGTAGTAACCTAGGCAGGAAGCAAGGTCGATGGGCTGATGACCGGTCCAATAATTTTACTTTCCAGCGTGAAGTCTTTTCATAGAGACTATACGCAGGACTATTATTCATCCAGAAATATATAGATACTTATTTTTGTGTATTCTTGGATGAATTTTATTGACAATAATGATGTCATACCTATGCTGATGCCTACACGATGATACTTCAAATAGCTAAAATAAGATATATGTATATCACATAACTAGGTTAAAACCTATAATCTCGAGTATTTATTACCGACTTTAATTTATACATGTTCCCTACATTTGTCACCCGAGATAAACCTAGGATATTGTTTCATACATAGGTACCTACATAACATCAAGCCCATAATCACCGAAGGGGTAGGCAAAGTCAGAGGGGCAGCTAATCCCTTTAACCACAATCAGCCAAAAATAAAACTGGGCTGGGTTAGATATAACACAACAATATTCAGTGTGTTAGGGATCGGACTTCCGATACTTTACCAACGTGTTGTAAGTATGTTAAATTTTATCGACAGAAAAACATACGGAGCCTTTAGTCGCCTTTCGAGATTTAATAGGAACACAGTTGGCGCATTCATTTTCCATGTCCCAGAACAACATGGGACCAATATATATATATAACATGATATTGTTATTTAAGCATTAATAAGTTTATTTCCACGAAATATCGTTCTGCATTGCAATCCAATTGCAATATATTAATATGAAACACTTGAAAAACTGTCGTAATTTATAAATATAGTTGTAATCAAATAACAAAAAGAAATCATAAAAATATTTAGTTTCCCAATTCAAGCGGTATTGCATATTGGCCTACGTTTTTATAATATCACGTTTAATGTCGTGTAAGATCGTTCGTCGTTGTACTCGAAAGGCGAGAAAATCTGCAGACCAAGCTGCGTATCCGTCGTGATTCCTAGCCACAGTATACATTACAACTCGGCGACGGTTGCATTTCCCACGGGATCAGCTGTGAAGCCTATGGCCGCAGAGTTCGTATGCGGGTAAATTCTGAGCTACGTACAATGAAGCTAGTGAATGTAGTTTGCCGAGATGTAACACTTATATAATATTGTTACCACTTATTTTATTTACAATGCAGAGTAATAAATTACTTAAAAACAGATTCAATTTGTGTGAGCAATAAGAATTGAAAACATTTTTATATTTTTGTGACTGATGAACAATTAACTCGCAACGACCTAATATATTTTAAAATCTTCGTTTATTTCTAACAATGTCAGTTTTTGTTGATAGACTCTTCCAGAAAATATGCTACTTTTCTGAACGCGCAGGGGTAGTTGGATGCGACATAAAAGTAGCTAAACATGTAGATACATATATATGGATCGAAGTACAGGGTTATGGCAATGCAGTGCGAGTTTTGCCTTGGAACGCAACTACACTTGTAACGATTTAAAAACCGAAACATCTCAAAGAAGCTCCGAGCACGGCGCACAAATCCGTTCCGATTTCCAGTTACAGTACAGACACAATGCAGTAAAAAACAGCAAGAAAAATTCATATTCTACAATCAGATAACGACGACTAACAACACATGGACGTCCGCATGGACGAGGAAATGGTTTCTGTTATCACATGTATTATTATATTTCAATAATATATGTAAAAATCAACGATGCGCTTTGTTTAAAACATGTTTGTTACAATATAGCAAATACCTATATATCCACGGGTTACGAAGGTCAGATTTTGATCCCATCCTGGATCATGGTCTAAGCGGGATCCGTCTAAGCACGGGACATAACGCTAGGAAGACGATGATATAGCAAATGGGACACGTCAGTTTCTTTTTTACGATATCTATCTTTAAATGCCAATACATGGTCAATACTGCGATTTTGAAATTTCAAATATATGTATTCAACATAGTGAGTTACTACGATCAAAATATCTAAGATTGTGTCATCGCACTCGTATCGTTATAAGGTTCTGACTATACTGTAATGCTCCATACTGTAGTACAGAGCTGCATTTTTCACGGGATCTCGCCGAAGCTGGGCCCGACGGCCGCCCCACGTCCAGGGACCGCCGAGATAAAACTGCCTGCTCCTTATTTGAATTATAGCACTTTGACCATGCCTTATGTATTACGCTCGGACGGGTATTTTAATCAGCAGAAAAGTTTTATGCTTTTGCGTTTCTCCGTGTGTAACTTTACGTGTACAGTTACGTCCTTTTTTACTAGGAATTATTCTCTGGTAGGAGATAGAACACAGTACACCTTCAAAGATTCGAAATATTTAACACGCGAAATTGCTTAGTTCTACGCAGTTGTTTGTTTCAAGTAAGACTTAGTACAACACGAGAAGTCGAAGAAGAAAAATAACAATCCATCATTATTTATCCATATTGTGTCTATCTAACATAAGATGTGTTATCATGGTTTACATCGGTGGTTCCCAACCTGTGGTCCGCGAGTTCTAGAAGGCATAACATTGTCCATGAGAAACTTAAAGTGTTATGTATTCGTTTTTAATAAAAAACTGTTATTTTTAAATTGTTGCAGTTTACACCGTGCGGTTTAAGTTCATAATAATAAAATGCTGATTTTATTAAAAATTGTACATTGACTATTTTTAGAACAGAGATTGTAACAGTATATCTACAACTAGCTGTGCCCGCGGTTTTACCCGCGTTTATGGTAATGTTATATGGCCTATAGCCTTCCTCGATGAATGGGTTATCTAACACTGAAAAAATATTTCAAATCTGACCAGTAGTTCTTGAGATTAGCACGTTAAAGTAAACAAACTAACTCTTGAGCTTTATAATATTACTAGAAGCGCCACGCGGTTTCACCCGCGTAGGTCCCGTTCTCGTGGGAATACGGGGATAAAATATAGCCTATGTTACTTGCTGATAAAGTAACTTTCCATTGGTGAAAGAATATTTAAAATCGGTCAAGTAGTTTCGAAGCTTATTCTATGCAAGCAAACATACAAACAAAGAAACAATCAAATCTTTCCTCTTTATAATATTAGTATAGAAGTATAGACTATAGATTTTTTTCAATACCAGTTTTTTATACCTATTCATGCGTATTTTAATGTGCCTTGTCAATTAGTGAATTCGTTATACAAACTAAAATTTTATTTGTTCAATTTTATATAGCTGATTCTCTCGGAGTGTTATTTTTAACAATTTTTTATTTAATTATAAGTGAGGACAGTATGGATAACGTAAATGTATAAAATAAAGCAACGTTTCTCTTTGTTGACACCGGTTCATCAGCAAATTTAAAAACTGAAACTTTATTTGAATGCTGAAACACGAGAAAACAATTTCGCAATCAATGTGAGAGTTTAATAGTAGGGGACTGGCTGTTAACGCAATTGGAAGAGTCATCGTTATTGAAATGTGATGTCAATTTGTCACAGACGTAAAATTTCCTTTTTACATTTTTCTTTATTATCTACCTACTTGGTAAGGTTAGTACGTTACGTTAGGATAAGTTGTTTAGTAATTTTCCATTACTTAAATAAATAAATAATAATAATAAATATCTATATAATTTAGGTTACATTATGAATATGAAGGCTTTTCTATACTTGTATGAAAAAGACCATGAATGTTGAAGAGGTAAGTGAGGTGTGTAAGGATCGTGCCATATGGCGTTCTGTTCTCTCTGCTTACCCCGCTAGGGAAATGGCGTGAACTTTTAGTTAGTATAATATGAAAGATTCTCCTCGTTTACCCAGCTTTCAGTGTTCTGATAATATTGGCTAAACTAAAAAAAACCTGTAGGTAATGTGGTACCGAGTAAACATATGGAGTTGCTGAACTACTGCAAACGAGCCCAAACACCGTCCGCGTAGTTTGCTCCAGGTAAACATATTTTGAAGAACCTATTTATGATACGCCGGCATCCCGAGTCTCGAGCAGGGAACATCGTTGTTTAAGACTCGCTACAACACGCTTATGGATTGTAACCTAGACGTACGTACATCCTCTAAGCATGTATGTTTATTCAAATCGTCGGTGGAATAACCTTGAAGGTTATACTATATTTCTTTATGTTATATAAAATATATTCAAGTTCCATTATTTTTTATTATGTTATACGAGTAGATTTATACTTCAAGGATTTTATGGAGAAGTAAATATTATCTTCAGTGGTCTTAAAAATGTATAAACAATAATCTATATGACGGATAACGCGTCTTTAGAGATATTTTTACACATGAGATGCGAGTATAACGAATTGGTTAAGCTGCTACGAAGTCTTTTTCTATTCATGAATGTAAGTAATTGTTTTGTAAATATAAATTTATTTAAAGAAGGTAACTCAAAAGGTGTTTCAACTGATAAACTACTATCTTAAAATCCAATAGTCAACCATGTAACAAATAAATTTATTTACTATCTCAACAAAAGTTAATGAGAAGGGTACAGAATGCCTAAATTGAACAATAAAATGATAAAAAAGTATAACACAATAAATACGGCGGGACTATTCCTATCAAAATGATTACCCAATTTCAATAAATC
Organism: Glyphodes perspectalis; assembly: GCA_951394215.1. NCBI lineage: Eukaryota > Metazoa > Arthropoda > Insecta > Lepidoptera > Crambidae > Glyphodes > Glyphodes perspectalis. The sequence goes on from OX596204.1 coordinate 7,782,335, forward strand.
TGTTATGGCTAGTTCAGTGAGATTTGGCGCACCGCATCACTGCTCTTTTAGCACCAACACGGGCTTTGTGTTTTGCGCAATCGTCCGTTGGTTCGATCACTGCGAATTACTTTTTATATTACCGTGTTTTCAGGTAATCCTTTTCTTTTTTTGGCACGCGCGCCTCCGGAGGAGCTGCCGTATAGTCCCGGCAGTGGGGATACCGGCTCCTCCGGAACTGCGCATCGGGAGGTCATATTGAGGTTATAGTCGGTTCGAGTCCGACACACCGCCCTCTGTTTCCCCAAACAGAGGGTGACGGCTCGTAGTAGTTTCCCCAAAAAAAAAAATACCATTAGCCGCTTTTACGACATACTAGACGAGGAACACGGTTGGTACATTTTTGAGTCCTTTTTTTTTTTTTTTTTTTTTTTTTTTACTTGGGGAACTCCCACGAGCCGTCACCCTCCGGACGGGGATCCAGAGGGCGGTGTGTCGGACTCGAACCGACTAAACCCCAAGGTGGCCTCCATCGGCGCAGTTCCGGAGGAGCCGGTATCCCCACTGTCGGGACTATACGACAGCTCCTCCGGTAGTGCGCGTGCCGCGCTGCGCGGCTCACCTCGCGCGGCGGTGGTCGATGCTGTGCAGCCCACGCCATCAGTCGTCGGATGCACAGCACCGAGCACGCGCGCGCGTCGAGACATGCCAGGCCACCCAGCATGTCTCAACTACTCCGCCCAGGATTCAGACGCCGATCGTCCCCGTGACCGGCGTCGTGGGCCCACTCTCGCGCTGTGCCCTCTGCTAAGCCAGAGGGCACGCGGAGAGCGTCTCGTCAGAGGGGGCCGCCTTCCGCCCGGCGACCCAAATTGAGGGCAGAGCCCTGTCGTCACGGAGGGAGAGCATCGAGACGCTCAATCCCTCCGCGACCCGCCACGACGCGACCCAGCGCGCCCCTGTCGGGTTGCCGAGGATAGGGAGGCGAGCAACGACAACACTCAGCTCCTCCTCTTCCTCGGCAACCCTGGTCCGGCTGCGGAGGTTACAGCCGGACCGCCGCAACTGCCCGGATGCAAGTCGTGCAGTCGCGGCTCACCTCGGGGTCCCTCTTCGCTTCAGCCCTGCCATGGCAGGGCCTACTAAGCCCCCCCGGTACGACAAACCGAGGACCCCGGCGGGTGGGACATTTTTGAGTCCTAGACCAACATGGGACTTACTCAATACACAACTTGTAAAAACACATTATTTTGTATGATCAAGTTATTTTAACAACTCGTAAATGTTGTAGATAAAGGCGGGTGAGGTTTATTAATTTGAGTAAAACATGAAATGCGTCTGCGAATTCCGTCTGAGATCCCAAAACATATAACAAGACAGCCAGTTTACGAGGAGCGAACCATTCACAGTTCAATCTCCACTTGTTCTCGGATATGGTAACATTCAGTTGCAGTTACCAACCAAATTGGGAGCTTGCTACGTTTTCAAGTTGTTACTCGGCGTTTGCGTGAAACTGACTAACTTTTGCTGGAAGGGCCAAACAAAGAGTTTGCAATTGTTGGAATATATTTTGTCAACATGTTTTTTTTTACACAATATTACAACCGTTACTTGAACCATAATACTAAATTTGTGAATTTTATCCATTTAGCCATAAAAAATTACATGTTGATTGGTGATAAGTATATTCTAACAATACTCTTTGTTAGGTAGTTTTTCTGTCTAAAGTTGAAAATCTGTGACATTATTGATCAAGATATCAACAATCAGATCCGCTTAATCTAAACTGTGATCAAAGTAGATCTTAACGGGTAAAAACACTAGAAAATGTCTTATCAGCTGAAGGCAAAAATTACTTATCGTTATTAGCAAAATATTTAGAACTAGCACCTAATTGTAAATAAAATCACATAAAATCCATGTAATTTTATCACTGCCCATAATTCTATTTTTGTGCACTACAATGACATAAAATGTAAGAATAACAAAATTTTAGAAAATGTTTCAACTTTTATATTTCTCATGCTTTTGATTCGCACGTCATCCCATGACTTTACATCCAGTTAAGGGCAGTTTCAGTTGATTTAAGTGAAAATAAAGATAATTTTTTAACGTAGTGTTTAACTTAACTTTCATTATAACCATCACACGTCTATCTATGTTACTAAACACTTATAAAGATTAACAATACCAATGTTTTTGTCGCTTCTAGCAATCACAGTATCGCGGGCAGGGGTGTGTGACGTCCGTGAAATATTTTACGATTCGTGAGACATAAGCCTGCGCGAGGTAGGGCTGAACCTTACGAATTCGTCCCTCTTCGGTAATTCGCAACATCTACCAGTGTTGCTTACAAATATATTCCTCCTCTAACAGTTTCATATTTTGTTTTATTTTGGTATATTCTGGATAGTGTGTTGAATTTGGAACTTGCTCCAATTAGGATTGATTGTCTTCCTTGCGTTGTATTTCGTTATTTTTAGGGGTATCTAACTAGCTTATTTAAAATTCTTCTGGATTTCGCTAGACTAAACTTTAGATTAAAGCGATTGTCATTTGATCTTCGTAACCCATCAATAGGGGAACCACATAAATTGAATTATGCTTACAAATCAAAAGTTATTTTGAATTTACAGGTTTCCTTATGATGTGTTCCGTCACCGTCGCAACCACATGTTGGTATTGAAAAGGATATTTGAAAAATCCACAGGTAGGTACGTGTCTCTCTAGGTCGGGATAAACATCCCTATTGTAGTAAGAGAACCGCGTGTTCATATGATTGAGCTACCTCTGTTACTGCTCTAATTAAACGTACAGTCTAATACACAGTACAGTTTAATACAAATTTGAATTTATAATAAGACTTTACAGTTTCCTCTGGTGAAAAGTTTGACTACTTTAGTCAAATAAGTGATTATAAGATACTTGATTAATATAAGGTGATTAGTACAAAATTATATTTTATTTTATTTTATGGCCGTCGCCAGTTGGGCGCCCCAGATATTGCTGGATTGACGAAGTGGTGAAAGACCTAAAGGAGCTCCAAGTGCCCGACTGAACAAATCTGGCACGAAACAGACCGGAATGGCGTTCTTTAATGTTGGAGGCCAAGACCCACTTCGGGTCGCTGAGCCAGCGTAGTTAGTAAGTAAGTAAGTAGTAAGTGTATTTTTTGGAAGTCAGGCCAAAATAGCAGTATTAAACTTATATTTTCTGTATATGATTTAGAAATACTCGACTATATTCTCGGGTGTTATTATATCGAGCACGTTTATAACCACAATATATATTTTGGCATGCATTGTGATTTTGTCAAATATTCCTCATTATGCACAACAATGATGTCCTGTCGTTTATCAGACATCATCCGTTAGATCACGTATTAGTTAGCAGCTCTATTATGCGGAACTAATATTACACAGGCAACGCTAAATGCTAAAGCCAAAATTTAAACTGATTACGATATAATCTCCCGGCCTGTAAACAATGCGTTTATGTGTATTTCCGTACGAATTTGCAATGCGCATAGTGTGTGCCAATTCCATTCCTTGAATATTGTTCACTCATGCCTGCTGACTATTGAACCAGTTGGATTAGGTAATCCCTTTCTGGTTTTGGGCAATCAGCATTGAAGCCGTAATTTCAGTTAGTCGGCATATACGATCACAGGTCATTTTGCATGACAAAAAAGTGTAAGAGTAATTCTATAATTTGAACTTTATTAACTTTATATGTTGGTTTATACCTACTTATATATTTTTACACCAGTCATATCTATTACCAATTTCAGTAATATGACTTACAAGTATTGTATTGTATTTACAAGTTTTGAGCATAAGATGAGGGCAGATTGAGGATATAACTGTCAATGTTGCATTTAATGATACAATAATAATAGTTAACGTGTTAAAGTGGCGTCTTTTGATTGAAGGTAAGGTTATTTTATATGTATAATATCTACAAATATCAATATTATCGATATCATTCTCTACATTATAGATCTCTACTGAAGCATTATTATCAAAATTGATATGCATATGAGATAATACTACAAAAAGCGCTTAATTGGCCATATTGATCATACCTAATTATTTCAGATATTCAAACAATACAATCAATAAAAGTGTAACGGAATTATTAATTGAAATCTTATCACTGCGTTGTATAAAAACCTATTGAGGCAATTTGTCCTGATTGGGAGCGGTTGGTATTAAAATGTATTGTTGCTGCAAATTATTGTGTCACGGTTAAAACGGATATCCCGTATGGTAGGTGTCACATGCACCTCGTCGAACTATATTGCGTTTTAACGAAATAAAATATAAATAAGGTGTCTACGTGATTAATCAGCCACTCACGAACCGATTGACGAGTTGCAGTATTTTGAATGTGCAGATTGCGTGGGAAACATTTTCAAGTTTGATTGAAAATTTTAATTATTACTTACTCAATTTCAATATGACATCCAGTTTGCTATGCAATCATTCTGTTAGAAGACAGAGGTTTTTTCAAATTCATTAAGATATTTGTGCATGATATTGTAGGAAATAAGTTTTATCGGAAGTTATAAAAAAGTTCAGTTGTAGGAGACGCGAGTTCTTTTCGTGGAACGAACTTTATTGTTTTTGATAGTAGAAATAACCTTCAGTTTGTGAAGCGAACAGATATTTATAAAAAAACAACAATAATGGCAATATCAAACAATCTAATGCAAAACAAAGTAGTCTCTTGCGAATTTGGAATGCAAAAAAGAACCATAGCGGAAACTATCGATTTAACTTTCGTCTAATGGGGTACTCCCAAAGACCAAGACGGTCCTAAAAATCCAGATATAAAACGGCTTCTTGCCCATTAAAGTAATTGATTCGATAAGACATGGGCAAAGTTTCTTTTTGACAAGGGACCGTCCTATATGAGTAACGGAGAATCCAGGGAAATGGAAAGCGAAATAGGTTTGTTCAGTCTTTATTTTTCAAATAATAGATGGGTTGCTGCGTCCCGTGTACATAGTACTCACCTAATTTATTACAGTCATTCCTTCGGGGACCGAGTTCTTTTGCTAGGATATTTAGGATGGTAAAACCGTTGTAGTTAATGAAAGTACCATTCATTCAACGCCAAAATCAAGTTATCGAGTAGGGCGCTATGAACGTCTGAATGTTTTGAGATTTTGTTTATTTTATCTATCCCTTTTCTACTGACTAAAGTAGAAGGGAAGTACTTTCCTTCAGGTGTCATATACATATATTGCTAGGGCATAGAATTAACGCAGGATGTTCAAAAAGGTTTTAATGTTTTTCACGTAAACTTCACAAACAAATACGCAAAAATGTAAAAAGTTCAATAGAAAACTATTAATGTTACCTAAAAAAACTTACAGTGGTTTCGATGATGAATGTTTAAATTAATGATTTTACCGCGAATTTTTAAAACGAATTTTGGATGTCAGTCCTGATATTCACATTAATTAAGCGTGAACACAATGTTTCTGCAGGCTTTTTATGATCATGCATGATACTGTTACTAAAACGTGAATAACATTTTTTGAAGTAGCTTAACAATACAGTGTGCTTCTGTATCTAGTTTTTGTTTTACGCCCAACAAACACCAGTCTTTGTGGAGCGCGGAAATGCAGTGAAAATATGAGCCGGCCACGTGTGAGTGCAGTTTCCATTGCATAGACGCCCCGGGCACCGGGCACCACGCACTCACAAGCACAACCGAAATACTGTCTGTTATAGGGATTCCTCGTTAATATAACTCACTTATAGATGGATTTCGCCATTCTCAAGGGGTTTCGCCCCGAGTTTTTACCACTGCGTGAAATATTTTCGTATAGACGTTATACTGTAAAACTTTTCCCGTTTCACATAACATTTTCACGGATATAGCAACATTATAATGTAGCTCCGTATGTGAATAATCCACAACTACCTATTTGTTAGGGAGTTGGATATTGTTGGATGCTTTCAATTGAATGTAGTATGAGTGTTTTTACTAAAAGTTTTATGAATAATATATATGTGAAACAGATGATAGGCTTATGAACACTTAAAAAATATTACGAGATTGTAGAATTATTGTTTATAAGGCAAGTGAAAAGTGCTAAGGTATTTAACAAGTATTTTACTCTTATATATCCATAAGAGAGTAAAATGTAATTATTCAACCACAGATAACCAGGTAAGATAAGATAACAAGATAGATAAAAGAGTAAATACTCAGATATTTAAGTTACTCTATGGTAACTACCGAGTTTTTTGCTGGTTTCTTCTCGATAGAAGCAACATTCCGACCTGGTGGTAGATTAATATTCTTAGTTGATTTTCTTGTTAAATTGGCGATTTATAAGTGTTTGTTTCCAGCCTATATAAATAAAGAGAATTTGACTTTAACTTTGACTTTTAAGAAAATATGTCTCGACGTGCCTTCAAAAGTTGTATGAGGAAAGAAATAAATACTATTTAGGTGAATGATTGTTTTCTTATGTTGATGATATCAATTTACCCAGTCGTTGAAGATATGGCATATAGTTATATAGTACGTATAAGGAGAATGAGTGGTGTCAATGTAGTGGCAGGTGAGGGCACGCGCGAAGGCGAGCGCGCAAGCGGCCGGCGCGCCCCAGCGCGGCCGTAACTTCACGCCCGGCCGCCGCCGGTAACGAGCAGCCACATAAAACAAAATGCCAGCACAGAAGGGATCCTCTAAATTTACTTAAATGCCAAATAAACTGCGAATTGCTTCGCCATTTATGAAAAAAGACCGAGCTAGCGTTTCTGTTCTGTTTCACTGCTGAACAATTGAGCCCGTCCCTCGTCAGGATTAGGCCCTCCTAACGAAACTGCCTGTAGGTAGCTTATGTTTTCTTTGTTTTATACGTATCACTCTGGTTTATGTATTTAGCGTCAATGACCTCAAAGCTCTCAAAATAAAAGGTACACGTCATGTTTTTTATGTTATTATTTATATAGATACGAACGATTTTGTTCGTATAACGAATTTGAGAGCGCCTGCACTGATTTGGCAACTTTTACTGTTACTCTTTCTAATAAAGTTTCTGAAAAATAAAATTTATTAGACAGAGATAGATAGATAATAACGCTGGCATTGCTATGCCTTTTATAATGGTAACTTTATTTTCGATTAAGTAACATTTGCCTGCTATTGCATATAACTGCATAAGTAAAACGAATGTAAATTAAATAACTTGTAATATACCTAATTATTAAAAAGTCTTAATGCTAATTAAAAGTTGATATCTGTAAATAAAGACGTGTATAGCTTAAAGCAATCTGAAGTTCCTTCGCTAAAATTAGCTACAAAAATTGGGGGCAACATAGTCGAAACAGCGATGCCGTAAATACATAAATTTTTACCGCCCTCGTCTAAAGTTGGTTAGATTCGAACACCGATACTGTAAAGTTGGATGAACTTTTAAAATAATCACGAAGGAGGAATTTATAATTTTGTAAAAGAAGTTACAGCGATAATATTCTAAAATGGAAATACAAGTAGATCAATTGAAATTCACTTCTCAATTTAGGCAGTTACGTCATAATGAAAGATAGGGTTTTTAGGTAAAGTAGCTAATATCGAGTTAGTAGTTTGGATGTCAATATTACGAATACAAATGATTGTTGATCTCTTTTTCACAGTTTACCAAATAAACCCAGCCCAGTATAAATTTTTGGCTGAATGTGGTTAAAGTGGCTAGCTGCCCCTTTGATTCTGCCTACCCCTTTCGGGGATTAAGGGCGTGATAATATGTCTGTAATGATTGTCATTTGCGTACATACAATATGCAGTTATTACATAAAACAGGTATATTTTCAATTATTTTAAGTTAGTTGATCTATTTATTATTTTTGTAATATGTTTTTTTTACTAGCGCATAAATAATGAGATAATTTTGCTTCAAATGCGGCAACAGAAGAGTTGATACAAACAGCGCAGAAAAAGATTTCTATTGAGTAAAGAAGAAGAAAATGCGCGTATGACTTAGGAACGTGAGTGTCTGACAAATCACATTTTCTTTCAATAGATATTTTCATACAGGCGCGTCTAAGATATCTCGTCGGGCACATAGTCTGAGTTAGCTGTCGTAAGGGTGCATAAATCACAGACGTCATAGTTTAATAACGCTTGACAGATTTGAGAGCGCAGCAGTTCTCTGCAATATGTCACGCTACACGACACCGTATATGTGGAACATTCGCTAGCTGTTACGCCTTCATTTCGTATATCTATTGCTGTTATATTTTCAGATCCAATTTAGAATAATTGGGTAAGAAAGATTTAATCTCGTCAATGGTAACGAATATACGCACGAGGTAGTGTATTTTACGAATGTGCTCATTATGAATATCATCAATATATGTAGAACAGATTTACTACGGTTTCAATCCATTAAGTGATAGGTATGAGAGTTTGATTATACATTTTGCTGTTATATTATACCTATTGGAAATTGAGCACGAGGAAAACAGTGTAGAAACTATGTGTAACTGCTAACATATGTTTATTTAGTGCGAAAATTGGTAAAATATATTTAGATAGATGTATTAAAATTCTTTGATAATAAATAAATAGTTACGTATTATTATCATAAGAAAAAGAAACACATTCAGTAGTATCGAATAGCACAAGGGCCGGCTCAAGATTATCTACTTTATTCCTGTCCAGGAGACCTCGTATAAAAATTGGTTACGATAAACTGAATGCCATACGCATGTAGTGCTGTTGTCTGTACTTATTATTTTAATCTTTCAAGAATAATGGAAAATCCTAGAACATTTTATCATAGCTCGAAGTAATAGTAGGGTCACAACTTGATTCATCCTTAGTTTTCGATGTACCCGTTACGTAAAATCACAGTTACTTCTTGAGAAACAACACGATGACACAAGGTAATCATATCAATCATGTTATAATTATACAAAGTCTATTAAGATAGCAACGTCTACTGATAACAAATAAGGCTTTGTTATCAGATGGTCCAACAGGCAATCTCCGAAATATTTTCTATGGTGGACAAATAAAAAAAAACAATCATGCTTTAAAAAGCAATTACTTAAGAGAGCAAAAATTATTTTTATTTTTTTTGTTTTTTTTTATTTATTTTTTATTTTTTTATTTTAATTATTTTTTTTTTTTTTAATACACCATTTAGTACAGTTTCAATGTAGTCCTGACTCCCAAGATGTAAGAAGTAATAAACCGTGTTTCAGGAGCCAGTGCTTCCCCTTAAAGTTATACAAATAATAGTGTATTATAATAAAGGACTAAATTTAACAAAATATTAATGAAAAGATAAAGTAAATTAAAGACTAATATAAACTAATAACATAAAGTGCTTTAAATAAATGTTGTTAAATTACAATTGCAATTAATAATATGACTAATTTTATGAAAATCATGAAAAGCTCTTTTGATATGCTGTTTACGCTTTTCATGTTTATTCTATTTATATAATAATAATAATATTTTTTTCAGACTTAAAAACGAATTCCCTAGTTCCAAACTAAGCATATGCTTGTGTTATGGATCCCAAGTGAACGGATAGACATACTTAAATACGTTTATAAACATTCATGACTCGAGTACAAATGTCCATGTTCATCACACGAAACATTTGCCCCTAGCAAGATTCGAACCCGCGACCTTTGGTTTCGTGGCCAGGGTCTCTGATCACTCGGCCAACGGGCCAGTCAAATTTATATCGCTATTAAGCTTAAATATCCAAGCAGCAGTCCAAATGGCCGTGCTAGTATCTATTTATAAATGTTAGGACTAACAACAAATTCTTCTTAATTCAAATTCAAATTCAAAATATCTTTATTTATATAGGCTTCAAAAAACACGTATAAATAGTAAATATGAACAGAAAGAAAACATTACCACCGGTTCGGAAGGTAGTAGTAGAAGAAGGTAGTAGATATAATAATATACTATTCACAAAAGTGCCGTGTGAATTAATAATTTAGACAGAATTAGCATGAATTGCTGTTATTGGTCATAAGCTTGTAGTTAAAAGTATCACTTCATACTTTTAGGCTATATTTTGGTCAACGTTTCTTTCATACAAAATTACTTTTCGGTAAAAGCTGTGTATTTGTCTTGAAGGGTACAATAAAGTATGTTAGGTGAATCAATTCAATTTAGATGTGCAACGAGCTTTTCTTTGTTCATGGCTACTGAAAAACAAAGTCATTGTTTTAAGGAAACAAAATTTTAACATTACCCTTGATGCTCAATCTGGCACCACAAAATTTCCAACGTGAGCAATGCGTAATTAGATTGTATTGGATTTCCATTTTGTCGCCTTTTCGTATGAAAAAATGATGAAACGAAATTTTAGCAGGCGACGAAAGATTACACGCTTCCTTAGAAACAATATTCCGCTTGGTATCCTTGTTCAAGTACCGTGCTATATGTAGCCGAGTCTATGTGGCGGTGGCTCGCGAGCACGGTAGTTTTTCGAATGTTTTGCACCGCGAATATTGCCCTTTTGCTTTGTTCGCCATGAAATTCGAATTGTTCTGAGGTGCCGACTTGCTCCTTGTTTTGGTCAGCACCCTCAAATTGCTTAGGGTTACGGAAATTAGATATACATAATAGCCATTGTAGCGGTTTTCGTAGGTGTAACTACAATACGACGTCTGTTTGTTATTGCAACGAAATACTAATGTTATTCAATTAGGCTTGATATAAAATGATCTATGAATTTTAATACTATTTTGTGGAGTTTTCCATATGTAACAACGCAAAAAGAGGCTAATTATGACGGTCCGGATTGTTATTGGCCACAATCTATACTTATAATAAATCTGTAGAGAGGTCAATTCTGTACATGAAATATATTTTCAAAATAACTATCAGGGGGTGATTAGTGATCGATACTGATGCCAAAAATGCAATCAGTAAAATTTTTGTCTGTCTGTCTGTCTGTCTGTCTGTCTGTCTGTCTGTGTGTTCCTTATAGAAACAAAAACTACTCGACGGATTTTAACGAAACTTGGTACAATTAATCTTCATACTCCTGGGCAGGTTATAGTATACTTTTCATCACGCAGCAATAGGAGCAGAGTAGTGAAGCGAAATGTTGGGAAAACGGGAGAAGTTACTCCATTTTTTAAGCTTCCGTCGCGTGTGCAGCCTTAATGGTTAAAGTTACATAAAAATCATGTATGACGGAAATAGTCTTTATAATATTAACCATAAATGCGGGTGACACCGCTGACACAACTAGTACAATAATAAAACAGACAACGAAGCATTGATAAATGAATAATAACATAAATTGAGAATAAGAAGCTGTTTTATCTTCTGATTAATACTCAACTTATAACTTTGAGTAGATGATATCTTAACTGATTTATTTATTCTACGAAAAACAAAATGGTTGGAGAAATGAGGAAAATATTTCAGCATCTCGGTAAACACTTCATTAACGATGTTATTTTAATCTGATAAAAAATTACTCCTCAATCTTGGATCATATTTCCTAATTCCATGAACTTGCTAATTATTTATTAGTTACGTTAGGGGATAAAGGTATTTTCTTTTTAGGTAAGGCTTTTAAGTGAACTTTCCTATTATGTTAAGTAAGGTGCTTCTTAATTATAAGAATTTGTAAAATTGTCACATAAAACAAAAAAATATATTTGTAACTTACCTTAATGGAGTATCATAGTATATCTAGTATACAGTAATATAGTTTTGGTGGAGGGGCCACGCTGTAGGTGAGCACTGCTTACAGTATGAACAGGCCGTCCCGGACTGTTAAAGTATCACCCTCTCACAGAAAACAACGTAGGTAGAGTAAACTAAGTAGCAGTATTAATAGGGACTGCTATACCTCGCTCCGAGAGTGAGAGTTCATGCCGAACCCTTAAGTGGAAATCACTGATGCACTTGTGACATTTTTGGTTTTGGAAATTTATATTAGCTGTGGTTCCCATGATCATCATTGTATGCCACATTTCAAAAAAGGTTGACTTACATACTACAATTTGAATTATTATCTATACTTATGATAAATCTGTAGAGAGGTCAATTCTGTACATGAAATATATTTTCAAAATAACTATCAGGGGGTGATAAGTGATCGATACTGAGGCCAAAAATGCAATCAGTAAAATTTTTGTCTGTCTGTCTGTCTGTCTGTCTGTCTGTATGTTCCTTATAGAAACAAAAACTACTCGACGGATTTTAACGAAACTTGGTACAATTATTCTTAATACTCCTGGGCAGGTTATAGTATACTTTTCATCACGCTACAATCAATAGGAGCAGAGTAGTGAAGGGAAATGTTGGGAAAACGGGAGAAGTTACTCCATTTTTTAAGCTTCCGTCGTAGCCTTAATGGTTAAAGTTACATAGAAATCATGTATGACGGAAATAGTCTTTATAATTATAACCATAAACGCGGGTGACACCGCTGGCACAGCTAGTGATACATAAAGACGATATGACGTCTTTATATCTTTATGGCCGAATATCTTAAGTGCAATTTTTGTATATATTATCATCTTTCTAGCGCTCTTAGTTTTAGGGTCGGCTTTGACCTTAATTAAGGTAGAGACATACATTTTGTATTAGTTAAAATTTGAGTGGGGTTTGATGAAAAATGGCGATAAAATTGCTTCAAGTGGTTAGCTCGTTGTTTACACAATCACAAATCTTAAACCTAATATATTTTTATTGACCCTCTATGACATGATAGGTAAGGAACACAGTTGGCACAAATTCGTATTTTGACTTGAAAACGCCGAGTTTTACCCAAGTTGGTATCTAGTCCAGTGTAGGTACACACATGTAAGGCGTACCTTTGTCAGAACAGAACAATAGATATTTGAGAATTTTAAAACAAAAATATTCAAGCATATCCACATTTCGAATCCATCGGAGGTATTGAAAATATTTAATAACAATAGCGAAAATTCATTCATTCTCTTTGGGTTTTTGGATATTGTAATGTAATATACGATGGAGACACAAGTGTAAAAATTAAAGTTAGCCGGTATGAAATATTGTTATTGAAACATAAGTCCTTTTACACAAAATATACTTTAATAATTTATACTTAGTCTAAATTTTATTCATAGTCATATAAACCTATTTCAAAGGACATGTCCAAAAATGTATGGACCAAAAACCCAGAATCGACAGGAATGAAATGTATACCAGTGGATTGACATTGAAATATAATATAATGTTACCAAGGGGGCAACCCTGAAATCGTTATAGTATAGGAGCTAGGAGCAAAATAAAATAAGAAAAAAAATTCGTTTAAAACAATAATAAAATAAGTTTACGTCATATTGTGGCTTAATATGACGTTGTTTTAATGTTGTATCACTTGTGATAATTATCATCAACACATTTCACAAGCAACAGCAACGTAATAACAACATCATATTAAATCACAACATAACAAACACTCTGTTTTTTGTATATTTTTTTTTCTTTTGGCCCATAGATACTACAATCGTTACAGTACTGTGTATTATTGGTAATACTGTGGCTAAAGATTGCAAATATAAAAATAATTGGTATAGTATAGGAGCTAAGTCCCGGTGTGACTCCAGAAACTCGAGGGACAAAACATGATGCCGCCTTTGTAGAACAGAACGGGGAAAAGTCACACAACGGTTACGTTCATCCATTTTAAACAATATCCAGTCGCAAAGAAAATCGAAGTCCGGTTTAACGCGCCACAGTTTCGAATCAACAAGAAAAATCAGTGTCCAGTATACAAAAGCAGAGGTCAAGTTAAAATCCACGAAGTAAAACAAAGCACACAGATCACAACGAAAACAAACGAAGGACTGCGACGGGATATGGTCGTCACCCCGTCCGCCGTGCCGCGCCCGCGCATAATAGCCAGTAGCAACTGTGTAGGGTTGTAATAAGATGATTTTTGCCCACCGTAAAAAAAAAAAAAAAGTAGCAACTGTGTATTTTTTTTATTTGCAATCCTTAGCTACAGAATTACCAATAATACACACAGTACTATAACGATTGTAGTATCTATGGGCCAAATAAAAATAAAAAAACATTAAAAAAAAGAATTTTTTACTTATTTTATTTTGCTCTTCGCTCCTATACTACAACGATTTCAGGGTTGCCGCTTTGGCAACATTATATTATATTTAAATGCCAATCCATTGGTACACAGTTCATTTCTGTCGATTCTGGGTCATTTTTTGGACATCATCTTTGTTTTTATTTAGGGTAGTAAATGTATCTCGTTTGTCTACATTGTAATAAGTTAAAAGAGTAGGAAATTCCAAAATTCCAATCGACTAATTGAATGTAGCAAATGTGCTAAGGTAAAGCTGTTAACATTTGTGTAAATATAATAATCAATATTAATGGAAATGAGCACAGCATATTAGACTAACTTGTTATGACCAGTGACATTTGCATGGCTTCAACTTATGTACTTATTTCTTACCGTTGAGTGTGTACTTTATGCTTGGGTTACTAGGACAGAAAAAATGGAAAAAAGAGAGTAGAGAGTTCTAGACCTCATAGAATTTATTACCAATCCGTCATAGGTCAAAAGACCACTGATTGATCGCCTTAAGTTATAGTAAGGAGTTACATAAAGTACTTTATATAGCTCGATTTTATGTAGCTTTCAGGTCTGTCTCAGTAGTAGAAAATAGAGCCTTATACAAAAAAAACATGATACTGAAATAAAGTTAAGTAGCTACGTTGACATGAATTCAAGATTTAAAAAAAATCGATTGTCGTGATGTGTGTACGTTTTGAAATAGTTTACAAAACGTTATTTACATTATCACAGGTACATACAGTTTTCTATTCATTCATAGTATTATAAAGAGGGGCGAGTCTACCAAAATTTTGTTTAGCTGGAAAACAATCGCAGGATATTACTCTTAAATAATAGATATGCGGAAATGTTTCAAAATTCATTGGTTAATTTTTATTTAAACCTAATTTTGTTTTATAAAGTGGTGAGCCACTCAATGCGGCCGAAAGTTCCGCCAGGAGGCGCCACATTTCAGTGGGCACCAGACGCATAAAAGAAAGGTGAACCAGTGACGTATGTGTGTATAAATATTAATGGCAGTTTTAAGGCCGCCTAGGGTGGTCTAGGGAGTTGCAAGGAAATACACCGACGTTCGCGGAACTCAATTCTATGGCGCCGACTAGCCGGACATTATTATTACTGGGAAACAAAATAAATTATAAGTGGATTTTTAGAATTCAATGACTCTGCGGTGGAATTTATTAGAACGATTTTATTTAAAAGTAAATTTTGCATTTTATCAGTACTATTATCTTGCGAGCTGAAAAATTGGCCTTCACAAAATTCTTACAAGTACTTAATAACGGGCAGATATGATGATTTGGCTTTAGCATTTTCAAGAGTGCTATCGGTTTTACTCGAGGAAAATTCATAAGACCTTTTAATTGTTTTAACTATCCAAACCAACAAAAAAGTGGAGAATGATAACAAAACAACAATCAAGCATATAGCTGCTAATGTTTTTATTCTCCAAGTATTTTGTTTACGAAAAAATAAGACTCCGAATTCAAATTATTTTACTTGAAATGTTTCTTGCCTTTATGACATTTTATATTTAATATTTGATTAATTGCAACAGAGATTAGGTATACCTATATGTTATTGCGCCCTGCATGGGACCTCGAATACTCCTGAGGTATCCTTGCCTGTCGTAGGGATCCCGATGGTTTTGCGTTCAGCGCCCGAAGAATGGCAGCCGTGAGGTTTAGCTGGTAGGGGAACTGGTGCCAGCCGAGTTCCGAGCCCGACACACCTTTGTAGACTTAGATCTACTTGGACGGTGCGTAAATGCATTCCTTACGTACAAAAAAAAAAGGTGTATATATGATAATATAAAAACGTCATAGCTACTTAAATCACACTCAATATTAAAGATCGTCGAAAAATCAATGCTCACGGTAGGTATTAAGCAGTTGTGGGACTTCCCAATGTTGTGGTTACCGGTATGATTCGAATATATTTAACGCCACAGCTCTTTTGTAAAAAAGGCACAATATCGATTCTCTTTTGCGTCTTACACTAGCTATTTCAAATTACACTGTCGTATAATTTTACCCATTAGTTAGTGTTGGTTACTGGCATCATAAATGACCAAATGAAGCCTTTTAGTTCCATCATCATCTTCCTAGCGTTTTGTATCGTGCATAGACCATTACCCAGGATTTAGTGGGTCTGGTAATTACATTGAAGCGACTGACGATCTGACCTTCGTAACCCTAAGATAGGGGAACCATAAAATTTTTGGATCATGGTTACAAATCCAAAGTTGTTTGAATTTGCAGGTTTTATCACGATGTTTTCCCTCACCGCCGAGTTAGTGGTATAAATACGTACATAGATTTGAAAAATCTAAAATCCAGAGGTACGTGCTCGGGTTTGAATCCGCACCCCTCGGTTATGAGGCGCGTGTTCTTACCATTGAACTACCACCGTCCTTATAAAATGAAGCCCTTTAGTTTGACTGAGCGCAATAATTTGCTTCCCACTGTTAAAGTTTATCGGTCCACGCTCTTGGACAAAGGTATTGCTAAGATCAACCCAATGTGCTACGGGAATTGTTTAAGCGCTACAAAGTGATTGGGTTTGCATTAATTATGCAACCAATCAATTTGTCGTGAAGCTAATTGTACCTTATACTTAATATCGAGTAGAAATATTATATAACTTAGTTTACAAAATACGCCATATAAATCGTCTCGTCGATAATGCAAGTCAACATAAAAATTAAATTTGAATAATGAAGATACATTAATACTCATGGAGTGTAATTTGTTAATGTCTCACTATTTTATTGTAAAAATATCTAAACAATAATAAATATTTATAAAATTACTTTTGCCCGATGTATGTACGTGGATAAAAAAACAACCGTCATTTTATCGAATGTCAACTTCTGGTTTGTAATGCGAAATACATTTGACGAATTTGAAGACCCTGTTGCAGAGTCAGAATAATATTAATGATGCATGTGCTGCAGTTGACATTCTTAGTATTAGTTATCACCACCCGTTTATTTTGCCGCAGGCCAAAAAAGACATCATTATTACCGTAATACTATGAAAGAAAATGTCAGAATCATAAGGTTATAGGGGTTGTTTTATGAATTGTACGCGTGTCGCCTTATGTGAAAGGGATGGCGATATTGGAAAGGGGTGGTGCCTTCGTGAGCCGGTGCAAGCCGCTTGCACCAGTTATCTTCGAGCCGCCGCTCGGGACGGACGCGCGACTCCCAGGGAGGAAGCCGCGAAACAAACTTTTCACGGGACATCGAAAAAGTATCGCTTCACGTTATCGAATCCAACCTCCCCTTAATCGCATTTTTGCGTGTGACGAATGCAATTCGGAGGGGATTGTCGTGTGTTTCCTGTTTAATATAATTTTAACTTTAATTCTACGAAATGACTTCAGTGCTTTTTCGTTTTCATGGACTGGCTTAATTTGATAGACTTCGCTTTGAAATGGCGCCCAACGTGGGATCGTAAAAAGAAAACATTTAGAACTGTTCGTTATTAATAAATAGAGCCCGTATTAACTACAAAATGTATTGTCAACATCATTTAAGTTTGCTGAATAGCGGTAAAATTCTGCTGGCGTTGCTTGTTTTGGATTGGCTACTAGCCAGTTCTACTGATGCTACAACACGTGAGTATAATAAAAGTAACATTCATCAAAGATGACATCCTTATCTTAATATAAGGACTAAGTTTGACTTTTAAAACTTAAGAAATATTACTTTGAAAAATAAATAATATATGCCTTGAATTCATAATTATTTTCATGGTAAACTTTCGTTTTTACAATTAATAATAACAATTATTTATAGTATTTCATCATGACTATCAATCGAGTGGCTCAGAAATTACGTTTCGAATTCTCTTACATTTTCTGATTTATTGCAGGATTCATTACGAATATTCAGTTACGGTTTTATCATAAAACAAAAAAACTATTAAATTTGTCTAATTTACCTGAGCAAATTATAGAAATATAGTTAGCATTTCCAAATAACAAAAGCGATAATGTGTTATTTAACGTCACAACATTACGCCCTTTAGGGATCGTACCGATAAGATAATGTAATTCGGTTAATGGGTGAAATCTTATTAAAAGATAATATTTTTCGGTTAACAAACAAAATAACCAAATGGGTCGATCTCCGGGGCTATACCCGAGATGTTGGTTTTGATAAAATGCATGCAAGATATTGTTTTGATGTTGATAATAATTGCGGAAAGCATTAAATTTGATGAAATACCTGAACATTTTTGCATAAACTAAGCTAATCTCCTCACCGAAATATTTTGATGTTTTACCAAAATATTTTAAAAGCTTTTCAGTACATTTAGCTACCTATAAATATTTGCGCATCTTCAAACCTTATTTATTTGTATAATTTGTACGAAAGGAAAACCTCGTTGACTGCCTCGTTGTTCTAGTGGTAGCATGCGCCGCCTAAGGACCAAGAGGTCCCGGGTTCAAATCCCGGGTCGGGCCAGTCATTTGAGGCTGAGTATTTCGATATTGAAATTACTCAGTAACTGTCCGGAGTCAGGAAGTTGGCGGTTTAATCACACCCGTGCCTCGGAAAGCACGTTAAGCCGTTGGTCCTGCGCCTGACTTCTCTCCGGTCATGTCAAATTGCCGTCTCACCGGACTATGGGAGTGAAGGAATAGAGTGCACCTGTGTTTGCGCACACACTTGTGCACTATAATATCTCCTGCGCAGTTGGCTAATTCTCGTTGCGATTGGCCGCCGTGACCGATATCGGTAAGGAGGCCGTTACGAAACGAAGTAACATTTAATTTTTTATTTGAGTACAATCTTTTTCATTAAATGTTCGGCGTAGACCAGCTACGAAATATGAAGCTATTTATTTACACTGAAATATAAATGTGTGTCAGGAAAAGTCGATGAATAAACACTGGTAGTTCGAGAACGTTTAATTTGCTACAGTGAATTGCATAATTGTTGGTACATTTAATAAAATTATATTTTTTAAGCATTACGTGTAATAATAAAGCATATATTTGTCACGATATAAATTTAAGAAATATTTCTGAGAGACTACATTTTATATAGGTACCTTACCTTTACATGTGTATTTTTAATTATAAATTTTACAGATTACTTTGTTCGTTGTTTAGTCGTAATTTAAGTTAGTTATTATTCCTGGAAATGTCTTCACATGTATACTAATACAACATCATTATATGTTTTATTTATTGAACCTAGTTAGAATTTAGTAGATGATGAAATTTAGTTTTTATATACCTAACAATAAACCGTAAGTATTATTAAGAATTGATGAAAAACATTAAGTTTGAATAAATACATTAGTAGTAAGTAACTTAGTATTGAAAAGTTCTTAAGGTTCCATTTTTAGACTCACAGTTCCATTTGGTTTTGCGCTGAGCCGCAAAACACGAATGTAGGGGAATGTGGAGAACCTGGCGGTTTTTTTATTCGTGTGTACGTAATTCACTGTTAGGCGGCCCTCCACCTTGCGCAAATTACAAGCGAGTGGTCTTGCTACAAATTACTACTTTCCTGCGAAGATGATAACTTGCCATTTGAAAAATTTGCCCCGAGAAATGAACTATGATTTTTTCCTTAAAAAAGAAAGTATAGGGCTTCAATGGGACTTATAGAATGTATGTTGCTATACAAAATACACTAAATAAATAAACTACCAAAAACAACTTACTTATCGTGTTTACACAAAAACACATGTTTGGGTTACACATTTAGTTTTATATTGAAGAAGAATGTTAAGGGCTTGGTTATTACTTATAGAATGTGTAGATTATTGCTGTACAAAAAATATTAATATTGAATTGAGATATATCACTAAATGTATATGGTCTATTTGGATTACCCTTCTGTACTACCCTTAAAAATGCTGATTTATTTACGCAGTTAATATCAACACATAGGTATGTTGAAACCCAATTAATAATAATCGTGTATCATATATATGAAAATTATTTGCTACTACTCAAAACTAATAAATCTCATTTACCACTAATTTATACTTTTTTTCTTTGACCGTGACTGTAATATTATTCTGTAAAAATGTCTTATTAGATAAGTAGGTTTAGATATTAGATAAGTACATCATTTGTCCCAGACTGATGTATAAGCATGCTTAATTATAGCTTAATTGGAACAAATAAATGAATGTAGGTTACTTCAAGGATCGTGCCATATGGCATTCGGTTCTCTCTGCCTACCCCGCTAGGGAAGTGGCGTGAAGTTTAGTTAGTTAGTTAGTTAGGTTACTTCTATATTGTAAGTAGTGACCTATAAAGAAAATATAACTTTTATTTTTGTCTAGGTAAGCATATCTAAATGAAATATAAAATAGTAATTATTATAACAGCGTAAATGACACATACATACGTACATAATATCACGTCCGTCATACCCGAAGGGGTAGGCAGAGTCAAAGGGGCAGCAAGCCTTTTTAACCACAATCAGCCAAATACAAAACTGGGCTGGGCTAAATGGAAAACTGTTAAAAAGTAGTGACAAGTTCGTCGCCAACATAATCACATACCCAAAACCCGATATATTAATAGTTGGCTTTTACGACATGCTAGGCAAGGAACACAGTTAGGACATACTTTTTAAGTCCCAGACTAAAATTGGACATAAGCCTAAATGAAAAATCAGTTAAAAAGTACGTAATAAATTGACTCTCTTGATATTAATTATCCTTACAAAATATAGATAATTTCACGTTTTCGATAATTCGTCAAAATAATATAATTATAGCCAGGACAGATGTGCAGCAGTGGACAAGTATAGACTGATGATGATGATATAATTATATCTATTCATAAAATAAAATAAAAATAATATTACCATTACTGTATTTAGTTTTCTGTTCTGTAGAATTCTGTTATTGCGAAACTTTAAACAGACTTTACCTTATAATTTATTTGCATAGACATGACAAGTTGATCCATGATTTGTTCCATCGCGTTTTGTTTCTTGGTTTGCCATAACCCTCGGTAGTCTATTTCCAACTAAGCCGCATTATGTTTTAAACGAAACGTTTACTATAAACAAATAAGTACATGTTACTTTTAAAACATGTCCTCATTACGTCAAACCTCAATTAAAAAGCTTTGACGGGCGCAACTTTCCACAAAACACTTTTGAGGAAAGTGCCGGTAAAAAGGGACATCCGCAAGTATATTTGTGGTATCACGGTTAAATTTGACGTGCAGTCAATTATGGCGCCGCGGCGAGCTTTTGTAATTTGTCAGTGACAGCGTCGGAAGTTCAACAAGCCCGGTTTAACTAACGATACTGGCATTTAGATCATAATAAATCAAATCACACCCTCGTGAAGGGCTACGATTGATTTATAGAATATTTATGAGCGAGTTCGGTGGCGACACCTCAGCTACCGTGTAATTGGCTGCCGCTAAAAGTTGTAGTTTTATCCATATCTGTAACTGAAACTCTCACGGGTTCACCCAGGAGGAACAATATTCTATAAGTGCTGCATAATATTTGCCAAATTATGGTATAAACACGCCATATATATATATATATATAAACAAACATACAAAACATTGATATGGTTGTGTAGTATGCAGCATAAAAGATTTAAATCAAATTCATATCAGATAAATATGACTTTAGCAGACTAGGTGAGATTTTACTTAGTGCTGGCAGTATAGAAAATTGGTCTATAATTAGATGAGTCACTTTTGTCACATGATTTAAATAAGGAATAACTTTAATATTTTCATTAAGTTAGGAAATCGACCTATATCAAGACATTTATTAAAAATTACCTTCTGACCAGTCGTCATCGCGCTATCCACTCCCATTTCACTTTTTCACACAATCTATCAATCTGTGGCCGCCCTCTTTTATACCCTTACCTTCTTAACTAATGATTACATAGCAGCATTATATCGCAGATATCGAAGTTTATACAGTGAACAAGGTTATGAATCTAATTGTATATTACATATCTCTTCATATTAAACGTATCAATTATATCTTCTTTATATTCGACTGGCTCGATGGCGCATTCGGTAGTGACCCTACTGCATGCGCCAAGAGTTGTGGGTTCGATTCCCACCCAGGACAAACATTCGTGTGATGAATACTTGTGTTTTTTCTGTGTCTGGGTGTTAATATTCAATATATTTAAGTATATATTTGTAATACCACTGTTGTTTCTGATATCCGTAACACAAGTGCTTAAGCTACTTACCACGGAGTCAGATCAATGTATGTGATGTCGACGGATATTTATTTATTTATTTATTTATTATTTATTATATTCCTGTAAAATTTTAATGTGACGATGTACCTAAAAGGCTAAATTAATTACTCTATTACTCATACCCATAGAGATTAAATTATTAATTGGTTTTGACTCTTTAAAAATACAGAGTAAATCATTGTAATATCTTCCAATTTTTTATATCAATATGTAAAACAGAAAGCAATTGTCCACAAATTTCTCATTTACTTATGTGATTGAAATCAGTTCTTTGTACAATAATATTTATAAATAAATATTAACTGTGTGTAAACCTTGATCAATTGTTATTTGATTACCATTTATTTTTATAATGCAATCCGTTTAACCGGTACAATAGGTAAAGGTTATTATAACATTAATCAACATTAATTAGGTACGAATTATTACTGGCCTTAATACCCATCTGTCATTAATTTTGTGACAGAATAGATAACGAGATTGACGTTCGATAAAGTTAGGCTTCTAAGTCGATAGACATGCATACCTTTTATAGCACCGCATAATACGTAGTAACACCTTAAAATATTAAATTAAGCAATGTTACAGGTTTCCAGCTCATAATTACCTGTCATAATAGTTCCTCAGTCGCGTTTGATGTTCAATCTTAGCGCTGGTAAATTGTATTATTTTCAAGCCGTGTCAGTTTGACCTGAATTTGTTCGTATGCTTAGTTTCGTGGGTCGCGTGCTGCCGAACTAATTTAATAAAAACACGGTATGTTAAGGGTACCTATTTTGGCATTAGCGTCTCGCCTTGAGGTGAGGTAAAGTCCTTAACTTAAGTGGGTATGTTATCGATATTCCTTATTAAAATAGAAAAGATTAAGTAGTAGGTGTAGAAAAAGTGCAGTCGTGCACAATTAATCACTAAATTCAAAAAAATCTAAAACAATTTATTCATAGAAAACAAGTCGTTTAGAGCAAATTGCAAGACTCGTTCTTTTAAATTTGATAAAACTTGTCTTAGAATGAGACTGCTCTTTTTCGGTATACAACAATTCTAGGACTTGTTATAAAAAACATGTAGTTTCAGAAGAATTTATTAACAATATTAAAAAGTTTGGGACTATATTTAGTTTCATCTTTAAAACATGGAGATAAAAAAGAAACATCCAGTAAAAGGAAAATAAAAAATAACTAAAGGTACTACTGAGAATCACAGATTTTGGGAAAGCGAATGTTTTACCTACGTGTTTTCTTGATATAAATTCATCATGTGTAAATATTACAAAACAGTACATTAGAAATCAGCAGTACCTACCTATATCAATAAACTAATCGGCAAGGAAAATATTTTCTAAATATGTATTGATTTTTTGTGATAATGTACAGCATAACCTTATCATGATCAATGTTTTCATAATATTTAACTAAAATAGACAGATTTATATAACGCCCTGGCAGTTTTACTGGTAGGCGATAAGGTCAATGAGTATTATATTCAAGTTTTGTTGTCTTTATGCGCTATAAAACTATTTTAACTATCGACTTGCTACTTACTTCACTTGTAAACAACATTGATCGTTGGTAGGTACTTACCCGCTACTAAAGGTTAAGTCGTGGGATTGTGAAGTTAGTTGTGACCCTTTTTCTTAACTTCAAGGTACGGTAAATTAGTTGAAGTACCTACTGCAATTGTTATGAAATATTATCTTTACTGTATTCTTAATAAACTTAATTCCTACTTTTTAAAGGAGTGGACTTTGGGGAAATGAAGAAGGTAATATTTCCAAAAGTAGTATAGAACATTATTGTTATGGCAATGGAAGCTACTTAGAACTATTTCCTAATAATATATACATTTGTTGTACCTTAACCTTAATTTCGACAAGCCGCTAGGTCTCAGATATCTAAAGTCTAAACAAGTATTAAGCAAAAAATAAAAATATAGCCGGGTCAAATATTGCTAAGGGTAAAAAAACCTTCAAAACCGTGATTTGTACTCAACCAAGGTTGTAAGTAAAAATTTTTAAACATCCTTTATCTAAGTTAGTTTTAAGCATTTGATGTTCTAATCTATTTAAAAGAAAAGCTGACATGTTTTGTATATCGAATGGGTGACAATTCCAAAATTAGTGGCACACTTATTATTCTCTCTGTCCCGAAACCGATGTTAAAATGCTATGGACGGCTTGATAATATCTGAAAGACAGTCGATTAATAAAATATTTAACAGATATATTGAAAAAATGGGATTACTGACTTATAAATAGTTCCTACTAATAAATGAATTATTGTCTGTTTAGATATTGTTTTATTTTTAATAGATTCTTATTTGAATGCTGACATATTGCATTTGAATGAGTGATTGATTCAGAAATGAAATATCTGATTAATTAGCAAAAGGTTAGCAGCGGCACTCCCCTGCCACCCCCTGCGTACGCCCATGTAAGCATCTGAATGTAACCTACATTTAAAACGGTTTTCATAATACGAAATCTTGTAGTTTGGTGTATCGAAGCCTTAAGGTAAATTTGTAAAGGGTTATTAAAATAATAGGTACGATAATATTAATTTCAAAACCTTCATCCATGTTTTCATTTAATTTAATGTATTACATTTGAATAAATGTTTATTTCATCCTGTTCTTCGGTTAGGGTTTCCCATAAGATAATATTAAATAGCAAGCAAAGATTGCAAAAACTAGTTTGTTGAGTTGAAAAAAATATTCGATTGCTGTTCTAGCTATCCCAAGCGCAGAAAATAAAAATCAGCATGGAAAGAGAATAGGGTTATGATGAGATTAATATAATTTTTAGACTACCTTACTCAACATTACATGAAAAATGTATACTTATCTTGTTATTTTATTCGAATTTTTGATACTCACTCAACATATATGTCTCTCATTGCGATTTGAGATTGCATTTTTACGGAAATGTCACTATCCGTAACACAAGTGCTTAAGCTATTTACCTCGGAGTCACATGAATGTATGTGATGTAGTCAAATATTTACTTATTATATATTTATTTTCATACTTTAAACTTTGTTAAATGCCCTATAGTAAAAGACTAATTTCAGGTTGATAAATATAAAAAAAACATACTAAACTTTCGTCTCCAAAAATATTGAGGTCATCCCAAAATATAGTTTTATATAACTTACCAATTTATTTTACTCTGTTTTAGCTAGAAGACGTATTGATCTAGATACAAAACCACTTAGCCGGAAAACGAAAATTTAATTCTCAAGAGACATTTTAAGAGAGCTTAAAGTCGGTAGAGTACAGGGAATACTGTATTCTCAACCTATTAATTAAATTTGAATTGAAATTTTGCAAAAGTATTTTCATTTATTAACTATCCATGCCATGACTAAGTAGTATGCAATAATGTATAGATAGCAATATTTTTTTTGCTACATTACCTATGTTACAGTTTATATTACCGGAGAATATTGAAAATCCAGGTAAGAAAGTACCTAATCAGATGTAATAATAATCCATAAGTGAAATTACAAAATACTTTTCACCGCGATCGAAAATCGTCAGGCTAAATGTTTTATGTCACGATTCAGCCGTCGATTTTCAATCGATTATACTCAGTTACTTTTGGGTTAGTTTGATTTCGTAGTTCACATTAACACATGTATCGGATAGACATTATCATTCCAGCAATCTGAACTCTTCCAAGTAGCAATAAGCTCGCTTAACTTTTCGTCAGAAATAAAATTTAATCCTACGTTAGTCTAGGCATCAAAAAGAATGTGCCAAATGTTTTCCTTGCCTAGCATGTCGTAAAAAGCGACTAATGGTAAGTATATTGGTTTTTAGGTGAATCGTTCGTCGCCTATACTCACAAAAACTAGTACCCAATGCCTTCCCTATTAGTAGGAAAATTATTTTACGCCATGCTAGGCAAAGGGCACATTAAATTGTTTTTAAGTCTCAATAATAATATGCATCGTTTTAGCATTATTGGTACTCTTTTATGGCATCCCGATGATTGTCTGACCAGGGCTAATTCACAAAACAGAGCCGCCCGTCGCCGCGTGCGCCCGGACACCGCGAAATTGGTTGCATCGCCGTTATTATGCCTCTCGTGACGCTTCATAAACGCATCTGCAGATCTACGGATAGACGTTTCTAACATTGATTTCCGACTTTTGTTTGGTTGAAATCTACATACATACACAACATCATGCCCATAATCCCCTAAAGGGTACGCAGAGTCAAAGGAGCAGCAGGCCCCTGTAAAAGGGCTGGGTTAGATCGAAAATTGTGAAAATGTAGTGACAAGTGTCTAGCTTGTCCCCTACACCAAAAAACACAGCCAAC
Source organism: Glyphodes perspectalis (assembly GCA_951394215.1). Lineage (NCBI taxonomy): Eukaryota > Metazoa > Arthropoda > Insecta > Lepidoptera > Crambidae > Glyphodes > Glyphodes perspectalis. Next base: position 7,808,945 of record OX596204.1, read on the forward strand.
TGTGTTAAAACTTAAAAAGTATGTGTTGGCACATACTTTTTAAGTCCCAGAATAACATGGGACATGGTTGAAATCTGATTTTGTATATTTGGTAGCATCTACTTTAAAAGTTTCATGAAGGATTAATTCATTTTTTCGTACACAAACCTGTATTTTGTTGTCATAGGGCGGTGTTATATATTGTAAATATTGTGGATTGAAATCTAACCACTGTTGGACTAAAAAACCTGTTATACTGATTTAAAATATTATTTAATTTATAGTTAAAAAAATTATTTATGTCTGCAAATACAATAGATTCATAATGAATTCTTTGCAAAGCTAGTTGCCGTAAAATATAGTTATAAGGAATGCTGCTCCTATAATTATGGATGTTTAACCATGATCCAATTTATGTGAGTCACCAATAATGGTGTTAGTATGTAGTTTTGTTCTTGCAATACCTACTGTACGAGGTCTCTGAATCAAGCATTATCAAAGCATCTTAGTCAAAAAAACAGATCTCGAACAGAAATGTCTCGTTCCTACGCTAGAAAGAGCATGATATAAAAATATTGCTTGTGTATAAAATTAGAAAATTGCGGTCACAATTAACTAAAGTATGTTAGTAACAGAACTATGTTAGCTTTTAATGACAATGGGCTAGGAGACAAAAAGTTTCTGTTTAGTCCGTCAGTCAGATTATAAAAAAAAATACTGAACACTTTTTTTTTTCATTTATTTGTCAAACAAATATTGAAGGAGATACAATGCATTCAAATTGCGCGTGACGTCACACCTAGGTATTTTTTTTACCTGAAAGTGACGTCACAAGCTCTCACTCCATAACTTTGATGCTATTTATGTTCGTAATTTTATGTTTATTTGTTAAAGTGATGAATATGTGTCTTATATTTTAATAGAAACAAATATAATGATTGTTTTTTAACCCAGTCGTCATGTAGTTACCTACTTCCATTTTTAAATGGAATGGTTTTGGTGGTGAGTGTCCCATCGCCCTCAACACCCGTAGACAGTATACAGTAGCTATTATAGTTCCAGTGTTAAAATGTAATATTCCGATGTAGTAAAAATACAGTGTTACCTGCCGTGTGTCGCGTGCGACCAAACACCGCGAAATTGGTTGCATTGCCGTTATTATGCGCCTACGGAAATGGTCATACGGTGAACGAATTGGACGAGTTGATTCGACGACTTTCAAAACACATGGAATCGAATGAATGAATGATATATAACTTGAATCAACTCTATGCAGTCGTGTATCTGACATAGGTAACAGTCAATTTATAGTCTTTTCACAGCCTTTAGAGAATATTTTTTGGTTCATTCTCAGGGTTTATACATAGTTATAAAGGTACACTCTTAAATAGATTCTCATTTATGCTTTCTTTACATCCGATGTAGCATAATAACTATCTTTTAATGGTGATAATGAGTAATCAATATCGTGCATGATGGTCTCTTCTAGGATAAAATAATTAAATAATGTCAAGATCCTTTTATACAATAGCCTCGTTCGTAGTATAGTTGAGTATTGCAGTGTTGTATGGAGACCTCATTACGCGACTCATTCAACAAGGTTAGAACGACTACAAAATAAGTTCGTATCTAACTTAGCTTATCAAAATAGAATACATACAACGATTCGGGCTTATGAAAAAAGACTACATCACTTTAAAATTATCTCATTATCAAATCGGAGAACGTTATTAGATATGTCTTTCTTATTTAAAATATTTAATCACAAAATCTTTTGTCCTCCCTCACTCCAAAAGATAATTTTCGCGTCCCCGTGAGATACCCTCGATCTGCTATCACCCCATTTAGTTCTCCTTTGCGTAGGTCCGTTTTAGGTGCAAACTCCCCTGTTCGCATGAAGGTAGTGTAAATTGCTCAACAGTTTTAAAGATCTAATCGACATACATGCCGACTATTGAGTCGGCATGTATGTCGATTTTGGTAGTTTGGTAATTGTACCAAACTTAGAAATGCCTTAATCCAAACGTGGCTTCAAATTTGTGATTAAAATGTTCATTTTGTTTTTTTTTATAAGTTATTAGTAAATTGTGCTCATACTAAAGAGCAGAGGCTTGAATATATAGTGTATGTAGTGCGTAAGTTTTTTCTTTTTTTTGTTTTTCTCTTTCTTTCGCGTGTTGTGTTCACCTTTAATGATTGTTACATTTATCATAAGATATTATTTTAGTTTTAGTGTTAGTGTGTTCATTCAATGTAAACAAACGCTGGTAGTGGTGAGCCTTATAAATAAATAAATTAGTCGTTAATTTATAAATCGAGAACGAAACATATATCATACAGTTGTTAAGATCCTTATCGAACCTGTAGACTCGTGATTTGATTGATCGGTAATACCCAGAATCTCGATTCAGTCTTTTTAGTCAGACCGTAATAAGCTCCATACACTATTGGATGTCAATGAGAGCTATCTCGTATGAATTCGCGCTGCTTGGGGCGCTTGTGTAGCATAAGGTCTCCGAAATGTCAAATGATGGTCAAATGTGACTGTTTGTGGGTTGGCTACGCGGGTTTATTTCTATTATATTTACAAACACGTGAATGTTTTGAAGGGACATAATTGACCCTGCGAATTGCCAATAATCACTGCTTTAATCTGCTCCACTTACAAGGTACAGTTTTATCTTTCGGAAACTTATGTCCGCCTTTTTTTCCGAGCAAAACGGGACTGTGCAACACTGTGGCATGGCCAATACATTTATTCTACGGTTCTATTGTATTGAATATGATTTAAATGTAAATTTTTGTTTTGGCGCCCGTAATAACAAACTTTGACAGCCGTACTTTAGGACCTCACTCTACAATGGCGCCACCTGGTGAGACAAAAAACGATAGTCCTCATTAGCTACTACAGTGTATAGAATTATTGATTAATTCTAGTTTCTGAATAAATTATACGATTTTTTGTAGCGTTGGATCACAGGCTTTCAACATTAGTATATAAGGTATTCCAACTATGCGTGTGAAGTGAACAATTAACTTCTTACCCTTTGCTGACCGTGACACCATTGTTTAATGTTTGCATGTAGTTGGATATTTGATTAGGTATTTATTTATGCGATTGTATAAATATATAAAAGCCTTACTCTACATTTGATTTTACTAAACATATTATGCTTACTTAAATAAAACAGTGAGTGAGTAAAGAAATTAATTGTGTAATATAATTTCATAACACGAGAATGTAAAAGGGAGGCCTTTTATACTTTTACTAGATATGTTTTATCCTGTAACTAAGTATAATGTATGAAATTGTATATCTAGGATCTGCATTTAGCAGAGATGGAAGTACTCCGCTGATATAGAAAGAAGAGTGAATGCAGGGAATAGGGTGAATGGAGCGTTAGGAAAACTTCTAGGCAGTAAAGTCTTAAGCCAGAAGGCTCCGCTCGCTATACACAATGCAGTGCTGATTCCTACGCTAACATATGGATGCGAGAGTTGGGTATGGCAGAAAGAGCATAAAAGTAGAATAAACGCGGTCGAGATGCGTGCGCTGCGGAAAATCCGCGGTGTATCGCTCACAGACTGCGTTCGGAATGATGATCTTACATCATCATTCCGAACGCAGACTCAAGAGAGTCGGTCTGAAAGACAGCGTCTGTCGGCGTCAAGGTAAGAAGAGGCATGATCCGGTGGTTCGGACATGTGGAAAGAATGGATGACGAAAGATTGATTAAACAGATTTACAATTCGAAAATGGAAGGATGTAGGTAGGAGTCACGGAAGGCCCAGGCTCACCCACCACGACCAGATTGGTCGTGTATTAACAGAAAGTTATGTTAGGAGTCATAAAAACCGTAGAACTTGTATGAAAAGGATCATGAATGTTGAAGAGGCGAGTGAGATGTGTAAGGATCGTGTCATATGGCGTTCGGTTCTCTCTGCCTACCCCTCTAGGAAAGTGGCGTGAAGTTTAGTTAGTTAGTTAGTCTGTAACTAAGTAAAAAATAGACGGGTAGCTACGTTAGATATATAAAATAGTTTTATTATCAGAAAGATGGATTATTTTAAGGGATGCGCAGTATGGAGTCCCTTAAACTATTATTTTAGAGATATAACATAGAATTGAATGGCTAGGTAGCTTAGGTGATGGACGAGAATGTTGGTTAAAATCCATCCAAGTATATCTCAATATTCAAATAAAGGTACTATAACAGATTTCTAATACTAGTTCGGCGCAGAGGCACAAGCACACAGTCTGGTATTAGTTCTCCGTCTTATGCCCGGAAACCGTTGCCGATCTATTTATTAATGCTTATGGCGCGGGCGTTACACAGTTCATATGGCAGTCAATTCCAGGTAATAAATAGCCAGACTCTTAATCTAGGATCATGCATCAATGTCAACAGCGGACCTCGACTAGGAACGTAACGTAACCCTTATAAAAGGTAGGATTATTATATTGAATTTTGTACCTTTTTTGAGGTCTCGAATAAAACATGTCCCATGTTGGTCTGAGACTTAAAAAAGAAAGGTACCTACACAATAGGCAAGTTGACTCAAAAAAAATAATTAGTCCATTATAGAGATTACAAAAAAATATTGCTTACGTATTTTTTCTTTTGTTCAGCAAACCAAAAATTACGAAGATACAGCGTGTTAAAGGTGCGCGTGACGTCACTTGTTCTGTATAATTTTAGTAACAAGTGATGTAAAAGCGCCCCACTCCAGATCTTTGAAGCGCTGTATCTTTGTTATTTTCCGAGCATTTGATAAAGCAAAAAATACGAACTCAATAATTTTTGATAATCTGACTAGCGGACTAAAAAAAATATTTTAGTCAACTTGCCTAGCATATCGTGAAAGGCGACTAATGGCGTACTGGGTATTAGGTTCGAGATTGTGTAGGGTAGGCGACGCGTTAGTCACTTAATACTAATTTTTTATATTTTTTCGGGTATCTTTTTAGCACAATTCAATATTACTTATGAGTAATAATGGTTTAAGGACCTTATTTCTTTGGACTCTGTCTATGCCTTAAGGGATTGCGGGCATGATAGTATGTAGGGATTTAAATAAAAACATACCTGGTTGGGCCAGCGGATTGCCTTACCCGCCTACTCGGGAACACGCCGCGAGGTCGCGTGAGCTCTATGGCTGTTCGGCGTATTCAAATTGCGGTGCGGCCCGACCGACGCCAAGCTCTGAAACTTGTAATGATAAACAAAACGATTACACACCATGAAGTGTATCCAAGTTCATTAAAACACCTTGTTTTATTTTTGCGACCACGAACATTGTAATGGAAAGTTTGTGCGAGTACGGCGAAAATAGGTACCAACTTTAATACCAATGTTGGTTGCAATGTGATGATATTTGGAGGTTTCTGTTCTTAGCTAAATAAGGCTAGATGATTATTTTTAGTATATGCGAAACCTAAATACAGAATCGTTAACAGAATCTATTGCAATATTTTGAAAATCATGATATATTATGACTAAGAAACATAAATCATCTAAGTATTGCTGATTTATTACTCAAAGACTGTGCCAAAAATAGAAGTTAAAAAAAAAGACAAGCGACCCGATGATATTTTAAAGCAAACATTTAAAAAAGTAATTACTTTGTTATATAGGAGTATATCACAGTGTGAGCCTCACATATTGCCACTTCTATTCACGTAGCGCCCCAATGATAGCACCTAAAGCACCGAGAGAACCCTTGATCTATACTTATATTGAAGTATACATATATTAGGGACATACATATATACTTACAGCTTTTATGATATTGAATTTTATGTTACTTTTAATGATTGTAAATGTTGTTTTTAAATTCCGAAGATTTTATAAATACCAGAATTCATATTACCTAAATAATTTAGTTTACCTTCAAAATAAGCCAATTTATGGTTTACTTGGAATAAGTTTTTACAATGAAGTAAAATCAGGAGGCTTCACACAGTTAAAAACTGTGTACTTCACATAGTGATAGGTCGTAAAGCCACGCTGAATGCGCATTTTTGGCACGCAAAGTGACCACCCTCTCAGAGAAAACGGCGTCAAGTAGCGGCTCATAAAGCTGTTGCGTTTCATTCGGTGACTGCGCCCGATGACGAGGATCTTAAGGTGCTTGTCACGCTCTTGTCCCTTATACCTTTGGCGTGTTGTATACTCAACAAAACATTGGAAAGGTTAGCAAGGGGCGAGTGCTAACTTATATGTTGCAAGCTTCTATAGTACAAGGATGGTATAATTGATTTAGTGCACCATGAGGCCACCACTCTATAAAACATAACGCAGAACTTTCTGCAGAATGAACAGTTCAATTATAAGTCCGACATGTTATCACTTTTACCACAGGAATTGAGGTGATATTTTCGAATATTTGACTCGATGAGTTTATTCAACTAACTTATGGATGGCTAATAACTTATAATGGCTTACTGTTAATGTATTCGTTTACACAACCACGTTGACACAAATGACATATCGTCATTAATGTAATAACCTAATTTGGCTAAACTCGCTAGTGGCAGTTTTCACCCCGGTGACAAAGTTGCTATAGGCTGTGTGTCTTATTGTTTCAGATGAGCCCGGATTTAGCGGGCCAATCGCCAACGTCACGGCGCCTCTCGGGAGAGAAGCTATCCTGGCGTGCACAGTTCACAACCTCTCCACTTACAAGGTACAGTCGGACATATTGTCACATTTGACGCATCGATGCGAGTACACAAACCTATTTATTTTAGGCATAATAACCTAGAGTACCCCATGGTATAAAAATCGTTTTCGTTGCACTGTAATAATAATTATTAATCAATTTTATTTTTTCATCAGTTCATCACAAAGGTATACAAAATATTATGTTCCAAGACAATAACATGTTTCCTTTGTGCGCGACTGGTGTCTAAACTAGGGTAATCTCTGTGTGATAGATCACCAGGCTCTCACCCAACAAATCAAAATAATGTTTATATAAGTTCACGTTGTTCAATACTGCGTTGGAACTGTTATTCAATACTGCATTGGAACTTATAAAAAAGTTTGCATATTTATTTTTGGAGGGAGATTTGGATATCGCACTGCATGTATAGACTAAAATAAAACTTTTGCGCTATGTGCTACATATCAGTATACATCGATATGTATATGAGTACCTAAGTCAAAAATATTCTGGCGATTCCAGATAATTTGAGAACAGGGTAAAGACAGGTTGGTGCATATGGATTGCTATTGAATTATTTTTATCCTGTTATATGTAATTGATTTTGCACTAAATATTGACTGGCCCGTTGGTCGAGTGATTAGAGACCCTGGGGTCGCGGGTTCGAATCCCGCTAGGGGCAAATTTTTCTTGTGATGTACATGGACATTTGTACTCGAGTCATGGATGTTTATAAACGTATTTAAGTATGACTATTCGTTCACCTAATATCCATAGCACAAGCTTAGTTTAGAACTAGGGAAAATGTGTGTTAGTCTGGAATTTATTGAATTACTATTTAATATTATGAAGCGTATCGCAGTATAATGTACTGCAATATAATGTATTGCAAAAGTTCAAAATCTTCAGGTAAGTGAACGATTTTGAACTTTTGCAATACGAGTCAAAACCACATATTTCTGCCGTTTTGGTGCTAAGTCGGGGTCAGTTTAGACCATGATTCATTAAGTCTCGTTATTTTACTCGTTATTACATTGAAGCGATTGCCTATGTATTTATTTGGACAACAAAACATTTGACTTTCGCAAAGCTTATGTAGGGGAATAAAACAAATTAGATTAACATGACACATCAATAGCTTTTTTTAATATGCAGATATTTCTGGATTTTTTTCCTTATCACCAAGCTTATGCGATAATTACTTACCTGTATAGATTTGAAAAATATGCAGGTTAAGTTTTTGAGTTCTAACCCGCTCCATTTGGACAAGAGGCCCGACTCTACTGCATTCCTCACTAAGCGTCAAAATGAAGTTTTAAATTTTATTTGACTTGGCTATATGAAAGCTTACTTAGTTAGCATTAAAGTGTTGTATATGTTTGGATGCATTGAAACATGTAAAACGCAGTGCCTAATGATATGTAGATAAGCTATTTCTATTTACTGCAAAATGCAGTAATCAGACGCACCCTGCAGCGCTGCATCCCGGCGGCTCGCAGCTGACTTTACACGTTCGAGCAGTTCTGCGACGCCCGCATATTACACTCGTCTGCGCTTACCCTGTTGACTTAGCGCCGTGCGGATCCTAGCCGACATAACAACTGGTGCTCGTTAAACATTCCTTGACGTTTGTCAGGAGCGCCTGTTAACAAATATAATCAACAGACTAGCTTATCACATTACACGGATCGGCAGGATAGAATTGCAATGAAATAAAAGCGTTCGTTGAAGTACTAATTTTTAGAAACCTATTTAAATATTGCTGTCCCATGTTGGTCTGAGACTTAAAACGACTGTGCCAACTGTGTTCCTTGCCTAGCATGTTGTAAAAGGCGATTAATGGTTTATCGGGTTTTGGGTGTGTGACTATGTAGGTAACGAGCTAGCCACTTGTCACTACTTTTTCACAATTTTCCAGCCAGTCAGTTTTATTTTTTGGCTGAATGTGGTTAGGGGGCTAGCTGCCCCTTTAACTCTGCCTACCATTTTGCATCACTTTGTGTGATATGTATTAAATATTGCTTATAATACACCTTGTATAAATTGTATTGAAAAGAGTAACTACCGAGTTTCTTGCCGGATTCTTCTCGGTAGATACAACATTCCGAACCGGTGGTAGAATCATATAGCTGTGGCTTTACCTGTATTTAACGATTTATAAGTGTTTCCATGAAACCTATATAAATAAAGAATATTTTGACTTTGACTTTGAAATGTTTAACATTGTAAATGTAATGCCCCATTTACTAATTTGCGTAGATTGTTACATAATAATGTGTACAATCATAACGCAAAATAACATAATTTTTGACATTGGAAATGTCTTTTCGTTCTCCCCAGTGTAGGCTCCGATTTCACGAAAAAGTGCGATCCCCCTATATTTCGGAGAGTTGTGAAGATATGATATTCAAAAAAGGTTCAAAGGACGCGTCATCACAAGAACGGTAAGGTGATTAAAAAATATAGAACGAAACATTTGCCAGTAACGCTCCATTAGATAAAGGCAATAAAAACTGGAGAACTAAATTCAGCGAAACTACACAGAGTGTTCTTCCCGTTTGCTAAAAGTTCGAACGCTCAAGATCACTTGCAGCTAGCTTTTAAACAACATGTTGTGAGTGTATGAGCTTACTTAAGTAGCTTGAGCGAATATAAAGTAGTTAGGAGGGACTTAAAGTCACTCAGGCATAGAAGACCTGTAAGTAAATTTTCGTATGGGTAGTAAGAAGGGGTTTGGTTTAAGAAATTAATATGTTGCTAGTCTAAGTTTTCAAAACTTAATTGGAACCCCGTGAAAAATGGAATCATGAAATGAGGTGATATCGCCTATTCATGGACGCGTCTTTTCATGCCAATTACCTATAGTGATTATTATTTTGTAAACTCCGTTAGAATTCTGAGAAATAAATAGGTACCTATACTTTCAAGTGCAAAGAATTTCTTGAAATTGGTAGCTATTGCCCGCAGGTAAAGTACGTACGGCCTAGGCAATCCTTTAAACATATTCACACATGGATCCATATCTATTATGATAAGAATAAAACCGTCAATTAGCATAATTATTTCACAGAATAACTTATGAGTAATAGGATATAATATTGCCAACATAAAACAAAATGCATATTTTAAAATTGAATGATGAATATAACTAATTTTATTCAACCTATTGAAAAAAGAGATACCGCTCGATTTGTCTTGGAACTAATTTAGATCGGTAGGTTTCTGAAATTTTGTAATAACTAACATGCTTCACACATTTATTACGTTTTTCGTAAGAATTTTGCAGTCGCGTAAAATGCAACGGTTTATAGTGTAATGATGCAATGTTAAACGCATGCAAATGCAATCTCATGCATAATATTGTACTGAATTCTATGTTCCTTGAAATACCTATTTCACTAAACTGCGCTCAATGTCTGAACATATACAGATTTATAACCAAAATATATTAGAATAGAATAGATGGTTTATAAGCTGAAATATCTAGGTTTTAACATAATTAACTAATTAGGGCTAATTTACTTATTCGCCAGCTGTGGTTAAATTGTTCTTTCTTGTCCATTTACCTTGCAAATTGGATAAACTACATTAGTAGTAACATAACGGGAAGCATTTACGTGGACAGTGCAGGAATAATAATGAACCTATCTATACGTGTTGGTAACATTAAACCTAAATATCACAGATGTGTGACAGTATTTCAGCAACCGTCCGATCACGTCGGTAAGACTCGAAACACAAATTTTAGTAAGTACAATTGAGCAGATGTTTAAGCCGTTTTTACGATCGTGAAACAAGAATTTTGAATAATTATATTTCGCATAAAAAAGATATAAACTTTATATTTAAAGATAAAATAGAAATAAATTATAAAGCGAAAGACATGGTTAAGAATTATAATCGAAGAAAAACCATTTCAGTCTATACTTTTAGTAAAAATCACTGCTTAACTAATCTGAAGTTTTAATTTCATTGTATCAATGTATCTACCAACAAACATAAGGAAAAATATATCTGCGAATAACTAGTTTTACACATCGTGACTTTGCCATAGTAAACAATCTTGCTCTTTCACTTTTGTCAGGCGTTTCTGTGTGATTGAGTAACAAATTGACGCGACGCTCGGAAAATTGATTCTACACTGGGATCAGGGAGTATTCTCTTTTCTATCAGCACGTATATTTATGCAGGTTCGAATTTCTTATTGAGTGGTAGTGATTGAGGGCGTAAAAACGCAATGCGCTAAAAGAAAATTGTTTAATAATAAAAACAAGAGGACATTAGCGAAAACATTGATCCCGGAAGGATGAACTCTATTATGGAATTATAGTATGGAAGGCCGATTTTGTCCGACTTTAGTGTACCTATAGTGAACAGGATTGACGACTTTTTTCTATTTGAAAGGCCCCCCAAAGAAAATATGAAATTATTAAAAAACCTACGCGTGTCGCGCCTCAAGCTATTTTTTGAATGGTAAACTTTTGATCAGATGCCGTCTCAAGTCAGTCATCGCAGAAAGATTTGTTTTCTCGAAATTAATTACGATGCTAGAACGATTTAATTGTAAAAATATGAATTTACTTGTATCTCGAATAAATTATCATTTAATATTGAAATTAAACCAAATATAAGTAGGTATTTGGTATGGAGATTGTACTTGATAAGGATTGACATTGCTTTAAAGAAAAATCAGTTGTTGCTTCTTCGGAAATCAGATATTTTTATTTGTCGCAGGTGGCATGGCTCCGTGTGGACACGCAGACCATTCTCACGATCCACACGCACGTGATATCACGCAGCCGGCGCGTGGGGGTCACCCACAGTGACCACAGAGTCTGGTTCCTGCACATTAGAGAGCTGCGGGAGACGGACCGAGGGTGGTACATGTGCCAAATCAACACTGACCCTATGAAGAGTCAACTCGGGTACCTTGATGTTGTTGGTAAGCAGAAAACGACTGTGTTTATAGTGCTGCTGATGTTTAGACAGATGTAGTTTAAACAGTGGTAGCTTTAGATTTTTATAGTTGATGTATGAATGACATATTTGAATTTTTTACAAGATAATTACAAGATAATCTCATAATGATTTCTACGGGCAGAGGTTTACAAATACATAAATTATTATCTATACTTATAATAAATCTGTAGACAGGTCAATTCTGTACATGAAATATATTTTCAAAATAACTATTAGGGGGTGATTAGTGATCGATACTGATGCCAAAAATGCAATCAGTAAAATTTTTGTCTGTCTGTCTGTCTGTCTGTCTGTCTGTATGTTCCTTATAGAAACAAAAACTACTCGACGGATTGTAACGAAACTTGGTACAATTATTCTTCATACTCCTGGGCAGGTTATAGTATACTTTTCATCACGCTACAATCAATAGGAGCAGAGTAGTGAAGGGAAATGTTGGGAAAACGGGAGAAGTTACTCCATTTTTTAAGCTTCCGTCGCGTGTGCAGCCTTAATGGTTAAAGTTATATAGAAATCATGTATGACGTAAATAGTCTTTATAATATTAACCATAAACGCGGGTGACACCGCTGGCACAGCTAGTTTTATAATATATTATATTATAAAACCTACCTATATCCATCATTAATAGATGTGGTGGATATTTTCATTATAATTAGCCTCTTATTCCACTGCTGGTCATAGTCATTTCCCAATGCCTTTATTGTATTTAACCTGAAGTATTTTTCTTTGAATATCGAAGGCTGTCGATTAAACATACTTACTAACTGGGTGATAGTTGAAATTCCCGTTTAGTTCAGGAGAGTCGTGTACAACGTGGCTTAAGGAAATTATGTACGATCTTATATTCTGTATAATACCATACTAATAAACCTTTACCATAAAAATATCAATTTTCATTGACTTCAATAAAACGGCACTGTGTAAATAGTTCCGTAGGGTTGAAATGGCCCCCGTAAGCCATTTTCGTCATATTATTATGATTATTATTCCCTTTGTCCAGTACCGGATTGCTATTGAAGGATCAAAACAATATTATTTTACCAACTCCTATTGTATATTATGCTATTTTGTTCTTTTGAGTTGTATTTACACCCAGATTATACTTTTCTAAGAAACATTTCCTAACGGACGTGTATTTATAACTAATACTTTATAGAAATAAGAAAGAAGTATCAATATTAGAAAATAAACCATTGTATTTGTAATTGTAAAATAGCGATGTACCTAACTAATAATATTTCTTTTACAACATTTTTGTACACTTGTCTAACATTTACTATCTCATTGCTGGGCAAAGATATGCCGCCTATTTTTTTTTTAAAGTGTTGTAATAGGCTGCAATTTATTTTATAGCCCGTAAGTTAGATTATCAAAAAATACTGAATACATATGCTTATATGTTACTCCAGAAATTACAAAGGTACAGCACTTCAAAGTTCTGAAATGTGGCGCTTTACGTCACTTGGACAGTTAACGCGCTGCATCTTCATAATTTTTAGTTTGCTGAAAAGAATAAAAAATACTTAGGTAAGCAATATTTTTTGTAATCTCAATAATGACCTATAAATTTTTCATTTGAGGAAACTAGCTTATTGTGAAAACATAGGTACCGAAATATGTTTCTTGCTAAAAGTTAATATAGGAGTTTTGTAATGCTTATGTTTTTATTCTAGAGGTTTTATAACCTCAAAAATATTCATTAATATCGTTCTAGTCAATGTCATAGACAAAGTCAGGTAAGGTTAACACAAAATTAATACGCTCCTTTACATTTACGTATTTACTCAGCTACCGGAGACAAAAGAAAAGCAGTGAGATTAGAAAGTGGTCTAACTTTCAAGAGATATTAAATTAAGTAAGAAGAAAGGGGTAGGTATGTCAGAAAATTTATTTTTACCTACCCCTTTATTTCCAATAAAGAATATATCTTTTCTTAGTTTTTCAGAGTGAAACACTTAAGTAAAATAGGTACTCGAGCGTGCTTGAATTGGCTAGGTTATTTGTCCTTTTTTCCTGTCTTATATTAAAAGAAATATGAAGCCTGACTCGTAGTTCATACATTTTTGTATGATTTATTTATTAGACTGGTAGTCGTATATTGCAATTAGATAGAGTCTTAGGGATGTATAAGGAATGTCTTTAGTTATTTACGCATTTTATGTTGACTGTTTATGGGTTATATTGACAAATTTTCAAGGCTTTAAGCATTAAGAGGCTGTATTTATATGGCTCAATATGGTTATACTAAACTCTATGGTTCGAGTTTTAAATCTAAGTGAAATATTCACTGCGGCTGACTTTAAGTATATAGCGTAAGCACATCGCCAGTTACAAAAAAAAAATATTATTAGTAGAACAAAAACTTGTTTCATGTAACATATTAAAGAAATCGTGGACTACAGATAGAAGGTATTATTGGAAATCGGGTATTGGACATTAGTCAGATTATTATACATACTATACTATAGGTACGAAGTGAATTGGGCTATTTTAAAATAACGATAGTCAAATGTCAAAGTTCTTTTGAATTTCGAAAAATTATGGGAAAACTGACATTTGCACAGAAAAAATCAGATGGTTCAGCTAGATGTAATTCATTATAGAAGAGCTGAGAGCTAAAATCTCGTGTCATGGTGTTTGGTCGCACTTTTCCGAAACAGCTTTATTTCGACCGATTATTTTTGTATATTTGGGAGGTATGATAACAGGTCGTAAAGTGTTTTTTATCCTTATAACCCCACCTCCTCTTTTTTTATGGTAGAAAAACGTTTGCTTAGTAAGTTAGTTATATATTAATTATTCAGATTCAAACTATTATTTTAGCAAATTTTTTAGTAAATACTTTATCACGCTTTTATTATCCGTAGTGCCTCCAGATATCCTCGACCGAGGCACCAGCACGGACCAGACGGTCCGGGAAGGCGCGTCCATCAGTCTCACCTGCGCAGCCACAGGCTCCCCACACCCGCAGATCACTTGGCGACGCGAGCACTCAAAGCCTATCACTATATCTGATGGAATTCAAGGTACGAAAATAAACTTTACGTTCACTAGCGTGAGACCCTGCGTGTGCTGGTACGCTAATGTGCCTAACGCATTGGTTTTTATTAGTGTATAGTGATCTAATATAAATAAATTAACTTTTTTGCGATCGTACGGTTTGCCTACAATGCAAATAATGATTAAACGCTACTAGTTTAATTTTTGGAAGTAATGGTTACATACGCTCTAGGATTTGTTAAATACTCTAATGAATAGGTAAATTAAGAGTATCCAGTTAAAGTAAACCAACTAAATTTGGTTTGTAATTTATTATTGCAATAATTAATAACAGACATTTCTTTTTTAACGTGGCGGTGAACGATTCATTAGAACGCTGCGCTTTATGGGTTAATGCGTACAACAAATGTTTGAAAGGCGCGGGGAGAATGCTTGACGATGTTTTTCTTTTCAGTGACATCATTAGAGGGTCCTGTCTTGAATATAACTCGAGTGAGCAGACAGCATGCAGGCGCGTACCTCTGTATAGCTTCCAATGGCGTACCACCTACAGTCAGCAAGAGAATCATGCTGATTGTTGAATGTAAGTATGTTAGCTAAGAATTTCGAAAAAAAATAGGCCTATCTATAGTAACTTCTTTATACGGGTGAACATAATTTTAGATCTAAATATGAGAATATCAATACCATTAGCCCCTTGGAGACGGATAAATAGAGGACAACTGCACATTTAGTTTAGAACTCTTCTCTCAGCAGTCGTGTTTTAAAATAGAGTATTATAATTTATGTGAGTATTCCTTATTTAGTTGGATATCCTGTTCCGAATATATAATTATCAATTAGCCTGACTAAAAACGCTAGTTATGCGCATAAAATGTACCCTAAGCTGGAAGAAGTTAGTTGATTTAGATGAATATGAGCTAAGTTCAAGTGATATGAGCTAAGTTCATTAGATATGTATTTACATATCTTATTCTTTTCTCTCAGCATACATTCAAAGTGATGTTCGCGAATTGCTATACAATATTACTAATGGATGCCAAACCTAGGATATGAGGACTCTGAAATAAATAATTTTGTAAATTGGCAAATTGCCTACAATTTAGCTAAGGATATAAGTATTTGGAAGAAATATTTGGGGAAGACTGTTATCTGTTATTTGGACTATGTAGGCTGCACAAAAACTTAGATACAGTAAAGCTGACTATGAAAATAAAGTACTTATTCAAATTATAGCACACTCAGTAACTTCGTTGAAATGACAGTTAACCAAAGGATCCAGAGACTCTTCATCATTATACAAATTTGACGTTAGTAGTTTCCCACAGAGATATTTCAAATAACATTTCTATGAGAATAATGTTTCAATTACGGAACTAAAAATTAACTTGGAGTTCTGTTGTAACGGAAGCTTGTGATGAAGTCTGAATTTGTAACATTGTAAGTAAATATATAGTACCTATAACAAGTCCGACGTTCGAGTATGAAACACTTATTAATATTCCTAATAGTCTTGTTAGTTGGTAGCTAAATGGATACAGACGGACACTCTCGGACACTCTCATATGCGAGGAGCATCTTAGTTCACACCCAAGCACGTATCTCAGGCTTAAGCAAAATATATGTAAGAATTTGTACTAGTACTTTATCGATGAGGGAAAATAGTGTAAGGAAACCTGTGCATTAATATAACTACGACCATATTCGCTAGAATCCCCTATCAGATGACAATCACTTGAATGTAAAACAGATTATGATAATTTCTTCAATGTACTCGTATAGCTAATATACTAAGCTAAGAAGTTTATCAGGATATCAAAATAAGTAGATGATGATGATTGCTATATAATTGTACTTCCCCCAACAGTTCCTCCTGTGATCACAATAAGAAACCAGTTAGTGGGTGCGGCCCTGGGAACAGATCTAGTGCTGGAGTGTGAAACAGACGCCTACCCCAAGCCTGTCAGCTACTGGAGCAGAGAGAGTGGGGAAATCGTGCCAGTTGGTAAGACTTAACACATGTTGAAACATGCTAATAGTTATTGAGAAATGAGATGGTTACCATTTTTTTTATTATTATTTAGGTAAATTAACTAGCTAACTACCTAAAATTCACGACACCCCTAGCGGGGTAGGCAGAGACAACCGAACGCCATTATTTTTGGTAAAATTATAATAGTGGGTCTTAATCTATGTTCTTAATAAGGTCATCATCTTTATTATTTATTAACCTTATAGTCAGAATTTATCAAAACTGATTCATGGTTTTCAAATCAGTGAGAAATAAACGATGAATGATGAATTGATGAAAAAATAATATTGAGTGAAGTCAGAATCGGTTTAGCGATTTATATATATTTTTTAATAAAAATTAAACAGATTTCTCCAGTCAAGCTTAAAATATCAAATGATTGAAGAGTATCTTAATTTTTTCGCAAAATCTGTCATCTCAGAATGTAAAATTACAGTACATTTAGGTAAAATGGTAGGTACTGACCGTAAGTTTAGGTTTGGTAAAGTGTGAACCACTTGGTTTTAGTGCAAAGCGAAATGAAAATTGTGCTAGTTAGGTATTTTACTTGCACCAGCAAACCCAAAGTGCTCTAGTGTAAATCTGTGATGTACTGTCGCGAACTTCACTCCGTATTTTCTGAGAACGTTTTATACAGCCTTAAGGAACATGAGAAGCTTTTTAAAACTTGTGTATACCATAAAAATCTGGGCAAAATATAGATAATGCTGTTTGCTATGAATATAGCAATACACCGTACGAATAATCATTTTATTTATTTTATTTATATTTTATTTATTTATTTTAATTCAAATTAAACGGCAGATGCCAATTACAATAATTGAATTACATAAACATGTCTCCTTTGTAAAATTTTATTTGAAGCTTTGAAAGAATGAATCTTAAACGTTTAAATAAAATTTTACAAAGGCAACATGTAGAGTGAACCTTAGTCAACAATTGATTTTTTTTATATTAGAGTATACAATAATCTTTTTGCTTTGTGCTATCAGTGTGCTGTCATATTCCATGGTTGTAACTCAAGATAGGTATACTCGTGCTACCTATTTTATACAAGTGTATGATTAATATCAACATTTATGATGACGATATAATGTAATATTTCTAGCGTATTTTGTCTCGATTGTATCTCCCCCAAATTATTGGTTAACTAGAACAAAGAGCTGGTGAGTTAAACATGTTAAACCAGACTATAGATTTTTCTAGTTCAAAGATAACCATAGGTTTAGATTTAGAGATTTTTAGGTAGGTACAATTAGATAGTATTTAAAATAAACAACGATAGATGATGATTTTAAAATAAATTTGTTATTTATAGTATTTGCGGCTTAGTACAAATTGTTTAAATGGTTCACACGGTAGCATAGTTCGGAGGCAAAGTGAAACCGACTTCTTGCGTGCTGGCCACACGTTAGACTGTAATCGTAGAGTAAAAGTTTATCGACACGATAAGTTATGTTAAAATCCTTAGGAATATTGTTTTATTTTTTTTTTCTTATTTTACTCTTATATTTTCAAATGGGGTCAATTGAGATAAGGAAGAATGTTGATAATTTTTTTTAACTATCACAAATATTAAGGGCGCAGGTGTTATTTTTTATTAGCATATCGTTTCATGGACTATTTGATAAAAAATGTTAGAAAAAAATTGTACGATAAATATGTGCACGTAGCCGCTATCATCGTGACGACATATGAGCAGATGTATACATACTTACAAGCACAAACATAGAAAATATGTCAACTTTAATATTTTTCTGAAACGAATTATAAGCTTTAAAAGGTACTTAGGTAATGCTAAATTATAATAATTTTTCACAGAAGACTACAAAAAGCTTGTTAATTTTGACCACCACAAAACGTGTTTCTACTATGCTGACGTCATTCGCGAGAGAAAAATGGTGGTCAGCGTTTTCGGTCACGTGACATACAGATAATTAATCTACGATTTTATCTTTCAAACAAATGTTGACCAAAACTAATTCTATAAATAACGCACCTTCATAATTTAATGTTGACAGACCAAAATAGCACAAGCAATACAAGCATTTTTTACTGAATAACTAATTCAAGACTTTATGTCTTCAGTATAAAAAGAAAATCAAGAGTATAAAATGTTAATACTAATAGTATAATAATGCTGGTAGCATTTAAATCAGTAGCAAGAAGCTCAATTTAAATTACGTATAATATTTTGTTAATAGTAGGTACACAATATTTAATTCGATTTTGCAAAACTGAAGCGGGGCAATAATTTTCCATTAAAATCATCATTAGTGAAATTAATTGCACAGTTAATTAGGACGTAATTATTGTCAATATAAAGAGGACATAACAATTCTTTACCGGTGCTATCTTTCACCAACGCTATTTAGTGAAATTATGAATATATATGATCTAATTACAATAAAATTGTGATTTTTATGTTTGAACATGCAATACATTTAATTTTAATACAATTGTGAATTCGGATGACCAGTTTGAATATTGCTTCATACATACGTTCAACACAATGTTTAATTCTAAATTCTTCGTCAAATTATTGTTAAATAATAATCTTACAGCATTCAAAACGCAATGAAATATTACACACAAATCTTTCGAAAGTTGCATAGATTTAAATAAAATATTCCGCGGCATGAACATTGTTCCTTAAATACTGCTTATAAAAATAAATATCTAATTCAGCATAAAACTCATTTCAATCGTCATGATTTAACTGGCATCAAAAGCATCATTGATCAAACGAAGCATTTAATAAACTGTCGGTTTCAGTTCTCCCAATAATGGGTTCACACAGCGCAATACATGTCTATGTAATAATACCTAAATGGTTAATTCAGTAATCACGTGCCTCGTACAGCAAGATGTATTACATTACCAGTTAGTGTATTTTCTATAGACAGGACAACTAGGAGATGTTAGGTTTAACAGAATTGGTTCTAAACATGAGATAAAGAAGATCATCTCTATAATATTAGGTATATAACAGATACAAAAAAAGACTTTCAGAAATCATACTAAGTCAAAAGTGTCATAAGAAAAAATTATGAACATATTTCTAAAACTAAGTCAATTATAATGGCACATTGTACTTTATCTCTACTTAGCTAATTAATATTGTAATACGCAGATATCCCTAAGGCTTTCTCAGGTATTAGAGAACATTAGGAACATGTTTCAACGGCATAGATTAGGTCTATCAAAATAACTCCTGAATGTGTTGCAATACAGATTTAACATAAAAATATATACGTAGCCATAACTTGTATCATATTGTTAAAGTCAATTTCGGTTATGTAAAAAGATCATTAAATAAATATACATATTATAGACAATGTTACTGCGTTCTAATAACTTTGATATTTTCCATGCGGACGTGTTTTGTGCTCATTAATAGAGTAATGTTGTGTAGCAAGCAGTATACCTACATTTGTACATGATCGTATTATAACTCCTTTATAGTATTGTACTGACGACCGATGTCTATCACTTACTAAATGCGGGTCGCATTGTCCGATAATTCCAGGTTATTCTGATTGTCATAAAATATGATTACTCAAATGATTAATTTGATATAATTCACTATGAAGGTAGTTTCAGATGTTTCACTTACGACTTTCTATGATTGGCCTCAACAAACCCAACATGAACTTTAAAAAAAATTACCGAGCTAATAGTACCAAGACTCTTTGTGTAATGCGTCCTAGGTATCAGATAATAACTTTAAATGCTCATAAAAGATAATAAGGTTAAGGAGCATATCTGAGAAAAGGACATATAGTAGACTAGTATATTCATTTTACCATTAGAGTTTTTTAGATTATAATGAATCTTGCCTAAAACAAATGATCTAATTACCTTACCTATTGTACGTTTATGCTCACATTTGCTAGGAATCATAATAAGTTACATGAAGCTTAATGGAATTCGCGCATTATAGGGTCAGCTACGACTGTGACCAGCTCAATTGAAGACGGTGGTGATGCTGGGGTAGCTTTTGTCGTAGAACAAATAGTATTGGTCGATGAAGGGTACCGCAGGATTTAGCAGGAAAAATCAAGACTGCTCCAAATTAGATGTGTACTGAGGTCCTCCGATTAAGAAAGCAAGTCCCGCACATAGTGATGAACATCTTCATTGCATTCCTGCAAAATGATTAACTAAAGATACCATACCAATGCCATGCTCTCGATCCGATTTGACTGATAAAAGGTTGTAGTCCTAGTCATAACTTTAAGATTTAATAAGTGGTAGTTGGTCGCAGTCGTGATCGAAGTCCTAAAGATTCGATATACTATATAAGCGGAATATATTAGGGTCAGTGCCTATGAGGGTTACACTTTTGTCCAGGAGGCGGTTACGAGCCGCAGAAGTTGGATGGCTCGTACCGCTCAGTGCTGCGGCTCGCCATCCGCAGGATTACCAGTTCCGACTACGGAGCCTACAAATGCGTCTCCAAGAATTCGCTTGGTGACACAGAGGGGACCATCAAACTGTACCGTAAGTAAAAAAAGAAAAAAAAACAGTTTTACATACGTATTAGATTTATGCGATATCACTCACCACGATGGTTTACATCAGACAATTTCTAATGTATGTGCTATAGATATAGCCAAAGTTAACTTGAAGGTTTTCCGATAAGATATTAAAGTTTTTACTGTTATTTGAACTACAGATAATAATATAATATACAACTAGAAATATAATATCTGGGATTATATTGTAATATGATTGCAGTTTTGTACGTATAATTTTTTTTGTATAATTTCCCGATAAGGAATTGCACAAATTTTGCACATTTACACCATTAATTGATTCAGACATTTGCATTTTAATAAAAAATTGTAGTTAGATTATTTAGAAAGTTCAGTTCAAAGAAATAATAAATTCTCAATCAGAATGTTACAAAAACATCTCTTTGCTTACAAAACGGAAAAACGATATTTTCGACGGGACTTGAATTATTGATACAAATAAATTTAGAATAAATTAATTCACTTGGAAGCTTTAAAAAGTATCTAGTTAGTTTTATATAAATATTAAATTTAGTCTCAAACAGAAATATGAATGCTACATTATATATTATAATGAACTCTAGCATAAAGTAACCTAATTCCATTCGATGTACATTTTTACATTTCAAATGTAGTTCCTAATTGAGTTGTAATTGGTAAACGAAACTAGCAAGCTGTATTTCTTACTAATACAGACGGAACAAACTTTCTATGCATTTGCATGTTCAAACGTAAAAAAAATTAGTTATGCTAAACTAACTCTACTTTGTATTATAACCTTGTTATTTTACTTTCAGCCATGTCGCCGCCAGCTTTAGAGAACAAAAATGGTAAGTGGTTAACTTCTATTAAGTGTTACATTAAGCATAAAGTATTTTGATGTGCACACGTTTCAATAAAGCTGTGTTCTTGACAGTTGTTCAAAGGTTGAACATTCTGGCTGACAAATCATCGCAAAGTACGCCATTCGGTACACAAGGTGCGTATTAGCTTTAAGATTTTATTTTCTCTTAAATGGATCACGTAGATGATATTTCTTATGTTCAGAATTCTGTAACTTGTGCAAGGAGCTATTCAATTTAGATAATAAGAACAGTGGGAAAACATTTGGTATTTTACTTCCGTTATTACTTATTGCAGCAAATGTTAATGGTATTGAATACATAAGGTGTTGATTATATACTAAATGTGTCAAAATCTCAACTGTAACGTTTTAAAAGTAATAAAAATACTTTAAAAATCTTTAATATAGAGTATGTTAGATAGGACTATATAAAATCTTCTTTTACAAATTTTGTGATCAGTCAATCTTCAGTAGAAGATTGCGTCATTAAATTTTAATTCTCTGAAAGTATGTTTAATAAAGACTCTTTGCTGTTAGGTTAAGAGACGAGCGTTTAGATTTTTCGTATGTTTCTGAGAAATTCTTTTGTGATAAGTTTCAAAAGTATTTTGTCCAAAAAAATATCTTTTTATTGTAAATATTTTTTAATATGAACATTCCATGGAACCCAGGCATAAAAAGAATTGTTAATAAAATATTTGTCATGTATAGCCTGGGATTTAAATTCCAGCCTTATTTCGAATTTGTAATTATAATATATTGCAATACTATTATATTCATGGGAAAAAATAACACCATAAGTTAGTAGAAACAGGATAAAACGTTTCTTCCCTCCAATGATACTGATCATATGTGTTAAGTATTTTTTTTGTGATGGCGACACATTTTAGATGTGTGGGGTTTCGATAAATTTTCAATACTGTCTCATTATAACAATATCAAATGTACTTATGCTAGGTAATTATGTTTAACTTATACTTAAGGCTCCCACTTCAGTATGTCGTTTTTATTGTTTCTTTTATTTTATTTGCCGAAACCTTGACATAGCTTCACATGTGATGCCGGATCCAGATCGATTAAAATCACGAATTAAAGGAAAACCGATGACGGAAAAAACGAAGCTATTCGTTTCTTGCACATTGACGTGCACGTGATTCTGTTTTTTGACTCTCAAAAATTTTTAGAAGTCATCGTAGTTTTCATTAGGTGCCACGTAGATTTTGTTATCAAAACCTGCATTGTTTTTGGGTATGTACTAATGATACTATTGATTCGCTACCCTTAAATGTTGGCAGATGGGGCCAGAGTCCATACAATATTGCCCATAGTATTTTAAGAATTAGTAGGAAAACATGCGCAAGGCCTCATTATAAAGGTATTCTTCGCGATTACACAAAGAATGTTGTTTACAAGCTAATTAAAAAAATGTTTTTAGATTTCAGGTTACAAGATTACAACGGGGCAGTCTCGAAGGATCGGTTATGTTACGGCTTTTTGTACTCATTAGTCATTATAATCAAGATAGCAACATCTCGGGGCTGATGTTTTGCTTTGAGCAACTAAGAAAATAAATTAATTACACCTTTGCGTACAGTCACCTCGGCGAAAATGGTGCTTTGATGTTGCGCTCCGATGTTCAAAACATAAACATATAGTGCTGCTTTCCAATTCTCTACTAAATTTGTTAAGAACAACGTGAAATTATTATGGAGTGATGTTATTTTGTGACCGTTTAAATTCGCAATTTTAAATACACTCTTTCAAGTCACGTAAAATTTTCCGATGTTAAAAGTCAGTTTTTTTATATTGGTTTTTAATAAGTTTAAATGGTAGCGTTGTATTTTATGACAAGAAAGGATTCTAAAAATGAATCAAAGTTAATTGATAACGTATGTAATTATTACTGCTAATCCCTACGTATGTACCATGCCTGTGTATTGTTGCTACAAACAGAACTTAATCGAATTTCAACTTCCAAATTAAACAAATAACTACAAGTCAAAGTCCATAGTAATTTTATGCATTCTTACCAACCTTTTGTTTGAAGTATTAAAATAGATTTCGTGCAAATGAAGGTTATTGTTTCAAATTGAGTTGTTGACTAAAACACTTTAATGAAAGCGTAGAGTTATTAGAGTATTATACAATGGAAAATGTTGATATTGTTACTTAATAAGTTAAAAAAACATGGTAGTATAGTTTTTGGGTAACTTTAGGCGAAGAATTTGTAATAATACCTGATGCAACATATCGTATTAAATCTCAAGTAATTGTAAATTATCAAAGTTACTGTAGAAAATTAAAACGTAGATATAATTAGAATAAATTGAGAGTATTAATAAATATAGACTGAGTTTCATGTATAAGCTTGTAAATATAGAGGGATATTTAATTTAGTTTGATGCTTCTCTATGATTTCCGAGTAGTTAAATGCTGCTGTCAACAATGCTGTCAATTACACGAGCAATACTGTGACAGGATCAAAATGTTTTCTTTGTCTATGGTCAATATATTTTGTCGTTGTCTTGGATATTTACAACTAAATTATAAATAATTAAAACGGTCACTGAATCACCAATGTAAAAGATTTATTTATCTGTAAGAATTATTACTTCATTTTCCATGGCTGATAAAAATATTATATTTTTTGTAATTTAAAAAAAATTAATGCATATTTAAAATTTACTTAATTTTTTTATTTTAAACATACTTGATCATTTGTGTTAGTGTAATTAAGAGTCTACGATTTAATGTACATTTTTGCAACGTAAAAATACCCATATGGTTTTTACTAAGTGTATTAGGACTTAACTACCTTTTGGTGATGGTAATTTCATGGTATCACATCATCTTTGATGGTGAGGTGTGTGTGTTTATGAAATCCAAAGCAGTAAAATACATTTGCGGTATGAAATTTACTATGGTTTAAGTATCCAAACAATATACGCTTGTCAAAAAAAAAATTATAACGTCTGGGTTTTTCTATATTTAGGTATCATTTGAATAACAGAATATATTGTTAATGAAATGAGAGCAGTGCTTAAATTGATTGATTTTATATATTAAACGGTATTAATGGACTATTGTTTCCTGTTTCCCGTTTCTATTTATTGTTTGATAATTTGCCCATTAAAATCATAAATATGTTCAGAGTTGATGTTTGTTAATATTATTATTTAATCTAATTTTTTTCTCTGAAACTAAAGGACAGTGCCCTTTTCTAGCATTTCTGAAAAAATAATTTATACATTCAAATATTATCAATTACTTGTATTCTTTCTATAACTTTTCATTGAGAAATCAAAGCATATTTGGTATCAGTCGCAATGAATGTGCAAACTCCGCTTTGGGTGTAGAGAATATTAAATATGTCAATTATAATATAATTACGTTTGCCATGATATGCACATAAACAGCCTAAAGCGATGCAACATTTTTTTTTTATATTTATTGTAAAGGTTACAAATGTCATAATGATCCAAACCAAACTGTGCCCGTTGTGTCTGTATTCTACTCGTATTGTTTAAATGGGCATTGTCAAGAACTGTTGAAGAACAAGTGTGAAATTACAACTATCAATTATTGTTGGTTAGATGGAAAATTATGTAGATATTGCATTTTTTGTTAAAGTTAGTAAAAGTATTTTTATAATAACATTACTTACTTGCCAATGCTTCCTTGAACGCTCCACTGTATTTTTAAAAGAACTTAAGTAAAAGTATGTCATTATTTTCCTAAAGAGCCTTATTAAATTAAAATAGAACTTCAAATGATTATTTTGTGCTAAAATAAGCCTTATACTTACATATCTTTCGATATTGTAAACAATATATTTACTTACCTATTATTATGTTTGATATTTAATTATACCTACCTTTTTAAAAATGTTACACATAAGGTTTATAATTTATTTTCTGTGACTATATAATATTACAATAATGTATATTTAGTGTCAAAATCAGTTGTACATGCGGACCACTGTCGCTTTTCTGAAAAAGTAAAATAAATAATTTTTTGACTGACCGTGTATATCTTTTATTTACCCAATGCTAGGCAGATTTTCACCATTTCAAGGCTTATAATAACACGTGATTATGGCGCAATAGGGCCAATTTAAAAAAAATATATATATAATTTATAATTTAAAATTGAAGATCTTTTATCATACAAATGCAAAGAAAATCATACAGAACAAATCAGAAACACATTAGCTGAAAAAAATTTAAGAAATAAAATTGTCTATGTGTGTACGACCTAAGTAGAATGTAACTCAGAAAATTCGCGTTCGTGTGGCAAGATGCCCAGAACTGGCTTGCATTCCCCGTTCAATAGCACTTGCCTTTTGTGCCTTGGGACTGGAGAAACGAACACCATATATTATTATGCCGTTTAGAATAAAAATATTTCACGGAATTTTCCGGGTTAAATGCTTATACATAGTACGAAATAAAGTTTATTGTAACCATTATTTGGTATTTCGTGCAATAACGTTAGATTGTTATTATCTAGTTATATAAAGATCGTGCTATATGGCGTTCGGTACTCTCTGCCTACTCCGCCAAGGAAGTGGCGTGAAGTTTTGTTAGTAATTGTGATATGGATGGGTATTTGACATTAAAGTCTCCTCAGCTTCGAGTATTGGGCGCTTTCGGTACGAGTGGTTTAGAAGCATTGATAATATGTATTACTTCCTAACCAATCTTATAAATGCGAATGTGAGTATTTTTGCTTGTCTGTTAGTTACGCTACTACGCTTAAACAACAATGTTGATTTAAAAAATTCTTTCATCAATGAAAAGCTACATTACCAGCGAGTAAAATAAACTATACCTACTTTATTCCTGTATTTCCATGGTAACGAGAACTACGCGGATGAAACCGCGAGGCGCTGCTACTATGTAATATATGTAAGTTGGGTACGTACTTATTATATTTACCGTGTTGGGGGTTGTTAAAGGCATTAATTAACGATTAGCTAAATTGTTTACTGTTTATGATTCTAATGATCAACTAAATAAATGTTATACCATAATATTTCCTTGGAACTTGATACTAACAGCCTAATTAGTTGTCTTACGAAAGCGTCCTATATAATAATAGTTCGATTTAGTTACGGATAGGTAGATGGAACGGATGCCAACAAGTGTCTAAATGTGGTTTTGATGTTGGTGAGTCCCTGAGGGAACATCGGTCATTTAGCAGTGTTTGTGTTGTTAAGTTGGATAGCTTGAGGAATCTTCGTACTAGATTTGTCGTAATACTGGCTAGTTTAAAATAAGTAATAGGTTGGTCGAGGACGTACTTAATATTTAGTAAGGTAAGATAAATTCAACACATTTACTTAAAATATACATTGCTTGCTATGTAATTAATGGAAGCATAGTTTTCCTACAATAGCCAAATATGAAAATAAAAATGACAAGACAGGTAACTTTTCAAATATTCCTATCTTTTATTATACGAGGTATTTGGCTAGATGATGATGCAGCCATAGTCATGAGCTTTTTGACACGAGTTTTTTGTCTTTGTTTGTGATTTTACTTGCAACAAATGTATAGTATATTATAGTACTTCCAAAGACATAATTAGCCTATAAAAAGTCTAGTTAAGTCTTGGAGTTGCTTTAGCCGATGTTGGATAAAGAAACAAATGATAGCGAAATCCACCTAAACCATCTAGATCAAATAATATTTCATACTAAATATATTGATAACATTGCTATTCCTTATTTTATGTAACAATACAGGCAATTCTCAAAACTGATACTCTATAATTTTGTTTATTCCCAGGAAGCAAGTTCAATTTAATTAAAGTGTCATGAAACATGAACAATCAATGATTCATTATTCTCGTTTTACTAATATGAGTAGAAGTAGAATGGATGATGGTGCCCGGTCTTTTACATTTTTATTGATTACATTTTAGAAGAAACATTACTAAAAATTAGCATTTAATAATGTAAACACAGCTTAGTAGCTTAAATGGATGGTAGACGTCCTGAAATTCTTACTAACCTTTTAACTAATTTATTACATTCTGCACTGAAAACATTCATTAAAATTTAATACAATTGTTGTTATGTTGGAATTTATATGGCTCTAACTAAATGTCAACATAATGCTCAAACGGTCAATATACCAACCACACACAAACAAGATTCCGCAACACAAAAGTCATTTATTAAGAATTTACCTCAATTTACATTTATTAACCACTTTTTATCGTTAAAGTACCTACAACGGGAAAAAATGAACGGGAGTTAAAAGAAAAGGGGTGAAATCGTAACAACATACGAGCACGCTGTTAATCCGGGGATAACATTTGGCTCATTAAACCAAACCCTGGATTATCAACTTGGAATTGCCTCAGTGAGCTATATGAATATTATGAGGTAAAAAGTAATGAAAACTGCGCTAACCCTCGTGTATTTCACTTCCCATAAAAACTTGGGATTCCGTGAAATATATCGGGAAAAAAGGTCTATACGGTCACCATTAAAGGTAAATTGCTCTGCTTTATGCGAGCTGAAACGTGGGCGGCGGGAATGTGGCACGCACTCGAAAAGATGTTTCCGCGGTGACGGCGCGAGGTTGCAATGCCTGCATATCATACTGACCTTAATTTTAGATAAGAGAAGTCCGTTCCGTACGTTGTGAAGTATTTCAGCCGAAAAACTTGGTTTGCGTAAAAGGCTAGGCATCTTACTTTCTAATTACGTTCCGTCTAGGTAATTTTGAATATTTCGTCTAGGTAATTTTGAATATTTCGTCTAGATAATTTTAAATATTACCTAGATACCTTATCCATTCATAATAAGATTAACCCTACTATTTTACGTCCTAGCCTGAAAGTACGAATCTTACTGGAAAATGTGTCTAGGAATTTAGGAAAGTTTAACAGGAAATTAAATAAAGTTGGTATTATGTTTCGGGAGTATTTCGGCCAGGGCGCAACAGAACTTTCTGACTATCAAGATTTAACTCCAAAAGATGTTGGGTGGAAGAAATCATTCGCAGATTAAGTTATTCGGGGTGAACCGTGAGGCCGTAAATTTTGCGCTGTAAAGGCGCAAACTAGTCTCCTGGGTCGCGGTAACTTGCATGAAACCATTACCAAGTCACATAAAATGGTTCAAAATCCGCAATAGTAAAATGAAAGTATCACGATATGTAGGCGGGGTGGTAAACTGTCTAGTTTTATCCGTATGAATATGTAACGTAAATTCGTTAATTTTTACTTATATATATTCATATTCAATTGAACTTAACTGCTCTGCGCTTTGGTGGGTACGTTAACTTTTTATACATTTGTTATTTTTATACAAAGTTGCAGTTTTATATACATTTGTACTTCTTGAGTAAATTATTTGAAATAAATGCTAAAGATGAAGTCAGAAATGGCTTACTTTACTTACACATCAGGTTAGTGTTTTAATTGATGGAATATTTTTCAGTGACACCATATTGGATTTCGTTAAGTGTACATAATTAACATAAGTATTTTATAATATGAAAGGTGTCATCAGCATTCACCTCTTGATCATTAATTCCTTGTGATAATTAGGTTTTTTTGTGATACCTATATTTAGATGATGAGAAAATAAACAAGATTCTAAACCAATGAAAATTAAGTATTTTGACTTATTGGCGAGAGATAAAATATGCGACTTATGTTTGTGTTAATTTAGAAGCTAATTATTAGTTGTTTAAACAAGTAAGATAAGTATTGCTTGTTTGATCCAATTTGATTTGGTTCTAACCTCATTTCTCCAGCAGAATAAAAATCTGAAATCTTAGAATACCAAACGAACAGATAGACAACGGAGTGACTTTATAAGGATTCCGTTTTTCTTTTGGAACCACAGAACCCCATAAGGCGTACTTACGTCTTGCATATAACACGAGCACGTATTTATAACTGCCAACTATTGCCACAATGTGAGTATGTATGGCTTACAATTTTACACAATTGAATAAACAAGAGGTTTCTTGATGCACGATTTGTATTGCACCTTATTATAAATTGCTTGTGCTCGCGACTCCGTTCGTGTGGAAAGCTTTCTTCTCCGGAACTACATCTACAAAGTTTCAACGCTATTGGATGAATTGGCGTGTAATGCAAACAGGAAAAATGGACCTTTTAATCTTCTTATACCAGTGGAAATAAAATATTATAAGTTTGTTGGTTAAAATTAATGAACAGATGTAATGAATTTAATTTTTCACACTTTGGTTTTGTGGCTACATGCTTTAACCACTGGAGCATTAAATGATTAATTATTTCAATAAATGAATCTTAAATATAGCACATTTGCCAAACTTATTAATTGACGGTGAACAAGCCAACATTGAGATAAATAATCTCATACATTCGGGCCATGAATAAAATGTGGGGATCCTATGAAACTTTTATATAAATATAATAGTATCTCATACATTCGGGCTATGAATAAAATGTGGGGTTGATCCTATGAAACCTTTATATAAATATAATAGTATATATGTAAAAGTTTCATAGGATTAACTCCACATTTTATTCATAGCCCGATTGTATGAGATTATTTGTCTCAATGTTGGTTGGTTCACCGTCAAATAATTAGTTTAGCAAATGTGCTACCACATAAAAAAAGAAAATATATAAACTTGTTGCTTAAAGAAACAAAAATAATTGTGTGTGTTTCACGTCTTTTCTAGACATGAAACACACTTAATTTGCAAAGTTGTGAAATAACTTTTACTATTTATCTTCATGCTGTACCGGTAGAGGAGTATAAAGTTTGCCTGAGAGCTGTATTAACTACGAAAAGGAAAAATTTAACAAGCTACTATAATTTTCCTCTGTTCATTCCTACAACTTCGGCGATCACGAGTTAATACTCATTTTAATACTATGAGTATAATTAAATCACCCTGACTAGTACGAGAAATATTTATTTTGTACTGGAAAACAAGAAAGCTGTAAATTGATATAAAATAACAATTTGATAAATATTTGATTTCTATGTAGTACCTCTGTGGCAGCAGACTGTTTGGATACTTGAATAAAACGTGATATCTGTTACACAATATTTAATTCATTAAACCTATATGTAAATTGTATTAATTTGTCGCGTCTACCTGTTTAAGTTTATTTCCACAAATTCTGGAGAGATTTGGAAACGGATTTCGTTATGAAATTACTTCGTAAAGGTTCGTATATGTTAACAGCTTGCACTTGGATGGAACTGAGTTAATCCAACTCATAACTCATAGCATTGTAAGGTATACCATATATTGTTCGATCGATGCGATCTTTTTTCTATATTAAAGCGAATGCCCCCTAATTTGATTATTTTATTGTATTATATGACTACACACTATTGCAACAAAAAGATGTCTGTACATACATCAACATCTTCCTAGCATGTCCCGTGCTCAGACGGGGTCCGTTTAGGCCATGATCCAGGATCTAGCGAGTCTGGTAATTACATTGAAGCGACTGCCGTTCTGACCTTCGTAACCCTTACATAGGGGAACCTGACAAGTTTTTAGATCATGGTTACAAATCCAAAGTGTTTTGAATTTGCAGGTTTTATCACGATGTTTTCCCTCACCGTCGAGCTAGTAGTATAAATACGTACATAGATTTGAAAAATCCAGAGGTACGTGCCCGGGTTAGAACGCGCACTCCTCGGTTAAGAGGCGCGTGTCCTTACCATTGAGCTACCACCGCTTCATGTCTGTACATACATATGGTCACATTATCATAATGTGTTTAGTACCACTAGTACCATTTCAAAATATTTAAAACTAAGTTTAAGTATAGAATTATTATTGTGTTTGTTTTCTTAAAAGCATATATTTTCTTTAACTTCAAATATGCTTAATCAAAAGACCGAGATATGGGATTGATGGAGCATTGCTTCGTGCTGCGCAGTCCACCTATGTGGGCTGTACGGCATGCGTGCAAGTGGAGGGCAGCCTATCACCCTGGTTTGACGTCAATATTGGTGTCAGACAAGGATGCGTGCTGTCTGCTCTGCTGTTTATCCTATATCTCGACCATTGTCTCCAGAGGATTAGATCTATGAATGTTGGAGTGCGTATGGGTGACTTGGTTGTGAACTGCCTGCTTTACGCGGACGATGCCGTACTTCTAGCAGAGTCGGCATCGGATCTGCAGCAGATGCTGTCTGATATCTTTCAATGTTGTGACTAGATAGTCACAACATTAAAAGATGATTGCAAGGAGAGAGGCTTACATTTGAATGCAAAGAAAACAAAGATTATGGTGTTTGAAAGAGATGAAACCAGAACGGATACAAGGATAACGGTTGACGATGTAGTGCTGGAACAGGTGAATGAAATTGTATATCTAGGATCTGCATTTAGTAGAGATGGAAGGTACTCCGCTGATATAGAAAGAAGAGTGAATGCAGGGAATAGGGTGAATGGAGCGTTAGGAAAACTTTTAGGCAGCAAAATCTTAAGCCAGAAGGCCCAGCTCGCCATACACAATGCGGTGCTGATTCCTACGCTAACATATGGAAGCGAGAGTTGGGTATGGCAGAAAGAGATGCGTGCGCTGCGGAAAATCTGCGGTGTATCGCTCACAGACTGCGTTCGGAATGATGATGTAAGAAAGAGAGTTGGTCTGAAGGACAGCGTCGGAGTCAAGGTAAGAAGAGGCATGCTCCGGTGGTTCGGACATGTGGAAAGAATGGATGACGAAATATTGACTAAACAGATATACAATGCGAATGTGGAAGGATGTAGGAGCCGCGGAAGGCCCAGGCTCACCTACCACGACCAGATTGGTCGTGTATTAAAAGAAGGTGATGTTAGGAGTCATAAAAACCGTAGAGCTTGTATGAAAAGGATTATGAATGTTGAAGAGGCGAGTGAGGTGTGTAAGGATCGTGCCATATGGCGTTCGGTTCTCTCTGCCTACCCCGCTAGGGAAGTGGCGTGAAGTTTAGTTAGTTAGTTAGTTAACTTCAAATATGCTTAATCAAAAGCACTATAGCTGAGAAATATTACATTGTAAAGTAAGGCTTTAGATTTAGGTTAAGATTTTTCAAGTAGTCTAGTGCCAAAAATAAACTTGTTCAGGAATAAAGTAGGTATGCCGACATGCAACCGCCCTTACTTGGTTTATAATTACGGATGTCCGTTAGAAAACCGACTATCGACAGTCCATCGATAGCTCACCAACAGAGCCAATAGAACTTATTTTATAAAAATGAATGTTTAGGCTATTTAAATTGCTATTGAAATATACTTCAGTAAAAGAGCGCATTGCTACTGTGTTGCCTAGCCGCAACATAACTTAGCTTTTGATTTACCTATTGGGACACGAGCATAAAAAAAAGTTTAGAAAAACCACTTCAATCGTGTGACAGTTTGATTGAAACTGTGACCCACAAGCAGCGTCAGTGTTTTCAAAAATGTATGGGTACATGTTGGTCTGGGACACTGTCGATAGTAGAGTTGATCCTCACTATTTA
The DNA here is from genome assembly GCA_951394215.1 of Glyphodes perspectalis. Lineage (NCBI taxonomy): Eukaryota > Metazoa > Arthropoda > Insecta > Lepidoptera > Crambidae > Glyphodes > Glyphodes perspectalis. The sequence continues at coordinate 7,842,451 of OX596204.1, forward strand.
TAATGGCGTGCTTTCGACACCCTTTGGCGTCACATTCTTGTTATTAAATTATTCTTCGGCGTATAGGAGTTTATCATTTAACGCCTCTTTACTGGGTGTCATTCATCAAACTTAACTAGGTCACTTTTTAGGGTTCCATTCCTCGTTGTCTAGATCCTTTAGTTAGCAAACGCAAATGCAATTAACTTAATATTTGATACATAAAGTTGCTAAAATTTTACTTTACTACGCAATCGTTCAAAACATCTTTAAAAGTATGTCTTACGAAATGTAGTCTAATATGAAGTACATATATATAAGTCATACCTACTACTAAATTTACGCATTGTATGAAGTTTAAATGGTATGTTAGTACATTTTTAATTTATGATTAGATAGGCATGTCATAAAAATATTTTAAATTTGCAATTTTTCAATGATGATTGCGACACGATCGATAAAAAAATATTTAATATTTTACACAAAAAATCAATAATCAAAAATTTATTTTAATACAAAACTTCTGAGATAAGCTAATATATACGTTATTTCATGTAGGTAGATTTATTCAAATGGCTACTGAACCCTGGAGTGCCAGGCAAACACCAATAGGCCGGGTTTTTTATACAGCCCATTATAAGGGAATCATTGTTTACGAGCTAGTCAAGTTGATGAATAGTTTTTACGGAAGTGTAAATAGTAAACGGGGTTTTAAATAGTCATCTTTGGAACGCTTTTGTGGTGATTTATGCAAGTATGTATGTACGCACATACTTGTATTTCCCGTGGCTCGTGCGTGAAATTCGGTTAATTACAGAGCCTCTATCGTGTATCTTATAAGATTTATCTAATTTATCTGGGATAGAAAGTAGGTAGATATTCCTAAGGTTTTAAACTTTAAATGAGTTCTATTTTATCACAACTAAGTAGTAAATTATATACATACAGACAGTTTGAATTCGATATTATTTAACCCCTTAAATGTCTATTGAATATTATTTGTTTGGGTCCTATTTGTTGAAGGCCCTCGTTGAAGGGTCTAGCTAGCCAGAAATTAACATTTTAGTATTTTGGTTCATACTAACCATGTATCGTCGAGGTACCTGGTAAGTTGAGATAGTAGTGCTATTAAAGTAAATTAATAAACAGGTTTAATTTGGGCTTTGTCGTACTTCAACTATAAGTAGAGAGGCCTTCTGCTATTCGTCTAAGTTCGGATGCCCATACACCCCACAGTTTTAAGCTTCATACACGTCAGAGGTATTTTAAGAGAATGTCTATTTATAGCTGAATTTTAGATATCATATTCCGTACCGATTTTTTTTATTACGTCCTCGAATTAGAAATAAAATAAGATAACCTGGTAAGTTCTAGGATTTCCATTTTTACTGACGATAAAAAGCCTAAAAAAGATAAAACTGGCGTTAGTTAATATATACTCAGAGTATTGAAATAATATCTCACTGCAACAGTTCTGTGAAATTTAAATTATTGATGTTTATTTTTAGAGTGGAAAATGTACTCGTATACATAGTTGGATCTCCACAGAGGCACGATAAACACTCAAATTAATATTAAGCCTATTAGCGAACTAAACCTTACATTTTAGGTAACACGGATTCCAAAAACTGACCTGACCGAACCTATTTAATACCAAAATCGGGCGTCAAATGATTGATTCGTTTTGAAATGTTGGCTGAATAAATTCAACTCTAAATAATATTTTTTGCAATCATTAGGTACATCTGTACCAGTAGTAGTACACAGATCGACATAATGCGGCAACATATTTTAATCAAGAAATTGACTGAAATTTGGTGCACTTTATTATTTGAGAACAAATTCAAGTATCTCCGTTGCATGCAGTGTCTCCCGTTGTTTGTACATCGACAGCACTGTTAAGCTGTGTAATTAATCGAAGTAGCGATATAATTTGTCTTCGTCTAGTAGCAAATAGCTAATTCCCACACATTAGGGACACAATGGCCCGCCCGGCCGCTCTTATTGATTACCGCCTATTGTTCGCTTTGCCGCCTTAAATGATACACTTGGCACGATTTACGAACGCCGGTACGGCTTGTAGGTGAATTAATGAGCTAATGATGCCTGACGGGGCCCTTCAAAAATAAATCTACTTTTAAAAAGTACTAAAAGTGGAAATGTGCCTCTCAATTTTGTGTTCGCATGTACGCTGAATTGTGGCCCGAGGCGAGATCGCAAATAGGGGAGACTCATATACCTACTTATAATTGCATCCCATTATCGTGTGTTTTCTCTTAAACTTTGAATTATTTTTATTTAAATATAATCTGCTTCAATTAAACATTTATATTCGTGCAAAAGTAAGCATAAACGTGTCATGATATACCTACTCATTTTCGGAAATTGTTATGATGAGTTTTAAAATATTTACGAAAAGTTTTCAAAGAAATAATACAAATTATTTCGAGACAAAATCAAAATTCCTTCATAACTGTCTCCTATTATTTTAAAACTTTTAATGTTACTATTCAGCTGTTAGATGTATAGTATAATATGTCAATGAAAATTCATATATCCAACACAAATTTTGAGGCCACGACCCCAGGCGGGACATTATCGGCAAAGTTCCGCGCGGACGTAACGACCAGACCAGACCAACCTATAAGAACTTTGCCACTGCTCGTAAAGTATAATTTACTGTCTGTGAACACGTATTACTTTTTAAACTGCGATGTACTTTTCATCGGATATGTACAAATATAGTGATGTGCTCGGTTCGTTATGTGGCACTCGCATTAAAACGAGTGCGTGTGATGGATGCGTTTGCTACCATTAAGTGCATTATTTAAAAAAAACATTCATAGCCTTGCTTTTGTTCTTATTAAATGTTTGTAGAAACGTTTTCACCCGCTTACTGATAAAGTTCCTAATGCCTATTTGAATTGCTTGTCGGGAACCTATCATATGGTAACTTTTGCTTTATCAACTATTTAGTTTCAAATAGCTGTTTCACACATAAGCCAGTGGCCGATGAAACTGACCCGCAGGCTGGGTCTCCACAGTTATCCATAAGTTTCCTCTAGGTATTGATACAGAAAAGCATACCTATATATTTTTATGCACTTCACTTCATACTTCTAGTATAAGTTAGTAGAGTTTAAAAATATAACCTCTCCTAGACTACATATGAGACGTTATGTACCCTTTTATACGGTTAGGATTGAATCGTTATTTACATAGTTTAATATGTACAATTTAACAAAGATATATACATTTTTTATTATGCGTATGTATAATTTATGACTACCAACAAAACCTTTCAACATCTTGAAAAAATAAAAAGGTTTTCTTCTCACATGCATTAGAACAAATTTCGATCCTACAAAAGTTAACTAAACTTAAGAATTTGGGATAATTTATATTCATGATATTTCTAAGTCCATTAACAAATTTTGATTCTATTACAAAAGTTTTTTTCTGCCTAAAAGGTTAGATAATTTACCATTTTAATATTAATGTAAGATGTACATACTTTATGGAATTATTGTATTTCTTTAGTTGAAATTACCTAATGAATTCACAAAATGTCTACCGCAGATAAACAAAGTCAATTTTTCATGTAACTCCATATCGGCCAATTTCTTTATATGCATTTGTATTGTGTATAATGTAGTCGGCATACAATAACGTGGGCATATGTGAGGTGCATAAGAAACTACATATAAAATGATGAAAACAAAACTGCGTTGTCTATGACGGAATCCGAAATAGATTCGAATAGAAGAAATGAACTTAAGAACTAGTCCAGGGAATTAGTAAGTTAAAGAGGCAGTGGGCGGGCCAGCACGTAGAACTTTACCGTTTTGGTAGAAAACAGCTTTGAACGGGTGGCGCAAGGTGGGTAGACTTGTGAGTTGTGGAAAGTAGAAGTAATGAATAACTATTATAAAAGCTAGAAGCAATTGATAATTCATCCCTTTATAGCATTTATTAGATTCGATATTTCAGGATAAGTGGATCTAGTGGTGAATATTTCAGGGAAATGGAATTGATGGAAGGTATGTTTTTATCGAGTAGGCTTTTAAGATCTGATACATTTTCACGGCTCCATATTGTTGCCGTCGTGAAGATATAAAATTTCTGCAATACCTTTGAAACGAAGCTCCGTCTACAATCAGAAGTACATTATTTTCCATTGCATGTAAACAGTCGGCATCCCTAGAAGATGCACAGACGTTCGCCAAAGAGCGGTAATGGTATTCTACCACAAAGCAAAGCGCTTCCAACATTAACACGATATCTGCGGATGAAAGCACAATGAAGACGTATAAAATCGCGATACAAGGAGTTACAGGCAATACGGTACAGTCATCGCATCATAAAGCTTGGGGCGCGAACCTCGCGCGGATTCGCGGCACGTCTCGCAGCCTGGTATATTGAACAAACTAAACAGCTGTAAGAATACCTCACCCCGGCTCGTAGGTAAATTGTTTCGCTTGTTATTTATGTTACCCAGCTTGCTAATACGTGCGCCGCTTTTGAAAGTGGCAGAGAGCGTGTTTGCTTTCAGTCAGAGTTTTTAGTGCTTGATTGTATTATTTTGTGTTATAAAATGTTTTTTGTTCGAGTTAAAAGGGCTGTTGTTTGGGATTACAAACACGTTTGCGGAGGAGCCCGTCTCTGTCGCCGCCCGCGCGGGTTTGCGTTGTTACTAAGTTCCAACGGTGGATTTGCTTGCGCTTATAGTGTACTGAGTCTTATTGCATTGAATATGCAAATAAACCTATATCACTACGTGAAACTTTGAGGTACTGCTGATGATATATTAATAATTCAGTATATGTGTTTACATGTAGGTAGATCGTTTGAGCCTATAACTTGATGAAGTACAGGCTACATCGAGTGGGAAAACAACCAACAAAGTCCCATGATATTTTTATTTTTTTCCTTCGTGTTTAACAAACTGTTCAATGCTTTTTTTATACTTGCGATTCATAATAATTTCTATTAAAAGAAATGCTCAACTATTTAATACAGACTTATGCCTCTAATTATTTGTTTTATCACTCTTAATTTATTTCATTGGGCATTAATTCTTTTATCGATAGTACAATAAAGGATGGTGGATTTGTTTGTGAGTGGTTAGTTATGGAATTTTTCATTTATTATGATAATTGACATTTATTTTCATTAAAAGTTGTGTAGTGTTCATATACTTCAAATAAATCCTTGGGATAATCGTCTTTTGAACACAAAAGTATACTTTTAAAGGTCGATTTCCACATAACACCGACGGCTATAAATATCTATAGCACCAAATCGCGCAGTATCTCACGTGTAACATAAATTTCGTTCTCGAAATCGTATCTAGCTCTAGTCAGGCTGCGCGTGAAGTACAGCAGGTCTTGTCTCGAGCACTTGGAACAAATCTCACTTAGCATCCAACGTTCAAGGAAGCTGCTTCCACATTTTATATTTATCAACTATTATTATATTGTATATACTTATATACTTGGTGCATCTAAGTAGAACATGGGTTGATAAACAAAGGTTGCTAAAATCTTATTTGCATTATCATTTTAAGTTTCTACGTTCTGAATATGAAGGTAAAAATAAACTTCCTATTTAGGAAAACAAATATCACTCTTGTTTTTGACCTTTATACCTTAATCAAATCTCTAGGATTAATAGATTCGTATTGCAATAGTCATTATTTTGTTTTGCATACAACTAACAGTAACCATTATCATATCCTGTGCGATGCATGTAATCAGTATAGCCGTTAACAAAATAGATAATATTTCTTGAACTTTGTCACATAAATCCAACTAAATCCAAGCTCAGAATCGAACTCTAGAAAGGTAATAAGGCAATTTTCTTGAAAATCCCTAAACGTAATAATGTGCCGAAAACGTTCTCTAAATTTACACATATTGTGCTCGTGGTAAAATCGCTCCAGTGGTGTACGATCAGAATACTAAATGCGATAGCGGTGAAAATATCAAAGAATTATTGTTACATCCATAGCTACTTACAAGATTCTTTTAGTTTATACACAAGTAACACTCACTTAGAAATAAAGAAACGAGGAAACCAGGAAGTTTGAATAAATGTGGAAGCAGGCCTCAAAAGAGGGAGCTTTTAAATAGCCAAATAATTTTGTTCAGATAGAACATTTGGAGTGTAGAACATGGAGTAAATTTATTATTTCAGCGGCGGGCCGCGGACAAAGGATTTAGGTTTGCTGAATTATGCAAATAAATTCACCATTCTGTAACATTTGTTGAGAATGTCTTTATTTCGGTAGATTTCTTAAAAGACCCTCAAGACTAATCCCGCTTTTGGCTTTTGAATCTTCTTAACTGAACGAGTGTTCACTCATACACCTGCCCGCGAGAATTAACATATTATATAAGGGATAAAGGTGAAGGCACTAAGTTTAGTATTGTTCTAGAGAAGAATTAGCATATCTACATAAATGAGTATCCGTTGTTTTTATTTTTCCATTCTATATATTTTTTTTAAAGTAGCGGCTATTGAGCCGCAGAACATTATTATTATAAGGAATTTTAATTTTAAACTGACTAATTATGGCACTTTGTACTCTACGTTTTCGTCATAGTTTATTTACATGATTGTTGAGTTGGTTTAATAAAGGGCACTGTTTCATTCGAGACGAGTGAAATTTCATTCTCTTTTAATATTCGCAATTGGCCTGGGAACTAGATTCGTGCGAATAACTTGCGCCATTATTACATTTGGAGCGGACGTTCCGCAATATTTCCCGAATGAATATCGAGGGATTCCCTTAAGGAACAGTTTTGAAATCCTCGCGGCATTATTGCGCGGGTAACGGTCTAACAAGAACCTGGCAGCGTTTAAGGCAACATAAAACATTTTGCGGTCTGTTGAGTTTTGGCCCTTATTGGCGAGCGGTGCCGCTTCTTGTTCTGATAATAATATTAGAAAAATATTCTCCGATCCCTTAAATTGTAGGGACCTTTCAATATCTAAGTACTTGTATGTATATGCCTACAACATTTTTTGGGTAACTGTTGCGAAACGAGTTGGATGCGGGCGCGAAATTTGATAAAATTACACACGACTGTAATTCAGTCGTTTGTTAAAAAATGCTATGCTATATTTTATTATACATACAGTAAAAGTAGTGCGTGAGGTGGGCCTCATAACATAGTGAACCTGTCCCTGAAGGGGTCTCTGTAAAATCCCTGGCGTTGGGATGCCGACTCCTCTGGAATTGCCCCGATGAGGCTACCTTGGGGTGAGTCAGTTCAAATCCAACTCATAGCTCTCTGTCTCCCTGTCGCAAAGAGAGGCTTTCGGCTCGTGGCCTGTAGTAATAGTAGTGTAACTGGAACTTCTGAGCCGAAAATAAATATAACAAGTTGTTATATTCTTACTTGCTTGATTTACCAGGAATAAACACAGGCTTGTCGTTCGACATTTTAGACTTCATAAAAGCAGTAATTCTTTTATGGGGCTTAGCATTAAGTTATTTTATAAGTTACCAGATAAAGTAATTTAAATGCCCGTTCATACATTCAAATCACATATGAAAACATTTCTCATGAAAAAGGGCTATTATAGAATTGAAGTTTTTTTAAATGATAGGAATCTACAGTTTGCGCTCTAATTCTTGCATGATCTGCTCTACTATTGTAATGTATTACATTAATTGTATTTGAATTATATAAATTAGTAGAAGTAGATATTAAGTAGCATTGTTGTTATATACATGGCGATTTAAAAGAGTAACTACCGAGTTTATCTCCGGATCTTCTCGGTAGAATCAACGTTCCGAACCTGGCGGTAGAATATATTTTTTTGTATTATTATGACTATTCATAAGTGCTTTTGTGGAGCCTACATGAATAAAGATATTTCTATTTCTATTTATCCCTTACTTACTAGTACTTAGATATTAAGTTTATATTTTTAAACTATTGTCAGTCTTTCTTGTTAAAAATATCAGAAGAGCATGGCATTTCTGAATGGTTTGCTTTTAAACTATTTGCAGATATACAGCGGTCTGCTGACAATAATGGTACCTACCTTGGAGTACTTTTCAAGAAGTCGATAGTGGATAGTGGAAAGTCCCGCTTGTCGCGGGATAGCAGGAACGTTATCGGACGCCTTCTCGATAGCTTTGTAAACCGATGGGATTCTGAATCAATTTCTAAGTATATTTGTCAAGAACCTGACAGACGATGTTTTGAAGCGAATAGCGGGGAACATTAGTAATGGACGAGTTTTTATGATAACTGTTACGTATACTTATTGGTCTAGGTACCCGTACGAATCAGTTAAAAACTATTGTTCCCTATATTGTTTCAATGGTAAAAAGATTCAAAATTTAAGTCTTGAATGTTCTGTTATTATCCATACTTATAATAAATCTGTAGAGAGGTCAATTCTGTACATGAAATATATTTTCAAAATAACTATCAGGGGGTGATTAGTGATCGATACTGATGCCAAAAATGCAATCAGTAAAATTTTTGTCTGTCTGTCTGTATGTTCCTTATAGAAACAAAAACTACTCGACGGATTTTAACGAAACTTGGTACAATTATTCTTCATACTCCTGGGCAGGTTATAGTATACTTTTCATCACGCTACAATCATTAGGAGCAGAGTAGTAAAGGAAAATGTTGGGAAAACGGGAGAAGTTACTCCATTTTTTAAGCTTCCGTCGCGTGTGCACCCTTAATGGTTAAAGTTACGTAGAAATCATGTATGACGGAAATAGTCTTTATAATATTAACCATAAACGCGGGTGACACCGCTGGCACAGCTAGTATGTTCATAAAACAATATAATTTCTCTCCATGTAAATTCCAAATTATTGTATTGTATATTGCAAACGTTTTTATAATATACTGTTTGGTTTGTAAATAAATTACATAGGTACTTCACATACCTATCTGCTATTTTATCAGATTGCTATTATCTCAGCATTGTCGATAACTGATCTCATAAGGCTTTGTTGGTTTACTCGTACTCACAAATAAAACTTATTCGGATATAATCATAAGATAGTTCCATTTTATATATGATATTACCGGAGGTAGGTTATTTTAATGACCACGTCTAATCAGTTATACTTTCATAATTTTAAGAGAATTGGTTGTGTTAAAAGCCATTGTAATTTTTAAGTATCAATATGCAACTAATAGGTAAACGGCGGACTTGGTTTTCCCTACTCAAATCCGCAAATACAATCTGATAACTACCTATGAGTATTCGTTGTGGTGTAAGTTTCGTCCACCCCAAGGGCGACTCATGGTTTTTCCGAACTACAGCTATCGATCGTCCCATCATTTAGGGGAAGGGTAATAAACATCAAAGCAAACGTTTATTTGATTGAATAATAGAAAAGCTGGATAGTAAGTAGAAAACATCCCGGACGTGACTAGTCTGCCTGGGAGTGTTTCCCCATATTACCTACTGTCAGTAGAGAGGTATCATTTTTATTTTTACTCTTATAGGGTTACTTAAAAGCAATGATTTCGTGTTTCTATCTACGTATTGAAAGGCCCTTTAATTACGTATAGGTAGATACGATGTATTTTCTTCTTTTACATATTGGTCTTAATTCTAGACTTTATTGATAATAGCTGGTAAAATCATTGTTATTCGCGTAAAGTTAGGTCTCATGTTATTTTAGTTTTGTATGGAATGAAAAGTTTGGGCGGATTGGTATAAGTTAATAAAACAATATGTCTCGAGGGGATTTTTTGTAACTCCTTATTAAAATAAACTTTAAAATGTATAAGCTGCCATTATATGAATATGTCATGTTTACTGCCTACCGCCTAGGGAAGTGGCGTGAAGTTTAGTTAGTTGGTTAGTTATGTTTACTTTATAAAATAACAGAAAGAGTGCAAATTTTCGGTAATATGATAATATGGTTTAATATTTATGGAGCTTGTTAATACTGTTAACTTTAAATCTATCGTAAACAAAATTTTACATAACAGGTAATAGTTTAGATATAGGTACCTAAATCAATATTAATAATTCTAGACTCTCAACGTACATATAATCCAAATAATTTTAATTAGAACACGCAGATCATAACTGTGTTGAAAAGGGTCGGTAAATGCTGATACTAACCGAAATCCACTTTGACTAAAGGAACTCACCAACACACTCGGTTTTACTAATTAAAATCGTACTACTAGGAAAACGGCGAGCTGTTTAATCTGCGAGTATTGTAAAACAAATATAAACCAACGCTAATATTAGTAATACATGAGAATATACTCCATCATTGCACTTTTTCTATATACATATTTTTTTTTCTTGTGTCTTTTTTCCGCTAATTTGTGGATTTTTCTATATTTATTTTTCTAACTCCCTTTTGATCTAAGTTTGTTGTATTCATTGATGTATTATAAAGTATTAATGGTAGAAGTATTTTGAGAGTGCGAACTACTCTTGTAATACTAGCTCTTGGTTGCTGCTCCATCCGCGTTCGGACGGAATTTGGTCGGAACCCCTTATTTTCTTGGGATAAAATGTATCGTATGAGAATTTGCCTTACTTTTCGTCGTACCTACTCAGTCAAATACTTTAGGCGTAAAAATGTGACAGGCAGGTAGACAGGCATATTTACTTTCACGTTATTAATGTAAATTAATTTTATAAATAAAGTAAAACATTTCCGATGCAAATTAAAGCCGAACAAAAAACCAAGTAGTGTACGGTGCGACCGAACAAAAGGTCTACAAATTCTATTTAAATGTAAAAATGAAAAATTAAATCAACCATTAATGATCCGTCGGAGAACTTCGTCCAATCCTTTTCGAATGCTTGATACCGTGTAACGAAGCGTTTTATTTGCATAAATTTGGATGCTAAGATTTATGTCCGCGTCCTGTATAATTAGAGATCGGAAATAATTTCATTAATTCTGAGAGGCGAAATTTTTGTGTAATCCCGTGGTGACATTTAGTCCAAATTAAAAAGTCAGCACGCTGGGTAGATTCATTAATTACAAAAAAGAAGAATATTCAAATGTTGCTTCAAGTTGAAAAAAAAAGTGTGATATTTTGAATACAGCTTTTCATAAGGACGAGTTTAGCGCGTTGCGTCATGCGCAACAAATGTTGTCTAATGGGGACGCAGTTTAATTTTCATGCTAAAATATTATGTGCAGGATTCTTTTGGAGGAGCTAGAAAATGTTTTCAACATAACGCAGTTTTCTACAAAGATGAGTTTAAGTAATTTTTCAATAGCCTTTCTCGAAGGATTAGGAACACTCAATTAATCAAAAATGAATGATTTTACTTACCTAGCAATGTTTCTTCAATCAAAGTGTCTGTTAGTTTAATGAATGGCATTTATTTCAAAGTACGCTAAAGGCGATTGGAAAAAGATTTCATTGAGGTGATGGTCGTTAAATTTTGCCGTATTTTTAGTTACCGAATGCTGTAACGACCTAATGATTGGGGAATAAATTTGTAGTCACGGTAAAAATATGAAAAAAAAAACGGAACTAATCAAATTAGGAAAATTTATTTCACATTATTGTGAAACAATGTTAAATAAATTGTATTAATTGAATAAATGTTTTGGTAACAATTGAACGACATAAATAAACGATTTTCTACCTTTCATTATTGATAACTATGACTTGTGGTAGCTTATTTAATTCTTCCCTTTCTATGAAATCTAATTATAAATAATTATCCAGGGATAGCTTTAATTAATTATATCACCGTTAAAATCCAACAATCATGGTACTTTTCCATTCATTAAAGCAACAGTTTTCCTTCTCTGTACCTATCTATATCTTTATATAAATACAGGAAAAAAGAAAGGGGGTAGCCCCCTTTCTTTTTTATAGTTAATATAATTTGACTTTGACTTTGATTTTGAATTGCAGTCGATTTCAAAAGAGTCTTATCATTAAGGTATGTTGGAAACAGCTAGTCCAAAATAAATTCTACATATCGTAATGAAAAAAATCTTATCGTATCTGTCTAACTGGTATTTTAAGAAGTTCTAAGTAGGAGGATTAAAACCAACATAAGTAACATTCCGGCAGCCGCAAGAATTCAAAGTAAACAAAACCAGTCGTGCCTGAGACAGTTATTTGTTGCAAAGTGCGGAAGCAACGCTCCCGCGCGGCATGAAACCGAATTGTGCTCGCTCGCTTGTTCTCATTTTATTACCGCTTTTTACTTTTCCTTACTTAGTTGCCTTCCCTGCGTGCCTTTTCGCCGCATGAAAATTTGCCTTTTCATTTACTTACAAGCATGATTTTCACTACACCTTTGCCTGAAATTACTATGCTGCATGCTTATTATTTTATTAAATAAGAATGGAGTTTGACACTTCTTTTTTTACAATTTTCCAGACCAGTTTTGTTTTTGGCTGAATGTGGTTAAAGGGGCCTGCTGCTCCTTTGACTCTGCCTACTCCTTCGAGGATTAAGGGCGTAATGTAATGAAATTATAACTGCATATTGAAGATCTGTTGTGGAAGAAGCGGTGGTAGCTCAATGGTAAGGACACGCGCCTCTTAACCGAGGAGTGCGGGTTCAAACCCGGGCACGTACCTCTGGATTTTTCAAGTCTATGTACGTATTTATACCACTAGCTCGACGGTGAAGGAAAACATCGTGATGAAACCTGCAAATTCAAACAACTTTGGATTTGTAACCATGATCCAAAAATTGTCTGGTTCCCCTATCTTAGGGTTACGAAGGTCAGATCGGCAGTCGTTTCAATGTAATTACCAGACTCGCTAAATCCTGGATCATGGTCTAAGCGGACCCCGTCTAAACACGGGACATAACGCTAGGAAGATGATGATTGAAGATCTGTTGTATTTTTGTTTATCGGATTTATATATTAGCAGTAAAGTATGAAATTGACTACTGACGTGTATCTTTTATGATTCGAGTACAAAAGACTATCACATTAACAATTTCCACTAACGAGATTAGAACCTGCGGCTCTTGGTTTCGTGACCGCGGCGTCTAGCCACTACACTAATCAGCCTATAAAGTATACATGCATTTTTAAAAACTATTGCAAAAACTAATATTCAGGAAGTTTTTTGCCGTCGCTCAATTTGGCCAATGTTACAGTAGATAACAGTTACGATTATTGGATATTGTGTTACCATATATCATATTATATTTACTTGTTTAGCGTTCTAATTGGGCAGTGAAAAGCGATATGCCTACTGTGTAATAATGTTTAGATATAATTATAATAGTATCTTTGGCCATAGGTATGTATGAAAAAATTTGAGTCTTTTATTGCGTGAAATTATATAAACTACTACAAACAACGAGACCTTGCTATATATTTACTAGCATTAGTGATTACTAGCATTGGTGATATTAATTTAGTGGATATTTCTTGCTTCTATAAGCGTAGTATGAACGTTTGCATTGTGTTATGTACGCAAACATACATTTGGACGTTCAGTTGGCGATAATTTGAGAGAACGAAATGCAGGACGCGCTATAGACTTCACCCGCATATCTGCCTTGTCGCAAATTGAACTACTCGCTTTCGCTTTGAAGGCTTATTTTTTGCACTCCGTTTAAAAAAAGGTTATATGATGATAAGAGATTCAACTCAACAAACTAGTGTATCTTTTATTATAGGCCGCATTATCAGCATAACCATTATTATATTTCACATTTCCAGCAAAAGCCGACATGAGAACAAAATAAGCCAATCTTGAGATTACAACCTACACGTATTAAATTCCTCATTAGACAGTGTAAAACAAAATTTTGCTAAGCAGCTAACAACCTTACTGCTTCATTGTTTGTATTCGCTTTATTATTTCTTCGCTTTCGGGATCACAACGTAGGCAGTGGGTAATTAGGTCCTCGGCAAACAGCAGAGCAGAGCACAATACGAAAACGTAACTGTTTGCGTTATGAAAGCGAAAATAAATGCCTATTTAGAATATTAGGCAGTCAGTCCATGAGCAAACGCTAATAAGAATACAAAAGCATTAGACTTGTAGTTAATATAATTAACAGTTCGCACATCTATAGTTGTTATATATAATTCTTGATGCTTCGAAGGATCGTATCGATCGTATCGAAGATATCTTTCGTATGCTCTAATAAAATTAGTTTTTGAGATATTTACGTTACTTATATTTTCTATTAATTTTTTTTATTACAATAATAATTTGACAGACGTCTAATTTACTCTTATTTTCTAAAACAATCATAATAACTGGCCATGTACCTACAGTTACATACTAATAAGGTTTTACTTTAATTTATTTAATTTAAACTTGAACAATCGTTAACCCTTTACGCTGGGTAAGGTACCAGCGAGCTTTGACATCACCACTTATAGTTAAAATCCTTAAACGCTTTTTGGCGTTAGGATTCAATAGGCCTAAAGACTACAAATGGCATGTTAAAATAAAAATTCGTGATTAAATTGTCGGAATTGATCACATGTTTCGATTCGGACTTACACAGCACTCGCATGAGAGGCATCCTGTTACTAAACCTTCTTACTTACTTCCGCTTCTAAGTTTTTAATTTTACATATCAAAATACGGAAGTGAGCTTAAGCTGAGTTTATTTTAAGTTTGGTCTTCTTAAAGTACACTATTAAACATATGTATGCTTCATTAGTATTTTTATAAATTGAAGGCCAACCAAGAAATCCTCTAACACACGTGAAGTATTACAAAAAGCTTGGATATTTTATTACAAAAAACAAACTGGCGTCTATCGTGCAGGTTTTATACAAGTTTTTTTATACGCCGAGTCTTAGAGAAATACCTCATTTATTTAAAACCGGGGCATATTGAGACCGTTGGATCAGATTGGAAACAGGAGTAGAGCGTTAGGGGCCAAAGAATAAGTAAGCCATTAGTGAGCCGATGAGGTTGTGGAATAATTTTGGCTTCAGATTCATGAGATTAGCCAGAACCTAGGAACACTTGAAAGCTACTGAGTAGTTGAGGGAAATTATGTAAGTACCTCTTAAAGTTAGGATAAAGGACGTTTAATTCTTTTTAAACCCCAGAGCGCCGGCTATATATTTTAATAAATATTTTTATTTAGTATTTAGTTTAGAGACAAAGGTTTTTCTAAGACTTATAAATATCATACCTACATATAGTTGAGAAGAGTCATGCGCGTGAATGAAACATAGTATTTACTCAACGGAATACTTATAAAAAAATTTGGTGAAAAAAACGTTTGTGTTATTGGTTTCTTCACTGCTTATAATCACTGGTTTTGTGGACAATAAGGGGCTATAATGCTAAAACTTAAATATGTTTACTACTTCATGAATTTATAAAGGGCTAATTCAGAAAATCAAGAGTTAGAAGTAGAACAAGACTAATTGAATATTTCGCGAACAAAACGTTGCGCTAAGTTTAAAAAAGTATTTCTGGAGCGTCTAAGAGAAAAAAACACACGTTGAGGATTCGTTTTCAATCCGGCGGCCGCATTCGATTTCAATTTCTGTATAATCGAGATCTTGCTCAATTGAACACTCGATTACTCGTTTACGAGGACACCCTCACTGTTTGAGTTTGCTGAGTTTGATTGGGTTTGCATTGCCGAAGGATATTATCGCCGAATAAAATTTATGTTCAAAGAATAAGGGCTCCCAAGAAGTTACGTGATCAGTCAATTACCGCTCCTTTTTGTTTGTTCATATCATCACTACAAATTTATTTCAGAGATGTCCTAGAACTTTGAGATTATAGAATTATTTTTTTATTGTCAGGTGAAAATAAATAATCGTTCAAGAATTTAAGTGTTTATTTATGAACTGTCAAATGTTGGTCGGTGACTTAAAAATAATGTGCTAACTGTGTTTCTTGCCTTGTATGTCGTAACAGGCGACTAATGGTATATGGGGAAAACCCCATATACCATTAGTCGCCTGTTACCCAAAAGGGTATGTGACTGTGTAGGCGACGAGCTAGACACTTGTTACTACTTTTTCACAATTTTCCATCTTACCCAGCCCATTGTCCCATGTTGGTATGAGACTTAAAAATAAAGTGCCAACTATGTTTCTTGAATCTGGAACTGGTCACCGACATTCGTTTCTTCATAGAACTGCCAGCCGACACAACATTTCGTATATCGCCGCTTCGCCAACAGAACATTTCACCGGCGTACGATTCGTCGACAGCACAGATCGTCATTAGACCTTTCGCCTATGAACGATTCACTAACTGATACTTCGTCATTTAACTACATATGTCTTATATTATGTAGGTTTCTATATATTAGCATGTAATTTTATTGTGTGATATATTATAACTGTCATAAAAAGAGATATTTTACAAAAACTTACCTCCTCACATTAATACTATTGTTTTAGAAACCTTTGGATTTATTAACCATATAAAATTCAAAATGTAAACATAAATTAATTTAATTTAAAACAACTATTAAAAGTTTTCTTAATACGAATTTTATATTTTCTATGAAGAAACGAATGTCGGTGACCAGTTCCAGATTCACTAGGACCTCGTGATGAATACTTACATATTATATGGATCTTGGATAAATTAGGCTAGTTTTATCGTACAAAACATAGTTTATAGAAAAAGTGAAATCACGTGCGGTTACCGTTACATATTTAATTCTGTTTGCGTTGTATGTAATAAATAAACCATATAAAATACAGTGTAAGGACGTTTAATAAAGAGTACCATTTCCCTTCAAGATCTTATCAGTCAATAAGTAGGAACAGACAGACAAACATAACTCTCATGTTAATACAGATTCGTAAAGTGTATCTAAGTTAGTAAGTACGGATATAACATTCGGGTATGTTTGATTGGATGAAGCTTTGATCCCGACTTCGGCGGGAGTTATGCGTTCTAGCAACTATTTGCGATGTTACCTAACATGTACTTGGATCGCGTTTCTCTACTATTCTGGACTAGATCAAATTGGGATTATCTGATTATAATGTTTAAAAGGTACCATAACGTGTAAAAGATTTCAGAATGTATACCAAAGAAAATAAAAATGTTGTGGCCTTCTCACTAGTAAGGATCTGTTCCAGTTCCTTCAAGGAAGAAAAAAATCATCATCCTCCAAGCGTTTTGTTCCATGCTTAGTAAGGATTCGCTTAGACCGTGATCCAGGATTTAGCGAGTCTGGTAATTACTTTGAAGCGACTACCGATCTGACCTTCGTAACCCTTAGATAGGGAAACCAGACAATTTGGATCCTTGTACACATCCATAGTTGGTGGAATGTGCAGATTTCATCATGATGTTTTCCCTCACTGCTAAGGCGCGTTTCCTTACCACTGAGCTATAACTGTACCGCACCGAAGAAGAAAAAATGTTACCCTTATTGAAATAAGGCAATGCCGTTTACCCCCGCCGGGGTTCTTGGTTTGTCGTTCCGGGGGGGCTTAGTAAGCTCTGGACCTGGATCATCCGTGGGCCGTGACTAGTGTTTTGCCAGCCAGTCGCGGCGGTGAATTGCCGAGGAAGAGAAGGAGCTCTGTGTTATCGTTGCCCGCCCCCCTTTGCTCGGCATCCCGGCAGGAGCGCATTCCCGATACATTGCGGTGGGCGCGGGAGGCACTGGCACTCCCGCACGTACAGGACCTCGCCCATAATTTGGGTCACCCTGCTGAAGAGGCGCTCTCTGCATCTCCTTCTGGCTTAGCAAAGGGCACAGCGTGAATGTGGGTCCACCCGGAGACAACCAGCGTCTGACTCATGAGTGGAGTTGGTTGAGACGTGCTGGGTAATCTAGCACGTCTCGACGTGCACGCGTGCTCGTTGATGTGCATAACAGTGACCACCGCCGAGTGAGGTGAACCGCGCATTCCGGCACGCGCCCACCCGGAGGAGCTGCTGCTAGTCTAGACAGTGGAGATACCGATTCCTTTGCTACAGTGCAGAAGTAGACCACGGTGGAGTTTTAGTCGGTTCGAGTCTTACACACCGCCCTATATTTTCCCGAGCAGAGGGTGACGGCTCATGGGAGTTTCACCAGAAGAAAAAAAGGCAATGCCGTATAAGGCGTTAGACTGTAATTGATATAACCAAAAAGTAGAAGTCAGTTGATATAAATTATAAAATGAAGTTGAATTTTGAATTTATAAATTTTAATAAAATAAACATACTGCCAATAGGTACATAAATAAAATTTGGAAATGTTCTTAATTTGGCAAAATAATTATACAAACAAATAGCAAAAACGTTTGGCAAAATAATTATACAAACAAATAGCAAATAACGTTTCTGCTATCAGATATTACCCAATAACATTTGGTCATACTTCACAAAAATTAACCTACGGGTGCACCAGTAATCCAAAAATCCTTAAATTAAAAATTATCGAGCCTAAATTAAAACATCGCAGCATTTTATAACGAAAAACGTACTTTTATTAAGTGTCTCGTAGCTTTCCACTTAAAAATGTAACGGAATAAAAATAAACGTGGAATTGGGGTACTACGAACGAATGGAAGGTAGAACATTTCCGAGGTAGACATGATAACAGGCGACCGATAGCCCCGCCTATTATATCCGTAGCGTCACAAGTACTACAGCGCTGCGGCGCTACGAAGCTACGGTGCTCGAGTGGCCATAGCCGAGATGGAAAGTTGTCTAATTAGCAACCACTAAATATCCGAATAACGAACTACGTAAATTAAATTGCCTTTTTCAAAGCAGTCTTGTTCGTTTTATAATAGACTGACTTATTAAAGAACGGGATTATTAATTTTTAATCCGAGTTTATTTTGAGTGCTCATCTACATCATTTGAATTGATATGACAGAAATGGTACTACAGAATAGTACAGTAAATATTTATACATAGTTCCTTATATTACAAGTTTGTTCTTATAATAGACGTGTGCTTACAGCTAATGAGCTAAAATTAATTAAATGCCCGTTTTCGATAAATGCATTCACATTTAGAGTATTTAAATTAAATATCGTTAACTTAACTATATTGCAGCGAAGTTTGCTGCCAAAGAAGAGGAAATTAACTGGTTCACTCGTTGATTAAACATAAATCATATAAGAAATATTTTTAAGTTAAAACATTTTAGCAATGTTCCTTCTATTTAGCGTTAATCCTGGTTATTATGAGTACTTATATCATATACGGCATATTATGTAATTAACAGGATTATCTCTGATATAATACCTTTTAGAAGTTCTAAAAACAGCTTTATTTGTTGTAATATAATATTTGTATTGTAGTTCATCTGAAATTTGCTACGGGGTCTTTGATATAATGCAATTTATATTAATAAGTAATTTATAATAATGTTTGATATAATTCAATATAATATATCCCAATCAAATATTCTCATTAGACATTTCCACACTTCACGTTTGGATGATTTCATTGATACTGCTAAGTACCAGATAGACAAATCTCATTAAACCCCAATTACTATTCCTACCTATCTAGTTTTTATGGACTAATAATTTTTTTTATTATAGTTTTCTTCCTTTACACATTCAAAATACTATTGTAGAACTAAATAAAAGTTGTTTTATTTAGCCGTTAATCACGACTTCGGTGCCGCGTTCCACCCAGCACGGCGGCTTCAAGAACTAAAGTTTAGAAACTTATACCTTTATTTAGTTAACAAGGCATATTTGTTGAGAATGTAAAATAAACAAAGAATATTGAATAAATTGTAGTATTTACTTTTAAACCATGTCACCATTGCGTTTTATTTTAGGTACACATAGGTTAAAAAGCCGCCCCCCCGCCGGGGTCCTCGGTTTGTCGTACCGGGGGGGCTTAGTAGGCCCTGACGTGGCAGGGCTGAAGCGAAGAAGGACCCCGAGGTGAGCCGCAACTGCACGACTTGCTACCGGGCAGTTGCGGCGGTCCGGCTGTAGACCCACTGCGGCCGGACCAGGGTTGCCGAGGAAGAGGAGGAGCTGAGTGTTGTCGTTGCTCGCCTCCCTATCCTCGGCAACCCGACAGGGGCGCGCTGGGTCGCGTCGTGGTGGGTCGCAGAGGGATTGAGCGTCTCGATGCTCTCCATCTGCGACGACAGGGCTAGACCCTCAATCTGGGTCGCCGGGCGGAAGGCGACCCCTTCGACGAGGCGCTCTCCGCGTGCCCCTCTGGCTTAGCAGAGGGCACAGCGCGAGAGTGGGCCCACGACGCCGGTCACGGGGATGATCGGCGTCTGAATACTGGGCGGAGTGGTTGAGACATGCTGGGTGGCCTGGCATGTCTCGACGCGCGCGCGTGCTCGGTGCTGTGCATCCGACGACTGTTGTCGTGGGCTGCACAGCACCGACCACCGCCGCGCAAGGTGGGCCGCGTAGCGCGGCACGCGCATCACCGGAGGAGCTGTCGTATAGTCCCGACAGTGGGGATACAGGCTCCTCCGGGACTGCGCCGCTGGAGGCCACGTTGGGGTTTTAGTCGGTTCGAGTCCGATACACCGCCCTCTGCTTCCCCGAGTAGAGGTTGACGGCTCGTGGGAGTTTCCCCAACTAAAAAAAAAAAAAAAAAGGTTAAAAAGCCTACAACACGTGACTCGACTCAAGTTTTATCGAAACTTATTCACTCTTATTTTTGACCGTTGATTACACGTGACGATGTTGAAGGATTTACTTTAGAGATTTTCATGTGTTTTTATGTGTTTTATGTGTTATTATTTGAAGACAAGATATTTCCAGATACATTAATGTGCTAAGCGTAGCAGTTCAATATTACTTTAAAGAAGGATGTGAACAGAGCATTAAAACACAAGGCTTCTAATTTAAACAAGCCAACGTAAGTAGTTTTCCTGGTTCTGCCTGAAGTCCGTTGAATTGTTAATTACACCTTGCAAGTTTTCCACTTAGCGCCTCGGAGTGGTCTTATCTGATGTTCCGCGATTTATGCCTTTTAGATTTTGATTCGATATGCGACAAGCGAGGCAGACTGACGGAGCATTGTCTCCCTTGTGAACGTGTAGAGAGGGCTGGCGATCAGTGCATGTCGCGTTAACATAGACAAAGTTAACGGGGTTGGACACCTCTTTTAAGCGACTTCGGAGGACTGAATCGAAACAAAGAATTTGCAAAATATTTGTAAGATGTCATAAGTGTATGTTAGGATTTGTTGTTTAAGTTTTTTGTTGAGACTTAGGTTATCTTCTAGATCACGTTTAGAACTACTCAATTATTAAATGATTATTTATAGGCCTTATACGACTACTAACATAACTTGTTTATTCAGGTCCAATTTTTATTTCTATTAAATATTTTACTGTCATACACTTGCAATCTTTTATGTATACCTAAATTATATTATGCAACCAATCCGTGATTGAATTGACCACTTTTATTATTTTTGTAAAATATTCGTGTTCTAGATAACAATTAATTATTTTTATGCTACTGGATTCAATAAAGCGACTGATAAAATTTTCGCCCGTGCAAAATACCTACAAAATTATATCGTTACTTATGAAATCTGTGGATGAAAAAGAGAGAAAAAACATATTTGGTTGTTTGCGTTTTCTCAGTATGGTTTAATATAGTGACAGTTTCTGGAGCGGACTGGAAATAAAGTGTTTGTTCCAATTTATATTAGATTTTTGGTTTTAACTTTTACTTGTCAACCAATTTAGGTTATTGATCGAGCGTGTGTTTAATTTAACCATGTGGCTAGCTGGAAGAAAAGTTAAATTTACGGGTCTGTTTGCCTGCTCACATGCATTTAATTTAATGTTATAAGTGTTCTAAAAAGGTCTACAAAAAATGTGCCACAGTATTTAGCTAGTAAACCTGCTACATAACGTCTCGATAGATCGATGTTTTGAGTAATAATAGCTTGTGAAGTGTTTTCTATTCGGTACTTTTCTTTAACAGAGAGGTTTACTGTAGATTTTAAGTGATCGGTGATTTAGGTATATATGTATCTACATTCGTTCAAAAGAGTGCTTCTATGATCATAATAAATAATTTTAATTTCGGCCACGCTGTATACATGAAGGCAAATGCATAATTATCTGATCTTCAAAGTTAAAACCATGTAGTAAGCGGTGGTGTAATCTACTTCCTCGGCTAGGCTCCAAATTAGAAATGTGCTTCCTAATTACTTTGACCTGCTCCTCGTAATTAGACGGAAATTTAAACACTGCACGTTAGATTAAAACTTTAAAACGTACTATCGTCTCGGTTTTTTTACTTAAGGGATGCTGCCCTATGCTGTAAAAATACAATGTTTTTAAATTTCAAGGTAGTCACCTGTTTCCTGTTTAGTTTGCAAAATCTTGATTAATAGAACGTCCCGTTTTGGGGACAGGAAAGGCCATATTGATGTCTATACTTTATTGCTGTGTATATAATGTGATTACACAATGCAATATTATTCTAAATGAAGTTGGGCGCAAGTTTTCCGAAATGCGTGGGCATTGGGAATCCGGGGACACTCCTCTTGTATATCTATATTTAGATCTTAGAGATAAAGGGAAGTTGCACTTTATTTTATTAAAATTAGCGTGCAATATTTGGGTCATTTATATATTTATTTGGGATTTAGGTTTTGCACTGTTGTTTTACGAATGCTACTTGAAGAAAAAACATGTTGAAATAGTAATTGGACATAACAATCATTGTAGTTGGTAGTTCTAAATTAGAACTACCAACAAAGGCTTTTTTGGAGGACTGAAACAGCAATGTTATTGCTTACCTTTATCACAAATTATGTGATATATGTTGTAGATTCATAACAAATATATATAAAAACCACCTTGTAATACAAAGTTAACCTAGACATATTCAGAGTATTATTACAAAGTATATAAAATAATTATGCAAAATTAGTCCGACTTCAAATACTCTTTATATCACTATTGACGTTGAATATTTTATTTAAAATGTCCAACAATGTATTCTTATAACAATAAAACTCCCTGAAATCCACAAAGGCAATACAACAGTGAAATGCAGCACTTTGTCACTAGAAATGGAGGAAGTGATTTCAATATATTCCTGCGACCGTAACATTCAATTTTAAAGATTGGATGCCCAATAAAAGTGTTATTTCAGCCATTATTCTTTACGCTGATCCCAACAAATCTTTTTCTACTACAATTAAGATCAGTCTGTGTCCAATTCGCTATGAATAAAACATTTCGTAGGGTGCTAGCCGAAATGTTATTAATACTATAGTAGTTACAATGACCTTTATTTACTTTGTATAACAGAACATGTAGCTAATGCGATTTAAGCTCCTGAAACCGCTCTTTAAAACCAAATTTTAAATGTTGTTTTAAGATTAAAAGAGCTTTACCTAGGATTTTTCTAAACACTTAATTATTTCATGCTAAAATAATGACATGAACATTTATGTTTCACTTCTTAACGCAAAGATTAAAGATTAAAGCATTAAAGTATTTTCCTTTCTTAGCGTGTCGAAGTGACTAATTTAACTTTTACGGTTTATTGGGTTTGTTAGTACCTAGCTAACTGGACCTTGAACTTTGCCCACTCCATTTGCTAATACAATAGGATTTGCAATTATCGTTTGTTTTATATACCTATCTAATAATTGCAATCAAGTCATTATTTTTTATGGAGTACATTTACCAAATTAACATGGGTGACAAACTACATCTCGTAAACATATCTCGACAAGTACTCACAATATTAAATCATGCAGGCTGTTTGGCCGATAAGCCGTACTGGCTGCTCCTTACTCGCACTGGCCGCTTGGACTCCTCGTAAATAAAAAAAAAATACTGTCATCGATAAGGAATCAATTGAAAATGGAAAGCTAAAAATATGATTGAACATTGTTTTGAAATTGTTTCACAATCGCCTATGGTTGCCACCGTAAAGATAACCAGCGGACGTGTGAAATCGGTGCAAGCATTTAGTGACAGTGAGGCCCTGGACGGTTCGCTCGAGGTGAGTGACTAGTTCTATTCTGGAAGTATACATAAATATTATATATTTCGTTTTAAATACAATAATACAATTATTGTTCGCACCAATATTGTAGCCCAAACACATTGAGCTATTATTACTATCTACGTAATAATAGCTTATGCTTGTAATAATAGTTCAATGCCCAAACATAACAGAATATTTGCACAGATTAAAAACTAAGAAAAAATAAAGTGTCAATAATTTAAATTATTATATTATATGGGAGTATGGTATTTTCAGATAGAGAGTTTGTAATTATGATAATGTACATATAGCCCAGACATAATAATAATAAGCTTTAATTTTTTTTGACTGATTCTTCAACAACAGGCTAATTAGAAATGTTTCTTTAATTGAAAGTAAAAACCGAGTAGTCAAATCGTGTCGATCAATGAACTCGCGGAAACTATTAGTGCAAGTTCCAAGAACGGGACCCGCGGTGCCTCACAGGCGGAGGGCGTGCCTAGCGGGTTCCCCCGCAGCGCCTTACCCAAATCAATCACTTGCACTGTACTTTCTAACGAAGTAGAATTCATTGCTTTTTGTTTACTGCACTTCAACCACTTCTCCTCCTGAATCTCATAGTAAGCAGGCAATGGAGACGATACACTTTTATTACGCCATAATTCTCGATGAGTCAACTTCATTGCGAGCGAGAACGATAATGCAATAGAGTTCACTCACTTTTCTTTCTTGTAAAAAAAGATTTTCAACTTTTGAATGCTTTGAATTATAAAGAATTTTTTTTTCTTGAGGCATTCTTTATGGCAGTTTGTGACTGGAAATAATGTGCATTCGTAGAAGTGATTGATTTAAAAGCTTTTGGTATGTATGTAGTGAATTGATACGGTCGCTTAATCTTGTTAGATCTTCTACAGTAAGAATAATACGGTACGAACGCTAGAAAAGTAACGTCATATATTTAAAAAAAAAAAAAAATTATATCGTCGCTCATTTAAAATAGTTAAAATAACGATAGTTTATTTATTTTTGTTATTCAAACAATATTTGTCATTGTTATACATTTTATACCAAATTTGTTATAAAACTCTTTATTTTTTAATTTCAATTCCAAAAGAGATGCAATAAGATTTGGTGTGGTGAAAAATGGGACAAGTTAAAAAAGTAAATGGTATAATAATATGTACCCTACTTCCTTTTTAACCGACTTCAACAACAAAAAAGGAGGAGGTTCTCAATTCGACTGATTTTTTTTAAATGTTAAACTCGGTCCAGATTTTTTACTGAGCTAATGCAAAATATATGAATACTTTAACACCACATAACCTCCAGGCATGCTTGTCGTAGATAAATAGATTTAGTCCGATAATAATAAACTTTCATGTCAAATGAAGGTATTCTCATAATAAGGCGACCAAAATAGAATGAAGCGAATGCATTCGTAATAAACGCTTTTAGTATGGCATTTCGATGTTACGGAAATAAACGGTCGTGTCACCTCATCTAGTGTAATCGCCCTCTCTTGTCTGAGGCTCGGCTGTCTGAATTATTCGCACCCCAGAGCAAAACTTATGCTAAGTCCGTTGTTTTCCGACTTTTGTCTGCCATTGTTTTTGTAATCCGTCAGGAAATGCACGTTTAGCGGAAACATTCTGAGCTTCAGGTTTAACATTTTAAAATGTTTGCGGAGTGATTGTGCCTTTTGGGATTTGATTATGAATTGTGTCTGTGTGAGAATAAGCATTGTTTAGGAGATTTAAAACGGAGAGGCCTATATGGAATTCTACATAAATATTTATTCAATGAACTTTTTGATCTACTTGTTATTATAATAGTAATTCATTGTTATTAATAATTAAATACACACGCTTAGTGTAAGTAAGAACTGTTCTAAGTATAGTTATATGTGCAAGCGATAATACTGGTACTGACACAGAATCATATATTTTGAAATAATTAGAAAAAATTATTTGAAAACAAACTTTTTCTGAAACAACTGTGTGTAAAACTATTTATGTTTCAGTCAGTAGCATTCAACGGGGCCGCATTTTTCTAATTAAAAGCTTGAAGTCTTTTAATTGGACTGTTCTCGGTCAGGAAACTTTTGTTTTACTAGAGCACTAGCTTTTTAATATTCATAATATATTCAAACGAGAACGTAATTGTTTGTGCTATCTTTAGTTAGACTTGTTTTACAATTAGACTGGCAAACCATGCTTAATGGATTTTTACATACGTTCGATAGGTACGATCAATTTATTTTAAGGAATTAGGTATTCATATTTTTTTATGTTTCGTGTGATGAACTTGGATATTTGTACCGGAGTCGGGGATGTTTATAAATATATTTAAGTATGTCTATCCGTTCACCTAGTATCCGTAGCACAAGCACAATCACAAGCTTAGTTTGGGTCTAGGAAATTGGTGGGTCGGTCTGGAGAATTTATTTGTTTATTTATGTATACATTCAAAGATTTAGAATCGGAACAAAATAGGACGTTTATATATTCACACTAATATATTTATATTTTAAATGTTTACGTAATGTAAGAAAGAAAATAGTATGAATAAGTTGATATCCATTTAAAGGCCAAATAAAACAAGTGGGATAAGGAAGCTTTTCTATCCAAAGCCAAGGCGGAGTAAATTTAGAATTTTTAGTCAAAGGCAGAGATCCACGCGGATTCTCGCGCCTTAAGGCAACCGCTCCTAATACGTAAATAAGCCATCCAAAATTTTAGATAAACGCGAAGTTAAAGGGAGAGCCACCAAAATGCAAAGGTCAATTAGTGTAGCCGTTAGGAGCTTTGATCTCAACAACGGATCTTCCGTAGTGTTTGGCTTCTTTAATATTTGTTAGCCGCCACACAGTTAATCCACTTTACTTGCCGGCTTTAGCATTTCTAATGAGTCGGTGTGGAGTAAAAAATCCCTATGTTTAAATAGCGCAATTTGACTTACCTAATGTTTATTAAGTCAAATTGCGCTATTTAAACATAGGGAATTTTTGGCGTGTGGCCTGGCGTCTAGAGTTCTGTACCGAAATGGCTAAACCCGACGATGCAATACCACACGGATCTCAAGCTTGCAAATTGAAATTGTAATTCTAATACAAAATGATGCATTGAATACGAATATTGAATTTTATTAAGAATTCATGAAGAAAAGTCTCTCTCTTGAAAATGTGTATGCAAAATGGTTTAGATTTTCGTGATATAGAGATGTAGACGTACTGCGATCAAAACATACAGTGTTCTGCAGCCAACAAAGAGCCCATATCGTTTTACTACGTCTGATTGTTTGTCAGTCCATAGCTTAGTTCAAAGATTCTTAGAACAGGAAAGCTGCAATTTTGCACGGGTATACAGGGTATTATGGATCTAAGAATTACATCGACAAAGTGGTAAAATAAAATCAGATTCCTTTGTCTCTAATCCAAAGTAAGCATTAGATGCTTTTGGTGTTGTTTGTAAAATACAGATTGCATTTTTTTCATTCCGAGATCCGTTTTGATTTTTTTTTATATAAATATTCCCCCTACCAATTGAACGGATACGTGAAATAAAATCAGTGGTTGCAGGATACACCATAAAGCTAAAAGGAAAACTTCCACAGCTAAGTAGGCTTTAAAAGTTAACAAGCAATTCGTCTAACTTACAAATTTGGTAGAAGTAAACAGCAAAACTTTGTATAATTTTCATTAAAAAGGGCTATAGTAGGAATAGAAATATCTTTATAAATGTAGGCTCCACAAAAGTGATTCTACCGCCAGGTTCGGAACGTTGATTCTAGCTAGAAGAACCGGCAAGAAACTCGGTGGTTACTCTTTTAAATCGTCATCTAAACAATAACAATGCTACTTAATATCTACTTCAACTACTTTATATAATTTAAGTACAATTAATGTAATATTTACCATAGTAGAGCAGACCATGCAAGAATTAGAGCGCAGATTGTAAATTTCTGTCATTTAAAAAATCTTCAATTCTATAGTAGCCCTTTTTCATGAGAAATGTTTTCATTTTGAAATTAAATGTATGAACAGGCATTTGAATTACATTATCTGGTAACTTATTAAATAAATTACTGATTTTATGAAGTCTTAGATGTGGAACAACAAGCCTGTGTTTATTCTCGGTATTCAAACTATGATGGTCAGATTTTTTGGGAAACAGTTTAAAGTTCTTGCGTACATAAATAATACAATCAAAGATGTGCTGCGGTTAATATATTGGCTTCCCTAAATACCTCCCTAAGCGAATCCCGTGGCCGTGATAAAATAAACCTATCTTGCCGTTCCAATATCAGTCTATTGCCGTATTTTAATAACCGCATATGCTGCGGAACTAAGTCTTCCCACTAGGGCAGCAATATGAGGGCCCCATTGCCGTTTAGAATTAATCGTAATGCCCAGAAATATTGTTAAGTGAACTATTTCGATAGGTTCATCACCCGTGTTTAAACTAATATTTGATTGCTTTACATTAGACATTGTGAACTTAACCTAACTTAGTAATAAACTTAGCCTAATAATTTATTAATTAGATTTACATGAAGTATAACTTGGCGGGAATAAAATTAAAAGTAATACAAAGTTTGGTTTAGGCACCTATCTTTCTAAAGGTAATTAACATCACGTCCATAATCCCGAAGGGGTAGGCAGAGTCAAAGGGGCAGCAAGCCTCTTTAACCACATTCAGCCAAAAATAAAAATGGCTTGGGTTATATGAAAAATTGTGAAAAGTAGTGACCAGTTGCTAGCTCGTTGCCTAAAACCCGATAGTTAATCGCTTTTTACGACATGCTAGGCAAGGAACATAGTTGGCACAATCTCTCCTAATCCTAGACCAACATAGGACAAATTTTATAGGTATCTGTTTTTTAACCACTTTAAACTTTGTATACTTCTCTATACAATAAAAAGATACTTTAACAATGCAAAATTGGATCTCACTTGTATAGTATGACTAAAAAACTTTTGAGCGGATTGAAAAAGGAAGTAAAATGTTTCGACAGAACACGAACGTCTGCTGCAGATTAAACATTTTAATAGAAATTGCTCGCAAAAATATTTTACGCTAGATTGCTCTGTTCATTAAAAATATTAAAACTACTCTTTTCAGAACGGTTAGACCCTGAATAATATGGTGCAATTTATTACCTAAATTACTTAGTTCCAATGGATATTATAAAGTTTTTTAACGTAATGAAAGTTTGATTAAAAAAATACACATTTAAAAGCCTATGTTGGGTGTATTATATTATTTATACGTCACATATCCATAATGCGTGAAAAATTATCAAATTAGAAATTCTCTTCGTTAATATTCTAATACTATTTACAAGTTTGGTTGGTTGCCGCCTTCAATATGAAACTTGAGAAATGCTGTGTTTTGTACTTCAGCTTAACAATAAGTTCATTTGTGTAGCTGAAATGTGGTGATTCTGTTTGATACTTTAAGATGCACAGTGACGCGCTGTCGCAAAGTTTGTCAATCATTAAAACTGAAATAGATTCACGGTTTATTATGCTTCGCTAGCTACGTTCTCTGCGGAAATCGGTGCCGAATTATATTGAGATATTTTTTGGCAATAATATCGTAAAAAACTTAATTCGGTCGTATTTTCGAAAAACATTTGTTTAACGAATGTAAATTAAAAGTGATAATGACGTCACCGTATGTACAGGATACGCGATCTATCCCGTCAGCCGTGTTCAGTATGAAATTAGAATTTCGCAACGAATTTTGCAAGTTGGCACAGCGTGAAATTGTATCCAGCTAGCGGGCTTCAAGCTGACGCAGAAATACTTGCCCTGGACAGACGTCATAAGTTCTGAAAATTCAACCGAAATTAAACTACTGACTTGGGGAGCAGCAAAAACTATTGTTTTAGCAAACTTTGTGTATGTATCTAAACGTAGGATGTCCTAGTTCGTTTTTGGCCTTGTAATTATACTTAGTAAGTGCATAAAATAATTTATATAATTAGTAAATGTTCGAACTGTAAAAGGTTAACGCGGTAAAGTTTTGCTTAATGTGTGGATAACTTGATAAATTAATAAATGGATATATGTCTAGTTATGCGATATTTATCAAATTAATTCTTTTTTTAAATGTCATATTTGTATAAATATGACAAAATTACTAGACAAATTTATTATTAAAAAAAGAAGTATGGACAAAATTTGACATATGTCTCGTCAATAGTTGGTTTTTCTTTTTTTGATTATGAAATAAATTGGAAAGGTTTTCATGAAAGTTAATTACAAGCAAACTACAGAAGAATATTTATTGCTGCAATTTATTTGTTTGTGCTTAATGAAATTTCAAAAAGTGTTTAAATATTTTGTATTTTGGTTGAGTTGTTTTTGTAAACAACACTTACACTTCAATGCATACGGCTATAAAATCAACATCGACTTTTAATAACTTTATATTATAAAAAACAATTATAGAGCTCCTATTTAAGTATACATATAACTTGTACTGTGGATGCAATCCAATGTACATACATACATACATAACATCACGGGGATTATGGGTATCACACCCATAATCCCCGAAGGGGTAGGCAGAGTCAATGGGACAGCAGGACAATCCAATGTATCGGGTAATATTAATTATAAAAATATTTGAGTTAAG
Organism: Glyphodes perspectalis; assembly: GCA_951394215.1. Classification (NCBI taxonomy): domain Eukaryota; kingdom Metazoa; phylum Arthropoda; class Insecta; order Lepidoptera; family Crambidae; genus Glyphodes; species Glyphodes perspectalis. Next base: position 7,872,939 of record OX596204.1, read on the forward strand.
ACTTGGCTATAGCCAATGGGGTTTTTAACCCTTAGAGCAGCCAGAGCGGTCAATTAACTATTTTATTAAAAACTAGCGATCCGTTTCGGCTGCGCATGGTGAGCACAAAACAGTAACTACACATATAAATAAACCTTCGTCTTGACTCAGTACCTATTGGTGAATACCGCATCAAGATCACGTCTAGTTTAAAAGATCTAAGTAAACATATAGAAGCGGCGACTTTGTTTTGTATTATGTAAAGACTAGTTGATGATTTTTCAATTTACACAAACGTCAAATGAACATTAAAATCCTTTTTTGCCTATTTGAATATTGTAAGAATTGTAAACCTTTTGAAATTATTCAAAGCTTTTCTTTCATACAATCCATGTCCTGAAAATCACAAATGCAAATAAAAAAAGAGCCAATAGCAGACGTCATTATGTGCGTAGAACATATTATATAGATTGATTAAGATTAGAATAACAGATTAGCACTCTTGACAAATTTAAGTTTCAGGAAAATATCTATATTAGAATCCGAATAATTAATTACATAGGTACTTACATCCATTATGTTTTCTGTTCAAATTGACTATTACGATTAGCTTTGACTGCTATTTTTAATTACTTGCATTCGATTTTATCTATTCTTGAGTTTGACTTGATTTTGGCTGGCACATTGGTCGAGTGGTCAGAGACCCTGGCCACGAAACCGAGGGTTGCGGGTTCGAATCCCGCTAGGGGCAAATTGTTCGTGTGATGAACATTGACATTTGTACTTGAGTCATGGATGTATATAAATATATTTAAGTACGTCTATCTGTTCACCTAGTATCCATAGCACAAGCACAATCTTAGTTTGGGACTAGGGAATTGGTGTGTCCGTCTGGAAAATGTATTTATTAATTTATTATTATTCAAATCAAAATTCAAAATCAATATCTCTTTATTTATATAGGCTTCAAAAAATCACTTATAAATAGTAAATTTAAACAGGAAAAAAAAGTATTACCACCGGTAATTCTGGGACCCACTCAGCTATTCCGTCGTAATGACAAATATTTATTCTTACCGCCTCAGCGATTTTTTTTGACAAGATGATAAGGATTGGAAACTGCAGATACCCCACTCAGTATTAGATTTAAGCATCGCTATGCAGATTTTAAAACGAGGTTCGATTCTCGCATCAGAACAAATGTTTGCCGATGAAACGGAAATTAAAATGGTTGTTTGTTTATTGTTTTTTCCTTGTTTTCATAAATACAAGGAAATTTCGCTTACCCAAGTCCGACATGTGTTGTTTTGCGGATAGCATGGAAAAGGGTAGAAATATATTTAACTTTACACGCTTTTGTTTTGATTGAAAAGCGTTCTTTATAATTGTGCTTAGTTTGTGGCTGTTGATTAAATATGGTAGCTTGAAATTGTTGTTTTTCTATTTTATATTTTAATATAAAAAAATTGATTACTGCTTTTTTTATTATATTTGTACCTTGTGACGATGATAATGATGACGAGAGTCTAAAAAAAGGAAATAGAAAAGTAGAGCCTAATTCTTAATGTTTGCGCTTAGTGAGTAAAAATATTTACAATTCTTGGACTATTACTTTAAAAAAACGGTGACTCTTTACGTTTCGATTAGATTTGTGGGGATATATTGAAAGTGAACTTTAAAATCTTTCTTATCATGTGACTTACACAGATTTTTAGAAATACTTATAGGTGAAGTAGTGTATAAAATGGGAACAAAACATGTCCCAGTGGTCAAACATTCTTAAAACTTTCGCATCGCCGCAAGGTCCTGACGTCGCAATACATATTTGGCGAACAAAACAACAAATAGCATTCACAGGTAGAAGCAGATTGAAAAGAAAAAGCAAGAGCATCAGATACTAAGTGATTTCGTGAGTGGAGGCGAAATCTCTACGGTGTAATGTGAAAATCGCGTGCGCCGTGTGCGAAGGCGCAGAGCTCGGTAATGGGCCCTGACGTTGCCGGGGCTATGTGCGCTGCTGTGTCGTATTCTATCTGCCACCGGCAGCCTTTTTGAAGCGGAGTTCAGCTTGTCACATGTCTGTCAGAAATACCATTTAGAAGGATTTTTTTAAATGACAATTAGAATTTAGGTTGTGTCTCACTCCGATAGGGTATAATGTTAAATAGAAGAGACAAATATGAAATAGAAAAAAAGAGAAAAAATGTGACAGTAATATAGGATAGGAAGGATAAATCAGTATAATCCTTGTAAACAGATGTCAAATTATTGGTTATATTTTTCTAGTTTAGTAAAATTTACCTACTACTACTATGGCTACTTTAGTAAAACAGTATTGGACTCTAGTAAAGAACGTTAAAATGCACATGGCTGGGTAATGTTAAATTCAAAGTCAAATTCAAAATCAAAATCTTTTTATTTATATAGGCTCTAAAAAGCACTTATAAATAGTCAATGTGTACAGAAAAGAACATTTTGACACCGGAAGATAGACTCTATCGAGAAGAAACCGGCAAGAAACTCAATACCAAAATTTATAATATTGTAATTAATAATCTACACTTACTAGATAACAATTATGAAGTCACATCTGCGTCATTGCTCTTTATTTTTAAGGCTACAGATTAAACGAAAATCCTGATTACTTTTGTAACAGACATTTACTAACGGAATACCATTACATCCGAAAGTAGTAAACAGGGTTGATCTTGTTAAATATTCTATGTATAAGGTGCAAAAGTTGTGAATGACCAGGTGCGCTCAACGCACGGCCGCGCAAATCCGACGCGGATCAGGGTTACCAACACGATACATTTTTAAAACCAACAAACACGGCTTGAAAAACAACAACATAGCTTCAATGGAAAAATCAATACCTATGCAAGCTTTGGTACCTTTTTTGTGCGAAACTGGCCTATCTGGGTTTACAAATTATTAAAGTTATACGGTTTAGCTTTACAATTTTTTTATCGTGTAGACGTTTCATGACAAAGTCATGTTATGTCATAAAAACATGTCATCTTTCACAATTATAATATCCGTATGTTTCATGATATGAAATGTTTTATCGATCAGATTTGTGAATTTACTTTAGAAAGAATAACTAATTCGAAATTTACACGCGGTAGTGAACGAATGGATTACGAATTGGTGGTATAAAGACGATGATAAACATTCGGCAAATAGCAAGTGGCTATAAAAGTTAAAAATTTTATGTCTTACAGAAAGTATGACTGACGGCTGAAAGTGTTCATTTGAACAACATCATTGTAATTATGGTAACTTTGCGTCGAGTTGCCATTTTATGTATTTTTAAGATAATGTGATGCCACCTATATTTGAAATATTTATTTTCTATCTGTCAAAGTGGACTCATTTTCTATAGAAATGTCTTGAATATATTTAAACATGATGTCAACGTTCCAGTTGTAAGTCTATCGTAGAAGATTATAAATGCCAATCAATATCATGGTTGCTGAGAACCCTGAGGGTATTCGAGTCCTCACTTACAATCGTTTAACTCAAGCGGCCAGGTGCGGATAGCAGAAAGTAAACCTGCAAATACTACCGTTGACAAATCTACGATCCACTTTATTATTAGCCCGTCGCGTGGTGATAAATAATGCTCACCATATTTATCATCCATATGCTGGATTAGACTTAATATTAGAGGATTTAGGAAAAAGTTCTTCAACCAGTGTTTGAAGAAATGTCTTCTAAGGCGATGTCAACTGACAGGTTTTCATTTCTCCTACAACAAGGCCATGTGAAACTACTATGATGTGTTAATGTTGTAAAAATAAGTAATTCTATTGACTCATCATAGTGTATAGTTAAAAAGGTATTTAGGGAATATTTCATTATTGAAGTCTTCAAGTAGTAGAATATTCGGTCCATCAATTTATTACTGTTTGTTTTAAGCCAATCATTATTTTATGGTTTTTATAAATACAAATTGATTTTAAAACCATTATTGAGATCAAACATAATGTTACAGTTAGGTACGCGTAACCTCAGTTAAATATCTGACCAGATAAATCGGAGCGACAGAAAGCGGTATTTTTTATTGAAAATTCAAGAATTTTATACATTGTACACACCACATGACCGGTAAATACTATTTCAATATTTGGATCGTCAATAATATGTTACCGCAATATATATTTGCATATGATTAAAAAAAAAGTTGAAAATAAAGATCCAATCGGATATTCAGACCGCGAAGTGTAAAAAGTGTTGTTTTTAAACGTTAAATAAATCACATTGGGCTCGGTTAGGAGACTAATTAACTAGAACGTCCCACGGTGCCACAGTTACAGATGGACAGACAAACCAATTAGACCGTGTAATTAGTCCAACTAGTATACTCAATCCATACATCCAATGTTATATAAACATGGGAAAATTCCGCTTTACACGTGAGTTACATATTTTATATACCTAGATACATTTTTTGTTTTGAATATATTGTTTCTTATTTGAGGAGAGAACAGGATGAAGACATAAATATCATATCATGTCTAAAAATCTTTACATGTACCTATATTATTGTATTTTTATATTTTTTACTATCCAGTAAGCTTTTTTTTTTAATATAAGAGGAGGGAAACGAGCATTCAAGGTTCATTTGAATTACTTATTGTATACTTATATGTTTATGTAGCTGTGTAAAAATGAATAATTCGGTGCGCAGTAATGGTTTACTAAATTATTATTATGTAATCTAATTTATCTATAGTTACAATATTGTGATAAGATGATAATATGACGTGTAACATTAATGAAGCGTGCTTGGCAAATGTAATTAAATTAATTGATAATAACTAAAAATATATACAGCTAAGCCGGTAAATTCGAAAATAATGATTTAGCATCGTGTTACTAATTGAAGTGTCTAGTCAATGCGGCACTAAGTTTATTCATTAATATTACAATAGTTTATTAATTATTATTAAAATACTAGTTTGTGAATTTCATTTACTTCGATTAATAAACGTAATATATTATCATAATTTTGACAGGCCCGTTGGTGGAGTGGTAGAGACCCTGGCGACGAAACCCAGCGTCGCGGGTTCTTATCATGCTAGGGGAAAATGTTTCGTGTTATGAACATGGACATTTGTACTCGAGTCATGGATGTTTCTAAACGTATTTAAGCATGTCTATCCGTTCACCCAGTATCCATATGACAAGCTTTTTAGCTTAGTTTGGCACTAGGGAATTGATGTGTTAGTCTGTAGAATTTATTATTTATTTGGAGAATTTACTTAATACTCGATACAATATTTATCTTTTATCTAAGAAACTAGACAGACAAGTAAAAGTTTTCTCAGGACGTTTGCCCGATACGAGTGCTAGTGGTATAGACTAGTCTTTAGACATGGAATTCCTATGATACATGACTGAATGTGACCGCATGTGATGCGCGAGGCTTTAACATAGAGCTACCATCGTTCGAAATTAACTCCATAGTAAATAAATATAAATATATCCGACAATATCACATACATTGATTTGACTCCGAGCTAAGTAGCTTAAGCACTTGTGTTACGGATATTAGAATCAACAGAGGTATAACAAATACATACTTAAATATTAAATATTAACACCCAGACACATAATATATACAAATATTTACATACACGAATGTTTGTCCTAGGTGGGGATCGAACCCATAATACATAATGTTTCGTTACTGACAATGCCCAAATATATTTGCCGTTTTCAGGGATTCATGATTCAGAAAAGTTAAATTCTTTACAGTGGCAATATCATTAGAACGTTAGTACCATTATTGGAGAAATGGTAATACGTTCTTGAAACCCTCTTTGTCAAGTACTCAAGGTATCAAGGGCCCACTCAACTTGGACTCGTAGGATCAACCGTTCAATAAATGATTTCGTTTAACCTCTATTAACTCACCAGCAAAGAAATGCTTTTCATCACTAATTCGCAAAGAAGGTTCGAACGTTGAAACATTGTTGTCAAATAAATGTTTACTCAAAGGCATTTCCAACTGAAAACAGTACCTATATTTCCTTTTCAGCTTATTTGAAGTATGTGATATTTCAGCAAATACATACATTTCCATTTAAACAATAACACGGATATAATTTGTTTTAAATTTATACATAACATCACGCCTATAATCCCTGAAAGGGTAGGCAGAGTCAAAGGGGCAGCACGCCCCTTCAACCACATTCAGCCAAAAACAAAACTGGGCTGGATTAGATAAAAAAGTAGAAACAAGTGGCTAGTTTGTCGCCTACACAATCACATAATCACACACACAAAACCCGATATACCATTATTTACCTTTTAGGACATGCTAGGCGAGAACCACAGTTGGGACATTATTTTTATGTTCCAGACCAATATGGAACAATGGGCTGGGTTAGATGGAAAATTCCGAAAAAGTTGGTCCCTACTTTTTCGGCTTCGGATTGTGTAGGCGACGAGCTAGCCACTTGTCCAAGTGGCTAGCTCGTCGCCTACACAATCACATACCCAAAACCCCATATATCATTAGTCGCCTTTTACGACATGCTAGGCAAGAAACACAGTTGCCACATTATTTTTATGTCCCTGACCAACATGGGACAAACATTTATAAAATTCATAAAATGGAAAAAGTGCGCGTATAGTTTATGGAAGATACTTTTTTATTTCAACACAAATAACTATATACCTATATGAAATCATAATAAGATTCTAATTCTCGGCTGTGAATAACAAACCATACTTGTCAAATTAGAGATCACAGACTTTACTTAATACTTTATAACAATTTTAATACAGTTTATTTTTAATATTTGTTGAACTATTTTTATTATATGATCATGTTGGCTTTGACCATTTTCATGAATAGAATCAATTTGTAAAAATAAACTACTGCTAAAAAAATATTGTCTTGGAAGATTTCGAGATCATGCAGAAGATAGTTATAATATTTATTGTAAAAGACAGAAAAAAATGTTATTCAAATGGATTAGAAGATATTAAGAATAGTGGTTAATACATTCTGAATAACAATGTCTGTTAGGAGAGAACAACAAAGTTATAAAAATAAAGCAGGCGATGTATTTCTTTCATCTATTAAGATCACAAGATGTAAATTACTCCAGGTTAAATTTACATCAACAACAAATAAATTCATTTCTAGTGTCATCGCAGTAATGAGGGAGCCATGAGCGCTCGGAAGATGTTCTGCGAATAGGGCCAACTAATTTGGTCGACACGCTTAAAAACGGGGCATAATAAAAGTTAATGGAACCGCTCTCTTCATGATTCCTGGCGACGGTGAGTGCTCATTTCCCTGGCCGTCGTTGTCGCTATGTTAATTAGCATTTTGGCACTAAAATCGTATCATTTGGAAGGCAAGGAGGTGTACGGTTTCGTTTGTGAATCTGCTATTCGGTTGCTTGAACGACCACAAATGTAGGTTCCAAACGCTGTATAGAAGAAGAATAGTTATGCGGGTAACGGCGATGAGCGTTAATGTTAATCTTCAATTCTGTTTCGCGTAAACTTTAATATGCGTGCAAAACTTATTTCATAAATAAAGCTTATTTGTTTAACAACAAATTAAAAAAAAACATCTACATATGAAACCCTGTTAAGATTACAATACAAATAAGGTGCTTATTATTTTAATAAGCATTTAAAAATATATTATGCTTTTATGATGTATGCATATTTGAATATAGAATTAACAAATGCAAGCTATACGAGTTAAGTGATAGTTACACAGAAACGGTGAAAAAACCAAACTAAAATAACAATTGATTTTGACCTAGATATCGGATTGCATTAATACCTAAAAATATTAATTTCATTTTTATTCAAATATCTAGTAACTATCGGTTCTCTCTGCCTACCCCGCTAGGGAAGTGGCGTGAAGTTTTGTTAGTTAGTTAGTTATCTAGTAACTATTTACAAAAAGGACTGTTGGTCACCAAATGCTAATTATATTATCCAACGCATAGTCTATTTAATATAAAATAAATTATAATAAAATGAGCTCTCCATATCACTCTGGTTGGACTTAAGACAATACCTAATTTTATTTCAAGAAAAGCACGGAGTTCAATTTGAGAGATTTCTTTGATATTGTTATAAGGCTTGGGTTATAAGGGCAGGTAATAGATATTCTTGTGAATTTTACTCACAAATTATACTGGCTATAGATAGATTCTCTTTGATCTTAAAATAAATTACCCGATAGATTGAGATTCCAGCAGAAGCAGTTTGGCAATTACACAAAGTTTCGTTTAAATATAATCACGCCGGTTCTTATTATTGTATTACTAGCGGTGCCAGCGGTGTCACCCGCGTTTATAGTTAATATTATAAAGACTATTTCCGTCATACATGATTTCTATGTAACTTTAACCATTAAGGCTGCACACGCGACGGAAGCTTAAAAAATGGAGTAACTTCTCCCGTTTTCCCAACATTTCCCTTCACTGCTCTGCTCCTATTGATTGTAGCGTGATGAAAAGTATACTATAACCTGCCTAGGAGTATGAAGAATAATTGTACCAAGTTTCGTTAAAATCCGTCGAGTAGTTTTTGTTTCTATAAGGAACATACAGACAGACAGACAGACAGACAGACAGACAGACAGACAAAAATTTTACTGATTGCATTTTTGGCATCAGTATCGATCACTAATCACCCCCTGATAGTTATTTTGAAAATATATTTCATGTACAGAATTGACCTCTCTACAGATTTATTATAAGTATAGATTAACCACGACGTTTTATGTTTGAGGTGTTGGCAACGTTTTGATATGACCACTAGTCTTGGGAAATATTTCACATACCCTAGACTAGACTTTCCTCAAGTTTACCGACTATTATTAGTCTGTTAAAAACTACTTACTTATTTATATAATTGTTGAAATTGTTAAAAAACTACTTACTTATTTATTATTATTATTTAAAATAAAATGTACACATCAACTGTCAATTTGATAAGACAGTAAAAAAAGACAGTTAAAATATATTTGCGATATTGCTTGTTTTAATACGTTCTGTTGTAGAGTGTATCATATGTCCTGTTTTAACTATCAGTTATTACGGGATAAAAAGTAATCGTGTTTCTTTTCAGGGCTCGAACATCAGAACTTTAAGCAATCGACGACAATAAAAATCGAAGTCGTAACAGTCATACAGACGGACTTGACTTGCTTTGATATTTATAATATTAGGAGAGATAAAACTGAGTAAATGTTCCGCGTGACTTTGTGTACTAGATGGATGGTCAAATAGTTTTTGGCGTAACTTCAGAGATAGTCCCTAAAGTTTAGTATGTACGTTTCTGGTGTAATTCACATTAACAAGTATTTAACTTTATATATAGTTTATGTTAAACTACAATAACCATCACTATGTACAGTTTATTATTGTTGAACTACTAGGCACTAACGAAGCAACACATAAGCTTGTAAAATTGTCGTGAGTTTTCAAGATACCACTATTTATTTGATCCGTGTTTTGGTTGACGTATATACTAAAGATAACGTTGTATTTTTATCCAGTTAAGAATTCCAAAGAAGTAGGTAATGATTGATCTAAATAGCGAGTGATATGTGTCAGGCAATATAATTATGACTGTTTTTAGATAAAGCTGACTCCCATCGGTGGATCTGTAGGGTCATCAGAGTAAATCATTTCCACCCGTTCGTCGCATGTGACGGTCCACTAAAAACCGGAAATTAAACATTTTGTATAGGACATTAACCGTTATTTATGTTTACCTATTGTGTCTAAATTTCACCACTTGCTTGTTCGTTATGTTTGTATGTTAGCTTTTGCAAAGGAAGCAACATACAGCATGGCCGTCAAGCAATCTTTTTTTACTGACGAAACCGTTGTAAGGGTGTTTAACTTCTGTTTAATTTTGTCAGGTCAAGCATTTTTATTATTTTCTTGATAGTATTGAAATGTATTAGTAACTATAAGAATTCAAGTAAGAGAAAGAACTTGGAGAATAATTTCTATAGTCTTAAGTCTGTACAAACAAACGGGTGGAAAAATTTAATATAAAATATCTAGTCTACTTAAAAAAGCACCACAATCAGTAAAGTTTTAATAAAAGCACCTCAATAAATTCAATGATCCGTTATTAATTGAATTTAGATGTCAATAGGCTAAACAAAAGCCATGAGGCAATCGTAAACATACCTACGCCGAAAGTTTTCCAATTGTGTTGACGGGAAACTACCCTATTTCACAATTGCCGTTAGAGGGGGCATAATCTTTTGCAGCGCCAACTTATAATGTAGTTTTGTGGCGTCTCAATTCACCCGTGGTTAGGCGAAGATGTACGAACAGCGCCCGCCGCAACTCGGCTCTTCCTGCTAAACAGAGAGTAGCGTGCATCAATCAGGATTACAGTGCCCGCATTGCTTTTGATATGCTATACTTACCGGGTTAATTCATAAATATTTTGATATGAAGTCTCGAACCGCTTTTATGATATTTACTAATGAAGTCATAAATGAATTCATATTAAATTTTTATGTAAAACGTGGGCAGCAGGAGAGTATTGAGTGCGTAGTATTATATTTGTAATAGAGACTTCCATTGGTTCTTCGGGGTCTATTTAACATTTTATTAGATATAATGAGCCGGTTGTTCAGGTGATCACGAAACGATTTGAATTCCGCTAAGGGCAAATGTGTGTGTGATGAACCTGGACATTTGCACTCGAGTCGAGTATTTAGGCCAACATATGGAAAAAATGACCTATGTCCTTTCTTGGAGTTTAAACTATCCTAACCTAATGTTACATATATATATGTTACATATAGTTACTTATATATATGTTATTGTTACTTATTATACATGTTACATATAGTTACTTTCGTATTTAGAATATGAGTAGGGGGATACTTTGTATTCGTTATGTTTAAACTATATTATAGTAGCGGATGTGTAGGAAAACCAACACCTACGCTTTTCACTAAATAGAGTTAAGCTTGCATCAATCAGGATTACCTCGCCCGCATCGCTTTTGATTAGCAATACTTTATCTTTAGGTGTTTCTTTCGTTTTACGTCGGGAGTGCTTACTTAACTTGTTGGACGGTCTTTGACGTGTAACAGTTTATTTAATTTTGACAATAGTATTTTGTTAAATACATATAGATACACTATTCTTAAACTGAACAGGCTTCTAATATTTGAAAAAATATTCCTCACTAGACCGGTGAGTTCAAAGTAGAACTATACATTACATATATTATACTTACAAGCACGACTTCAGGAATTGGGATAGAGCCAGCCTATCTACTTTTCGGTGTCTGTTTTCAAAGTCTACATGGATGCATTCTTGCATAATATATTCAAGACTGGTTGAAACGTGAATATGTCAAGAAGATATATGTATATGTATAGATATATAGGTTAAATAATATTATTTGGATTGCAAGTGTAAAAAGTGACATTGAAAAAAAATCCGAAAAAAAATATCTCAATAGTCTTACTCAAAATTAGTAGGAATAGCTAGGGTTTGTTTCATATTATAATTAATCAATTAAAAATCCTGGGTTGTAGAGCACCAGTCTTCTCTCACATGGATGAAGTAACAGAGGTATTTAAAGAGCAAAAAATAGCTTCCAAAGTTGAAGTTATCTTACTTTTCACGACACAAAAGACACAAATATGTTTGCTGGTTTTACGAGATTTTGCTAGACTGCAGAAGTTCAAATAAACCACCTTAGAAGCGAAATTTTGACTTGAAAAGTTGTTATTATAAGTTTGAAGTTTGTGCACTGTTAGATTACTGAATAGATCCAAAATAACTTTAAGCTTGCAACGTAAAATCGATTAAAGGATTCAGTTAGAAACCTGATCTACCTATTCCTGTGTATATTCGTAAAATTAGAGTACAGTTAAAAAGTTTATTTTAGTATTGTCGCCGGCTGTTTGAATTTGGATTTTTATTGAAAAATAATCGAAGACTTTTTCATGAGGTTTACCACTACCTACATGTAAAAGCCTCAATGTTTACATATAACCTCTTAGATTAAATCAAAATGTAAACCCACTCGACGTCAAATTATTTTAATTACAGCTACAGCATGGCAAAAATAAAATCAAATAGAATAAAAAACAAGCCATCGTGCTCTCAATATGTTAATGTCTGATGGTTTATGTTTTCATTTTTAAAATTTTACTGCATTATAAGTATTTTCGGAGAACATTTTAACTGGGAATCCTTCATATTAGTGGTAATTATAATTTTTATTTTACTGTAAACTTTGAATTGGCTTTGATTCAAGCTTTGTCAGAGCAAAAAGTCCAAGTGGAAAATTAAAATTAGTATTGATATAAATAAATCATGTTTAAAAAGTAAGTACTACTTTAAAGTATTTTGTAGACTTAGTGATAATTTCAAAGTTGCTCTTTATAGTTTTCTATAAAATAAAGAAGGGATTTTTTTATGAAAATTAAAATCTTCGGAAAAATATAATTGCTGGTGTCAGTAAGTGCCTATTGCTGACGCACGTTCATAAGCATTTTGTTAACATGTATTGTAATGCGTGGATAAGTTGATACCGATCAATTCCTTTCAATGAGGGTTTTCAAAAATACAAAAACCGCCAGATGGCACGAGGGAGTCTCGTGGTCTTATCACTGCCACTATTGGCTCCTTGTTCACAGCATGTCAGTTTGGTCTGACAACTAACCAATAAGGAGGGTGACAAGACCGCAAGTCACAGTTACGCCATCTTTTGGATGTTTTATTTAAAAAACCCTCATTGATTTCGATAAATTATTTAATTATTTGGTCGAAGATTAACTCTATGTAATTCGTCTTCAATGAAATGGGTGCTAGTTGATGATATTAAAATTAAAGTATTCCTATTAGTTTACAATATGTGGACCAAAACTACATATATTGTGGAAATAGCTTTATTCAAGTGCTGCTATCAAAAATGCACACGGGCCCAAACTGCGGTCAACTGCGTTCAATTAACGACATGCAATGTTAAAATTCATACATTTTATTAATTTATGAGCACAACGTATACAATTAATTTACCATTATTGCCCTCTCTTTACTGGTGTTTTTGGAAATTTTCATGTAGGTGATTTCGCCTGGCTGGACAGATAGTTTGTTACGTTAGGTAACATGCCCATATGTTATGATAACGACTTATAAAAGTATATTCCTAAATACATTATAATTTTACGTCGCGTATATGTAACTGTTATATGTATCGCATTTTTATATTAATGTATTAAATATATAAAATGATACATTTCTTTCAGATATTGCACTGCTCAACAAATAACCGTATACACGTTAATCACTTATCTCCTTGCGGTAAAAATGCTGATGGATTTTGAAGCATTTAAGCATTTTTCATTTGGTATCCAATATTTATACGAGGACAGTAATTTAAAGACTTTTGTGTATATGCAAATGTAAAACCTGTTGTCTATCATACGTTAAAAAATATATGTTTAGCGTTTTCTATAAATAAATAAAAGCGTACTATCTATTAAATCAACAACCCAATTAATTTCCGTCATATAAACTCTTAAACTATTTTCAAGACTTTTAGATAAATAAGGAAAAAAATATTTGTTTAAATAGCGATTTCTACAAATAAATAAAAGCGTACAATATCTATTAAATCAACAATCCAACTTAATTTAAACATATAAACTCCTAAAATATTATGAAGACTTTTAAATAAATAAGTACAAAAAAGACTAAAGATTTATGGCGTATATCAATAGATATTTAAAAAATTATAATACACTCTATTGCCCCTCTTTTATCCATTATATTTATTAAATGCGTTGATGAGGGCACTTTTCCTACTCTAACAAACTTTAGTTTAGTTTTGGCCTCCCCACAGTTCGCAGTCTATTTGTGCTTAGGGTAATGATGAATATACACAGTGCGGTAATAAAATCTGAGAAATACAAAACATTGTTCACGAAACGAGTATTTAAAGTACCTCTTCCAAGCATCAAGAGTAAATATATTAGAAAGTATTGTAATTTCCTTCATTCATATATCTACAACAAGGTCCAGTCGTACTGCTGTATCAAACACTGTTCACTGTTAGAACTATAGAAAACCGTTTCGGAGTGGTTAAGCACGTTAACTTACGGCGATATAGAAAAATTACTAAAAACACCTACTACGTAGTATGTATGTAGACTATTCCGATCCTAAGATAACACACACACCCACACATAAGATTCCTAATTATATTTAATAATAATAATAATTATTATCATTACTGTGGATTAGGCTTCATTATTACTTTAGAAAATTTGTATTGTCTGACGTAAGCCGCATTCTCATTGACTTTTGTAACTTCAAAATATTCTTTATTTCTATAAAAATAAAACATATTTTGACTTTGACTTTGACTTCGACTTTGACTACTTAAAAATGTCTGCCTAGCCCAACACAATTTTACTTTTGGCTAAAACTTGTCAAAAGGAGGAACTATTTAGTATACGTAGTATGTTTTTAAGTATTAAAAGCATTCCATACGCTTAGTGCGCACGCTCATTTTAGAAGTATTTAAGTTTAGCTGTATTGCTCCTTTAATTACATAGTGTAGCCAAGTAAAAATAAATGATATCGGTATACTGAGCAGGTAAATTTAATATATAGATTTTTCAATCAAGATGCCGTAAAGCAGCGCGTTAATATAAATGAGACATAAATGAACGCTCTCATAGCTGTACAAAAATTAGCGAATTAACACAGCTATCGTCACGTAATTTAAAACTAATTAAGAAAGGCAAATGCTGGCTCTAAATGCTTACTTCCCGAGAAAATGGACTTTGCAAATATTCGCCGGAGAATCAAGTGACTCGGGGCGTTTAACTTTTGTATTCAATTAAATAGAAAGCTCTAGAAATAAACGTTGGAGATAGGAGAAACGGCATTCATATTTTTTCGATTCCGGCCTGCTTTTCTTCAAGTTAATGTGTACATTCTGTTCTAGAAATTTTGTCAAACTAGTTGAACGAGTGGACATTATTGTTTTTCAACCCAGTTTAATATGTCCTTTTTGTGCATACCGTATTTCAATTTTGAACTTGAACATTTGTACCCGTAGCTCAGTGGGTTAGGTCACCCTTAAATGCGAATGGTATTGGTTCAAATCCAGAGTAAGTGTCAAGCGAACCCGGTCTTGAAACGGCACATAACCTTAGGAAAAGAAACTATTATTTTTAGTAAATGTTTGTATTTATATGAATTAAGCGCCCACTTTACATAAACCAATATTTAACATTATTTTAATAAGACCCATCCGAATGGCTCCAAAAAAATTCTTGAGAATGTTAAGAAGTCCCAGCGAAGTGGCGTCGAATTGTAAGCCCTACTTCAACATGAAATGTAACGCAATAAACCAGATCACAGCGCGAATTACGGTGAATCCACACCGCAGAGCTTGTAACCCGACCGCACTTATCGCGAGTGTCGAATTTTCGCTCAACTGTGACGTGACTAGGAGGCATATCTCACGGTAAGGGCACTAAGTCGCACACTTACGGGTATGATCGTATGGATTTATTTACCCCCGGCACGCGCCGTCTCAGGTGCAAGTCTCGTATTTAATATCGCAGTTGAAATACAAATATCTACGACTACAGGGCCGGGTTGAGTACGGGCAAGCAATTATCTAATTATTAAATATAGTCTACTGTGTTGACTTTGAATTCTTGAGACATGCAAGGTCTTATGGTAGATCGTTTAGTCAAACGTTTTATTGCAACGTCTGTAATACGTATTTGCGTGTAGTAATCATCTATTTGCAATGTGCGCACAGTAAAGCACACATCGTGGCAGAAATATCTACACTGCTCAGATGTTTCCTACAAAATATTTTTTAAATGATAAAATATTTTAAGTGTTCTTAAATGCTAAAATAGAGGAAAAAAGATGTGCTATATGCTTTATATGTTTAACTAGGTCCCATGTGAGTAAAGATGCGCGCCAAAGCTAATATTAAATTATCCAAATTATGAAAACGAACTAACTAACTAAACTTCACGCCACTTCCCTAGCGGGGTAGGCAGAGAGAACCGAACGCTATATGGCACGATCCTTACACGCCCCACTCGCCTCTTCAACATGCATGATCCTTACAACATGAGTTCCATATTATAATGGAAAAGTGTACCTACATATTCCTAGAAATGTGTGAAAAACGGAATTAGCTCGATCTGGTAGTGCCCACTACTATGTTCATAAATAAAGGAAATAATAATATTTGTATTAACTAAGTTTCATCTTCTTTATGTTATGACCTGTGTTAATCGGGTTACCGAATATAAAGTTTAGCTTTCTTATAAAACGTACACAGATTTGAAGAATCCAGAGATGTGTGCCCGGGTTTATGCCCGCATATGTTGTATATAAGGCGCGCGTCTTTTTTTTTTTGGGCCTTGCGTTAACTATATTCTATAACAAGCAGTTAGCAAAATTCTATAACATAGAGATTATTTATTCTGTTATGTTATATGTCCACTAAATCCTTTACCCTATTTGTAGTTTTGGTATTAAAAAATTGCGTAAGGAAATATCAAATAGTAAATCTCTAAGTCCGTCCCGGCAGTGTAACGACAAAGCGAGCGTCATATTGCGCTAAGGAAGAGACTCCTTGGTAACTGTACTCATTCGAATATGTAGATATCAGTTACTACCTACGTACGAACGTTACTTATGCTCGCTGCTTTTAGAACTAGATCCCTGGATTTACAGTCTTATTAAATCCCGTTAAACGGCTTACTCAGGGTATAATTCTATTAACTTTCCGTAAAATTACTTAGTATTTGCATACGAATACTTAGTATATGTATTTGATGAAATTGATTATAAGTGTTTGTGATAGTAT
This sequence comes from Glyphodes perspectalis, assembly GCA_951394215.1. NCBI lineage: Eukaryota > Metazoa > Arthropoda > Insecta > Lepidoptera > Crambidae > Glyphodes > Glyphodes perspectalis. Next base: position 7,889,805 of record OX596204.1, read on the forward strand.
AAGATGTGTTTATGTTAATTTGAAATAAAACTGTTCTCATGATCAGTATTATTATGATGATCAGTATTTAAATGAATCTGCAAACATATACAAAAAATCTACTTATTAATAAATTATTACTTTTTGGAAATACATATAAGTCCCATGTAGACCTGGGACATAAAAAGAATATGGCAACTGTGTTTCTTGGCTAGCTTGTTGTAAAAAACACCTGATATATCGGGTTTGGGTATGTGATTGTGTAGACGGCGAGCTAGTCACTTGTCACTACTTTTTTATAATTTTCCATCTAACCCAGACTAGTTTAAATTTTGGCTTAATGTGGTTGAAGGGGTTTGCTACCCTTTTGACTCTGCCTGCCCCTTCGGGATTTATGGGCGTGACGTTATAGAAAAGATAAACATATAATTTATAATAAGACGTGTAAGGTCACTTTGATGTATATTTTACTGATTTTTACTAATCCTACGACTTATCAATAGAATTGGTAAAACGTATGTGGCATCAAAAAAATACCATTACCGTAATACCTGGAATTTCAATACATTTTATTGTTTTCCATTTAATACTCAATCAATTGGCAGCCCGAATTGAAGTAAAGCCGTTTTATACCCGGCTTGATTCCTGTTGTTATCTACAAACTGTTTTACAGGAATGCACGATGAAACATATTTTATAATATTGATTATATTTTGTACATAAAAGTTTGTTGTTGTGTGCAATATATGACCAATGATTCATAAATCTAAATAAATTTCATAAATAAACTTGCCACACATCTCTAAATTGACCCTACGTTCTTATAATGCAAATGAATGTTTAACTGTTTGACTGACATGTTCAAATGTGTTTAAATTAAACCATATACAATATTACACCGCGGATACAGCCTGGATATTTTATGTTTTGTTTTGTCTTTGTTTCAATTTTCTGCTACTTATCTGATCCTCATATTTGCAGGGCCACAGAGGTTGGATGGAAGACGGTTCAAACTATAACGAATCTCACGTGGATCATGTCCCATGCGGATCACGTTTTAAGACGCCAAAATTTATTGACGTTGACAGTTTGGTGGCGGTACTTGGCCTTAAAATAGATTCATTTATTTGCAAAGATTGAACCATCAAAAATTCTATTCATCCAAATTAACTAAAAGTTAACAACGCCCGGACTTGGCGACCCTCGTCCTCAAGAAAAGATAAATGTAAGTGTTCCGTCAAGTGCCACTGTGATTGATAGCCCAGATCTCGCTGGGTAGACGTTTAGGCTCCGCGAATCTGCACGTATTATGACAGATCGGCTTGAATACAATTAAAGTATTCAGACTAACAACAATTCATTCAAGAAGTTAGGAGAGCTTACTGGCATGTGTTAGTTAACTTAAGTCAAGAGAAAACGTAAAAATAGTAGGTATGTGTTTATTTGCTATCGTTTTTTCGATGTAATTAATGTATGTTATCATCATCATTTGCCTATATTTTTCCACTGCTGATCATAGGCCTTTTCTTTTGACTGCTACTGGGCCCGATCTTAATATAAATAGACAGTCAAATAATTAAAAATAGACAGTTCAGGATTTTTTTAGCCAACCCTTTTTAATATATTTTTAAATATACTAAATAAAATAAATTATAAAATATGCTTCATTCTATTATCAGCTCGGCGAAGGTCGACTTAGGTTCGGATCTTAGACTATTATAAGTCATCAATCGGTCAATTGGCTAATTTAAAAGATGACGTCCTATTTGAAAGATTGTTCTTTTAACAAGGGTTCTCGAGAGCATCTGTAAACCGTAGAATAATTAATTACATCTGACAGTAAAATTACGCCGAATGCTTCATTCCAGCGCTTGACCTCTCCCAATAAGTTATTTGTTTTATGTATTGGCCTTTATATCGATCTCCCATTTACCATTTAGACAATTAATAATCATCACGACCTTTATTAAAGGGTGAAAGGGTTCGTTTATATTTGTTTCATGTTGTAAATGATATAATATCTAATAAATTGATTTAATAATAATTAAACCGCCTACCTCTGCGTGATTTTCTATCAATATCGACTACTAGCCGTGCCCGCGATTTCATACATACATATAACATCACGCCCATAATCCCCGAAGGGGTAGGCAGAGTCAAAGAGGCAGCCTTCAACCACATTTAGCCAAAATTAAAGCCGGGCTGGGTTAGATGGAAAATTGTGAAAAAGCAGTGACAAGCGGCCAACCCGTCGCCCACACAATCACACACCCAAAACCCGATATACTATTAGTCACTTTTTACGACATGCTAGGCAAGAACCACAGTGGCATATTCTTTTTAAGTCCCAGGCCAACATGGGACAGTGGGCTGGGTCGGATGGAAAGCTGTGAAAAAGGAGTGGACAAGTGGCTAGCTCGTCGCCTACTTAGTCACATACTTAAAAGTCCGTAAACTATTAGTCGCCTTTTACGACATGCTAGGCAAGAACCTTTTTTTTGTCCCAGATCAACATGGGCCAAGTCCCAGACATTTCACCCACGTTTATAGTTAATGTTATATAGCCTATGGCCTTTCTCGATAAATGGGCTATCTAACATTGAAATATTTTTTCAAATCCGACCTGTAGTTCCCAAGATTAGCGCGTTCAAGCAAAAAAAAAAAATAATAAACAACTTTTTCAGCTTTATAATATTATTATGAAACAATGTAATTGTTTTGACCTTGTAAATGGTATGGTGGTAACTAGGTTATTTGATCATTGTTTTAATATCTATTGGAGTAGTGGTATTGAAACGGTCGAAGTTAAGAAAATCTTAAAACCACACATCTTAATACACAAAAACAAGCCTCAATGAAAAGAATTAACTAACAGATAACCAAAATCGCACTATTACGTATTTGATATTGGTCTTAATTTTTTTTCTAGATCCCGTAGCACAATGATAGTCACACATTCTCTAACATTATGCTTCAGCCTAAGTTTTTATTAAATTGAACCTAATTTAATCATTGTTTACTTACGGTCGTGTGAAACCACTCTAAGAAACCTTTAAAATCAAATTTTAACGTATCCCTTTTGACAGCATATTGCTTTCCACACAAAAATATATGTACATCTTCTGACAAAACCGTATGGGAATTCCAATATCGGTGTACGGCGTATTCGGCGGTGCAGTCCGCGGGGCAAAAAATAGCCGACGAACACTTCACCTCTACCATCGAATTGTGGAACTGGGTGAATCCGCCTGGGCAACATCGTTCACTTAAACACATAACGGGCCGTGTTGGCGGAACTTCGGCCCGGGAGACAGCGGGAAAACAATCGCGCCGCCCTGGGAACCAACTTGTGGGCTCGGGATAGTTCGCTGTAAATTGGCATAGAGTTCGTTACAAATTCTTTCCTAATTGGCCACTGGAATGCGGGAACGGCGCTCAGAAATTATTTGCTGGCTTTTTTAGCGTTTGTGTGCTGTCGGAATGCTTGAAATTGTTGGGACCATGTTTTAATGATAGGTATAGATATAGATATTACCCGAAAATTTCCCACTTGTTAAGCGATTATGATTGGAGTGGACCACTAAAGCATACGTGAAGAGATTAGGCTTTTGTGGGTAAAATAAGGTTAACTTCTGAGTTTCTTTAATAGCACTATCACTTTTTATCTAGACGTAATATTTTGCTAAAGTAACAAAAATGTGGTTGAAGGGGCATGCTGCCCTTTTGACTCTGCCTACCCCTTCGGGGATTATGGGCGTGATGTTATGTATGTATGTAACAAAAATGTAAGTAAACTTTTCATAATTTGATAGTTTACTATTATTGATGATTATTTAACAATTTTAGTATATTTTTGTAGTATTTACAACATATAGATACGATATAGTCACAATGTAGTAACATTATAACTACTTATGTCTTGTCTATATGTTTTAAATTGTATACTTAACATTAGGAATTTGTACTGTTGCATGTTATTCTACGATTTTCCTTAGTGATATATATCGTTTTAGGAGCTACAACGAATACTTACAGTTATAAGGGTACCTTGTTGACTAAGGAAAAATACTAATGGTGAAAATTCGCCATACTCGCATACATATTAGTCTAGATTGTATGCAGTGTTTTATTTGTATACATATTATTTACACCAATAAAGTTATAAAATATTATGTAACGACAAAGGGTATGTAACGAAGTCAAAGGAAATGTATCACAGATATACACGGCTGTAAACAGTCAGCTATACTAGTTAACCAAATTAGGTATACTTATAGGAGCGACTTGTAAAAGGAAAATTTCTTGAAAGTTTGATGAAGTTACTTCTTGTGTAAAATAGCTTGTAATTATAAATTTATATACAAGTAAAATTTTGTTTATATAATATCTTAACTACTGAACTCTATGCTGAGCGTGGCTCTAAAAGTACTTGACCGGTTTTTTTTTTTTAGGTTGAAAACATAAGTTTGATTAAATGCATTATTATTTAATATTGCTTTTAACTTATACTTATATAATGTGGCTTATTTTGACTTCAATATATGAAAAATTGGTTATATTACAAGATATATGAAAATAAATCCACGTTTAAAGAAATTTCTGTGAAACCATACTTTTAAGTCTCCAAATGAGCACACCAAAACGCTTTAGCCTAAGAAAGTGATGGTCGTAAATTAAAATATTTCAATAGAAAGCCTCAGTAATTAGATTTAATTACAGTCAAAGTTCTAATTACGCTTTAATAACTAACGAGGTACTCTCAACCCTTCACTGAACATGAATATGAGCAACATTTATTAATAATGTGAAATTAATTTTATTCTATGTTGTCACATTTAATTAAGTGGGCATTATGGGCAAAATGAAAACAATATTGTCATCTGTGAGTAATAAATAGTACGTAGCTAATAATATTGTGTGCATTTAATCTAAATTGATATTTATTAAATACTTTCTTATTGTAATAAATCTTAGTATAATTAAAACGAAGCAGGATGTCGAAAAGAGTTGAAACATTGATAAAATCTTTCATTTATTTCAATAAAGGATTGGTTTTTCAATTCGTAGGCATATTATCGATTATATTAAATTGTTGTGTATAAGTATAAATAACTGTATATACAAAAAGATGTTGTATGAAAATTTATAATGTTTTGAAATACAACATGTATTTTTCATGATATAGTAGATATATTGTTATTTGTCTAACCAGTAGTTCCCAAACTTATTTTTCTCGTGGACCACTTTCAAAATGTTACTAGTTTCGATGGACCCCCTGCTGCTACATTTCTACCACATTCTTAAAGTCGCCAAAAAATGAAAAAGTGTCGCTTCTGAGTTCTGTCCCTATATTCCGACAGGTAAAATAAAAACGAAAAATGGTACATTTTATAACACTTTATTTATTAAAAGAATAGAATTGCAAGAAAAAATTAAAAAGGTAAGTCACAATTTTAATTAATGGGAAGGATGTATTTGGTGGAGTGTCAGCAAACGATCAATGTTTGGCTTTATTTTTGTGAGCAATAACCGCAAATCCCCCCGCTCTGTGATGTTTAATTTGCTCCTTTTTTTTGTTAAGAGATTTGTAACGGCACTAAAACTCCTTTCTACAAGGTATGACGAGGGAAAAGCTATTAAAAATTTCCTTGCGATTTCCCACAGTCCAGGATATTTTTCGGGTATTTCTGCTTGCAGCCAAAATGTTTGGTAGCCTTTTCTAAATTTCACCTTCAGCTCCTCATTGGTGCTTAGCTCGAGCAGCTCCTCTTGTAATACAACATTGGCCACTTCCGTTTCATCAAATGGATTTATGATCCATGGTGGTATATCCATTGTCAGCATATCTTCAAACCTGGTTTTGAAGTCAACATGCAGGGCACTTAAATGTTGACTGTAGGTATGGATATCCTCATCAATACATTCTACCTGTGACAAGTTTGGAAATTGAGAGAATTCGCGCCGACTAATGTTTTGCTTCATTAATTTCAATTTCCCAAGAAAAGCCGAAATTATCCCCTTTGTTTTTATTAAATTCAGGCTGTCCCCTTGTAACTGCAAGTTAATATCATTAAATTTTTTAAACAAATCTGTCAAATACGCAATGTCTGTTTTGAATTTGATCAAGTTTTCTTTTAAATCTGGATCTCTGCTTTCTAGGAACTCTAATACGGAATCGAAAACAGAGTAAAATCTCGTTAAGCATGCGCCTTTCGACAACCAGCGTACTTCAGTATGTAAGAGCAGTCGTTGGAAGTCTTCATCATTTTCGTCGCACAATTGAGCAAATAAACGCGTATTCAATGCATTGCTTCTGATTTTGTTGACAGCTTTTATTACAAAATGAAGAGATTGGTTCAACCTGTCACTTAAATGTTTTGCCACAAGATGTTGGCGGTGGATTACGCAATGAATAGCTGTAAGCCCTGGTATAATTCTTTTGAGATGAGTTATAAACCCACGATATCGCCCGACCATTGCAGGAGCTCCGTCTGTTGCCACTGAAATAATGTTTGTAAATGGAATCGATTTTTCCGTAAAAAAATTGCTCAGTACATTAAATATTGATTCGCCTTTAGTGTCAGTCTCCAAAGTTCTGGCAAATAGCAATTCTTCGTGAATTTCTTCCTCCATAATATATCGGACATATGTCAATAATAATGCTTCATTACCGGGTAAAGTTAACTCGTCCAGTTGTATAGAAAAATGAGTTTTTTGCAGATGATTGCACAAAAAACATTCGATATCAGAGCTCATTTCATCGTCTTTGTACAGTATTGTTACTTAATGGAATTCTTTTTAGTACGTCAAATGGAGATTTGTGCAAAACAGTTTTTAAGACTTCTTCAACAGCGGGTAAAATTAATTGTTCTCCAATAGTGTGCGGTTTTCCACATTTTGATATAAGTAATGAGATATTGTAAGATGCCCGCAAGCCATCATCGTTACTTTGAGATGTTGAAGCGAACATACTGTGCATGGTGGGTCTCTTTTCATATTTTTCCTTCAATGTTTGAAAATATTTTAAATCTTTACCTATTTTATCAGTATGACACCTTTTTAGATGATCTTCGAGCTTTGATGGTTTCATAGAGTCATTGCTCAAAACTTTGTTGCATAATAGACACATGGGCAATTGTTTGCCTGCCTCTGATGGAACAAAACCATATTTCAAATAATCGACACTATATTGTCGACATTTTTTCTTTGCTGTAGCCATGTTTCGTGTCAGTTAACTTACCTGAAAAAAAAAATGTTTTTGTAACCAAGTTTTTTTCTGAATATAGGTATCACACCGCAGCCTTTGTCAGCACGCGGGAATAGAATTACGGCTTGTGAAGGGACCAACTAATAAACCGCTAAGACAAATACAGACGTATCAATTTTAAAGTAGGTACTTTAAAATTGATACGTCTGTATTTGTTAAAAATTAGTGGTAAATTAGGTAATTTACCACTAATTTTTAAAACTACAAATAAAAAACTCAGTATCGAATGCTGATCAAATTTGTGTAGGAAAAAATAAAAGTCGAAATCCCAAAATTGTCCATAAAAACCATAACTAACATCAAATCAATGAGTTCACGCTTAATTGCTCTGCAATATTGCTTATTCGGCCTTTTTAGAGAGGCAGTGCTTCTCTCGTGAAAAAACAATTGAATAAAACGTGCTGTGTTTGTCTTCAAATCGAAAGAGGACAATTAAAATATCCGTAAGTTACTAAGTCACCTATCTATACAAGCAGTTGTGATCAACTGACTAGTACACGTAAACAAAATACTTAATTACTATAACAAAAAAAAAGGTAAGTACTTACTTTTCTTCGGCACTAGCAATCACTGATATAAATTTTCTCACACCTTTTTTTCGAAATTCCGGAAACAAATGAATGAGTTTGCCTTTGGCATCAAGTATTTATAGTGGTGATCAAATTCATGTCTGAACAAGTTTAAGCATTGTCGGGCGGACAGCGCTTTGCAAGTCTGTACACGAAATTGTACGTAATATCATACGCAAGTTTAGACAAGTAACAGTCGCTTGCCTTATTAAAATATTATCTGCTTAGTTAGGTACTTAAAATAATGTAGGTAGGCCCTTATAAAAACTATGCTTGCTCTTTACTATTGACGGCCACTTTGGTTCAGTGGTAGTGGACGCTGCCTCTGAACCAAGAGGTCGCGGGTTCGAATCCCGCGGGGTACAAACATTTGTGTGCATGAACATGTTTGTTTGTATCTGTCCAGGTGTTTTCTATATACAGGGTGTATCGTAAATCGTTTAAAACCTCTTGGCCACGTGGTCTATAGGTCACCCTGAACAATGTTTGTTCTACGACTTATCCAATACAGACATTAAATATTTCGACTTCCCATACAAACCTCGATCAGCTGTTTGGTCATTTTGTATGGGAAGTCGAAAAATTTAATGTCTAGATTGGATAAGTCGTAGAACAAACATTGTTCAGGGTGACCTATAGACCACGTGGCCGAGAGGTTTTAAACGATTTACGATACACCCTGTATAATAAGTATGTATTTACAAAAAAAAAAGTATTTAAGTATGTTTATCGGTTGTCTAGTACCCATAGTACACAAGCTCTGCTTAGTTTGGGACTAGTGGCTATGTGTGAATAATGTCCAAGAAAAGCAGATAAATTTTCGTGGACCCCCATTAGCATCTTATGGACCCCCATTTTTGTTCACGCCTACGTAGACCCCCAGCAAGTCTCCCGTGGACCCCTGGGGGTCCACCTGGACCACTTTGGGAATCACTGGTCTAAACCAATACTTCTACGTTTCTTAATAATGATAATACCAAATAGATTCGAATAAGAGATACACACTTTTATATACTGTTATCATATATTTGTGTACCTTATGTATAAAAATTACAAATATTTACACTATTCAAGCTTTTAAGATTAAAACGATGTTTTAATATCTATGGCTCAATCACCCCAGATAGTACCTATTTACTCTGAAAAATGATAAGCACCCGAGAGACACACGAAAAGTTTGTTGCGGAAGGCCGAAGTCGAGGGTTGCCGTGTAACGGAGGCTGGTTATAAAATATACTCGGGTCCCGTTCATTGACAACACGTGTGAGGTGAGGAGTCAAAGATCAGAATATCGTATGCTAGGCAAATATTTGCAGTGATGAGCGAATAGAATGTGCTGTCTCTCTCCGAAGTTAGTATTACTTTTCCAAAGTGTGTAATGGCCAGAAAATTGTTTACGCATAACAAACAGGAATGATATATCTACTTTGTTATACTATCAAGACGCCGGTGAAGTAGGTATGGAAAGAGATTCTTAATATTACATGTAGTTAGATAAATAGTGCGACTAAAATACTGACTACTAATCCAAAGTTCATTAAGCAAGCTTTAGACGTGCGCGGCTCAGTCCCATTCAACTGAGGGTTTCTTTTCACATTCTATCTCATTTTCATGACCATTTCTCTAAAAGCAGTGCTGTCCTTCTTTGACAAATACGAGTAGGTACCTTAATTTAATATCATCGGTTCTCGAAAATTAACAAGTCGTAGCTACATACGGTTTTGTATTGTATTGACGTTCGTAGAATAGTAATATTAAAAGCACATTTTGGAAGTAATAACGTTTTTATATATACCAGTGAACGCCCACTGGTCGAAATTCGACCATTATTAGTTAGATTTTTTTTAAATTATTTATTGAAATATTCGCTTTCTGCACTTCTTTTCCATATAAACTTTTACTATGTCAAATCTCATACTCCTCCGTCCGCCTAATTTCCTGTTTTGATACAATTGATTGAGATTGAGATTTTAAGAACAACAATAATAATTATAATTCAGTGAATTACGGGTATTTTTGTCTTTTTGTCAGAAAAGGAGAGTAACCAGAGAGAAAAAATGTTTTCTTATCGTGATTTGACTGGCGCATTGGTCAAGTGGTCAGAGACCCTGGCCACGAATCCGAGGGGCGCGGGTTCTAATTCCGTTAGGGGCAAATGTTTCGTGTGATGAACATGGACATATTTAAGTCTGTCTGTTCGTTCACCTAGTATCCATAGCACAAGCACAAGCTTAATTTGGGACTAGGGAATTGGTGTGTCAGTCTGGAGAATTTATATATTATTATTTATTTATTATTTCTTCAAATATGGCTAGCACTCATCGCAACAAGAGCTAGTCATAGCCAATTTCTTGAAGCCCAAACAAAAACTGTATACAGAAAAGAACGTGTTACGTTCAGTGATAATGCTGACATCGCGTGACCGAGAACGAATGGCAGCGAAACTGATGCCTAATGGAACAGGAATCATCACATTTACCGGGGAACGCTTTTTACCTATCATCCTAAGAGAAATCGGCGAAATGTTAATATAAGTAATTTGGCGTAATGTGTTTCTGATTAGCCATTTTTACTTTGAGCAAACATTATATTCGGACTATAGGCTACTTAGTTGATGTTAAGCTTATTTTGAAACCATTTGAATTATATGTAGCTACAATTTGACAAATAAAAGCATTATTTGTATCTTTTACAGTACATTATTTAAGACTCATGAAGCGCGGTTGTCGGTGAGCATTAGAAATCGTCCAGATTTCGTATTAAGTACCTATATTTGTAGTAAAATAATGCTTAACATCATGTATATTTAGAATTGGTTAGTATATTTTTAAATAGGTTACATATATAAGCGTTAGAATACATTGACACCTCCCTATTTAGTATTTCGCGAAGTAGGTATTGATTTTTTCCTTACAGCCGTTCACGAAACGAGCGTAACATTGTAAAAACACAATAATAAAAAGTCATTATAACCAGCATAGTACTTAACCGTTTATCTAAAAGAAACAAAAGTTTTAAACAGATTCATACATTTAGTACACTCTTATGCATTTCAAAGACTAAATGACTTGCGAAAGCTAAACGTTCTTTGATACAAGAGAATGACACGATATTAATATAAACACCTCAACCCGTATTGCAAGCGCCGACGCGAATTCCCAGGAGAGACGCAAGTTTGTGTGCAACTAGATACCAACAGTGTCCTATTACTCTGAACTTTCCCTGTATTGTTCTATTTTAATCAAGATCGAATGCTGGCGATTGTATCTTATTTCTTTTGTGATTTGTGATTTTTCTTTTCTGCATAGACCACATGTTTGTCCCCGAAAATGCTAGAGCTGAATCGATCGTGTGTCCTACTGATTTAACAGACCACTCTGTGATTATGGTTGGAATTCAAACAAACTCTAAGAGACTGAAAAAAAGAACTAGGCTAAAACTTGACTATGTGGGTCTTCAATCAGATATAAGTGAAATAAACTGGCACGACATTATTAAAAACGAATCTGTCGAATGCGATGCAATGAACTTCTCCAAGATTCTCACAGAGGCCATTGGTAAAAATTCTGAACTTATCCGTATCCCTCACTCAAAATTTACTATCAAGCCATGGATGACTCCTGGTCTTATACGCTGCTCAAAACACAAAGACAAACTACATTCCGAACTTAGAAAGTCCCCAGCAGACGAAACAAAAAAAATGATTTTCACTAGATACCGAAATTTTTACATTGCACTCCTCCGAAAATTAAAGACGGAATACGAAAAAAATGAACTATACAAAAATAAAAATAACCCTCGAAGATTGTGGAAATCCATAAACCAAATATCTCACCGAAGTCCGGCCACTGTTAAGAACGAATCTCAGGAGCTCCTGGATTCAAAGGATTGTAGTGTAAATGAAGCGATTAACTCTTGCAACTCTTATTTTACATCTATAGGCGGAAAATTGGCCAACTCAATACTTACACATTTAAATAAAACACAAGACTCCCTTGCATCAGAACTAAAAGCTAAGGATATTCCGGTACACTCATTCTTCTTACCGCCCACGGACGAACAAGAGATTCTGGGACTTATGAACGAGCTAGATTCTAACAGCTCTCCAGGCAGAGATGGCATTACAAACAGAATAATTAAAGCGGTCGCTAAGTATATTGCGAGGCCTCTTACGGAGATTTTTAATAATAGTCTATCATCTGGTGTTTTTCCTAGGTCTTGGAAGGTGGCAGTGGTTATACCTATACACAAAGGTGGGGCAAAGGATAACCTCTCCAATTATCGCCCTATCTCACTACTGAATAATATTTCAAAGCTACTGGAGCGCGTTGTAAATAAAAGACTGATGAGCTTTTTGGAATCTAACAGATTAATATCAGATAGGCAATATGGTTTTAGGAAGGCAAAATCGACCGAAGATGCAGTCACCCTACTAACAGATATTGTCTCTTCCCATCTTGATAACGGTCGTAGCTGCGTCGGGGTCTTCCTGGACCTGGCTAAAGCCTTCGACACAGTCTCAACTCCGATTCTTTTGAGGAAGCTGGAAAACATGGGTATTCGAGGAAATGCTCTAAAATGGTTTGCTAGCTACTTGTCTGACAGGAGTCAGTGTACCAAGATCTCGTGCCATCTCAGTGACCTGAGCCCTGTTTCCTACGGCGTGCCACAGGGTAGCATTCTTGGACCCTCGCTGTTTATCATGTATATAAATGACATCACAACACTACCCATTCAGAACGCGGACATCCTGTGCTACGCCGATGACACGGCTCTCGTATTTCATGAAACAACTTGGGGACTGGCTAGTCAGAGGGTTGAAGATGGCATGAAACTCATCTCTCATTGGTTGGATAGAAATGTTTTGACGCTCAACTCTGACAAAACGAAATTCATATGTTTCTACAAGACGGCAGCTTCGGCTCCTTCAGATTTGTCGGAAATTAAAATTCATCGCTGCTCCTCCCATAACACTTCTTTATGCAATTGTGATCACATATATAGGACAGACACCTTGAAGTACCTGGGTGTAACTCTAGACGAGAAGCTTAATTTTAGAGAACATATAGCAACCACGTCTGGTAGAGTGAGAAAGGTCATTCACATCATGAGAAACATCCGTGAAGTCGCTGATAGTGAAACTTTAAAATCTGTATATTTCGCGTTATGCCAATCCATCATAAATTACTGCATATTATCCTGGGGCGGTGCCTCACAAAGCAATATCATTATGTTGGAAAGAGCCCAAAGAGGAGTCCTTAAGGCAGCTTTATTCAAGCCCACTCATCATCCTACCCCGGCCCTGTATGATGCAGCTGGAGTCCTTAGCGTCAGAAAATTATTTATTAGTAGAGCATTTATCAGCACGCATAAAATCGTCGTGAATTCTCTGGAATATGGGAATTTACTAAATAAAAGAATTTTTAAAATATCTATATTTCCATCAAAAACCTCATTTGGACATCGTTTTAAACCACACCTTTTTCCTCACATATACAATAAATTGGTTAACAAGTTTCAACTACAACACAAAACTGTCCGTGAAATAAGCGTTTATCTGCCTAAGTTGCTCCTAGGTCTTTCTTACGACGAAGCGGAAAACATCTTAAAAGTCTCAAAATAACCTCGATCTTTCTTTAGATTTCACACAAGCACATTCACACTTCACACAATCACTTCAACACTTCACACAGCCACATCTACACTTCCTTCTAATGTATGCAGACACGTCTTCTGCCTGTTAATCTGTTTAATAATTTAGCCAGTGTATAATTTTACTGTGTAATCGTATTCTGCCCCCACAGGACAGGCTTCGCCTAGTGTGGGGATCAGCTAATGTAATAATATGCCTTTGTAACTTTTGGAAAATAAATTTTATTATATTATTATTTATTATTTTATGGCGGTGTTTTCATTTTATTATGGGTGAATGTTCAATTCAGTAAATTGAAAAAATTGCTATATTTATTTGAATTCGAATTTCGCCTTACTATAAATACTTATCTTCTTTGTCTTATGGTATTTCACCGAGTATGTTACCTTTTTGTTACCTCATCATACTTAATTTGATTCGTGATCGACCACGAACTCGGAGAACCAATGTGATTTTTAACTACTTATGAATTTAAATGGCCTAAGCACATTTTACAGGTAGAATAAATAAATCTGTACTTATAATAAATCTGTAGAGAGGTCAATTCTGTACATGAAATATATTTTCAAAATAACTATCAGGGGGTGATTAGTGATCGATACTGATGCCAAAAATGCAATCAGTAAAATTTTTGTCTGTCTGTCTGTCTGTATGTTCCTTATAGAAACAAAAACTACTCGACGGATTTTAACGAAACTTGGTACAATTATTCTTCATACTCCTGGGCAGGTTATAGTATACTTTTCATCACGCTACAATCAATAGGAGCAGAGTAGTAAAGGGAAATGTTGGGAAAACGGGAGAAGTTACTCCATTTTTTAAGCTTCCGTCGCGTGTGCAGCCTTAATGGTTAAAGTTACATAGAAATCATGTATGACGGAAATAGTCTTTATAATATTAACCATAAACGCGGGTGACACCGCTGGCACAGCTAGTAAATAAATAAATATCCAACGACATCACATACATTGATGTGACTCTGAAATAAGAAGCTTAAGCACTTGTGTTACGGATATCAGAATCAACAGTGGTATTTTACAAATATATACTTAAATATTAAATATTAACACCCAGACACAGAACAAACACAAGTATTCATCATACGAATGTTTGTTCTGTGTGGGGATCGAACCCACAACTCTTAGCGCATAGGGCAGGGCCACTACCGTATGCAACCATCAAGCCAGTCAGAATAGTTACACTTTTAAAGTTATATTTTAGCTATTGTCTCTTTGAATATGAAAATTTTGGTTGTAGGTTAAATGACTATGATAAGCTGGAGGCTGGAGTGGATGGATGAACGTGTTGTTACTCTGTCACGCAAAAACTACTGAATGGATTTAAATGAAACTTTACACTGATTTAGATCATAAATAACACATAGGATATGTGTTATCGATGGCAGAAGCTAGTGTATAAAATTTTAATAAAAGTAACATAGTAGTATCATCTTTTATAAATAAAACATACATAAAGTTTATCTATGTAGATGGAACCCCATTTATTCAAAAACAAACGTTTCTACTGTTGACAACACAAATAAATTGTTGTTACCCAAAATTAAAGTGTAACGTGTCTCCTCAATGCCATTTGTATAAGTGAAGGTAAGCGAAAAGCGATGCTCTGGAAGTTTCTAATATGGGCTTTCTTTAATGAATATTCATTGCTTCATTTGCTTAAAGAACAACCATACATCATGACAACAGGCGTCTCCGCAAAATTTGGCCTTTCCGAAGTTCAACGAGTAATAAATATGAAATGAATATAGATTCAATAACATTGTGTGTTTGTTGCAGAATTTACATAATGCTAACAGGCATTACCAGAGATAATAATATGTCTAAAACATGCATATGCAGGTATACACATTGTTTACTGATTTTAAAGTATGGATAATATGGATAGAATATTTTTGTCTGGGCATTACTGGAAAAACGTTTATTGTGTTTTGGTGGTCTATATTTTTAGAACTAGGTGTATTTGTAAATTCAACAGCAATTTATTTTACGTTTTTTACTTAATACACATGTACTTGTATTATTTTTTGTCTTATGTTTAGTAGTTCCTAGAGGTCCACTTATACCAGTATACTTTAGTGTAACTGAAGTCGCCATTAAATTGGTTACCTTAATACTTCATAATATGTTCTGATGTTAGATTATAGTTTGTAACTGATTATTATCCTTACTACCTTGATTATTTTATACTCACATTTATATATTTTATACATACATAATATAATGTTGCTGTTTTACATAATCGCTTAAAGTAGCCTGTATAAAATAGTACGTAATTTCATATTAGATCTCTTACAGCAATTACCAACCATAATTAATAAACTAGCTCTTTTCTCGGCACAAACAAATTTGTTTAGACCAGGGAGAAATTAAGGTGCGTAATGCTAAACACAAATTTGATTTGCATATTTCAAACTCTAAAGTCTATGCACTTTTCACGAAAATCACCAGTTTTCAGTTACAGGGGGTTAAATCGATTATTATTATAAGACAAAGTCTAAATTAATTTATCCAATTTACGCTTTTACAACCGTTATGAAAGTCAAATGAAGCTGTTATCGTTCCAAGATGAAATGTTAAAACTGAGTAAGAAATTTTCGAAGGTGAAGCTAAAATTTGGTAGAAAATAATTTTTTCATACTAAATCCAACCATTTTGAAAGGATAAATATAGTAACCAAGATCATTTTAATGTAAGGTTTCACGTACCTAATGAAATAATATTCAATAATAGTAGTTTAAGAGATCTTTAGGGCAATTTATTCTGGCATAGATAAATCTGATTTGAATCTATTAAATTAAGACACATGGACGAAATTACGGGGTGTTCGCATATATTTATTAGAAGTTGTAAATAATGTCCGTAGAATGATATATTCAGAGATGAGAACGGACTATTTCTGTGGTACCTACAAAGAAATAATATTGCTACTTTCATAGTGTGCAGTTATTCTAATTTATTCATATTAAAATGTTTCATGCAAGATTGAAAATATGGAAAACACAAATACGAGGGAAATATTGTTACACGAAAGCTTACCTAGCCATTTCCAAGTTAGCGATCGAACGTTACGGCTCATTATAGGGCTTGTTATGTGGTCCGCATTATGCATAACTAAGCCTTATTCTAAGTATTACTATAATTTTTACGAACTGAAAAATGTGTTATTTGGACCCAATGACGAACTTAGTGGCAGATAATTGCTTTGTGATTGTCTGGATATGGAAAACATTAACGAAGTCTTAAAAAAATGCATTTTCCTTGATGTACATAAGTACACATAGTAGGTACATAATAGAACGCCCACATCATAATACTATGGTACATGCTTAGGCCCCAGGGTCTACATTGTTATGATAAGATTTGATAGTAAATATTTGACGGTAAGCGTTAACTTGGACTAAAATAGCTTATTTACTGTTTCCAAGAAAGTGCTTTGAGGACATTATTGTTGATTTAGCAACGGAAGAAGTAGTAAAATCAATATACCAAACGGCGAACAAGAAAAATAATGTGTGTTTTTCTACATGGATGGCGGGATGGAGTATAAAAAAAGGAAAAATAATGTATATTTTAAGGGGATCGTTTCATTCTGTAGATTTGTGAAGACTAATTTTAACTAAAAGTTTACGTGTTTAAAAACAAAAAGTATCATTTATAATGTAACTAGCTGTGCTTGCGGTTTCACCCGCGTTTATAGGTTATTGTTTATATACAGCCCATAACCTTCCTCGATAAATGGGCTATCTAACACTGAAATATTTTTTCTAATCGGACCAATAATTGCTGATATTAGTGCGTTCAAGCAAACAAACAAACTCTTCACCTTTATAATATAAGTATAGTATCGAAGTATAGAAGTATATAGTATTTATTAGTTTAGTGAGATATTAAGTACCTTCTTACTTTCCAAGTAATCTAGTGATTGAAATAATTTAAGTCAAGTTTACTCGAATATATTTTCGGTAGTTTATAATGTATTCATTTACATCAAAGCGTCAAATTGTAAACTGGTTTACCTACATGAGTGCGACAGAACGTGTCCTGCACTCATACTGGTTGAATCAGACAGAAAGTGTCGGCAAGTGCAGGTTGGTTTTTAAGGTAGTTGACATCACCAGTCATTGTTGTTTTTTTTTTCAGTTACCAAAACGCAGTACTTCCATAGATTTTTAACCGATTTCAAAAAAAAGGAGGAGGTTCTCAATTCGTCTGAATTTTTTTTTTGATGTATGTTACTCGATATCTCCTAGAATTATCCGATTTTCTAAATTATTTTTTTATTCGAAAGGGTTTACTTTCGAGATGGTCCCATTGCCACCAAGTCAGGATCTGATGAAGGGATCCCAGGAAAATCGAGGGAAACCCTCAAATTTTATAGGCACGTACAATGAGTTTTAGACATTTTCTAAGATTTTTCAAGTATTTACGCATGGTACTTATCATTTTATGTTGGTGAGCTGATGATGGAAGGTACAACTCCTTAACGATTAGGTATTAGTTTATGATTCTTTAAATATTGATATCTTCGAGAATTGTAAGACGATTTTTAGACTTTTTTTTTATTCAAAAGGGTATATCCTTGAGTTGGTCCTATTGGCACCACATCTGGATCTGATGAAGGAATCTTAGGCAAATCGAGGGAATCCCTCAGGTATTATAGGCGCATACAATCTATTTTAGTTATTTTCTAAAACAGTTCAAGTATTTACGTCTGGTATTCATAATCTCATGTTGCTGAGCTGATGATGGAAGGTGTAACTCCTTAACGATTAAGAGTTCGTGGATAATTCTTTCAATATTATAGGGTCATATTGAGTGTTATTCTCGAGATAGTCTCAATTTCACCAAGTCTTGGTCTAGTGATGGGATTCCATGAAAACGAGGGCCGCTCTTAAATTTTAACAACATGTTAAGTGTTTTATATATTTTTTTTCTAAAACGATTCCAGTATTTGCTTCTCGTACTCATCATGTTATGATCCTTAGCTGATGATGAAAGGTAACTTAACTCTGATAACTGATAACTCTTTGAAGATTAGTAGTTTTAAGTAATTCTTTAAACATTAAAGGCTCGTTATACCTTTTCGTCTTTAGTCTCATAAGACCGGCACTGTCTCATTATAGCAGCTCGTGTTGATTTGGTCTACCTACCTATTAATAAATTTCACTAAAAAGTTACAAATAAGTTAAATTTTAACAAAAATAAAAACCGACTTCAAAAAACACCGCAAAAAATGTTTATAAAAAAACACAAGTAAGAACTGCCTTTATAGCTATTTAAATGTCTAAACACTAAAAAGTATAAAATAAATTCTTTCGACTGCTTCGATGAAAGTATTAATCTTTAACACGTATTTAAATATTTACAATAATCAGTTAGTTTTGGAGTCGGTGCCAGCCAAACTAAAAAAAAGTAGACACTTAATAACAAATTACCTTACTAATAACAATATGAAACAAATTAGTTAAAATATGATTATATTAACTTACTATTGATCAGTGGCGTAGCGTGCCTTGGCGGGGCCCCGTATAATTTTTTTTTGGGGGCCCTTATGAAGGGTAAAAATTTTTCACAAAAGAAAAAAAAATATTTGCATAAAATTAATCGAAATATTTATCTATACTTATAATAAATCTGTAGAGAGGTCAATTCTGTACATGAAATATATTTTCAAAATAACTATCAGGGGGTGATTAGTGATCGATACTGATGCCAAAAATGCAATCAGTAAAATTTTTGTCTGTCTGTATGTTCCTTATAGAAACAAAAACTACTCGACGGATTTTAACGAAACTTGGCAGGTTATAGTATACTTTTCATCACGCTGCAATCAATAGGAGCAGAGTAGTGAAGGGAAATATTGAGAAAACGGGAGAAGTTACTCCATTTTTTAAGCTTCCGTCGCGTGTGCAGCCTTAATGGTTAAAGTTACATAGAAATCATGTATGACGGAAATAGTCTTTATAATATTAACCATAAACGCGGGTGACACCGCTGGCACAGCTAGTTCATCATAATTATCTATCTGTCACTTTTTCAATATGTTTAACAAACAATTCAAATTCAAATTAAATATACACTCTCCTTGCTCTTTTTTTCAAAAAACTGGATTATTAATTATGATTTTTTTCTTAATTTTTGCTTACGCACTTCGGGGGCCCCTATGGCCCGGGGGCCCCATATAATTGATACGGCAGATACGACGGTAGCTACGACCCTGCTATTGATTTTGTTTATTCAAAACCTATTTTACCACCCTTCACCAAGAAACAAATAATTGCAAATTCCGAAATGATGATATAATTACGCGGGCTGGCACCGACTCCAAAACTAACTGATTATTGTAAATATTTAAATACGTGTTAAAGATTAATACTTGCATCGAAGCAGTCGAAAGAATTTATTTTATACTTTTTAGTGTGCTATTTAAGAGGAAAATTAAATAGGATTTTTTGCGCACGGTATTGACTTCCCTATGCTGATTATAAACTACCTACTAGCATTTGCCAACAGCTTTGCCCACGTGAAATTTGGTTTGTTGTTATGTTACAGATCCGATGCGCTCATTGCGGATAGTTTTCTCCGAGATGAAAGGTAGCTAAATTTAGGTTTTAAACCTTAGTGTGTCAAATTTTATCGCAAATAGTTTAGGCATGAAGAATATATTAGAGAGTTGAGTATTGAAATATACGACTTTATTATCTTTTTACTTCACAATGAATTGACAGTTTTCAGTCTCGTAAAATAGATTATAAACTAACGGTGTTCATATTATAATCAACTATCGAAAACTTTTCTTAAATTTGAAAATTATATATAAAATAAAAATTAATATATAGTATTTTAAAATGGTAGTTAGTAAGACAAAACAAAACAAAACATTAATCTTAAATAAAATTTAAACGAAAACTCACCCCCCCATATTGTATTACACCATTCGAAAGCAAGTGTGCGCTGAAGCGTTGACCCTTGATTCGGTCTCGATAAGACCCGAAAATACTTTGTCGACCACTATACCGACGAAATTGGGTCGTATAAATAAATAATTTTACGATGTTACCCTCACAACTAACAGTTAACGACCTGCCCTTAAAATTGTATAAAACTCGTAAAAACCACAAGTACATAGCACTCCGTTTTATTGGCATAATAATGTGATGATGACAGTGGTGATCGTTATTATGTAATTCTTTCTTGGATTGTTCATTATAAAACATTTTTATCTTTATTCTTAAATAAATCAACTGTGAGTTTTACGTAATTTTAATATTTCTAAATAAACAGTCGATCAAGCATCATGCCTAGAATAAGTTAGCGGAAACAAACCATTCAATTCAAAATTTCACTAGTAATGATTTCCGAAAAACTCTGCATTATTATACAAAACTAAACCATAGTTAAAGTATCATATAACGTTATTATTTGGGGAACCGGCAAATTGCCCTATCATATACTTTGGTTGTCGGCAGCGGAGCGTTCCGAAACTTTGCCCAGCCTGATGGTCCAACTTGCACAAAGAGTTCCTCGTTTGGTGCTGAACACATTTCGTCAAAGGACGTTTCAATTATACGCCACCTTGCCAACTTATTCGGGGGTATCGGTATACCGCAAAGGTATATAATATAAATTTTACTAAATGAGCACTGGCTGATTGTTTTACTTGTAATAGAGATGTTAAACTTGTCTTGACTACGCTTATTTATTGTGTGGGTCTAAAGGTCCTAATGAGAAATCAAATTTATTATATTCAATGATTTTTTTCCAATCGTCCCGACTGTTTTGATTCAAAAGCTTGTTGTGGCCAGCTTTATATCAAAGATTTCAGCTACTGCCGAGGCAACCAATTTAAGGGCTTATATGTATAAGGGTTCAATGGCGTGTTTTACGTATTTGACCAAAGAGCGAATCGGTTCCGGTATCGATTACAAGTCAGGTTAGAGTTACTATGCCACTAATCTATACTTATAATAAATCTGTAGAGAGGTAAATTCTGTACATTAAATATATTTTCAAAATAACTATCAGGGGGTGATTAGTGATCGATACTGATGCCAAAAATGCAATCAGTAAAAATTTTGTCTGTCTGTCTGTCTGTCTGTATGTTCCTTATAGAAACAAAAACTACTCGACGGGTTTTAACGAAACTTGGTATAATTATTCTTCATACTCCTGGGCAGGTTAAAGTATACTTTTCATCACGCCACAATCAATAGGAGCAGAGTAGTGAAGGGAAATATTGGGAAAACGGGAGAAGTTACTCAATTTTTTAAGCTTCCGTCGCGTGTGCGAAAATAGTCTTTATAATATTAACCATAAACGCGGGTGACACCGCTGGCACAGCTAGTTTGTAAATAAAATTCTAGCGCTACCAACTTTCTTAAGTCATGGCTTTAGTCCCTTTGAGAAAATTGGGCATACCTACATGTGTAAAAATAAAGTTTTTTTCATAGAAAAAATTATAGAGCGGTGGTAGCTCAATGGTATGACATGCGCCTCATAACCGAGGAGTGCGGATTCAAACCCGAGCATGTACCTCTGGATTTTTCAAATCTATATAATAAGTATATTTATTCCACTAGCTCGGCGGTGAGAGCAAACATCGTGATGAAAAATTCAAACCTGCAAATTCAAACAACTTTGGATTTGTAACCATGATCTAAAAACTGTTTGGTTCACCTATTTTAGGGTTACGAAGGCCAGACCGGCAGTCGCTTCAATGTAATTACCAGACTCGGTAAATCTTGGATCATGGTCTATGCGAACCCCATCTAAGCACGGAACATAACGCTAGGAAAATGATGATATAGAAAATTTTATAGAAATACCTTTATCACATTAAGCATAGCCAATTCTTCTGGACAGTTTTGAATGTCTAAAAAAGTCTAATGAGCATGGAGATTTAAATTATATAAATTTGAAGGCCAGACCGGCAGTCGCTTCAATGTAATTACCAGACTCGGTAAATCTTGGATCAGAATGATGTCAGCCTTAAAATTTATAGACGTTGAGTTATAAATCACTTCTAGGCCTCAAAATTATTCATAATTGTAAACGAGTAACTTGTAAAAATAAGAGATGTTATACATTATGTACAGAATACAAGAGTAAACAATGGAAACACTAAAATCAACAATTCGTGCCGGTTCGGATGTAGAAGGAAAACGTCATCGAATCGTGTAATAGACGAATCCAAATTTATGCTAAACCCACCAAACGAATACGCCGTATAAGTACAAAATGCAAAATGTATGTACTTACTACGTAACGTATTCAGCGGTGGCTAAAATATCTTCACATATTTCCACAAACGTCCCTCAAATTTGGTGTACACGCTTTGCATACAATTTATTTATTTTCCTTGTATATCGGTGACTGTGATAGGTTTGTAAATAAAAAAATGGGTTTATTTCTACAAACAAGCACTTCATAGGCACTAATTAATAACTAGTACCAAAATATAGAAACCAAAATCTAAGAAATATGAAATAAAACAGGTTTTTATTCTTGTGTAGGAACATGAAAGTAAATTCAATACATAATTATAGGTTAGGTGTTTTCTCGCCTTCTGTTATTTATACCTATGTGACTAAAATTTGGACTAACAACAACTTCATAGTATCGTATCAGTAATAGAATAATAATTCCAGTATAATTCACGTTTAATTACGTCTCTAACTACAAAATAATAAGGAATGCTCGCGTGCGCAGTAGTCATTCACGCTTGCCCAAGTACCTAATTATTTTTAGCCCCCAGATTTCATGACTTTCATGCTTGTGGCGAACTTCGAGCCTTAATTTTGGGTCTACTCGTTACATCATGTGTGTTTGTGTTTTCATTACCCTAATAGTTAGGTATAAAAACCGGCGGAGTGCGTGTCTGACTGGCATTAAATTTGTTATTGTGCCTTAGTTATTTGGTCTTTAAAATCCACCCATTACTTAACAGCTGCCCAAAACACCCACAACACTATGTATGTTATGAAGAGTAAATCTGTTCAAAATGTTAATGTAAAAGATAAAAAAAATATCATCAAAGTTTTGTCGCAAATTCGATTCGCACAATAATAATTTGTTACATTATTATTCCGCGATCTAAAATTCATGTAATGGTCGGTATTTGGAAATGTCAATTGAAAGGGCGACTCCGCTCGGAGAGTTTTGTTATTGTTTCGTTTATTTGGGAGATACCAAACTTTTGTCTTGTTAAATGTTAAAGCTATAAATCAAAATTCAGACTAGGACAAAGTAATCTTCGTTGAAGCTGTATTAATTGCACAATTTATCAGAATGGTTTTCTTTGATGTAATATTCCCAGAGACAAAATTAAATTTGTTTTGGACAACATTTATTTTATTGGTTACTTGCGGTAGCGTTAAAACGATTTGATTACTTCTTATTAATGCTAATAGAAGGATGGTATTTGAAGTCCTATTTATCATTATTTATGTTTGAAAATAGTGTTAGATATTATGTAGACAAGGCACTGTTAAGGAACTTCTGACAAATTCTAGTTATTCTCGTTTTAAGATATATGTGTGTACATATATTGTGAAAGTGGTTTGCGTGTACGAACCGAACCATGCATATAAGTACTATGCATCGCTGAGAGCAGAATGCCTGATGAGCTTTTGTGTTTGTTACAACAATGGAGGTGGCGTCTATAGGTTTCAGTGATCATTCACCATGCCTACGTACTACCACTAAACTTAAAAGTTAATGTTTCATCAGAATGTAATAAATATCAAGTAGACATATTATATTTCTTCATAATTCCATAAAATAAACGAATATTTTATGAGTAATGTATGACTTTGAGAAAGACCAGACATATAATTCTTTCTAAATCAAACAACTGTAAGCACTTCATTGAATTCAGACGGCTCTTGACCGAACCTCTTCATAACTAAGTATGTCTGTTAATACGATATAGGTACATTCCAAAGGCTGAATTGAAGCAGTTATCGTCCCGGGACTCATAAAAAGAGATTGCTTCCACTCCGGCGACGTTTTATTGACTTATTAACATCGATATCAGATCGTAACACTTGATTCTTTGATCTTCGTCAAACATTTACCCAATGTGTTACACTTTAACTGAACGAATTTCTTTGCAAGTCTCACAGGGATTTCATAGACAATAATCTGCGAGAGAAACTAGCGGAATTATATTGCCCTTTGAGTTGAAAGAATCTTACTTTCATAAACCTTGATGTGAAAAGATGTGATAACGTATCTAGCAATACCCTCCAAGTAGTACTTATCATGTTAAGTGAAACGTAAAAATGTTGTAGAAGCATGTTAAAGCGCATGCATGCATTATTTTTTTTTAGTTTGGAGTAATGCTCGAAAGTAAGTAACTATGGAGCTATATCTTATTTACAAATGTACCTATAACAATAAATTGAGATATTTTTAGGCGCAAAGATATTTTAGTAAACATCTTTATTTTATATTTTGGTGTCTGATAAGTCGCTTTCATGACATTGTTCAAAGGCATAATAATATAAGATTTATACACCTTTGTAAATGATGTTGTTGAAAAGAGTAACTACCGTTTCTCGTTGGTTTCTTCTCGGTAGAAGCAGCATTCCGAACCGGTAGAAGATTCATATTATTAGTTGATTTTTATTGTTAAATTGATGATTTATAAGTGTTTGTTACAAATCTATATAAATGAAGAGATTTTTGACTTTGACTCTACTTTTTATTATTATTAGTTTACAATTTAAACTTTTTCAACTTTGTTGGCTCATTTCAGCTACGTTTAGTTCTCGTTTATGGAAAGTGGCTCTTAAGTTTGAAAATATTTGCTTTATGCAAGTAAGTATTAGTAACATCCAGAAAACTTAAAGACTTTTGTTACCTTCTCCGTTGGGAATGTGAAATCTTTGAAACGACTGCAACTTAAGTAAATAATGCAAGCTGTGTGATACTCGGACCGGAGCCTGAATTTAGATCTTGTCGCCTGAAAAATGGAACTCTCCAATTAAACTTTGATATTTACTATATTTTATGTGCAAAATATGATTTTTGATTTTTTCGTTTGTTCTAGGAACGTTTTATTTTATATAATATAGATTATATATCTCGATTTTTTTGTAGAAGTAGGGTAAATGTATATACCTCACTGTAATTCAATCGTATATCAGTAAAATTCTAATTATGTTATTGTCATAAATAAACGAGTAGGTAAACATAATATCTAAATATGTCAGTGTTTATTTTTTTTTCTAGTAAAAACAGGTGCGTAAACAAATTGTAAATTAGGTATTATTATGTTGGCCTAACTTTCCCAAAAACTAAAAAAAAGCAGAAAAGGATTAATGAACTTAGCCCACAGTGTGCCAGTTGCGAAACAAAAACAAAGAGTTTAACATTGAAATTGTGAAATACTGTGAATAAATAAAACACAGTCATCACAAATAGTGTTCGATCAAATAGTCGCCTGATTGTGTTGGATGGAGATACGAGTACAAACCGAACGGGAAAGCAAAATGGCAGGTATGAATAATTAACTTATTACCCCTTTGCTAATGTCTTGTTCAGAACTGAAGTATTGCAAATACTCAGTTTTGCATGCTGTTTAGATCATGCTGAGCCATAGCTTTATACCTATAAAGCAACACCGTAACTGACAGACAAATAATGTATTTATATCTGGCGAAAATCGAGTTATCAAATCTGGTTGAAATATGAAGTAATAAACATACTTCATATTAATACCGTACAAACTCCCTGTATTTTGGAGAATATTTATTTTCTATAATTTATGGCCATATCATTGATATCAAAACCGATAAATATAAAAAAAAACAAATACGTGGTCGTACCTATCAGAAAGCTACTTCCTATCACGACTACAACCTACATGTGGTAATAGCTAAAACTGTAGGGGTAAACATTTTTAATTCAAGAGTACATTCAATCTTTTTTTCATGAATATGTACCACAAAGTGATCAATAACATCCACTGTGGTCGTGCAGGATAGTACAACACGGATATTTTTTTTTTCAATAATTAATGAATCAATCTGAAATCGGTCAATTAGTAGATATTGGTATACACCTTACTACTATCGACCTTCTCTGCAGTGGCGTAACTATGCCGTTTGAGGCCAGTGGCAATTTCATAGGTTGGGGTACTCGCTAGAACAGTATTCAGTTTAAATTCTGTAGCCTAGGGGGTTCCCCGGGCTCACGGGAACCGGGGGCCCCTTTCGGGTGGGGGCCTGTGGGCCATAATAATATACCTATTAATGTTTGGTCATATTATAAATGTTGTAGTGATATCAACACGCAATCAGAATGGTCTTTTGTCTCGCGTTATTGGGGCAATGTGGAGATTAAACAATAAATTGCGCATATAAACAGCTTGTGAAGGCTTTCCAGTAATAAGTTGCGGCATAATAAACTGAAATCTAACCTTTGTCCTGGCCTCAACTATCACTAAAATTAAATGTATCTAGAAAATAAGATAATTGAAATAACAATAGAACAAATGAGTTCTTTACAGAAAAGCTAGTGGAATCCGCATTGTTACTTGGCGATTAGAAAGTCTGAAAATCTTATGTCATATTGGAAAATTTATTTCAAAGATGAAAAATATAGTTTTCATATACTGCAAACATATACGGATTTGTGTATGAATAAGCGTTTGGTAAATCGATGAGAATTTAATGATGAGAAGTATAAGAGTTTGATATACCAGACTGTTGCATATAAATTAAATAAAATTAACTGACTGGAATCAACCTGACAATAATAACACAAGTCATTTAGGTTATCAGTAAAAAAATTAGCTTTGCTTTTTCTTCATAAATACTGTTCTAAAATTAATGAAAGTCATAAAAGCACTAACTAGCCCGCAAATGCGCAATCGAGCTCTGTTAGTTGAAGTTCCTTCCGTCTTAACTTTATCTCACTTGCTCAACACCTGCCACCTAAATGCGAACAGACTTGGTCAACGTAGAAATAGTAAACAGACTTTGTCTCTTTGTTAACCATTCCAGAGATACAGTGGTATCGGGGTTGAGAAGATGGATTCTGTGCCCTTTAGTGTAAACATTGCATGCAGTATAGTTTGACCATATTAATTGCACCGCGCTTAGGGTGACAAACGAGGCTGGGGAGAGCAAGACAGAATAGGATTTTATTGCTTCCTAAAACGTTGAGAGAGTCAGCCGTTTCAAGGAATGTGTAAAAAGTGCTCCCATTCCATCCTATCATTATTACTCCGTACTTAGTTTATTAATAAGCTGTTGGAGATATAATCATTATCATCATTATCTTTTCACAATTTTCCATCTTACGCAGCCCATTGCCCCATGTTGGTCTTAAAAAGAATGTGCCATCTCTGGTTCTTGCCTAGCATGTCGTAGAAGACGACTAATGGTGTATCAGGTTTTGGGTATGTGATTGTGTGGGCGACAGGCTAGCCACTTGTCACCACTTTTCACACTAACCTAGCCCAGTTTTGTTTCGGGCTGAATGGGGTCTGCTGCCTCTTTGACTCTGTTTACCCCTTCGGAGCTTATGGGCGTGATGTTATGTATGTTATGTATGTATGTTGGAGATAAAATGCAAGATCATTTCGAATATGTATTAATTATAAATAAATAGTTCTTTGTACAAGACAAAAAATTTGTTTAAACAAAGTTTAAATAATTCATATTTTCATTTACACTGGACATTATACTCGTATGTGGATGATTGACTCACATTATTTATGGACGTTTGAAGTTTTTAGAATTTAATGATAAAAGAATAAGGAAAATCTAATCGGCAAATGTGCATTTTCAACTTAAGTTTGCTAGTTACATTTTGTTACATTAGTATTATTCACATGTACATTCTTTTTCAAATATATATATTACTCATCATAACCTACAGTGAATTTCTTGTTTCTATACTGAAGAACTACAGATATGTTGTACCCTAAAGGCCCTAGCATCTAATATCTCTTAACAGTCCAAGAACGACGTTCCCTATTTCTATTGTGTATCTGAAAACGTGTTCACGTCCACTTATTCTGAAGAAAACATGTCTGTCTGGTTTCAGTAATCACCTACCCAGCCACATCTATGGCCCGAAGATGTTATTGTATTGCACTCCGTGTGATGAAGATAAAGTCTTCATTTTGACGCAGTCGGAAAATCCATCGAAACAATAACGGTTTATAAACAAATTAAAGTTAGCCCTACACTGCTTCTCGCCCGCTCAATTAAAGTTTAATTTCCCCAAACTCTTTAATTAAAAGCTGAATATATTAACCAACCATTTGTGTTTCTTTCGAGTGATGTTTTCAGTTTCGATAAATTAAATTTCGATTAAAGAGAACACACAAGAAACCTGCGGATAGGCTGTAGAGCGTTTGTAATTAATTGCCATTGCTATCGGTTACGGAGGGTTGTAATCAAACCATCTACGCTCGGGCTCCAAAAAGGGCGTAAGCAAGAACGTAATTATTTAATACTTTATAATAAACTTGTAAAAAGTCGAATTAACCTTTTTTAATTAATATCGGACGAGTTCAAGTCGCGGACCGAAGACAGTTTAGTCTCTGCAAAAATGTACTTGTGTTTTTCTGCGCGCAGCTTAGTGATACAACTTGTTTCTTCTGAGCATGCTAATTTGTTTGATGATAGGTAATGATAATTTTGGTAGGTAGAATAATATTTATATTGTATAAATCTTTTTATATTGCAATACATCAGCTATTTATAACTATCTCCATTTATCTTAGCTTGGAATAATATTATATAAATCTCATTTAAAGTAAAATTGTAACTGTATTTTAGGATTCGACCATACAACAATAGTGGAAGGAATTAAAACTAGAAGTAAATAAATATTTGATGCATGTCATAATATTAGCAATTGATCTGGATAATTCAATTTATAATTAAATCGCATAATTATAATTATCTATCAATACAGATTTCGCCGACTTAATTAAACTTAATTAAATAGTGGAACAGAACTTAATTGTGTTCTTGATAATCATAGCAAGTGTAGTCTAAAACAGAAATACATTTCAAATGATTATTTTCATGTTACGTCATCAGTATCATAAGTACCTAAGACTCTCAAATTTTAAGATCTAAATTAGATTAGTTTTAGAGCAAACCACAAGAACGTCGACACAGTCTCTTTCTCGGACTTGTGAATCTCCGTGGCAGAGGTTAAACCTTTGCCAGTGGTTAGAGACAAAATATGGTAAAAGGCTTTCAATCCTTTTGTGTGGTCGCCTAACTGTGTTAAAGTTATGGTGGCAAAGTTTGCAGGTCGAAATTTTACTCTTAGTCTCATCATAGCTTAGATAAGTTGTTTAAGGATTACGATTTCTAATTAGAGTGCTACATAGTACCGATTGCGGGGATTTGTTTATTGAGATAGAGCGTGATACACAAAAGTTAAAACGACTCATATGCGAGCGTTTAAAAAAAATGATTCATAACACCTGCTACTAACAAGCTTAGTGGTGAAAAATTAAGCTGTATGTGTTAATTTTCACTTTTTTTATCTTTTGAACAGGACGTGAATGAAATTACTAATTTAATAATTCTATTTACCCATATTAAGATATTCTTCATAAATAGCTAAGGAAGCGTAGTCATGATACATCTTGTATGGTGTTGCTGCTTCATAAATCACTAACCGAATTCGTTATTTGGATAACATTTCTCTCAAAGCGTTGTTGTAAATTAGGACTACCAGTAAATGAGAATAAATGATAAATAAACGGTAACGGTTGAATTCTGCCTACCTTGTACTTAGTTACCTCTGCCACAATTTCCATCAAATTATCGCCTTTAGAGAGAAATGAATTTTCTATTCCGTTAAACGCTATTATTCCCTTCGTGCAAATTTTAAGAGTTGGTTTTTGTAAGCCAATGAACATCAAAGTTGATGAGCATGATCAAAGATGAAGACCTTCTTAAAATATGCAAACAATGTTGGTGATATTTCACTTTGAAGCTTTCGAATGAATGAGAAATAATCACGCGGTTACCTGTTAAATAACAATTATAAAACGCCTTGCCTTACGTAACCCGCTCTACGTAACCTAATAAATTGAAAATATCAATTGAGATATCGGATGGTGTTTTCATGATGGCAGCATCATGAGATTTTGAGTACGGGGTATCATCAACAGCCCCTCGTCTGGCTAAAAAGCTGCTCAAATTTACTTAGATATTAAATTAAGATATTTGAATTGTCATAAGTTATATCACATACTGATGGTTAGCAATGTTGAATTTAGCTATAAAAGTTTAGTATTTTGAGGGCCAACTACCCACCCCGGCCCAATATGGTATTCATCACGAACTTAATATTAAGAGTCTGTAACTTCGTATATATACGAAGATAATGCATTCTATATCTAAATTATTTATGAAAGTGGCACGAGAAATGCATATTGTTATGTTTGGGGTTATTGCCAAAGAAAAAAAAGAAATCAGTCGAATTGAGAACCTCCGCCTTTTTTTTTAAGTCGGTTAAAAAGAGGTTGTAACGAGATTGTTACTGATTTTTTGAAATATTTGATTACGTTGGACAATCAAGGTGAAACATTTATATGCAGACAGATGCGTAGGGCAAAATCATAACCGTGCAAGACAGCCCAATAAAAGTAACTTATCTCTCACTAGGATAAGGACGCAATGATGCCTGAGTTTTCGACAGTGCACTTAAGAGTATTACCCATTATAAAACAGTGTCAGCTCCTTCTGAGTGGCCTACTATAATAACATTAATAGCTAATGCGAGATCACAGCCAACTGGCTGTAATGTTATCAGTCTAAAGTATAATGATTTTAGATTGGAAAATTAAAATTGCTCTTTTAAACAATTATTAATTGAGAATAGCGAAGCAGGCTCTGAATATGGACTAAATTATTACATCGAGGGTAAAAAGTGCTAATATGCAAATAGGACCAACACATTTGAATCACAAGGAGCTTAAAATCTCAGCTGCTATGTACAAAGTCCTGGACCTGTGTATTAAAAATACAAAACCAAACAGGTACCACGAATAATATTTAAGTATGGGAAATCCTAGATACATTAAATGAAATCGACGATTAAATTATAAAAATTGAAATGATTCAAGATAAAATTAAAACTTTCATTTTAGCTCTACATGTTGATTTATCTTTAATTGAAGGGTGATTTAATTGGATTTATTTTTATATTTATTATGTGTATATAAAAAAAATATTTATTCTTTATTTTACGTTGATTATTTGATTGATCTCACTAGTTTAATTTGCGCAATATTGGTTTAGTTGATGTCGTTGATTTAATGTTTATGTAAGGTTTAATTTTGTTGTTCATTAATTTTCATGTCATTGATTTCATTTTAGCTTTTTACAGTAATTAATTATTAGAAACTCATAATTTCTTAAAAAAACTCTTAAATAAAAAAAAAAAAGTGAATAAAAATTAAAACACTATTTATGATTGGAATAATTCTATTCTAATGGGATAAGATAGGTAAAATTCATTTAATTTATCTATATATATAAAAGAAAGTCGTGTTAGTTACACTATTTATAACTCAAGAACGGCTGAACCGATTTAGCTGAAAATTGGTGGAGAGGTAGCTTAGAACCAGGAATCTAACATAGGATACTTTTTATCCCATTAACATTTTTAAAATTTTTATTCCCTAATAAAAAAATATACTTAATAACATCTAAAATCTGCTTATTTTTATTGCCTCTAAGGCGGAACAGAGTTCGCTGGGTCAGCTAGTTGTTGCTAAAAACACCATAAATATCGAATTTATACCATTTTTTATTTGTTGGTATAATATATAATGTCAACAATTATGACTGTGTTAAAGGACATGTCCAAAAATGTATGGACCAAAAACCCAGAATCGACAGGAATGAAATGTATACCAGTGGATTGACATTGAAATATAATATAATGTTACCAAGGGGGCAACCCTGAAATCGTTATAGTATAGGAGCTAGGAGCAAAATAATATAAGAAAAAAAATTCGTTTAAAACAATAATAAAATAAGTTTACGTCATGTTGTGGCTTAATATGACGTTGTTTTAATGTTGTATCACTTGTGATAATTATCATCAACACATTTCACAAGCAACAGCAACGTAATAACAACATCATATTAAATCACAACATAACAAACACTCTGTTTTTTGTATATATTTTTTTCTTTTGGCCCATAGATACTACAATCGTTACAGTACTGTGTGTATTATTGGTAATTCTGTGGCTAAAGATTGCAAATATAAAAATAATTGGTATAGTATAGGAGCTAAGTCCCGGTGTGACTCCAGAAATTCGAGGGACAAAACATGATGCCGCCTTTGTAGAACAGAACGGGGACAAGTCACACAACGGTTACGTTCATCCATTTTAAACAATATCCAGTCGCAAAGAAAATCGAAGTCCGGTTTAACGCGCCACAGTTTCGAATCAACAAGAAAAATCAGTGTCCAGTATACAAAAGCAGAGGTCAAGTTAAAATCCACGAAGTAAAACAAAGCACACAGATCACAACGAAAACAAACGAAGGACTGCGACGGGATATGGTCGTTAGTCGTTACCTGCCTGCCACACCGCCCCGCCCCCCACGTCACCCCGTCCGCCGTGCCGCGCCCGCGCATAATAGCCAGTAGCAACTGTGTAAGGTTGTCATAAGATGATTTTTGCCCACCGTAAAAAAAAAAAAAAGTAGCAACTGTGTATTTTTTTTATTTGCAATCCTTAGCTACAGAATTACCAATAATACACACAGTACTATAACGATTGTAGTATCTATGGGCCAAATAAAAATAAAAAAACATTAAAAAAAAGAATTTTTTACTTATTTTATTTTGCTCTTAGCTCCTATACTACAACGATTTCAGGGTTGCCGCTTTGGCAACATTATATTATATTTAAATGCCAATCCATTGGTACACAGTTCATTTCTGTCGATTCTGGGTCATTTTTTGGACATCATCTTTCATATAAATAGCATAATTATTGACAGAAGTATATAAAAAAATCCTTCTACTGTAAAATTTGGTTTTTACGCTAAATCGGCGGTAAGGGCTCGATATAATTATAATAAATACGACTTGTTTTTATTCAATAGAAAAAGATGAAAAACAAAAAAAAAGTACAATAAAACTGAAGACAAAAGAAAAGAAATACTAGACTCTCATGTTATTAAGATAATGTAAGACAGATCGTATATATGTCGATGCCGATTGGAAGCATATCTTAGGAATGTTAATATCGGGCTCGATATATGTGACACATGAATCAAAGAAAGCCAATAACAAGAATTAGACAATCGCAGTCAGGTACGTTATTTATTATCCATTTACCTTCATGAAGGCAAATTGTTATTATAAGATATTATTTAAGCTTGCCTTACATACTTATAAGCTGTATTTTATATCTATTACTCGTTGTTTCCTATTTACAATATTTTTTAAATAAACCATTGAACAACACAGCCTTTGTTCGGCAACCAAATTGTTTAGTAGTAATACCTAACTGTTTGGCAATATAAATAGGAATAAATAGACTAAATTTAATAAATAGAACGATAGAATACGCCTACGGGGCCTTAAATGCTCTGGAGCGAGCTAATAAAATCAGTTAATCTTCAAACAGTTCTTCATTCAGACCATATATCAGATAATTTATTCAGATTTAAATTCAAAAGAAACTCTATAGTTACTCTTTTAAATGACAATTTTGTAACAACACTGCAGGTGAACACTTCATTATGAAGCTAAACATATATGTTTGTCATATAAGAAGACTTCAATCTAATAGTAGCCCTTACTCGTTGACGCTTTAATGCACAATTTGAATTGATGTAAAGATAATGCTAGAATACTTTTTAGAGGTTTAACGGAATTAAACGTTTAATTTATTATAAATCAATGGCTACCTCGCTAGTGAAGTGGATGGCTTTAAGTTTAGTTAGTTAAATTCATGAAATTCGCTAAAATATGTCAGTAACTTTATGAAATTACTACTTATGTTACTTTTGCAAGATTTGATCGTAAAATTAAATAAAAAATTGCAATTGAAAAGCCCTGATAACAGGTCAACATAGGTACTTATTAAATACCAATAAAGAAAAATAATAGAATATTATATTTTTATTTTTATAATAGAGCTAGGTAGATGTGTTTAGGTTGTATTTTGTGGTGATATAGTTTAATCTGCATAAACAACGACATTTTCGTATATCAACGCCATCTTGAAGTTATGGGTCAAATTGGATTGCTCGCTTGGAATATATAAATATAAGCATAGAGTTTGCTTTTAACGTTTCAAGTGTGTGTATGTTACTTTCAAATAGTTACTATAGATGTCTCTTAAGCGTAAAATCATTTTTATCTTTTAATTTTATTTAATAATAAGCATACTAGAGTTTACTCTAAAATACCTGCCGTGGTCATGATGATGACATAAGATAAATGATAATATCGAGCTTTTTTTAGCTTTTTTAGCTTTACAGAAGTCACTTGGCTGACGTTATTGTTACTTCACTCATGTCTGAATAGCAACTTTCATTATTATGTTTAATATTTTTGTTAAAATTAAACTCCTACTCAATTATATTAATTTCTACTAGGTATAAATATCTTTCAATACATAATTTATAACTTTTAAATGCAAAACGTACTGTCACAACTGTCAAATGCCAATACAGCCCATCCTAATGTGGCGCCGCCCTGGAGGCAAAAAAAACTAGTGTTCACGTGACTATGGCTTGATCTGTCGTCTACGTTATGCCATCTAGTGGATATTTTATTATACCTACTTTAATACATTTGCTTTTTACATTTGGTATAATAATACATTTGCTTGTCATAGAATAGTCTGATTCATACAGATAGCCTACAATAAAGAGTGGGTAATATATCTAGCCTAAAATAAACATGAACTTTTAATTTTTGCGGTATGACAATTTATAAATTAACATACCTATCTTTAAATGATTTAATGTCTTCAATATAGATACCTAACAATTGTCAAAATAGGGGTATAAACATTTTTGCATGAAAATAATATAAAAATTAAAATAAACTAAACGAATGAACATACTAATTTCGTATCTATGAACTTAGATAAGTAGAATCTCTATATTTGTACTATAGGTACTACCATCTCAATGTAACTGATCCCATATACATGAAATAATCATTACCTACATACTTAATTGTATTAATTTAAAGTAAAAGATATCACAGCAATTAAAGTAATTTATTTT
Organism: Glyphodes perspectalis; assembly: GCA_951394215.1. Taxonomy (NCBI): domain Eukaryota; kingdom Metazoa; phylum Arthropoda; class Insecta; order Lepidoptera; family Crambidae; genus Glyphodes; species Glyphodes perspectalis. The sequence goes on from OX596204.1 coordinate 7,925,549, forward strand.
ATACCAAGTATGTAGATTTTATTATCATATGGCTATGTTTTAAAACAGTCAAAATTTGATTACGAAGAATACTTTTATTGCAATAGTCTAAAGATATAATCAGACATTTGTAATCCATACTTACATACTGTCACGGCTTTTCCCCATAGGGGAAGGCAGAGATCACATCCTTTCATTTGCCACGAACGTGGCACTCACCTTTCCGCTCCTCTACATTCATAAGTCTTTTCATACATTCTAATCCAGGATCACAGTAAATCCTATCTTCACCAGTCATTTGATTAAGAAAAAGGGGTTACCTGAAAAGTTTTCTGGGAGTTTTGAAAATGGGTAATTTTATAGGATTTTGACTAGGACTAGTAAAAAAAAGGACTTCACGCTATCATATTATAGCGTGTAGCCACATTTATGCATGAGTGAGTGAGATACTTATGGAAACCAGATATCGGATATCTGTCAGGTGGAGCACTTATTATGTCAATGTGTGACGTAAGCTGCGTGTCAAGGTGGAGCACCTGAGGAGCTTCAATGTCTAGTTAGTGGCGCGGAGTCCTTCTTTTTTTACTAGTCCGTGGATTTTGATGTGCTCTTGTCGAATTTCAACTTTGCCACCAACACCATTTTAAAACTCCAGGTACCTAACCCCTTCTTTTCTAAACCAAATGACTGGACTATGGTGAAGATAGAATTTTTATTAATTACGGCTTATTCCAAGGTTATCACGTTAACAGTACAACAAAAAAAATATGGGTTAAAGATAGAAGTTGAGTAATAGCGAGACAATAGGTGGTTGCTGCATCCGCCGTGAGACGCAGGTCGAAGTTCGCGGAAGCGTCACTCGTGACGAGTTCAGTACTGAGGCCATTGTCAAGGCGAAAGGAGAGACGTACACAGTCGCCTTGATATCATTCAGTACTTTCTTTCTTTATTTATTAGCGGTTTTAAGTTCTGGCAACAGTTGTCCATTCTTAAATTTCGAACTTTGACATTGGGTAGATTGGAAAAATGTGCAATTCCAATCTCGAACTACCTATTTAAGCGTGTGTGTGTGGTATTATACTCAAAATTTTTTTTGTCTGTAAGTAAAATTATCAAAAAATATTTAATACGTATTTTTTGCTATATCTAATACTCGAAAAATTACAAAGATACAGCTTCAAAGATCTGAAATTTAGCGCTTTACGTCACTTGGACGGTAAAATTTTACATACCTAGTGACGTCACGTGGTAGTTTAACGCGCTGTATCTTCATCATGTTTAGTTTGCTGAACAAAAGAAAAAATACGTAAGCAATATTTTAATCTCAATAGTGGACTATATTTTTTTTTGAGTAAAGCAGTCATAATGACAGGGTTATAAATGATTAAAGGTGAGGACCTTCCTTTACTTTGCAATGGGGTTAGTTATTGTCATTCGAAAATATTCAAAATTTCTTATATGATTATATTTCGCATATTTTGTATATTATTAAACAACATAAGGAAGACATAATTAAGTGTATATATTTAAAATTCATTTTAGAATGGTTTTCAACTTCAAGAAGGACATTTGTGTCATGCTCTATTTGTTCAGAAAATAATATGAATTACTTTAGATTCGGTTTGTTTAACTTGAAAATAAAATGACAGGGGATATGTGCCGATGAGTTATAGCATCAACGCACAAAAGCGCAGTGGTACGTTACGCATACAAAAGTCAAAGATTGAGATCAACTTCGGTGCGTGGTATTCGTAGAAGTATTTGACAAAAAATCAGCCGCATAAAACTGGGACTGCACAGCAACTGAATTATATATAAGTTAGTAGATTCGGCTGTACTTATTCATACAAACCAAAATACGATATCCTTTTTTGTAGGCGTTCATAAGTTTCTCTACGAAATAAGTGTGACCAACTTGGCTATCGTGCTCTCTGACGCCGCTCGTATCGTATGACGCAAAAACGATGCAACACTTTCATCTGGTATGACTCATTGACCAATAATATTTTCTACTCGAAGTTGCCCTCGGTTGCCCCCGTTGCCTTTGAATATTGTTATTTGAAGTCAAATCGTAAATTTTTTATAACGCATAAATTAGGTAATCTAAGGACCTCTTGTCACGAGCATAATATGCAATATGCTATAGAGAAAAGTATCTTTTTTAATTTTTATTGTTATTTATTTCATGAGTTTGATTTTTTACTATGTTTTCAAACTGATAATATATAATTTTAAAAAGTGTTTTATGCGTTCTTCCTAAAGCGCGCAGGGAAAAGTGTTCTCGGTGTTTACTATATTGCACCTCTAGCTACCATCTACTCTTGCGTTTGACTCTAATAATAATCTATTATAAAATATAATGTTGGACGAAAGAAAAAAACTAAAGCAAATAATTAAATACTTTTGAATTACATAGTTAAAATTTTAAGAATTGTAAATTAATTCAAAAGTCAACAAATATTACAAACTCTATATTATTACTAAACTTTTACACATGTTCTTAAAAGTTAATAATGTACATATTTGTTAAAAGGCGGTGCCATGAAATTCCTGAATGTTAACATATTACACCAGGCCTATCTTTGATTGTACACCAAATTCGGTTATAACATTTATATACATTTAAAAATTCAACATGGCCATATCGTATACTGGAGTCCATTTCACCTAAGATGAGTTCCGTAATACATGGAATTCATTGGAATTTGACGTTAATAGTTATGCATCAGTATGACAGCCATTCGTTTTTTTTTCAATTTGATAGAAAGTTCGAGGGCAGTTAAATCGACTTTTTATTTATTTTATTTTGAATCCTGATTAAAATGAAAATTATTTCAAACTATGATCATTTTTTTTATTAATACTGGTATTCTCACGTAAATAATATGCAGATATGTTTACGTACGCGATTGGAAGACTCGGAATCATCCAAATAAGGATGTTTTGTTTTTGTTTGTGTCTTAAGTAGGGGACAATTCTTTGTTGTCACTGGGTTCGGAACATTTTTTCGGTTGAAATGTAAGCTTATGAAATAACTTTGGTAAAATATCCTAACCAGATAACAAGATGCCCACCATATCGATTAATGATAGGAGTGTCAATCTCTATAAACTTTCCGATTCCTTTTGCAATTCATACGTTATTTTTACTAAATTTAAATTAGTAATAAATTTAAAAAAGAAAATTGATAAATCGTGCTTACATTTACAAATGGAGATTATGAATTATTTTTTACAATAAACGTACGTAGTAAATAACGTAACGTAGAAAGTACGATGCATGAAAATTGTATTGACACTTATCACGGGAATCATCTTACGTGGAATTAATAAAGACACGAAGAAAGTTTATGAATAATTCTTCAGATAAATATATTTATGAAAAATACCTTATTTATTTTAAAGTAAGAGTGAGCGCCCTGCAGGGGAGGCAAGGAATACTCCTGAGGTATCCCTGCCTGTCGTAGGAGGCGACTAAAAGGGCCTTTGGGGTCGTGGGAGCTAGCGGGGGAGCCTTCTAGCTCTCAATCGTCTCCAGAGAAGGCGACAGCTCGCGTGTAACACCCAGTCCGTTAGGATAGGGTATACAGCTGTCTGTGTTGCGGTGTGTGCCACACACCGCAAGTGTCTGGGTAGAGAATTCTACACTATCGAGATGGGCCGCAAGGCGGCAGCGCGCGCTGCGTAGACTTTTCGTGAGAATCCCGACAATGGGGATCCCGACAGTTTTGCGTACAGCGCCCGAAGAATTGGCAGCCGTGAGGTTTAGTCGGTAGGGGAACGCCAGCCGAGATCCGAGTCCGACACACGCTTGTAAAAAAAAAATAGTGAGCATTATCCTATTCATACAAATAAAAGCAAAAGTCTATTTTATAAATAGAACACGTTCATTAAAATTTTATACGCTTCTAATACAAAGCCTTTATATCTGAAAAGATCAATGAGACCTTAATTTCTCAATAGGATTTTACAGTTTTTGGAAGTTTGTAAAAAAAATTATCACGTTCTATAATATTGCTACTAAATATCGCGTCAATTTGCATACAATTTAGTACCTAGTATTGTTTTCCTCAACATCTGACATACGGATTGCAATCCGGAGTCATTTTTAATACAACCGGATCCGGTTGAGTTTCCATCAATCCGGCCGGGTCCCACCGTATCCGGATTGCAATTGAAGCTATAGCGCTGTTAATATAATTTTAATTCATAATATGTACGTATTATGACTATCTTACTAGCGTCACATTGTAATTTTTATTATTATATTGTATAGATGATATACAATGCAATTTGTTTAGGCTCTGTTGAGTAATAATTTTGTTACCACGATAAAACTAAGGACAAAATATTTTGCTTATACTTTACTAATGTTTCATTAGAACCTATCAAGGTTATTTTTTTTAAGTTGATTTTCTCTAAGTATCTAACCAAGTTTAGAAAGCCAATAAATCTTTTATCATATACGTGCCATATTGATTTTGCACAGTGGTGTCCATTTTCATAACAATATTTCATTATCACGTATCTACATTTAAGAAGCCTTTCATTGTTGCTATGTTGATCATTTGACAGACAAGTTTGCTCTTACGTACGTATGTACCTAGCAATCCAATGTGACATTGTATCTATTATTATTATAGTAGTAAAACCAAAATCATATGGGTGTATTGCCTGAATCTAATGTGTAGTATTTACTATTCAGACTGAATACAGAATAAGTAGGAATATTTATTGTAATACACATGTTTAAGTAAAACTTTTCAGTTGATCTATGGACAAGTTGTATATTCAATTGTTACCATCCATTGTAAAATTTGTCAAAACATAATATGTACCTATGTTTTTATGATAAGATGCCACCTGCTTAAAATTTGAATTATGTTAGGTTATGAAAATTTGATTTAGTCATTGTTATTATTATTTATTATTTTTGGTAGGTAACCATTACCTATTATAAATGCGAAAGTGACTTTGCCTATTATGTTTGCATCTCTTAACAGACTATGATGAAATTTGGTACATGGAACTCTTCGTAGGTACCCTGCAAATAATTTAGATCTCGCAGTAGTATAAATTCTCCATGTAGGTGGTTACCCTGGAGTTACGATATACATATGCCTGTATTTTCAATCATTGTGGCATATCAATACTACATACCTAAGTATCTCGTTAACGAAAAAATACGGGAACAAATTCGTTACTTTTAATCTATTTATGTCAAAGACTTTTTAAAGACAGATGATTGTATCTGCGTTTGAAGTAGCCAAAAAGTGAAATATTAAAAGTATAAACGGTTTTTATTGCAAGTTTTTACTTATTAATGCAAACTTCGTATGATTGTGAAGATTTGCATAGAAATCTCTGTGATCATGAACAAAAAATTAGGGACGCCTCCCAACAGATGTTACAGGTTTTATTTGCAATGCATTTAGATGCCCATTATAATCTAATATTGATGCTGTATTAGGAACTATTCCTTTGGCATGTGTGAATTGTTTTATATTGATTTTGACGCTACTGGCGCTGTTTAAGTAAGTACTTCGCACAAGCGCACAACCTGGCCAGACGGCAAAGGCGTAAGTTCATGGTTGTGTCCACATGGAGGCGTGTAAAAAAGATAAACAAACTTGATGTAATGTAAACTCAAATGTGGTAGATGTAAATTAGGAAGTTGGACGAACTTTGACAATTAGTGAACGCCCGCGGACTTGATTGTGTTTCAATTTTCGTGTAGATTTTCTTTGGGAATGACATTGGCGTTTTTCTATAATGACTCTTTCAGTATTTTTTTTGTAAGTTGTTATCTTGTTAATAATTTAAATATGTCTAAAAGTTAAGTAATACACGCCAAATCTATGATTGTATATAGTTGTTCCATTGGCATTAAAAACTTTAATATTTTTGTTTTATTACTTACTAGAATTTGTCTAAGGTCTACGGTAAAACGTAACTGAAATCAAGTTGAAGAAATATAATTCGGCATTATAAATTATACTTATACATGAATGTTGCTCTTTCGCTCTCATATTTTATACAAATTAAATTTTAAGATACCTTATCGTTATAACTTAGAGGTTGTAAAAAGCTTGTAAAACATTGATAATTTTAAAGTTTTTATTTAAGAATAATACTGTACCTATCATTTTATCTAAGTAGGATTATTACATAACGATGGAACTGCAAACACATGACATTTCAAGATTATTATAGAGGCGGAAGCGTTAAGATGCACGTGCAACTAAGTGTGATATGAAAACCTGTCCACTGGTTTTTACTAGATCAGTATCGTGAGAAATTTAAAATTTTATGTTTCCTCGATAATGTCGTTTAAGAAATATGTGAAACAGGTTAACTGAGTTCGATGTACAATTTTGTGGCAGATATATTATGGTCATCCGTATTTTATTTGTATATTGTTCTGACAATAAAATGTTGGTCGATGATAAGCTTATGATATAAAACGGGAGACATGATTTGTCTAATTTAAAAGAGACTTTTGTAATAGCCCAGACAAATAACCAAATCTTTATTATGTCGAAATGTGGTTTAAGGAGCTTACTAGTCCTTGAAGTATGCCTAAGACGTTCGGGGCCTGTAGGCGTATGTAAGTAACAAAAAGTATTACGCAGAACTTCACAGTTTCTTGATATATCTACTATTCTGTTATCAATCAAAAAGCTAGGTTTACATGGCCGTAGCAGCTCATAGAAATGTGTATGTAAAACTACGATGAGGGGACTCTATAGGTGTTAGATAGTGAATATAAGAGCTTGACAGTGTTTTTAATTGAATCAATATCCAGCTAACGTTTTTATATATTGACTAATTTTATTATGTTATTCATTATATACCCTTGCTTCTGGCGCTTGATCTTCTTTTTTTATCCTTCTACTTTAGTACTTTTTGGGATAATAAAATAAAATATATACATAATTATTGTAGATACAGTAATATATACTGGATATTGAGTTTAGATAAGCTGTGTCGTTGTAAATTTCTGGTGCAAATATGTCGCTTCTAATCTACTCACTGAACCAACTTCGTTAAACTAGGAAGGGAAGTTAAATAATATGCTACAATTAATATAAAAAATTTATATTTAATAAAAATATGTATAAATAAAAGTCTACATAACAACATTTTGCTAATACTAGAAGGTCATTCACGACAGCATTGTAATTTTAACATAAAATTACTGAAACCTTCACATTTTCCGACGAAACCGCTAGTTGGTGTAGAAAAATCTTATTTAATTTCCTTGTAAAACCAAGGAATAACAAATTATCTACAAAGTTCCGAAACCCGCTTTAACCGGTTCCGAATAATCAGTCGAGTAACACAACTGTCACAAATAATTTACGAGGTAACATAGATACAAACAAATTAGAGAACAAATTGCATTGATCGTAAATGCGTGCCCATAGAGACAAAATGAAGTTTATTTAGTATTGTTCTCCTTGTTACTGAACGTATTTCAGTCTTTCTGTTCAACCCCGCTTGCATAAAAAATTTAATTATTTATTAGGTCTTTTATGCCTTTTGAGTTTTCTGTGTCTGTTTAAAGTGTCATTAATAATTTTGTGGTATATTCCCAACTTATTTATATCTATGTGAAATACTGCTAATTAAAGTACAACTCAGTAAAGACTATTTTTTATACATAAACTGTTCCAAATCTGACTTGTGGTTTCGATTTTGAGAACAAGTTTGATGCAGACTTAATAATGCTGATGATGGGTCTGAAAGTTGAGGTTTCTTGTCTGTAGTAAGATTCTGGTTGCTGATACTGGTACTGGTATTGATTGTAGTACTGGTTGCTGAATTGATTGCTGTACTGGTTGCTGTACTGGTAGTTGTACTGTGGGTCTCTGCCGCTGTCGGGGATGACGTTCGAGATGTAGCTGTTGCTGTTGTCAACTGTCTGGTAGCTCGAGGAAGCAGTGAAGGTGCCAGCTGAAACAATAAAAAATACCGTTAGAGCAAACGTTTACAGCAAATTTCACAATACGAGTTTATAATATTTATAATGAATTGATTAATATGCTGATATAATTATAATAACAATATATATAGTGTACTTATTATTTTATAAACACTATATATTGTTTATTGAAAATGCCAGAATTATATTTATAATTAAAAGAGTAAAGTGATACTTACAGCATAGACCAGAGTATTTTTGGGAGTCGGAGAGGCCATAGCTGCTGCAAGACGGGTAGCCCTTCTCATAGGGGTTGGAGCCGATGACATTGCCGCCAGGTCCGTAGTTGCAGACGTAAAGCTTGGTGTAGCCTCTTGCGGGGTCGTAGTAGAAAGTGAAGCCACAGCCAACGTGAGATGTCTCGCCCCAGACCAACTAAACAATGAATACTATGTTATAGTACAGAATAATATGATACAACCTATTAGAGTATAGAACTCTGTAACAATGCGTCAAATTATCAGGAGATTAGACAGACTGAATCGGAAATAATCTTAGTAACAGGATGTATTTCCGATGCAAAGCTTGCATAATTAATCTCGTTAATAACTTGTACTCGAAGCATTAGGCATTAATATGACAGTAATTTATGCCAAACATGATCAGACTACGCCGACAACCTCATGAATTCATAATTTTGTTTTCGAAAAGTTTGGCCATAACCTTCGTTGCGGTAAAAATCTTTGAACCGTCTTAGAATTACCTGAGAGTAATGTCCCGTGCCGTGTCCACCATTGATGGGTTTGAATCCATAGATCCTGACTTCATCGAACCAAGCGTCGATCTGCTTGTTGAAGTCGGGTGTCGAGTCCGTTGGGTCAGATGGTGGGCGAGTGGTCCAGGTGGCTGCGAGGTTCTGGCCCACGGGGAAACGGCCGACGTCACGTTGAGCTGCTCGGTCATGAGTGGGAGTACATTGGTTAGCCCAACGCTGGGCGGTCGCTGCTAATTCCTCGTCCCATACCTGAATAGCAAACAAACAAGCCGTGTTACAAGTTTTGAGGAGGATCGTTCGGAAGATCTAAATCTACAAGCCGTCAAGGTTTTTTGTCAATGTTTGCTAAACTAATTTTTAATTCGATTTTAAACGCAGATGTGAATGATAAATCGAAAAATGTCAAAACATAATTTGGTTATAATATCGTTTCGGGTTTTACTACTACAATTAATATTAATGACGGTAAGTTGTAAACTGATAAGATTTTTTTAGCTAATAAAGTTGAACCACTTACAAATAATTATTCAAATAATCTTGTTTATTGTGTAAACAAATTTTATAATTTTATAGTCGATGTAGTTAATAGATAATGTTTTATTATACCCAGTTATTTTTGCCTTATGTGTGTATCAATAATAATACTTTAAATGTATTAATACATTTATTATTTCAGCTTTACTTTTTTGTGTGACTGATATTACGTAATTAGCGATTTATTAATGAATAAGAATTCATATATTAATTTCTAGTAAAGATAACTCACCATTTCCATCATGTTTGCCGCTGGGGGCTGGCTGGAGACTTGTCCCAGGGCGACAGACTGCCTCAGACGATTGTGAGCATCGACGATTGCCTGCTTCTCGTACGACGACAGCCCTCCAGACTCTACAGAATAACGAACCATTGAATAAAGGATTTTATGATTGTTATCAATTCACAGAATCAGGCGATGACTTAATTTCATTATGTATATCTCAACTTTGATTACCCATAAAATCCGTCTAAAAGCAAGTGTCAAGGCGGAATGATTTCATAATTCATCGGATTTATCTGATTTATTAGACCGGTGCGTGCTAACACAGGTGTCTGTGTCAATAAAATTTTATGACCTCGACCCATACGGATATGCTAATTAGAGCATCTTTGGCAAAACTTGTTCGCAAATTCTAGACTGGGTGGCGGCCGAGAAATTTATTACCTTTTCAATTGTAAATTGTGTCATATTTATTTTTGATAGTATTAAAATTGGTTTGTGTAGGAGCTTAAATCTTTGCATTACGTAATTATAAAAATCATGTATGAACAATTTCGTTTATGCTTGCTTGAGTGAAAAAAAATACAAATAGATATATTTGGTATATAATCTTAGAATATCCTTAAATTATTAAATTTTAAAATTAATTGACAATGGAAAATAAGGCTGGTACATATTAAATTAATAATTATAAAAAATAATAACTTACTTATCATTTGTTTTCCAACGCCGCAACCCTCTGCTGTTGCAAGAAGAAGACCTCCCGTAACAAACAACACTAAGGACATCATTTTGTATTTAGAGTCTGTTCACAACACTTCAAACTGAAATTAAATTACACGCGTAAGTTGAGATTCGCAACTAAAGTTAGTCACTTATTTACGAAACGTCGAACTTTTATTGAGTTATTGCCTGTGATCCGCAGCACTACGTGCAGCGCGCTCGACAGGGTTAAGCGATCTGTGTGGCGAGGTGGCGACGCACTCGCTTAAGTACCCGCACCGCCGTTACCATGGAGACGGAGCGACGCCGGCCGCTCGCTGCGTCCGCGCATCGCCGGCGCGCGCCTCACTACTACCCGCGCACACGCCTTTTGCCACTACTACATTAATTTGCAACCCTAAAACTTTCATCAACACTCAGTACACACATTTTTTTGGAACACCTTATTGAAAATATCCAATTTTAAATTCTTATAAATACACTGACTGACAAGACAATAGTGAGCACAGCCTATTCATGGATCGTGTAGTGTCTTCAGTTACGAAATAAAGAAAGGTTAAACGGACATCAGGCGACCACTTTTTATCTGCAGTAATAATTTAAAACTCATTATGCTCCACCGGGTGGTTGTCAATGAAATCGAGTTCTTGTGATGTGTCCAACCCGAACGTGGAAATATGTTGACAGATATTGGTCGGAACGGAAGTGGTCTTTAAACAAAATTATAGGCAACTCAAAAACAAGGAAAGAATAATATGCAATCACCAGTTTTTTGAGGCAAAAGCTACTTCGTTTCATGGTTTTTGGTAGGTATTCATATAAATTAATTTATTATAATTTGTGAGTTGCCTTATAACTTAAATCTTCTAAGAACACGTTTAATGATTTTATTATAATGTGGGATTTTCTAAGCTTTGTGTATTTTCCGGAGACAAAATCTTAAAGTTAGCATAGCCCAATTCATTATTCTGCCTACTTTTATACTTCTAAAATGGTACATGATTTCAAATTTCAGAATGGTTACTGGCACAAAATATTCTGCTACAGCTAAACAGTATGATGCAATACAAAAAACAGACAGAAACCTCTGAATTAATAGATTTTTTTTTCATATAAACTCACTCAAAGTTAAAGAAAAATAATGAAATGTAACTCTGTATGTATATTTTAAATCAGAATTTTATTACTGATCTTAAGAAAACATCACTCGTTTTCCTACGAAAACCAGTAAAAGTAAAAAATAATACTTAAAACAATGGTTAACTAGCTGGTTATGAAAATCACTTACAAATAAATATTATTGATACATTTTAAATGCCATTAGAATAAAGTTTAAAATCAACACGCTATGAGTTTGCTTATGTAAATACCGTTTTGTAGAACAGGTCATATATGCAGAAACGTAATATAAATAAAAATGACCGACATGATAATAATACAAAAAGTACTTGTTAGCATTTCAATTCATCAACTACGAAATTATTATTTTTACAAATTTTAATTAAAACACGGATTACTTGTTGTTAGGGATGATATTTTACATATTTATCGTTGGTTCATATTTATCTTGTACACATGACATCTATTTCGCTATAACTGTGTCGTATATGTCGTAAAAATCAACCAGTTTTAGAATGATTGTAATGAATACCTTACGTTGGTATTGTATTTTATTAACGCGGACTGTGATGTTTCGAGGTACCTAAAGAAAGTAATAAAAGTATTTCATAAAGATACTCGGATACTCGGACAGAAAGTCGTTAGTGCGGACAATATTGGGTATTATATTGGTCAAACATACGAGGTGACAACCTGTCTGTTGCCATCCAATCCGGTTTACCACCTGAGGAGAAGTCTTGATCGTGATTCTCCATTTACATATTAATGACATATATTTTAGTGACTTTTTATTTTACGCGGCAAAATTCGGTACAGTTTTATTAGTTTGTTAATTACTGAAAAATCACGATATATTTTTATTAAAAATTAATAGATATGGCTAATTACAGAAAAATAATAAATTTTCTCTTGAGTAGGTTTATTAATTGACTACAATTATATAAGCTGCTCTATTATAAAAAATATCTAAAGGATCTGACAAAATTCAACTCAATGGTAACTTTGATAAGCTATACGCAATACTCTGTATTGCGGTCTAAATTGGGTTGTCCATCGGTATGGTTTTTTTTTGGTAGTAGCTTATCAAAGTTACCATTTAGTTGAATTTTATCAGATTCTTTTGTTTCACTAGAGCAGCTTATATAATTGTAGTCAATTCATTCCGACTCTATAAAAAGTAAAGTGTTTTTTAAACTTTACAGTATGGACTGTTACTTTGTTTTAGGTATAAGTTTAAAAAAAAAAAAAATACCGTAAAATATAAATACATGCTCACATATCTTACCTTCTTGTACTGTTTCTGTAACGACGTTTATAGAGGCCTAGTTGTACGATTACATCTGAAGATGGTTAAATGAGCATTGCAACTGTTGGAAACAGATAGATTTATTTATCCCAAGCGGGTAAAGTTTCTTCATAGTCTACATTTAATATTCTAAATAAGAGTATGCATTTATATACTACCTGAGTAAAATTAATATGTAGGTATGTGTACATATGTCATACGAATTGTACCCAGAAATAAAATACCATTGGTATTACTTCACTGAATATAAATAACAATTCCTTTTTATGAGAAACGTTGTATCAGGCTAAAACGTGTTTAAACATTATATTTGACAGTCCGATGTAATACGGTATCAAATATCATGTTACTTATAAAACATTAACATTTTAAGACAAAGGTGAAAACTAAGAATTCGATGTTGATTTTCAAATCGTTTTATTACCTGTCAGAATACGATTACTTCATAGTTTTATTGGACTTTGTGGCTTATTATGTCATCATGAATTTGCCAGACTATGGTCAATTGAATGAAAGTTAATTCATAGAAAGTATGAAAATTTTAACCGAATGTTGTTATAATTGCAAAATATTTTTGTTTTATAATATAACATTTATTCAATAAACCACACCAACTGCCTATAGCCTCGGTAAAAAATGCCTGTTACAGGTCACCAGCTGGTGACCTGTAACAGGCATTTTTTACCTAGCATAGGCACCAGTCTCACACAAACATTCTGCTCAATACTAACCTAATATTGTACCATAACTTATTGTATTGTTTGTGATGAGATAATAAAGATTAACAGTTATTATTATTATGTTGTCTCCATTTGGATATCACGGGAAGTGTTACCTTCCCGGTTCTTTGGAAGGCTTGCATGGGGGCACAGGCCATTAACGAAATTTATCGATTTAAAACTTGATAAAATACATAGCAATGATGTCGTCATCTTTATTGTTTATATATGACAATCTCGATTTTTAACTCTTTCTTAATGAATATGGAAATGCTAAGATTATTTTATCTTTACAACTTCACTATTCCGTGCTAGACACAATAGAAAAAAAAACTATGAATTGTATCGTACATGACTCGTTGAAAGAAATGATTTATTGTAATATGTAGGTACGTTACAAATTTACTGTAAAATAAAAACGCGAACTAGTGTAGACAAGCAAGTAAATTAAGATGTGCCGATTAATTGTGAAATAGATTAGTGAAATTTTGTCAACCCCAATATGACAGAATAATTTTACGAGATATAAATTATAATAACCTCATTATTTAAACTAAACTCTCGTTTATAGCTATGATAATAAAAATAATCGAGGCAAAGGAAATCAGTCAAAAATGTTTTGCATTAAATTAGTTCCAAAATGTTTTAGGCAGTTTTAAGAATTAGTAAATTATGCATTAAGTTCTACAATATTGAGTTGAGAGAAACATAAAGTGCTAAAGAGTGCTACACACGTATATGAATCCTAAGATATGCCGCTATATGCTAATGCTTCGTCTAACAAGTTCAACATTTTTTTTTGCTTTACAAAGTGGAAATAATGTAAAAAGGATAATAGATTCTGCATCCTGAAATTGAAATTGAAATCCTTTTATTTTATTTTTTTCAAAATTGCATGTAATATATTATGATCCGTGTTTAATATCAATAACCTTTATTGATTTAATATGTTATCAGATACACATCACTCCCACCTGTGTTGCGTGCTGCGTGTGTTAAGTCCCGTGTATCCCCTGGGACTTAAAAAAAGAATATGCCAACTGTGTTTCATGTCTAGCATGTCGTAAGAGGCGACTAATGGTATATGGGGTTTTGCGTATGTGATCGAGTAGGCGACGAGCTAGCCTCTTGTCACTACTTTATCACAATTTTCCATCTAACCCAGCCCAGTTTTTTTTTGGCTGAATGTGGTTGAAGGGTCTTGCTGCCCCTTTGACTCTGTCTAGCCCTTCCGGGATTATGGGCGTGATGTTATGTTATCAAGCCTACAAATCTACACATTCGACTTTTCTTCGAAAAAAGAACCGCTTTTTCGGTAGACAATTTAATACCAATAAAGGTAATTCTAAAGCAATCTATTCAAATTTTCTTATAAACTATTAATTATTACAAATGACTTGATTTGGAACCTTTTATGTTTCCTCTTATTTGAAAAGGCGAGTAAGTTTTTTTTACATCGTAGCGAACACGTACTTTTTTTATATTTTTGATCGTAATGATCCATAAAACTTCTTAGATCCCATCGAAAGTTGGAGCCAGTCCATATGACCTTTAAATAAATAGCTTTATTATTATATGTTCCAACAAATCACTCGGCAACTTAAGATAAAGTACCCTTAAAACACTTTTATGTTGTTTTAGAATCAAAATTAAAAAAATCTTCCATCGCCAAAAGTTCTCAAATGTAAATGTTTTATCTTTACAAAAAGTATTGTTAGGTAAAACAAGAGTTTTTGTGGAATTATGACATTTGAGCATTATGTGTTTTCAATTTGTGTTGTGAAACTGGTCGAAACCAGTTTCAGTTACTCATAGTGCCGTGCGATGGTCGTCTGACGGGTGTCGTATAAAGAAGCTCTGGCAGACAAAGCGACGGCTGCACAGGACTGTGTATGTACATGTATCACATTCGTATGCACCGTCGCCTTGCAGAATAATAAACCTTTCCAGCAACTCATAAAGATGCAAACGCATTGCACTCGTCCCGTATTATGACGATCGTTGTGTATGCGTAGGCGAGGATTCGACGCTTTTTCAATAATTTCAATGCCAGAACAGGTGGAACCGTCATTGTCCGAACGTTCATCAGGAAGGAGTAAGTATAAAGTAAATGTTTGTAAAGAGTTAAATACTGTTTCGCGAACGGAATACCCGATGGTGTCATTCAAGTTTAATGCGCAAGTGTAAATCTATATTTTATAGAACGTTATTGATTTATTTTTAAAACATAATTCGTTATGTTTGTTGCTGTAATATGTATAAGAAGGTTTGATCCGAGTATACCACCAAGGTTTTATTCAAGACCTAAATATTATTTCAATTTCATTATCGACTTAATTACTGCTTGTACATTTTTAAAACACACTATCGATGTAGTCAATTTAAAGTTAAGAGACTACAATAAAAAAATAAAGATCTGTTGTTTTATCTTACAAAAACTATGCAAAAGCCAGGCAAAAGGGCCTTGCACTCCATGGATCGCTTAACATCTCGTAAGTATAGCTATTTGACAATAACAAACACAACTAAAAAAGAATTAGCAAAATCGGTAAAGCCGTTCTCAAGTTATAACTTTGGAGTGGAGCACCCTTATCACTCAGGGCTATGAAAAATACATTACAACCGATTCTCAGACCTACCGAATATACATACATATAAAATTTCATAAAATCGGTCTAGCCGTTTCGGAGGAGTCTGGTAACACCGCGACACGAGAATTTTATAATATTAGATCAATGTAATGTATGTATCTTTCATTACCATTTTTTATGCCAAAAATTTTCCCATTCAGGCCTTTGGAAGATAAATGGACAGAGTTTAGGCTTAGATCAGTAATACAGCCTCTCTCTACGACGACGGAATCCTAGAACTAAATAATAAATTTGAGGTTTTTTCTTGTGAATAATCACGTTACTCCGGGCAAACATCGAACATATTTGCTTTGACAAGCAAAGTTTGTCTGTAGCCAACACGACTACATCCTGTTAAAGTGATATTTAAATCAGGATTTTAAAAAATCGAACTTGCCTAATTAAGTTTTATGTTTTGTAGATTTAAATATAATAACATTATTAGAATAGTCGGTTGCCGTTATCAGCACAACTCGTTATTATGTAACTTCTTTATATATGGATTAAGTCGATCGAAATGTAGAACCAAGTGTCTCCGGTGGAGTTTCATTAATATTTATGCGTTACATATAAAATGTCATGTTGTATTCGGAGTAACATAAAGCATAATGTGAATACAATTTATGTATGAATCAGAATTAAATATGTTTGTTGATATTATTGCCTATATGTGTTTAATATATCTAAGTTTGATTATTTATTAGCAGATATTAATCTTAAAATAGATTAAAGAGAAATCGTCAAAATGATGATTTTAAAACCTGGTTTATTTATTGCTGCGCTAAATGTTTTATAGTCTTGACTATGGAAAATTAGTGTTTACATTTTGATACAGGTAGTTCAAAAAGGAAATCATTAAATTGATAGAGTAGTAAATTTTTAAAAATAGAATCGCACCTTTTATTAACATCGTTCGGTACGAACAACGTGACGAAAATGCTAGCAACGGAAGCTGTGGTCAGATTACAGTATTTCCTCTTGCTATATTTGTATACAAATACGTGTGATGATTGCAGGTTTTGTTACTTCCTAGTGACGAGGTATAATCTCGGTTTTTAGGGTTAATTTCAATCATGATCCAGGATTTAGGTTATTACATTAAAGCAATTTCGATTTGAGCTTCGTATCCTTTAGATAGTGGAACCAAAGAAATAAGAACATTACACATTCAGTGATTTGGATATGCAGGTTTTGATCACGATGTTTTCCTACACCGTCGAGCAAGCGATGTACCACCGATTTAGATTAAAATTCTTACACATATTAAATTTACTAGTTATCTGTTATAAAATAATAAAAAAGCTTTTTAAATATAAAGTCTAGGATGTAGGAGCCGCGAAAAAGTCCAGAATCACCTACCACGACCAGTTTTTATTCGTAAAACCAACGGTCGACTAAGGGTGATTTCGGTGAAATTATCTATCGACGAAGAGTCTTTCGATATACCATTCTAAGTTCGTTAACGGAAGGTGATGTTAGGAGTGATAAAACCGTAAAGCTTTTATGAGAAGGATCGTATGTCCTACGGTTGGTTTGTTCAAATTCAAATTCAATTTTTTTATCGCGCCAAGCTTGAGAGTCATGCCCACTACAACGTCGCTAGGGTGGTGGCGTTATGTGGCGGGCCGTTACATTCCCTAAAACATGGTTGAGTGAAGCGATGGCTGACACATCCCCACGTCATGCTTGGGAACAGGTGCCACCTTGGGGAATTGGTCTGCTCTGGTCTGGTTAATTTATGCTATAATTTAGTAAACATCGTTATTTTATATTGACATGGTTCAGAGGCAAATATGATCTAAACACCTTTGTAAAAGATGTTGTTGAAAAGAGTAACTACCCAGTTTCTTGCCGGTTTCTTCTCAGTAGAAGCAACATTCCAAACCGGTGATAGATTCATAATATTAGTAGATTTTTTTGTTGAATTGGCGATTAAAAATTTTTTGGTTCAAATCTATATAAATAAAAAGTATTTTGACTTTGACTTTGACTTTGACAATGATCATGAATGTTGAAGAAGCAAGTGAGGTGTGTAAGGATCGTGCCATATGATGTTCGGTTCTCTCTGCCTACCCCACTAGAGAAGTGGCGTGAAGTTTAGTTAGTTAGTAGCTGCTAGTTCCTAAGCCTACCTACATTTTGAATTCTGTGAACAAATAATATAACATAACAATATTCCATCCTGGGAAAATTTATAGATCTCGTAGCCTACAAGGTAAAGTTATGCGATGCTAAGATTGACTACATCCCACGCGAGAGGATCTGCGGACAAAGACTAGTACATACCTACATATATTTTTAAGTCTCTACGGTAGGCTAAAATATATGTTGATAATATTAGAAAATACTACTAGATAGTGTGATCCTAGCTGGTATAAGGAAGAAGGTGATCAAAATAAGTCTTTTTACATTTAACACCAGACGTTTTGTCTGAACAGTAAGATGTGTCATCGAAAGACATTTATAACGACCGCTTTTATTTATTACCATAATAAATCCGTTCATGTGTATCATTCAGTGGAAAAATTCGGGTGTATTATGTTTAACCTTTAGTATCGAATTTTTGATTTACTACTTTCTTAGAATTGTCTAATTAATGGTATTTTATGGTTTTTGCAGAAGACTTTGATAATATGACAATTTTGCAATGACCTAGTACAGCACATTTGATAAATTATGAATGAGTTCACGATTATTATAACGTATTAACCAATAATGCTCTTACGTAAATTGAAAAAAAAATGTGCACATTAACTTCTGAAGTTATTTTTCTAATTGAAGTAGAAGTTCTAAGAAATATTCAGTATAAATTAAATCAGAAACATGGAATGAGTTTTCTGTGTATTGTTCAGTATTCTCTAGTTCGCATTTTACAAGTTCAGTATTTAACCCAGTTAACATTTTCCTTTTGTCATTGCTTCTTATTTCCAAGAATCACTTTCACTCTACGCAAAAGTAAACAGACTTAGATTGATATGTCTGTCAGTCTGTCACAGCAAGACGGATAATGATGTTTAGCTACACTCGTACTTTCTCCGTTCATTGTCTGTGCTGTGTAGGTAAGTATTAGTCATACAGAATAATATTGACTCCTGCTTTTTGACGTCAGGTTTCATACAATTGATATATATTAATATTCCAAGCCTGTCTATTATCTTGGAAATACATGAACCAGCTTGAATAGTCTGACAGTTCTAGCTAACCAGCTGCTATGAAATGCGCCCTTATCCGTCACCAAATCTCTAATCTAGGATCTTTGATATATAGGTATGTAGTTACTGCCTGAGACCCTTGCAATCATAACCCTGTCCATTGAAACCTGGAATTAGTAATAGGCTAAAATAAAAGTAAACGGAACTTATAATGGGTTGGGTCCTCAAAAAAGAAATAAGTTCGCGACTTGGGCTGCCAATAATTAAATAATTATATTAAGGTTTTGACAATTACGTTTGGGGCCGTCTAATAAATAATCGCATCGTCGATAATAAATCTCATTTAAGATAATTTTTGACGTTGAAACTACATGTTTGAAGTTTATTAATAAACTGTTGACTTCGATTTCTTTTAGAGGTTTTTGAGCGGTTAAAGAAGTCATTTATAAGGACTTTTTAGTGTTCAACGATATTTAAACACATAATGTCTTATTCCCTTCATTTTAATATCTTTATTTTTTTTTGGACTTGATTCATCTTCTCTGATTCCCCTACTACTTTCAATGTGATAATTTCAAAGCTTTATTTAAATATTACGTACATTAACTTTTAATAAAATGTCACAGTTGCGAAACGCTCTTTTATTGTGTTTATACTTCGCCAATTAGCGTTTTCTTGGAAAGCGACGCAGAGGTTAAGTTGTGGTCAATACATTTATAGGCTTGGGGAAGTGGTGTACACAATTTTTTTATAGACCACAAAGTATGTCGGTTAGCTGTAAATTTTGCAAAAACATATCAATCCTTTGAATGTGGCTTTACTTTTTCTGTTTCTCGTCGAAAACGAAAGTTGTTCTATGTGTGACGATGCTCTTTTTGAACGGAGATGTTTTGAATTGAAATTCAACTTTCATTGTACACGAATCTATCTTCCTTCTAAAAATAATCACAGTTAAATATAATTTTAGAAATGTTAGTCATAGAAATTATTGTGTCTTTAGTAATATGGTGGTTCTCAACCTGATCTTATTTAGTTATAGAATCAGTATATATATTTTTCTTTTAGTGATATGCTGGTAGAATTGCAGAACATTGAAGTATGTCTTTTATGGAACATTAAAGTAAGTATAAAGTACGGATTCAACGTTAAATTACGATTAGATTGTTTTGATTGATCACTCACTAATTTATAAACAAAAACAAAACATTACTCTAAAGATGCACAATTTTATGACAGCTTTGATATTCAGAGTTTTTTTAGTTTTAGTTATTGATTTGTTTATTGAGAAACAAAAACTATAATGTGAAGGCAATCCAGCTGGATCCACATATGTTTGGTCTTCATTTTTACTATATCTTTTATTTATTTTCAATATGTACCACTAGAATTTCGCCCATTTTATTATAAAACTATCTTCATAGGTCATGGCACAATACTTGTCTTTAGCCCGTTGATATATGTAAGCATTTTATGGTACAAGTAATGGATGAAAAAGTTTAATTAAACATAATTATTATGTAAGCGATGTACAATTATTGCAAATCAAATTTAAGTTGGCAAAATTAACAAATCGTACAAATAGGCAAAGGCATTTCACATTTACACAACAGTCCGCTTAAACTATGAGCCCGAAGAGTGTTTTATTAAGTAGGTACTGTTGCCAGGTCAGTTGAATGAATATTTAATAAAGAGCGATTTGTTAAAAATGTGCAAATCGGATCGCAACGCCGCGCGGTCAGCGACCGCAGTTTGTTACAGTTTGTTACTGTTACTTGAATGTGTGTACTGTTTGTTTTTTATGAGCTTTAATCAACCGTTTTACCAGTATGTCATGCGATGATGTGTCTTATCTTAAGGTTATATATTATATGTGATGTTTCCCTAAACGTCCATTAATAATTTTGCTATAATACATAATATATCTATGCAAGTAAAAAAGTTTACCAATAAAGGATCATATCGAGCTTTTATTTCCATTTTATATTGCGAAATCAATAATAATTACGATACATGATATAAAAGTCCCTTTTTATTAGTAACAAGTTGAAAATATTTATCTGTACACAACATTGTTATATTTGTGTTAGTAATAAAAAAAGGGAGACCCAATTATATGAAAATTATCGAACATTCAGTAATAAATAAAATAAAACTCATTACAGTCCGCACGTATAACTAAACATTTACTCACTTCTTAGTTGCTGTAGCAGAACAGCCATTAAATGTAATAGAGACAAATAGTTTTTAATGCAAAGATAAAATTATCGTTAAATTTTGAGTAATCAAACGGTAATCCTTTCAATACTAATCACGAACACGATATGAACAGTTTATCCTGTGTTAAAAAACTAAATACGCGATATCCTATTAGAATAAGAATGATAAATATTGTTGTACGGCGCTGTGCCAACTACTTTAGCGTTGATTAGCCGTAGTGTTTGTTATTGCTCGTAAAGTTTTATATGTTTGTCAATATGGACGTTAAGAGATTCTCAATACCCGTTGAATACGAATAAGTGATGTAAAGTTTACTTTATTTTAGCAAAAACATTCAGTCATTTACTTCCCTATGATTAAAACTAAATACCTATAAATAATATATTTTATAGTAAATTAGCTTGTCACGATTTTGATCTTTTATTTGTTACAATAAATAAACCAAGTAAATACCGTAGTTCAACATTAAATAAAATTAACATAGAGCTAATTTATTTTATTGTGATATACTTAATTATCTAATTTACTTAAAGCATTATAGTTCGTAATAATTATGACTCTTACTGTTTTACGTAAGACCTTCATGTGATATTTTCATTGTATTTTTCGAGAAAACAAAGCAACCACTTTAATTATATCTGTACGAAAAAAAAAGAAAAAACTAAATACCAACGTGTTCTTTTGCAATTTACAACATTTGATTGGACACAGTTGATAGACATGATATAATTATAATGCAGGTGTTAAAACACAAAGCGAAAATGATATTTTAGGATGAGTTTTGCCGAACCCTCTAGTCTAGATCGTTTCATTTATTTGTTTATTGTAATATAATACCCATATTGCAATTTGCAGTTGCAGACTATAAATAAACTATAATAATTTATGCTGTTTCTTTAAATAAATGGGCCCAGACTAAATATGTGTAGGTACTTTATTTTTGAAAAACTTTCAAATATCTAAAAATAACAAATACTTTTGCTCATAATATTGGTGTTGAATATTTATATATATTTGACAGTAACAGCGTATCATTTTATTTATGGCAGTTCTTTGCATCCTGTAGCCCACAGTGCAGTATTGAACGATCATAAAAAATATTTTATAATGTTAATCCTTGAAGTCTCGCAGGAATTGTTTTCCTTATGACATATAATACGACCCTGAAATGCAGTTTAAACGAGCCCTTCATCAAACGATGCACACATAATGTTAATGACATATAGTCCATATATTCATTCAAACACAAAGTATTATGTGGAATATATAGATAGGTAAAAACTTTATTTAACAACTTTATTTGGAGAGGTATGTCGTCACTTAAAAATATTCAGTCAGGAATAATAAACTTCTTGTTCTGTCCCGTTTTATTAACATGTAATCGATACTTGGATAGATGACCAACCACCAACACGGACGGTGGGGTTTCCAAGTATTGAAATTGTTCAATTCCATCGGAATTAATTCTTATACAATTTTACTAGCTTAAAATCAAAATGAACTTACAGACACATTTCCTCTAGATTTTCGAAATCACGATTAAAATCAAGAAAAATATACATTGTAGGCTAAGCGAGTATTTTCAATTCAATTCGTTTATTTATTCCAGGCCAAGGAGCCCATATATATTATCGTATACTTATACGTAATAGATATATAATTGTTTACCTAAAAATAACATCCAATAAAATACTATTATTTATGGCTTCGTATCGTATTTGATAGGAGTCTATGAGATATGTTTGTCTACAAGTATTTTGTTCTTTGATCCACGTGTTTTACAATGTCAAAAGGAAATAAATAGTAGTTAACATTTTAATGAAGTGCGAGATACAAGCGTGAACATACTAATAAGGCCAACAACAATAAGACGTCAGCTTATTGTGATAGACGTGTTTGAATTATTGAATATATTTTAATTTAGCATACATTTTAATGATAGGTATTTTATATTGCTTGTACATTTTGTGTTCCAAACTTTTCTAGAACAATGCATTCACCTAATACGAGCAGTAAGTGACTTTAAGCATTTTAAGCCAAAAATAAAATTAAGTTAGACGTAAGATTGTGAAATAGTAATGGCAAATTGTTCTTGCCTATTTAAATATAGTCATAATTAGCCCAGTAATATTGAGTTGCGGGTTAAACTAAATTATAATCATAAGTTTTACAAGTGTTGATTGTATCAATAAATAAATAATTAATAAAGTAACGTAAGTTATTTTTTATACAGTGACTTACAATAGGCGGTTTTTACTTTGAATCTTGCTATTTCAATCGATCAAATAAATTATTTAATAGAATATGAATATTTATAATTAATAAACAAAGAGTTAATGTTTTTTCTGTACTGGACGTGCTTTTGAAGTAAAGACTGAATAGGAAGCTGTACATTAAACTTATTGATGCACAAGGTCATACACGTTTATTGTTTTTATTATTTTCCTGAATGAATACAAATTCAAGACAGTTGTTCTTGAATTTTGTTCTAGCTACTGTTCAAGGAATTATTTTCAATGCCATATTAAAACAAACACACAATATTAGGTATTATGGAACTCTTTAAATGCTTTAATACCTAACCCCAACAAATTATTACTTTGCAGCTTGACAAATTAAACTGACAACTTATTTTGCAAACTATCACCACGTTAACATTAATACATTTTAAAGCCATTTCCATGACACCTTATTACCGAGCCATATTGATATTTGTTTAACAATAAACGCTTATACGCCAATATATACAACCTTCGTACTAATGGATTATCAAATAAACCTATATGTGAAAAGGGAGATGAATAGTACAGGTTACACCGGAATTCGTAATATAATTACATATTTCCTACTTGTCGTTTCAAGTAAGGACGTTTCACTTATAACGAATACCTAGTCAGTCCATGCGTGACTTAAAATAATTAATACTAATGTCACTGAAGATGCAGTCAATTGTTATCAATTTTGAGGAAATGATAACAATGATGTTTAGAATATTGAAGAATCCGCGCTTCTGGTCGAGAGGTTGGATCAAATCCATATATTAATGTGATATCATATGACACTACTGTGTCATATGATATCACATGACACAGTAGGAATTTTTTTTTGCATCACATTATACTTAATGTGATGCAAAAAAAATTTCCTTTTCTTATTCAAAAAAATATTCTTGTGACGAGGATGTCTAAAATTTAGCACGGTCATATTTTGTAAGGAGAAGGAGTGCACACAGTCAATCTTTTTAACGATTATGTATATATACATATAATTCTTCTGTCAGTGCGTATGCCACTATTGTCAAGCAAGGGTTCACAACATTTAGGAGACTCTAATGTAAGCAAATCGCTGAGCTGATTTCATTTCATCATTCATTTGGACTTATGTAGATATCTCCTTTAAGAAGGATTAAGAGTAACAAAAATCAGAAGACATCCAATGCAATATTAAGATTCGGGTGTTTTGCTTTCGCGATAAACTTCGGCATCAATCGATTTCAGTTACACAAAACAGAAATAAATCACTCTTCAGTCTCAGTGTATCATACACGTATCACTGTAACAATGGTGCAATATATCGTGACAACTGACGTAACAGATTATACAGTACTGTATACATACGTCAAAAGTATTTTAACGTCATTTGGTTCATTCATCAAGTAATTGAATTATTATATTATTTTAAATGTACATCGACGATATATCTTACATTACATGCGCCGGTACAAAGCATGACATAATTATTAAATATGAAATGTATTTAGCATGCGTAGGTAGGTATAGATGTAATAGGGACTCATCAGCATTTTTGATAATTTTAGATGGATTACCTGCAAATGAAGACGTCTTACTTCTACTACGTCGTACTAGATTGAAGGATAACAGTGCAAAAACGCATTTAACCATATTAAGAGTGATATAATTTTGTTGTGAACCCCTCACGAACCCCTTAAGGGTTTATGGTTTACGATAACCCGATAGTAGGTACGTATATATACTATTTATAATAATAATAAATTCTTCAGACTGGCACACCAATTCCCTAGTCCCAAACTAAGCTTATAAGCTTGTGCTATGGATACTAGGTGAACGGATAGACATACTTAAATACGTTTATTAACATCCATGACTCGAGTACAAATATCCATGTTCATCACACGAAATATTTGCCCCTAGCGGGATTCGAACCCGCGACCCTTGGTTTCGTGGCCAGTGTCTCTGACCACTCGACCAACGGGCCAGTCATTTACCTACGTATGTGTGATATTTAAAAAATAAATACCAATTAAGGCAGTTTTCATACATTAATTGTTATACACTAAGGTTTTGATGAAGTTAAGCGTCGTTTAAACGTTTTTTCGGATAAACAAAATACACTTTTAAAAGGCCCGTTATTATTTATCGGAATTACAAAGGGATCGTTTCAAAAAGGTTCAATCACCCTGATTTAAATTTACAAATCAGCAATAAAGTAACGGGAGCTAACACCTAAAATAAACAGAGAATTTAACATTCGAACGCTTAACCTTATAAAGGGTCAAAATACAGCTAAAGGTGCAATAATATTTATTATAAAGGCAGCATAATTATTACCGAAAGTGCGAGTTTTTAGTGTCCTGCATCGATTTGCCCGCTACCATCCGCTTGGAATTTATCAAAGAAACCATATTTTTTTTTCAAAAGTAAGCGCAACTTTAAACTTTGAATTTACTTCATAATAACACCAGATCACCAGTGCTAGTGCCATTTAAATCGGTTCACCTGTTTTTGAGCCTATCCGGAATGGACAAACAAAAAGACAAAAGTCTTAAAACTGTTTTTTGGCATTATTTTTGTTTGACAGGCGTTTGTATCCCACTAAGCGCAAATGTTTTGTGTGATGAACATGGAAATTTGTACTCGAGTCATGGATGTTTATAAACGTATTAAATAAAGTCTATCCGTTCACCTAGTATCCGTAGTACAAGCATAATCTTAGTTTGGAACTAGGAAATTGGTGTGCCAGTCTGGAGAATTTATTTATTTATTAAATAGAAAATTTAGTTCAAAGGAAATTTTTACAATGTTTCGGCTATTTTCGTGAGCTACGATTAAATAAAATGTTACGTTGGACAATATTCATTCGTCAATAGTATTCAATACGGAAACTCGTCTCTTGAGTGTGACAAACCTTAACCTTAATTGTATGTATTGCTTTTGTTATGTACCTTAAAAGCGGACAACTTATACAGGACTTAACTTGCATGGATTTTTGAACAATGAGGATAAGAGTAACAAGCCTCTCTTGGGGTGGTATTAACTGATACTTTTTCAATATTCTATCGCTCATTAATCGTTATACCTTACTTTACTCAATATCGTATGACTGCGCACAACCAAACATTTAATATCAGATGATATCACTTGCCAAGAATTTTGTCGATTCGTGCGTTCAATTAATCAACTGCATAATCGTGCACTAAAACATAAAAAGTGCCGCAAAGATTTATTGAACATGTAGACCTTATTCTTATATGTGGGAAATCGACATACTGAACTTTTGACCAGGTTATGGCCTTAACTTTTGCTTTGTAGTCACCATTCGTATTACTTGTAAACACGTTAAATACAGGGTGTCAACTTAATTATTAAAGTTAAAATCCGATAGCGACCCAATAAATCAGGCTGATAAAATAAGTGAATTTAATATTACTGTATCGGAATTATTAAAAACGTACCTACGTACTAAATGTTCAAGTCAGCTTTCATTGTGAGGTACTGTCATTGTCGCTTATTAATGAAAAGGTATATAAAGCAGCGGAATGCGGCTTGGCACAAGCCTGAAGTATTGACGTTACTTTTGACTGGCCCGTTGGTCGAGTGGTTAGAGACCCTGGCCACGAAACCAAGGGTCGCGGGTTCGAATCCCGCTAGGGGCAAATATTTCGTGTGATGAACATGGATATTTGTTCTCGAGTCATGGATGTTTATAAACGTATTTAAGTATGTCTATCCGTTCACCTAGTATCCATAGCACAAGCTTATAAGCTTAGTTTGGGACTAGGGAATTGGTGTGCCAGTCTGAAGAATTTATTTATTTATTTTATTATTTACTTACTGATGGCACGAGGAGTCTAATGTATTAACACGCAGGTTCAATAGGTGCTACTATTCCCAGTATTTTTATAAAAGTAATATTGTTCCTTGCTTTCCACAGTATAGCTAATGTGCACTTACATTAGCTGAAGCATTTTTATGAAAAAGAAAATAATTTAGCTGAATCAAATTATTTCAGCAAAAGAATCATTGACGTCGTTGTGTTATTCATTTAATATAATTATCATTCAATCATTGCTAAATATTTAGAGCCTTGAAAGCCTGCTCTTTTAGGCTGTTAAAAAAGAACATCCATATAGGTAAACCTAGCAACAACTAAATTATATTTTCTATTTGTCATGTTAGTGATAATAACTATGTTTGACGATGACATTTACAACGCTTTTATTTTATTAGTTCTTTCCTTGAACAGTAAAGTAAATCTTCCCAACTTAAATTATTTTTATATAGCATAGCATGTGCTAGGATAGAAAAGATCTTTATTTCTTATTGAACTCTGTAACATGTAATTAGGAACGGTAGACAGAGAATCGGAGCAGGTCTGTTTTTCTTATTAAGTCATATACATCTATACTTATAATAAATTTGTAGAGAGATAAATTCTGCACATTAAATATATTTTCAAAATAACTATCAGGGGGTGATTAGTGATCGATACTGATGCCAAAAATGCAATCAGTAAAATTTTTGTCTGTCTGTCCGACTGTCTGTCTGTCTGTCTGTCTGTCTGTCTGTCTGTCTGTCTGTCTGTCTGTCTGTCTGTCTGTCTGTCTGTCTGTCTGTATGTTCCTTATAGCAACAAAAACTACTCGACGGATTTTAACGAAACGTGGTACAATTATTCTTCATACTCCTGGGCAGGTTATAGTATACTTTTTATCACGCTACAATCAATAGGAGCAGAGTAGTGAAGGGAAATGTTTGGAAAACGGGAGAAGTTACTCCATTTTTTAAGCTTCCGTCGCTTGTGCCGCCTTAATGGTTAAAGTTACATAGAAATCATGTATGACAGAAAAAGTCTTTATAATATTAACCATAAACGCGGGTGACACCGCTGGCACAGCTAGTATATAATATAATTCTGTTTCGTAGGGAGAAAAATATCAATGTTTTTTACTGGCTCATTCGGTCGTGACCCTGCCCCATGTGCCAATAAGTTGTTGGTTCGATTCCCACCCAGGACAAACATTCGTATGATGAATACTTGTGTTTGTTTTGTGTCTGGGTGTTAATATCCAATATATTGAAGTATACATTTTTAATACCACTGTTGATTCTTATATCACAAGTGTTTAAGCTACTTACCTCGGAGGCAGATCAATGTATGTGATGTAGTGGGATATTTATTATTTTTAGGAAAGGTTGTCTCTCCCTTTTCTTCAGTAAAAACCATTACCGTAACGACATATAGTAGGTAATACTTTACTTTTACTTATTGCTGTAGTTAAAGTTATGTATTACCAAAATATGTCAGTCTTTCTAATCTAGAAAGTAGGACAGGTCAAATAACTTTTACTATGTGTCATCCTAATGCCTGGATTTGACTTGGTTTCGTTGCATTTCTAAGTAATTGGCAAGACGTGACCAAACGGTTTGAATAATTAATTAGTAATTTTAAACCTCCTGCTTATATTTACTACTTATTGACTCTTGTCCTCGATTACTATAGGAGCAGTGCAAATTTTCCGGTAGTAATTAAGTAAAATATGCAAACATACATAGCGAGTGAGGTGTGTAAGGATCGTGCCATATGGCGTTCGGTTCTCTCTGCCTACCCCGCTAGGGAAGTGGCGTGAAGTTTAGTTATATAGTAACATTTTTGTCAAAACAAAAAACATTGATAAAGTTAATTTTATGAAGATTTTAACGGTGCTGAAAATACGTCCCAGTCTTTATGTGATGACTAAACTAAGTACGTTGAAAATTAGTAAGTATTTCATTTGGTGAAGTAGTATTTTGGCTTTATTGAACGAAAATTTTAGATGACACTTTGATACGTCATATACATGGCACACTAAAATTTTCTCTCAGCCAGCAAACACTCATAGGTACATTATTGAAGTTTCGATTAATCTCAATTAGAAGTTTTTTTTTATAACGTCTCCATGTATAGATTATGTGAATAAGTAGTTCCACTATAATTGTCCGTGTAATATCCTAAAACTTAAATACCAATCAATCACTGCATAAGTATTAATGCAAAATTCATTATCCGGTTTTATTGATAAATTGATATTGAAGAAGCTTGTAATTATGGATCATTTTAAATTTACTTCCGATTGCCCCATCCATCAGATTCGTTAGCGTGAAGGAGATCGGTTAATATGACATAAGTGTCTGTGAATGGATTAAAATAAAATAACGCTTGTGTTTGCTTTTAAGCGGTCAGGTCACGGACGAATGAGTATCGCGTTATCAAATTTAATAATCACAAGGTACAAGTTGACGATTGTAACTCGTTAATTAGTTATATTACTTGTTACAAATGATAGCACTAACATGTCTATCAATATTTAGGGTTCTGTTGCGACCAACCAAAACGAATGTAACACATACGAATCGTCACAGATTGTTTATCTCCATCGTAACGTCTTAAGACGAATCATTGGTTAGCAACAGATTTGAAGAAATTATTTATGAGAGGCGAAATAAATCTCACTGAAACTGATTTACTTATGTTGATTTTTAACCGACTTCAAAAAAAGGAGGAGGTTCTCAATTCGACTGAATGTTTTTTAATGGCATAGAATCTTCACCTTTCATAATTTTCTCATATTGATGGAAGTCCTTCAGACATCTATACTTATAATAAATCTGTAGAGAGGTCAATTCTGTACATGAAATATATTTTCAAAATAACTATCAGGGGGTGATTAGTGATCGATACTGATGCCAAAAATGCAATCAGTAAAATTTTTGTCTGTCTGTCTGTCTGTCTGTCTGTCTGTATGTTCCTTATAGAAACAAAAACTACTCGACGGATTTTAACGAAACTTGGTACAATTATTCTTCATACTCCTGGGCAGGTTATAGTATACTTTTCATCACGCTACAATCAATAGAAGCAGAGTAGTGAAGGGAAACTTTGGGAAAACGGGAGAAGTTACTCCATTTTTTAAGCTTCCGTCGCGTGTGCAGCCTTAATGGTTAAAGTTACATAGAAATCATGTATGACGGAAATAGTCTTTATAATATTAACCATAAACGCGGGTGACACCGCTGGCACAGCTAGTCATAAATATAACTGTAATAAGTATATTTAAACATAAATACAATCTTGAAAATATTAAAGTATAAGGACAAAAATAAACACTATATTTTTATAGAAAATATATAATGTTCATTTAGGTTTTACATATGTAACCCCAATTAACGTTTATATTGTTCAGAACCCAGTCTGAGTTACATATTTGTAATGTACACATTTGTAATTTACCTTCATTAGACCACAAAGTGACCGTCATTTCTTATACTAGGAAGATACCGCCTATTACGTGTCAGGAAACGTCATGCTAATTTCATAGGAAACAGTCGTAAACCATACTCTAAAGCAAAGCTTTGTGAATCTATAGAACTTCCCTATTTTAGCACCTGAAATAAACTATCAGACATCAGGACATATATTTTATGTCATATATGTATATGTAGCAGTATAAAATACAAAAAGATTGGCCGATTACACGTGTGGTTGACTAAATAGTTTGTAGAGTTGTGAAAACGAGGTATTTTTTTTTTGTCTAGTTATATTAAAGAATAATTTTTCATTCGTTAATACATATACGAGCAAAAACTCTAACCAGTAACTGTTTTTCTTCAGTCAAAACGATTTAATGTATTTTATTTGTTGATGTATTATCAGATTAACTATTGGTTACTAGTGTATGTGTGTGTATTGTATTTTGAATTACTTCTTTTCAACTTCATTTAACCACATACTTCAATGTATCAGATTGAATCTTTTTACATTTTTTTAAATATTACAACGAATTTCTTTGAATAAATTTTGTTCATTCAAGTAATATGTTATATTTTTTTTTACACAAAGTATTTTTTTTGCAAACTAGATCAATTTTTAGGCTTTTAGCGTAGTAGGCATTGTACATTTTAGTTTTTTCTGTATCTTACTTACGTGAAGAAGAAACTTACACGAAGTGAATAATCATATTCTACTTGATCTTCTAAACAATAGCAACATGATCTTTTATTTTTAACAAGAAACTCATTTTTTCTTAAATTTCATTACTTATTTATTTAAGTCACGATACAGAAGCAACCATATTTTAGATCAGGACTTATTTTATTGGCGACAATCGAGATAATCAGATTCGTTTTTGTTGACACTAAAGTTAATTAAGTTGAAGCAGTAAATATCAAATACAGTTATGTAATAAACGTCGTTTTACTGCCAAAATAATTTAGTGCTAAAATGCTGGATCAAGTAGGTTAATCTTAATGGTAGAAAATGATGAACGCAGTTGCTATGGTAAACCATGTAAGTCATTTATTAGTCTAGCCTAGTCAGATCAATAAAAAGAGACGTTTCACGTAATATGCCTAACCTGAGATTACTCATCACGTTAACGGACGATTGTTATGGAAGTTTAGTCTAATAATATTCGAGTCCACGTCTAGTATTGAATCTTGAATCACCGACTGGTTACATTAAATTTGGATTATAAAAGATGTTTTATGACTCATAGTAGAACTTGATTGTTAGGTTGGGCTTTGTTTTCATCTGTTTAATTAATCAAATAGATAACCAATTTTTTTAAGTCGTAGGCATACGTTTTTGACAAATGATTAGTTATTTAACTGTTCTATTGAAAACCGAATCAATATTAGATGCAATGGTTACAATAATTAAAATTCCCAATATTTTGTATTCTTATTCTTGGTCCCATGTTGGTCTGGGACTTGACCCATGTTGATCTGGGACAAAAAAAAATAATGTGCCAATTGTGGTTCTTGCCTAGCATGTCGTAAGAGGCGACTAATGGTTTACGGTCTTTTAGGTATGTGACTGAGTAGGCGACGTGCTAGCCACTTGTCACTCCTTTTTCACAGCTTTCCATCCAACCCAGCCCCCTGTCCCATATTGGTCTGGGACTTAAAAAGAATATGCCAACTGTGTCCTTGCTTAGCATGTCGTAAAAGGCAACTAATGGTATATCGGGTTTTGGGTGTGTGATTGTGTAGACGACAGGTTAGCAGCTAGTCACTGATTTTTCACAATTTACTATCTAACCCAGCCCGGCTTTATTTTTGGCTGAATGTGGTTGAAGGGACATGCTGCCCCTTTGACTCTGCCTATCCCCTCGGGGATTATGGGCGTGATGTTATGTTATGTTAGATTTTTTAAATTTTCTGTGTATACCAAAAATGTTTTACAAAAATGTAGTCTCATAATGTATGTTAACACATATGCCGCAATACCCAAAGGGGTAGGACCAGAGTCAAAGGACCAGCAAAGTGTCTGACACTTTTATGCAAAAATAAAATTGAGCTGGTTTATATGGAAAATCAAAGGAATATATAAACTGTGATCCGTCCAGACTAACACGGGACTGATTTTTTGTTTGAGAGTAGTATTTCATGTTTGCGTCTTACTTACTTTTTATACATGTTAAAATGGTCACCTGAGGAAGCGGATATTAAACCTAATGCTGTATCCCGTTTTGTAAATTAGAGTAATCGATATCAAAAGCTAAAGCTGTTTAAGAACATAAACTACGTAGTCCTAAAAAAACCTACATTAAATTTTTATTTAAATATTATGTTTACCAGAAGACGGCGCCAATATGTTTATTTTAGATGTAATTTGATAACACGTCTAATGTTCGTTGAAGATGTCAAGCTTGTCATTATATATTTTTTTATCTGAGCGTTTGGTGTATAAATTGTTTATTTTAGTTTACAAATAAATTCAATTACAAACAAATTTCCCATCGTACCGAGTCCAGATTATTTTTTTGGCTGAATTTAGTTAAGCTGCACCTTTGACTCTGCCATCCCATCGGGGATAACGGGAGTGATGATATGTATGTAGATAATAATGTACAAATAAAGTATTTAAAGCTAAAAGACAATTAGCTAAAGTTGATAAATAAATTGCTTTTCTATGTTATAGTCAAATGTAAAATGTGTTTTTTAAATGTAAAACACTACATTAAATTATTTTTAACCGACTTAAAAAAAAAGGAGGAGGTTTTCAATTCAACTGAATTTTAAGCTATTTGTATGGCTCTTACAAAAATACTTCTTTACATACATGCAGATAATAGGATTAAACAACATTCATTTTTTTTCTAATTATTTTAGAATACATTTTCAATTGGCCAGTACGTACAATTAATAAATTCTAGCATGGCATTGGCTTATTGAAATTTTCTTTTTCGGCGTTTCGTCATTGGCGTGTTAAAAAAGAAGTATCAGAAAAGTATTGAAAGTATTTGACCATCAATAGGCTTATATATAAAAACATCCTTACTTTAGCAATATTTACAATACCTTAACAGAGCCACATGCTAAGTTATTCTAAAACTGTACACATCCCATAAATTAAGAATCTAAATAGACCTCAACTTTCTGAATACTACGACGCAGAAAAGCGGCTACCTCTAGGCGGCATTTTCTATTATGGTCATAATCAAAATTCAGAATAATCACAACAAACAAATCTATGTGGCAGTTATGAATGATATTTATGAATGTTCTGTTATTAATTAATATTAAATATTTTTCAAAGTGTATAGTGTGACTACCTGTTCTTACCAATTAACTAAACCGTGACTTCAGACAATGACATAATTTTCCAAATCGGCTAATTAATTTGAATGAATTATGGTTGTTTTGTTTAAAATATAATTAATTAAAACTGTGATGCTTGAATTAATGTGTATTCCAAACAATAAATCGCAGTGTTTGTTAACTATGAGTAATAAGGCATTAATTATAAAGTTCCATTTGAGTCCCCTTAGCTTAAGTATACAATTAGGAAAAAAACGGCATAAGTTGTAGTTTTCGTCGTTTTTTTAGCTCAATATTACAAACCTGACGAAATTTCAAAGGAATTTAAAACTAAGACTAAGGAGATTTAAAAAGCAATCTTCGAATCGGTGGAACACGGCTATTGAATCAAAGAAATATAGAAAAATACAAAACGTGTGGGTGAAAACAACACTTAAACATCCATAATGAAGAAATCGACTTAAATTCGTTTCGGTACCACGTGTAATGATTTATATGGCTACATTGTCACAAAACAAGTCAGTTCCATATAATACCTTAGAAAGTCACTGGTCCAGTGGCTTAAATGCCTAGTTTGCGAGCGTAAGGTCACGGGTTCAATAGCCGGGTCAAGTGAGAAGCGTGTCTGGAAACGGATTGGTAAAATCATCGATATCAACTTATCTTGTTAATATTATGTAGCACTGTGTTGGCCGCGGTGATTATGCCAAATAACCCTCATTGACTTGTTAAGTAGTTTCAACGAAAAATGTTCATGTCTAAGATTAAAATTTCTTAAGCCACTGATTTATAGACTTTCGATTATCAGGAAAAAGTAAATTTCGATTCGTCAGTAGGTTTTACGATTTAAAAGTTAAATACGATACAACGCACAAAAAGGAGGGTGCGTAGTTAATCAAGTAAGTAGTCAGTAAGTAGATTTTTTATTATAAACTTTACATGCTGCTTTATTATTTTTATTTTTAGTGTTTTATTGTAAATACGTTTGATTAAGATGTTCTTAAAAAAAAACTAATGATTTCATGATCATGATAAGTTCTGAAGCTCTTTAGGACTCTGTGCATCCTGAAAAACATCGTAATTTTTTTTTGAAGTCAATTGTTCCTTGTTTTTTTCTTTGTAATTTTGTATTATTGAGTTTGAGTTGATGATGACGATAGCATAGGTCCATAATAAGCTACAGTCAAAATGACATGACGGAAATTCGTTGCGTATATTGACAATTAGTGGCGTAACTATATCGGCTGCTGTGTTTTATAGTGTGTATGAGTGTGTGTGTACACAGTTAAAATAAAACATACAAGAGAAAGAGAGGGAGAAAAACAAAGAAAAAGAAACCTACATAACGAATTATTAGGTTGATTATGTAGTGCTTTACCTTTAAATATTTTTCTAATACTAAAAAAAATGCGATTAAAATGGGCTGGAAATCTACTTATGCTTTGAAAAGCTTAAAGTATTCCAGGAAACTTCCTAATAATAATAAAAGCTATTGAGATTTTGTAGCAAAAATACATTAAAATACCACATAATGTGTGCCCTTCTATGCCCTTGAATACAGCAATGCAGAATATGTAGGCAAAATTATACTACTTAGTCTAAAATTACAAACAGTTGGACCAGCTTCTTCTTAACTGCGTTAAAGTTTAACTCTAGCTTCCGCATTTTGCTACTAAGTCATTGCTTCATCAGACTAAAAAGCGTTTCTTACTTTAATTTCCAACTAGCGATTTTCACTCAAGAAACCGGATTCAAAGGCTCTAGGTTCTATGATAAATAAGCCACGACAATTAATACCTTAGGGTCCTTTCATTATTAGTATATGTCAAAAGAAATAAAATAAACTACCTACCATATTAGCAGAAATCTAGTTGAAAATCTAAAAACTCTAAAACTTGATAGGTAGCTACGATCTTTACAAGTAAAATCTTCATTCTGGTAGTAAAATGCCGATATTATATTTTTTAAAACGTCGATAATTTTATTAGTTTTGTATGTATTTATTGATGAACCATGATATCATCGACGAAGCCAGCTCCTCGTTTCGGCATAATAATTCAGTTGCCACAGTTTGTTTTAATAAAATTAAAGAATTGAGTACCAATTAATTCATACCTCGTGATTTAAGTTTTATCTTTCAACGTGGTTTAACATTATGTCATCCGACAAGTTCCCGTTTCAAGTTTAAGTATTACCAATTAATATGATAATGTGCCAAACTGGCGAGATGTGTGATATGAATGTCAAACCGGTAAGACGTGTCAACTGGCACAATTTATACTCGCAGAGCTACACTTCAATCTTATAACCTAGTTGCATATGCGATATCTTAAAATATAGCTTTAAGGAGTCAGGACCTGGAGAATGAATGGGTGATATTAGCATGCACGTGATTAGTCGTTATATAAGCAGCCTTACCGAATGCTTAAACGTGAATCAGCTTTATTTCTTTATTTAATCAAATGTTACCTAAAATGGAAACAAAAATGTACCTACAATATTGTGACACATTGCTGGGTATCATAATGTGATTCACTGGGATTCTTGGTTTAAACAGTAGTAGAAACATTATGATGTGAAAACTTAATAAACTGTTTAATATAAGGTGATATATTTTTTTCAAATAAATATTACACAAACTTTTATGTGCATTTTTAAGAATGCCAATGGTGATTTTCAGGAAGATCTTAAAAAAAAAATTAAGGCAAACATAAAATAAAATTCGTTGCAAATATGGTGTAATGCAAGATACAATTTTATCACTAATAAAGTCTCGAACGTTTTGAATGGGCACCAAATTTTGTCATCTCGCAAAAACACTTTCGTTTCAAGCAATTCACACTGACAGGTTTTATTAAATAACTTAATTTATGAAATCACTTCACCAAATGTCATTGCAACATGAGGTAGCCTTGAAAAAAATGTCTCGACATTATGTAAAGTGATCTTATTCGCTTGACATTGGCATTGGCTTCTGGGCTACAATATCAAGATCGATCAGTTCAAAACTGCCATTAATGAGTTGAAGGTCAGCATCATAAATATTAATGGCGAAAAGTGTATTATATATCTGAAAATTAGCTCTAATTATACTATAGCCCTCGAGCGCTTGTTACCAAGGAGTTTTGGCTTTTACCACCCGCGGATCTTTAGAAATTTTTCTTTTTATAGGCCTATAAATTCAATTTTATGTGTACCCACTCTACATAGATGTATTTAAATATGTAAATGTAAATCACATATTTACTAATGACTTAAACGACCAAAATAAGTAAATAAGACCTGTTTGTACGGACATAGGTAGGTATACCTATTTTTTTTGAGAGGACTATCGGTAATTGGCCGAAGGCTGCTTTTACTACTATGGGACTGGCGGGGGAGCGGGAAGCTCTTACCCCTAAGGTTTACCTACAAGAATGTCTACGTTTATTTATAGTTCTACTTTTCTGATACCACAAATACTATATTACTAACTAATTACATGAAATGTGTATCCGGCAATGGGATTATTATATATTTTTGGATTGATAATGTACTTAGTTTTTTTTAAATACCTAGAATATAGAGATAATAATAAAATAATGAGACTAGGTTTTTGTAAAACATTTTTAATATACACAGAAAATGTAAAAAATCTAACATAACATACCATAACATAACCTCACGCCCGTAATTCCCGAAGGGGTAGATAGAGTCAAAGGGGCAGCAGTCCCCTTTAGCAACATTAAGCCAAAAATAAAACTGGGCTGGGTTAGACGGAAAATTGTGAAAAAGTAGTGACAAGTGGTTAGCTTGTCGCCTACACAATCACATACCCAAAATCCCATAAATGTAAAAAATCTGATCATGAGATTTGACTCATCAATATTAAACTAATATTTTTTCTTTACAATACCACATTAATGTACCTACATATATACATAGATTGCAGGAGTGATTATATTCCACAAGTAAATTCTATCAATGCCTATATTATTATCGACCTTATACTTTTTAAAATGATAGGTGCTAAAAATATAATGTGTTTATTTGAACTGGTTGTACAAATCAAACAAATAGTTACTCGTTGCGCAGAATTAAGAAGAAAAGTTACGTGTTTGTTTGATGATAGACCTAGTATTATTACAAATGCGGTGTTATCTGCGTCAATCACTATTACGGGAAAAATATAAGGAATTAATATAAACTGTCATAGACGCACATATTGTTCAAATATTTTGACTAGTCTCCCAGTAATTTCTGCTCCTTCAAGTTGAAATTGTAATTCAAAACACTTAGGTGTGAATTTGTGCAAATTCTATATGAACGTAACCTCAAAGTGTGAATTTACTTTTTAAAACCACAGGACATTTAACGCGTTATAAGAGTAAAGTACCGCAAATAACAGTAATTGAACAGTTTTATTGATATTCTTTTCATGTGATAAGTAAATTTTTATTTATTTTTTTATGTGGTTTTGTTTCTGGCTAATTAATATTTTTGTGGAGTTTAATTCTAAAGTGAGCTGCTTCTTTTTTTTTAAATAAAACGCAGGTTCCACACACATTCCTTGTCTTAACTTGTACTTAGCATATGCTTAATTTAGTTGATATTCTTCAATCTTCGTCACTTTATAGCACCTATAAACACAAAATGATATCAAAATTTGCACACTTGAGTCAGTTAATAGATATTAAAAATGTAGAAAAATATCAGCCGTGCTCCGGTAAACTACGACAAATATGGAAGCATGAGAAAAAAAATGCCGTAACAATATAGAACCAAAAAAATATTGGTATGTAAAGTAAGTCTTAGGCTTCACTTTTATCAAAAATAAAACGTTTTAAGGATTTCGTCAACCCGGACCGTTTTAAAACCGTTAGTATACTACTTTAATATGAATAAACGGGACGACTCACTCGCATTTCACAGGGAACGATTGAAATTTCGGTAAATTTTTAAACATTTTACAAGTTTTATATTAAATAGTTACCTGTGAAAAATTTTACCTTTTTCTGAAAATATGCCAGACCACGATCAGAGATCCATTCTTTCCACATGTCCGAACCACCGGAGCATGCCTCTTCTTACCTTGACTCCGACGCTGTCTTTTAGACCGCCTCTCTTTCTTACGTTATCATTCCACACGCAGTCTGTGAGCGATACACCGCAGATTTTCCGCAGCGCACGCATCTCGACCGCGTTTATTCTACTTTCATGCTCTTTCTGCCATACCCAACTCTCGCTTCCATATGTTAGCGTAGGAATCAGCACCGCATTGTGCATAGCGAGCTGGGCCTTCTGGCTTAAGACTTTACTGCCTGGAAGCTTTCCTAACGCTCCATTCTCCCTATTCCCTGCATTCATTCTTCTTTCTATATCAACAAAATTTTCCATCTCTGCTAAATGCATATCCTAGATATACATTTTCATTCACCTGTTCAAGCATCTACATCATCAATCGTTATTCTTGATTCCGTTCTGGTTTCATCTCTTTCAAACACCAAAATATTTGTTTTCTTCGCATACAAATGTAAGCCTCTCTCCTTACAATTATCTTTCAATGTTGTGACTAGTTGCTGCAGATCCGATGCCGACTCTGCTAAAAGTACGGCATCGTCCGCGTAAAGCAAGCAGTTTACAACTAAGTCACCCATTGAGAGTAAGAATTCAAGAAGATTGACTTTTTGAGAACTGTATACTTGGGGATCCCATCCATCTGCTTTTTCAGTTGTCAACACATTTTTTATGATTCCACGATATTCTCTTACCGTTTTATTTATTCGAGTGTTATCATATAAATTTGATCATTCACCTCACATCCAAAAAATACTGTTTATACAAAATTCAATTAGTCAAGAATTTGTTTTTATATGAGTATCTATAAAGTTGTTATTGTATACTTTTATCCCAAATTATCCACAGCTGTGAAAATTCTTTATTGGAAGAGAACAAAGCGTAGCTGGCTGCATCTAAGTAGATTATATATCATGTACATATTTAATCATTAAAATGTAGATAAAACGTATGGTTGATTTTGGCCGGAGATTTAAATTATAATACAAGTAGTACCTATCTACATCAAGCAAAGATACTAACTAAACAACAAAAATGATAAGCAGTCTTATACTTTACATTTTGCTGACTCACTATGCAAATAGCGACAATTCATGTCGCTTGAATTGATAAGTTTAGATGACATAAGTGTCTAAAATGATAAAAACTACTTTAATAAGAATCTTATCTAACACGCGCCGCTTCTAAATGATTTTTTATTCGGTTGCAAATCCGTCGTCTTTATAACCGTTAGCTAAACTATCACAAATCGTGGTTATAAATTTAAAGATTTGCTTAATTTCGAAGGTCTTTCACCGTTCGGTCTTGGTTTAGAACTGGATAATTTAAAATGTGGAATCTTGTTTTATGTATATTGATTTGAAAGTTCCTTTTAGTGTACAATAGCCAAATTGAAAATCTAATTTTCGATTTCCTTATATACGAATATTTATGTTAAAAAAATATTTTAACTTTAATTTCAGTGCACAAACTTCTGTACATTTAAAAATAACTCCAACAGATATAATGGTTATCCATAAATAGATTAATTATATACTTAACGCATATTTTCATTGACTTATAACATAGTCTGTTACTTTCATATTGCAAGTATCAATCTCTATCATTTTAAATGAAAGTTTGCCTCTTTTGGGGAAATTCAATATTTTCTTATTTTGGTATTGCATTCTAAGACAAATTTTGTACGGAACTTAACAAATGCGGGCCAAGTCATGTCTGGTCAGACTTATCAAGTCTAATGTTTCATTTGGTGGTGGATTATTGCATACTCATTAATATGGGTGGCCTTTTCAAAAGAGATTATCGTTAATGAAGCTAAAACATTTGTAGAAGTTTGTTTAATTAATTTTTTTTATTACAAATATTGCGTGCGCTATACCTACTAGAATAGTCTACAAAATAGGTGATACAGTGTAAAGCTAAGATAGTCTAGAGTTCAATGACACTATTATGTAACGTTGACAGTAAACGAGACCTTGAAAGCCTAAACTTTTAGTTTACAACTTATGAGATTTTCTTGATGGGACAGGTATTTCTTGAATCAAATCTGTGCCTACTTCATCTTTATTTAAATACGTTAGAATGATATTGGCACTTTGTAAGTCCAAATTCTTAGTGAAGAAATTAAATTGTAAAACTTTATTTGTCATTTAGATCCTAGTCGACTGGTGCAAATATGGACAATGTTCCTTCTAACGCCAATTATGAGGAAATAATATGGGTACTCATGTTATCGGTTTAAGGATAACTTAGCTACTTTCTGCTGGCCATATAATCTTACTAGTGTTAAAACCCGTATCTGAGAAATTAAACCAAAATGCAGGTACCCATTTTAAAAAGAGAACATTTTGGTTTAAAGTTTTAGGACAACTTCATCTCTTAAAATTTCCTGAGGTAGGTAACAGTCACCTTGTACGATATTTTAAGTTAGTAAACGAAAAAATAATTGTATTATTGGTAGCTTATGCTCCAGTGCACAACTACGAACGCAGAAACGCCGAAAAAATTGTGGATTCAAATGCTAATAGATATTATTAGAATAGCACAGAACATATTACCTGTTCTAGCGAAAGCATCTTCCATAATGCGATTAAAATAAAATGCAGTACGGAAAAAATCCCAAACGGCATTGAAGTTGCAAGTGCCTTTCGTGTTAACATCTACGATGTTTATTTAATACATGTTTGATTTGAATGTAGCTTTTCTACTAGACGCGGAGTGACGTCACAATTTGGCCAAGCCTGATATAGACGTTTGAGGAACAGTCTACAGACACGATTCTTTGAATATAATTGTGAGACTCATATTCATATCAATTATAAATAGTGGTTAACATTTCTCGTTAGCTTTACATGAAATACATTATCAATATTGTATTATATCTTTATACCGGGATCATAAATTCACAATTTTCCTGATAGGCAATTAAAAGTGCTTGTGAAATTTGATGTAGTAAACTATCCGTGAAGTGGGTAAAATATTGTTAGAAATTATGCGTGTATTATTACAAAAATCTTAACGCTTAATCGTATGTACTACCACCAAAGATAGGATCACTATTAGAGGTCACCCTGAGAGATACGAGACAAGCGTATGCATATCCACTGTATTTAAAGATGAATGCATAGATTGAGTTGTTCAGTGAACTTATATCTGTCTTAAATATGCTTAATAAAACTGCAAGGATGATAAAATTGCCATGCCCCTGTTACTTCCTTATAATTTCAGAAATCGTCAACCACAATAATAATAAAGAGACTGTTGACCTCTGAGCGTTACTAATTAATATTTCTCGATTAGTACACGCCGCGTGAAATAAATCTCTCTGGCGATTTTTATCTCACGATGTCGAGTTATAATGGTCAGGTGTGCGTACTGTCTTGTCTCCTTTTTATTTGCCATTGGAAATTTATGATTCACGTTGAATATGTATTGGGACGGTCACGTTGTGTCCTCGCAAGAATTATGCAAATTCGCTCTCAGATGCTGCAGACAGAGTGGCAGCCGCCGCCGCGCGGCTCCGCGCGGCTCCGCGGCCGGTCCAAGGCGACACTATTAAACTTATACGTTATGAGTACTACGAATGTAAGTAACCCTTTTAGTGATGTCACGAATGCCAGTTTTTTATTATTTGTGGGTGCGAAAGTCTGCGCTGGTATTTGCGGATGTGAATTAAAATATGCGTTGTGTTAGACAAATTAAGCAAGTTTTTAAGTTTCATGACATACTGCTAGTTCA
The DNA here is from genome assembly GCA_951394215.1 of Glyphodes perspectalis. Taxonomy (NCBI): domain Eukaryota; kingdom Metazoa; phylum Arthropoda; class Insecta; order Lepidoptera; family Crambidae; genus Glyphodes; species Glyphodes perspectalis. The sequence continues at coordinate 7,968,481 of OX596204.1, forward strand.
TTCATGTAATGATCTAACATGTGAAGATTATTATTAATTCTCTCGGCCTACTCGGTTCTCTTTGCCCAGGAAAATGGTGTGAATTTAGTTTAGTTTTAGGCATTTAAACCAACTTAGAATACGTTTGTTCTCTACGGCAAAATATATTTGATCAACCAAACTTGGCTAGATAACCTGGTTATAGCTTCATGTAAAGCTCCCAATTTCCTCAATAGGCAATCAATTGTAGAATTATTATAAAGGATTGGGTTGAAAAAATATTAAATACAATATAATATACATTAATGTCATACACATTTTATTGTTTTACAATTCACAATTTTAGAAGAAAACCTTTTATTTACTTACCTAGTACGTCAATAGAATGAGCTCTTCTGTCAAGATATTTCTTCAATAAACCAAAAAACTGTTTATTTTCACTTCCAGATTGTCCAGTTCCAGTTGTCTTACTGTTTATGTGCCTAACATGCTTTATTTACATATTATAACTAGATGCCTTAAAACGTAACTTACATGTAAAATTATCAGATTTTCGAGGTGTTTTTTCCTAGTCCTAGTTTTATAAATATTCCCGATATTTACTGCTATTTTAATGATTATTACACAAATTATATAGTACTTAGTAGGGACTTGTGACAGTCCAATTCTCAAGCTTTTAATGGTTCGTTGACTATTAAAACGTGGATATTTGCGAATGTGAAGAAAAAACTCGTCACATCACTACTCTGTATTATAAAGCAACATTTTTATTCACCATAAGCGAGATTGTAGATCGGAAATTTACTTATGCTACGGTTCTACTTTCGATCCAACTGTCTTTAGCAAGAAATAAACGCTAGGAAATGAAATTTCCTTAATACCTATCATTATTTCAATTGGTTGACAATCATAATTATAGGTATTAATGTTCTTTTATTGCGTTAGGTACTACGCGTTAACTGTTTACAGTTTAAAGTTCCTTGTTGTTGTTAAATGGCAACATCAAAACCTATTATAGCACCCATTGATTCTTCAATGGTGATGATAGATTTAATTAATCTTCTTAATTAACTTTAATGCTAAACATAGATTTATTGTTTTACCTGTACTTTGCCTATGAAATATGTACTTCATATAAAAAAGTATTACGGCGGACTTTATGAAGCATCGACATGCTTCTAATAATTTATACACCTATCTATTAAACATATACATTACTTCATTATATAAAATCAAGTGGATTTCGAATTAGGTCTATTACACTAAAATATTAGTAAATACTTTCAGTAACACATTTCTGGAAGCTTTTTAAAAAACTTCGTTTGTTAATTTTTTATGACTTCAGAATAACGTTTACTTTAGCACCTTGTTAGCCTTCGATTTCTCTTCCAGCCATCAGTCCAATTGGCTATACCTACCGCAGGCATACTTAATATTAATGCGAGTAACTTCTCTTCTTATTTTGCGAAATTTTCGAGTCACGTTTTATAAACAGCTGGATATCAACATTGGCCTATAGATTAAAATCTTTTATTTTCGGTTTCTAAGAATGAATGTGTTATATTTAATGTGAAATACACTAAACAATTTATAATTCCGGATTAATTCCGTGTTAATATATTTAAGACTCTAATTGTTGAGCCCTAATATATAATTAGAGTTTTAAATATATTAAATATAGTAATTGAAAAATTTATGTAATTTAGCAAACCACTAATTTTGCTTATATTAAAAATCAAAGATATATTTCATCGCATCTACCTATTTCATTTAAAAAATTTGTAGATATTGTTTAAAACGCTAGCAATAATATTATGGGAGTAAGCGTAATTAAATACAGACAGTAAATGCTGTAAAAGATTAACATTTATTTATTACTGCTGGGTACTTGTTTATAGGTATATATTCGAACTTTTAGTTAGAGGATTAGGCTCGGTGATTTACCGATTTTAATACCATTATTCGGACAAAAGGGCCGCTCCTGGCCGATGACTCATAGTTTTGAATGATTTTAAACAATATATTCAAATAATGACTCATTTAAAGCTTTGTCCAATTTAATAAACTACGTAATATAATCGGCGTGCCTAGTTTCAGGTCAACAGTTCAAGCGCAGTATCAATATTTCTTCTATACTTTTTAACATTTAGCATATATTAAGTAAAATAGTAGATGATGTCACGATCAATCTGAGTCATATCTTATTTGAATAAATAATATTAACAAGAATCAACAATAAAACCGCTTATCTGACTTTATACATGGAAATAGTAGAGATTATAGTTAGATGTGATTGTGTTTTGTTTCCAAAATGGGCACGTTGAAAAGCGGGCGTGGCTCCTAAGTGGTTAGTTATAGATCTAGTTCTCGGTAGGGCGACAAGGACAGTCGCACAAGTTAATGGAAGTCATGGTCAAAAGTCGATGGACAGGTGGCGAATATTACTCACTACCGCGAATTGTAAAGCCATCGATAAGGGCTATCATAAAAGTTGAATAAAAATATATTAAAAGACTGTAGCTTTATTATAATATTACAAATGAAGTCACTTTATTTACGAAAACATCGGCAGAAGCAAATTTGGGTACCATAAAATCTAAATCATAATTTATTGCGAACTGTGGGCTATTCAATATCAGTATTAAACCAATGACATAGCTTAATTACCACATTGCCGATGTTACTTGAGGCAACAAGAATAATTGAGCATATTAATAATGTTTTATGCGTTTCTTAATTATAGAAAAATATTATTGTTTTGTATTATTGATTACCTGTTGATTGTATATTTTGCATACAGCGTCAATGAGCATACATAATTATATTAAAATGGCTAAAATTAAACAAAATTAATGACGTTTCAGGAAACGCCGCTGTGAATAGATAACAAGACATTTGCAAAAACTCATAAAGCACTCAGATGATTGATCGAAAAATATAAATAGAGGCGCGTGCTGTGCTAAAGGCAAAAAGTCAACTGTGTGTTTTTCTTTTATGTTTTGGCGCAAATTTTTCGACGGGTCAAGAAGTATATAAATACTGATTGTCGGAAGCGTCGTTTCGGTTTTTTAAAGTTTGAACAATCATTAATTAGATGCCTCTTTATTGGTTCGTTATCGATGAAGATCTCTGATACTTGCCGAGTGACAGATTTATTACTCGTACAAGGATGCGATTCAGTTGTCTTCCTGGTGTTCAGATATTTTGTGCACTCCGCTTTGCCTAATTGCGATGGGATCAGCACAATCAACTTAATTATAACTAATAACAATCTTTAATCGAACGAAACGCAAAATCAAACGATATTTTCCGCATTGTTTGATCTCGACTTACGAAAACAAAATTAATGCTTTGTGATGCTTTTTTGGATACTATAAAGTTTGAAGTTGTTGATTTATTCTTGCGATAAGGGATCGATTGGATTTAAGATCATGTATAGTTTATAATTCGCTTTGTAGATTAGGTTCAATGTATTTTTGGTTAATGGGAAGCTATCTTGAATATGATATTTCAAGTGAATTTACTTTGTTATCTAAGTTTCTTTCTAATAGGTAGACTTCATTAAATGTTTCATTAACATGATGAGTATAATTATGTGATATTTATTTGTTTGTGTTGACCAAAGCAAATCTTTTCATTTTATGACATTTCTACAACCAATGACCCAGATTGTGTCTTTTCCGTGACTTGAACGATTGCTTTGATCTGTCTGAAAGAAAGGAGCAAGGTTTACGTTAATGGCTTCACGCACATACGATATTCTGATAATTATTTTGTTTCTTTCGATAAATTTGCTGGGCCAAGTACAAAGGCGCCCGCCACTGAATTGATACTGTGTTCCGTTTTGTAATCGATGTGTCGCATAATTCATGAACCGACCGGACGTAGAAACTTGACGCTACTAGAAATGACATAATTACGGGTTTAAATTTAAAAAGTATTTGCTAAACAGTATTTTAACATTAAAAATCTTCAGCAAAATTTGAAAGAAATAGCATTTTGAGGATACATCAATCAAGTACAAATAACAGACGTTGACAGAAGTAAATCACGCTTAGATAGTTAATTCCCATTATTAAAAAAAGATCAGTCGAATCTGATGTCTCAAGACAGATTCCCATGGTATTGATATATCTATTTTCATGTAATTGACCTGCTTACAATTTGCTTCGGGTTGGTGTGCATATTATCGTATCGTATCGTATTACAGCTATGATTAAACGTAGTCAACAGCTATATGCATATGTGGCAATGAAGGCAATAAATTATTAAATAAATTCTCAATATTTACTCGATAAATTTAAGCACACAGGGTGATAAACGATACAAAAATAAATATAACGAATGACATTATTATAACAGTATTAGGAATGAAATTGATTTTTGGACTTGAAAAAAAAGGAACTGATTATAATTAAAATCTCATTTTTTATTATAACGATTCGCTTTCTTTAAGTTATTATGAGTAATAAAAATATACAGGTGTGTTTTATACTGGTATTGATTAATGAGAGATACGACGTTTTGTTTTTTATCACGAATGAAATAAGAAATATGATTATATTATTCATTATTATGACAAGGATTTGTATATATCTAATGCCTTGTAGTAAGTCGTCATAGCCCAGGGCGTATCTATACGGTTTTTATTTCTTTATAAAAAGGTAGATTCTGTAAGTGTGTGTGAAAGGTCAGGGCAGCTCAAACTACACGGTAATTAAAGGTTATTTTTGGCGATAACCATCAGTAAAACAGTTACCTACGTGCGTGAAATAAAAAGCCGATGGTTCCACTCCACCGAACCTTGGGGCGAAGGGCCTTCGTATGCAAAAGTCAACGTATTCGTGTTTTACTTGCAGACGAAGCTGAGAGACCGGTGGAAAGTTTTAATGGGTACGAAGATGCGGGTAGTAATACTGCTGGAATCAAATATTTTTACTTAATAAGCTATAAAAATCTATAATTTTACCTAACAATCGGTAGAGCCCTAAGCTAATGTAATAAAAAAATATTTCAAAGTCATAAGTTCATGTTGATTTTAATTTAAGGGCAGCCATCAGATATCGTCTCATTTTTTTATATCTGTTTCAATATCAATATAAAATAAATTATATTGACACACGTAAATTGTAATAATTGTATAAATTGTAATAATAACTTAAAGAAAGCCAATACCTAGAGTAACTTCAATTAAAATCTCAAAAAATAATTAATCTCTTTGTTTTAAAACTCTTTTCTCCCCCATCTAGCGATTAAATTTTCATAATATAAATATGTAACACCAATAAAAAAAAACATATGCATCATATTGAACAATGAGCCTCCCCAGAATTAAGGGGTTACGATAATATAATCATTATAGTTTATGCAAACTTTCTCGGAAGAGCCCAGTGATACATCGCCCAATAAATTGTGCAGCCAAGAGCAATTCTCCGACTCAAGGCGATTCTGTGTGTGACTCCGTTCGACGAGTAATGGGTACGGTGATCGATACCCAAATAAATTCACCCGAGTGAATGACATACAACAAATTAACAATTTACGCACTCTTACAGATGTTGATTTTGACACTATTTTAAACTAAAATGTTAACATGTTTACACGAATAGCAGAAATTAAGCGTAAAAAAACTTTGATGGTTGCCAAGTAACACGTATTTATGATATGGCTCCTGGTTAGGGCTAGATATTGAACAGAAATAAAAAAATTTTGGGTTTAAGCCCCGCTAGAGGCAAATGTTCGTGAACGAAAATGGGTCAGTACTCAAGTTAGGGACGGATAAAACTTCCAAGGTTAAGGTATCTAATAGTTTTTATTACAAATACACAGGTCATCGTGAGGAAGGTTATTTTTCAGAAATCCCTTTTTGTCGCCGTTTTAGCAAAAAGTTAAGTAAGTACGTCGTAGCCATTTATATAATTGATTTATTTTGATAGACGCCATTTAATAATATAGTTAATATTGAATGTGAATAGTACACTGACAAAAACATAATTAATAGATCTAGTTTTTTATTCGTTTCCAATTTGGCTACTATGCTCGGCTACGGTGCGGTGTAGTACGGTGGATAGAGATTAATGAACGCTAACTTTAACTGCTGTTTATGTATAAACAAAAAAAGTTTTCGCATGAGCAGTAACATTTTTCAGCTTGCGATGGCTCATTGTTATCCTCATCAATAACACGCAATAATTACTTCTTACACAAATCTTGATGTAATTGCTGGATCAAGATGAATACAGTGGCAGAAATACGGAATGAGCCGCCAAATACGAAATAAAGTGCACATAAAAAATCTGATTTACATCGATATTATTATACAACGAACGTCGTGAAATTTATGTCTTGGCTCTCCAATGCGATGCAACAAAGTATGAGCGGTAGGTACTTGGTAACACACATGCACGCAAATATAAATGGACATATTTTTAAGATGTTAACGATCCTCTTTGGATGATCCATTTTTAATTTCGGCATTATTGATTTGTATAAACTATTATTTAACAACCAACCAGTATCTACAGTACTATTGTTTAATAATGTGAAACATGATCTTTCATTAGGTTTTTTTGATTGTGTTATTTATATTTATTTATTAAGTTAGTAATATCAACGATGAAATATCATTTTTTTTTTTTCTGTATTTCAGCACATCCATATTATTGTATTTTTTTTATCGCAAGAGTATGTGAGTTGATTGGATGGATGCTTTTATGTATTTAACTAAAGTAGTAATTTTAAATTGGCAAATTAAAACACAATTCGTTAAGAGTAATTTCATCTTTTTGCTAGTACTATCCGCATAAAGATTGTATAACGTAGATATTTTGTATTCATTCATTACACGTACTAGACTATTAGTTAACCTTCCCCTTTCCATTCATACTGGAAAATTACAAAATAACTTGGGGTACGAATCTGCGCCGAAGGAATGTGAAGGCTCATTCTGGTGTTTTTGATTGTAAATATTATTTTTTTTTCGCCCTTTTAGGGCGCGGAACACAAATAAGCGATGTAATTTAACGATGACACTTTTAAAATCACTTAGTCTTTTACATCTTTCGTTTTGTACCGTTCAAGTTTCTTTAACGTGGAACGTACGGTGAAAACAAAGTACTGTTTTGAAGTATAGGTATATTATGACATTGGTTTTAACTGTTACCAACCTTAGTCATGAATAGAATATACTATCTATCTTTAAAAATATGTATGATGAGGGCTTTACATCTCGTATTAATAAAGTTAAAGGTATTTATGAAGTTAACTGACTGACAGATGATTAACATATACCCCAACCTATCGGATCTAGTACCTTAGAAACAAATATCAGTTACATAAATGTAACTGAGGATTTAGAATGGCCTTATGAAAATGCAACTTCTAAGAGGGAGAAATGAGAATTTATGGTTTATTAAATTTATTTGCTATCTTTTGCATGTTGTCCCTCTACCTAGCCATTGGGCGTCCTACGCCACCTTTGCCAAAATGCAGTTTTACTCCTAGAATCGCCTAACCCAGAGGTTATCGGCCCTTTCGTGATATATGCCCGGCCTACTGTTATTTCAGGCTTTCATTTTCATTTCTCCCAATAATTATATGAATTACCGTCATGGGCTATGCTACTGGAACTGGTTATGATAAAAATAACTTTATAATCTTTTTTCACAATATTAAACATCTACAAAAGATTTTACAAGCTCTTTTAGGAATTACTTTAAATGTAAGAAGAAAGTAATCTATTTAAACTCTAACATCAAAACGATTTTAATAAAACGCATGATCCTTATTTAGAATCTTTTGATAGAACACGACAGAAGTGGTTTTGTTTGACCATAAATTTGCAACAGGCATGGGAAATTCCCATGGATATCTCGCGCCGTTTATTACCTACTAATTTACTGTGTATCTATTAAAAAAATATGACTAATTAAACCAAAACGCTCCTACCTTCGTCTGATTTTCGCGGCTATTAAAATTAACCGGTATACATTTTAAAAAGCTATATAACTCGGCCACAACTCATGTCACTGTCATCGGGGATATAACGTGTAACCATTTCGGTCATTTACGACTCTCGTTAGTGGATTTATGGTACTTACATTAATTTATTCAGAACACATAGAAACATGAAGATTCTCATCGAAATTAAATGATAAATAACGTACCACAATAAAACTCACCATACAATAAATCGACGCCGTTGAGTCTACCAAGATAATGGTGGCACTATTTCAATTTGGGACACTTAATTCTGTATATTAATGAAGTCCATTATGCAAATTTGAATTAAGCGAAAAAGTGTTTCAAGTAGTTCAGCAGATGTATAAATCGCTTCTCGAGTTTTCCTTGTCGCCTTTTTTCTTTAAAGTTTTGCACCTGGTAAGCGATGTTTCTTAGAGTGAGGATGAAATATTATTAAACTGTCTATAAATATATCTTAGAAGATTAATGAACGCATCTCTGATACCTATAAATATATGGAGATAGTAAGTTTTATTTATTAGCTTCTCAAAATTCGGTGTTATGTACATAAATACACACACAATAAATAGTTTCCCTTATGATGCTGCACCACTTGTTTCTCAATACTTTAATTGATATATTTATAGTTTTGGTAAAAATTTCAACGTGTCAATTGACTAACGGAATGACTATTAGTATTTTTTTAGACAGTGGAACTTCAAAAGAACATTTAGTATTGCAAAATGTCAAATGTTCATCGCTAAAAAGACATCAACGCGTGACATTTTGTTTTAAATATAATGTACCTACTAATTAAGAATGTATTTAAAGTGTATCACTATTTTTCATATATACATACACATATATGAAGTTCATACCGCAATTAAATATATAATTTTAATCAAACATCTCTGGGTGAAACAACAGCGCTTGAAGATATAAAGAATACTTAATAATTGTTTAATTAGATGAGATTTATTTGGTTAATAATAAAGTAAAATCGAAATATGCATTAAAAAAAATTATCAAACAAGATGGCGTTGTCTAAAATTATATTTATTATCACCATATTTTTTTACTTTTGTAATATTATAATATGCATGCAACTTCGAATCAGGTTCCTCACGATTGAACGTGTTTCGATCGTTTGTTTTATCTAAAAGACATTATTTAAATTCGTCGTTCTTTTTTTTATGGCATTAACTCTTTATAAATGTTAAGTAAATGTATGAATCACAATGAATTTAATGACTACAAGTAGTATTAAATTAATTCCTTCGAGGTGACATGCTTGACCCGAGATTAGTTTAATAGATATGTTTATTTTAGGAAATGCTACTGTGAAGAACAGGTGATAGTAATTTAATTTTGTGAAACTTAAAGAAATAATTAAAAAAAACATTAGTTTTCAAAAGTTAACTTATAATTGAGATAAAAACGGTGTTATCTACAAAAAATAAGTCTGTAAATATGATACTTTTAAGAATATTGTTATTTTTTTTTATTAGTCACAGTTACAAATGTTATAAAAAATTTGTTTACAAAGCTGAGACGATTTAACTCTTTGATTGAACATTTTATTTAATAAGTTCCAGCTCTTGGTTTAACATTTTAAGTTTTTAAATAAAAAAAAATGAACTAACTAACTAACTAAACTTCACGCCACTTCCCTAGCGGGGTAGGCAGAGAGAACCGAACGCCATATGGCACGATCCTTACACACCTCACTCGCCTCTTCAACATTCATAATCCTTTTCATACAAGCTCTACGATTTTTATGACTCCTAACATCACCTTCTTTTAATACACGACCAATCTGGTCGTGGTAGGTGAGCCTGGGCCTTCCGCGGCTCCTACATCCTTCCACATTCGCATTGTATATCTGTTTAGTCAATCTTTCTTCATCCATTCTTTCCACATGTCCGAACCACCGGAGCATGCCTCTTCTTACCTTGACTCCGACGCTGTCCTTCAGACCAACTCTCTTTCTTACATCATCATTCCGAACGCAGTCTGTGAGCGATACACCGCAGATTTTCCGCAGCGCACGCATCTCGACCGCGTTTATTCTACTTTCATGCTCTTTCTGCCATACCCAACTCTCGCTTCCATATGTTAGCGTAGGAATCAGCACCGCATTGTGTATGGCGAGCTGGGCCTTCTGGCTTAAGATTTTGCTGCCTAAAAGTTTTCCTAACGCTCCATTCACCCTATTCCCTGCATTCACTCTTCTTTCTATATCAGCGGAGTACCTTCCATCTCTACTAAATGCAGATCCTAGATATACAATTTCATTCACCTGTTCCAGCACTACATCGTCAACCGTTATCCTTGTATCCGTTCTGGTTTCATCTCTTTTAAACACCATAATCTTTGTTTTCTTCGCATTCAAATGTAAGCCTCTCTCCTTGCAATCATCTTTCAATGTTGTGACTAGTTGCTGCAGATCCGATGCCGACTCTGCTAGAAGTACGGCATCGTCCGCGTAAAGCAGGCAGTTCACAACCAGGTCACCCATACGCACTCCAACATTCATAGATCTAATCCTCTGGAGACAATGGTCGAGATATAGGATAAACAGCAGAGCAGACAGCACGCATCCTTGTCTGACACCAATATTGACGTCAAACCAGGGTGACAGGCTGCCCTCCACTTGCACGCATGCCGTACAGCCCACATAGGTGGACTGCGCAGCACGAAGCAATGCTCCATCAATCCCATATCTCGGCAATATGTCCCAAAGGTCCTTTCGTACAACCCTGTCAAAGGCCTTCTCCATATCCACAAAACCGCAAAAAACCCTCTGACTTTTGGCCAGATGCTTCTCCACGATGTTGCGTAGAGAGAAGACTTGATCCGTGCATCCTCTACCATTCCGGAAACCTCCCTGTGCCTCCCACAACATTCCATCAGATTTCACCCTCATTCTCCTCTCAATAATCTTGCCATACACCTTTGCTGCTAAGCTGATCAAACTGATGGCTCTATGGCTGGCACAGTCCATACGTGACCCAGCACCCTTGTACAGAGGCACGATGACTGCCCGTCTCCAGTCCATTGGGACCTTTCCGTTTCTCCAGCATAGATTGCACAAGAACCAGAAAGCGTCCTGGACGCTAGCGCCACCTAGCTTGATCATCTCCGCAGATACCTTGTCTATTCCCGCGGCCTTTCCACTTTTCAGACTTCGTATCGACCATTCAATCTCATTCATAGTGATGTCTTCATCAGACGCTGGCACCACAGAATCAGACATAGCCTCACTCTCAGTGCCAACATCAGAGACATACTCATACATTTCTCCAAAATATTCACTCCACCGTTCTAACACCTCGTTCGGGTTTGCAAGAATGTCACCAGCTTTAGATTTAATCTTACTCATTCCGGATGCCGACGAATACCCCCGAGACCTCTTAACCTCCCTCCAAAAGAGCTTGGAATTAGCCTCGAAACTATTCGTCAGTCTCCTTTCTTCATTCATAGCTACTCTTTCACGCTTCTCTTTCACTAAAGCTTTGGTTTCACTCTTGCAATAACGGTATATTTTTTTCTTCATCTCAAGCATACTTTCATCCATTTGCAAAGATGAGACATAATCAAGCCAGGCCTTCTTCTTTCTCGCTACGGAGGCTTTGACCTCCTCATCCCACCATGCGTCACCTTTCATTGTTCTACGTCTCTTTGCGCATCCACATGCCTCTTTTGCACTGTCCACCATGCTCTCTTTCAAAATGTTCCAGCAATCATCAACATCTAAGTCAGAAAGACTCGCATTCGCAAGTCTTTCATTGACTAAGCCTACATACACACTCCTTACACTTTCATCTTCCAGTTTTCCATTCCTTATCCTTTCAGTGCCTCCGCATGGAGTACGCATTCGCCAGTGCCTCCACTTCTTGAAAAGCCCAGCAAACCGGCATACTACCAGGTAGTGGTCTGTTTCAAGAGTAGGGCCTCTGTAGGCTCTTGTATCCAATATACTATTGCGGAGGCGGCTTACGACTAAAATCAAATCAATCACACTTTTTTGGTCATTCCGTCTCCAAGTATACGTGTGAATATCCTTATGACGGAAAATAGTGTTTGCCACAAGGAGGTTCCGTTCCAAACATACTTCCAAGATTTGCTTACCAGCACCATTCACTCTCTTGTCTCCATATGGGCCAAGGACTGCTTCATAGTCAGATCGCTTGGTGCCAACCCAACCATTCAAATCTCCACACATAATTATCCTCTCATTTCCTTCAGTCAGGTCCAAAATTTCTCTAACAGACTCCCAGAACTCCTCTAGTTCTTGGGGACTGGCTGAGCTTACTGGCGCATAGCCTGCAACCAGAAAGACTCGCGTAATACCCAGTTTAATACGAACCCAGAGGAGTCTCGGGCCAACTAATCCATAGTCTTTCACACCAGAGACTAAACGAGAGGAAAGCACTACTCCAACTCCACCGCTGGCATGACAATTCTGTTCCACACCAGACCACAGAGCCATCATACCACCGGGAAGCTCATCTGCATCGCTGACCTTCCGCTTAGTCTCTGTCAAGCACAGAACCTCCAGGCGTCTCTCATTCATTACGTCAATCATCTCATACATCTTATCTTTCATTCCACCTCTTACATTCCACGTGCCTATACGGCACTCTGTTCTCCTCGTTCCGCAGTGTCCGGCGTGGCGTGAAGGGTGGCGGCCCCCTTCGCCGCACTCGCCACTTTTCGCACCGGCGAGGGCTCGTCGGTGCGCGTCGCATCGGGGGAACGCCCTACCCCGCTCTGCGGAATTAGATCGCTCCAAGGTTGCAATCCGAGAGATCGGACTGGCAGGAGTCGCGACGAGCACGCCCTTGGCACATGACCCCCAAAAAAAAAATGCTATCCTAGTAAATAGTTTTTACTCCAGTTGAAGGTTCTACATCATTAATCAACAATGGAACTCTTCGCCATGTCCATTCGAATAGCACCCAAACTTCGTAACAGTGAAGGTATTATTTTTACACTTGAAATCTATTCTTTATATTCATGGCCACAGGATTTTCCCGGTTAAATCTTAACTATCTTTTTTCTTAAACCTGCAGTTCACTGAATGGGTAGAAACGAATTATTAAGTTTAAATAGAGTTGATTAAACTAATAATAAATAGAAAAGATAATCTACATTCTGCATTTACATGAACTTTAATACATAGATGTCTAAAATATCCATACAGAGAACTCCTGACATCCAGCTTGTAAGGATTTGATGTCGTGGATATGTTATAGTCAAACAACGAAGCTCAGGTGCTCCTAGGATTGGCTAGTCAAACCTCAGGTCTGGCATAAAGTCTTAGGCAAAGTCCAAACCAATAGCGTTTTTTTACCTTTGACTCACAATTTTTTGTCTATTCCTAAGAGTGACTAATTTGGACAGTCAAACGCCGAAACTCATTTTAATATAATCGGGGTTTGACTAGTCAGACCTAAATTTGATATAGAGGAATGTGTTGGTTTGTAATATTAGGTATAATTAAAGCATATTTTTAAATTATATTGTTTATTGTTTTACTATTGTAAGAATGAATTGACAAGTAATTAAGATAAATAATAACATTTTTACGATACTGTAAAAAAGTTTTCTTGGTAGCAACTTTAGCAGATAATCTCCTCATATTTCTGTATATTCTCAATATGAAATGAACACTTTATCTTTATTTTAATTAGTAATTTTCTTCATAAACTTTGCTTTTAAAGCTTCTTTATTTCAATCACAACACACTTGGTTCACTCATTTTTAAACTTATACACCTGCACGCCTAATGTACAAATATGGAATAACAAATGAATTTATTGGAATATTACAAAGAATTAGGCTAACATGTATAAACCTATTTGAACATGTGACAAGTGCAGTACATAACATATTCACGTTTGACCAAATTTGCCTTAGTCGCTTTTAGGATAGACTAGGCAAAGCCCGAAACAGATTATTTTACTTTCAACGTTTGACTAAAAATTTAGATATTTCTAGGTTTGACTAAAATACATCAGTTAAAGGCCGAAATTGGAATACATTTCGCAGTTTTCCGAAAGGCGCTGGTCAAACCTAGGATGAACCAGTTATTCCGCGAAGAGGCTGCATAACGATCTTTGACTGTAACACATATACTAAAGTCTATAGATAATAATACTGAAAGCATCAAAATCCACAATTCAGATGCAAAGGTTAATTGCTTATTCAGTTCGTATAAGATCTAACAATTCAATTTAGTGAAAGATTTTTTTTCACTCAAGTTTTTCTGTACGAATGCTTTCTAACAATATTTGTTGAAACTTATCGTACAGACTAAAATCCTTAGAAAGTTATTAGAGTTCCATTAATTAACCCAAGATAGATCTAATACATTTGTATTCAGATGCCGAAAAATTTTAATCAGACAAAAAATTACAGAATGAAATCGACATTTCTAGTTTTGTCACCGATGTAGTCGTGAACAACCATTTATTTATCAAATTTATTACTTCAAATTATAATTATTAATAAACTGTTTCTAGCGCTGAACTGTCATTAATCTGTTAAGTTTAGTGACCTGTGTTTCGCTCCTACTTAAATTCGGAAACATAACTTCGAACAAGTTTCCAAAATAGGGCAAATGAAGCATTATTTTGCATATCGTATATCTAGAAACCTAATGTTTATTTTTACGAATCCTCCGTTAATAATACGATTGGAGTTGTATAAAATTGTGTGACAGTAGGCGTGACTCCGGTTGTTGTTTCCAAATGTCAAGTTTATTAGAAAATAAAATATTATAATTATAAGTAGGTAGGTAGTTACCAATTCAGACACCTGGGCTACGGCACATGACTTGCATTTGCATTCAGTAATAGTAATTGATTATGTAGTGTTGTTAAGCGCCGTTTGCCAAAAAAGTTAGTACCTAGGTAATTTCAGCTACAGTTCTTTAAAGGAACCAGAAAATAAGTACTATCAGTCACTTCGCACCTAATTTTTACATTGACGTAACATTTTATCAATGTTATATTAATATGTTCTTCGATGAAATGTTATCTCTACATTGAGCATATAAAAATTGCTTTTATGGGATAGCGCCATCTGTGTATTCATTCTGAATTTACGAAGTGCCTTTCTGTATAAACGAGGTAGACGGTAGAGCAGCGCTAAACATAAGTTGCTAGGTACGTTTTTCTCAAGAATTATATAGAATCAGACTTTTAAAGCAATCGGTAGATGGCTCTTAGTCACTATAATTATATTAACTGTAGTTGAAAATAATATATGAGAATGATACGTGAATTTAACTTTATACACGTAACCATTCTGGAGGGTCGCCACCTGGGAGCAGGATTGTAGGTAATTTATAAATAAAACTCAGGTACAGCATTAAATAAGATAGAGTTTAATAATAATAAAAATAAATAATAATTTGTAAGGATAATCTACTTTAAACTTAAAGACATTCTATAAAAACTGGGTAACAATCATTTTTAGTGTTATCAAAGATAGCTCTGGCTAAGGGTGTGTGTGTATTTCTAATTTTGAGCTGTGTTTGATTATTAAGTAGAACCTCGCTGAACGGATCTAAATACACACTATTATAAGGATGGGGTTTGAACTCTGCAGCATCCAATTCTTTTGCATGCCCGCTTATAAAGCCAAGCTTACGGCAAATTGCCTCTAGTTCGGATTTAGTACGTTTCTTATTTGGATAGCATTTTGAGTGCCAAATTCCATGAGATCGCACCATAACTTGACCTTTGCCATATCTGTAATAGAAAATTTAAAATATACAACAGAGACAATATACCGCAATTTTTTTAATCAACTTATGACAAACATGTGCGGTATATTATGCGTATTTTATACCGCACATGTTTGTCATAAATAATTATTTATTATTAGAGGAGCGGTGGTAGCTCAATGGTAAGGACACGCGCCTCAGTACCGAGGGCGCAGGTTTAACCGAGGACGCGGGTTCAAACCCGAGCACGTACCTCTGGATTTTTCAAATCTATGTACGTATTTATACCACTTCGGTGGTTGGGGAAAACATCGTGATGAAACCTGAAAATTCAAACAACTTTGGATTTGTAACTATGATCCAAAAATCGTCTGGTTCCCCTATCTTAGGGTTACGAAGGTCAGACCGGTAGTCGCTTCAATGTATTTTAATACCAGCCTCGCTAAATCCTAGATCTCATGATCTAAGCGGACCCTGAAGATGAGTAATTACCTACTATAGTACCTATTGTCTGTTAAATAACCGGTAGGTACTTGTATTAGGTGCAAAAAAATATTATCATGATAATATACTTATGTACTTAATTCATATTTTTTTATTTTTTTTAATTAAGTATGTATGAGCGGTGGTAGCTCAATGGTAAGAATACGCGCCTATGAACCGAGGAGTGCGGGTTCAAAACCCGGGTATGTACCTCTAGATTTTTCAAATCTATGTACATATTTATACCACTAGCTCGACGGTGAGGGAAAACATCGTGATGAAACCTGCAAATTCAAACAACTTTGAATTTGTTACCATGATCCAAAAATTGTCTGGTTCCCCTATTTTAGGGTTACGAAGGTCAGATCGGCAGTCGCTTCAATGTAATTACCAGACTCACTAAATCCTGGATCATGGTCTAAGCGGACCCCGTCTAAGCACGGGACATAACGCTAGGAAGATGATGACATACTTAATTTATAAAGGAATGTAGTATAGCTGAGGGAATTTTGGTGGGGACAAATAGAAGAGGGATGATGTATCGACTCCATGTCAACCTTCTTATTCGGATTTTACATTTTATATATAAGTGAAATTTGGAGAAGCTTTTTGTTGTTAAATTGCTATGAGTGTATTTATTTATCTTCGGCGGATTTAAATATTTGGAATTGCCAAATCCAATCAATTGTTTGTATCTAAATGTTCTAACTTTGCCAAAATAACATTGTTGGTGAACGATTATCTTATAATGATTATCTATAAATAGACTAATTATGTAAACAACATAATTTGCGGGCTCGGTTCACATTACTCATGAAGTAGAATATTAATGATCGCAACGAGACGACTGAAAGTTATAACGATCTAGTCGGAGAGCTGACATCAATTTTTGGGTAGGTATTTGAGGCAATCTGAAACCGTGTCTCATACCTCTCATATTATAACCCCAACACGGAACTGCAAACCTGGCTGCTGAGGAGCGGGGCTAAATCATGATTGTTAGATCACCTGTCTTTCTTAGAATCCTATTTTTTGTTATAAATATAAATGTTAAGGTTGCCTCAAATACATTTTTTATATTTTTTTGCAAAATATTAGCACGCGTCTGGTAATCTTGAAACCCCGAATAAATTGTCTGATTTATTTATTTTTTAAACATTAAACTACAACATACATATATAAAATATAAAAATTGCATATTGCCTCAAACATATTTTTGCTCAGAAAAATAATATTAATATTAAAAAAATTAGCGGTTGATTTAGCCCCGCTTCTTACCAGCTAGTTCTGCAGTTCCGTGGGGTATAATAGGAGAGGTATAGGGCAAGTTTTCAGCTTGCCTCAAATACCTACCCAAAAATTGGTGCCAGCTCTCGGACCAAGGCATTAATTGAAAGAAATTTCTGCCCGGATCAATCTCATAAATCAAAATAACTTCTAATGAAAATTGTCACAAAACCTTTCTGGGGTCACGTTTATCAATTTTGCACGTGGTGTGGGCGTCTTTATGTAAAAATATTTTATGATAACAAAATGCTCTTGTATTTTACTCGCATCAAAAGTTATATACAAGTGCATGTCTATTTCATTAGCATGTGTTGGAGCTTACGTAATTGTATCTCTATATGATATTTATAGAAGTACGTGATTTTCTTAAGATTATCATTTAATAGGTCCATTTACTACTTTGCTGATTGTTTAATTCAAGAGCCATATTTATTATAAAATTTCGTAAAGTTTCGTAAAAACTTACTATATTCCTTGCCTACACAACACAATTTCATTTTTCACTAAAAGTGGTTAAAGGAACTTGCTCCTCCTCCGATCTAACCTTTCGGGGGGATTGCAGGCGTGATGATATACCATAGGAGATTTGTGGGTAGTATAATGTGATAATTGTTATGAGTTTTGTGTATGAGTGTTTAAAGCATAATTTGTCCTATTCACGCGATTAATTAATGAGGACCTCAAATACTTACCCAGAGCCTTCCGGAGCATTCAGTCCCATGCAAGTCTGTTCATCTTCCCCGTTGGGACAGTCAAAGATTCCGTCACAAACTACATCTGGGGCCACGCAATGATCCACGTTGCTGGTTTTGCCGCATCTTGGAAACATGTGAACAAACTTGTTAACAATCACAATAATCCCGATAAAAATAGTGTATCATTATCAAATAGTAAACTTCCATGTGATAAATTCGTCAAGTACGCATCGAGTCTCTAGATTTCAACAAAAATCAAATTTACGATATTTAAAAAAAAATGTTTCAAGCCTCTAATCACAAGAAAATATTGGAAAAACGAAACGGGGACTAAGCTAAGCTAATATCTTTAAAATTAACACGCTTTATAAATATTTAAATAAAGTTCGAGAGTTTGTTTGTAAAATATAGTTTCGTAAATAAAATGTCAAAAAATAAATTATCTACATGGCGATTTGCGTTCCTAGAATATTTAGTATATTACATAATAAGCTCTCATCACAATATTTATATATGTATGTTAATTCGTTCTAATTTTAGATACTCGTGCAAGGCCCGAGGTCTGTATTGAAATTAATTAACATTTCTTCCTCAAAAAAATTATGCTGAAATTGCGCAGCAAAATTTCATTCAGCCTTCAAGAAAAACGAAGTTTCTCGACATATTTTGCTTCCATTCATATTCAACTGGAAAAATTAAAACGACTTTGTGGTTAATGTAACTCTCATTTAGGTTTTTTTTACAACTTTTAAATATGTGTCTGTGAATAACTAGATTAGAGTATCCACATGAATTTATATACCTAAACGCCGTTAAACATGGTTATTATCTAAATGCATTTCAATGTCAGCTTATTACTCTACATAGATTGTTAATTAGTAGCAAAATAAATACGGCCCGTAAGTATTTCATGTGCGATTTCTAAATACTTAAGTAGTTTTTGACTCTTGTGGAAACAGTTCAGATCAATACAACTTATGTGGCAACGTTCTAGTATTATAAAAATATATCTATGTACTTACGGATAGGTTCTTTGGGCAAAACATCTGCAAAACATAGGATCTTCATCGCTTCTGTCTTTGCAATGTAGGATGCCATCACAGAGACGTGATGGGTTGACCCTGGCCAAATACTTGGCACAAGAAGGCAGCTCAGGTTCATCAGTACCGTCGCCACAATCATCTTGGCCGTCTTTGTATTGTTCTTTTGGTATACAGATACCGTTGTGGCATCTGAACTGGTCCACGGAACATTCTGAAATTCAAAGCGATAGTAAATATGTAAATTTCTCTATTTTAAAATTCCAGTACTTTGTCCTATTCTTACTTTGACTATGCTCCTGAATTTGAGCCTGTCTATTACATTAAGCGACAGGCATTTTAATTTTATAAAGAGACAGAGGATCTAGATTTTTTACGTTCTTCTTTTCATAGCCGATGGTGTAAATCATGTAAATTTAATTAAAAAAATATCTTACCGCATTCTTTACTATGAGGATCTTTTTCACAATGTGAATGTTTCATTTCACAGCCCTCGTGTGATTCGTCTTTGCCATCCTCACAATCTCTTACACCATTACAGACGTGACGCATTTCTATACATTTACCTCTACCACATCTTACTCCAAAACAATGTTCAATAGTACTATTGTTTTTACTAACTCCTTCCTTACCTGAAATAAAATATATTTTATTAAATCTTTCTGTTTGTGCTCGCGGTATATGGCCATGCTCAGTAATCAGGATAGCTAAAGAAACCGATCTGGTTATTGTGACTAAGATATTTTTATGGTTTATTTGTTAACTCCTTTAGTTACTGTGGTCTTTTAGTTACTGCACTAATTTAATATAAAACGTTCACAAATGAAGCCTAATGGTACTTACTATAAAGTTTTACCGCTGTTTTTAAATCTTCCACACTTGTTCCAATAATATGGTTTTGGATGCCACACTCTCCTCTTATGTCAACAAAAGTTGCGGTTGGATACCATCCTTGTTGTGTGTGACAGCTTATAATACCGGCCCATTGTTGACTGGACACAGCTCCTGGCTGGATACATTAAAATATAATAAATGAATGGTACTTAATGATGAATAGGGTATTTTTAACTCACCGTACAAAGAGATTTTGATTTAATTATTTTGTAGCATTTGTTATGCCGACGACAATGTTCTCTTGTTTCATTCACAAAAACCCTTAATGTTACATTATTTTCATCCTGACCTATAGCTACGCAAGTTGCATTGCTATCATCGGGTGCAATTCTGCAAATAAAATATAGTTTTAAATATGCTACTTGTACACGGTACACGTTACAAGTACCTTAAGTTCCTCCCTGAAATTTGGAAAGGGACGTAATACTAAATACTTACGAAGAATGTACTATCATTGGTTTGACCATAGAAGAGTATTTAGCCGGGGTCTTTAAATGTAACAAGACGTAGTCACTATGATAAATATTTATCATATCAACTGTCAAAATTTGTTCGTAAGGTCCAGTAGTAAAATTTAATGTTCTATGTGCACCGAGTACTACTGATACATGATGGTAGGTTAAGCTGAAACATTTGAAATTGTCAAAGTACATCCTTTGTTTAGAAATAATGCATATTCAAAATTAAAAAGAAATTGAAAATTAAAATGAATTAACTTACGATGAAGCCCACAAACATGAGTGGCTTACTAAGACCAAAGAGAGATCTACTAAGACTCCTGTACATTTGTATTGACCGTCAGCAAACACCTTTGCAATCCAAGGCCAAATTTGGACTGTGAGACCAGTTTCAGCAGATCTACCGTAAAGGTAATTTTGTGGAAGACCAAAGTCATATAGACTTCGATCACAATAAACGTATAAAGACATGCATGTTTTTTTAACATTTGGAACGCATTGTTCTTTCAGCACCTGTGGTTCTTTGATAACAATATTCCTAGCATGTTCATCTGTCCCACTTGAATCTCTGTAGGTGAAATAAACAGGTACACTAGATCTTGCTTCTCTTTTTTTCCTTTCTGTATCTATTCTGGATTTTAATACTTCATCTTTTAAGTTTATATGTTTTAATAAGTGCTTACTGGCAGAGCTGAAAAGACAAATATCTTGTAATAGTTTAGTACATTTTTTGAAAATGAACGTTAAATGACATTAAGTAGATTGAAAGTTGCTAATTCAGGCTGGTATTATGTTTGCATAATATAGGCCTATATAATGGTATAAACATAATAGAGACACATTAATTGATTCGACTATTTGATCGATTCATGAAAAGACCTTAGTGATACAGTGGGTTTATAGTACTGAATGTGCATGAAGATGCATATTTTTGGATATTTAAATTACCTAAATCCTAAATAATGGCAGATGTGATCAGCAGCAAGGTCTTGTTCTTCAGTAGACAAGTTGTCTTCACAAACTATGTGCCATTTATTTTTTCGTTTCTTTGTAAGGTAACCTTCTAAATTTATCTTAGGTCGTTCGTCAATTTCGTTGTATTTTAATTCTTTTCCATTTGTAAGAGCAACTGAAAAAAAAAACAATAGGAATTTTAAACATTTTTATATCGAAAAGAAAAAGATTGATTAGCTATTCTGATTGAGTACTTACAGCAATCTACTTCATCTTCTCCTTGAGGACAATGAGGTTTGCCATCACAAACATTTTTCATAGGTAGGCAAATTTGGCTTCGTCTACAAAGGAAGCGATCTTCTGGGCAGCTAACTATTGATATTAACAAATTGGGATGAAAAAGAAAAAAAAACATCAAAATGGTATGTACTTATAATTTTTATAACAAATATTGATATTTGTTATAAATATCATGTTGGTCTGGGACTTGGCCCATGTTGATCTGGGAAAAAAAAAGAATGTGCCAACTTTGGTTCTTGCCTAGCATGTCGTAAAAGGCGACTAATGGTTTACGGGCTTTTGGGTATGTGACTGAGTAGGCGACGAGCTAGCCACTTGTCACTCCTTTTTCACAGCTTTCCATCCAACCCAGCCCACTGTCCCATGTTGGTCTGAGACTTAAAAATAATATGCCAACTGTGGTTCTTGCCTAGCATGTCGTAAAACTAATGGTATATCGGGTTTTGGGTGTGTGATTGTGTAGGCGACAGGTTAGCCGCTTGTCACTGCTTTTTCACAATTTTCCATCTAACCCAGTCCGGCTGTATTTTCAGCTGAATTTGGTTAAAGGGGCATGCTGCCCCTTTGACTCTGCCTACCCCTTCGGGGATTATGGGCGTGATGTTATGTATGTATGTATTGATATTTGAAAATATGTAATTATGTAAGTAAATTATACAAAGTTACTTACAGCAATCAGCTTCGTCTTGGCCATCGGCGCAATCAAATATTCCGTCACAAATTAGGGATTTCTCGAACGCAAATAAGTAATCAACGCAAGTGCAACCCAGTTCATCGGTTCCGTCCTCACAATCTGGTTTATGGTCACAACGATGACTATATGAAATCATTTGCGCGATTCTATAAAAAAGAATTTGTACATATTTAGCTAAAGTATTTGGAAATAAATTCACATGTTTCGGATATAATAAAATAAGTCTAGTGTTAGGTACATTCATTGGATTTATGACAGTAAATAAATTTGTTTTAAATAGCATTTCAGGTATCTGAATTCGTTTTGTAAAATAAATCATCCTATTGGCATCGTCATGTGGTATGTAATATCACTTTTTCCAATAGTCACCCAATTTATATCTCTCTAACATTATTATTTAGGTTAATAACATTTTTTATATTCAATTTAAGTATTTATTATCAAACTTACCGCTTGCATTGAAATTCTTTAGGAGTAAGATGTTTTCTTCGTATTTTAGCCGGTTGAAGTTCAGATAACACAATATCCTCTATCTCATGAATAATGTCAAGTTTGTCATTAAAGTTAATATTTTTATGTGGGGAATCATTTTTTTCTGTGATGTCAGTAAATAGCCCCTTACTTTCAACAGTTTCACCATTACTATTATTGGATTTTGACTCGTGGTTGCTTAGATTTTGTGACTGAGGTAAAAGTTCTACAAGTAAAGATTTTGTTTCTGCTACGTTTTCATTTCCAATATTTTTATTAGAATCCAGAGTAGGTAAAGAAACACTTGTTTTTTCCGACGAAACTATTGTGGCTTGATCAGTTGAAGTCTCTGATTGCTCTGGCAATGGATTATTTGTTTGAATGATTGTTGCTGTAGTAGTTTCCGTAGGTTCTGTATTTGAAAAATCTACTGGAATATCAGATTCCCTGGACTGAAAGTTGTCCATTTCATTATTTATTTCTTTATCATCTTCTAATACTGATGACCGTGACTCTAAAACTGTTTTTATAGTAGTCTCCATGAATGAATTTTCGATAAAATCAGCTTCTCGTGACATGGAAGCTGAGTCTGTCGTAGCTTGTTCGGAATTATCATTTGAATTTTCGGTACTTTTTGTTATTGACATTTCAACTGTAGATGCATGTTGAAAGTCATTATGAGCTCCAGTACTACTTAGTTTACCATCTTTGGCTTGATCCTCTCTTTTTATTAAAACATTTTTATGATTATCTTTTATTACATCCGAGCGCGAGTTACTTGTGCTAGATTTAATATCTTCTAAAGAAGATTCCCGGAAAACATTTTCTTTTATCTCACTTGCCACCTTTGTTAAGTCTTTAAGTAGATTGTTTTTGTTATCTTTCGAAGTTCTGCCTAAGAATAGGTTTTCGAATGATTGTTCTGATGTACAATTCTTTTCGTCATCAGCCTCCAAACAGTCCACAATTTTGTCACATACTCTTTTATCGGGTAAACATTTTGAAATACCTGAAGAACATTTGAAACCCGGGCATTTCTGAATCGGTTGGATGCTTGGCAATATGTTTGATCCTGAAAAAAATTATTAACCATTAACCATAGAAAGATAATCTCATCTTCCTAGCGTTATGTCCCGTGCTTAGACGGGGTCCGCTTAGACCATGATCCAGGATTTTGCGAATCTGGTAATTTCATTGAAGCGACTGCCGATCTGACCTTCGTAACCCTAAGATAGGGGAACCAGACAATTTTTTGGACATGGTTACAAATCCAAAGTGGTTTGAATTTGCAGGTTTCATCACGATGTTTTCCCTCACCGTCTAGCTAGTGGTATAAATACGTACATAGATTTGAAGAATCCAGAGGTACTTGTCTGGGTTTGAACCCGCACTCCTCGGTTAAGAGGCGCGTGTCCTTACCGTTGAGCTACCACCGCTCTCATAGAAAGATAACCTATGAATACTATTTGTAACCAAGGCACAATTTTATTGGTTTCATTTTCAATGTTACAATACGCCAATATAATTTAGTCTGTTTTTATGTAATTTTGACAATCCACGGAAACGTTTTTAGTGGACATTAAATGTATTAAAATGTTCTGTGCAAAAGAAAATGATCCATGTATGTACTCTTACCGATGTGATATTTTATCCATTTCACAAACAGACTGACTCTAGTGTAAACGCCAGGTTCACCTTTACGAGCGCATCCATCTCCGTGACTTACGATCCCCGCCAAATACCATTGTTGTGGATTCAAAGGACTTCTGCAGAGTAGTGGTCCCCCGCTGTCACCCTACAAGGGTAAACGAAATGTTCTTAGAACATACTTATATATAAGTGCTCACCAAGTCCTTATAAGCATTGTGTTTTGATAAAATTATAAAAATAAATGATTTAGAACCCTTAGGTTTTTATTATTCCTAATTTAAATTTTCTTGTTTATTACTGGTAACTAATGGTTTACGGGCTTTTGGGTATGTGACTGAGTAGGCGACGAGCTAGCCCCTTGTCACTCCTTTTTCACAGCTTTTATTCAACCCAGCCCACTGTCCCATGTTGGTCTAAGACTTGAAAAGAATATGCCAACTGTGGTTCTTGCCTAGCATGTCGTAAAAGGCTCACTAAAGGTATATCGGGTTTTGGGTGTGTGATTGTGTAGGCGACAGGTTAGCCGCTTGTCACTGCTTTTTCACAATTTTCCATCTAACCCAGCCCGGCTGTATTTTCGGCTGAATGTGGTTGAAGGGGCTTGCTGCCCTTTCGACTCTGCCTACCCCTTCGGGGATTATGGGCGAGATGTTATGTATGTATGTTGTATATTATTTCTTTTCACCGTTTTCCAACTCGGCTGAGTTAAAATTTTTGGCTGATTGTGGTTAAGGGTGCCCCTTTAACTCTACCTACCTCTTTGGGTATGATGGGCGTGATGATATGTTACCTCTGTATTTTTTTGTTATTTTTTTTTACATATTTTCGAGCTCCATACCTCAAAACAAAAAAATAAATACTTATTCTAGACCTACTTTTTAGAGATTGGGTATCCATTTAATACCGTTTCAACCTCATGAATACATAGAAATTTTCTTTGGTGTATATTCGACTTTTTAAAATCAACACATTAAAAAAAGGCTATAAATAATACCTATTTTGCTTTCGTAAAGTATAACACAGTAATCTACAGAGAAATTTTGCCAGTCCTAGAATAGATTTGGCGAGGAGCAAAGTATTCCTTTTGGATTTTACATTGAGGGACGGAACTCTTAATAGTATGGTGTTTTAGTGACTTGATGGTGATTGATACCTGACATGCGTCTTTGCCTCCCTCAAGAGGACCTGCGCACATTTCTTTCCCGGCTCGGTCTTCTGAATGTTTACAACTAGACCATATTGGTAGCTCGACATCGCGTAAGTGGTCAGCTGTAGGAAATGAAATTAGGAGTTATTATTTTTGGATAATAAATTTACAGATAAAATATATTCATAAATTCAAAATCATGTATACTTAAATACAATCGTAACCAAAATCATTTAGGTGTAATCCTCGTAACGTATGAACAGGTCAGGATCACATAAACTAGGATTTTTTTTAAAAGAAAATTTGGAATAAAATAACGTAGAGTAGCTTATTTAAGAACGACACCACACCATCAGATTTATCGCCGCTACCTCTGGGTCGACCACTCGCAGACGTAAGTGATCCAGTCTACAATCGTAGGAATTAGTTTTATAGTTAGGTAGGTATATTATAGACATATACGCTTACGGTCTGGTCCATGTTCTACAGTAGCTCCCCATCCAACTGCAGTGCAAGATGTGCCCGGAGGGGGCCCCCACCGCCACTCAGGGCCCGCCGTATTTGGCCCCGGCAAGCAAATAGGCCGAACCCATCGGCTGAATAGAATAGCCGTCTTAACTTTCAACAACGATACATCATTCCTCATATCCGCTTCCTCATAATGGTGGTTGACGATAATGTGGGATATAAGGTGATTTTGTTCTTGTGGTGAAAATGAAAACCGACGCAGCATGCCCACTTGCACTTCATAATAGTGCTTCCAAAATCTGAAATGAATTAAAACATTATACAAAAATCGCTTGTGAGTTAATATAAAGAACTGAATACCATGCTCTTTAGTTTTTGATTAACAAATATGATACCTCTACCACCCAGCCCAGAGACAAAAACCGATTTCTTCAGCAGATTTTTGTTCCGGTGCAAGGATTGAATCCCTTTTGTTTGACCTATTGTACCATGACCATAATAATTATAAGCCATTATTGTAAACTCAAACGTAATGGCATAAATCATCATCATTTAAAATAGTACAAGTTATGAAATTTAATAAATTAAGTCAATCGACTGAGCTTTCAAATAAAGCATGGTGAAAAAGAGACTTACTCGTGTACGCAATGCGCAGCGGATACTATCCAGTATTGGGTTAATATAGCGCCCCCACAATGGAACATTCCATCTCGGTACATTGCCGTCACCCACGGCCAGGCAGCTGGCTTACTAGGCCTACCTCCAACTACCCGACTCTGAGCCCTTTTCGCTTTTCCCTTACGTATATTTTCGACTTTATTAAGGTTTCTGGTGATCCTTGTATTATATCTCGAGAATCTTTTCAACGGATCATAAACAGACGTCGGATATGGAAGTCTGTTTAAAAGGAAGCGTTTGTTTCGTCCAAAGAGATGATTTTCTGCTGCTGAGTTCTGGAACTGGAATGTTTTCATAACTTAAAGCAGATATTTCAACAATTGTTACTATTGACTTCAGCTCTAATTTAACATAAAGATTTATTGGGTTTAATTTGTTTTTTAACATAATTCTTATTACAAAACAAAGTTATGATATTAAACATTTATATTATGTTATATGATTAATAACATAATATAAATGTTTAATTCAGTCAAATGTCGTTTTTCTTTGTTATTACAAATTGCTAGCCGAAAAAAAACTATTTACTAGGATTCTGTAATTTTGATTAAAGACAAGAATCACATGTGTAAAACAATGTCATATTTCAAAAAACACATACAGTAACCTTCGAACGCTTCAATGTTACATTTTCGCTAAAGGGAACTTGTTAAAAGTAAACGGTTTACCTGTTTCAATATCTGTGTCGATGGAAGCAATCTCGTTCCACATAGAAGTTCTGGACACGTGACATATATTGCCGAAGAGTTGAAGCATGTATCGCTAGTGTGTACCAGCCCGTCAGGATTGGTGTTCAAATAATTGATCCTCGACGTAGGATCCATAGGCACAATCTGAATATACGGCGGCCTAAAAAAGCATTTAATAGTTTTTTAAGCTATTTGCCTGAAACCGATTTAATGGGTATTCTCTGCTTACCCCGCTAGGGAAGTGACGGAAGTTAGTTATAATTTAATGATGTACTGTATTTATACACCGGCATATTATCACACTCGCAATCCCATGGATTGGGAGTAAAAAAGATTGCACTGTGTTCCTTGCCCATCTGTTGTAAACTTCGACTAATGGTGTATTGACCACTTTTCCTACTTTCTTCCAATTGTCTATCTAACCATACATAATCAGTTGTTATTCCCGCCGAATGTGGCTTGGGGAGCTTATTGCTACTTTAATTTTGCTTATCCCTTCAGGGATTACAGGCGTGAGGTATGTATGTACATCCACAATTTCTCAAGCGGTAGGCGGAGAGGGGCAATACCCTTTTTAAAACACATTCACCCCATGATAAAATTTATCGAGTTAGGTGAGATAAAGATGCCTATTGCATCATCTTCCTAGCGTTATGTCCCGTGTTTAGACGGGGTCCGCTTAGACCATGATCCAGGATTTAGCTAGTCTGGTAATTACATTGAAGCGACTGCCGATCTGACCTTCGTAACCCTAAGATAGGGGGAACCAGACAATTTTTGGATCATGGTGTAAAGATGCCTATTTATATATTTAAAAAATTATTTGAAATATGCATACCTTATTATAAGTCCTGTTTCCCTGCGACAAGCATCGTGAGCCCACATATAAGGATTTTGGCACACTGCGTACCAGTCACCTTTAAAATTGCGTTGTAAAAATCCTTCCGTATGTGAAACAGCAAATAACTTAAAAATAAATTATTATCGTATGACTAATTTAAATTAATTAATCAAATTCAGTTTCGAAAAAAAAATTTAAGAATAAGATCAAATATAATAATTAGTGATTTTACATAAAAGCATATACAGATAGAAAGCACAATGACCGCTGTAGGCTTGAAAGTATGAATATTAATATATAAAATCCGACTTAATCAGAAATCACTACGCTTCGTTCACCAAAAAGAAATAACAGATGAAACTGATTGCTTACGTTGATCATCTTTGCTGGAATCTGTTTATATATGTGAAAAAACAAAACCATCGGTAAAAAATATACCTATATCAGTATCATATTGTGATTGGAATAAATCTACGCAAAAGACGTTCGAATTAATATTTTATTAAGTTTCGAAAGTAGGAAAAGTCACAGATGAATTCGGTTTTTGTTCTCCAAACTCTCAACATGGATTGGCTTTCAAACTGTTTGATGTTTTTATCCGAGATATTTTTAAAATATATTCAAATATTCATCCTGGATGGTGTGAAGTAAGAAGTCAGTGAGATGAAATAAATTTAACTTACGGGTTTGGTGTGAAGACTTGGAGAAAGCATATTACAGTCAAGCTCATCTCTATTATTTGGACAATCAAAAATATTGTTACATCTATGTTCTTTTAGGAAACAAGTCGTTTTTGAATTCATATCGAGATCTTCACAGCTAAAGGCGTTTTCGCTGCAACCTATGAGTTAAGAAAAACGCTAATCGTATTAGTATTTAGCAAATTACTTTACAATGCATGAAACTCGTGATATCGTATAGCTAAGACGACGAAAAAGTAAACTTACTAACAACAGCCCTCGATTACAAGACGTACCTAAATAATTTACCAAATAATATCACTTGATACCAAAACAAAACAACTATTTTGATAGATACTAGACTAAACTCGTATAAAGAAAAGCATCTTAGACCAATGTAGGTAATAAGCGAAACGGTTTTTTGCTTATTATGTTATCTCTAATGGTGTTAATAAACAGGCACTAAAGCTAAAAATGTAAAAGGAAACTAGCATTCGTATGTAGGAATTAGATACAGAACTAAACTAGATACCTACTAAATTAATAAGCAAATATTTTCATATGGATGAATACGGTTACTTGTCACTTTTGACACAAATAACCACCAACATGCAGTATGGCTTAACGAATTCATGCCAATCTACGTGATAAATGGTAAGGAAACGAATTATTTACAACCAATAATTTATTACTAAATGCCAAGAAAACCAAATGTATTAAATTTTTACACTAATATTATTATGAACTAGCTGTGCCAGCGGTGTCACCCGCGTTTATGGTTAATATTATAAAGACTATTTCCGTCATACATGATTTCTATGTAACACGCGACGGAAGCTTAAAAAATTGAGTAACTTCTCCCGTTTTCCCAACATTTCCCTTCACTACTCTGCTCCTATTAATTGTAGCACGATGAAAAGTATACTATAACCTGCCCAGGAGTATGAAGAATAATTGTACCAAGTTTCGTTAAAATCCGTCGAGTAGTTTTTGTTTCTATAAGGAACATACAGACAGACAGATAGACAGACAAAAATTTTACTGATTGAATTTTTGGCATCAGTATCGATCACTAATGACCCCCTGATAGTTATTTTGAAAATATATTTCATGTACAGAATTGACCTCTCTACAGATTTATTATAAGTATAGATAATGAACCTATTGAAGTTGTTAATTCTAATACGTTCCTTGGAATCACAATAGATTCAAAACTTCAATGGGCTCCCTATATTGCTGCCCTGGCAGGGAGACTTAGTTCAGCTGCATTTGCAGTGAGAAAAATAAGGAGTCTAACTGATATTGAAACGGCAAGGTTGGTATATTTCAGTTACTTTCACAGTGTGATGTCATATGGTCTGCTGCTGTGGGGATCTGCGGCCGATATTCAAGCCATTTTTATATTGCAGAAAAGAGCCATCAGGGCCATATACAGCCTCAGACCACGTGATTCACTTAGAGAAATATTTAAGGAAATCAATATTTTAACAATAGCCTCGCAGTTCATTCTGGACTGTATCATGTATGTGTACAAAAACATACACATGTTTGCTAAAAAAATCAGATACACATACTTTTAACACTAGGAATAAACACAAGCTTGCTGTTCCAAGTTATAGACTTCATAGGAGTGGTAATTCTTTTGTTGGTCTAAGTATCAAAATGTTTAATAAGCTGCCATAAAGTCTCACTGATCTACCTGAGCATAAGTTTAAATTATATATTAAAACTTGTTTGATTAAAAAGGGCTACTATAAGGTAGAGGATTATTTAAATGATAAGAATATATGGCCAGTCGCAGAATAGGCTGTTCGTCTGCACTGATAGATTTAAATTGACCAAAAAAATATTGTAACTACATAATAGCTATTAAGACTTGGCATTTAAAAGAGTAGGTAACTATCGAGTTTCTTGCCGGTTTCTTCTCATTAGAATCTGCTGTTTGAACCGGTTTATATTTATATTTATTTTGTTCTGACGATTTATAAGTGCTTTTTGTAAGCCTATATAAATAAAGAACATTTCATTTCATTTCATTTCAATTGGGAGTAACGCTTTGGTACTTCAAGTTAAGTTATGCAATATACACTATTTGTTCAAAGATCCAGATAATACTAACCATAGCAACCCATCTCGTCTTCACCATATGGACAGTCGAAGTATCCATCGCACAATCTTGATTTATCGACTCTCGATTTACAGCTGCATTTTGATTCATCGCTAACATCGTTGCAGTCAACATGACCATTACACCACTGGTTTTCTAAGATGCATCCATCTCCATTTTGACATGGTATCGACCCTTGTGGGCACTGGGCATTGCGAGCCGTTGCATTTGAGGTAGTTTTCGTTACGTCTGGTCTGGAAGTTTAGAAATAACAGTAATGGGATTGCTACTAAGTAGCAGTAGCTTTTTAATGAATAAATCGATGATTTATTTGACACCATGTTAAAATATTATGATCATGATGATTGCCATGATAAGTATCTACAAATGTGTTCGTGCGGAAAGTTGTATTTTATATACATACAGTTTTCATGAAAATGTGGGTTCGCGAAAGAGAATTTTTTTATATAAATAAGGCAAAATACGTTTGTAAGAAATGTGTACCAGAAATGTATGAGAAAAATTGATAAATCCATGCCCAAGAATGAAGCTATCAACTTGTATGACATGATTTCCTGGTAAAGCCGGATTTATATTTATCTGATGTGACGTCACGTGAGGTGACGCGAGGCATCAGAGATGATGCAGTTGAATACATTTAATAAACGCTACTGAAGTAAATATAATAAAAAAAGAACACGATACTAAATATGTTAGTACATTTGTGTTAAGTGATGCAACAGAAATGACATGGGTTTCACACATTTTGTTTGGATGCTCTTACATTACACTCACATTACTTACACTAGTACTTTAATAATATAACGTTATTTAACTAGGTGAATTAAGCTGATATTTTTATATGAAGCGACATTATCACTACACTAGCCAGACAATTTAAGTCCCGAACCAACATAGGAATTAACACTCTTGGACAGTCTTGTTATAAAAATACGGTTTTATCTTTTACAATATTTAATTTTAAACGCATAACAATCCTAGGGGTCTTCGTGTTTGTATTCGTTTTATTAGTCCGTTTCAATTACCGTTAGCCGGGGTTATGTTTCCGCAACAATGGGTTTGAGAAGGGTGTATTCCAGTGGAAATCGGAGTTGAATTTTATGAAATCTATTAATGTTTTATAAATCATTCAGCAGAAATATGCTTAGGATAGTAGGATTTAATTAACCGCCGATC
The DNA here is from genome assembly GCA_951394215.1 of Glyphodes perspectalis. NCBI lineage: Eukaryota > Metazoa > Arthropoda > Insecta > Lepidoptera > Crambidae > Glyphodes > Glyphodes perspectalis. The sequence continues at coordinate 8,000,890 of OX596204.1, forward strand.
CCCTCAATTGCTTCGCAGATCATATAGGTATCAGGGATTTTAATTTGTATATAAATAGAAATTTAGTCATGCGAAGGTAGTAAATTGTTTACTCTACTATACATTATTATTATTGCTACTATTACCATATATTTCTCACTAGCTGTGCCCGCGGTATCACCCGCGTTTATGGTTAATTTTATATAGCCTGCCTTCCTCGATAAATGGGCTATCTATAGATATACTATAGTTCCTGAAATTACCGCGTTCAAGCAAACAAACGAACTCTTCAGCTTTATAATATTGGTATAGATAAATCAATAATTCAATTAATGAAAGCCGTATCGAACATAACATGAAAATCCCTATATTTATCTACTTATTTTAAGTAACATTAATATAATAATAAAAAAATAAATAAAAGACATTAAATTATACAAACCCTGTCTTTCTCTTGATATTTTGTTTACTAGGAAGATTTAATATTAATATACACTTACTTGTGAGTCGCATATTTCATGAATATATCAACGTCTTGAGGGTGTATTTTATTTTGTTTGGGTTCCGCGTCTTGCTCTTGGGTCAATGCTGATCTATACCTGAAATAATTTATTTAAATAAAGTTAAAATTTCACGTTTGAAAAATCTTAAACGTTTGGAAATTTCGTAAGTTGAATATAACAAAGCAAAATTGTACTGTATAATAGTAATATAAATTTATTGTGTTGTATAATAATAAAATTTGTAATTAAAATCAATTCAAAACGTACTTGTTTGGATGACTTGCCAATGGTTGAGAATAATAAGATGGGTTGGGAACATAATCTGGTCTTGGAACATACTGTGGTTTAAGAGCATCATAAGGACCTGTAAAAATAAGTAAGTAAGTTAGAAGGAAAAACAATAGTGTCGCAGTCAATAAACGATTTCTTGAATATCTGTCATTTTATTCACTTGGCCTTTATAACCAGGCTTTATAGTAAAAAATAAATCTTACAGACTACCCAACATTTTTTTTTGTTAACTCCCTTAGGTATTTATTATTTACCTTAATTAGTTTTCGACCGATTAAAGTAGTTGTTTAATAAAACGATAGCAGCGGCCAAGTAGCTACAGTAAATTTATTATGAAATACTCTTAAAAAAAAAGGAAAATTCTTATTATACAGTTATAATAAATTTATTTAAACCTAAAAATTAAAATAACATTTACATTTATCTTGTGAAGTTACCTTGATGCGGCAGATGGTTTTGTTTCAAAAGACGAGCTAGCAAACATGAATCGTCGAGATGCGGTAAGGGTAATTGGTGATGAGGAGCTGAATAAGAAGGAAGGTAATGATTTGGGTACGACTGATCACTATATCCATAGGAATTCCGATTTGCAAGACCAGTCAACTCTTCTGGTAAGAAATCTGTCTCTCGCTTAGACACATCCATTGGAGTAGGAAAAAAATTCTGTCCTTTTTGATTACTTTTATTTTCAGATATTATCATTGATGGGAATCCTTCTTTTATTTTCTGCTTCTCAGTTCCAGTATTACGGTCTTGGTCTGTAATAGATTTTAATTTCATTACTAAGTCTTTGCAGATTTCAGTTTTACCTTCATTATTACATAGAACGTTATGGTTCATAATTATATTTCTGGCTTTATGGTAATCGTTTTCTGTAAATTTTAACATACTTCTATCAGGAACTGCATCATTTGGAGGAATCTGACGTTTCTTCCTTTTCATGTTTTCACTGGAAGATTCATTTTCCAGCATACCATTCGGCAATTGCATTTTTATATCATCTTGTTGTGAATTAACGTTGAACGGTTTCAATACACCCGTTACGAAAAATATCTGCGTGGTAGGAAAAACATCTGAAAAAATATTTATTATTAACAAAGATACAATATCTTAATCATAAATTGCGTTAGCGTTCACCGTTGCGTTAATGAACTTACCCATATTTTCAATGACCCTCGTCAAAAATATGAAAGCTCCAGTGGATATCAATATAAATATTAACAACATACATATTTTTCTTACTATCGTACAAATAAGAAGGTCTTTTATCTTCCGCTTGCTAATCTCTGAAAGAAAAAGTTTATTACAATGTGACCAAAGGAGACGGATACGGGTTCATACATTCTTGGGCTTAGATGTAAAAAGATGAAAGTGGTGTTATTAAGAAGTACATTAAGAGCTTATATATTATGAAGCCATTCCTAAAAATTTTGCGGATTTTGCCAATTTGAGAGCAGAATTATAAATGATTTAGCAAAAGTGAGATTATGCAACAAATTGACAACAACCTATCTAAACAGCTGATTTTTTAACAGTGATTATATATTTTGTAGTTTTTATTATATTGTACTGAGTGGGAGAATGTAATGAAACTAGCAAATCGATTTCAATATTTATAATACTTATATGAAGACAAGGATATTATGTTATAAAAACATTTTTAATTATAAAATATATTTTATTCATCTCAATTATAATCAGAATACTGTCGAAGAAGGACCCAGCTGGAATTATATTACCTTGATACCTAGCCCAACCAAAGTACCACATTATTGACATTAATGTGCGCGGTCGCCTAAAGACAGTTCCAGTAATGTTGCAGTTACAGTAATGTTTAGGGATTGCTTCCCTACCTCTTAGAGAGCTGTTGACTACAATATATAAAAAATAAGTTTTTCGAGGAGAACATATCTATTACACCTGACACCTTTTTGAAAACACCCATAACGCAAGCCCATTGGACATTACGAGACGAGTGATCATAGATTGAGAGACAGGGAGCATTTTAGTTTTATATGCTAGTGACATTACGTAGCTAATATGTATTTTGTTCACTTTGATTGAGTCAATCATCCTGTGCCAATGTTTCTTGTACAGTTATTTAAATCAATCACAGTAATCGATTATAGTAATCAATTTTCTATTTCATTAGTGAAAACCTGTTTTTAAGATTTCTCGTCTCCCAGATTGTGGATTGAGCTGATTGTTTTATATATTAAAACCGAAAAAAATAACAATTTTTTTTAAACCATATCTTAACTTAATACTATTGGGCCCAGAAATCCCCGTCTCCTAAATTTGATTGTAAATAAATGAATATATAGGTTCATACCCCTGTTTTCTGCGAGTGCCATTGGTGGAAGACCAAGCTGGTTCGTCTTTTTATCCATTTTGAAATCGTCTTGCATTTCTGAAAAAAAGGGTTTTTTCATTCACTAAGTAACAAATTTATATTGTCCTTAATCGAAACATATAGCAACCTATTTAGAAAGGAAGAGATCACATTCTTTATAATTTTAATTATTGCCAATACGGTGGTGACACCTGAACCAATTGAGAAAAATAATTGGCATTCTTTTGTCACTTTGTCCCTCAGTACTTGCTTCCATAGTATTCTCAATGTCACGTTGTGATATGTGTTTAAATTTGCGATTTCAAAAGAATTTCACACAAGTATATGATTATTCAAATAAAACTATAAACGCGGTAAATATCCATAAGATAAATTGTATTGCCCTAGTAACATCCCAATGTGATCTCGTATTATAAGGCACTTCGGAAAGATCGTAGAAAAATGGGTGCGGTCCAATATAAGAGATGGAGATATAAATTATTATTGCAGCCTTAATATAGGTAATAACATTATTGGTGTCACACAAGCGCTCCTAATATTCATCATTCGCGCCTTCGCGAGAAATTTGGGCAACATCGTACAATACAAGCTTTAGATGAGATGAAATATTTACATCTGATACTTAGTTTGATTAATGACGGCATAAGTAAGTTTACGTTTAAAATTAGTTAAATATTTTTAACAGACATTGCTAATAAATCGACTTTGTATATTTCCAATTGACCTAAACTCTTTAGACACGAACCTATATTTATGTCATATTTAAGGGACCATTTATTGGAAAAATCCGAAAACCATACATCTGTAGTTACTACGCAGAAAAGAAATTATGCTAACTGTAATGTAAAAAAAAAAATTTTCCGTTTGCAAGTTCGTACATTCGGATGATTTAGTAAAAAGTTATAATAAATAGGTAAGTAAAAATAAATAAAAAGTTCGTGTAAGTAACTTCCAATTTATTTGCAATAATACAAGTAAGTAAAAATATTTTTTTATACAGAATAGTTCTGTCATTGTAAAAACTTCTATCTTTATTTTTCGTTGCTGTCAAATTTCTAGGCCGGTTATTGACCCACATTAGGGTGTTTTCAATACCTCCAACATGGTTAATCGCATGGTAGATAACCTTAAATTTGTAATGTAATTATTTTAGACTATATATTTACAATCATGCCTCTTTTTTTCTTCATATATACATTTTCGTAAATAAAATCGCAATTTATTACCAATAACTACAAATGTAATATTACATACATACATACATAACATCACGCCCATAATCCCCGAAGGGGTTGGCAGAGTCAAAGGGGCAGCGGGCCTCTTTAACCACATTTAGCCAAAAACAATATTGATATAAATAAAGATAGATTTATTTTTTGTTTTTAAGCCAGATATCTATTTTTGAAACCAATAAAATGACATCGCATTTATATTCCCGAGAGCGAAACCTATCATAGAAATAAAAGCAACGCTATGCATAAATATTGATATTTTAAAATGGCAATGGCAATACCACTAGTATTAAGTTTGAAAAAAAGACGTACCTTTTGAATGGAAAAATTGAAACCCCAGGGATGATATTACAAAGTCTACATAATAATGTCAAATTAATTTGTAATGTTGACGAATCCACTGATTTCGCGGCACTGAATTAGTCAATTCCGTTTTGCTGATCTTCGAAGTATCGGGTGAACAAACATTTCTTTAGTCAGTGTTTTTATATAAAGGGCAGTTCATATTGCTTGTAAGAATTAATAGATGATAGATTAATTTAAAATGTACGAAACTACATTTTCAATTACTATTAATTCTTATGTGTAAATGATATATCTAGAGGGTATATTATTAAGTTCTGAGCATTTAGATCCCTACAATTTATCATAAAATAAAAGTCCCCCGTCATGTCAGTCTGTTTGGCTGAACGCGATAAATTCAAAACTACTGAACGGATTTTCAGCGGTTTTCACCAATGGCTGGAGTTATATTCACTAGAAAGGTTTGAGCGTTTATTCTCTGCTTAGTTGGTAGTTTATGTTTATGGTAGGTATTAACAGAACTCAAGCAATGTTTGCTATGGCTTGAGTCGGATCTTTGAACATTTCGCGCTCACGCTTTATATTTAAGATATGATGACTAATGTCAGACTTTTTTTATATCTTACTTTTCTACTATTTTCTTAATGTAAAATATATAGGTACAATAAACGTATTTGAACTATTCCGATTGCAGTTCAAAATCATTCAATAAATTACATATTATAATTATGAATAAGTATCCCTGCATGATCAACATTAATTTGTCACATTTCTATACCCAAATAAAGCTGCTACACACTATTGTATTATATTAATTTTTTACTATATTGTTACTATATTTACTATGTTCTAACAAAAATAATTACTAAATATTGATTTTAGTAATGAAAACCAAGCAATCGCTTATCGAGAAAATACTGATGAACATTTTTCTCGATGATTACTCGATAACAATTATTGCACATTAAAAAGTGTTACCCACGGAGTATTTTCTGTGGTCTGTGGTTTACCGATTAAACTTAATTTGAGTTCATCAAAAGATTTGGTCAAAAATAGCCCCCTCCTGTCGTTTTTTTTTATTCTTGTAAGTTAAACTTCATAGATTCTAACTTCTTCTTCTAGCCAGTCTTTCACCGCGATATTTTAATTATGTACTATATTTAAATAATAATACATTTCATTCATCCAAATAACCTCCTTGTGTATTGCGGTTTATCTTACTCATCGAAATAGTCAGTACGTCGATGACCTGATATTGATTTCGAAATGTTCGAGCATTGTTTCGACTGCAAAATGTTATTGTTCTAATTTATTGCGTAATTAGTTTCCAGACAAATAATGTAGGCACAACGCACAGCTTGCATTAGTTATAAATGTATATGTAATATTAACACTGGACATCATTAAGGTGATAGCTTTGATGATTCTATTGAATACAAACTTCACTTTTGGGACATTGGTACAAGAATGTAGAAAATGTATTTACTGAGCCATATTAAAAGACCTCTTGTTCTAAGATTATTAAAATACTTTATCAGCAATTTTCTCATAAAACCTACTTGTCTGATGCTCATATATAAGAATTACAAAGATAAGTATCTAATAGCTTTAATGTAATAACTCAACTTGCTCAATCTTAGTCTACGCGTATTCCAACTTAGCACGGGATACCACAGCTAAGATGATGTTTTATGAATAATTTCCTGGAACCTATCAAGAACTCGTGAAGTTAGATACCAACCAACAAACAAAGCGAACTTTATCTAACTTTTTCCCGTGCTTCATATTTAGGTATATACTCGTAAGATGGGTTGCAATGTGGTTGCATTAGGCAACTAGCCTACGTCACGTTTATATACGTCATATGAAGCAGTTTTTAGGGTTGCTTAATCAATATTGAACTCTGATAGTTTTGCCACGTCTTTTATAAAACTTTTTAGCTCAATCCTATATTCCTACAAGTGGATACGTACTTAATACAGTACAACTATAACCTGCTGATATAAATTGATATTGAAAAAATAATTTTATAGATATTTTTTGTGCTCAGTAAAAATTGCTATTTTGACACTAGCACTTTCGAAGTAAGTATAGCGCTGACAAAGTAAATTAGAATATTTTTATACTAGTTTCATTCAACGGCTTCGATCATGTGTATGTAAATGTTGTACAACTTGGATTAAGTTGTTAGATCACTTGTCTGCCTTAAGTTTAGTTTATATCCCATAAGAACGGTCTTTTTTTCTGGATGTAAAACTCTATATAGCAATAAGCTAGTTAAACTCAGCGAAAAGAAAATCGAGCTGGGTGAAATGGAAAATAATAACCAGTAGCTAACTCGTCACCTACATAGTTACAAACCCTACACCATTAGGTAGTCGCATTTTACAACATGCTAGACAAGGAACATAGTTCATACAACTTTTTCAACTTAAGTCCCGGACCAATACGAGGCGTTATAAACGGCGAGCCATAAGTACTTCTGATACATTTCTCTAACAATTACTCAGCAATTATACACAAGTACACACTTGACGTCACCGTTAACTGTCCACACAATAGGTGCGGTTGCATAGAACAATTTAATCAATTAGTACCGGCAGCTTGGAGGAGCCTTGTTCCATTAGTTAATTGATTTTGATCCTTTGCTATCTCTTTTGTGTACGCTGCGGTTTGTGCTCCACTACGAGGCTTACTACACATACACTGAATAATGCTTAGAAATTCATTGAATTATTATTAAAGGCCAAAACTTAAGCCATTAAATATAATATGTAAATGTATTGCATGGCTGAAATTGTATATAATATTATATACTGAGAATCTTTACAATTCTGAAAACTACCATGTGGTTGTCAGAAAACTGTCGGCGCATTTAACCTCGTTTCTTTTTTCATTTCAAATTTAGTTATTTAAATTCACATAAATCTATGTAAGTTTCAGATCTACTAATAATGTACAACTCCTAGTATTTAACTATATTTATGAGATAACAAATAAAAGTCTCAAGTACAACATTGTCATATTAATCTACACGCCTATTTTGTTTGTTCCCCTACACAATTGGACTGCTTAGAGTTATGTATTGACAATTTGATGAAAAAAAAACCACGAATATATCTGACTGTTTCATTTTTCATAAATAAAAATTGATCTGGGTACGTATATAAATCCCACTATACTAATATTATAAACGCGAAAGTTTGTGAGGATGTATGGATGTTTGTTACTCTTTCACGCAAAAATTACTGAATGGATTTTAATGAAACTTTACAATAATATAGCTTATACACCCGAATAACATAAAGGCTATGTTTGCTGGCAAAGGCAAAGCTGCGGGCAGAAGCTGTTTTTTTATAAAAACCAAAACGACTGTCAGGCTGATTTTTAAAAATTTAATACTATGATTTAATTTTAAACTTCCTATTAATAACACGTGGAATAAACATATCATAGAACTGTCTAATTATGGTATTAACGTACGAGCTACCTTTGACGTCAAAGGGGTCGGATTTATAACTTTTGGGTCTGTCTGGGATAATTAGGCCAAGAACCGCATCAAAACCGGTTACGTTTGAGACGAGAATAAGTAAACACTCTATTTTTACAAGGTGAATATAATTCGGACTATATTTTTGGAAAATAAGTTAGTTTTAGGGACCTTTTCCTATGGACTGACAAAAAGTAACAAGAACATTTTCGATTAAGGTATTTAGCCCAAAGATGGTTGTAGCTGGTCTTTTAAAACATGGTTCAGATTCAAAACATATAAACATATTGATGGTCGTAACTATAGGGTTTTAAAATCTAACTTAATTTTTTTAATTATAAAATATTCTTTGATTATACTTCATATGCAATCAATACGAATATTTCGTCTGTAGGGCTACCTGCATAAACAGCTCTAATGTACCCATCCAGTAAAATGTCATTATTTTTAAAGATAAAAATAAAACCAATCGTTTTAAAAACGTACATCAAAGGCTATTTTTCTATTAAAGGTGTACTAGTCAAAGCGAAAATCATTACAGGGGTGACACGTAAAGACAATTTGCATTACAAAGGATCTCTTCGGCCAATTAGTTTAGGTTGGATGTACCCGTACGCGACGGTTCAAACCTTTCTAGCTTCAGCTGAAATAAGAGTGGATTTAAAAAACGTCGAATTACCTTGTATAGTGTTGTAACGATGTACCAATGGGTCATCCATCATATATCATTATCTTTTTATAATATTTGTAGTAAATTAACAATATTTTCCCAGGAAAACGCAGCATTAATTATATTTCCTATTTTATTACATGTATGACTTACTAAAGTTATCAGCTGTAAGCCGTCCGAGTGCTTGGCATTCAAATTAGTATCCTCTTCATTAAATCCGTTGACTTCTCCCTTATATTTCCGCTTCAATGGAATCCTGTTTATTTCATGCTTATTACTTTTGGTGAATATGTAATTTCGAACCTCTGTTCGCAGGAAATTGGAATATTTTGTAGTATGTATGTAGAAGTAAGTAAATAAGAAGTAATAGTTGATAGTAGAATAGTCATATTTCCGAAATATTTGACGGAATACCTTAATGCCTATATAAATGTGAAGTCTTAACGGCCATAGCGATTCTGTCTTATGTCGGGACAAAAGCGCTTCACGTGATTTACACTAGTATATGGAGCGTGCACAAACTGAATATCAGTTGTTACGTGAAGTATCAATGTCAAGAATTGATAACGTAATAGTATTGCATTCGCTTTACCAGATGAAAGAGATCACTTTGTGCGCTGTTTGTTAACGAGTAGCATATGAAGAGCCCGTGTCAAGTATTAACAAAACAAAAATTTGGGCCAACACCACTACATATTGCGTTTCTACTTTTTGCTAAGAATTTTAAGCTGGTATTATATTGTAGCTGCGAAGATCAAACTGGCTTGCTTATATCTTATTCTCGATGATCGTCGAGTTGGTTAGTTGTTTGGGCGGTTAATTAAATAAGGCTATCCAGGTTCAAACTGTGAAAACAGTTGCTTGAATTTTGATCAAACGTTCACAGTATATATAAACCACCGAGCTTCTAACAACTATTAGACTAACAAGCTGGCTAACTTTCTAAACGTACTTATGCAGTCCTTTAACTAAACAACAATATCTTCAGCGGGTGGATAAAAGATTGATGGAGCGTGTATTTTGTTTAGAAAATTACACATATTGTACTTCAACGGTAAAAGACAACTGGGTGTCACCTCGTCACGGGTTTGCGTAAACAGTAACCTAGGCATGCATCCATTCATTAACATGATTTGGTTTGTGGTCGCGTAGAAAATGATTCGCTTTCCATCGACCATGATGCATATAATGGAAGGGGGTCACATGGAGTTTTCCATTCCTTTAACGACCTTGACCGTATACAGTCGTAGTGTGATGTGCATATTTTTTCTGAATTCTTAAAAACAAATTTTCATCAGACCTCTTTTTAAACTTTTGGTAAGTTCTAACAAGTGATAAAATGCAAGAAGATATATTTGTGATACTATTTATTCGTTGACAATTCCATCGATCAAAACCAACAAAAACATTTTTTTATTATTTATTGGCTTAAAGCTACAATAAAAAAAAAATTTACACTATATATTTTTGGTTGTTATTCTAATTTAAGCGAGTTCTGACTAAAGCTTACTTACTTTGAATGTCCCTTTTATTGAAATTATATATAAAATGACATATAAATACTCGTTTTTATTTCGTATTTTGTCACATAATGGTTGCTTTTTAAACCCTTAAAGGGTTTGTTCTTATGCAGAAAATAGTAAACCAAAGTAAACAGGCTTTGAAACCATATGCCTAATGGGATAATCGCTAAATGTAATTGAAAGGTTGGGTACTATAATAATCAGTCGTTGTAGCCTAAATTGGTATGAACCAGAGAGATATATGTGGATAGTTAAAGTCTAAGGGCTTTGCCGAAGGGCTAACAACCCCTATTTTCTAATAGTGGGAACCGAAATTAGCAATATATTAATTAAAGGCCAACCATTAAATCGCCCATTTCAATTTGTTTATATGTAATACCTACAGTGTTAATAAGTAAATGTTGATAGTAGTGTATGTATAATAATTATTTTTTAGTCAACTTAAAAGCATCGAAATTAAACTGTTTTCATAGAACGTCTACAACAAATAACAAAAAAAAACGCTTTAAATATGACGTACTTTGATAGTTTTTAGTCGAAATATCTGCTCTAAGAATGTTTTCATGTAGAATTTTGTGATGTTTCTCTCGCCCTTACTTCTCGAAATGTTTTTGGGAGCTAGCCACAAGTAAAAACCATAAAATGGTTTCAGAGAGAGTAAGTGGTCCACCATAAATAGCTTTCCCCTGTTCCAGATTATCTAATTCGCACGTACAAGAAATGGAACTTATAAAAATATGAACCGTGTAATGCGCCAGCGATCCGACATGAGAGTTGTGGTGGTGTATGTTTTCGCTGTGACCTTAATCTGCGGTTGCCATGGCGATCAGAAAGATGACACCGACGCGTATTTGAGCCGCTTCGTCGCTGATCTGTGGCTGGAAGGTGCTGACGTCATCAAAATTATTTGGCGGGATTGCTCCAAAAAGGTAGGTGTTTGTTTAGGGCTCTTCTTTCTCAGAAGGATTATGGAATAATAGGGCAGATTTTTTTTACGAAAATGTTCTTGTACAAAAGTTAGAAGATAAATCATGAAATTCTCCAAGTATCCGTAGTATTAGACTTTTATTTTAATTTATGTGTCACTTTAAAATGTCAGGTCTTAATGAAATTGGAAAGTAGTAATGTACAAGACCACTTAAGTGATTTTGTACAAAAATGGGTATATTTCTACGCCAGAATTACTACACGCATTAAGATTACGTAGGCATGTTAGGGATCACAAAGAATGTCTTATGGGAGAATCGCTTTTCTTTGTAGAAGTTTCGACCACTTTACGAAAGGAATACTACAAGCGATGTTTAATAAAATAAATGTTTGAAGGCTAGTGTGCTACAATAAACAAAAAAAACATGTATGCCATTTCTTACATCGGCTTAGGTTTATGACTTGAAATAAATATTTACATTTCGCTAAACAAAATTTCATCTGAGGTGAAAAGTAGCAGAAAATTTTTTCATTATTTTTATTTGGACGTGAAATATTTCGTTGAAACAAGAGTGTTGACGACGACTGGGTATTTTTATTATGACAGCTTTTAAGTTTATATTTATATGTTATTTTATTTATAAGCGTTGGATATAGTCAAAGTTATAGTATATAAACTATTAAATTGATTGTTATATAAAAAGTATAGAACGTTTGTGTCGTGCCCTAATCCTTTAATACTCGTCTGTCCATTAAGAACAAACAACGTGCACGTTCCATGACGATATCGAGGAAAAGATTAAAGATAAGATACGAAGTCTTTGTAAGCTCATTTGGAGCTCGTTGTTTTTGCAAATATAAAAGGTAAATATAGACGCACTAGTTTTCCACCCTTGCTTTTTTTCATGAGTTTAGGATAGATGAACAACGAATAACATTACAGAAAACAAGCGTTTCAATAATGATTCCGAATATATAAAACGCAATCGTCATCATTGATTGCAATGGCATTTTAATGGAAAGAAAGTATATTTTCCTCTTCTATAGTAAAGAACCTGAAAGTCTAGTGGTTCAAGAGTAAGACTTTAAGTTTTTTACGGCATTTATTATTTTAAAAGATAAATGTCCCTGTGCAATGTTGATGATGACAGTAAAACTTTTTAAATGTTATTTATCAATGTACAAATTAAAGTCTTGCTTTTTTTCTCTACTAGTCTCAAACATCTGATAGAGATTAAAACATTAGTGAACTATCGCAGTAACTCAAACCGACTAACAGAAACAAACCAACTGCGGCGCAACCAAAACATTGCAGATGTAGTCTAGTAATGAACATTCCAGCTAGTTGACGTGAAGGACGTTATCGACCACAAGGAGTACTTCCCGAAGTTCGTGAGGTGCATGAAGCGTAAAACGCTGAGGGCCCTCGACCGGTCGCTCAGCCCCGACGTCGTGCCCGTCGCCGACGGAGTCAACTTGGTGCGCTTCGAGCTCGTCGACCGCTCCGGGAATATCCTACCCGAAAATGAAACTAGGTAAGAGCTCCATTTGACTTTTACCAAAGCTTACAAAACCAAGGGTACCTAACTAATTGCTAGCTTAAAAGTCGTAAAATTTTAGCACTCATCTACTTGAGGAATATTAAGTCTGAGATTAGGTTAGGGCGATAATGCGTTAGAGTTTTCGAAGGAGCAGTATAAGTCTTAGTTTAGTTTTTAGCAAAAAATATATTTATTACGTTTGATGCTGATTATAATAAATAAATAATAAATAATAATGTCCTCCTAACCAGCCATGGGCCAAGTCCCATGTTGGTCTGGGACTTGGCCCATGTTAATCTGGGACAAAAAAAAAGAATGTGACAACTGTGGTTCTTGCCTAGCATGTTGTAAAAGGCGACTAATGGTTTACGGGCTTTTGGGTATGTGACTGAGTAGGCGACGAGCTAGCCCCTTGTCACTCCTTTTTCACAGCTTTTCATCCAACCCAGCCCACTGTCCCATGTTGGTCTGGGACTTAAAAAGAATATGCCAACTGTGGTTCTTGCCTAGCATGTTGTAAAAGGCGACTAATGGTATATCGGGTTTTGGGTGTGTGATTGTGTAGGCGACAGGTTAGCCGCTTGTCACTGCTTTTTCACAATTTTCCATCTAACCCAGCCCGGCTTTATTTTTGGCCGAATGTGGTTGAAGGGGCATGCTGCCCCTTTGACTCTGCTTACCCCTTCGGGGATTATGGGCGTGATGTTATGTATGTATGTCCTCCTAACCGATATCGGTTACGGCGGCCAATCTCAAAGCCAACTGCGCAGGAGATATTATAGTGCACAAGTGTGTGCGCAAACACAGGTGCACTTTTTATTCCTTCACTCTCATAGTCCAGTGAGACTGCAATTCGACATGACTGGAGAGAGGTCAGGCGCAGGACCAACGGCTTAACGTGCTTTCCGAGGCACTGGGGTTATTAAACCGCCAATTTATCGACTCCGAGCTGTTACTAAGTAATTGCTGATTATTATATGTGATAATAGGACTAGGTAGGTTTCAAATCTCGCTCGACATGCATGTGCATTCATGTATTCAATAGATAACTTATCGGTATTTTGATCTTTAATAAGCTAATAGACATCGACGTTGCGGACGTAAATTAATTTGCTACAACCAACTAATTTGGATTTGATGTTAAGCGTATGTAAAATTTGCCAGTTTTTTTAGCAAATCCCAGTATAACTATTTACTTTCTGTTTCTCTCAAAATTGTAATGGCGCTCAATACCCAATATAGTAACAAATGCCCAGAGGAAATTATGGTGATTAATTTTAAGTAGTATAAATATACATTGGAGACATTGTTATGAATGAACATATATCAAAATATAACAAGTTATTCGATTGATACAAAAATACATATAAAAGCAGATGGAGAGAGTTTTAACTCTTTCAGGATATCCAGTTAAGTTTGAGTTTGCTGATGTCAATCAAAGTAATTGGTAAAATAATTAAGGCCACGTGTCAAATTGGCGCGTTTTAAAGTCAACGACCTCTCATTAGTATTGTGCCTGAAAATCAGACTATGTTGATTTAGATTTTGTAGTGTCATCTTTAAAGTTAAGGGCTATTGACTATCCTGTCGCCTGATATTACGCCAGTCACGGACTATGTGAGTTAAGAGATATTCATAGCAAATCTAGTCCGAGAACTATATCGCATAGTTATTAATTTAGGATAAAATTACCTAGATATATCATGTACTTTTCATATACTACAATTTTCTAAATTCTAAGTAGGTAATACATTACAATTTTCTGCGTAGTTAAAATAATAAATTTTTTTTTTCTTCTTTCACCTAAACTTATTTTCTCTAAAAGCAGTATTATTTATTGTAATTGATTATTAAATACATCCTTAGGAGATACCAACCTAGATAAGGAGATTAACCAATTTAGTTTGAATATTGCACATTTATTTAAACTGCAAATAATAATAATATTATATTAATAAACATTAGTTGCGGAGTGACGCTTATAATTAACATAAAATGTAACAAAATTACGACGAGGTAACCTGATGCGACGTTATATTTAAATGCATTATTTTGAATGAACATACGATGCAATTTCTTGGTGTCGAGTATCATAAGAAAAAAAAATGCTTGCTGTAACTGCAAGTTTGAAAGAATTTACTTAATTCAGCTCTAAAATAAAGTGCGGAACATCTGGTGATTTACCATTTTGTTTAATTTAGTAGTAGGCAAAGGCAGCTTAAATTACAATAGATAATTAATGTTGAAGGTAAAACGCTTTTCTCAGTTTAGGTTATCTGTTGGCAACAGTGTAATGTTATTATTACTTTCATTTTTGTTGGTCGGTTCAATGGTATTATTTTTGCGATGGAAAATTGGTGGATTTTGCGGGTAAACTGCGGCAAGCCTAGACCGTTAAAGCTTTTATAGCTAATAGCATTGACCAGTGATCTAAATAAAGAGGACGCTTGCTGGACACGGGTCGCCGTAATAAACAACAGAAAGCTTTTCGCTTTATTAAATTGTTTTTTAATAAATGAGTACACGAAACTAATTTTATATTTCCAAAATAATGCAAATACAGTCTAATATGTAATGTTTTTTTTTTACTTTTGGCGCGAAAAAAACACATATTTTATTATAGACTTTCCTGTTTACGCCATAATTTAAAAGCCGCCGCAATCGATAACCTACATATATTAAGAGCCTTGTCATACCCAAAACAATTTAGGCATTATCGTATTGCAGTACTTAAAAAATACTATGCAATTAGGTACTATATGAAAACGCTGTGTCTTAATACGAGTATATATATACACTTAATTTGAGAACGTAAATCCTATTAGAGTGTTAGTTTTACCAATAAAACTAACACTCTATAAATTGATATTTGTACATATCAAACATACAATCATCACGCCTGCAATCCCCGAAGAAGTAGTTAGAGTTCAAGGAGCAATGAGCTTCCTAACCCACATTTGCGAAAAAATCGAGTTGTATATGTATATTAAGTACTTATATATTATAGTTTAATAAATCTTCTTAATATTTTAACGTACATAAAGGCAAATAATTATTGATTACACTGTGCGTACTCTTTTATATAACTAACTAAAACTTCACGCCACTTCCCTAGGGTAGGCAGAGGTATAAAATAACTATTATCATTAAAAATGTATTCCTCATTCCGTCGATGTTTGATCAAGAACCCTTTCGTCAAAATCGTGTTTAAATATTCAATTACAATCTTCATCAATTTACTTTTCTTTTTTACTCAACGACCTTAATCTAAGCTATGGGCTTTTTACCAATTATACAAAAAATATGTAAAATATTCGATACAATTATAATGGTCAGAATATTTACAGACACACCTGTTTCGGTGGCTTGAATAACACAAGGGTCATTATTTTAGTTATCTTAATGAACCAAATATAAATACTGGTGAAGACTATAAATAAACAGAGTGATTCATATTTCATTTTGAATGCGAAGACAGAAAACATTAAATATTTCGAAGAACGAATTAAACTTTTTTCAAAATGCCGTGTTTTTACTCATCCAATGGATTATTTATCCAAGTTACTTTATAATTTTATCTTTAATGTAATGACTTGCTAAATCCTAGATCATGGTCTAAGCGGACCCCGTCTAAGCACGGGACATAACGCTAGGAAGATGATGACTTTGTAATTTTATCGTTATTTTGTTTTACGAAATTCATGTTTTAAAGTGGCATCTATTTATCAATTTATTTATGTATTGCAAACTTTTATTTTCGGATCAAATCCAAACTTGTGTTTCATTTATTTGAGTAATAATTATCCTAACATCTAATTTGTAACCAAGCTATAACACGAGACCTCAAAGAAATACGAAGGCTAGCTAAATGTGAAATTAGAGTATCACTATGAAATTCGCAATGCAATATTGCAATATTATTCTTTAACATTATTTTGCTGGTCAGTAAACGTGGGACGCCCACATCATAATATTTAAATCATCACAAATTTGCGGTTGAATATTATTATCGCTGGATGATTGGTTATGAGTAAAATATTAATACATTTCAAACAATTCAGTGTCACATATTTATTAGCATGGCATGAGGTCGTTACCATTTAACAAAAATGTTTGTTATAATTCTTAGATTAACCTACACCTAATAGATCGACGTTTTCGATATTTCATTCGGTGTCATTTTACAATCTATAAAACGTAGCCGGTAATAATGAAAAGAAGAAATAATCTTCTACATTTATACCAAATCGATTAAACGAGATCAATAGTAAACATAATTAAAAGTTAGTTTATGGTGTAAATAGTAAATTACTAGATAACAAGTATGTAGGATTTTGCTACAAACTTTGTAAATAAGTGAAAGTTAATTGGGTTTTATAAAAATATACTTCCTCACAAAAATGCTAAGCAAACCAATTTGGACAGACAATTTACTTAATTTTCTTGGTGGAAAGACGACAGTCTTTCAAATAAAACGTAGGCAAAACGAGTTCAACACAAGAAGGTACCGACTGAAGAAAAATATGACGTATGCTTTACGATACCTTCATCAAAAAGACGGTCATTATACAGTTTAGAAATACACGTAGTTTTGTAACTGTACAGTTCGCTCACTTTTTGTATTTTCATTTTCTTTTTCATTACTCTTACATCGAACAAAGAAACTTTATCGTTTATTTTTTTTCCTCATACAGCATCAGTTCAGTTGGTCCATTAAAAATCAGTAAGTAAACAAATTCACCACATGGTACTGACCTAATAAAATGAATCTTTGCCAAATATAATATTTTAACGAACTTGCATAACAAAAATCATCTTTAAAATATATTTTGCTATCTGTACATAGGAAGTAACTGATTGAAGCACGATTGTCTCTGCAAAACTGAAGAGAGGGAAGACATGGCACATAATTGGTTTCCCTACCTTTTCTAACAAAGGAGCAGTTAGTTTTATGTAAAATCATGGAATGAAAGTTGTAATAAAGTTGCGTTGAACTTGCTTTCGATTTGTCTCAGTATATTTTCACCAAAATTAACCAAAATAAAAGCTTTTGTTATTTTAAATTAATTTCTGATGTTTAAATTATTTTCTACCATTAAAATGTTTAACAAAATTTTTTATATGAATATTTATCGCATATAAACTGTATCAGAAATGCTAACTAATTCAGCAACAATATTCTAAAGTTTAGACACTATGTTTATACGATGTTTTAAAAAGCTTCCAGAGTAGTATTGTAACTATTCCTCTAGAATAGCTTCCCACACATTGTCACACCAGCTTTTATGAAACTCTTAGATTTATAGCCAAGGAGGGACGTTTTATATGAAAAATACGAGCTTTTATTTGCGTGGGCTTAAACAGGCACATGGAGCTTTATTTGGAAGAATGAATTATTAGGTTTGACGAACGACGTCAAAATAGGGATGGCAATATCCTTCTGTTGTCTTCCAGAGTCGGCTTAGAGGTCGCTTTTATCTAGTTCACTGTCATGACCAAAAAATACCCTTTTCAACCCTAACTCACAGCACCTAATTTAAAATTATAAATAAAGTTGTGCTTAGAAGCCGCTTTAGCCTTATGATTGCTGCTATTTTTCACATAGGTTCGGTACCTAATACTATGTGAGGCACTATTTAATAAAATTCGATTTGCGTAAATAGGAATCATTCATTTCGTCTATTATCCAATGTGTATAAGTAAGTATATTAATATACCCAATCATCAGTAGATGATTTCAAAGAATGAAGTGAATAAGAATAGATTTTTACTAATTAGATATAGATACAACGAATGTGTCAAGTGCAACAAAAGAATTTTGAAAATTAGATTTGACGATTATTTGCTGGTACATTAAAGTTATAATGTTACTTCAATAAATCAAAACAGTAGTCCGAAGCGGCACCGCATTACATTATTGATGCATCCATTTTTTTTGTATACGTACGTTACATTACTGATCTATTCATTTCAAGCTACGTTACCATCAACGCTTGAAAACCGTCGAATTATATCGAAATTCTAGTCAATATTTATATTATTGGAAACGCATACGTATCTTCACATCATCACTATCCATAGCGCATAAATGCACATAGCGCCATTATTATTACTGAGTATATTTTCAATTATTAGTTGTTGAGAACATAAATTAATATCGACAGCAAATTAACGACGTCTACACCCTGTCAGAGTAATTTGCGGTTAGTATCAAACGTTTGATTGTTCTGTAAATTGCGGAACCTCACATGCAAATAGTTCTGATTCATATCGCAGCACGAACTATATTTTTTTAGGATTTGAGTTTTTTATACAACTACCTTGATGGTGTAGCGAAACCAAAAGTACCAGTTATCTTAAATTATTAGTTGTTCCTCCCCTGATTAGTGTAATTTAATAATATAATATTCCCCGTTGAAGTAGGTAGTACTTAGATACCAGCTCAACTACGGAAATGTTTACGCATCTATACTTAAAATAAATCTGTAGAGAGGTCAATTCTGTACATGAAATATATTTTCAAAATAACTATCAGGGGGTGATTAGTGATCGATACTGATGCCAAAAATGCAACCAGTAAAATTTTTGTCTGTCTGTCTGTTTGTCTGTCTGTCTATACTGAAACTGATTTACTTATGTTGATTTTTAACCGACTTCAAAAAAAGGAGGAGGTTCTCAATTCGACTGAATGTTTTTTAATGGCATAGAATCTTCACCTTTCATAATTTTCTCATATTGATGGAAGTCCTTCAGACATCTATACTTATAATAAATCTGTAGAGGTCAATTCTGTACATGAAATATATTTTCAAAATAACTATCAGGGGGTGATTAGAGATCGATACTGATGCCAAAAATGCAATCAGTAAAATTTTTGTCTGTCTGTCTGTCTGTCTGTCTGTCTGTATGTTCATTATAGAAACAAAAACTACTCGACGGATTTTAACGAAACTTGGTACAATTATTCTTCATACTCCTGGGCAGGTTATAGTATACTTTTCATCACGCTACAATCAATAGAAGCAGAGTAGTGAAGGGAAACTTTGGGAAAACGGGAGAAGTTACTCCATTTTTTAAGCTTCCGTCGCGTGTGCAGCCTTAATGGTTAAAGTTACATAGAAATCATGTAGGTATGACGGAAATAGTCTTTATAATATTAACCATAAACGCGGGTGACACCGCTGGCACAGCTAGTAAGTATATAAAGTTCTATATTGGTACATTATAAAAGATAAGAAATTAAACTAAAAATAAACGGTTTTTACAGCTCTTGGACGGAGAAAGAATTGGAGGAAGGAGAATGGCGAACATTAGCCTTGCAGCGGATGGCAAAAGTGCTCCGGACACATGTAATCAAGTTCGACTTTGAAGACGGGAAAACTCTCGATAAGGGTTAGATTTACTTGATTATGGCCTTTCCCCATTTAATTTGATTAACGTTACTTAATGATAAATATCTTATTAATGGTATTTTTTGATACGTTTTGTTTAAAATATTTTTTTTGGCGTTAATATGGATTCCCTTTAATATACTATATTATAGATTTTGTATCAGACGATGATTGATTTCTTCATCTCATCTCGTTGCATATATTGCAAGTATATTACGGATAGAGACTTATCTTCTTAAATAAATAATTAAAGTAAATTTTAAATTCGAGAAATTATCTATATCTCAGAGTATCACCAATTGATAGCCCACACATTACACATTCAAAACGTAGACGATAAAGAAAAGTTAAAGATTCCTATAACAAATTGTAAGATAATAAATTTACATACATTTAGTTCTTGATAATTTTTCTTTCACTATCACGGCCATCTGCCCGTTCGTTTTATTTGCTCACCCGACTAAATAGTTCAGCTTGACACAAAACATGAGCGAGGTTCCATTAAGGCAGTGAGCAGTTAAACAATCTTACGCTAGTAAAAATCTTTAATTTCTTTCCTATAAATGGTAATTTGCATATTCGGTTCACAGTTGTTGCAATTCTCATTCTATTTTAGGTGCTATTCTATCCTTTTTTGCCATTTACCGCGCCAACATAATATTTTTATTGTTTTCTTTTTGTTCTTGTCTATGATCTTATTTGAATTCCTGTGGTTAAGATAGTATTTTTACTACAGTTGGTGTGTTGGTGGAAAGCGATCGTGCATAATATGTTTTTAATCACATCATGCTAGAGACTTTAAAATACCATTGGTTTGATTTCATCACTTGAAGCATCTCACATTACATTATCCTAATTACAACGTAACAGAGTTTTCACTACAGATTATTTATGATTTGGCCTAATTCATTCATTCAGACCTCCTGGGGAATACTCATCCCTGTTTTAGGATCCATTAGTCGAATACCGTTCTGTAATTTAATCTAAGGTAGGTAATAGATTTCTTTCATTCACCTCCAAAGTGAGGTCTTAAGCTGTTAAGTAAATATTTATTTCTGTCCACCTATTCAAATATACTTTAATTGGGATGTTTTGGCTATATCTATTGTATTATTGGTTTAGGTTTCAAACATGATACTCTGTATAAATGAAAACAGGTACTGTCCCTCTTCAAATGTTATATTAAACTGAACGGATTAATCAATACTGCATTCATGATATAATGTATTTATGGATTATCCGCTGGGCAGTGACAGATTTCATCAATTATTATATGGTTTATAAAATCTGTGCAAATGGTTTTCACTTTTCATTAAATTTGCTAGCAGATGGTAACAGTGTAAACAAGGCCTTTTTATGCTAAATACTTATTTACTTGTTTTTGTATATGTATGCTTGAAATATTTATATATTTTTTCCAAAACCCGTTCCTTATACAAATTATTGATGGCGCCATACATTTGATTTTGTAAAGTATATACATATTTGTTATAAATGATTTATCTAAAAAAATGCTGATTTCTAACAAAATCATTCTTAGGTTTTCATGATTACGTACCTTATGTAGTTAAATATGGTAAGGAATTATCTAATGTAAAATATGATTTCTAATAATAAAAAAATAAGTTTATGTATATTCATTTTGGGCCTTAGATAAAGAATTTTGAGTAAATAATAATTTGTAATTTTTTCTACCCAGTCGAATACCGTGGTCGCCGGCGTCATCAAATGATGACCATGATGATGTTCGGCATCGTCTCCATCGGCATGGTCCTCGTACCGATGGGCTTCCAATTTCTAGCTGTCCTCGGGGGAAAGGCTCTCTTGTTGGCGAAGATGGCTCTCATACTTGCTTCTATACAAGGATTGAAAAAGGTGAGCACTTAGAATTTATTAAAATAGATAATATTATAAACAAACATTTATAGATATTGACAGATTTGTTAACTTGTATAGAATTAAACACGTAGAGGGTTTATGATTAAATTAATGTATTAATGTATTCACCTTCAAGATAAAATTCAAAAGTACTAACACTAACAAATATGTCTATTACATTTGTTTTCAATGTCAAAATAAGAAATGTCTAGATTTAAAAATATCCTTTGGAAATACTTATATATCGATGACCCGTATGACTTAACTTCATGGCTTGATAGTCATAACCATAAGCAAGATCGAAGCAAGTCACTGCCAGAACTACATTGATACATTAGTTTTATTAGCTATTATCGAAATGCAGATGTCAAGGGATGTTTGTATTAATGTCCTAGGTAAATGGTTACCCATCCAATATTCTTGTAATCGCAGCCAACTGCACCGTGCAAAATCAATTTCGGTATCAATCAAAACTGATGCTGACACCATGAGAATATTGTCTCTGGAAATTGGTCTCCAAAAATATACCTACAAAGTAACAATGGAATAAAATTGTCCAACCATAAGCAGATTACTTATAAATAATAATTATTTTCTTTTAAAGTGCTCTCATAATAATATTTAAAACAAAAGATTTATAACAATGCCTTCCGGAAAATGGTTCCTTTCCTACATTACTCGCCTTGCAGACATTTTCTTTCCAACCATTGTTTCATATTAACAACTTTATTACAAAAAAGTATCAAATGAAGAAACGGTGTACTTACTGAATAAATTAAACTTTGGAGTTCTTTGTTTTTTCGTTAACTGTATCTGTAATCTACGATTAACATTTTAACATATAATATTAAATTTAAGATACCTGCTAACCTTACAAGTTAACGTTCTTTTCTAGGTAGAACCTAATTATGATGGGTATCATGAGAGGGGGAAGGTATGATTTCCTTTAACAAGATTCATATATACATACTTCCTTCTAACCCTATCTACATTTTCTATCAAACTTCCCGGATAAATTATTAGGTAAATGCCTTGAGAAAGAAATCTTTTTAAGCCTTCAGTCATAAAGTCTATTCGTTACTAGATTTTGAAATGCCAAGAAAATTAAACAGCGATCATTTAAAGTTTCCCTTTTGGATCTTCAACTTTACAATAAGCACTTTTGATACACCACTGGTCATTTCCCAGTGAATATCAATGCAAATTATCTCATTATATAATGCAAATTAAGTGGCAATGTTTTAATAAATAGACCCTGGCCTCCATCTTTGAAAAGAATTTCAAATTGAAAATTACAAGGTTAAATAAAAAGTTAGGCGTAGTCTAATGGATTTAGGACTACGAAAATGTAAGAGCGTAAATATTTGGTACATTCTGAATATGTGTGTTTGTGTATGTACCTAATTCTTGACTCTTTATACATTGATGAATGAATAATGAATAGAAAACGTAGTGTAAAATCTCCCTTTATAATTTTTTACTTTTACTTTACGCAGTAAAACAGTAATTATAATAACAAAATTGCACGCTAGGCTAATAAGCACTTTACTAATATTAACCTCGATAACCGGTTAACAGGCTTTCTGTTCCAGATTGCTTCAAGTCCGGTAAACTACGGATTCTACCACTCTTACCCATACGATTATTATGAAAAGCGAAGCCGAGACGACTGGCCACCACCTGCTGTAATGCCGGCGACCTCCCCTCCCTCCATGTCAGTCCAAAATGATTGGCCCAACAATGGAGTCGTTAAATTAGATCGAGCTAATGTAGTGAGCGAAGGTAGCAAACATTCCAGACATGTGGAAGCGGTGACGTGGAGACCTGAGCACCCTAAAGCTGTCAAACAAGAAGCAGAGGCCAGATTGTATCCAGTATATTCCGGTTCGGAAGGAACACCACCAATATTTACTTCAATAGATGCCCCCACTTCGCTGACAGACTTGACAACCAGACCGGGAGAAGTGCAAGCCGACTATGCCCTGGAACTACCGTACAATGGGTTTCGTTTTCAAAGTCCCACTACTGTCGTTCCAGCTTGATGTATTTGTACAACTATTTCGAGCCTTGTACGCTGTCATAGTTGGCATATACTCACATTTATCTCAAGTGCTATATCCGAAAAGGCATGTTTTCTACGCGACTTATTACTGATTTTTGTATAGTTGACTAAAATAAATAAAGTATGTAGTTAAAATGGATAAAAATGTTTTTCTTCATAATCATTATTACTCAGCCATAATTTTCTTATTATTTTTATGATTTCAACATTACGTTGATTTTTTACCATTGTGCAAAGTATGTTTTATTTACCAAAGTAGCTAGTCATAAAATAAGCATCGTAAGTAACCATTTTAGATTTCTGTAATAGCAACATATTTTGCAAGAAAAAAAAACCATAGTAACTGTACGCTGGAATTTCGGGATTTAATTAGAAATACCCAGATACTAAAAAAACAGGAGTGTAAATTAATTCAACTGGAGTGGGGTCTGTTGAGACTCGTGATAAAGCACTTAAATTAATCGTATAATTATTGTATGTATTTTAAAATAGAAATACAACTAATACTTTGTTTAGGAAAAAGGAAGTTTAGTAAAGTAATTTATCATATTAGAGATAACTAAGTATATAACAAGGAAAGGAAATATAGGATAGGTACAGGTTTAACTAATAAAGCACTAGGTACCCTCATTAGGTATCATAATACTTCGTTATTTGGCATTGATATTCGGTACATCTTTAAAATTTATCTGTAATTAATTACGAAGTGAAAATCCTATTCGTGTTTTGGATTTCTTAATAATTTTTCAAGGTAATGACTAAAATAAACATTTTGAAAAAGCAATTTTTAATTAAAATGAAATTATTTAGCTTTTGCTTCAGCAAATAAGTTGGAGAAAAAAATAAGGTTTATTAATATAACATTTCTTAGAAACCTTTCAGCAGCAGTGTTAATTGAATGATATTTAATGTTTATAGCATTTTTACTGCCCGAGATTGTTTTCAGTTTTATAGCTACAACGTCATGCAATGGACATTATAGCCCTTTAAATGACGCATTCCAGTTAGTCTGGATATAAAGACGTTCATTCAAAACATAGATGTTTATCATTTATACATAGCCTTTAAATAGAACGGGTAGAATTAAGGCTACAAATTTAGGAATCGTGGGTAGGTATAATAATCTGTTTTTATTACTAGTGGCAGATGGAGCAAGTCACTCATCCCTCTCATCGTATATTCAGACTGTCTTCGAAAATAGATCCTTCTATTTTACGATTTATAAAGATAAATTACAGCTTATATACGGCAAAACTGAGCTAGTTTAGAAAATGATGCCTTTTTGTAGCAGTACACAATCTTATAATAAGACATTAGAGATTGGCTTTACCTTATTTATTCACTATGCAACCTTAACTTACTATATCATAGTTATGATCTTTAGTTGTCTGTCTCGAGCCTCAGTAGTTTTAGTAATAAAAGTTTAGTAATTTGTAATATACAGTATTGGTACTGTATATTACAAATTACAAATCTTTCATATAAATGGAATTAACACAGTTTTCAATGCTATCGCTCCTTGAAAATATTTATTACGGAGGAAGGAGTAGATTTACCTATTAAGCTGAAGTGGAAATATAAGAATTTTTACTTAATGAAATTTACGAACCATTATCCGAAAAAGGGTTGCTAAATATTGTCTATATTACAGAAGATTAATATATCAAAAGAAAAGCTGCTTAATTTCTTAAATTTCAGCTAATAATTCGTACAAAATAGGGGTATAACTATCTATTAGAGTGAAAATCCAAGATTCTTTAAGAAATAATATCAATAAAATGTTTTTTTTTTATAACCATAAAAAATGGACGCATACAAACAAATGACTAATACAATCCTACAATGTTTTCCATATCTATATTATAACTAACTAAATAAATAAACTTGCAGGTTATGACGTCAAAGGTAATGTTTGACGTAATAATAAATAATCAAATATCTCGCAACCTAACTCTAGTTCCTGAAAGTCGATGTCAGCGTGATAGATATTCATTACATTGTCGACGAGACAATAGTAAGTAGTAACTCACTTTCCTAATTACTGAAATACGGGTTATATTGCCACGTTAATGTTATTCAAGAAACGAGAACAAAAACATTATGTGTCCTCGTTGATATGTAGGGCAGCGGAAAAATTGTCATGCTTAGATACTATCTGCTCACGTCAAGATTAGGAATATTGTGTCTCCGTGTCTATAGACAGTAAGTAGGTCCTTAGCGTAATGTGAACTACAATACTTGTATCAATTTAGGAAGCGGTGGTAGCTCAATGGTAAAGACACGCGACTCGACATCTGAGGGGTGCGGCTTCAAACCCGGGCACGTAGGTACCTGTGAGTTTTTCAAATTTATGTATGTATTTATACCACATGCTTGGCTGTCAGGAATAACATCGAGTTTAAGCCTCCACATTCAAATAGGTATGAATGTGTCACAATGATAAAAAAAATCTATATGGACTACGTAGGTCAAATCCGCAGTTGCTACAATGTAATTATCAGACCCGCTAAATCCTGGATCATGGTCTAAGCAAACGCCGTTTAAGAACGAGACATAACGCTAGGAAGATGATGAATTATCAGTTAAGAGATCTATGTTGAATAATATAAAGCGAATGAAACATGACAAATCATTGTTTGTATTTTATTTTCTTGAGGCTTAGCAAACTTTTATGTTTATGGCTACGGAACCTCTTCACGCGAGATTTATTTTAACAAGTGTCGAAAGTTTGATTGATAGCATAGTCTAATAGGGAACACAGTTGTGGAGAGTTCTATTTATGTTTTTTGAAATTCGTCTAAGTCGAAGCCGCCACATTTTTCGAACGTAAAGTCGGAAAACACAAAAGCACATAATCAGATTTTACAAACACTAAATACCAGTATTGCACTAAAGTACCCTAGTATAAGCATGATTTTTGTTTAGTTATTTCATTGAGGTCAAATTCTGTTTTTTTTTCAATATAAAAAATAGTCCCGGTGCCAAATCACATACTATGCACAAAGAAATAATTATTTCGTCATCATAGAACACAAATACAGCGAAAATGGTAGGATATGATTTTTACGATATTACTATTCAGCAGTCGCATTAATGGCGTCAATAGACTAATAAATACACGACAAAGGCATCGGTTTGCTTAAATTTCACACAATTACCTCACAAGTCGTAATATAGCATAGCAAAGCAACTCAGAATAAGTTACGAAGGTCCCAATCCTATTTAGATTAGTCAAAACTTAACCTAGGTTAATTTTGAGTATGAACTCAAAAATTTATTTATACCTAAAAATAAAGCTTAATGAACTACCAGCAATTAAGTGTTTATTAGGAAAAAGTATCGTCTACATTAATCAAATCAAGTAATTGCTTAGTCTTTGATATTCCATGCAAAAATACTGTAGGTTTGGTTTAGTTAATGTTTTAAAATGAAAAAAGATAACCGTATTATCTTTAAAAACAGCATCTCACATTTCTTCTAGCTTGTTAGTAAATCTGTTTAATAAACGGCTTATACTGACAGTTATTGTGTCTATCCGAGGTAGTAAACCTTTATATTACGTTATTAGTCTGCCCACTGGGGAACAAGTAAAATGAATTTTCATATACAGGCGTATACAATAAAAATTGAATAGAAACGTTTAGACTCAAAGTGATAGTTGAATATATAGCAAATTAAAGAAACACAAATATCAACAAAATACTTACATTTATCTATCTATCGATAAATAGTTATCAAGAGATATGTTTGTTTTGTGTTAATTCTAACATTTGTTTTCGTATATACGTTGTATATCTATGTTAAAAAACTATGATTTCCTAAAAGCATGCCTGACGATGCTACTGGCCAAAGGGTTAAAGAGATCTCATATAAAATATCTACACTAAGCAGTCTTCATAACTAAGATTAAGCTACACAAATAGCTAAATAGATTGTCTAACCTGACTTGAAGATAACAATCATCTAAAATTTGATGCAATAGCAACAACCTCTAGGGCACTAACCGTATTTCTTAGGGTCGCAGGAATGCCTATATGTCAACTCAATGACCCTAGTAGTCCCAGTGACTTGATAGAAAGTATAGTAAGATTTATTAGTTGTAATTCTCTCTTTACTTACCCCGTTAGGGAAGTGGCGTGTAGTTTAGTTAGTTAGTTATTAGTGGTAATAAAATGGCTGTTTTATGAAAGTTTACTCAAACGCAGATATATTGGAAATCAGTTGTTTTTATAAAGATCCTATCGCAACTATTAAATTTTACCCCACTAAATAAGTAGGAAGTGATCCCTAGAGGTCCGTTATTTAAAATTAGATATTATGATCACACTCTTCCAATAAATTTAGTATTTGGCAATTTTTCACTTGCAACAGTCGTCGAAATTGGTACAAAAAAAAAAACAGGACACCCTACCATTTTTTTTTCGTCGCCGAGATTGCCTTACACACAATCACGCCGGGATGGAACTAGGATGTGGGGCCCAGAACCCTCTGAGTCTGAAGACCACATTTCGGCTGAAGATGGTGGATGGCCGAAGTATAGATTCATACACCTTGTATAAATTGTATTGAAAAGAGTAACTAGCGAGTTTCTTGCCGGATTATTCTCGGTATATTCAACATTCCGAACCGGTGGTAGAATCATATAGCTGTGGCTTTACCTGTATTTGACGATTTATAAGTGTTTACTGGAAACCTATATAAATAAAGAATATTTTGACTTTGACTTTGACTTTGACTTATACCCGTGGCGCTCCACATCGCCCGAGTGGTGGATGCTATGGGTATCTTGCTGAGGTGGCCTCCACCACCATGGCGCCTCACCAATGGTTAGGCACATTTTGACGTATTTTGGCGGAGTTTTAGTGATATAGTGATACCTGAGTTTCTAAACTCTACCTCAATCACACCTCCATCACCTAACAGCAATCCCAACATATTACAATGCACTCAGCTAGTGCATTCGCATTAGGATTTTTTCCCTAGCCCTTGGTAAATGTGGCGCTAAAACCATTACGTGAAAATTCTTCCCTAGCGCACTTATTGCATTGGCGATGTATATATGTTTATATATACATCATTTACATATATTATATGTATTTATTTAATTTGCATTCTCTATCACAAAATTCATAACACGCCTAAAAATTAATTGATACTATTTGTACATAAAACAGATATTAATATAATTAGTGTTGTTAAGCCAACTCAAAGCTTAAAAGGCCGTTTGTTGATTTTGCTTAATTACCAAAGAAACTCGGTTAGTAGCGGCCTCGAAGTCGAAATCACAATATACTGAACTAACAAAGTAATCTTGGAGTCTCGTTTGTGGTTAGTAAGGAAATTTTGGTACGGTTGGAGGCGAGTATCAATTTCGCGGATGAGTTGAGGGACACAAAGCTATTTGTAACAGATCATAGCTGCTAATTGTGGCTTTACAGAGATATTTTGATAGGGTGTAAGAAGGTATGTGTAAATACTAATTTCCTTACCGAGCAATTAACAAAATACAATTTCAATACTAGTATCGTATCTTCTGGAAAAAGTAAGGAAATACGTGAATAATCACTTCTGATTACTGAAGGAGATTGCTCTACGAAATTTCGTAGGGGAAACGAGCAATCACGAAGTCAGCTCTTACGATCGACGCTCACAGGAAATTATGCGAGAAATACCTAGTTGGCCTCACATCAGAAGACCCTTAAGAGTTGCAGGAGGCCTCAAGAAAATGCTATTCATGAATTTCATACGAAAACATAGAGCACTTATTGCTCTTTTTATGTTGGAATTTTTGTTAGGTTTAATAACACAGGCGCTGTGTGCTTAATACTAGTTACACAGGAAACAATGTTTCATGTGTAACTAGTATTAAGCAAATTCAAGCAATATTAGTCTCGTATTGTTGTGTTTTTTTTTTTGTTAAATGGAGTAGATTATCTCTTTTAAGAAGAGTATTAATCCGTTTTTTATAGTCTTACAAATTTTAAAAGTCGCAAAAAGTAAATGAATTAGTAAATACGCATGTGTCATAAAATTGGATTTCTTTACAAGTGAGAGAAACAAAATTAAACAGGTGTGTAAGGAAATAAAAAGGAATTTATTATGTGCTTTTTGAGGATGCCATAAAATATTATGTCGCGGTGAGATATTTGATTCTGTTTTTCCGTCAAGGCTTTGTATAAAGGATAGACTGGTCACAACTAACAGCAATTTTAAATACTTGTTTTTAATAATTGACAGTTTGTGTATATAAATCAATTAGAAATAATAGTTCAATAAAATTATTTTATCATATTACACGACAACACTCTAAAACACATTGTTTTCTACTTATCGATCTGCGATAAAGCCTTTGATGTTTATGACTTAATTATTATTTGATAAGTTGAAAATCAATTCACAGGAAGTTATTGGTAAAGATATAAAAAGACCGACTAACTAAATTAAATCTCCTTTCCCATCACCGTACACAACAGAGGCCAATTTCAGACGTGTCCTTTGCAAGGAAATTTCCTATGCACATGAAAATTGTAGGTTGAATTTCCATTAGAGGTTTCTCGAGTGCACTACCTGGCTTATAAGATTCTTTGAAACTGAAGTACCTATACACGTTCCTGAAAGATGTCTAGGAGTTTCTTTCAACGATGTATATGGGTAGATAAATTCTTGTTTACTTGATTATTTATTGAAAATAATCCTAAGTACACTTACCTATATAGAGGTTATTGGGAATTTATTTAACTAACTAAACGGTTGTCAGAGAAAATTTTATTTTGATCTAAAAGCAATCAGTAAGGCATTTCATTCCAATCATGTAAACCATGAAACAAGATAAGGAAAAAACTGAAAAGTTAAAAATAATACATATACGTTGTTTATTTAACCTTGAACAACTAAGTTCTTAAACAAATGTAAGTAAACCTAAGTAATATTGAAGGAAAAAAAAACAGTTACATTGTTTTATTTAAATCAGCTTTTTGAACAAAGTATTTAATTAGAAGCAATGTTTAAAATGACAACATTGGTAACTTCTTGAGTAAGATATAAATAAAGTCTTGAAACAATATAGGGAAAATATTTGTCATACAAATAAGAGCTTGATAGCGATTCGCTCGTGCTACAAACAGATGATAACTGTCTCTCGATTCTACAGCATCAGTTTACGACTGTCATTAAAACGCTCACTTCTTTACGCAACACGTTAATATTTCTACCATAAAAAATATATTAAGCGCCTTTTGATATACCTTTGATATCGACGCAATTTTATATATTTCACGGTATACAAGTTTATTAAAATATTTCATAAGCGATTTGTTTCGAAACGATGTAACTTTCAGCCAATAAGTAATTCAACATCAACTTTGAAACGGAAGTGTTGCGTGTGGGAGTGAAAAGAGTGAAAAGCGCAGACCCAGTTGCGCAGTAACATTTCGTACCCATATAAAGGGATGGGGGTTGATCCACTCCATTCACAAGTTTCCCGACGCCGGCGGCATCGCATGGCAGGCAACTTGCACTGAACTTAGGAGTTCGAGTCTTTGTGAAGTGTAAGATTTGTGCCGGAATAATGAAAGCGTTTTACTTCTTAGCCCTACTGCTACTAATTGGCGAAGGTATCAATGGCCTGCTTTTGCCGGTGAGTACTCACTTAAATTGCACAAGTTAGTTAGGCCACTAAAACTTTTAATATAAGTAAAACTTTTAAATTTATGATTATAATAATTATATTTATTTTTATTGCACAGTTCAAATAATAAAAATAAATTTCCAAGATCTGGTGCGATCTGCTGGGTGATCTATATTAATAAACAAAAAAGGCACTTCATCATATTCAAATATCGATGCCATAAATGTAAATCCCCTTTCAAAATTAAAACATCAGATATTTCAAAATTATATAAGTCTTTGCGTTTTTTTAAATAAAACATACCTATTTTATTTTCAAGATACTTCTGATTTGCAAAGTATATAATTTGTTTACTTTCACACATTCATTCATAACGGATATGCTATGCATTTATAACTATAAAATAATATTTCAGAATTAAATGTATTCAAATATCAATGTCCCTTTATGTGACTTTAAGTCTTATTTAAAAGTAAAAACAACAGATATTTAGAAATATAAAAAATATTCAGATATAAACAAATTAAATTTTTATGACACGTATGATTTGCAGAGCATATGTCCTGTTAACTATCATACTTTTTTTATAACGAATATGCTATATATTTTACCTGTCCGTAAAAAAATAAGGATAACTATAAAACAATATTTTTTAACTAAACAATGCTTCGTAAACCATAGTTTAACCTTAGTATTATGGAACCTCGAATAAACAAGTAATTTTTTTTTAACTAAAACATTATTATGTTTTTATAAAAAAAATACAATGTTTAATCCAATTCGATTAAATTAAAAAAAATAAAAGGTACCTTGAAGAGTAATTTTGTGGGTTAGTTTTATAAAGTGGATAGGTCCTTGAAAAAATGTAATTAACTATCAAGAAGTACCGAGATAAAAATTACTAATTTAATGAAATACTGACTATCTAATTATTAAGAAAACATACGTGCGATAATGAATTTATTACATAATTTTGGGCATGTATATATTTTTTTGCGATATCTTGTTACAAGACACGCTCTTTTCACGGTCATAAATAGTCTATTATAAAGAAAAACAGTTTAGGGAGGAGAATATCGTTGTGCAGATTTTATTAAGAATTTATGTTTAATCTAGTAATTAAGGAAAATATTAATTGCACTATATTCATTTATTACATACCGTATTTCCCGTTTTTTATTAAATATTTTGAATTTAATAAAAAAACGGGAAATATATTAATTAAAATGCTTAAAATGAATGTAAGAATTGTGAGTATTCGTAGGTACATATATATATATATATATAAACATGAACTCTATAATAAACAGTTATATAAGCATTCAAGTTCATTTCTCAATTTTTGTCCAGTGTTTCTACAATAAATAATTTCTAATTAAAATCACGAGAAGCAACGTTATTTTATAATTTAACAAACAATTGCTAAACAATCCAGTTTAATTTTCCTAGTCACAATAACGGAGGTATTGTTCTTTAAGATTAAGATTTTTTGTCCACATCTAACAAAACCACTAATCTTATACACGCTTTTTGCTCGAAACCCCTTTTAATATGTGAGTGCTTTTTAATTAATCTGTCAAAAGCTTTC
Organism: Glyphodes perspectalis; assembly: GCA_951394215.1. Taxonomy (NCBI): domain Eukaryota; kingdom Metazoa; phylum Arthropoda; class Insecta; order Lepidoptera; family Crambidae; genus Glyphodes; species Glyphodes perspectalis. The sequence goes on from OX596204.1 coordinate 8,034,248, forward strand.
TGCTTCCTTCTTCGACCGGCTATTGGAAATCTGCCCAGTAGCTCTGTGATCCTTATGCAAGTTGGATATTTATAACGGAGGTTTACCTAATAAAAACAACTTCACTCTTATAATTTGCAAATGAGGCCGTGCCATATTAAAAATAAGTTTAAAAAAAATAATAAAAAGTCTAACCTTTAAAACCTCTTCGAATTTTGGTACTGGCGTAGTACAAGAAATCTATTATATATTACCTAATGAAAGTATATCTATACCTATATATTTTAAATCACCCGAGGTAAAGCAATTTGTTAAACTATTTTAATCTTGTGGTTTCTTTTTCTAAGACATTTTTGGATGATTAATAGATGTAAAATGAAAGAGAAAGGTAAATTAAATTTATGTTAGTAGTTGACAAAAATATAACAGAATTTCTGCTCATATTTTATATACCTTATAGGAAAAAAGACAAATTTTTCATTAGTGCAAGTCAATATTAAAAAATTAAGAACATTTATTTCCTGTTCCTTTCAGAATATAGGTAAATTTATAAATGAAATCCAGTGTCCTGTAAAGTATAATACCATACAGACTTACTTTTTTAATCAGTAAGTAAAATGTTGAAAAAATTTTTTTTTCACTTTAATATTTATAGTATAAAAAATAACAGCTTAACGTTATCGATGAAGTAATATCCAGTTTTTTTATATATACGAAAGTAGCTGGTTATATTTCGTCCTGACTTCACTTTTGTTCCTTAATCATACCTTACATTAAAGTATTAAATTTAGCAATACCGTCATTTTTGAAAGCGGCAACTGATCTTAACACGAGGAGCCAGATCTAGCCGGTCGTAGAATAGATCTGATTTTCAACTAAATTAATTAAGATCTTAAGAGTGCGCTCGAGAGTGATCTTAAATAATGTAATTTGTAGACAAGGAGGCGTAGGCGTCATCATTTTAATAGTTAGCGTAAGATCTGACACAGAAAACGTAACTACTTTATTTGACTGAAACATGACACTAGAATAACTCATAATTAAAGTGTACGAAACAAAGTTTACGCATTTCATTTCATATTCATGATCTCAAATCAGAAACACCTCTAGTTATTACAACTAGTGTCTGACTAGTCATTCGTAATATCGTAGTCGGAATTCAGTAGGAATGTTAAAACAAACGCAAAGCTAAATAATTCCCCCCACGTAGGTACACGCTCGCACTAGATACGAAATGATTTCAATTTCTGGAGGAAGGAAGGAAAAATAGTAAAAGATTTTCTATATTACGATCCGCTATTCTTGATTAACTTCCTATATATTTTATGATATGCGCCAAGTAATATAACCCAACTTTTGATTTGCAGCTAAGGTATTACACGTACCATAAATAAGCCTCAATAGGGAAGATGACTGCATTAAAAAACTATAATTCTATTTAGTCCTTCAGTTAGATTATACAAAAATACAAGACGCATATTTTTTGCTTTATCAATATAACAAAAGTACAATGATAAAGAGGATCGAAGTTTTGGAGAGCTTGCGACGTCACTATTTAGTAAAAATTGTACGAAAGGGTGACGTCACGCGCAACTTGAATGCAGTGACGAACAAACATTGAAGAGGAGATCAATGTTTGTTTGACAATTATATAAAAAAATACTTGTTCAATATTTTTTTATAATCTAAGCCTATTAGATAGCTTTCATTGCTTTTAAATTAATAAATAATTAATAATAAATATCCGATTTAGTTTTAGCCGACTACATCACATACATGATCCGAGGTAAGTAGCTTGTGTTACGGATATCGGAATCAACAGTGGTACTTATTACAAATATAAACTTAAATATTGGATATTAACACCCAAACACAGAACAAATATTCATCATACGAATGATCGTCCTGGGTGGGGATCGAACCCACAAATCTTGGCGCATGGAGCAAGGTCACTACCGCATTATAAGTCTCTTATTGGTCTGGGACTTAAAACGAATGTGCCAACTGTGTTTTTTGCCTAGCATGTCGTAAAAGGCGACTAATGGTATATGGGGTTTTGAGTATGTGGTTATGTAGGCGACAAGCTAGACACTTGTCACTACTTTTTCACAATTTTCCATTAACCTAGCTCATTGATCCATGTTGGCCTGGGACTTAAAAAGAATGTGCCAACTGTGGTTCTTGCCCAGCATGTTGTAAAAGGCGACTTATGATATATCAGATTTTGTGTATGTGATTGTGTAGGCGACAAGCTAGACACTTGTCACTACTTTTTCACAATTTTCCATATAACCCAGCCCAGATTCTTTTTTGGCTGAATGTGGTTATGGGGCCTGCTGCCCCTTGACTCTACCTACCCCTTCAGGGATTATGGGCGTGGTATTATCTATGTTTGTGGGTGTGTAATTTAACTAAGTTTTTCTCCTAAATTAATTCAATGTCAATATGTTGCTGCCGAAATCTCTTTCAATATGTATAACTGATACACAAAACTATTGTAGCTAACTCAAAACTAATCAGGAGCTTTATAATTTTTAATCAAACATTTAACACGAGAAGTGTTACTGCGTTGACTAATAATACCCAACTAAGATTTCATATTACGTATGAGTCTGGGACTTCAAAATACGAGTAATTTACTGACAGTATTTATTCCTTGCTTTAGATGTCTTAAAATACGTTCAATCGTGTATTGGGTATTGGGCTTGTGATTATATAGCTAGGCACTTATGACTATTGTTTCACAATTTTCCATCGAATGCAACCTAGTTTTAGCTTTGGCTAAAGTGGTTAACGGAGTTTCATTCTCTTTTGAACCTGCCTACTCCTTTGGGGATTGAGGTCGCGATGGTATGATGAAGAGATTGGGTGGCGGGAAACCGGAGTTCAAAAATCCGGTCGGAATTGCGTATCGGCAAATTCGTCTGGCACAAGAATAAAAGCACCAAAAATTCAGTATAGTCATAGTGGATTTGGTGAACTTCGTTTTTACTCTCTTATATTTAAGGCACGCTGTGCAAGCCTGACTGATATTATAAAGAAAATATGTTTATTTTGGGATGTGACAAAAAATTACGTGACAGTCCGGGTTTCAACGGGGGTCAAAGTTTGTATAGAGAAACAAGATTATATGCGAACGAAGCCACGGGCAAAAGCTAGTATGCAATATACGGTTGCGGTTAGTACCAAGATGTATTTCCGAAACTCATGCACGAGTTTTGCAGAATATTTTACATAATAGCAACGCGTCTTCCATTTTACAGCTCGTGTCCGTCATATTGCATCTTCCAATACTGGTATCGCTGTTAGGAATTAGTCATGCTGTAGTCACAAAAAATATGTTATATGAATATCTACGCTGTCAAATTTTTTTAGAAAAAGTTAGTAGTGTAAGGTAAGTAGATTTTTTTTGTAAATAAAATTTGTAATATAAAATAGAATTGTAATATTTTTGCTAACCTGCATTATCTTGAAGTATCTACAACTGTCAGGATTCTTTAGTCATCAGTTAATGTATCATCCGTGAACTGGACGATTGTTTGTAGCATCAAAAGAATGCATATTAAAAAAAAATTTGAGGGGGTTTAGTTTAACATTTTTGGAGCTGCTTAGCTTAATACCTTTCTTTAATAGTCAGATATAACTACCAGTGTATGGTATCGAATCACTGTGATAATTCCCGCATGAATCTAGAAAAGTTTATATTTACGGAACTAATCAGCGGCTTCCCGATCAGACACATTATTAACGTAATTTATCATACCATGAGAAACATAATGAATATTAAGCATCTTCAAAGATTGCCTTCTACATGTATCGCACTTGAATTTAGAAAGTCAACTAAATAGTTTAGTTAGAAGATACAACAGATTTGGGCAGGTGATCAAAAAAGTTACGTGTGAAATGAAATAGCGCCAGCACCGCCCACTGTGCAGTCTGGTTATTGTATCGACGCGATACGTGTCAATAGTTGTACGTATCTGTCGTAGTTAGGTATTCTATGAACGAAATAACTACCCGTGTAACACGGTGAAAGCGAAATTGCATTTTCATGATGCATCTGGCTCGCATCTCTATAAATTGCAAATTGAAAGTTAAGATTGTTGAGGAGAAACGTCTAGAAATGCAAGATCTCATTCAGAAAACATGTTGAGATAGGTGCATGAACAGAACATTTTAAATACTGAACAAGATCTATATCGTGCTTATATTTTGAAAAGAAACAGTGAGTGGGGGAAATTACTACAAACCAAAAAAATAATGTCCTCCTAACCGATATCGTTCACGGCGGCCAATCTCAACGAGGATTAGCCACCTGAACAGGAGATATTATAGTGCACAAGTGTGTGCGCAAACACAAGGGCACTCTCTATTCCTTCACTTTCATGGTCCGGTGAGACGGCAATTCGACATGACCGGAGAGAGGTCAGGCACAGGACCAATGGCTTAATGTGATTTCCGAGGCACGGAAGTGATTTAACCACCAACTTCCTGACTCCGGCCTGTTACTGAGTAATTTCAACATTGAAATAACCAGCCACAAATATTTGGACCGATCCAGGATTTGAACCCGGGACCTCTAGATCCTTAGGCGGCGCATGGTACCACAAGACCAACGAGGCAGTCCAAAAAAAAATACATGTTAAGGAACTCTTTGAAAGAGCGGTGTGGTTGCTTAATGAAAGAGCTTCATAATACAGAGGTGTGCTGGTTCAAACCTGGGCTAATAGTTCTGTTTTTTTTTTTAAATCTACGTACAGATTTATATCACTTCATCGATGGCAAGTTATAACAAAGGCGAGGAAACTTCCTCATCTGAGGGTTATAAATGCGCTAAATCCTAAGTGTCGGTCTAAGCTAACATTTGTCATACCACAAAAAAAAATGAAATTATTCATTGATCAAAACCCCACTCCAACCAATTCAATATGATTCAGTACTTGCGTAAAAATTGGGTATTCCTTTAAATTAAACTTATAGGATATTAATGAATTCGCTTTAGGTAAAATTTTGGGCAAACATTGTATTCTATTATATATTATATTTCTACGTAAAGACACACAATATAAAGTTGTTGATCATAAGGTCGATTGACTAACGGCATGTGGGTGTTATTTGAAACGCGATATCAACCTACAGATAGTGATATAGAAACTTTTATATTAAAATTTGATGCTTCATTTTGGTTAACTCATGTCATTTATATTGCGATCGTGGTTATTAATTCTAGTTATTAGTAAAGTACATACGTCCTTTAGCACACATAATAAGCAAAGCGAATAAAATTAAAACATTCGTAATCTATAGTAATGCGTTTAACGTTAGCTTTTATAAGAAAATTTATTGTTAATAAATATAAAAAAGTCCACTTCCTATTTCAGTGTATTCTGCATTTATTTGACTTCAAGCATCAAGTTATTGCATATAAAAAACACCATTTTATACTTATTATAAGCACTGACTACACTTTACGTGCCTAACTTATTTGATTGCTGTTATTTGGGTGTTGAATACATATATAACATCATGCCCGTAGTCAAAGGCATCGTAGACAGAGTCAAATGGGCAGCAAACCCCTTAAAGCACATTTAGCCAACAATAAAACTGGACTGGGTTAGTCGTCGCCTACTCAATCACTCACAAAACCCTATAATACCATTAGTCGCCTTTTACGACATCTTTGTCGTCGTCTTTGACATCGGCAAGAAACACAGTTGTCACATTATTTTTAAGCCCCAGACCAACATGGGACAGGTGTTCACGTGTTGATATAATACTGAAATATATATTTATATAACCCAAGTTTTCCGTAGCTTTATTCATGTTTAGTTAAGTTTATTACGGAGAGTCTATTATGCGTTCAGTGGCTTCTATGTATATTTTTTTTGTTATAAATTCTAGCGCATCTTATCGTATGCACTTTGGCGTGAAAATCCAACTTATCCAACAGAACATAGTTACTTTTGTCTTCATCACATTAAAGTAAGGATTCATATGAAAGATAATTTTGTGTTTAGAAAAACTTATACGACTAAAAGCCGGCCTCATTGGTTCTAGATATAATTTTAGATAGTTATCTGAAATATTACGCTGCCTAATAGAACAAGCTTCAATTGTGTGTTTAAATATTATATATATATATTTTTTTTTATTCTGCCAAATATTTATATTTCTTCTAGCTTCTACACTACATAAAAAAAATAGTTTCACAGTTATTTTTTTTTTGATAAGTTCCTACTAGACCATTAGGATTTTAGAAGTAGTCAAACTGGGTTTAGTTTTGATTTTCTAGCAACTTCCTTATAGGTTTATAAGCATAATGTACGATTCGTAGAAATGTCAAGGAACCATGAGAAAAATATTAAGCTCACGGGAAAACATAAGCCCAGTAAGTCAATATTAAGGCAAATTTTTCTTGAGTTTCATCGTATTTGAGTTTTATCTTGAACGTATTTGAAGAGATCGGAGTTTAAAAGTTGACTCAAAGTGACGTGGAGTTAAGTATAAAGTTTTATTTATCTTTAAGTCCGTATCTGTAAAACATACCTTGGGATTTGATTTCAATTAAACTTTTATTTGCCAGGGAAAATATCAAGGATTTAATGAAAATTTGGTGTTCGTATGTGTCTTTTTATATTATAGTGTTAAATTCGTCGCCATAAGTGTTGGGGGTGGTGAACCATGCAATATGGCAGCGTGTGCTTAATTTCGGTATCGGTAACGAACCGTTGTCGCCCTGTAGCATCACGACGGCTATGTTTTGTGTATCAGTATGCCTCTGTGTGCCAGTATGTTTTTTGCGAACCAGGATGTTTCATCACATTACCATGTCTCTCTTTTATAGAATTCAATGATACTTAGTAAACGAGGACGACGTGTCGCACAAATTCTTCATGCACTTGAATTTTCGTAGTAATACTAGGATCATAGTAATAAATCTTATCTGGCTATCAAAATAAAAATCGTCTGGTTAAAAATGTAATCCTAAAAGTAATAGAACCTGAAATAAAGTAATTTCGTATCAGGATAGATGGTTATAAATATAGATTCATGCATGCTTTAATTAAGTGGCATCGAATGTGTCATATGGTTCACACATATTTTAATTTGGCGGACATATTGACTGTTATTATAAAATGAATAACACCTATGCGAAGTTGAAAATAACATTATATTTTTTGTATATTTTATGTTTCATTTTATTTAGAAAGATTGCCTGTCAACCGAGGCCGATCAATGTTAGTAATGAAATTTCACGGGTCGCGACATCCTGATGTGCTGTTACTACGCTGACATCCATTAGATACTAAAATATCAATATAGAATATTAATAATAAACGTGTAACTGTATATGTAACCATCATGTCGTAATTATTAGTCAGTACTTGACCTGGAAGTACAACTGGACTTTTATATCGGAATCTTACTTAGTCTGTCCACTTGAGCGTACAAATTAATGTCAGATGAATGTTATACGAAGGGATGAGTTAGCCACTTATCACATTTTTAATCCAAGTTAGTTAATCCAACCCAACACAATTTATTTTGCTAAAAGTGAATCATGGAGCTGCTCTTTGGACTCTGTTTACCCTTTCGGGGAGCTGCGTACGCAGCTGATGGTGGGCTTAAAAATTTGTATCATCATCATCCTCTTGCCCTTCTCCCAGTTCATCTGGGGTCGGCGCAGCATGTCCTCGATTCCACTAACATTCATACTCATCACTCTCTTTGTCACATGTCCTTCTTCTCTTCTCATCACATGCCCAATGGGCTTAAACATTTGTATACCTACACATAATATATTTATCTGAAGAAAGAGGTAATTTTTGCAGTCGTTGAAAAAGTTTTACTATTGTCCAAGATCGTTCGGCCAGGTACTTGTTAAGTACGCGGAAACCGAACTCGGTGAGAATATCAAATTGCGAATAAACGAGATATATTAGTACGCCCATAAACAGCGGTGAATAGAGGTGATTAGGACAAATACCGGCCGTTGGGGTAATTACTTCAATTAGAGGGGTTTACACTGGGGCTATTATTTTGTGTTAAGCTCTCTAAGCAGATGTAATTACGAAACCATTTAGTCATATTTAGGGAAGTTGAGGAAAATTGTAAATGTAAATTTATTGATGAGAAACATTGATTTGGAAGTTTTTACGTGTAATTAATAGTCATATCTAATTCTTGGTTAGCAACTGTTAATTGTTTCATTGCGAATCAGATTAAAGAAGACCAGTTTCGTAGGTCTAAATAGTCACAACAGTTCAGTGTTAGTCAGAAAGGTTGGATACGAATTTATAAAATAAAATAGGTCATAGAGGGGTCTCTATAACTTGTCTTACAAATTTATATCAATTTATCAATACGAATCTCATCCAAAACAAAAACTACATTTGGATTGAATTAAATTGTGAAAAAGAATTAGTAAAAAAAAATAGTTACAAACAATTTTTTTATACAAATTATTTATATTTCTAATCCAATCAAAGGAAAAAGTGATTTAATAATCACAAAGGAAAAAGTGATTATTAAATTACTTTTGCCTTAATTTAATTTAATTTAACAAGTTTTTCACAGGATATTTATTTTCTAAATTAAAGAAACAGTTAAATAGTAAAAAGCAGTATGGTTGAATCACATGTGTGAAAAGCACCGGTCGTTAACATTTGAAAAAAAAAAAATACTACAACAACAACTCCAACTAACAACATTCTAAATGTTGTTAATTAAATTATCTTGCAACGATAGATCTGTGTTCGAACGAAGCGATGCGAAGTGGTTCAAAAATAGTAATAGTTAGTCCAACATCAAAGGAATAAATTAAATTTCTGATGATTCATAAAATGATACATGTACGTACAATGTACATGAACATTGTACATTTATACGATATATGTTAGCAACGCGTTTTGTGGAAAATGCGTCTAACCTATTCGTCGAATCTCCATGAGTAACACGTTTAAGTTAATATGTGGGTGTTCATAAACGATACGCGGGTATAATTTTTAACATGCTTGTTTATTATGTGGAAAACGAGGCCATCCGAGTATTTATTAATCAACTTCGACCTGCCAATTGAATTTATTATATTTTTAGCTATCGTGTGGGCTTAATAACCCAATTATTGTCGTGTCGTAGGTCGTCACTGATATCAGCGGAGTATTCGTCCAAAAGGAATGTTATGTGCAACGCTAATTTTCTCGGCAATTGATATTAAGTATTATAATTTTTTATTGTGAATGCTTACTCCCATTCCCATACCTTATGGTTTTAATAATTCCTATAGACATAAAAAAATCAGAAAGAGAAAATGTTTTTATTCGTAGCTCATTTTTGAACTTACGATAAAACCAAGTAATGATACTCAAAGTAAAATGTATGAGGCATTGTAAACCATATATATGAAACTAATTATTATCTTCTACTGAAAAAATCTTTAAATAAAGATAGTTCTTCCAGGAAATTTGGTTAAATTTAATTTATACTTCATTGAGTATCGACATTTTGTCTAATGAAGACATACCTGACTTGTTTATGAACCTACATATGTATTTCTATTATTCAAACATGTTATTAAGATTTAATCAGACATAAGCATAGTTTTCACTAATTTATCATCAATTAGGCGAACTATTTCGTAGAAATAAAATATATTAGCTAGGTACAACTACGTGTTATTATTCCTTGACAAGCGTTTTTTATAGGACGCTGTTTTATGCGACTAGGTAAGCAATAACCACAGGATAGAATTCCCTGATGTCAACAATACGAAGTTACATACCGTCCAAATGTTTTAGTAAATTCTTTTAGCATTTACTAAAACATTTGGATTCATTCTTCATCTCTGGGTGTGAAAAAAAATATTTAACAGTATAAACATATGTACAAAACACAGGTATAAGTGAACATAGTTCATTAATAAGTACTAATTTAAATAAAAATCATAAGAACAGTTTTTCTCCAATGAAAATAAAGTAATAAGTTACATCATCAAATCTACTACATGGAATAGAACATGTTTTCTTTCTTTCTTTCTTTCTATGAGACAAATATCTAGTTTTGTAAAGGCTCCAAAGGTTCTATCCAATTTAAAAACTCACACTCTTTAGTTTTCGTATATTCAGGTATTCCCACCGTTTACTTTGCGGCAGTCGTACTAAAGACTTATTTGATCAAACTAATTAATTGTCAACACGCACATAGGAGCATACCTCACGGCATTGAACGAAACAGCCTAGCTACAATATTTTGTCACTATACGCAGAAAGGTTTGTGAATTAAAGTGTCAGTAGCAAATGCGTCATACACTGCTATTGACGGTTCAGTTTAATACACGCAATATTTGTATATTTTACAATTCGTTGGCAAATGTTTTTGTCGACGCCTTTGTATGTGTTCAACGTGACACTTTTTTATACACTACGTGGACTAAACGTCCTTACAACGATATTTAATTATTAAATTGTAAAATAGATACCATGTATGTTTTTCAAACTTGAAATTATCTTTTAATTAAGAAAGGAAGGTAACAGATTAAATAGTTATGCATATATAAGAAAAAAAAAATAAGTTGTTTTGTCGCAATTACTTATATCTTGAAATCAATGTAAAATCGCTTTATAATTCAAATTGTATGATCTGAATTTAAATGCAATCGGAACTCATGTTATTTTACTTTTTCCTGAGCTTTCCATTTATTTATTTATTATTCCTACCTACTTTTTATTCATAAAAAATTAAAAAAAAATCGTTAATGGAAAGTATTTTTATTTGACTACATTACTCAAAATATACATTATATTGAGAATTCCAACTTCCAACCATTCGGTCTAGTCAAATAAATAAGTGTTAAAAGGTTCAGATGTCAGTCGCTTTTACGAAGTGAACAGGCTCTCCAAATCATGTTTAAAGCAAACCTCAAATAGAATCAGGACGAACTTTAGGATAAAGATAGACATATATTGGGACATTCATGCTTGACGCCCACATATCGCTACCTTTGCAATAAACTACATCTATATATCGAAGCTCTGTAAAACTACGAGCACAGGCAGCAAAGGGTAAATGCAAGGTAAAATGCGTGGTAAATTGTCACCGACGATGAAATACTAATGCGAATTGAGTTCAGTCAACCGTGAATATCAGATGGTAGCATTTGATTGATGGCGTGTGATTTTCGCTCAGTGTGAAATCTTTTATTTCTCGTTGCGCTTTTCATTTAAATTATTCAGATGGAAGAAGTTATTCATACAATGGCTCTGTTAGGCCATTATTCTATACGAAAAAAAAAATGGTTTCCTCCATTAACCTATCGCTTTTGGTACAGTCAATTAAGATATGACAGATCTTTTTATAGAAATTTAATCTACATAATTTACAGCCCTTAGTCGGTTTTTTTAATTACGGAAATATTTCTTCAATTTCATAATAATTGTCACAATTTCTTATTTGCGAATACTATTCTTAATTCGTTTTGACTTTTTATTAAAAATATCCATATCCTTTTTGTAATGAAAGAGACAAAGAATGTATATAGTAAGCAAGATTTTTAAACAGCATTTATTAGCAAAAAGGATTTATTATTTTATTAATAAGAATTTCTCTCGTAATTGTTGTCCAAAAGCAGAAAATAGTACGACGTTAAAAAGGTCAGTATCTCTGAAAGTCCTATCAAATTTAGATCATCCGATCCATTTGCCGTTCGATGCGGGCCCAAACCGAAGCCTCGATCGAGAAATCACTTAGAGGATGTTTTACGAAAGAATGGGAATACCCATTTGGTACGACAAGGGATTTATATTAAATTGTATGGCATAATGTAATAAATTCTTGCGAGACTTAATGATTATCGATTGAAAAAGGAAAATATACTACGTAATTCGAAGTATCGAAGCGCGTTTAATTGTATGTTACACTACCAATTTCTGTATGAAATATATTATTGTATTTCCTATTACGCGAAAGTTTGTGAGGATGTATGGATGTTTGTTATTCTTTCACGAAAAAACTACTTAATGGATTTTAATGAAACTTTACAATAATATAGCTAATAGATCAGGATAACACATAGACTATAATTTATAAAGATATCGTGCACACCCACACCCACGGGAACGGGAACTATGCGGGTAAAACCACGGGGCGCTGCTGGTATAAATATACGAGCCCCGATGCAAAATAGTTCGTCTAGTATGAAAAACATGGAGAAATATATTTTCTAACTTAATTATTTATGTCTAGTTGTGTAAAATGTAAAAAAAAAAAATCAGTCAAATTGAGAATCTCCTCCTTTATTTTTAAGTCAGTTAAAAACTATTCTACTATAACATTTTGTGTTACTGATGTACTTTTTAATTATGAAGCAATAAATTATTTTAGCCATAGCAGAATATTTTTAAATTTTAATTTTTTTACTTTGAACTCCAGGAAATTGTAAGCAAAATAGGTCATCAAGTTGTTAATCGATGCAAAAGAGTTCATGAAGTTATCATTAAGTTAAATGTAAATTTTCCCTTTTTAAATTATTTATTTGCAATTTGAATTTGGAAAAGTAATTCTGTGTCATTTTTACACGTGAGGCTATAGATATAAATTCTGAAAATTTCAGTTATTTTCTTCAGTTTTTAAGGGTTAAAAATGGGTCGTGGTAAACCTATGTGTAAAGAACTTCGAAAGCGAATATTTTTTGGGGTCGAGGCGGGCAAATCTAGTTATCAAAAATCAAAAGACTTGATACTGCCCAGATCTACCGTGCAATCTATAATTTAGCACTATAAAAAGAATAGAAATACTTTTTGTTTGAAGAAAACTTGCCGAACACGTATCACAATTGAAGCAGGAAACAAAATCCTAAAGATAGTTGTCAAAAATAATTGTCGTGTTCGAGCTGGAGAACTCACGGTGCAATGGGGAGACATGATTTACAAAAATGTCTCGGTTGATACCAGCAAACGAGTGTTAATAAGAATGGGTTACGGTTTTTACACCGCTAAGAAGAAACCACTATTCACTGCTTAACAAAAGAAAAAGAGGTTGAAGTTCGCTCGTGATCACTTAAATTGGACTTCTGATCAGTGGCGTAGTATCAGTTGGAGTGTTGAGTCCAAATTTGAAATGATAGTTGGTCATGAAAGAAAAAAGTGATTCGAAACAAAAATGAGGCATTTTATACTGATTGCATCAAACGAAATGTTAAGTTTCCAGCGTCCCTTATGATATGGGGTTGCATGTCCGCACAAAGTGTTGGTAGGATACAGTTTGTGGATGGTTACGAGATATCAAAACATTTTGGAAGAAAGTCTACTGACCTCTATTTCGTCACTCAAACATGAAGTTTCCTTAATTTTGCAACAAGATGGTGCTTCCTGCCTTACTACAAGGACAACAAAAGCATGGCTATTGTCGAAGAGCATACCTACAATCGAATGGCTAGCTAACAGCCCGGAGTTGTCGCTGATCAAGACCCTACGGTAGAAAAGGAAAAAAGCTCTCTGCAAAAATCAATCAAGATGGAAAAGCGACTTAAAGGCTGTGTGTGAGTCAATTATGACTGACAAGTGTGCGGCGTTAGTTTCTACCATGCCTCTTCGCATTAAAGCTGTCATTGAAAGTAAAGGTGACAAAACTAAGTGGTAGACAAACTATTTTGCGAAATGATTTTCAGAATATTTTTTTTAATTATTAATGTTAAGTCTGAAAGAATTTGAGATATATGTTAAAATATTAAACAAAATCGTCTCAGAAGATATTATAAATTATTTATTGGGAAGTAGATATTGTCATGACATTTGTAAGTTTAGAAACTAAGTACAACAGCGCAGAAAAATTGCGTTCTTCAATCAAAGTAAGACACGCCTCCTTCTTTATAACATAACAAAAACAAATATAACATTACGCCCATAATCCCCGAAGGGGTAGGCAGAGTCAAAGCCTTCAACCACATTCAGCCAAAAATAAAGTCGGGCTGGGTTGGATGGAAAATTGTGAAAAAGTAGTGACAAGCGGCCAACCTGTCGCCTACATAATGACACACCCAAAACCCGCTATACCATTAGTCGCCTTTTACGACATGCTAGGCAAGAACCACAGTTGGCACATTCTTTATCAGTCCTAGACCAACATAGGACAGAGGGCTGAGTTGGATGGCAGTTTTCTTTCCTTCTTTATAAGATGATTATAATGTAGTTTAAGTTATCTGGACTGTAATAACAACTGGATTGATACCTCATCTATCAAAATGTAAGAGAAGTTTAAATATAAATTTTCAAAGGCGGACTGCCAAAACCATATTAAAAACATATCAAGGCCAGTACCAAGTAAACAGTACCAAGCTAAAGCAGGAATTTATAAAATAAACAAAACGCAATGAATTCGCCGTACGAATACGAGTCGCCAAATCAATTTAGACAATTTAATCCTCACCTCATTTGCAACGAATCTAAATGTTTTAAATCGTTCCATTCGGATTTATAGTAATCAGGAAAAATAAACAATTTGAAAGAAATAGCAGGTAATTATTTTTAGAAATAGTTTATTTACAATATATTTTCTGAATATATAATACACATAGATGAGTTGATAAATAATGTGAATTAAACTATTTAAAAAACTTGACTATACCCAATTATATCTCAGTCGTAATTATAATCGAATTCGTATATATGAGAGCCTTTTCGTTCTCTCGATTCGTGAACGATTTTATGGAATAAAAGTTTCTTGAAGTACACGTCCAAACCAAGTGAGATACCGCAGGAAAATCCTTAATTAAATATTATGAAGGCAAAAGTTAGCAGATTGTTGTAAAGTTGTTCATATAAGCTGCAGCTTAATGCGAACTTCCTTCAGCAAGAGTAGGAAGGTATTAATAGATGGTTTAATTACGTATTCAGACTTCAACAGGACGCGATCAGCAGAATTTTCACTTGTCAGCAACTTAACTTTTACGTCGTGATATGTGTTGCTGTAATATGAAATTCTGCTGATATTATCTTGACTTATTATTATAAATTAAGGTGGATTCTTAAATAATCAATAGATTCTGATATTAATTGAACACGAAATATGTAGGTATTTGATCGATGATCTAGCAATATTCATATGACAAAAGTTTTTAAGACTTTATATTAAGTTTTCACTTCTTTCAATGGTTCTGATACACTATTGTTAATACATAATATACATGCAAAAGTCTCTGTCTGTTATGATATTGATGTATTTTTGATATAATATATCGGCACTTAGAAGATGGATTTTGTGATGTGGAATATCAAAAAGATAATAATTATATTATATGAAACCAATCTATTTCAGAATTTATTTATAAAAATATTTCTTATAAGTGCATTTGATCTATGGCATTCTAATTTCGTAATAAATATAAAGTCAACTAAGATAACAATCACATTTCCATATTAACAATCTACAATAGAATTTAAATTAAATTATTACGACAACAGAATAAATTGCTTATGCGCTATTTCATGTTAAAGTATTGACTGTACATTTTTATTAATTAAACAAAATGCATGCCAAAGGAAAGTTATTAAAGGTAAATATTCATGTTACAAGCACTTAGTAGCGCGCTCTCCTTGCAATCTTGCACATTGCTGGGCATGCCTTGCCGACACTCAGCGCTAATTACGGTATTGTACGCGTTAGCAAATGTTGTTAACGAGCAAAGATCGCAATTTAAGACTATTTAGACCTTGTTAAAACTATTCCTTTGTAACATTATCAATTAGAGATCTTATACCCTACAGGTACTCTTATAAAATTAATATGATTTTATCTTCTTTCATTTAGAAGCCAATTAATTATTGTTTCATGTGTTTGCTTAAGTCTAATATTTTAAATCTGCAGTAATAGTTGCTTGAGGAATATTATTTTATGTATAAATCCTATAACAAAGAATTTATACTCTTTTCAAATGGTTTTGAGTAAAATAATAGTAAATCTTAAAATTGTAAAAAGATATAATGCAAATATAAACAAAAAATCAAGGATATGTACTTATTCAATAATTAGTTTTTGTTTGAGTTTTTTTTTTTAAAACGCTCGATCTCAATAATTAAAACGTTTGATCGATTTTTTTTAAAGTATTGAAAAAGGTTTACATCATCTCATTTATATGTAGGTATACTAATTTTATGAAGAGGTAAATTTTGTGAGGTTGTAGGGAGTAACCTCTGGATCCATGAACAAATAAAAAAAAAATACCAATGGAAATCCACATTGTCTGTGTGTGTCATTGGCTTTATATTAATAGGTTATATTTTATCCCCATATTCCCACGGGAACGGGAGCTACATAGGTGACACCGTGAGGCACTTCTAGAAGTTTAAAAATGTTACGAGTAAAATAACGCTTAGATAACTATTTTAAGACATTAATAAAAAGAATGCGTACTTCATACAAATAAATGTTCAAACGACTAAGTTCTGCTTCTGAAATATGACGCTAATTAATCTACTAGGATTCATTATGTGCGTAGGTAAGTATGATTAATTCCTATAATTACGGACTTTATTTACCCTTTCGTATGCGAAACAAAGTTAAACGTAATTTGGGATTACGAAATAATTCCTTTAATTAAGTTCATTGTGTATGGGTGGCATAGTCACAGAAAATTAGGTCTTCGTAAAATTTTGAGCCAATTCAGTTAAGTTCGTAAAAATACATAGTTGACTTAAGTGTTTATTTTCCGTTTTCTGATTCTTTAATCTGTTTTTATTAAAAGTATGGCGTATCCAATCTAGAAAAAATTACAATTGTATTGGATTTATACTTGATTGCAAGTATTTGTAATTGTATTTTAATGTTATATTACTTTTCAATCTTTAAAATACCAATCTATTGAAGACCAATTTCATAATTTAATTTAATGTTTAGGTGCATGTTACGTAATGTT
Organism: Glyphodes perspectalis; assembly: GCA_951394215.1. Classification (NCBI taxonomy): domain Eukaryota; kingdom Metazoa; phylum Arthropoda; class Insecta; order Lepidoptera; family Crambidae; genus Glyphodes; species Glyphodes perspectalis. The sequence continues at coordinate 8,051,133 of OX596204.1, forward strand.
TTCACTTGTTGTTAGCTAATTGTCAAGTAATTTGGTTAAAGACCTTTTTGCTTGAAGACTTTAAATCTGAACGGGTGTTGTTAGCTAAGCTAACTGTCCAAAATCAAAGGTTAAGTAAAATAAGTAACTCATTTGTGGGACAAGGCAAAAAGATGTTCAATTTGCTGCCACATGATGTTATTAACCTACCTATGCACAAGTTCAAGCGGTACATTAAAATAAATCTCATGCAAAAGGGTTACTATAAAGTCGAAGATTTTTTCAATGACAAAAACCGATGGTTTACGAATTTTAATCAGTTAAGTAGTTCCAATAATTATAAAATAATTATAATTTTTTGTATTAAATTTACCTTTTTATGAAATTTTTATTAATTGAATTTTAATTATATGACATTGTTTAAACACCTTTGAGCTGTGTTCTATAGTTGTTACTATTCTTTTTTATTATTCTCTGACTAACCTGAGTAGTCATGCTCACTAAAATGTCGCTGGGGTGGTGGCGCTAGTCGTTACAGTCTCTAAAATATGTTTGAGTAAAGCGATGGCTGACACATACGTCATGCTTGGGAACAGGTGCCGCCTTTGGGTCTGGTCTTTTCTGGTCGGGTCAAGTTTTTTGTCTGTAATTTATATATTTTTATTTAGATACTCTACAGCAGGCCCACAATAAAACATGGTTAATTATAAGTTAATTATATGATTCATACACCTTTGTTTAAATTGTGTTGTAAGGAGCAACTACCGAGTTTTTTGTCGGATTTTTCTCGGTGGATACAACATTCCAAACCGGTGGTAGAATCATATAGCTTTAGCTGTATTTGACGATTTATAAGTGTTTCCTTGTAACCTATATCAAAAAAGAATATTTTAACTTTGTTATTAGATATATAATTTGAGCTATGTTACATAAGCACGTACTTATACATTTAGCACCGGCCAAAGCAAACAACACGATAAGAGAAATATTTCAATGGCGCCCCTTTACAATATTTTTTTTGCAAATATCGCCTCTTCAAACACGGTCTTGTTTAGTAAAAGGCACTGTTTTCATTGTTTGTTATTTTGTAAAAGCGATTCTAAAATACCTATTTTTAGAGTGTTTGTTCTTAAAGGCAGGTTATTACTCATCATATTCGAAAACCGTTTTGTATGTCTTTGAAGCTATTAGGCATTGGACGTTAATAAAAAAGTAAAAACCTTTAGTGTCACAAAATAGTCACTTGGTAAAAATTCATAAAACACTGAATTATTATGCATACATTTATTAACCAAGTATATGAGTAAACCAACAAGATTAGGTTACCCTCTCGATGTGGAACTTAAATTGGTGAAAGGTTCTAATATTTCTGTATTAATAGGACTGAAGCGGTCAAGAGACATTGATATCTATAATTGAGTTCCTGGGTGCTGTCAGGATATTGAAGTCGCCGTGTCGTTCTTATTTTTTTTACGGCTAGGCAAAAGTTTAATCACAGAGGTAATGGAAATCGTTTTTAAGAATTGAAGATACAATTATTGTTTCACTCTCTGTGGTATTTTTATGATCAATAACAAAAAAGATATATATTCCTACCTAACTCTTACAAAGTAATGCGTATTTGATTACTTAAAATTAAGTACAGGAAAATTGTTACAATTTTGTAATAATGAGTTCAAACCTCCTTCAACGTGAGTGACGTCTCGATATTGTAATATTAATCCGAGTATCTATACAAAATAATGAACGATCGAGTATAAACAAAATTTTTGGCAGGTTCTTTGTACCATTATTAATTCATATGATCAACATTCATGTAACCTTCTTTCTCATTTACATATGCATACATTCACTTATATGTACGAACCTACGTAAAGCAAAGGGAATACGTATTTAAATTTAAGTTCCAATTTGAATATTAAAATTTTATATAGTCGCCTTCTGATTTGACCATATTTCTTTGAGTAATTCTTTTTATAACGATTTCTATTTACTACATTTACGATTAGCGATTGACGGATGAAAGAAAGAAAGAAAGCATGTTTATGCTCTTTCTTTAATTATAAGTAGATATTTTTCATTCGTCTATCGCTAATAAGTAGTAGCAATGCATACCTCCAAAAAAATATTTATCTGACATCAAAGTAGGTACATAACAAGGGAATAGTTAAAAAGCTTCTTAGTTGAAAATTTAACTTTTACTAGACCTACATTGCCAACATGTATGTATATTTTGTTACACATCAAATATTTGGAGGAAACCACATAGTGAAACCAGATTTAAAATTAATTATATGAGAAATTTTAGTCGAAGAATGTAACTTCAAGAATAAAAATTTATTTGAAGTTATACCAAAGTTTAACCCCTTCTGAATAGCAACGCAGATGGAGGCTTTTAGGGGTTTTAAGATAATGAGTCTGCAAGTATATTTATACCTAGGTACATATCAAAAGTGTAAAACTATATTTTTTGGAATTTGGATAAAAACAAATGATACAAGATTATTGTAAAAAAATTCCTATGATATAAACTCGGGAAATGAAAACATTATTTATTTATGGTTTTAATTTGTATCTATATGTTTGCTGCTTGAAAAGATACTATAAAATATATATATATACAAATGTAGTTATTGTTACCACTAGTATTATCTGTAGGTATTCAAACAACATTCTACGCTGCAATAGAACTAAGTTCCTTAAGGTTCCACACAATAGCTCAGATGGAAGCTGAAATATTTAGTGCACAATAATACCACAAATCCCATTCCGCCAAGCTAGTCCCTGCTCCGTAGCGTCTCCTCACTTCAATGCCAGGAAATTATACGCTCTGACGGCTTATTCAAGAACTGAAATGATTTAATTTGAAATGGAAATGAATAATACAATTATTTACCAAAGTCAAGATAGTAGAATAATGTACCTGTATTTTGAGGAAAGTCATTTTTATATGGTTTTTGTAGTGTTATGTCTTAGATTAGCAATTAGAATCTAACTTCTTTTTATCGAGCAAATCACCCATAATTTGAAGTCTGCACCCGAACTTTGTTACAGTATATTATTTTTATTCAGTTTATTATATCTTTTACCAAAGAAAATGGGGGTGCCACTAAGTGCCAGAGTCCATTATCGCCGAACGCCTAAATATTTTATATCAGCAAATTATGAGCTGTAGGAAATGTGTGTTAATGCTTAGAATATCTATTGTGTTATACAGTTTAAAAAATCTAGAGTAGGCAACGGGACTTAGTGAGGAATTTATAGCCCTAAAACTGAACATAACTTTCACCAATCTTTATATTTAGGTTTTTTTTGGAGCAGTCCGTAGTCTTATTATAACGGAAATCCAATTCCTTGCTTTTTGTTAATAAAATAAGATTATAATGGGTTTTGATAAAAAAATAACTTGCGATTAATTGAATTCCGTTCTAATAAGGCGGCAACACGACATATTTAGTGAAATTGGTAGATATATTAGTTGAAAGCTAATAAAATAATGTAGTCCTTGTACGATTAATTTTATCTATAGATATTATAATTGTCTATTCGTTTGCCTAAAACACTCTACAAATATTTTTTTTTATTATTAGCCATAAAAAAAAATTTTCAATTGCTAGTGTTCGATAATTTATATTCTAGGATTTTTGTAGAGTGTTTTAACGAATAGACAATTATAATATCCTAAAATATGCTAACAATAAATATAATATTATAATATCCTAAAATTTAATAAAAAATTCATATATGATTTTTTTATTAAATTTTTTGATTCAATCGCATTTCACAGATTCAGATTCATATTTATTTACATACATATGGTTATGTATTTAATATTTAGATTGTAATATAAATATTTTGTTAACAGGGCAAGGAGTACGGGCGGTTAAAGAGTTCTCCCATATTTTCCCGTTCGATCTCGAGAGTGCGCCGTATCCCACGACCAACTCATCGTGTTATAGTTCCCGCTGAAGGTAACAGTTATATGCCTAACTAGCAGCCGTGTAGTTCTCGTTTGGAAATACGAGGATAAATTCAATTTCTAAATTTCTTTTTATTTATATGGGCTTCAAGAAAGCACTTATAAATAGTCAATATACATAAAAAAACGATAAGAAATAATACTACCTCCGGTTTGGAAGGTAGACTCAATCGAGAAGAAACCGACAAGAAACTCGATAGTTACTCTTTTAAATTAAAAATGTTGCCTATGATACTTGCCAATAAAATAGCTTCAAAATGCAATGGTGAAACAAATATTTAAATCGGTCTAGTAGTTTCGAAGCCTATTCAATACAAACAAACAACAATCAAATCTTTATAATGTTAGTGTAGTAGCGGTCCGCCTCGGCTTCGCACGGAAGAACATCTAGTGATAAAAATAGGCTGTGTCACTCAAGGATCATGTAGAATTCAAATGGTAAAAGATTGGCCAGTGGTTTTTGAGTTTAGGTAATACAAACGTACAAATATTTCTCCTTTATTATCGTCTTGTTTTGTAAAATCACTAAACTTGACTATATTTTTTCGATTCATAAGTACCTATATTTCATAATATATGTTGGAGATTACACCGGAATGATAGACAAGTCTAGAGTCAAACGTTTATTGGGTGCTCTTTACTCGACCAACGCTCGAATTAGAATGATGCATAGCACTCAAGCGCCGTCTTTTTATAGTGGGGCGTAAACAAGTTGCACGTGCGCGCCCTCTGACTCATAGCGTGGTATGATTTAATTACAAGATTCATTATTTAAAGTAATATTTTAAAGGCTTCATTTTAAAAGTCGCTATCACGGCCATTCTGTGAGTGCGCTCGTGCTCGGAGCGTAGAATCTTCAGCAAGATCTGAAAGAGAAAAGCAAAGAAAAGAGGAAGAATGGATTTTGAAATCTCGCATATTCCTTATTTAGATGCTGTTCCCCAATCCCAACGTCATTCCCAATCCCAACGTCATTCCCAATCCCAACGTCATTCCCAATCCCAACGTCATTCCCAATCCCAACGTCATTCCCAATCCCAACGTCATTCCCAATCCCAACGTCATTCCCAATCCCAACGTCATTCCCAATCCCAACGTCATTCCCAATCCCAACGTCATTCCCAATCCCAATGTCATTCCCAATCCCAATGTCATCCACAATTCCAGTGTCAATATCAATTTAAACTCATTGGTATTCTCAATGCCAATATCACTAAAAATGGTTTCTTTCTTTTCGCTATCATGGTCATCGTCTAAGTCAATGTCAGTAATGTTTGGACTAGGGATAGGACAAATATGTTCATGATTTTCGGGTTCCTGGTTTTTTATTTTTTATTTCGTACCTGTCGTTATCGAGTAGAGTCCTAAAAATTTGTTGCCTAGTTTGTTTTTTGACTATTGAGTATCTTTACATAGCACGAAATCATTGACTTGGTAAGGTTTGAATGGAGCAGTTTTGGCGTCGAAAAGATTTTTTGTTTTTTATCGCTTGCTCGGTCATTCTGTCAGTTGCATCTTGTCAAGGGTTTTTCCTATCTATATCATCGTCATCTGTACACTTAGATGGTCTTTTTTGGACAATTCGAGATCAGCCTTTGAGTCTAATATTCAAACTACCAGTTATGACTTGTCTAATGGGCGTCGTAATACCACATGCGTCAGAATGTTTTGAGAGAATGTCCTCTCAGTCAGTAGTGTTAGTCATGTCAGTATTAATGGTCTTTGGTGAAAGTTCAGTTTGTACCATGTTAACGAAAGGGTCTCTGCTAACTGAAATACCATTTCTGTGATAATTATCTTAAGTCTCGGAATACATAAGCAATCGATGCCAAGTATGACATCATAATGAAGATTGTCCACCACATGTAAGTTTACTTCGAATGTTTCCTTATTTATAGTAGCTAATGTATTTATGACTTCAGTAGATGTCATGGGCTGACCTATGACACCTCTTAATTGCAAAAGAAAAAAAAAACGCGTTTTCCAGATCCAGATATCTTTTTTTTCTAATGAGGGAACATTCGGTGCCAGTATTAATGAGACAACTTAAAGTTCACATCACCTATTTGTACTGATGTACAGCTGTGGCAGGTCTGCTGCACGTAGTTGACTGTTCGTAGACCGGAGGCAGCATCTTTGTTGCTGAAGTTGGGCTTTTTTGATACTTGCGTCTTGTACCAGCAGCTGGAGCTAGGATGTCCTGGTCTTTTGCAAATGCCGCTGATGACTGTTTTACAGTCTGGGGCTTTATGTTCGTTCCTGCCGCAGGACCTACAGGACTGTGGTTGGGCATAGTGAGGCGTTTCAGATACTTCGGTACGAGGACGTTTACTCTCTATTCCTTCTTTGGTTGATGTCATCATCCTCCATGGCCGGTAATGGATTCAGGTAGGCGTTCAGGAATTGCACGTCCTCAAAGAGGATCAGAAGTTAAGTCTGGTCCCACTTCTGATGTTGGAGATTACACCGGAATGATAGACAAGTCTAGAGTCAAACGTTTATTGGGTGCTCTTTACTCGACCAACGCTCGAATCAGAATGACGCATAGCACTCAAGCGCCGTCTTTTTATAGTGGGGCGTAAACAAGTTGCACGTGCGCGCCCTCTGACTCATAGCGTGGTATGATTTAATTACAAGATTCATTATTTAAAGTAATATTTTAAAGGCTTCATTTTAAAAGTCGCTATCATATATGTATATAATTCAAATGTAGCTGTGTAGAGGTCATCGGCTAAGAAGCTTATACGAAGCTTATGCGATCGTTGTTTGGTCGCAAAAGTCAAACAAGCAACTCTATCGACGGTCTAAGCCGTGATGGGGAATCAAGATTAAAATGTTGCCAACTACTTTATACTTATAAGTCAATCCAGTGCTTATAAAATAAGCCCCATACATACGAAAACAAAACAAGTATGATATTATTGGCTTAAAGCTTGATTACGACCTACATAAAAATTTGTTATAGGTAATGTTTACATTTAGTGGCTTTAACACTTCTTTTTTAAGTTCAACCTACACGTACCTACGCGTATTCTTTTGCTATTGAGAGAAACAAAGCGAGATGTCTGCCCCGAGCAATAGCATGGCTGTCCATATTTTAGTAGTTCGTGATATTTTGTAAGGCAAGGGACTCAAGGTTCCTGTTACATTTAATATATTCCTTTTAACCCCTATATGCATAATTTGACTTAGCAACGTCAAGGTTGGGCTCCATATTACCTCAATTTACTTTATCAAAGCTAGCAAACCTTATGTTGAGGCTTCATAACGGTGAATTCTGAATGACAAAATGGTTTAATTTGAACAGAAGGCATAAGAATATTTTTCCATCAGTATCTATAAAGTATTAGGGTTACCTATTGTAACTGTAAAAGTAACTAGATTATCGATAATTCCATTCAATGTGTACCTATTTATAATAAACTAGCTTCTGTCCGCGGTTTGCTCGCATGGTACGTCGATAAAACATAGCCTATATGTTATTCGGGTGTATCAGCTACATTATTCTAAAGTTACATTAAAATCCATTCAGTAGTTTTGCGTGAAAGAGGAATAACCATCCAAACAAACTTTCGCATATATAATATTAGTAGGATAATAGATAATTATATATTACTTACTTTTTTATGGGTTCTGTATTCATTTCTCTGTGTTCCAAATTTACACCGTCAAAATAAATAATTTCAAACATAAACTGACTTTTATATAAACTTTTATATACAAATAATGCTAATACACAATAACAATTATGAAGTATCATATTTGTTTTTTTATATTTAAAATATTAAATTTAATATGGTCTTATGTATACAAGCAAAAACTTTGTCAAAGTAAAAAGTTTCAGAAGCGAATTTGACAAGTTTCATATTAAAACTGCAGCTGTGGAGCTTGTGATACTTTTTAAAGTTACATTTAGGCTTTTTTATTTAATCAAGCTTATAAGCGTGATGATAATAAATATGAAAGTTATGAAGAGAAAAATACACTTAATTTATTGAAAATGTTAAAAGTTAGTTTCTTTGTGTCGCTGCCTAAAATAATTTAGAAATTATTGGAATCTTTTTTTACTTTTAATTAACGTATGAACTATAAGTTAAACTATACAACTATAAACTAGTAATGTAAGACGCAACTATGGAATTATTTCTACATAATGAACAGGAATCCCGATTCCGTTATTGTAAAAGCCCTCACTCTTTCACCTAAAGTGAAACGATAAAACAGCGGTGGTAGCTCAGTGAATCAGTAAACCGCCTCACTTGCAAGAGTCGCTCGTTCGAATAGAATCACGTTTCTCTGGAGCTCTTAAAATGTACGCAAGGATTTATGCTAGCCGCTCACGCGTAAGGAAAAGTGTCGCGAAAGAACCTGCATACTCAGCTCTGAATGTCCCAATTGGTTTACCTGTCTACGATTGTTTACGTATAATATATTTTCTTTGTTTCATTATACTACACTTATAAAATAATGTTCAGAGAAGTTCAGTGAATAGATAAGTACATGAAGTGCATGGAAGAAGTTAGGGAATATTTATCGACATGATCACATTCGGAATAAATGGAATGCATTGTTTGCGCGGAAGTGCTAGTCGCCACCTGAGGTTGTTAATTCTTTGGCCTCTTCAAAATTTAAGGTTGAAACCAATTCAATGAAGATGACATTACGTAACGATATAACATAACATTCTACTGATGCAGAGGCCAAAGAAATGCCTCAGATAGTGATTAGCACTTGTCCGCAGACTAAGTATAACAAAAAAATTATACGCAGACTGTTTTCTCGTGACATCGGAGGAGGGTGAGCTATTCTTCAAGTCACCGTCTGATGAGCCAACGGTGTGCGGCATATACATGATAGCGGAGCCCGACAAGCGGATCCAGGTGACGTTCAACTACATCGATGTGCCCTGCGACAATGGGGGACTCGTTGCGGTAAGCGGTTTCCTTTGAACTCGTTTATAAGTGCACTATTGTATCGTCTTAGTCCGATTGTCATATATGTTATATAGAACCTGCTGACCTAATAATAAAATATTTTTTTATCATTTTGTTAAATAAATATTGCCGGATTATCAATATTATCCGTGTTATAACTTTAGGTACAACTTTCATGATAATACTGAAACAGGTACTAAAAAGGAGATATTTTTAAATTTTAAAAATTAAACGTATTGTTACTAACAATAATATAGTTATAGGCAAGAATAGGTCAATACTGACAACTGCTTTAATTTTTTTTTTTAAATAAATATACCTATTGTATAAATATATTTATTTGAAAAAAAAAATTCAATAAACATACCTATTGTATATATTTATTTGAAAAAAAAATTTAAGTGAAATATGTTATTCAGCAAGTTTTATTTCAGTAACATAAATATTTAACTAACCAAATAGGTACACCCAAATTTTAGCCTGTATCTATAGATATAATCTGTTAGGCATTAACACTTTACGAAGTTATGAGTTTGATGATCAAAGACTTACAAAGTTTAACCATAAAAAAATTATAGATATATGAAGATATTATTTTTAGTATGAGTGTGTGGTACAAAACTACGTCAAGCAAAATGCTTCCCATATAAAAACTTGAGAATAGTTTCATATAAAGAGAAGAGTAAGTAGATTATTATCATATTTTAAAACTTCATCGCGTAGAAGTTTTTTCATAACGCCGGACCACTTAATGGAATTGCATTTTCCGATGGCGTTGCTTATTTGCGTTCACAACGGACATTGTTTTTATACGATTCGTCGTTATGTGTCAAGTGAAGTACTTTCGTATATCCAAGTATAACAATTTTACCTGTTAAGGAAATCTAACAAAATTTGAGGATTTTTTTGGGCAGTGTGAAACTACTACGACATTTTGGTGATTTCTGTTGTATATGAAATTAAAAACACATCGTGGATTTTATAAATTATAAATTTACGTTTTATACTATAAAACGTTACAAAAGGCATACAAATCTAAGATAATACCAAAAATCTAATAGCTTCTATAAATTATTATATTTTACCTAATTTTATGCAAATTTTAAAAACTGTTTGAAAATGAAAATTTAGTAGTTTTTTTATGTGTACATGTTAGTTATATAAAGAAGCGGTGGTAGCTCAATGGTAAGGACACGCGCCTCTTAACCGAGGAGTGTGGGTTCAAACCCGGGCACGTACATCTGGATTTTTCAAATCTATGTGCGTATTTATACCACTAGCTCGGCGGAGAGGGAAAACATCGTGATGAAACCTGTAAATTCATACAACTTTGGATTTGTTTCCATGATCCAAAAAAAATCTGGTTCTCCTAACTTAGGATTACGAAGGTCGGGTCGGCAGTCGCTTCAATGTAATTACCAGACTCGCTAAATCCTGGATCATGATCTAAGCGGACCCCGCCCAAGCACGGGACATAACGCTAGGAAGATGATGTTAGCTATATAAATAACCTTTGGATATTTCCATCAATATCATGCACTATGTTAGTCTGGGTCTCAACAACGATGTACAAACTTCATTCATAGAAGGCATGAACTATTCTACTGGGTATCGAGTTTGTGATGTAGACGACGAGCTATCGCACTTCTTACTACTTTTTCAGAATGTTCTAATTAATCCAACTTAATTTTAAGCGTGGTTTTAGGATCGTATTTCTCCTTAGACTACGCTTGCCCCCGCGGGAATTGCAGGCATGATGGTATGGATAGATGGACTATTAATGAATCAACACGGATCCATTAAAACTAACTGTTCGGAATATTTTGAGTTCAAACAAAATTTCACCAAACAAAAGGTAGAATATAGAGTGGAAAAAAGAAACAAAAAATAATCATTGTAGACGATGAAAAGGTACTAAAACTTTTGAAAATTGTTCATTGTTTACGTTCAACTGTGAAACAGAAACTATTACATTTACAAATAACTATAACGCTCAGGAATTTAGATACATAAGTCAAATGATAAGCTTTGTTACTCCTTATATCTGACTAAAAAAAGTAGATGAAAAAGAGCTCGGGTTCCACCAGAATAAATTCGATTCTAAACAACGTGCTTAATAAATATATTTTTTACAGTGGGTGGACGGGTGGGAGCTTAGTGGCCAAGTATGGCCTGCAGATGCGTGGGATGACGACCGGGTTGTTGAGTCCTGTGATCGTAGGCCACAGCGCAAACTCATTTCTCGACAAAACGCCGCTCTCATTCAGTATAGAGTACCAGCGCAGGGGAAAGGATTCGCAGTCACTATACGGCACTTAAGGAATGCGAAACGTGAGTATCTTTCTGTGAAACCATTGTATTTCAATACCATATTCCATTGTATTATACTATATTCAACTATAAGCAACTTTCTGTATAACATAGTTGAAATCGTCACCGGTACATACTTACGCAATAACATAATCTAATTAAACTTTGAAAAGTTAAAAATATTTTTTAGTCCCATGTTGGTCTGATACTTAAAATAATATGTAAACTGTGTTCCTTTCCTTGCATGTCGTAAAAGGCGACTAATGGTATATCGGGTTTGGTATGTGATTGTGTAGGCGACAAGTGTAAAAGTGTAAACTTCTTAAAGACTTAAACTAAACTTGACACTGCATTTTCACAATGTTCCATCTAACCCAGCCCAGTTTTGTTTTTGCTCAATGTGGTTATAGAGGTCTGCTGCCGCTTTGATTCTACCCCTTTGGGGATTAGGTATGGGCGTGATGTTATGTATGTATTTTAATTCATACAAATGTCCACTATAAAAACTGAGGACTTGTAAATCTCTTTTAGTCGCTTTGGGTCTTTCGCTTGCAATAACATTTTGTTATTGGTCCAAAGAAATTGGTACTTTTCGAAGGGAGCAATTGTTATTTATTTACAAATGAATTTATTTTATGCATTTTTATGCTCTACTATTACTATTTATAAAATCCGTATCGTGTTAGTTTTATAGCGGCCTTTCTACATATTTTTCACTTCATCATATGAATTGGTTTACTGTTTAGTCCGCTATCCTTTCAGTGCACTTTTCCCTAAGGCTGTTCCTATATACCTACAGGTATTATATTTACGCTCTTTCTTTTTCCCAAAACTTGCGCACTTTGCGTTCATGCTTTCAGGATGGTTACATTTTGAGAATAGTTACGGAAATTGGTCGAAAAAGGCAAGTGGGTTGAAGGAAAACGGGTTGAATGGTCAATATCAATGAGTGAAAAGGAGTCGAAATGATATTACTCATATCGTGCGTAAAAAAGGTATTGCGGTAGCTACCTAACGGTGAATAAGTACGTTTACCATACAAAGGCACTACCAAGAAATACGGTTAAATTTCACATTTGCAATAGCAATAGTATAAATAATAATATAATCTACATAATATAATGGGTAACGAAATGCGAAGTAAGTCATTACCATTGAAATTATTGTTTCCAAACTTCTCTAAAACTCGGATTAATAGATTGATTCTCTTTCGTAAATAGAATGGCTAGACAAACTTGTAGAATTATTGTTGGACAGGCATTTGTTTCGGAATGGTGATTTATTACGTACCCTTGCTGTTTCTTACTGTATAATTTATTATTGTTTAATTAATTAGTTTTTTTTGATCCAGCATGCAACGTAATGCTGTTCGGATCAGAAGGAGTGTACACCCTCCGCAATCATGGCGAGACTGGCAACTGTTCCGTCATTGTTGTGTCGCCCGCCATCGTCCGCGTTTTGGACCTCAACGTGGGACAAGTCTCAAAGAGGGACATCTTCGACCTGGAGACTGGCACCATTCACCGCGTAAGTGCCAATTTTGCATTTTTTCGCTGTCTTATTGGACAGGAATCTGAGAAGAGCTTCACCATTTTTTTAATCTTACTGTAGTCTTACCCATATGTTATTTTTATTTGTTTTAACTATGACACCTTAATAACATGATAGACATTTGAGGGTTTATGAAAATGATCTGCAAATAAAATTACAAAAAAATATTCTGACTTTGGAACTAGCCTTAAATTATTACGGAAATGTTTATAATGAATGGATTATTGGGAGCATAAATATTTTTTTTTTCACAGGAACAAACAGGAAAAATAACTTAAAGAGTTATTTTTCCTTCTCGACCTTTTTAATACAAGAAAATCAAACACGTATCATTATTTCCTTTAGTTAATTTAATCAATAATCGCCGATATTTTTATCAATTTTCCTCTAGTAACCAGTTTTGTTTTGTTTATAGTTTTGTTTTATTTATAGTTTTGTTTATAAAAGAGTATACATTTTTACTTTAGTTAAATAAATGCGCTATCAATACTAACTATCTAATTTTACATCGCAATATTTTATAAAAACCGTTGAATGGCCCATTATAATTACGCTTATGCCGGCATAGTGTAAATAAGTTAATTAATTTTGATAACTTATTTCTATTATAACATATTTAAAACAGAGAATCCACTAAATAGTCTCATAACAGCTCTCATAGCTAACATTTAATGACAATTGGATCTTTTTTCGTACATCAGTTGCAATACATTTTTATGATTCCGCTGTATACATACGGCGTCGTCAGTTTAAAAATGCTCGCAGCTATGTGTTATGCCGAACGTTGTAACTCGTTCAATTGTGATAATTTCAACGTTGGTTGTTCTTCTTCAGTTCTGGCTGTAGGGTCGCAGTTGTACCTAACACTCCTCCTATTATTTCAACTACTACCAGTCTTTTTTTAAACCTGCATGGAACTAAATACTTGCGGCATACTGTATAAGGACACCGCTATATATATTTTGCATAATACATAACTGCAAGCATTTTTAAACTAACGAAGCCGTATGTAAACGGCGGAATCATACAAATTTCCTGCGACTTACCAACCGTTAACGTCTGCAAGTGACCCTTGTAAGAGATGTGGCTACAAAGAGCTTCAAAGAGTCCGGGGACCTTAACTATCCATCATGTGAGTAAACGTGTTCTTCAAATTACCCGACTATAGAAGTACGCGGGAGATAACGACTAAAAGACATTGTCAACATTTTGGGCTGTTGCATTTTCTGTCTCTAAGGTTCGAACTAATACCTACTACGAAAAAATTATCAAAAACATTTGATAGTTTAATATAATAATAATAATAATTTATTCGCATTAAAAGATTACATAGATCCATTTGATTAGTATTACTTACTAGCTGTGCCAGCGGTGTCACCCGCGTTTATGGTTAATATTATAAAGACTATTTCCGTCATACATGATTTCTATGTAACTTTAACCATTAAGGCTGCACACGCGACGGAAGCTTAAAAAATGGAGTAACTTCTCCTGTTTTCCCAACATTTCCCTTCACTACTCTGCTCCTATTTATTGTAGCGTGATGATAAGTATACTATAACCTGCCCAGGAGTATGAAAAATAATTGTACCAAGTTTCGTTAAAATCCGTCGCGTAGTTTTTGTTTCTATAAGGAACATACAGACAGACAGACAGACAGACAAAAATTTTACTGATTGCATTTTTGGTATCAGTATCGATCACTAATCACCCCCTGATAGTTATTTTGAAAATATATTTCATGTACAGAATTGACCTCTCTACAGATTTATTATAAGTATATAGATAATTATGTTAGTAGAAAAATACAAACACAACAGAACCAAAAACATTACGCGACATCAAACTACGAGAGAGAGACATTATTCTCACCAATAATTGTAAGGCACTGGTCGGCCCCAATATGTGGATAAAATGCCTGATGATGGGGGAGTCATATCTCTCTGCCACGGTCTTCAGGATACTATTGGTGCTGGACCGCACTCTATCCAGCAACGAAGCAGTTTTCTTACGAATGACAGCAAAGAAGCCATCCGTATGCGACTGAGCAAACATTTCTGACGCGTTGCAAAAGCGCGGCAGCCCCAACAGTGCCCTGAAACCGTTATTATATTGGACACGCAAGAAATTTAGCGATCCTTTCGTGTAGCTGGTCCACAGGTTACTGGTGTATAAACTTTGACAGTATGCTTTAAATAAGGTAATTTTCACTTGATCGAAGCAGCGAGAAAATCTGCGGGACAGCATATTACACCTGATCGGCAATGCCCTGCGTTCCCTCTCTATATCTACGTGATCCTTAAGGTCGTCGGTAACGTTATGACCTAGATATTTAAATTGATGAACCCTTACTTAATGATTCACATTAAATTTACTCATATAATAATATGTTTATTTTAATATCCAGTTGTCGCTGACAGATTATATAATTACTGGGTTGATTATTTATAGCTATATAAGTATTTTCAGTAGTATCAGCTGAATTAGCGTAGGCTCACATTATGCTTAATTTGTTTAAGAAGCACTTTACCTACCATAAAAATTAGCTTGCTAGCTAGTTTGTACAAAATAGCTCAAGGTGTCTACCGTGGAAAATATATTATATTGCAACTTCTTTTAAAGTTTATTTTAAATTCTTTCAACATTATAAAATAATATAGCTGATCCGATATAAGCCAATATTAAAATGTCACTCACGCAACACTTGTTTCATTACCATCGTCTGGAGGCTGATTGTACCTTTAATGTAATAAATATTTTCTATTAGTATCAAATATTTTTAAACCTATTTTCTTCACGTATTCAGACTAATAGAGCCATCTTTTTGCGAATCAATATAATTACCGATCAGCGATCCTTTATCGCTGAAGTGGTTTGATGACTAGACAAAAAGGAAAACACAATCTTAAAGGTACAAAAATCAGTAAATTCATTTAAATTAAAACATCTTAATATATTGTAAAATGTGATTCAACAGAATACCTACGTATGATGTGGTTGATAAAAAAATAATGTTCTCTAACTTTTTCAACTTCAAAATAGCTTAATTACAGATTGAATTATTTACTATAGCTAAATCTACAAGCGGGTCAAGTAAATATTAGTTGGCAGTTCGCCAGATAATTTTCCCCTTTCTGTTTTTTTGTTTTGAATGCACACTGTTTATTTAGACAATGCAGGAGGTTACCCTACTTTACCTCTAAATTATATTTGCATCTTTCATTGGCTTTGTTCGTGGGGCTGTAATTTTTTATACATTGCGGCCAATTTGTGCACAATATTCTTTATCTATGCAAACATATCAATTACGTTGGTATTTGTTTTTTTAGCCTAAAACTGGTAGACGTGACAAGTGAAATGAAAACACGAAACATAATGTGATACATTAGATACAGTTTTACAGGCTTTTAATAATTTGAGATTATTATTACTCAGTGCTTAAATTAAATAATTTTATTATATAGGTAATTCTTGAATTTCAAAGCAACTGCAAGTTCGAAATATTAAGATTTATCTTTATTATTTAACACTGTAGCATTCTAGTATTTTTATTTTATTCGTATTCCTGTATTCAATATTATTTTAGATTAAGTAAACAAAACGGACGAATTTGGCGGCGTTAATTAAGTATAATAAAGTGATTCTAAATACAATTTACTGAGTAGTTTTATATATAGATAATTATGTATTAAGCTTTGAAAAGTCTGAAATATTAATAATTTTATTTAATCTACTTATTGTTTATTATATTTTTCTTATATTATATTTTAATACATTTAAGATATTAGAAATGTTGTTGACCTTTGTCTGTCTGTCTATGTGGGTGGGCATATTAAATATGACTGTCATCAGCTATATCATCGTGGGTGCCTAATTTTAAATTATTAAATAGAGGTACATTATTAAATAAAGGTGAACGTTTTGATTAGGAAGATATTTTATCGAAGAGTATATTATTAAAATTTGCGAAATTGACCTACCCATCCGTGGCGCTACAATTACGTAGACATGAAAGACATTACAGACCTCTTGAAATTAGCTCTTACTTGTATGTATCTAGTGGAAACTCATTTCATCGTTTAACTTCTAGATATATTGAAACAGGCATTAAACCAAGAGATATCTCTTGTATGTAGCTACGCCCAGACAATATAACCTATGGAATCCAATTATAAAATTCTCGTCTTTTGTGCTCAATCACCCAGCACAACTGTCAGCGCGTACGACACGTATTCGCTGCTTTGTGTACTCGTTACGATTGTAATAAGTTCCAACTGTGCCTCAATGTACTTGAATTTTATTAATTTAATGAAATAGTCAAAGACGGCACAATGGAAATGCCATTTATATGCGAGAGCTTCAATATAATTATTATATGTTAATACTATATAAAGCTCTTTGTAATTATCTTAATTCTTAATTATTTTTTTAAATTGGCATTACCTTCAGAATGAGTATGTAGTATTATAACATCAGTGGTGTATTTTCAAGTAACAGAATAACATAAAACTGTTTCTTCTTTTAAATGGGTATATTCTGTGTAATGTGTAGAATGTTTATAAACATTTCTTTATTTTATTCATGTCATCGAATCCTTTTTGTTTTTATTATCACTGATGTCGTATAGTATATTTAGAGCTTTTCGTATATCAATCAATGAGTTTATCAATAAAACATTCGTGTTTAGTGTTACATCTTTATTAAACGTACCTATCTAATTCGCGGAGACTATCCTTCCCTTGTAGGTTCAAAACTTTTTGTTCTCTACCGAAAGTTTTTTTTTTTTATTTTACTTAAAACGCATAGCTCGTCTTCATTATACAACATACATAACTAAATTTAAAAATATTTGTTACGACAAGGTTAAAGAATATTACGATGAGAGAAGCAAAGAAAAAGGTATTTGGTTTAAAACTATTCAATGTCAGCCTCCTCGGATACCGTAGTTTTATAATTTTAAATTGAACAGAAAATATATTGTTGTTCTTCATAGATTACGGTCTGGGCATTTTCCTGGAAATAAGTTTGCTTTTAAGATGAAGAAGGCTAATTCTCCTAATTGTAACATTTGTAGCATGGTGGAAGATGTCCAACACATCTTGGTGGAATGTGTAAAGTTTAAAATGGAAAGAGACTAAATCTTGCGAAAGTTTAACATCAACAAATAAGTATGATGTAGGACGGTTTCTAAATATTTTAGCAAATCCAACAAGTGAAGCTGCAAGACTTGTGGTGGATATGGTTATGCAGGATTAAGTCTCTTACGTAAATATAGAATGCTAAATCAAAATGTACAGCATCATAGGTTAAGATTCGATGGCTCTGACATGTCTATGGACAAAAGTCCTTAAATAAAGAAAGAAATTTAAAAAAAAGCAACATACATTGATTATGCAAGCGATGTTAATATAATTTACTTATAAATAAAATATTCCGCAGCCTAACTAGCTATTACGCAATATGCAGTATTAACTTTCCAAAAGAGATACAAAGAGTCTAGTTGTTTATTCTATGTTACCTGCAAACATTGTTTTGTTCGTAGTCGCCCATCTGGGGTGCTTTACGATAAGTGTAATCCCAAAATAATGACTTGGTATCTTCAAAGAGTAGAATTCTAATAACGTTTAATGATGACATCGCTATATAAGATACCCTAAGGCAAGTACACAAACAGCCACAAAATCTATTTAACATATTTTTCATATTGTGTGTATAATCTGACTAATGAGTAAGGGTAGGTACTAAAAGGAAAAATAATACTTAAGAAATCAGAATACATGAAAGATTTTTAATGATTAGAAAAAAAACTTACTTTGGCACGTTTGATTTCTCATCAAATTACACATCAATCGATTCTTTAAGAATCTTGTGATAAACTTGAGTTTCCCATACATCATAACTTTTCTCGTCCAACGTGAACTGAAGAAAATAAGGCGGAAGTTAGAAATGACCGCTACCATTATTTTAAGTATCGCAGTTATTAATCCCAGGATGGCTTTTAAGATTAAACGTTCGGATATTTGAAATTTTCTACTCCAATAAACAGACGTTTCTACCAATGTTAGATACAAAAACCTTGGAATACTTAAAAGCTTGGTAAATTGCGTCCATGGAAGTATTTTAATATTATATACATATTTTGTTTAGTATTGAATAACGGGTTCGTCTTAAATTTTAATAAATGAATGCCAAATAAGTGACAGTAAAATTTTTATCCATATTTTTAATGACTTTTGTTTAACATTATGTATTTTCAACAATTCTAGTTGTATCAAAGATTGAACCGTCTTGAACCTTATAAACCAGAACATTGTTTTTTATTTCCAATAAAGCATTTCATATACCTACGTACGAGTACCTATATTTATGCTAATATCAACTCACACGTCACCGATTTTGCAAAAAATATATAAGTACTTCGGAAATAGGTACCAATATTTATTTTCTGGTTTCATTTATTTTGGAAACATAAACTATTAAGCGCTTTAAAAATATAACTATTATAAGTTATTTTACTTAATTGTTATGTTAACTTTGATGGAAACATTAAAATGAAACTGATTGTGTCTGTTTTATTGGACAGTGCACGAAGCGTGGCCTGCCTGATTACGTGGACATAGGCGGCGTTAACGGCCTGGACCACACTAAAATGGAAGTGCTCGACAGCATCTGTGGACTCGACTCTAATGAAGGTAATATACGCGTGCTTGTATATAGACTTTAAAGGTAAGGAGTGTTTCCGACAACTGCCATTCCAATTGTCGCTTATAGCGAAAGTAGTATCTTATCGTAACTACAATAATTGTGATGCTGAAATACTAGAAAATTTGTCTTGACGATGACCTGTTTGTTACATAATGGTAATGTTAAAATCAAAAGCCTTATGTCAATGTTTGGTTTTACAGCATAAGTATACAATACTAGGTCTCTAGCTCCGTGTCTCTAACATCTTACTAAAAAAACTATCTTGAACACTTTTTTAAAGCACCAAATGTTTTAACTGGCTTATGCAATTATAATTAAACAATTACTAAAGACTGTCCTAAAAGTTAAAATAAAAATATTTTTTAATAGTATTTTTGACTCTTCACTTTTATTCATTTTAAAGTTATGGACATTCTAAGTTAAAGATAATATGTAGATATTATTCTCAACCCAAAAGTAAACAGTGATGTATGTAAATGTTAATTTATTTAGTATATTAAACCAGGTTTAATGTCTTTCAACTAATTTGATTTCAAAGATCATTTACATCGTAAAAGGGACTACCCCTTTGATATCCAAAGTTTTAACAAGATTGAAAATTCATTATCGCCCGCTAAATTTCATAATTTCCATACTAATTTCATTCTACGAGATTGGAGTGTTGTGTCAACACGAAATCACTTTCATTTTCTTCCAAAAACTATAGGTAGTAGGTACTCCGTCTCATTGCAGATTACAAAACCGATTTTAATTTATACATCTTTCTAATATCTTGAAAGTTTATTGATCTAGTACTGGTTAATAACTAAAAAGGAACATCCTATTGCATTCACGCATACATACATAACATCACGCCCAAAATCCCCGAAGGGGGCAAGGTCAAAGGTGCAGCAAGTCCATTTAACCACATTCAGTCAAAAATAAATCTGACTGGGTTAGCTGGAAATTATGAAATCATGAAAAAGTAGTGGCAAGTAGTTAGCTTGTCGCCTACACAAATACATACCCAAAACTCAATATACCTACCATTAGTCGCCTTTTACGACATTCTAGGTAAGAAACACGGTCAGTACATTACTTTTAAGTCGTAGACCAACATGTTATTTCGCATTATAAGTATAACGAATCAAGTAATCGGACGTTGTGCTAGTTTGATATATCATGGATTAGCTGTGCCCGCGGCTTAACACGCGTTTATGGCTATTGTTATATAGACTAGCCTTCCTCGATAAGTGGGCTATCTAACACTGGAAGAGTTTTTCAAATCGGTCTAGTAGTTCCAGAGATTTGAGTGTTCCATCAAATAAACAAACAAACTCTTCAGCTTCATAATATTAGTATATATAAATTATGGCCATATAATCGTTTCCATAAAAATAATGGTAAGTATACAGGGCATCAAATATTAGGTAGCTTGTTGTGCAATATAAAATTGCAGAGCTACACAAGCTACACCTATATATTTATTTTGGTTCTTAATTCTTAATAGGTGCATAAGAGGATTATGAAAACGAACATAGAATCAAACCATATTTATATGCTTGTACTAAGGATAATCCATTTAAGCCAACCCAGTTTCATATCTTGGTTGAATGTGGTTAAAACGGCTAGCTGCCCTTTTAACTCTGCCTACCCTTTCGGGAATTATGGGCGTGATGATATAATATGTATGTATGTCTAAGGATACTAGGTAATAGGTAGGCATAGTTACTTAATTTTTTTTTAAACATTCATGATTTTAGTACAAATATCTAAGTTTATCACCCAAACATCTTTTATTGAGGGGACTCGATCCCGCAGCCTATGGTTCCGTAGCCAAAAAATTATGATAAAATTTATCTCAGGTCGTCGCCCAGCATACATCTACTGCGAAGACACCGTCATCAGATTGGTGTCCAGCGGGAGGTACCACAACTCCGTCACCCTCGCCTTCGCCCCCCTCCCAGAAGAGGAGCTGGCGCACACTGACCTGATCTGCGCTCCGAACACCTTGTAATTCGACTCCGGACAGCCTCAGGCAATAGTAAACTTTTGTAAATTGATTTAGGCTCAAACATCTCGGGAATTTGATCGTCCCTCTCGAGTTTCACTATCTCATAGCACTTAACAGTATTTAATTGTTTATTCTTGATATTCAACAGTATTAGAATATTTAAGTACTATTAATAGACACAATATTCGCAAATTAATTTGCGCTGCTAATGAGTAACAGCGAATATTAATTCAACAAAGATCGAATGTAGGAATGCCCAAGAAAATGTTTGGAAAAGAGAAAGTAGTAATATTAAGACATGATGTTTGTTTTACCTTTATCTTCTTAGGTCTTTAAAAACATATATTTGTAGGTAA
This sequence comes from Glyphodes perspectalis, assembly GCA_951394215.1. Taxonomy (NCBI): domain Eukaryota; kingdom Metazoa; phylum Arthropoda; class Insecta; order Lepidoptera; family Crambidae; genus Glyphodes; species Glyphodes perspectalis. The sequence goes on from OX596204.1 coordinate 8,072,940, forward strand.
ATGATTACAAGATTAGAGGAATTCAAAATGTGAAAGTTGAAAAAATCAGCCATACACCATAAAATTAGTTTTGAGTAATGAAATCGTTAGAAATTCTCTATAAAAAGTACTAGCATCTATTAAAATTTTACTTCTACTTATGTAAAATTAATTAATTATAAGTTACTTATGTACAATTTTGTAGAGCACTATTTTTGTGAATATTGAGTACTTTACTTCAAATCAAAGCATGAAACATGTAAGTCGTTAATCATTAACATAACACTTATAATGTGAAACATATGAATATTTTGTCTATTTAAATTGATGTCACATAAAACAAAATATATATCTAATCACAGTACGAGATGAATGATTACAATACATACTTAAAATATGTTATCTAATTACATATCAAAACTTATTTTTGTAAGTTCAAATTGTAGTTTTGTTCTTAATAAATGTTTTTATAGATACATACCAAAACATGATATCCGATCTATATATAATAATATTTCTGAAACTGTCCAATTTAATTTCAGCTTCGTTTGCTTAGAATTAAGGTAATGTGTAAAATTAATTAACATAGATATGTAGGTAGTATTATTATTATCACTGATTATATCTGTCTAGTCATAATTCCAAGGGAATATTGTATTTCGCGACCATGCAATACGACACAATACCTTAGCAGTTTGTCAATAAAATTAATTTAATCGTTTGCAACTGTTGTTTAATACCCATTTCATTTATTACCTATCCCTATCTATAGATTCATAGCTATAAATCCCTGTCCGTTTGTTTGCTCACGCTAATCTGACAAATTTCGGATGCTCTGCAGTTCTTACCAATAGATCTCCTGAAAAAATAATAAATGTTTTATTGCAAATATCACCAATGGTTTACCCACTAGTAATATTTAATTTTAATATTTTCATATTGCCCGACCTAAATAAATACTTGTACTATGTAGTTACGGCGAATAACCAAAGTACCGTTACGCCTGTTTTAGCCGACTATCAGAGTCAATTGGTTAAATATAGGATTAACTGGTTTATTTACCGCTAAAATAGGGTTGATCGCTACAGGGTGAATAACGGCTTTTCATCATACCGGCTTAATATTAATTAATACACAAAGATAGATACAAAAGATTTGAACAAAAACAAAATTGTGATAGCTTGAAAATATAATGCCTAAAATCAAAACCTCAAACCCTTATAGATAAAGTGTACTTTGATTACCTACTCAAATCCTATTTCAGTGATTTCAAGCTCTAAAGTATTAAGTTATCAATCAATGAATAGTCTAGCTATTGTAGACTGTCGGAGTGATTTATGCCGATATGATGTAGGCTATACATGTATGACGGCAATATCCGCTCAGGCAGCTGATAATAATAGATGAACTGGATATGAGGAATTAGTCCGTGCGTTCATAAGAGTACAGTAAATAACATACCTAGAACAGACAAATACGAAGTTGCCGTTGACAATGTAAAATTACTCTAATAAATTATGTTCAACGTTTAATTTTGAAGAACAATATCTAACCCAGCCCGGCTCTATTTTTGGCTGAATGTGGTTGAAGGGGCTTGCTGCCCCTTTGACTCTGCCTACCCTTTCGGGGATTATGGGCGTGATGTTATGTATGTATGTATGTATGTAACAATATCTATGTTCCACGTTTAAATGTCGAGTTTGATGAAAAAATTTACGCAAACGCAAGACTTTGAACAAAAATATATATTGCTATAGGCAAATACCCTAATGAAGGTAGGCCGAGTTTAATCAGGCTAATTATTGCAACAGTAATAAGAAACACACAGATACCAGCAAAGATAATATAACAATAGACAATAAAGCACAGTATCCAGTTGAGTTCATACAGATCTTTTATTTACAATGTTGTGTTTTTGCACAGAAAGTTGATAGCTGAATTTGTATACTATAAAAAAATAGTTAAAATTAAAATTGTATTAATAATATAAATAATGTATATTTTTTTTGAACAAACATAGCATCACGCCCATAACTCCCGAAGGGGTAGGCAGAGTCAAAGGGGCAGTCCTTTAACCACATTCTGCCAAAAAGAAAACTGGGCTGGGTTAGATGAAAAATTGTGAAAAAGTAGTGAAGACAAGTGGCTAGCTCGTTGCCTACATAAATCACATACCCAAAACCCCATATACCATCAGTAGCCCTTTACGACATGCTAGGCAAGAAACACCGGAGCAGCACAGGTTGAGCAGCAGACGATGTCTACGCTAGCATCAACTGCATTGGCACCAAACTCAACAGCTTCAGGTGTCACGAGGGTAATTTCAGCAGTTGTGCCCCGTAATACCCTAGAGCCGGCAAAGAGCAAGGGGAGAGGGGGGAGGCCTAAAAAGAGAAATGAGGTTACTAAAGAGACGCTCCAGAAAGAGCCACATGTGCTACCACCTGCACCGGAGTCAATGGATATTGGCTGGAACGTTGTAGCCCGCAAGGGGGCTAAGAGTAGTGGGGCAAATTCACTCAAACCCACTACATCTCAGAGAGCGAACAAAGATAAGATTAAGTTGCGTCCACCACGTTCAGCAGTAGTCGTAATTACTTTGCAACCAAGCGCAGAAGACAAAGGTATAACCTATGAAAAGGTAATGGAAACGGTTTCCTCTAGAGTGGATTTGGAGGAACTAGGTATCCCGGCCGCCCCTGCGATTTCGACGCGCAGCTACAGGTTGGCGAGTTTTGGAAGTTCCAGGAGCTTCCAGCGGGGAAAAGGCGGACGTGCTCGCCAATAAAGTCCGGGAACTCTTAGGCTCAGAAGATGTTAAGGTCTCTAGGCCCAACAAGTGTACTGAAATGAGAATCTCGGGTCTTGACGATTCTGTAACAGCTGATTCATTGGTAACTGCAATAGCTCGTGCTGGTGGTTGCTTGCCCGCAGATATCAGGGCCAGGGGAGTCCGTAGATACAAAGATGGTCTCGGCACAGCGTGGGTGCGATGCCCAGTAGTAGCCGCCAAAAAGATAATGGAAAGTGGTCGTATTCTGGTCGGAATAGTATCAGCAAGAGTAAGGGTCCTGGAACCTAGGCCCATCCGCTGCTTCCGTTGCTTACATGCTGGGCATGTGCGTAACCAATGCACTGTTGAAAATATTTATCGGAGATGTGACAACAGGGGCACATAGCAGCACACTGTTTTGCTGATCCAAACTGCATTTTATGTTCATCCAGAGGTAAACCAGCAGGACACAGGATCGGCAGTCAAGCGTGCACTGCTCCCGCTTTGAATAAGAGGAGAAAGGTTGGTGAAAGCACTAGAAGTGCATCGCTAGCCGTACGCCCGGCCCAAATGGCCCCAGTTGAGGAGACGTCAGTACCTGCGGACTAAGGATGGCTTTAAAGATACTACAGGCGAACCATAACCATTGCGCTAGAGCCCAAGATCTTTTGACCCAAACTATGGCGGAGTGGCTGATCTATGTAGCAGTGATCTCAGAGCCCTACTCGATCCCAGATCGGCAACAGGGCGGCTCAATTGTGGACGTAACTTTCGCAAATCCTGTTTTGTCGCCCCGTATTCAGGGTTGGGAGGTTCTGGTAAATGTGGAAACGCTATCGGATCACAGATATATTAGGTATGATGTTTGACCACTTCCGGCAAACTCGGGAGACCCAATCCAATCCACGAGGAACTACCCAAGATGGGCTATCAAACGCTTAGACCGTGACCTACTTATAGAAGCTACCATTGTGGAGGCCTGGCCAAACGTACCAGAAGGCCCTATAATAATAGAAGACGAGGTGGATTGGCTTCATGATGCCATGAAACGCGTCTGTGATGCGGCAATGCCTCGGGCAAGATCTCAACCACCTCGAAGACAGGTGTACTGGTGGTTGGAAGATCTTACGCAACTAAGACAAGCCTGTGTTGCAGCGAGACGCCAGTACACCAGATCCCGGAGAAGACGACTTCGGAACGAAACCCGAGAGACGGAGTTGTATGCACAATACAGGTTGCGGGCAAAGGCTCTACAAACAGCCATTAGCAAGGCTAAAACTGAAACCTGGATGGAACTTCTCAAGACACTCGACAGAGACCCTTGGGGTCGTCCTTACGGAATAGTCAGAAAGAAGCTTAGACCTTGGGCTCCTCCCTTAACACAAAGTCTCCAACCAGTGTTGCTCGGTGGTATAGTAGAAGCTTTGTTCCCAGAAAGAGAAGAACATACGCCACCAACCATGGCTCCCGACAATGAGCTGGTGGAGCCAATAGAAGAAACAGAGGCTGAAGTTTCAGAGGAAGAATTGGGTGCCGCAGTTCAGCGACTACAAGCAAAAAACAAAGCTCCGGGTCCTGATGGAGTTCCGGGCCGTGCGTGGGTGCTTGCTCTAAAGCATGGAGCGTTGGCACCACGGGTGAGACGACTCTTTTCGGCTTGCATGACACAGGGGCAAGTACCAAAACTATGGAAGACGGGCAAGTTGGTGCTGCTCAAAAAGGAAGGGAGACCAGTAGACTCGCCGTCGGCCTATGGCCCATTGTGTTGCTCAATGAGGTGAGCAAGCTGTTTGAGCGGGTTATTGCAGCACGGCTCATCAAGCATCTGGAAGAGGTGGGGCCTGGACTCAGTGACCATCAATATGGCTTTCGTAGGAGAAGATCAATGATAGACGCAATCGCAAGGATACGGGACCTAGCGGAGAACGCAGTGGCTCAGGGTGAGGTGATGCTGGCGGTATCTTTAGACATCGCAAATGCATTTAACACTCTCCCCTGGGAATGCATAAAGGAGGCACTCCGGCACCACCGCATCCCGCAATATCTCCAGAGAGTGATATCATCATACTTGTCGGACCGCTCAGTTATTTTCCCTACGCAAGATGGTTGGAGTCATCGAAATATGATGTGCGGAGTTCCACAGGGGTCGGTTCTTGGACCGCTCCTGTGGAATATAGGATATGATTGGGTGTTGCGGGCTATCCTTATCAGAGGGATCGACGTAACCTGCGATGCTGACGATACCCTCGTGACAGCGCACGCCAAAACACACCAGGAGGCAGCTTTAGTGGCCACTGCGGGTGTTGCTCATATAATAGAACGAATCAGGCAGCTAGGATTGGAGGTAGCACTCACCAAAACAGAAGTCATATGTTTCCATGGGCGTCGGAACCCGCCGCAGGAAAAACTCGCAGCTGATTATTTGCGGTGTACCCATCGGCATCAAGTCGACAATGCGGTATCTAGGCGTCGTTCTTGATAGCCGATGGAACTTCAGGGCGCACTTCAAACATCTGGCACCAAAATTAGTAAGGGCAGCCGGTGCACTGAGTGGCTTACTACCAAATTTAGGCGGGCCAAATTTAACTTGCCGTCGTTTGTACATGAGCGTGGTAAGGTCCATGGCCCTATACGGGGCACCCATATGGGTACCCCGTATAGGGCCATGGACCTAACCAACCAAACGCCTTATCAGTATACAATAAGGCACAAATGAGAAGATCGCAGATCGCGGGATCCCCACCATGGGACTTGGACGCGGAAGTACTAGCAAAATTTTACCATCAGGGAGCAGCTTTGCGCCAGAGGAACGAACATCCAACACCTGAAATGACCCGAAGATGGAAGGAAGATGCTCGCAGAGTCCTGCTGCAAAGATGGGAGGATAGACTGAAGGAGCCGAGTGCCGGCCATTCAACCATTGAAGCCATTCGACCCATACTTAAGAAATGGGTCGAGAGATCATATGGCGTACTAACCTTCCGCCTCGCACAGGTCCTCTCGGGACACGGATGTTTTGGAAGGTACCTGTGCAATGTGGCTCGAAGGGAACCCAGCCCAGTTTGCCACCATTGTGGCTGCACTGAAGACACTGCGCAACACACTGTTGAAGCGTGTCCCGGGTGGAAAGAAGAGCGTGCGGCATTAGTCGCGATAATAGGGACCGACCTTTCGCTGCCAACATTGGCCAAGGCTATGGTTGAAAGTGAAAGGTCGTGGCAAGGAGTCACCACTTTCTGCGAGAAAGTTATGGGGCAAAAGGAGGCAGCTGAGCGGGTGAGGGAAAACGACATCCTATCTCATCCACTCCGCAAGCGGCGAGTCGGACGAAGGCGCCTGGCTCACAACCGCACAATGCTCTAGACGCGAATTGTGAGTGTAGTGTCTGCAAAGATGCCGTTGATGGGGTTGTGGAAGATGCGACAGCGTACCCACGACCCCCTCAGCATATGGAAGGGTCGGCAAATTCGGGGAGCGTGTTTTTAGTCGGTAGGAGTCCGGCATCACTGCCCTTGCAACAGTTGCGGCATGGGCAGCGATCCATGACGGATTTTCACCTCCTCGTAAACAAAACAAAAAAAAAAAAAGGCAAGAAACAAATTTCTTTTTAAGTCCCAGACCAACATGGAACAATGGGCTGGGTTATATGAAAAATTGTGAGAAAGTAGTGACAAGTGGCTAGCTCGTGGCCTACACAATCACATACCCAAAACCCCATATACCTACCATTAGTCGCCTTTTACGACATGCTAGGCAAGAAACACAGTTGGCACATTCTTTTTAAGTCCCAGACCAACATCAGACAGTCCCAGACCAACATCGGACCATTTTCTTTATTTTTTTAAAATGAAACAGCACGTAACTACTTGGGTATATTCCCATTATTATTTTCTCTATCGTGAATTCCTCTTTGTACATAGTTATAGCGCCATCTGTGAGAAATTCGAGTTTCCATAAAGCTCTCGCTCGACCCGTTGTATTTTACTTCTCTGTACTTTAGTTGCTACATTAAAGTAAATTATAAAATCACCAACTAGATGGTATTATTTAGTTGTTTGGCAAGTTATAATAAATACGAAAATAATAAATAATGATATATGAGTGTTTCGGTTTCTTCAGGAGTTTTAACCTCAACATATATATATTTTTTAAAATAAAAAAACACATTTCCCTACTAATAAGTAAGATATTAGATTGCACCACCCATCATTTAATATAATTTTTATGGATTGTCCAAATTAAACGCTTTTATATAGTTTAGAATGTTACGGTAGCATACTTAACTAACCATTACATTTTTTTCCTTGTAAATATGATATATGAAAATATGCAAATAACTATTTAATTAATTTTTATTTTCCAAGATAGGAGGATGATCTAAAGACGAAAGAGCTTTACATTAATAAGAAATATTACCTAACCATTTAGTCACATTAGGGGATGGGAATAAAGTTTAAGAAATAAAAGATTGATGTTTAATTAAATTTTATTGAGTATTTTTCTGGATAGAGATAATAATTAAATACTTAAAGCAAAATATTATGACTATTGTCTAAAAGTATTCAGATAAAAATATTTGATCTCACTACGGTGAAATAAATTATCATGCAACTGTACAAACGAATTATCATAATGATAAAATTCTAATAAACATCTATTATTTGACGCAATACATTTGAAATTTATAAGCTTACATTTGCGAGGAAATAATGGAAATTGTTAACTTAAAACAGTTAAGTGAGGAATTAACATGTGAAAATTATACGAAAAGGGCATCTACGTTGATTACCAGAGCGTTTTTAAATCCAAAATATAAAATAGATATTGTCGACGTCATTCGCATTTGTTGTTTACAGTAGTACAAAATGAATAAGTGCACATCCATTATGTATACACACAGTTAAATTAGCACCTAATTTGTAAAGCAGTACCTACTAAAGATCTCTTGCGTAACAGACAGCTGCATTACACAAAACATTGAACATTTATTTTATCTAACAAACTGTACCATTTACCTTCTTCTAGTCAACTACACATTGAACTGACAAAATGCATTCATTACAGGAAATACACTCTGAGAAAAATGTACCACAATACTAACGATCCATATTATATGCCTCTCTTTTATGAAGTACAGACACAGATTTTTGCTTCTTGCGTGCGACCATCGTAACCTACGTTCTAAATAGAGGTATTGTTTTATCAGCAGAAAACTATTAAGAGAATGCAATATTAGTTAGGTACGTACATAAAATACTAATGGCAATCACATTCAATCTATGCTTTATAATACCATTCTAGTCGCTACCTCTAATGAATATCTTATTCACAAATTACTTTAACAAAATACGTATCGATCACTGAGATAATATTTTACTATGCCAGCGAAGAAAAAATGTGTTTAGGCCAGTAAAACAAAAAATATTGAACATTATTAGACATTTTTACGTAAATATTCAGCCATATGAACGGTTAATATTCAAATCAAATCTCCAAATCTGTGACTAAACTAAGCGTAACATATAAAACTAAGCCTACTTTAGATTCATTCTAAATTATAGTTAATTAAACCTATATCCACATAATTTTTGAAGCAAACTTGTATATTTTACAATAAATTAATATTCATATATTGAATTACAATAGCCAGTGCCGTTACTAAATTAACATTTAAAATGATGTTCGATACAATAAAAATAAAGAGATGCGTAATAATTCAATTGTCTACTTAAAACATTACATAATTCTTACTTAAATCACTTTACATCTTATCTTTGTCTAATTAAAGCTATCCCATCAACTTCTCAAAATTGTGCTTAATCAAAGTCAAAGCCATAGGTGCAACATATTATCGACATATAATTATACAGTGTCGCAGAGGACCTTTGTATTCAGATGACAAGCAAATAGAATTATGTGAACCACAAATCTACGATGTGCTATCTTGCATACCTTTTGTTCGGTATTTAAATTTATACATTTATTAAGGTGACAAAAATAATATAAGAAGTAATAACATCACGAAATTACAAAACAAATATCTACTAGTTGTATCTACTATATTCTTACTTTTTATTAATATATTTTAAGCAATTACCGTTTTATATACTAACCATTCTTCCAATATGTTCCCAATTCTTTTCAAAACTCTTTCAAGGATAGTAATTGACAATCGCATACATATTTTAATACTATACGTCTCTTTAGTATTACAAATTATGTAAGTATAAAATTGTTATTAAATTCATAAGATACTTTTCACTTAAAGCATTATTAAGCTACAGATTAAGTGTTGTTGAAGAAGTATGCTTCTGCTATTGTCGATTGATATGAAGATATTAAAAGGTGAATTTAGAATTCCAATTAAAATTTAATGAAAGGGCCGATTACACAAATATGTATTCCAAACAATATTTAATAAAATATTGATTATTGGAGTTTAATGAAGATGAGATGTCAAAACATATGACATTTTAGATGCCTCAAGATAAAAACACAGAGACCAGAAAGTACCTAGGTACTTAAATTGATATTTAAATCTTATTAGTCAAATGCTAACAGAATAGGCGACAATTAGAAATAGGTAACATTTCAAAACGAAGGAAAATATGCAATATATGTATATGTATGGCAGTGAAATGTTTAGCAATTTGATAGGGAGTGAATGATCTTGAGCCAAAAATATTATTAAAGTATTTTACACCTACCTTTTTTCAACAATATATCTGCATATATAATAAATACGTATATATAAGTCTATGTGTTCAGAATATTGCGACCTATTCATAAGAAGGGACATATTTACAAAATACACTATTATCTGTTCGAAGTCATAAGAATTTGGAGTTCATAAGATTCTCAAGTGGTACGAATTTAATAGCTTCCTAAATAGTAGTATATATACATAAATAGGTATATTGATAAAAATTCGTCTCACAGTATACGTTCGACTAATATATTTCCATTATTGATATAAAATTCTAAAATTTTGCTAAGATTAAGATATGTATTGATCATTTTGCTATTTAAGCAGAGGCACACTTTGATATGTATGGTGTCTTCGCGATCATCTAATATAAATAGTTTTCATGTAGGTCCATACATATAAGATTTAATAACTTCAGGGAGTTTTGATAAAATTTAGCTATTCAAAATAATTTCATTGCGGTCTATTAAGCTCTTGTATTAGATTTAAAATCACGACAAAATATTATCATATGGACATAAACTATTCATATTAGGTAGATGCGACGATAATAATTATAACCACTGTGTGAAAGCATCGCTTTAACAATCAAAGCTGACATTTAATTTCCTAGTTATATAACACGTTACACACACAAATCTATGATTGCATTTTCGAGTATAATAATTTTAAATTTAGTGACGACAATTTTACATCTAACTTAATATAAAACATCAAACATCAGATCAACTAGTTACAGGAACATTTTTAAACTAATCAAATTAACACATACAACATGTAAAAAAGGTGAAAACTTCTATAATTGATTCACCTTTGAAGATCACCGCATATAACCACATCTACTTATTTAGCCTTAAACAACTATTATGTTATATTAATTTTCTACAATAAAAATAATTTCATGATGACGAACTCGCATGAATTCGAACCTTTTAAAATGAAGATGTAACTATTTGATGTTTTAATAAAATTAGAACCTTAGGTAGAGATTCTTTGTATCTGTAACATGTAGTTTTTTATCTAAAATTGTTATTTATTACATTTCCAGCGAAAAAATCTATATTTTCCTATCAAGAAATAATTATGACAAGCTTTACATTTTACGTACATTTATATCGCATTTTCTATTTTAACAATTATATAATATCTCATTCATTACCAATAAGCGTTACCTAAAACAAGAAAAGTATATTAACATGTAAAATTACGAATTCGCGAATCACAACATCGCATTTATAAGAAAATATTAACGTTTCCCTTCCACCTCAATCAAAATCTCCCCAAGAATACTTCTCCTAGCAGATCGTTATTTTGCAATAGCATTTATTACTCTACTAACAAGTTCGTCAAAACATTCCTGTATACATAATTTCCGCTTTCTATATTTAAACACTAATAAATTCTATCCCACGTAACAGATTCAACTAAAGAGTTACGTAGAAAATAACGCTGTCAGTATAACACATTTTTCTACTTAAGTCTAAGCACATTTTGTCACTGTGAGTTCAAGTCGCTTCTAGGACACACGATGGTTTACAAAGCGACCGTGGTGGCGAGAGCTGTGAGCAAGAGGACAGGCAGTGTGGTGCCCGCGACGCTGCTGTAAGGCCCCGTCACTGCACGGTCACACGGCACATGCTCCAATTCTGGAATATTGGTGAGCAGTCAGTCTAATAGCACATACATATGATGATACGATTAGTTTGTCGAGAGGCAATACTGAATATGGTGGTAGCATATGTTTTTGTGTTATACAAAATATGGGAACAATTTTGTGGTGTTCATATATGTAATTTACAGCCAACCGTTTAAATGTAAAGAAATGCCGTCAAGTTAATTTTCTTATTGAGTTAGTCATAGAGTAAAGCATTGTCATTACAGATTACCAAGTTTAAAAAAAATATTGGGACTGATCACGATATTGAGAGAAGAAAATAAAACAGCACCGCTAATTAACATCCAGCAGGCACTCCCAAATAAATAAGTTATTACTGACCATTGAGTTTGTTTAAGAAGTCATTCCAGAAAGCGCAAGCTGAGGCCCTGGGACCTCGTGGGCCAGCGGGGCCGCTGGTGCCGTCGGCTGTGTAAGTGTAGTAGTGGGGCGATGCTTTCGAATACAACGGCCACTTTTCATCAGGCTTGTGCGGTTTCCTGGAATAAAGTAAACCATTGATTAAGTTCAATTGAACACTTTAAAATAGTATTTTCGTTATTTTTAATTTTCGTTATATTAAAATGAAAATTCTGAACGAGAAGTAATGAATGTACAAAACCGTGGCTTTTGTTTTCAACTACACTAATATAATAATAATAATAATAAATCTTTCAGACTTACACACCAATTCCCTAGTTCCAAACTAAGCTGATGCTTGTACTATGGATATTAGGTGAACGGATAGACATACTTAAATACGTTTATAAACATCCATGACTCGAGTACAAATGTCCATGTTCATCACACGAAACATTTGCCCCTAGCGGGATTCGAACCCGCGACCCTTGGTTTCGTGGCCAGGGTCTCTGACCACTCGACCAACGGGCCAGTCAAAAATAACGAAAAAACTATTTTAATAGTGTTCAATTAAAAGAACTCGAGTCCTTTAGTCTCATTTCGATAGACTCGGCTCAATTTCACTAGACTCGGTGTGCTACGGAGTCTCGAGTCGTGCCGAGTTCAGACCTTTCGAGAAGACTCAAGCGCTCAAATAGGATTGGAGTCCAAAGAAAAGCTCGAGTCTTCTTCAAACTCGGAGTATATAAAACATGACTTGAAGCTCGTTTTAGAAAGTACTAAAATATTTTTCAAGATGATTAAATTTTTTTTTCTGTTAAAACTCTTATTTTTAAAATACTGTTCTGATTGTTAATATATCGTACACAAAAGTAACATTTTATCTTCTGCTTTAAAGCAGACGACTCCAAACGGGAAAGAACATGAGCGCGACTTGCCGCGTAAAAACGACTCGAGCTTTATGCTGCGATCAAGAGTTCATTTAGACTTATGTCCTCCAGTCCTGGAGTCTTAGTGTAATGAGTCGAGTTGTGAAATTTATCAGCCGAGCTGAAAAAATTGGACTCAAAGACTCGAGTTCTTTACAACTCTTGGTGAATCCAAAGTAAAATATAAATTCAAACAAAATTTAATTGGCGACTTAATTTAAATAATTTACCCAGTGAGAGCAAATCTCGTGAAGGACTGCATGATATGCGCAGCCAAGTCACGCTCCCTCGTGTGGTACTGCAGGGACATGTTCAGGGGATGACCAAAGACGTACTCCATCTCGTCTCCATGCATCACGCCCATCCACTCGCCCCAAAGACTGGTGCTGGTGCGCTGAAGTCATAAATTAAAAACGAAACAATAAAAAAACGTCCCATGTTGGTCTGGGACTTAAAAAGAATGCGCCAACTGTGTTCCTTTCCTAGCATGGCGTAAAAGGCGACTTTGGGTATGGCGGGTCTGGGTGTGTGATTTTATACCACTCCAGTTCTATTTTTGGCTTAATGTGGTTAAAGGGGTTTGCTACCTCTTTGACATTTCAATCTTTTTAACGAACGACGAAATAAAGTGAGGAGAATTATAATTCGTCTTTGTAGGCAAAGAAAAATTGTTATCGTCATTCCTCTTTATTAATTTTAAGTCATCATGATCTCCGTTATAAGATCATATTACTTTTAGATACGACTAAGTAGGTACTCTAGCTTTAAAAAAGGGTCCAGCTTTATTTCTCAGCTTATCAGATAAGCTGGCATCACATTCAATACGCTCGCAATCAAAATGAATTGATAAATAAATCATAAAAAATACCATTTTTTTTTAATCCCATGATAATATTTATAATATTCGAGATTTTTACCAAACGGCCAAGGATTTGACAAGCCCATGCATTTAGTATTGCTTTTTCTAAGTTCTGAACAATAAATTGTTTCTCACCGCCAACACTGATTTTCGGTTTGTTTCTGTTTTTGCGCCTACACAGTAAAATTTAGTTATTGGTGTTTATAAGAAAATAGTTGTCCCAACAAAACAAAAACCCATCATTAAATTAAGGTTATAATTGAAAAGCGAAATTTTTTTGACAATAGGTAATAATTTCGCTATTTTATTCACCGCAGTACTCTGGTTACCTGACGACCCGGCAGCAACAGCGGTTAAATTCACAGAGGGCAAGCATTCAACAAAACGTTAACACTTAATATTAAACCTTCACAACGGTTAGGCAGCGAGTTTAGTGAGGTTTTTTAAGTGAGCCATTGAATTAAAAGCGGCCGTTATGTATACTCGACGTCCGTTTAATAATGCACATGCCCGCGGGCCGTGGTACCTATGCGTTGTCATGCATGCTACAAGAACGTATGTACAGAACACACTTACGGAAAGGTCAGCCCGCATATTATGTAACATCTCGTAATACCCGCGAGATTTAAAATGTATTTTCCGCGGTCTCTCTAAAGCGGAATTGAGGTTGTCTTTTGTGAGCGCGGGTTTAATTAATAAGGCGAGCCAATTTGTTTAATGTGATAAAATTCAAACAGGCTAGGTTTTCTTTTTGTGTCGATTTAGAAGTTCTTTTGGTATTCTGATGATTAGGAATCGTATGTATATCGATATTATGAGACTGATGTAAAATCTCTCTTTATTTATGTAGTAAATAAATAGGTAAATTATATTTATTGTTTCAGAGTAAATTGGATCTTCTGGTACGTTTGATAAATATTTTACTATTTTTAAGGATAATTCGAACGCAAAATTTTATAAAATAAAACGTATTTGGCGAGGAAGCTTGTTGATTAATCTTATCATGAATGTCATTGCTCCACAAGGAAAACATATCGTACTCACTTTCATATACAAAATGTTACTTTCATGTTAAGTACATGCGAGGATTTTGTGAAATGAAACTAGATGACACCTGCGTACATTCCCATAAAGTTTATTCTTAAACATGTTTTATTGATTTCTTCTGAAAAGTATTAGACATTTATAGAATCCATAAACATTATAAGTAATATTATATTAATAACAAAGCATAGCATAAAAAGTTACACAAAATAAAACCTTATTTTTAATATATACCTACTAAACCTAAAAACTGTACAGAATCGTTTAAAAAGTAGATTGCAATATTTTTTATACCATATTAAAATAAGATATTTACAAACCTTAAATAAAGTTAGACCCTATTAAAGTCTGTACAGCGTGTGCGCATCTGTCTAATCTACTTATAGGTACTTGTAAATAATTTCAAGTCACATAGAACTATACTAAACTACGCCTTTTTCGTAGTTGTATTTCGACTTATTAACGTCACTAAAAAGTTAACGTTTAAATTAAGTAATGAAGGGTGTATACATAAAGGACAAACAATTGCGTTATTCCAAAAACAATGCATTTTTGTACTGAATGTATTACCTACTTCTATAAAAATATTTTTTTGTGAAAACATACATAGTCAAATAAACCTAAAATGGTATCTAACAATACTCGTCCCAATTCGTAATTGACTCCATTGTTATTTGGGAAAACATTAATCAGAACTAGTAAGGTAACTTATAAAGGTATAAAACAGAACAAACCAGACGCAGTATCTGGAACAGAAATGGAGCGGCGACGGGTCACAACCCGAAATAGCGCGTTGTTAATCTGTGACCTTTGGCCCGGCCTGACCCGAGCCTAATTTATTAAAGATGCAATCATTTGTCGGCATCCAGCGGTCCCACTTTAATTGTTATAATCTTTTTTGTACCTACATTAAACACGACAATGATCAAGCCCTCGTATTGTTTAAGGCTACCTCGAATGTTGCCGTAATTACAGTCGTTTGTACGTTTTGACCATTAGGATCCCGATCTGACCCCAAATAATCATAACGTTCATTTCAACGGTTATTTAAGTGGGGCCTACACGGTTTTGGAGTGTTACATCGTATTATTACGTACATAATGTGAAATTGACGTGGCTAGTGTTTTGATATGATGATGTAGGTATGATTAGTCATTTCATGTTTTGTCGATATTGAAATCATAACAAGCAAACTAATAAGCAATGCAATTAAATAAAAAAAGATTTAATGTTTATAGTATATAAAGGAATCTCAGATAAATTTTAAGCAACAATGTATATAATATGTATACCTAATATTCTATATCTTTTTAACAAAAAATAATACAGTATTACAACTATCTATGAAATTGTTACCAAAGGATAAAACACAACAATAGGTCCCGACTCGCATTTTGTCTTTATAACTTACGTAACGTGACGCTAACGTGTGAAAAGCAAGCTACAGAATAGCGTGTCATAAGTCAAAAATTCAACCTTCCGTTTTATTATTCATTGCGTGATAAGAAAAATAGCCCCCCCTCTGCTTGTTTTGGTGGCTCGTGACCCATAAAACGTCTCGGCGACACTGCTCGTCAGTCAAATCGTTATGTCGTCGCCGACAAATCGCGAACGCCCCTCTAACTTCCTGATTTATTGTCCACCATTTATCTCATTTTTACCATATTGAGGTCGTTTGTGACACTTTTTTCGCATTAGAGCTACTTTACCGCTTCATTCCATTAAGCATTCGAGATCAAACTGTTATAATTTATAGCTTTGGGAAACGCGAGCGCTGCGTTTTCGGTGGAATTAAGTCGGAATCCCTTAAGATTCTTTTGGAAGTTTGTGATTATTTCATAGGAATCTGGCGGTAGAATGGTTATTTGATTTTGTGAAAAAAAAAATAGATATGCATTAGAATATTAAGCGTTGTGAATTCTTATTGGTTTTAGGTGATATGTATAACAATATAGAGAGAACATTTAGTGAGAAAGATAAGAAATATGGTGTTAGGGATTGCAATACTGGATTCAGCAATCCAGCTGTATCCAGCACAATTTTAGCTATACTAAATCCAGCGACAAATTTATTTTAAGTGCGCAGCGGAAATACTCAGTCCAGCTCTATTGAAAAGCTGTTATCGTGATGCGAAAGATAAGCCTAGCTCTTCAAATGAACTTTTCATTTCACTGATGATAAAATTCAATACAAGACAAGCATCACTCAAGTCAGTCACAATAAAACTGCCTGGAATTGAATCACAAAAGGAATAAAAATCCACCAGACAGTGGCTGGGATAAGTGCACAATAGTGGGTTGGCGATGCAATTGAGTGACGCAGAATATTCTCTATGGCCATTGAATATTTATTTCGTGGCTTTGAAAAAACAAAGATTGGGAGACACAATTAAATTATGATTGATATTCAATGATGTTCATATATTTTCAATGGGGTATATTAACAGAACCGTTCATTGGAAGCATATTCACTTCACAAAACATCGGAATTAATTTAGGAAAATTTTCTTTTAATTAGGTATCTTACATTAATAAATAAAAGGTCCAAACCTATAAAAGTCAATGAAATTATTAGAAACATTTTTAAAAATAAAATATAAGTAGGTAATGACTTAGGTAGGTATACACTTGGCTATTTCGATTGAAATGTGTGGGTATTTTTATGGCCAGGCAAGTTAACGTAACTTCTAACAATAGTAATACCACCTTTTCTTCCTTGATGACCTTTCCGTGAACATATCACGCTAAATAGTAATTTTTATTTCATCCTGGATGCTATTCAGATCCTAAGCCATGCACAAGTCATGTGAAACTGATGCGCTTCTTTGCGCGCTCATACTGGCCATATACGCGTTGTGTAAAAAAGCAACTGTCATCGACACTTTAAAGAATACCACTAACATAAAAAAAAAATTGTAGTGTACATAAAATCATTCAAACTAGCAAATGCATATTAATCAAGAAGTACCTAATTGTTTCCGGGTACTTTCCTATCTGTTTTTTCAAAATCGAGGATGCGTACACGTTCCCAGCAATCTTTTTTCAATAAACATTTGAGGTAAAAAAGATGTTTCGCACGGCTATGTACGAATGAGAATTTCAATTTCTCTTTGAGCGCTGCAGGTTTCGGAGCGAAAAGCGAATGGTGGTGGCAGGCCGTCTGAGAGCCCTCGCGTTTGCTTCGTTAGCGAAATTAACGTGTTAGCTGAAAACGGTTTTTGAGTACATCTTCTTCCGTACGCCTTTTTGAAGTGCACTTAGACCTATGGTTTTGCAGTGCGTATTACGATTAAGTTATACAGTGTTTTTTCACAATTTTCCAGCCCAGTTTTGTTTTTGGCTGAATGTGGTTAAATGGGCCTGCTGCCCCTTTGACTCTGCCTACCCTTTCGGGGATTATGGGCGTGATGTTATGTATGTATCGTTGTTCGGCAGTGAAAACCTCGGAAGTCGCATTTGCTTATTTTTTTTTATTTGTTTTGTAAGTCACATCAGACTTATTTAGCCACGAGATATTTGAATTGTTACGATTATGTACCATTGATTATAATCATTCTTAATCTTACAACACCTTGCAATATCTTGTTTACTTATTACAAGTTTCCATTACAAAAAAATCTACCAAATATATAGAATGTGCCTATTTTACGTAAAGCTAGGAAACGTGTTAGGAAACGTGCTTTCCGAGACTAAACTGCAAACTTCCAGACTCCGGACTGCTACTGAGTATTTTCAATGTTGAAATACCCAGCCACAAATTTTTGGCCTGACCTTGTTACTATTGAACCCGGGACCTCTTAGTCCTTAGGCGGCGCATGTTACCACTAGACCAACGAGGCAGTCAATTTAATTTGTACATAAGCTGTCAATTGCAAGCCAACAACTAGCGGACCAGAGCACAGGATCGAGAAATTTGGTCAAAATTTGGAATCGGAGGCCAAGACCCAGTTTGGTTTGCTGAGCCAACGGGGTAAGTAAGTAATATTACTTACTTACCCCGTAAATCGGCTTAAAACCCCGTTAATAGTTTTTGTCCGTCTGTTTTAAGCCGATTTCCGAACCTATTTTAACGAAAGTGCCACAAGCATATAACTGATGGTAAAAAAATAAAATAATAACAGCTACCGTTTTAACATAGGTAACATAAATTTCCCAAAAGGTTTTGTTTTAGGGTTCGCATAAGTAATGTTTGTTGAATTCCGGGCGTCCATGAGATATATGTACTACTAAAAACAAGAAAAAATATACTATAACTAAATAGTATACTTACATGAGTAAAATAGTAGTAGTAGACATCGACCCCAGCGTCAGCAAGTACTTCGGCGAAATAGTTGGTCGGGCACACGAAGAAATAGTCGCCAACCACATCTGCGATCATTTTCTGGTTCAGGTAGCCATCGGTTATTTCTTCCCAATCGGTGTACTATAAAATAAGAAAATCACAATTATTTTATTTCATCTAAATACATTTAAGCAATATATGTATATAATATACGTACATATTTTACATTAAGTATAATATATCAGCTACCTTATCAATACATTTTCAAAATATATTTAATAAGTTTATTACAAACCAATTAAATTCGGTAATCGGGCTTTTCTTAAATATCTGTTAATATTTCGTATTACATATTTTTATTATAATTTTAAAACAAGTTGACCTGTAGATATTGAATACAAGTAAGTTTACTAATTCCCACAACACAATAAACTCAGTCTTTCTTTTACTGAGAAGAAATTTGCCGTAAAAATATCCAACCAATATTTTGTCAGAAAAACAACTTATAACTTGATAATGAACTTCCTTTATGATTGTCCAAGTTCCCAGTAATCGTTCTCCCGTTATTCATCAACGCACATTATGCTAAATATCAAATATCATTGCATCAATTATGCATGCGAATTTGTTGATTGCGTCGCTTTGCGAATTATCGTCCGAAACGACATTGATGTGCTCGTAAACTGACAAAACGGCGTGAGTTGGGTCCCGTAGCCATAGCTGACTTTATCTGCTATCAAGCGTTTTGAGATGTAGCTCACTGGGATATCTATGAGGTCCACATACATCATATGAATTGTATACAGAAGGACCAAATTAAATTCTCAAACACATATTATGAAATATAATCTTGGCAACCTTTTTACTAGCGTAATCAACGTCATTTATATTATTAATATTATTATCTCCGTATGTACAAATAATAACAATATTAAAAACGTCTACTACATCTTTAACTACTTTTTACTAAAAGTATCACCAATCATAAAAATGTGATAAATTAATATGTAAATTAGTCAAATATATGAGCGTTATGTCTTATTATTCGATAACAGAATAAACATTGATCATAACATAAAATGGTAGCATAATTTAACAAACTATTCGCAGCAGTTGTAATGTTTACATTTAATAATTAAATTAATTGCGAATTTAACCCATCCCAATATGAGATATTTTGATAAATTTAATATTGTTTTTATAAAATGGAAATTCACTAAATTAATGTAACAGGACGGATATTAAACAATAGTATCAGATAACGATAGGCTTTAAAAGAATATTATAACCCAATAAGAAGAACTACGGAATCCTTATTTGAAAAACGACCTGTAGAGGATATTGTCGTCAATCTAAAATGGGACATCCTTTTTAACGTTTCTTGGGAACTGAGTTGAAGCTAGTTAGTGGTTCTAAGTATATCAACCACTATAATTTTGTACTCCTCTTAATCTGATAAGCTAATAGGTACATTTTAAATTAACATTAGACGTTATGATCTGTATATTATAATTACTTATCATCAAATGGTTTATATCATTACTGAAAGTAATTTGTAAAAAATATTTCATGGACTATTTCTATACACTAATAGAATTATACCTACATATTTTACTTTAAGGTACACTAACAATTACTAGTGATTGTTAATACAAAAGGCGCTATTACGTATCATCTCTTTCTGAAACTGTGTTATTATTGTTGTGACAAAGTTAATAAATTAATTTAATGTTATTTTTGACTAGACTCTTGACCTTTCCTCTTGACCTTTAATTTAAATCCTACTTATTTTACTTCACAAACAACAATTTTAATATCTTTTGCTTTGTCGAATCCCTACTGTCCTTTTGATTAATTCAGGATTTTCCGATTCGGTAGGTAATGGTTCATTTTACATTCGTAAAAGCTCGTGAAAGGTTAAACGAATAAATGAATATCTGTTCTCCGTGCTAACGTTCGGGTTTTAGATTCTTTCCAGTAAGAAATCGGTACATTTTTAATACATTATTCATACTCATTACTTTAATTTTATTATTCGTACTCAATCAGTAAGGTTACTTATTATTTCTATATCTATATTTTATATTATACAAAAATACGAATTCTCTAAAAAACCAGAAAAACAGATATACAGAACATGTCTATTGATTTTACTGAACAATTCAAGGCATATTAAATCTACTTAGTTGGTTTGCATGCAAAACACTCTTATAGTAACTAAACATAATGTTAAAACGAACAATAGAAAACCATGTCTATATATCTACAATATTACATATGGTTTACTTACTTGAAAAACAATAGCTTCTCTTTTGATTTTCGAAAAATCCTTAAATATAGTATCGATTATCTCCAAAAACTTTTCGCGTTGCAAGAAACTGGGTCCGTCTTTTTCGAAATAGTCCAGAAAGTCGTATAGCAGAAAATATGTTCCTGAAATGATAAGAGCACTTTTTTTAGAAATAGACACGGTTAGGAAATGATAGGCAATACGTTTAGGGAAGATTATATTCCAATAAGCCCCATTCCATATAAAATTAATGGTCGATAAAGTAGATATAAAATAAAATTTTATTGGACTATTCGATGGTAACCGATACCGCTTAGAAGTTAAAATGGTTTATCAAGTATTTTATGTATTATTTTTCATATTGCTCGCGAGCTTTTTCGCTTTTATATTATCGTGGCTTTTCCCCAAGTTGTTCCGCGGTTTTTAGATGATTCGGTTTGTGTAAACATCCTTTGAAGATTTCATTAGATTTCGTTTGTTCCCCAAGCCTGTTTTGAAACTTAAGGGAGATTCAGATAAATCTAACACCGCGCAGCGTTACCTACCTACTAGCACGTTTAGGGAGATACGTAAATGTAGGCATTTTACTATGTGAGCTTTACTTTTAGTAATATCATTTATTCAAGTTGGTCTATATATCTGGAAACTCTTAATATATAAATTATATAATTTTTTAAGTAATAATGTGATCCTGATTGGAAAAAAACAACCCACCGTCACAAGTAGGACCTGTACAATTCAAAAGTTTTACATAGCACCCGTGAGCAATTATTCAAAAATTAATATTAGAAGTGTATAACTGGGTCGATGCTAATCAAGTGGATTTGAATACAAGTAAGTTAATAATTGTCACAGGTAATTTATAGGCGGTATCGTTCAAGGCTGGTATTACGAAGGAAGTCGTTATAAGAAAGTTGGCCTGTAATAGCTGGGTAATGGGCTAACCGCAGAGTCGAACTTAGCGCGTCGCTGGTAGACTGAAAGTCGAGGACCCGTAAGTATTGTACCATCAATAGTACTAGTATTAATGGAACAATACTTACTATATCAAACGTACTATTAGAGCGATAGTAGCTCAATAAGCGAAAATAAACTTCGGTTAAGTAAGAGCTCAAAGCGCTTTCGAAATCTTAGTAGCTCGGTAGTAAGCGAAATCATGTAGAATATAAATATGGATGTATAATCTGATTATTTGATTCTCTTAATCTACTAAGGGTTCACGAGGTTAGATGGCATGGTCAAAGACAACCTGGACTACGAAGGGGCTGTCCCCTAGGTACTAGAAAGAAAAAGTATGTATTACTAATATACCACTGTTAAAGTACAAGTCAGTCAGTCAGGTATTATTCATATGCTAAAGGACTTGTGAGGTTATCTTTCTCATTACATACACAAGTTTTTGGTATTTATGTAAATAATGATATGAAATAAAGAATATCTTTATTTTATTGTGGCAATATGCCATTTATCATATTTCATTATTACTAAAGCAGAGTAGTCTTTTGTCAGACACTAAGCAAAGATTACTCTTACGACAATAAGGCATATTAATCTATTTTCTTTAAACAAATGCAATTAATAATAGAAAACTGTATTAGATGCACTTGAAATCTTAATAAACATTAATATGAACGTAATAAATATTATATATATAAATCCAATTCAGATTTTAAGTTCTCCGCTAAGCAATATGTCAAACAGTGTTGTTCCTCAAGGTTTTGATAAAGTAGTCATAATGAGGGGGTGCTTTTTGTACTCATTCCGCGTTTATAGCTAAGCTTCTATTTAGATTTAACAGTATTTTTTATTTCAAATCGAATTTTCTCTACCTCTACGATAAAATTTCTCAGCATCTGACATTTCAGGATTTTTCTTAACAACCTCTTATTCAATTATTACTATCTAATGTTTTCTCACGTTTTTATCCTTATTTTTTTTCCTACTCCTGTTTATATAAAGAACTAACATAAATCTAATTTAACTACTTTGCAAAAAATATGTTTTTGCATCAGCGAAAGAAATAAAGTCTTAATTAAATACGAAAACGTACAATCAGCTGTTGCTCCAGCGTGTTTGAAAGTTGTAAGAAACTGTTCTTTAAAAAAAACAAATTAAAAAGTGCCTCGTGCATTCTGCGATGGCTGGGCCACCCTCTGCCTCCCTCGGTCCGGCCCCAGCGGGGAAGTATGGAGCCATCCGCAAACTCGTGTCGACCTCGCCAGGTCAAGGTCACGAAGGCTTTGAGACGAGACGTAGAAATCGTTTGCGACGAGGTATAATTTGCTGCTATGTTAATCGACTGTTTTGAATGTCTACAAGATTTATGATAAGTCTCGATCCGTTATAAGATAATTGTCTTCTGATATCTATTTCGATATATTTACTTTGACTGCAATCCTTTTAAGTAAAGAATGTATTTCGATATTTTATATTTACAGACGTACTCATGGTTCGCACAAACATAGTTTAAATGGGCTTTATTTCCCGATGATACGTATACCTATGGTATAAGCAGATATGGTATTACATCTATACTAAGATGAAGAGACGTGCAATGCAAGTGCTCAACAAGTCTTCACTATTATAATGACATTTAAATTATGTTATTTGATATCTAGATACGATAACTTATAGCATTTACTAGGACAGACTAACTACTTACACTTCTTTCAAAAGACAAAATTGAACACGTACCCAACAAATTTCATTCTATACTTAAGTCATTTCGATCTTTAATTAAATTTGAACTTCATGATGTTTCAAATGACAAACTACACTCCCCTAGGTCTTATTACTGTACGATACTGTGTAGGTTTTAATATGATTATTTAATTTCATGTTCTTCATACTTGCACGTAGAATATAATTATACAACACATTTCATTTGATGCCCCCTAGAGACCAATTAACTTAACAATAGCCTGGGGCTTGTAGAAGGACTATCACTTTGATTTGCAGTCGTATTTTAATTTGTATTCATAATTTTGTCAGAATGAGTAATCTAATTGTTTTTGTTCACAACATTTTCACGATTTCGTGCCGCTACAAGCAAAAATAAATGCCTGATTTCGCGTGCCAAATAAATGCAAAGTTAGAATTGCCACAATTCAGTTCTATAACAAGCTAATAATATTCGATAGAATTGTTTTAAAGCAAAATGCAATATTTCATTTATTAAGTATAACCTTCTTTAATAATCCTTGTACATAGCATATAGATGCTAAAATCATCTCTACTTTTACATTCAGAAATATGTTATTAATATAAACAAAATATTTATGTAATAGGATCATGTGACTTAAACCACGAACAAAAGCTTGTCTTCGATAAATTAACAGATAACTTTTGGCAATATGTAAATGTATATGCATATTCGGTAAATCTGTAGCTAAATGAATCGCTTGACAAACCACGCAATTTGTTTTTACCTTTTTTAACTTTCCGACTTTAGATTTGATTTGTTAAGTGCTCGACTAGAAATAATCCCTATTCTATCGATATCGATCGATTCTAATAAGTAGGTATTCTATTCAACCCAAAAACATACTCAACAATAGCACTCAAATCTATACAAATTGATGATTTCGTTAAATGTAACAGTAATTTGGAGTCCATTGCGTGTAGTGATGCGATGTACCCTTGGCAATGAATCAATAAAATGATTAAAGATAGCTTATCAAACCCATCACAATATTCAGGATGATAGCCAATGCTGTAGTTTACGCCAGACTGTAGGTATAGTAATATTACCGATAATCCATGAAAGCGTTCGAGGCCTTGTGACGGTTACTACATGGTAATATCTCCCTATCTTTGGCCAGAGAAGGGGTCTCCAAGGAGAGGCCCCTGGTAGTCCCACAGACACCCAAACCGTCACGACGGGGTGACGGTGCTTAAAGCATTTCCCCGCGACAAAAAAAATGGTAATATCTACCTCTATTTGCTCGCTATGAGGAACAAATATGTGTGTCGTTACCGGAGAGCTAGTGCAGAGGGCGGAAAAATTGTCGTCATTACGTCACGCGTAGCTCCTAACATTATCTTGCTTCCGTTTTATTAGGGTTCCGTAGCCGAATGGCAAGTTCCGTCATGTCTGTCCGTCCGTCTGTCCGTCCGTATGTCACAGCCACTTTTTTCCGTAACTATAAGAGCTATACTGTGGAAACTGGGTAAGTAGATGTATTCGGTGAACCACATTAAGATTTTCATACAAAAATAGAAAAAAAACAATAAATTTTTGAGGTTCCCCATACTTAGAACTGAAAATTTTTTTTTTTAATCAAACCCATACGTGTGGGGTATCTATGGATAGGTCTTTAAAAATGATATTGAGGTTTCTAATATTTTGTTTTTCTAAACTGAATAGTTTGCGCGAGAGACGCTTCCAAAGTAGAAAAATGTGTCCCCCCCCCCCTCCCCCCCCGTAACTTCTAAAATAAGGGAATGATAAATGTAAAAATAATATATGATGTACATTACCATGCAAACTTCCACCGAAAATTGGTTTGAACGAGATCTAATAATTAGTTTTTTTTGTAATACGTTATAAATCGTAAACCGCATGTTACCTTTCATTCAATCAACTCCAATATTATAAAGAATAAAGAAAAACATTTATTTAGATGTATAGTGGTACTGTTACGGGGTGGATCAGGAGATGGTTTTTAAAAAAACTTTAATTAATATTATACAGATATATATTCAGGAATTATCACAATAGTTTTATATATGGAAAAGGCTAATAATAATATATGGAAAATACTAATGTATATACGCGACGAAAGTCCAATCCAATCTAGTAAACTTACGAAACGCTGTATTTACGAAAAGTCGCGTTTCCTGTTGCATTGACGTCAATGCAATAGGAAACGAGGTTGACAAATCAGCTATTTATTTTTAATAGCTGGCCATGCATTTTCAGATATAACAACCCCCCCGTTAAGATGGATCATTACATCTCAAATGGTGTGATGAGGAATTTAGACTACCGCGAGAGATTGGGCTTACGTTTCGTAGTAAAGATTATATTTATTACATAAATGAACTTAAGATTAACATAATTAGACAAAAGTAACTCCTATAGATCTATATTATTAAGAATTTAGATAAAAAACAAGTTAGAGTTAGGAGTTGAAATAATAAGGTATGTAAATACTATGATTCGTGATCTTTGTCAAAATTAGTGAACACGAGATTTCTCTTAAGTGGACTTGGTGAGCTTATCGTTGCCTCCTCTGATCTAATTTCATCTTTAATCACAACTAAGGATGCTGGTTGGTTAGATTTGGAATTGTTGCATTGATTATATATTTGGATGCAACAAGGCAACTTTTTACTGCATAAATGTCTTCGACATTTATAAATGAGATATAATAAAAATATTATGCTTGTAAATAGACTTAATGACGTATATACTGTGCTATAGGTTTGGAAGTGAGATGGGCTTTCTAATTTTTTAACTCATCTTCCATTGATTGGAGATGGATACTGGCATGTAGCAAAGAGTCAAGATTCCCGATATTTTTTAATTTCGAGAACGGGAGGCTTGGTAAAGTTTTATTTACTTTTGAATGATCACAGCAATCGTCTAATAAAATGTTAAAATTTGATACTATGTTTGTCACATTACCGAGATAAGTTTCACCGGCCGCGGTGAATTGCAAGGTCTTAAAAAAAGCTTTACAAGTTTTGGGTAAGGTTAAGATGCCCGTTCCAAATAAGATAACATCTAAGTTAACGTCATTTTTATCACATGTTATATGGCATTTGCCTGGCTCTGACTGAACAAACATCCAACGATTAAGGCTTAATTTATGAAATATGTCAATAGATCCATGAATTAGTTTAGTTACACATGTATCAGGTAGTTTGCTTATCGCTTCACTAAGCAAAGTCGTTTCGCAGGTAGGGTTGGCGATCACTGAAAACATATTGGAGAGCACACACACATAACACTTTTCACTGATGAGTTTACACTTGTCAATGTCCTTCACTAGCGAGTAAAACATACGATCAGCTGTTATTGCCACATACGAGCTAGTCGGTTCGATAAGGATATAAGTGTCAGGTTTTTTAATGTCATACGGTACAGGTGAAGGTATTACATTATAAAGGTTATAGATTTGGGGTAAAACTAAAGGAATTCTTAAAATAAATATAATCTTATTTTCATGATAATAACATACTAACCTAGAAATATCACTTATCTCTTGTATGTTTTGTAGAGTTAAGGTTACAGGAAGATCATAATGGCTAGGCAACTTATTTCTATGCTTATCAAGTTCATTATATAATTGATGAGGACTCAGTACAGTCGGATGCAAAACGTTTAACTTTGCAAATAAGATGGCGTTGTTAATATCGTCGATGTCGAAAGATAACGTTAAGATAATGGCTTCTAAAGAGTTAAATAATGAGTTAATTTGTGATTTAATTTCGATTTTATCGTTGGTATTGGAAACTGTATCGAGAATTTTGTATATTATTTGCATATTCTCCAAGAGATGCTTCTCATTTTGGTCAACCTTAGATATAGAATTGTTAAAAGATGAAATAGTGGATTGGATAACATGAATATTATCCTTCATGAGATGTGCGAGATGTTTTTCATCCGTCTGTACATTTTTAATGGCCTTAGAGTATTTAATTCCGTCTTCGGCGTCTAAAGTGCCAAATATCGATTTTAAGAGAGATCCTCCTAAATCAAGAAGGCCTCTTTTGACACGCTTATGAGAACTATTATTTTCTAATAAGTATGATATAGACGAGAACTTATTGACATTGGTAAAATGTTGGCTTTTCAAAGCGGAGAGCGAATTAGAACAGTCAGATTGTAGTTTAGATGAGGTAAAAGAATTACATAAAATATCGAGCTTTTGAAATAGGAACTCTACCTTATCTAAGTTAGGTTGAATATTACTTATATCTATATATGTAACGACGTTCCAGTCACTATTAGTAAATTTAATATCTAAGAGCTTATCGAAATAAAGACCTGGGCTACTAGTTATTTGCGTAACGTAATTTAACCCGGCGGCGTGCGGCGACCGCGCCGATCTGAAACAGAATACATAAGACTCATAACATTCCATTGTTATTTACATTATAACTTATAACTATGGTGTGCCGTCACTAGCCAGTTTGATTTCGTCATAATGATGACGTATGTGTTTACGATTGACTAGGACGGTGACGGTATGTTTACCGTTTAGTTTTATTATTTTAAACGGACCTTTCCACACTGGTGATAAAGCTTTATTTTGTTTATGATGACAACGTATGTATACCATGTCACCAGTGTTGTAAGAAATAGGTTTGGTTCGTGAATCATAATGGTTTTTAGACCTTTCTTTAGAACTTTGAATGTTATGAAGTGCTTTTTGGCGACTATAATAAAGGCGATGGTTTAAAGCTCGAATGTAATCGCTATAGGTATTATTATCGAGAGTGTCGATGCTCGACGGTAAATAAGGCTTAAAACCGAACAACAGTTCTAACGGTGTGAAGCCGGTTGTACTGTGTACATTAGAGTTATAGGCTATCATTGCACTTGGGATGTAGAGGTCCCAAGTGTTTTGATTTTCTCCTATATAAGACCTTAAGTATTCCTTAAGTGTGGAATGACTACGTTCGAGCGCGCCACAGGTTTGGGGATGGTAGGGCGACGCAAATATATGTTTTATACTAAATAACTTATTGAGTTGTTTAAATAAATCAGAGCAAAAGTTTGACCCTTGATCGGAGATTATCATCCTAGGTATTCCCATGTGGGAGATGTAAGTAATGAATGCTTTAGCCGTTTCCTCAGCCGAACAAGACTGCATGGGATACGCTTGAGAAAATTTAGTTAAGTCATCTTGTACGGTGAGTAAAAATTTGTATTTATATTCATATGTTTCAGGTAGAGGACCAACTAAGTCGAGAAAGATCTTTTCATTAGGTCGGGTTGCCGTGGACGTAATTATCATAGGAGCCCGAGTAGTTCGCCGTAAGGGCTTATTGATTTGACATGAGCGGCAATTTTTAACATAATCTTCAATATCCTGCCGCATGTTTTTCCACCAGTATTGGGACTTCATTCGTTCAATCATGCGAGAGATACCGGGATGACCCGCGAGGGGTGAATCATGGTTATCCCTAAGGATAATTTTAACTTCATCTGGTGTAGGATATTTAATACAATTATGATAAATGTTTACTTTTATGCTAGTGTGATGGAATAGGAATGCGATAATGTTGTAAATTTTTGTAAAAGACAATTTAGAGAAGGGATCCGTAAAATCTGATATAGCTACTTCCTTTTCCTCGGGATACCAATATTTTACCATATCCCGATAATCTCGGAGAAGGTTAAATATATCTTTGTATGACATTTCGTCGAAATGATTTAGCTTAACGAACAAATGTGTAAATATATGTTTATCATTAGAGGTTGAATAGTAGGTATAAAGTTCGCGTTCGACATTACGAATGTCAGGAATGTCAGGTTGATTTGTAGAGGCATCTATGATTTCACAACAGTACGGAATTGATTCATCTAAGTCAATTGACGTTGGGTATGCGATTAACTTTATTTTAGATTTTAATAGGGACTCATTATGTTCCTGGATTACTGTGTCGTAAGAAACACTGGATTGTCTAGAAATTTGAAGGAATTTTTCGTACGTTTCAGTCGTAGGAGGAAGGTTTTGGGGATCTGTATTGTTATTAGGAGATGGTGTTGAATTAGTTAAATTGGGATTTGTAGATTCATCAAGAACATTTACTGGGAATCGAGATAAGGCGTCAGCATTTACATTTAATTTACCCTTCTTATACACTATCTCATAGTCATATTCTTCAAGTTTTAGGCGCCACCTTATGAGCCTAGAACCTGGGTCCTTGACGTTAAATAACCACACAAGAGGTTTGTGATCCGTTATTATTTGAAATCTGCGACCATATAAATAAGGTCGGAATGTTTTAACACCGAAAAGTATGGCTAAGAGCTCCTTCTCTATAGTGGAGTAATTACCTTCAGCCTTATTAAGGGTGCGCGAAGCATATGAAATGGGCTTATCTTTGCCGATTTCACCTTGCGATAAAACAGCGCCTACAGCATAATCTGACGCGTCTGTGGTTAATAGAAATGGTTGGCTGAAATCTGGGTATTGAAGTAGTGGAGCTGTCGTTAGTTTTTCTTTTAATAAGGAGAATGCACGTTCTTGTTCATGTGACCATGTGAATGTGGCGTCCTTTTTAAGGAGAGAAGTGAGAGGTTTTGTTATTTGAGAGAAATTGTTTATGAATCGTCGATAGTAACCGACAAGACCTAGGAAGGATTTGATATCCCTAGGGTTTTTGGGAGTTGGAAATTGACTGACGGCCTTGGTCTTCTCTGGATTTGGGCACACACCCTTATCTGTTATGATATGGCCCAAGTAGGCGACTTCACGTCGAAGAAATTCGCACTTATCGGGTTGGAGTTTTAAGTTGAATTTACGTAATCTATCGAATACTAATTGAAGTTTGGCGATGTGACTCGTTAATTGGTGACTGAAAATAATAATATCATCCAAATAAATTAAGGCGTGAAGACCTTGAAGGCCAGAAAGAGCAGTATTCATCATTTTTTGGAAGGTGGAAGGGGCATTTTTTAAGCCAAAAGGCATTCTGGTGAATTCGTAGTGACCAGCGACGTCTGAATTGGTGTTAACAGTGAATCCTGTTTTCGGCGCGTCCTTGGGTGTCAAATTACATTGATGAAATCCAGATGAAAGATCAAGAGTGCTGAAATATTTTGAATGACCCAGCTGATCGAGTATATCAGTAATGAGAGGCAAGGGATAAGTTTCAGAGACCGTAACGTCGTTAAGGCGACGATAATCTATGACTATACGCCATTTCTTTTTGCCAGAGGCGTCCATTTTTTTCGGAACTACCCAAACTGGAGCACTCCAGGGTGAAAGTGAAGGTCGGATTATTTTTTGATCTAACATCTTTCTGATTTGAGAGTCTACTTCGTCCTTGTGACACTCAGGGAAACGATAGGATTTTACATGGATAGGAGGTGCATCTCCAGTATTAATTGAGTGCTCAATGGCGTTAGTGCAAGATAAAGGTTCGTCTTCTAAATGGAAAATATCTGTGTATTCTGAACAACATTGTAAAAGTGCCTTCTTCTCTTCGTCATTGAGATGAGAACAGCGGATGAGATTTAGAACCTTCTGCGATCTGTGAGGTTTATAATTAGAAATAGAATTTACCTTAGCAAAAGAGTTAACGTTCGAGTCAATTTCAAGAGGTGATGCTGCAACGTAATAATCTTTGACTCGGATTTCAGACTCGGTGGTGTTTAAAACAGTAATGTTTATTTTCTTATTGGGTTTTATAGTAACAATGCAATTTGCGATGTAAACGCCGTTACTTAAAGTCTGATCTAGGATGAGAGCTTCGTTACTGCGATAAGAATCGGGCATGTAGTTAGATATCGCGCATTCAATTACGGCTTCCGAGCGCGCGGGAATAATATAGGTCGGTTGATTATACTTAATCACCAGACTTTGCCCGAGAATATTTAATAATTTAGTGTCGTAATTAATATTTGTTTTAAAATAGCCTAAGAAGTCACTACCGATGATGCCGTCATAATCTAGGCTGACGTCATCGTTAGTTACGTGAATCTTGTATGTATATGTCCTTGTTGATAATTTAAAATCCATTTGTATGGTACCTAATGTTTCGGAACAAAGTTCGAGGCTATTAATTCCCTTGATTTTAACTATTTCCCCGGATAGTTCTAGCGTTTTACTCAGACTTGAACGTTTCACGAGGCTTATGCTGGCACCTGTATCTATAAGAAACTTTAAGGAATTGGAAGAGAAACTAGTGTTGAGGTGTATGTGAGGTAATGATATATTTTTTACTGGTAGATTTAATTCGAATACGGACGCGAAACGCTCGACGTTATTTGATTTTGAAACAGATTGGTCTAAGTATGTATCTTGAGATGTATGATTTGAATTAGGGCTCATCGAAATAGAAGCTCTTTCGGGGGCATGATGAGTTGTATGATTTGAATTAGGGCTCATCGAAATAGAAGCTCTGCCGGGAGCATGATGAGATGTATGATTTGAATTAGGGCTCATCGAAATAGAAGCTCTGCCGGGAGCATGATGAGATGTATGATTTGAATTAGGGCTCATCGAAATAGAAGCTCTGCCGGGAGCATGATGAGATGTATGATTTGTAGGCTTAGGAAAAAATACACGTGTGCCTAAATTATTCGGAAAGCGACGGCACTGCTTCGAAATCCGATCAGTTAGTTTAAATCATTGTCGTTTGCAAAATCATCGGATACTTCATGAGGTGTCGGTAACAACGGTGCCGACGATTGCGGCTGTTCATAGGTAATATGATGCGTGTTAGTCGGTCTATTTGAATTATTATACCTATTGGTGTTACTGTATTTTCTTTTGCGACATTCTGTAATATCGTGCCCTTTAGCTTTGCAATACCTGCAGAAAACCTGGGACTGGGTGTTGTCATGGGAAATAGGTATTGGCGGTCTACGATCTGAATAACCCCGCGGTGGAGTTGCGCGTCTTATTTTGGAAAAACACTCAGACTCCGAATGCCCGATTTTCCCACAGGTTTTGCATTTAGGTTTAGTAACACTTTTAAATAAGAGGTTTTGAATCTTCTCTTCCTCTTGGGCCATGTTAATTGCGTCATTTAAATATTTAGGGCTTCGACATCTAACGTTATTGCTAATTCGAGGATGTAAACCTAAGATGAATGTAAATAATGCTAAATCCTCGGTCATAGCGACGCGACCAGGAAGGTCCTTCTTCAAGGATTCCGAGTTATAAATTTCGGCTTGGATATCTGTGAGGCAACTTTCAACCCTAAGTGCAAATTGAGATACTGTTTCAGCAGATTGTTGTTTACAAGACTGTAGATCTAGCAACAAATGATTGTAGTGTTTCCTTTCACCAAAATTTTGTTTAAGGAATAGCTTAAGTTGGTTAAAATCATCGAAAATTTTATTTGAACAAGCGATTTGGGCTTTCCCTTCTAAACGGGATAAGATGTATTTTGTAAGTAAGATTTTTTGGCTTCTTGATGCTAGATCTAAAGCGTTTTGACAGTTCGTAAGAAATGCGGTAAGTGTTTCGCGATCACCTTTGTATGTTCCTATAAAGTTGCATAGCACATTAATAGGGAATTGTTCGCTTAATGATAATGTCTCGGTTTGTTTATGTTCAACAGACATTGTAATTAACAAATAAAAATTAAGTAAAAGAAGGTAAGTTATCGAGTATAGTATATCGGTAAGAATAAGAGTTAAATTATTATATTAGTATGTAAATATACATATATGTGTAGGTTGGAATAGGAATAAGAGATTATTACTATAAAATATGGGATAAATTTGTATATATGATAAGTGCCTACTTATAAGATAATATTTTATACGAGTAATTACGGTTTCGAGGATATACTATAGTATAGGATATGTTTAGGGATTGACACTTCAACGCGAGGGAATTGTAGCAATAACAGAAGATAATATATGTTTTACTTACAGGAATAGCATGATCAGGATGATCTTCATGTTAGGAACTGGAGTAGCGGCGAAGATGAGCCGTAAGGTGGCCACGCGTGTTCAGCGGGCCAGGACAGCTTGCAGCGGCAGCGGCGGACAGGCGGCACAACAGGTGACACGTCACAGGGGACGGCCACGGAGACAGCGACGATGGGGACGGCGACGGCTACGGCGACAGCGAAATGGGCAGCTTCGCAGGGACAGCGGCAACTTCAGCGAGGATGGCGGTTACTTGGCAGGCGGAGCGGTATCACCCACCGGGATGTCGATGACGACGGCGTTACTGGTCTGCAGGCTTACAAGATAAGGCTGACTGTCGAGACTCAGTTACGGACGCCCAGGAATTTGACGAAGCGTAGACGACACAGGATATAGACGACACAGGATACGCTCCGGAGACGGATTGGCAATAAAGTTTTGCAAGAAGAGTGTTTTTTATTTACGCGACCCGTTATGGAATATCAGCGGAGCGGAAACGACGGTATCAACGCTGATATCCCACTTCTGACACCACTGTTACGGGGTGGATCAGGAGATGGTTTTTAAAAAAACTTTAATTAATATTATACAGATATATATTCAGGAATTATCACAATAGTTTTATATATGGAAAAGGCTAATAATAATATATGGAAAATACTAATGTATATACGCGACGAAAGTCCAATCCAATCTAGTAAACTTACGAAACGCTGTATTTACGAAAAGTCGCGTTTCCTGTTGCATTGACGTCAATGCAATAGGAAACGAGGTTGACAAATCAGCTATTTATTTTTAATAGCTGGCCATGCATTTTCAGATATAACAGTACGGAACCCTACGTGCGCGAGTCGGACTCGCACTTGGCTGGTTTTTTATTTATGTTCTTCTGATTATCCAGTGACCACTATAATAACAACCTAGGACTTAATAATATGCTGTTTTGTAAGTCTTGACTTATAAAACAGGCTAAGGCCAGCTCATAGATATAATTTAACGACTTAAATATTAATAACACCTTAGCGCTTTATACATTTTCTGATACACAATTTAAGTCTGCAATAGCTTTATTTTTACTAAACTCATGAACTAAAGATTTTGTCCTGGTCTCTTAGAAGCATTCTTCATTATGCAGTGGAAACTATGTTCATTATCATAGATTTGTTAGTATATTAGTTCCCATCAGAACAAATATAATTATTATAATTTATATAATTATGTATCTTCAAAATCTCCATTAAGGTCTTAAATCAGCTTCGTTACACACACAAGGTGAAATGAGAAATGAAGATAATTTTTTGCAAAGACATTAATTTTTTTTGCTTTTAGTAAAATCTCAAGAAGAAGGGAAACATTTCACGTCCCTGAAATGCGAGAAAAGTTGCAAGAGGTAGGAAATCTTTTCGCTTGAGGATCCTCAAAATACAGACATATCTCATAGCTGGCGTCTGGCGAAAAAAGAAAATGAAATGAAAGGACGTGTAACAAGCTACCTGCAGGAACTTTATACGAACTTATAATGAAAGTGGTACAATAGAAATCTGGTTCATTTATTATTACCAAATGGTTGCTAAAACATTAGGTAATTTCTTAGATAAATTTTGTTAAATAAAATCTCACACATCTAGATACTAAAATCGATATTAAATCAGTCACATAATGATCGAACTTATGGTATGAGCAAGGAATTTTGTAGTAATACTTAAAGCGTAAAAGAACTAAACGTTTATCAATACCTAAGTATTAAACTGACTGAAGTATGTATGTATGTTTCAACTATTATTAGTTAAAAGCTGACTACTGCTAGTAGGTAGGTACTACTTTACCAGTGCTTTTACTTACCGTACTTTACCATCTTACTAATAATATAAACGCGAAAGTTTTTATGTATGGATGAATATGTGGAGGTTTGTTATTCTCACGCAAAAGCGACTGAATGGATTTTAATGAAACTTTACAATGACACCTATATCTCAAAAATCAGAATAACACATAGGATATGTTTCATCAATGTACCACCCGAACGAAGCTGCTGGCTAGAGAAACTTAATAATATTCTGGAATAACTGTGTTATATCATAAATTGTAAGAAAATTTAAAAAAATAATTAATGTTGAACAGCGTTGTTCCATAATCAAATAGAAACTGAAATAATTAAAACATGGTAATTTAAGTCAGCTGTGAAATAATTGTTGCTGCATATATTGCTACAACAACATACGGGAAAAATACTATAACTCTTTTATTATTATACTAAAAGCGCCCCGCGGTTTCACCCGCATAGTCCCGTTCCCGTAGGAATATAGGGATATAATATAGCCTATGTTACTTCCGGATAATAAAGCTTTCCAATGGTGAAAGAATTTTAGAAATCGGCACAGTAGTTTTTGAGTTTATTCATTACAAACATACACACACACACAAAAATACAAATCTTTCCTCTTTATAATATTAGTATAGATACATCGATTTGAACTACCATTTCATTACCATTCCTTATTATTTTATGCTCCAACCCCTATAATCCACTAAATGTATTATTTGAAATGATGAATATTGTAAAAATTTATATAATAGCAGAGGTTACACGTAATATAAGTGAGCAAATATTGCTTTAGTGGCTCATCATTGTTAAACTTCAAATATCACTGAAGCTCAGACACTGAAAATGTAGTTAATATTTACTTGTAAGATATGTACCTACGATATCTATTATAATTAGATACGACAGTACACAACATATTCCTTTGAATCGTAAAGGGACAAATATTTGTATTTTCGTAGTACAAAACAACGTAAATACTCGTAAATAAATGTAATAATCCAATATGTGTAAAGTCGCTGGACTTGTAGCTCGCAAGCTGTATCCCGCGGGGTGTAGGGGGACGCGTGGCAACAGTCGGGGATAAGCCGGGGGGTCGGGGCGCCCAGCTACGTGGGCGAGTCTGTAGTACCTAGTAGTACGGGTAAGGCTGCCCGCCGATTGTGTACTATTGTACACGTGTATCTTTAAAGCTGAACTCTTTTTTTTTATATTGGAAATTAAGCGATCTTTTCTGATTATTAATAAAATAAAACGATTTAACGGGTAACGAATTTTGCGACGCAATGATTTAAAGAACAATCTTTAACTGTCTTGATGGATTGCATAATTTTAAAAGGTCGTATACAATAATAATACACATTTTCTCGGTTAAAGGATATTTTATTCGATAAGGTTATAATGATTATAGGCATCGAACGGTACATAACGACTATCATTAGTTCCAAAATCTGTTTCGTCTGTTTATTTGCTTTCCTAACTGCTTAGTAAAAAAAACAACTACCTCCTATATATTAATGTATGGCCAGTCTTCATACACAATATTATCTTAGTTGACACTAACCTCACATTGACAATTTTAAAACTACCGTGTTCTCTTAAGCTGTGCTATATTTCAACAACTGCAATCGTGTTAAATTAACTCAACAAGCATTCTGAATCACGGACGAGTCAGCGGCATTATAATTTTGACCGCTCGTGCCGACCGCAGCTAAAATTGCTTCACTTTCGCAACTCCACGATTATTATACGAGCTACCACGCAAACGAGTCGAAAATCGTTAAATAAGGTAAATAAAGAGTAGTACTAGTAGTGTGTGAGCGGCTTTTTATCCTCAGCGTGGTATTGTTGTGTCGCCGCTAGTCTGCGCAGGCGTGCAGAGCGCGCAGGTGGCGGCAGCTAGACTCATGGCCTCGAACTCTACGCCCGATATTGATAAACCTTAGTCTTTATGCGTAGTAAGGAATGGTTAGCGATCCCTAGCCCATATCTTTAAAGCTCATCCATTATGTAACTGCCAGATATGATCGATCTTACGTAGCAGTGCAAATCAGACAATTCTCCGTTAACACAATATTGTTTTCTTGGTATCTGCCGTAATGTGACAATAAGAACAACAAGATAACAAAAATTGTACATTATGGAAGAGTTAAAGAAGAGTAAAACATATTCAATAATTTAACTGAAATAAGCAACATAGATTGTGATTAAATTTTGCCAAACAACGAACATATGGCGCGATTTAACGCTCAATTTACTGTCAAGTGAACTCTTTATACTACATTCTAAGGGTTTTGTTACAGGCCACTTAAATATATATTAAGTAACGACTCAAGTAATATTTGTTAAGTTTTGCACATTAACTCTTAAGGAGATTTTGCACTTTTTTCTTTACATTTTCAAGCTGGTTTCTGCCCACCTCAAAGGGATAAATTAATTGAGGTAAATAAGAAAGAGAAGATTTAAGGTTTAGATGGCAAATATTATAACATTTTCGTTTTCTTTCCTTGCATACTAATATCTCTGACATTGAATCTCGAATTCATTGAATCGACACAAAAATACATAATGCAAATGCTGCACAGGCGTGTGAGTGTGTGTGGTAATAATATAAATACAAAAACTCACCTTCGTCTTGATTGCTTCCGAGAAGCACTTCGGTATTATGGAAATTGCCTTCTTTCATCATCGTATCAGGATCCTTCGGCAAAAACACGCCATCAACGGTCGGCGCAGACGGGAATCCCAAAATACCCGTGTAGGAATTCCATTGCTGCACGGAAATTGTTTTAGCATCAACTCCGCGCATGCAATCCATTACTAAACTTGGATCGGAAACTAAAAGGGAACTATTACAATTACAATCATCCACTAAAGACTTTCCAATGTCTTGAGCCCTTTCGCCAGTCATCCAACTCCATGGTGCATTTAGGGTTCCAGACTGTAGGATACCTCTCTTGAAGAGACCCTTCATTTCTGGCGAAAGCATATGCAGGCTCACGCTACCACCTCCAGCTGACTCTCCAAAGAGCGTGATCAATTCTGGATCTCCACCAAAAGCACGAGCGTTATCTTTTATCCAACGAATAGCCAACTGTTGATCCCATAAACCCATGTTCCCTGGCGCTTCCTCACTTCCAGAAGAGAAAAACTTGTTCAAATAAAGGAACCCAAATGCACCAATCCTATACTGCATGGAGGCCACTATAACATCACTAGCAGAGGCCATTATGTCTGCTTTATATAGGTCAAGTGTGGCTGTGCCACTCGTATAACCTCCGCCATATATCCACACAAGTATTGGCACCCTTGGCTTTTCAGTTAGAGGTTTGTCTTGGTGGTGACGGACTCGCAGATGTTGAGGAACCCATATATTTAGGTATAAGCAATCTTCCGATATATTAGTATTTGGATTCCACATCTCTTCACCTTCGAAGCCGGGAAAATATTCATATCTCTCTTGATAACAGCTATTTGGCATAGATGTAGCTTCGAGGATGCCATGCCATGGGTCAATTGGCACAGGTTTACGGAATCTTAAAGGACCTAGAGGTGGTTTAGCGAATGGGATTCCGGTAAAGATATGAACTTCACGGCCCATCACAGTTTTGGCGTAACCTTTGACGAGACCACTCTTGGTCTCAACGATGAGTGGATGGTCGCTGGGAATGTTCTTCGGGAGCTGGCTCGTCGTCGGCGTGGTCTGTGTAGTGGACGTGGTCGTATCGTGGTGATTGGCCCATGATCGCCCGCAAACACCAGACACGAAAAAGCACAGTAAAAGTTTAGTGAACACAATTTTTCTGTTGGAGACCATTGCGATAGTTTTACGTACTTTACTAACGAGATATTACTGATTGTAACCTAAAATAGTCTGCCAGCTTGATGAGGTATTTATTGAAGCACATGTCTGATCACACTGTTTTATGCTTTGGAGTACCTGAAACAAAACAAAACTCTTATTAGCACATGTTTTTTTTCCGAGACCTAGACAATAGTCATAATACTAACTACGTCTAAAGTCTTTATTGTCCTTATGGATTACACATATTGTCTAAACAAATTGAATAGTGTTCATTCATTTCGATTCATCATTACAAGCTTTTAATAATAGATATCAAGCAATTTTTGTTGGTCAAAATTAAAATTATTGGTGCAAATAACTGCTAATCCACCTGTTAACCTAGTATTGTTAGGTGATTGCGATTACTGCGATTGAAGATACCTTTTTTACACAACTCATACATTGATCCTAACTTTCGTGCGGACAGAAACGTAATATACAATTGTTGCCTTTACTAGGCAGAAATTGTTTCTATTCCCATACCATTTACACCAAACAGTTTCCTGAAAGGTAAGCCTTACGAAGTATAAAACTACGTTTAAATTCAATATCGGCAACTTTGTCCGGGTCCAGAGCTGCAATCACATTTAACATAGAATCCGAACAACCCAACCCAGGTGGTCCCATGGGAACTTAAACTCTGTTGAAACCCGCTACGAATTTAATCAGAGGGATATTGAACGGATTTCGACGAAGAAAAATACAAGATTTATGCACGGGTGACATGTTTTTTTTTTAAATAAAGAAATCTTATCGGGCTTCTTTCAGAAAATCTATTGTGACATTTTAGGGGACAAGTATTAGTTAAATTCAATAGTTATAAAAACTAGCTAAGTGGTCGGCTGACTATGATTTTAAAAATTTGAGGCCTCCTGGCCATGTTTACTTAATTATTTACATATACTTACTTTAGTAATATTTTTTTACAATAATTCGAAATAAAAATATGACAAAATATAAAGCTTTTATTAAGGCCTCCGCCTTTTAAAATGGGGATATAAACCCTAAGATTTTAATTTGTCGACTTTGTATGCTTGATTCATTGAAAGACATATATCAAATTACAGCCAAACAAATACACAGATGCACCGAATATACGAAATAATAATGGTTACTTATCGATTACGATTCTATAATGTAAGGTTACTACAAATCCATATTGAAGAGCTCTTTTTATAAAGCAACTCAACATTAAACCGGCGCTCTCTTCCTTGTCTTACACCAAATCCACTGCTTCGTCAAATAATACCATCACTATGTACATATGTCTGATGATGAAAAAATCCAATACCTGAATTTTAATATTTACAGTTTTTATTGGCGTGGAAATGGTAAATCAATCTCAATTTTCGCTGAGTGGATTGAACGCTGAAAAAGCTCCCATCTATTTGTTACGTCATATCAAAGTTACCATTGGCCTTTATTTTATCATTGCTGAATAATAACAGTTAATTATTTATTATCAAAGTTCTACTGGTAGTCAGTTGCACTAACGAACTTTGAGCTCTCTAAACCATTGAACTGTAATTATAACTTTATCGATGGTCTGTTATTTAACAAATTGACATCAATAAAATCGGAGTTTGTTATTGTTATATGCCAATTGTACTGATATCTTAACGTGAGGTGGCTGTATGTCGATACATACCTACATACATACATAACATCACGCCCATAATCCCCAAAGGGGCAGCAAGCTAATGGGGCTAACCACATTCAGCCAAAAATAAAACCGGGCTGGGTCAGATGGATAATTGTGAAAAAGTAGTGACAAGTGGCTAGCTCGTCACCTACTCAGTCACATACCCAAAAGCCCGTAAACCATTAGTCGCCTTTTACGACATGCTAGGCAAGAAACACAGTTGGCATATTATTTTTAACCGACTTCAAAAAAAGGAGGAGGTTCTCAATTCGACTGAATTTTTTTTAAGTCTCAGTCTCATGGGATATATACAAAGAATATGTTTTAAGAAGGTTATAATATCTAATTCACTTTCCGACTCCAATTTACGTATAAGGGCACAATGTATAGCAGAGGTTTGCTTTTTTCCGCACTATGTGGGTTCTTCACAATAGATTTAGGCCCACATTCAACAGATTGTCGGTCAAAAGTTACCATCAATTCACGTTGCAAAGGTCACGAATTCCAGTAGGGTGTGCTAGTGTTGTAAGAAATATACCTACCTCGAATTAAAAATCCCCGTCTGAAAATATAAAATCATCTGATTCATTTATCTTCCGTTTGAATATTATTGATTTTGTTTTTTTTTTTAATTTGAACTATAAAAAACAGCAGTTGTTCATTTTAAATAGTAATAATAACAAATAACTTTCCAAAAAAAAAACTGGTCATATCATAAAAAAAAAATGTTTTTGGTTTGATTGAAAATGTAAAAAGATATAAAAGAGTATACTCTTTTGAAAATAAATTTCTGGGCTCTTCCAGACTTTTTTTTTCTTAAGTAATGCATGAAAAACTAAGGGATACATGTAGGTAGCTCATAAAATTTTCGCAGTATAATGACTTTGCAATTTATTTTTTTTAAAACTACTAATAATTTATTTATTAATTTATTTCTATTTTCCATCTAACCCAGCCCGGCTTTATTTTTGGCTGAATGTGGTTGAAGGGGCTGCCCCTTTGACTCTGCCTACCCCTTCGGGGATTATGGGCGTGATGTTATATATGTATGTATGTACAACTAATAATCTGGTCAATAATAATTATAACTACATATTGTTAAGTAACTCTGTGACGACAGACGCAGCGGGCAGATGCAGTTGTGACTTTTTTTAAATAAAAGTATTATATTCGGACAATTCAAAAGCATGCGTAAATAAGAAAAGACGCTCTATAAAAAAAAATATTACCATCATTAATATCATTTTAATCGTTAAATAACAATTATACAAACTATCGATACTTTGGCACAAAATCGGAGTGACAACACTACGCATACGGTTTCTGGGTGATCATTATTTCATCGGGCATCGGGATGGCCCCGCGGGGACACATAACGGTCGGTTTCGGTTTTCACAGTTGCCTACACTACGAACGCTAAAAAAGAAATGTGCCATGATTTTTTCCTCTGAATTTAAAAGGGATTGTTATAGGCACTTACAAACGATAGTACCTACATGCTGGGGAAACTAGCGGAACATTTTATGAGTATTATGTTTATCTGTTTTTGATATTTTCTTGGAAAGAAAGGAATAAAATAAATACGTTTTAAACTTTTAAATAGGAGATGGACGAGATGTACACCAAAGGTTTTTTAACTTTTTGATCAGACTGTGGCGAATGAACATTTCAAATAAAAAAATATCCATTAATTCCAAATGTCTTTCAAAATAAGTATCCTGCATTTTTCATAAGCAACTAAAACTAAAAATGTTTACTTGAAAAAAAATTCTATAGATATTTTTCTCCGACAGTGCACAGACAATAGAAGTGGGGATTGACGCTCGTAACAGTGAATTTGTGGGCCGAAATCCGGAAGAGATGAGGGAAGGGGCGGAATCGGGTTCAGTAGTTTAGCCGGAAATCGTAAAAACGTAGTGAGTGGAATCCGTGAGTTGTATTATTGTTCTTGTGCTCGTCACAGGACATATTGAATTGTCGGTGTGACCCCAAGGATTAAGTGGATAACCTCTGCGATACATTCAACGGGTTAAATAACTTCTCCGTTTGCGTTGGGTTGAATAAGCACGTATTACTTTGCTATGATTGCGTTGTATAATTATGACTCGTCTTTACTTTGGTTAGTAGTCTTGGAAACTAGTTCTAGTACTTGATTTTTTCTACTATAATCGCCTCAACAACTTTATTCTAAATGTTACTTTTCTAGTAGCAATTATGCAACAATGAGTAATTATTATAGAAATAAGCATTAACGTAGCAAAAATGTTTTGTACAGAGCACTGAAACCCTTTAGAATTGAATCGACCTACGTAATTTAACCTCGTTTATAACGCTTAATAATAAAATGATAGACAACGTTAACGATTAGGATCTAATTACCCTATCACATGATAAATAACAATTTAAACCTCCTCAAAGGTGTTGGTAGGCTCTCAAATTTTTGGAACGGAAACAAATTTCCGCTAAATTTCGCACTCCATATAATTTACTAAATAAGGACGTGATATTATAAAATACTCGATATAACTATTTTCATTGATACTTTAAGAAATAACAAATCTTGACGGGATTCAATGTCAATGTTTAATAAGAACAAATACGGTTTTGTAAGCTAGGATACTCCGATTTTATTCTGAACAAGCCCCAAATGTCAACGCCGATAATATTATGTTCAGTGCATATTTAGCACTGGAAAGGTTTATGAACGCTGTTCTAGCAACACTAAAATACAAATTTATGCGTAAAGATACTTTAGATAGCTCTTCACAAATAAGAGCAAGATATTGAAATTTTAATCGGTTTGTGAATAAATTCAGTCCATGCATGCTACAGTACCGTTTGTCGAGATCACAGGCCGGGCCCAAGGGAGCAGTCTCCTCGTAAATTAACTTAGGGTTACTCTGTATGCAGACTGTCGCTTCGTCTAACGACGTCCGAGACCGTGTGGAGCCTTGCTTATGCAAGTACAACTTTGTGGATTAGCATCCTTAACTTATGTAGGTAACATACCTAAAGAGGTTGTCGCAAATTTGGGTTCGTAGCCGTTCAGGAGACATTAGCGTGCCGAGATGTGGTGTGGGTGGGGGAGTTGACGAATGATGAATAGTTTTGAAACTTGACTATAATTTGAGTAGTAGAACGTGGTGTTGAATTGTTCTTTTTTTGTATAATTCGACGATTTATAAATCCTTTTTTTAAGGCCTAAAATTATAAAGATATTTTAAATTTGAAATCCTATTAGTATTCAGATGAAAATATTATAATATTGTAGAATATTATAATAGTGTAGTGTTTAAATTTTTCATAAACTGTGCTGGACAAGTAGGTATTTGAGAGTGTAAAGCAGCGGTTAACATTAAATTCGAGTTCGG
The DNA here is from genome assembly GCA_951394215.1 of Glyphodes perspectalis. Taxonomy (NCBI): domain Eukaryota; kingdom Metazoa; phylum Arthropoda; class Insecta; order Lepidoptera; family Crambidae; genus Glyphodes; species Glyphodes perspectalis. The sequence goes on from OX596204.1 coordinate 8,117,059, forward strand.
ATATACAAGAACTCTCTTTATTGCGAATATAGGAGCAAAAAAATCCTTTATTGTTAAACTAGCAGCGCCCCGCGGTTTCACCCGCGTAGTTCCCGTAACCGTAGGAATACGGGGACGAAATATAGGCTGAAAGAATTATTCAAATCGGTCCAGTAGTATCGGAGCATATTCAATGCAATCAAACAAATAAACAAGAAATCAAATCTTTCCTCTTTATAATATTAGTATAGATGACTTTATATATGTAAAACCAAAGCATATTTTTTTATTTTCTGTTGACATACTTCGACCATTATTTCATGTCTGGTGACACTCATAATAATCCAATATAAAATAGCTTTGATCAGAAAACTCCCTTGGATTTTTTCCACCGTTACACAAACATTAAATGCTAAGGTTGATATTCTAAGAAAAAAATGTAATTGAAGAAACGGAAAAACAGAATTGTGAAGTCAGCTAGAAAAAAAAATTGCGTTCAAAATTACTGGAGCCAATTATTCAGATTATTCCGTGTTGACTTTCACTTAGTATTGTCGTTTCCTAAGAAGTTGGGATAATCCGTTTTGGTGATATTTCTCTCCCGTGACTTTTTTAATTTCAATATTTTTTGTCCAAGGACTTTTGGCAAAAAGTTTATATTGAGTTGGGAGAAGACTTAGGACTATCCAAACATTTCTTATTATTGGAGGTAATTCTTCATTTGCGTAATATTTAGGTAATGAATTTATGCTATTAACCTGACGGATCAAAATTTCGTTTTAGGATTTTTCTTTTTTTTCGTTTGTGTGCCTAACACTAATTATGTTAATCCGAAATCTCCGGTCTTAAAATGCGTTTAATAAATGATAAATGCCGGTTACGAAACTCTTGTATTATAAGCCTATAGGCAACATTCTAAGATATCAACATAACATATGTGCAATTCTATGTTGATATCTTAGAATTTCTCTTCCATGCAAAAACCCCTGTCAAAACGTCCATCTCACCTGTACAGTATGCATACATTCACAATCCCTATCTCATCATTTTACCACTTCCCCGCTCAAGTGCGAGCTGACAAGTTTGCTTTGCTGGCTGCTTCTTCGGCAGCCACTTTAGCGCCCCGGAGCGGAATCGCCCCTAATTGGCATCTCTCGACTAGAGGCGCGAGTCTTGAAATGAAACGCATCTTGATCAAACATAAGCTTATTTAGTCTGATTAACCCTATAGTGCTAGTATTATGAACACTATAGTGCTGATTCGGTTGGTTTCAGAATCGACATTGTCACGATGTCTCAAAGTAGGCTAAATTAATTTTATAAACCAGCTGCCACGTCAATTTCAGTAATGCAATTGAAAACATAAATGTTTTTATCTATCAAATAACAGAACTTGGACTCATTATTCAAGCCTCTAAGCCATTACCTTCATGACTTCTTTATCACAACATATATTATGTATCTGCCCTTGGGGCATCATACAATTAACGTACCTAGTCCTATCATTCCCACAGAATATACACTGCGTATAGTAAAACCACCAACTAACTCGATGTTACTACAACTTAACTAGTGCAATAAATTACTAACATGATATTATTATGTACCTGTGGGAATACAATATGCAATACACTATGTTTACCAAGGAATGTTAAGATAGGGATTACTCCACAGTTATGGAAGGAACGAATGGGGAATGTTTTAAAGATAATGAATGACGGAGTGAACATTTTTTTTTAGTAATCGTGTCACATAATTTATCAAATTCTTTGAAATTACGATATATTTTTAATTTGTCTTTAAAATAATTAATACACTGCTTAAAATATTATTGTAAATCCTTTAAAGTAGCAGTAAGAGTGGTGCACAAAATTTTAGAAGATTTGGATTTTACTTTTAAAAGTATTCAATATGATAAAATAATGGATATCCATAGCTCAAGAACAATAACATACGCAATGTTCTTCTCTATTTCTTTCTTTTCCGTAAAAACTAAACTTGTTTTTATTTTGTCTGTTTTTCATAAATTTAGGTACCTTCTTGTAATTTAAACCACAAGTTCATGCACCACAGCACACATACGGGTTTGCACCATCATATCAGCTAGTGCAAAATTTTGTTTCGTTCATTAAAACTTTGCTAATAGCGTGTCGATAGCGACTCTTATACTCGCTGAAGAGCTTTTAATGCAACTGCCAAACTAACGTTTTGGATAACGTTACGTTAGGTACTTGACATTTATTTATAAGTAGGAATGTTGATTAAGCGTTAATCAATAGACGCCGTGGCAATTGGTACAGGACAGTGAAACCAATGATAATTTATTTATATTAAATATATTGATATCATTTATCTTTACGATAATTTATTAGATTCGTATTGTATGATCATGTTTTAATTTTCAAAACTAGGTAGATATGCTTTACCTGAAATATACAAATAAAAATTCAAACTCTGGATTGACTTTTATGTAGTTACTTGATAAAATGAAATAAACGAAGATTCGTGTTATAGAAATAGGAAAATATTTTTGGTTATAATAAATCAAATATGATAGTTAACTTACTAACTAAACTTCACGTCACTTTCCTAGCGGGGCAGGCAGAGAGAACCGAACGCCAATAGTTAAGTTCTTGTATAATAATCTTAATTAATTTCTAGCAGGATCTGCTTTTGCTAGCAGACCCAACAACGCTATGAAACTATTTAAAAAAGTTTAATGCCTTTTATTTCACAATAGATATACCCTGGAATTGATAATTATTTTTAATGATGGATTGTAAACACATACATAATATATCTACCATTGTTTTCTAGGGCACATTTAAAGGAGGCTCTCCTTTATTGATTTTCCATTTATTCTACTTTGTGAAGGACGCACCCTCGTGAAAATTTGCGATAACCATCTACGAGTAGTTTTGTAGAATTTGCATAACTATAGCAATAAGTATTCGTATACTATTCAGCACAGAAGTTTTTTAGGATTAAGCCCTAGTATTATGTTCTTATATGTGCATTAAATCAAAGTGGATATAAATGAAATATATTCAGTAAAAAGATTATGAGAAAAAGTCTTTGCTCCTGTCCTTTCATATTACGTAAATTCAAGAAATACAAAAATGTCGTACAATTCCTGTTACAATATAATAACCTCGTCTTTCGTATATACAAGCATAATCGCAAAATGCATAAAAAATTATAATGCTCAAATAGGAACGCAGATATATAATGCTACTAAGCAGCTGTTGACATAAACCTTCCTAGGAAACTGAATTATGTAATTGTTCCACTTAGATTAAGACATTCCTGTAACTAAAGGAGGGAATGAACATTTCATAACGCTTTCGTGGAATATCAACTGATGTTATGATTACAGGTAGATAGTTATTATTATGTAATCTAGATTAACTACTTATTAGCAGAAATTTTTTATTAGGGGAAGGGGGGGCATAACGGGGTCGCGAGGCACGACGGGGCACACACATATACAAGTAACTACGCACTATAGAGTTGTGTTGTTGGCGCTAGCAGGTGGCCATTTTGCATCAGTGTTTTGTTTGGCAACGACAGGCAACGAGACCGCGCGAGTCGTTTTTTACACCAAAAAAATATTTTTATCGTCATTTGATCTAATTTTAAGTGATACGAAAACACATGTAAAAAGGTAAGTACTTGGTCTAAAAAAAGTAAAGCATAGTAGCCAAGTACCCCATCCTGCCCCAAATGGGGTACCCCGTACTGCCCCTACCTTGGGGCACGATGGAGTTTTGTTAAGGGTTTCATAATTTTGTTTTTATTTTCAAATTTGATTATTGATCACAAAATTATGTTCCAAATGCTAGTTTAATAAGTTACCTAAGTGTTCTAGTTACTCATAATAAATAAAAATAAGTTGATTTTATTTTTATTGTTTATTTTCCTTAACGTCCTCGTTATGCCCCCCCTTCCCCAATTAAGTATTTTTTACTCTGGAGAACGACAGTCATTTGCCGGAGATCTTTAAATATGTTGTATACAACTACGTTACTAAAATACAATTATGTTTTAGAATTCGGCACTATTAATACAATTTCGTTACTTTATTTACACAATACTATAACTAGCTAGCTGTAGCATTTTGCAGCTAGTATAATTGCACTGGTACTAAGGTGACTTAAATTGGTAATTCTCATAATAGTTTGATTAGTTATAACTTATCTATGCATTTTCTGATGTAACTAATACCGAATCTTTTGTTGAATTCTATCTATTGGATTGGTTTAAAAAAAACATTAATCCATTTTTCTAAGCTTTGCGTGTAACTAGTAATACATAATTATATAGACAGTATGTAATATCATTTAGCAAACTAATCTGTTAAATTACGACTAGATAGTTGCCACTTAATTACGAACGAATCATAAATGATGATCAATATCTAAAGCACGCGGTGAGTGAGCAATATGACCGCAATAATTTAAATTAATTGGTCTTTGAGGCTCTATTTTATTTCAGTAGTTATACAGGTTATAACTAATATCTAATACCCAACTATTAAAGTATTATACCATCGCAAGTTGAAGGTTAGTAATTAAATATTTGTTGCGTTTGTCTCCTAAAAATATTTTCTGTACTTCTTGCTAATTTTGCTAAACATGTTTCAACTCATCTGCTTCGTAAATACCTACTTAATCAGAAATATTTTTCAAGAATGGACGAAATAAGATTATACGTTATTATATATGGACACATAGTTCAAGAAATATCACAGATTAAATACAAACTTTTATTTAAAAATATGAACATTTATGTTTATTTTAACTTAAAACGACGCTCCATTTCTCTGGGGAAATATTAATGTAAATCACATTATTATGTATATCTATATGACTTTTGTGCGGATTGAAACGCACAAAGGCTTTCATGCTAATATAATGGAGTGGTTTGCTCTCCTTTTCCCCATTATCCTGCTTTTTACACATTACTAATTAACTTATATGTAGATACCCCAAACAATTCCTTCTCTTAATCTAAAAAGAATTCTAATAAGCATAATATTTAAAAAGACTGGAAAAAGTGGTAGGCTGATTTCTGTCCAAAATTTAAATGACCACTTTTTTCATAACTAATAACACCCTTACCTGCAAACATACAAAAAACATCTTATTAATATTATTTAGTAAGTCCAAGCCATATAAAGCTCATAAAAAAAATGTAAACTGACAAAACATTGTCACATTTCGAGCATACTTTATGTATTGTAAATACGTTCAAGTTTTACTCATGTTTGTTATCTGTTCATTGATTACTCTATTTAACGTAATAAGGAACGTAAGCAATACAGGACACTATTTTTATAGCAGCGAATTCAAGTATCTAGGTAGTTACATTACAAGGGTACTTTTGTTTGACATGGCCCAACAGACGACCACCCCGGTCGTCCCCGATTTGTTTACCGAGAGTTGTTTTTTTCCACTTAACTTAATCAAACTTTCTTATAAGTAAATCCCTGTTTTTCCTTCGAAGACGAAATGAGAAAAGATAACATTAAATATTCTTGTTTGAAAACCAGGCAAATGCGTGATGGGTACGCATTGATCTTGAGGCCCGTAGAGTTGACACAGTGGAATATTTGAAATAACTATAACTCGAACAGTGCAAGTCGAAAGTTCTTGGAAAATATTATGTGGGCTGGGCTTTTAAAACCAAAATTAGTTCTGGGGATCCGAGTGTTTAAATATATTTCCTAATTTTATTCAGCTGGTGGTATTTTAGCGATATGTTCAACTTTAGCCTGGGAAACCAAATGATTTTCTGATGAATGATCTGATTTTCGCATGTTTTCCCGGACTTTTTCTGAACGAAGAGCAAATGGCGTCTGACCAATAACACTAGTTTACAGTACATTTGTTGCCGAAGAAATTTTAGCTGTTGCTGACTACATATAATTAGCTATTTTCAAAAATATAATTAGAATATTTTTATCAGCTCTAGTTTCTGAGTTTCAGCTATGTAGGTATTAGACAGAAAAAAACATGTATTTACTAAGAAAACTTTATTAAAAAACATAATTAATCATTGAGTTCTAAAAAACTTCGTTTTAAAGCTCTTCTCCGATGTGTAGACTTTGGAAAATGACGTATTAGAGACCAACAATAGTCAGACATCATATTTGTATCCCAGAAGCCCTGATAGCGCTCTTAAATGTCGCGTAAGTCTTGATGCATACGCTCTCCCTGCTTTTCGCTCATATCTCCTAAATTTTCCGGAAACCTGTCCAGGTGACTATGGAGGAAGTGGAGTTTTATACTCATATTGCTTCCAATATTTTTTAATTGTAGCAGAAAGTCTTCTACAAGTTCAATATAATTTTCAGATTTTTTATTTCCGAGAAAATTCTGCATCACAGATACGAAAGCTGTCCAAACCTTTAGTTCTGACTCAGTCATCGAATTTCTAAATTGAGTATTTTTCGGAAAATCATTTTGGCTCATTAGACATACCTTCAAAATCAGCATCATTTTGTGATGAGCTTGGTCATGCAATATCTTGCTCTAATGGTTCTGATATATTTTTAGGCTCTGAATTGTTAGGTGAACGCTGCACTGGACGTTGAACACAACTAGTACTTGGGTACGGCCATTTAGCTCGATTTTTAGTGTTTAAACCTTTTATGTTCACGCAACAAAAATAACAGTCTATGAGATGATTTCGTGGTTCTCGCCAAATAGTCGGAGTTCCAAATTTAAAGGCACTTCTTTTACCAATTTTCCATAATCTTAAATATTCCACACACAATTTACAAACACAATTGGGATCTCATTTTTATCCAACAGCATCCCAAAATACTTAAAATAGGGATTTTTCACCAACTCAGTTATTACTTTTCTACTATTGTTAAACACATATTCTCTACATATATAGCAAAAATGATCTGGATTGTTTAAACGACGTTTCCTCGAACTACTCATGACGCAAAAACTTGAGAAACTAATTTTAACACAGTAAAATACGCCTGTTATCGTTTAATATATATGCTTAAATTATAAAAATCCAAAACAAAGTAACTCGAGCTGATCAAAAAATTTTGAGGGTATATTTGTCAAAAGCAAGTCATAAGTGAACAATATCAACCACAGAATTCGCGGCAACAGACAAAAAGTTTAATTTTGTAAACTAGTGAATATATTTACTTGAAGTCAATATGTTACATTACTCGAATATTTTTAATGTTTTTTAATGCATATTATTTGAAATTGAATTGACTGCTTGGAGTATATTTGCTGTAGATTTTATTTTAAATGTATCACGCAATTACTTAATAAGCAATAAGTACCTAACTTTATAATTATAGATGTATATATATATATGATATGGACTCATTCGACCAAACGGAAGAAGGTAGCTAGTTTTAGCGTTCTAGTGTGCTAAGGATACAGTCAGACATACCAAGTAGTTGAGCAGAAACCGTTATTTATTGTGACGTCACTAAGTCTAAGGATATGGACATGGAGTAGAGAGGACCCATATATCACTTTACTCGCAATAGTCACCATCAATTCCAATAATTTATCAAATCTGCTGAAGGGATTTATGGTTTGGCCACCCTTCAGTTTAGCTATGCCCTTTTATAAGCTATTGATTTGTTAGATCGATGGTCGGGTTCTATATTTTGTTTTGCGGGTTCTAATATGAGTCATAACCGGTTAGCTTTTTATTGTTTTCTAAATGTGCATTTAAACTCGCATTGTATATGTATGCAGATAAAGGATTTTTTTTTGCTAAAATAATATTATCTGCTTAAAGTCATTTGCAGGTTACTGTAACCGTAAAAAAATAAAGCTTTTTCATTGTATATTATATATTTTTATAGAGACTTGGTCTCCTACTTTCACATACTACTTAACTTACGAAGCCACTGCTTACATATTTTATATGTTCAGTAGCAGTATTAAAATTAAACCTAAGTAACAACTGCCCTTCCAGATCTATGTGATGACAGAAAATTTACTAACGTTTTAAATATGAATTAACAAACTAACTCAAAATGCTCACTCATCTAGTATTTCTTTTAACCACATAAACCGTTGCCTTAATAACACTGCCAGCACTACAGCAGCTATGTAAAAAAAATATATCTTCACCGGTGTCAGCCAGTAAAGATACCGCAATGAACCGTGAATTATTATGGGCCGTTACACATTGCGACTTTTTGCAGCGATACAAACGCGATTCAGTCTCGATGAAGCATCCATACAGTCGCAAAACATCTACCTTTACACACACGCGCTACTAAAAGCAGCGATATAATCGCGATGCAGTCGCAATTTAGTAGCTGGGCGCGTTGATGCATCAAACGCTACAATTGCGTGTTTTCATCGATTCAAACGCGTATGAATCAATACAAATTCATGTTGATCGCTGGGGTCACGATGCAGTCGCGCGATTGTTAATCGCGCGTTTGTATCGCTGCAAAAAGTCCTAATGTGTAAGGGCCCTCTCTTATAACGCACACAGACACATACACACACACTTGCTTGCAGGCCCTCGCGTGAGTTGACTACTTAGCGCTGCCCTCTATGAAGGCTGTATGTGATTGATATGTTCATATACCGAGTAAGTGTATCAATTAGCCAACCACTTATTATAACGACTCATATCGCTATTTGCGCTCAATTGTAGCAAAGGTGGTTGCTTTAATTTTATTACGTTTTATTAGGTCGACAACAATCGAGGAATCAACGTTCCAGATTGAGATTGGACTGATTATTTCGGAATGAATGTAAACTACAAGTCTGCTTTCGCAAAATAATACATATTTATTAAATAAACTAGGATGATTTAAGGCTAATTATTCAAAATGCTAAAAAATGTGCCACTAACATTACATAATTTGAACACCTACAAACATTAGGAAATAGTGAGTTTGTGCAATGAATAACTACGATACTGAGCAGCACCACAGTATTTATTATTTTGCTATCAAATAAGTTATTTGACAATATGTTTTGATAAGTAACTAATTTAATCTGTGTTATATAGGTATACAAATGTATAAATAACAGTAGGTAGCTATTATTCTAGTCTACGCCTACACCAAGCAGCTGTCATTTGTTACTATAACAAGTTACGAGGTCCTAAGCAAAGTGTATTCGGTTGAAATCTCGATCCAGTAACCTCGGAATTAACATCCATTATAAATAATACGAGTAATTGGTTGAAGTTGATTTACCAATTTATATCTACTTTCCGTATAATTGAAGCGGTACACTTGTTCATTTTAATAGATAAATAAATAGTAAATGTATTATACACGCTATTACTGTGTGATATTGTACAATTATTTTGACGATGTCCGTAACATAGTGGTTTGCTAGTAGTTACTTTTTACGAGGTCATAAGTCCCATTTCATGTCTAAAGGACCACCAGAAGGAGACAAATGGAATGGAAATTTAAGCAAACGGATAATGTTTAATTTAAACAAGTCAGTTTAAATTAAACATTATCCGATTTCTGTCATCTATGCTTTTTCTAACACATTTCCTTTTTCTTTGTTATCATATTTTGTGATTTGTATTTTTTGGAATTGATTTTGTTTTATAGATAAACTCTATTTAAATACGAAAATAACAATTTCATGAAAAAATACGTCAAATTTCTATTAAATAATACGTAACTAATATTAGTTTTTTAGAATTCCCGCCAAAAAGCTCCAAACTGTCGTGACTATAATTACATCACTGATCGATAAAAATTCTCGCGCTCTGTCAAAGTTAACCTGATCTTGAGTAAGATCTTACAAATATGTCAGCTTGTTTGGCGGTCAGTGACGTCTCGTGATAATGGATATTAATAACGCAATTTAAATAAATTTTCTTTAATTTACTTATTCCAAACTGATTTTTAACCGCCTTCAAAAAAAATGAGGAGGTTCTCAATTCGACTGTATTTTTTTCACAAACCATTTCATAACATTCCACCAACATTAAAATTTTTATTAATACTATAAGCCGTGCGGCGCAACCATAATCTCCGGCCACATAGCCACTAGCATTTACAAACAAATGGATTCATTTACAAACAGTGGCCGTATGTTTATGGGGGCCGGACGGTAGGACCCGTCAAAAGGGATCGACGCTTGAATACTAAGGGCTGTTTCTCCGGCGTTCCTTGTATTTTCCCAATTTACCACCTACAGTAACGAGATATGAGAAAAAAGTTTCGCGCAAATTGTAGTCTGAAAGGGAAAATTGAAACTGGAATGGTTCGACGCGCCGGTGAAAATGAAGGGTCTAAACTTTCGTCAAAAACAACTGTGTGGCAATGTCTATTATGTCCACAGATGGATTAAATTTTGAATTGGACGAGTTGTATAAGGACTAGTGTGTCACCAACCGAGATGTTCGTTTATTATCAACATGTTTACTGAAAGTAGTAAGTTGACATCCATTCCACATTTTAACTACATAGATTGTTTCTTTTTGATCATCATCATCATCATCAGCCTATTGTCGGTCACTGCTGGACATAGGCCTCTTCCAAAACATGCCACTCAGCACGATCTGCGGCTATTCTCATCCAGCACATACCCACCACCCTGCGGAGATCGTCTTCCCACCAAGTCTGAGGGCGCCGTAAACTACGTTTGCCGATACGTGGTCTCCACTCCATAACTCGTCTACCCCAACGGTCATCCGGTGATATGGCCGGCCCACTGCCACTTCAGCCTGCTAACCCGGTGGGCTATGTCGGTTACTCTAGGGATTATGTTACTAGGTGTGATCCATCAGAGAAGTCGGATCATAGTTATGTTATGTACTTACACATTCTTATGAGATCCCTAAGAGGAACTCCGAGCATAGCCCTTTTCATAGCTCGCTAAGTGACTATAAATACTTTTTAATATCACTGTTAAATTTAATTTATGCGCTTTATACAATGGCAACGTTGAATTAGCAATAAAGAAATATCTTTAATGTTAAATTACATAATTCGTGAGATCTGGCGTGATGTTTGTTACTTACTTAATCATCTTTACAAAATAGATCATCTAAATCTGTTATTGGATGAAATTTCACCTACGGATTGATTTTCACCTTGCTTAGATAACAAGTTATTATCATTCTGAAAATAAACAGATATTTCGGAAACGTTCGTAATTTTAGTCGACCATTTAGGCGTGGGTGATTCTTCTATAAAGACATATCTCAGAATTTAATTATTAAAAATATCCTGTCGTTGCTTTTGAAATCCTAGACTCGGCCACCATAAATTATCCGTATTTCAACTTTTGCTCCAAATTTTACTAGGTCACAGTACCTATCTGCTTGTTTTCAGGCAATCTCTCGATCTCGAATACGTATAGTTAAGTCAAGGAATTTCATCAAGCAGATTACTATTTCACGTTTTTTAAATAAATAAATAAACATTAAGTAGTTTTGACCACTGTCTCTCTACTGTCTTTAAAGAAATAATCCAATTTGTTAGTACGTTTATGGAAGCTGTTTTAAGTCTGTACTTAATTAAGTCATTTTTGCTTTATTCCACAATAAATTAGATGCCCAGTCACTAAAGTTACAAACCTTTCACTTGATATGTAACACCTGAGTCAATTGCTTTCCTTTTTTTTATTGTCAAAACGTTTAAAAAAAAAATTTGGATGTTACGAGCAGGCATATTTGTGTGTAAAGCTAAAAAACTGTTTAAGTACACTTTAAAATTCAAGTGCAAGACAAACAAATAATATCAACCAGCATGATTCATATAAAAATATCCTTTTTCAATTCTATAATACTCTATCTTTATATCTCTGTCAATTATTATTATATTGACACAGAGTTATAAACTTTACACTATAGTCCATTTCACTTAAGAAGAGTTCCGTGACACTTTGAATTTGACGTTAATAGTTATGCATCCGTATGACAGTCATTCGATTCTTTTTTCAATTCGATTAAAAGTTATAAGGCAGTTATACTTTTTTAGTTATTTTATTTTGAATCCTGATTAAAATGAATATTATTTTTAATTTCTGATTTATTTTTATATTAATAATCGTAGTCTCACGTAAATAATATTATGCCGATAAGTCCTAAGCGCGAAGACTCAATATCATCTAAATAAGGATGTTTGGTTTTTCTTCTTTTTTTTTACTGGGTTCGGAACACTTTTTCGGTTGAAATGTACGCTTAAGAAATATTTTTAGTAAAATATCTTGACTCGATGACAAAATGCCCGCCACGCCATATCAATATGTGATGTGATGTGAATAGTAGTGTCAATCTCTATGAGTAATGTTCCGATTCCCGTGTATGCAATTCATACGATATTTTTTCTAAATTTAAATTAGTAATAAATGTAAGAAAAAAATTGATAAATCGTGTTTACATTAATAAATGGTGATTATTAATTATTTTTTTCAATAATTTTAGCGTATACAATGAAATATGTATGAAACTGAATATTTTGATTCGTAGAAAACACGATGCATGAATAGGAGTATTGACATCTATCACGGGAATCATCTTACGTGAAACGGACTATAGTCTTTAGTTTGACACAAAAGCTTATTCTTTTCGCATTAAATATTTACGATAGAAAGATTTAAAACACTTGCAGGCTATCACACTAATCACAAAGCCGCGTGAAAAAATCCCGATTCACTTTGATCTCGAATCTTGAGTCCCAAGTCGCCACTCAAATCAGTGAGGCGATTATTGGACGTGTCAATGAAAATAAAATAATACTCATTTGCTAACAACACCGACAGGCTTGTAAGACTAAAAACTGGTCAAGTTCGAATCAAAGATTCCTTACCAATATCAAACAAGGAAATAGAAAACTAGTTGTAACTATTATAATTGATTTGATGGACTATACTACCAAAGCTATAATAAATCAAAATTATTTATAAAACATAGTAAATTATTTTCGTGTATTGGTCACTAGCTACGTTGTTTTGATGACTTCATTGTAGATTATTTTTTGAACTCAAGTATGACTATTCTATTATATCTTAAATATAAACGAAACAGGCATAGTAATCTACAAGTGTTTCTGCCGAAACCGGCCATAACTTATGCCCACATTATGTAGATGAATGCACTGACAAAAATGAAGTCCCTTCGTACAATCTTTTCTTTCACATATTCCATTATAAAGCCTTTTTATATTCTGGTATGTAATCTGACATAATACAACTATTATATTATGTAATATTTTTTCTAAAAAATAAAACAAAAACTTCGTTAACAATTCTGAAATTATTTTTTTGTGAGTGAAACTAAATAAATATATTTTCTCTTTTATTATTTCACAGAATGAAATATCAAGTAGATAATAATTACTCTCGCTAAAGTAACTTTTGGCACTTCTACTAAATTAAATCACGTCGGGATCTAATAAATTTTCATTATAACCCACCGAAACAATAGTGTAGGTAAATCGATAATCAGATTATGAGTGGCCACAACGTTTGCCTTTCAATAATCAACGTCAAGCTTACATCAAGGGAAAGACGGCAGATAGTCACAGAGCGTTGGGAGGCAAGCCGTGGGGTAAAGGTGGAAGGGAGGAGGGAAAGAGGTCGGCGCGCGCCGTTCGATAAATCGATGTGGGTAATACAATGCTATGCGGTGGGGCGACCTTGAGCGGCTGCAACTTGCAAGACACACCCCCGCTCCACTTCTCAAGTTCATTGCCAACCGACTTATATCTTCAGGCATATATGTAAATTGACATTCGTTGTGGTGTATAAATCTTCATGGTTATTTAATTAAATTGAAATAAAATTATTTTTATTACGAAGATTTTTCGCTGACAGACTTCTTATAAATAATAGGATTAATTTTTTTTTATTTCAAGAAATGCGCATTACCCTTAATATTTTAATACTTTTGTATTTTTTTTCTTTTAACATTATTTTTCTGTATACAATATTTTTAAGTAAATCATTAAAATTGTAATAATAAAAGCCTTTTTTTATAAAATTTATAAATAAATTAACTGATCATCTGGTACACAGCTGTTTGCTTTCTTAACAATTGTTATACTCAAAGGACGAAATAGATTTCGTGGGTCGTTTAACAGCAATAGCGTAGTTGGTCACAACTACCATCCATCTAAGTGCAAATATTAGTGAATGATGTTTAACTATCACGATTGGAATTTGATTGCACAAGTCGTTATGCCAACAAGATGATATAATTGATATTGATTCCAATGAAAACAAACAAACGAAGCTACTATTGAAATTGCGAGAGCAACTATCTGTTTGTCAAGTTTTTACGGCGAAAAAACTATTAATTACAATCATAGTCATATTTGGTTGGAGGAAGACTTAAGTATGGAACTTTTGAAAGAACATTTCGTATAGAAATAGACAAAAAATGTGTAGCTATTTTAGGCAGATTTCAAACTAAACATCAAATATTTACAGTTAAGGCAGCCTGACAAACTATTTCAAGAGTCCAATCAAAGTTACCAGCCTTCGATAACAGCCAATAAACCTATTTCGAACGTCAAGTAAAACGTTCGAGCTTCGATAGAATCCAGAAAAGATTGTGTATTTAGACAATATTATAACAACATCATTTCTGATTAGTGATAAGGTCGCTTTTACACACGCACGTTTGCAATTGTGAACTCGTCTACAGCCCGTTGTTAGCTATTTGATACCTGGTGATATGCGATTATGTTGTTTATGGCATTTACCAACACGCAAGGTAAATATCAATGAAATCAAATGTTACCTACACAGCACAACACCCGACAAAGTTCAAGGGTGGTATAATTTCATGGTGCGCCCTGTAATCCAATTTAGCATTAATGTCTGCCTACAATATGTAAAAATACGGCTTATCTATTGGATTAATACACATTAAAAATACCTACTTTAAAACTTTGACGTAATGGTAATATTGAACAGCTGATTTATATAAAAAGCACCAAGCGACATGAGGTTGCGTATTTTAACACAAAAGAACAAAGGCATAGTAGGAATTCATATATAAAGTAAAACAACTTTTCAGGCAACAAAAAGTAATTCTAAAGCATAAACGTAATAATACAATCTCAAATGGCGCATAAGCAGCCAAGCCGTATGTTCTCCATTTTATATCAGTAATGCGTATTGTAATTTAAAAAAAAATTGTTTAATAAATATTAGTACCTAAATAATAATGTATAATTACCTACAATCCTATAACCTCATCACCGTGTATTTAATATTTTTACATTTTTACTGAAGGTCCTGAATGTGATCACCATTCTTATATATACCTATATTTATAAAACAAGTAGTGAAAATAACATATTTTCCAAAGACTATCTCAGGAGGAAGGGACTTCCTTACTGTAGTGGTTGAAAATGATTGACCGAAAAATTATTTTCTTATTCAAAGGAGATAAAATATAATAATTTAATATAAAAGCCTCAAAATTAACTCGTTTAATTTTCCCCAAAGTGCACGTGCAAGAGCTTGATTAGCAACTTGTTTTTCCTTCATAATTTCCACTAATTCTGATTATTTAGACTTCCCTTTGAAGGCAAGATGTTAGAGGTACAGGATTTAGGCACGTGTTTCTGTAAATATTAGGTAAAAAAATAACTTCATATTGCGGCACGCCTTCATATTGTATATTACAGTTTATAATACATCTCAATGTCAATAAAAAAAAAAACATTAGGTATAGAGAATTTTCAACTCCGTTATTTTTGATTACGAGTATGATAAAAAAATGTATTTTATTATGATTCAGTAACTAGGTATAAACTTATTTCACGCCAATTACAATTCGACTGAAAAAAAAAAGTATTTACACTGTCATTTACACACTATTGGGACAAAACGCGATATGCATTAACCACAATTGGCATTAACAATAGGTACGTGAGTGACTTACATAACGCAAAGCCATCCAATTTAAATAATATCTCTTTTAAAATTATCTGTGTATAGTAAAAATCCTGTAAAAACATCGGTTGATTTCGTGAATATCTTACAAAAACAAGTTGCATTTCACGCATCCGCTTAGAAATCCATTACAAAACTTTCTTTTTAGGGTTTTGTGAAAAATGGCGACCACCAATTTTGTCCGCTTTGCTGGTCACGAACGAAATTTCAGCTCTATAAATTTTAAACGCACCCGTTTGTTCCGGATGTCCTACTTTCGAAACGATATTTTAACACCCCGAGAACTAAACTTTAGTTCATTTTTCAACCAGCCCATGTAAAATATTGCTTTTAGCTGATGGGTTTGAACAAGGAACAACAACCTCTATTTCGTAGTCCATTAAGATCACAATGCAGAACAGACACCTCCATCAATCCCTTTTATGAACTTATAATATGAATCGCCATCATGACTAACGGGCACTTTGTATTTAGCGCCATTAAATTATATTTTTTATTTCGGATACTAATTGAGTTAAACTACACTATACATTTTCAAGCTGCTATTTTACCTGATTCTATGGCATCAGTAGATTACTGCATACGTAAAAAAAAAGTTAATAAAACGTAACAGAGCTACTTTCTAATTAGTGCCTACTAATTTTATGTAGAGATTTTTTTTTATTGTTTGCATTGAAAAGGCTCCGAAACGATTGGACTGATACGAAAAATTCCAGCTACTTTATCAGCTACTAACATAGACTATGTTTTATCCCTGTATTTTCACGGGAACGAGAACGACGCGGGTGAAACCGCGGGGCATTTATTTTATAATATTTTGATAACTATCGACATGTATTATTTCTGCAAAGTATTTAATATTTTTTAACACATAGTGTCCTGTCTCTAAAAGAAATAGTTGAATAAAACTTCAACAGTTATTTTTGGACAAATTAATTTAAAATTAAGCTTTTACGGGATTTTCATCGATTATACAGTGTCGATGTAGGAAAATTAGCTTAAACCCCTTTTTTTTCCATAATTAAAATAATTCTGCTCTTATTTTTTAATTTTCACTCAATTAGCACATAACTTAAATCGTTGAAGTAAAGTAACATGCATTTAGAACGGATATTTTGAGCAAAAGCGTCCTTCGATACCCGGCTTGCGTGGAAATAGAAACAAGGCCGGCCGGCCGGGCACGAGGCCGCTGTGGTCAGCTATTAATAGGATTTATTAACAATTATAAAGTTTAATACGGGCTACATCACATATAAATATATAAATACTGTCGCCCCCGCAATTCCCGATGGGATAGATAGAGTCCAAGAAACAATGGGCTCCTTTTACCACTTTTAGCTAAAACATAAAGACAGCATGAAAAAACAGAAAGACACGTGGAAAGAATGTATAACGCAAGATTGAATCAGTTATAGAATGCGAGAGTGGAAGAATGTAGGAGTCGTGAAAAGCCCAGGCGCACCTACCATGACGAGGACGGATGGACGTGTGTTAACAGAAGGTGATGTGTGTAAGGACTGCCAACCTCGCCAGGGAAATGGCGTGAAGTTAGTTAAGAATACAATAGGTAGGTACGTTATTTTACGTCCTCTACTAATCTTTTACTAAATTCAAAGAAAACGAAATGTATTAAGTTTTCAATGCCAAATGTAAGGCAAGTGAACACTAACATTATACATGAATGATGAACCTATCGAAATCAATCATTCTACAGTTTTTCTTGGGATCACTATCGATTCCAAACTGCAATGGGGCCCTTATATTACGGCTATGGCAGAAGGACTCAGCACAGCAGCATATGCAGTTTGAAAAATAAGACTCTTGACTGATATTGAAACGGCAAGATGTTTTTTTTTCAGTTATTGAGCGTAATGTCGTACGGCCTTTTGTTATGGGGGCCTGGGGCTATATATGGCCTTAAACTTCGAGATTCGCTAAGAGAATGTTGAAAGATATTGTCATATTTACCGTACCATCACAATATATCTTTGACTGTATTATGTATGTACGCAAGAACTTTCATAACTTTATCCAAAAATCTGATTGTCATCGTTTTAGCACTCGAAATAAACACAAGCTTGCCGTTCCGTATCTAAGACTTCACAAGGCTAGTAGTTCATTAAGGGGGTTAAGTATAAAATTATTTAACAAATTACCAGGCAATATAATTCAACTGCCTATGCATAGTTTTAAATTACATATTTAAGAGCATCTTATGAGAAAGGCTTATTATATTATAGAAGATTTTTTAACTGACAAATATTTGTAATTGCTAATATACATATTTACATTTTATAGATATGTATAGGATAGTAGCTTGAGAATATGATAATTATTAATGATACTTATTGTGATTTTGGTGCCGGCTCTTCTGGGTAGAAGCTACTTTCCGAAACCGGTGGGAAATTTTCATTTGTACGTTACTGACAATTTATAAGTGCTTATAAGCCTACGTAAATAAAGATAATTTCATTTAATTTCATTTCATTCTTTAATAGCGACTCTGTTTACAGTGAAATTTGACCTACATAGCATTTTAAGATAGGTATTTATTAAAAATAACACATCCATAAACTATAAAATGTGTAAATAACTAAAAATATTTTTAAATGCACTTATGCTTTTATAAAGTCAATGTTATTTTTATAAAAAAAAACAACTAAGTATAAACTTTGTAAGAAAATACAGTAAATCTACTTAACAATTCTGACCCAATGTTGAAGATATGAGATTCACAGCACGATCGCCAAGGATCCAACTAACTGCTATGGCTAACAGACTCTTAAAGAAAATGTTTTCTGAATAAGTAAATAGCCCAATTACTTTTCCTGTCAAAATACCATTTTAGATCATTTTCGTGTCACTGTTTAAATATATGTTTTATACTATGCAATAGCGGGTTAGTGTTTAGCGATGGAAAATTCGAGCGAACAAACCTACGTCAGAATATAACAAAATCAATCCAAAAGTACTTCAGTTATTGAAACTTTGACCAACTAATACCTGCAAGATTTACTTAATACAAGTAAGTCAATTTTAATTTTTGTTCACAAATTAAAGAAAGCCAGAGTCCATACTTCGTTGCTTTCGTAATGTGAGTGCTACGAAATACTACGACCACAATCCGTACTAAAATCGTAGATCAACACGCTACAAAGCATACATCAGATGTAATCTTGCTTACCTTAAATTCATTCTTAGCCGGGATCCACTTAGACTATGGCTAGTCCCATGTTGGTCTGGGACTTGACCCATGTTGACCCATGTTGATCTGACAAAAAAAAAAGAATGTGCCGTGCCAACTGCGGTTCTTGCCTAGCATGTCGTAAAAGGCGACTAATGGTTTACGGGCTTTTGGGTATGTGACTGAGTAGGCTAGTCACTTGTCACTCCTTTTTTCACAGCTTACCATCCAACCCACTGTCCCATGTTGGTCCGGGACTTAAAAAGAATATGCCAACTGTGGTTCTTGCCTAGCATGTCGTAAAAGGCGACTAATGGTATATCGGGTTTTGGGTATGTGATTGTGTAGGCGACAGGTTAGCCGGTTGTCACTGCTTTTTACAATTTTTCATCTAACCCAGCCCTTTTTGGCTGAATGTGGTTGATAGGGCATGCTGCCCCTTTGACTTTACCCCTTCGGGGATTATGGGCGTAATGTTATGTTATGTGTTATGTTATTTAAATTTGCAGATTTCCTCGCTATATTTTCTTTCACCGAAGTATTTATTTACCATAGATTTATAAATCTAGAGGAACTGGGCATGTAAATATCCTACCCAATAGGCCACCATTGCTTTATAAACGAACATGATAAATGCTTATTTTAGATTAAATAAATACTAATTAATCATATACTTCTAACGTCTTTAGTTCAATGAATAGGATCATAGTATCATATCATGTCTATGTGGATTTTAAAATAAATTCCTGCTACTTATCATGTCATTATAGTAATATGTAAATAACGTAAAGGAAGATGCGCATCGAGATTTCCATATCTAATTACGTAGGTCTCTATCTTGAGATATAGTCAATTCGACTGAGTGTACACGGAATTAACTTGATGAAAAAAACACTTACACATTCTGAATTCACTATACCCTTGACTGAACCCCAAAATGGTAGCTTTAATGGAAAATTAAAATACCCAAGTATACGTAGATATATAGGTACCTACATACTGCAATCAACTAATTACTTGGTAATTAATGTATTCCCTTCCCGCGACCAGTTAAATTTTCAATACAGGGGTACTTTGCCGTATGCTACATGTCAAGTTTGTTAGTACTTAGTTTGACACGCAACGGGAAATTCAAACAACTCTAAGAACTTTGAAAATTATTATGTCGTCAAAGGAAAACATACTTTTAATTTGAAATTAAGTTCATTTTACTACACTCTTACTCTGAAGTCTATTTAAAGTAATCATTAAAAATCCACAAATATTTTGTATTAAATGGTATAAAGCCATATTTTTATTTTATTTTTGTGATTGTAAAATTATTTATTTTATAATTTATTTATTTATGATGTAAAAAACCTACATCAAATAAGTCTTTCTATATAATATAGATATAGACATATAGATATAGAATTATCTTGTACAAATTTTATCAGCCAGACTCTCTTGCAAACTTGCATTTTACGCTCATAGTTCAAATAGGTTAAGTATAGAATTTACATTTAAAAAATTTTGTCATGTCGATGTGAAAACAGAGACAGTTATTGTTCTTTTCAGTGCAGAAAATTGGTCCTTAAACTTTGAAATCGAACAACAATAGTCATTCCACAGACTAGCTCGTATCAGCTGACTCAGCTATTCTGCATATTGTATTGGATTTCAAGATAAAAACGAGGGGCGAAGGGATGTCACTAACCTATTACTTTAAAACACGCTAGCTTGCGTATTCGTTTTTGGTACTTTAAAATTTAGTTATTAGGTATTTCAAATTGACAGATTATTTGGTTCTGACAAAGATATATTTGAACAAATCAAGGTCTGTGAATTAAGTACCTATGTAAGTCTTTTTTAATCTAGGTTCAAATATATGCCATGCTATTTATACTGAAAATTTCAAAAGGCATAGTTCTTGAGTCCTGGAATAACTTTTCACTGCAGACCCTTTTATACCACTAGAAATCATAGAAGTTTAGATAACCAAAATGCATTTAAGAGACTTGTCTATATCTAAAGATTATCTTCTTAGAAAAGCGAGATTACAAGAATATAACACTGTGAGTGAGAGCTTAAAGCAATAATCCCACTCTCAAATTATAAGCAGAATGAATGAATTTTTATGTAAAGTACGTACGTGCGCGCGGGATTATATTTTTCGACGAGTTGTTACGCCTGTGAATATCTTTAGTTATTTATTGTAGGTACCTGGATTTGAAACATGTGTGAACCGTATGAAGATCAATATCCATTTTGATAAAAAATAATTTCTTTAACATGTACTTACTTTTTAAGTACCTTTTGCACAGTTTACTACGTAAACTGTTAAAACCGGTTAAATATTTTTTATACTTTGCCTCATCTAACAATCTGATAACTATATATCAGACATATATTTTAATGCACTTCAACTATAGCCAATAAAATAAACCCGTGCCGTTAAGAACTTAAAAAATAGTAGATAGGTATTTCAAATCTAAAGGGAATTTATTATTATAGCACTTTGTAGCAAGCCAAGATTCCTAAATGGCCAGCTCTTTAGGTCGAGGTAGCGGACATAGCTCATTGAATAAATGAAAACCTGCTTTAATACTTACAATATGCATCACAGTTCTTTGTTTTATGTTTGTGTTACTACCGAAAAGTAATTATATGACATTAAATTAACAAAAACAACTTTTTATGCCAGATCTTCCCCACAAATGAAAATGCGGATTGCGTTTTCATTTGTTGCAATTTGTAGATGGGTACAACTTGGATTTAATACTTTGACTTTGGAAAACTTACTTTGATTGTCTTGTTTACTATACCTACATAATTATCATATTGTAATATACATTTTATTCCCGAAGTTAAATTGAAATACTAATAGACCATTATAATATTAAAATGAAGTGACATAAAATCATCTGCAAAAACTTTAATATTCATAATCAATGTTTTTGTAGCCGTAAGTAATAAGTAGAAGACTAAAGCTGACTGATCTACTAATGCATCTTCCATGCTTTCCGCTAAGAAGATAAGATAAATAAAGGCTGATTCAATAAAATGTTTCACTCAGTGCAGTCTAGACGGTATCGCTTTCATTTCAAAGTAAAGTTAAAATGTAAACAAACTTCGCCTCTCTACACGCTAAATGACTTATCAAAATCCGTCGTCTCAGTTGTTGAAAGCACGATAATTTGTAAGTCGCGTGCGCGTTCCGATTACGTGGCCGCAAACCCGGGATCCCTGCCTTTTGAAAAGGGCGCTTTCAGACTTGCGTTTTCATAAGCGCGTTTCATAAGTAGCACGTTTCAGGGTACGCATAAGTCCATTTTCTTTAAAAAACAAAACTCAAGCTGGTTTCGGTGTGATTTTTCGGTATTAGAAGTAGTCAGTAGCAACATGAATACTTAATCAGCTCACAAATTCCTCACCCATTGTTCTGATCACACATGTCATTGTATTGCAATTGTGTATTTGGTAGATATATGCTATCGCTTCTTCTAAAATATATTATTACGCGACGCAAACGCTAGTCAGAAAAAGCCCTAATCTCATTTTCGCTTCATGCATTATCAATCTGCCTTTGTGTGTATATATCAATCTGCCTTAGCTACGAGTACATGGGGAAAAATCCGTCTACGTTTATGGCGTCGGCGATCCTGTAGAAACTCAAATCCAGAAATTGAGCCGAATTTGATTGATAAATAATATGTCAATTTGGGCTTCAGATGATCGACTATGAATAAATATTTTACACCTATATTTAAGAAGATCGTCGTAACGGATATTTATGATCTTCACTTTAAATATATATGTCCTGCAGTTCAGTAGCATTAAACAAATAATTTTATAGAATCACTTCATATGATAATGAAAGCATCATCAATTGATAATAACACGGACGATGAAAAATAAAAAAAAATTGCTACCCAATGACGACGAATATTATTGCTATGTATAACCTCCGACTTACTTTTTTCTTCGATTTGTTAAAAATACAGGCCTTTAGTCATACTTATGACCTACCAGCGGTCAGCAACCCGCGGCCCAAGACCTATCCTCAGTATCATTGCGGCCCGCAAAGTTCTTATAATTAAATTTAAAACAAAAAATTTTCATATATTTCACAAATTACACATACTTATTATTAATTTATACACATACCACACAACATACCTATACAATAGACCTAAATATATATTTTTTTAAAGTCATTGTTTTATATTATTTTTTGCCGCTGTATTGATTAAATAAAAATAAATAACTTTGCATTTTTAATATCATATATTATAGTAACTACCTATAATAGATATCTAGATAAATATCTATTACCTACTTTTTTCACTATGTGGCCCATGTCTGCCAAAAGGTTGCCAACCTCTAAACCTACATCATTATCGGTATAACTTTCATGTCTATTAAAAGATAAAAAAGAAACTAAGAATCGGTTAACTGAATAATTTAACATAATTCTTTGCTGGCGTCTAGACAGTCTCAATATCTTCTTTAAACATAATTATCGGATTGGATTAGCGATGAGAATGACTTTGACTGTATTGTTCTTTAATTATAATAAGTTTAATGATATAAGTAGACATATAGTTTCACTCAAGTCCACAACAAAAATATATTGTGACAAGTGAACCAACAATCAAGCCGTAATACATTACCGCTGTCTCTCTACCGTTCCTTTTACCATATTGGTACCTACGGACCCCACAAACAAAATAAATACCAAACACCCCAGCTCCGCCCAACACGCTGAATGACTTATCCAAAACCGTCGTCGTACGCTAATTTGTTAGTTCGCGTGCCCATTACGATTACACCATGCAGCCGACGATCGCTGTCAAGATCGCGATATGACGCGTTCCCCGTGGTAAACAATTGTTTCCCACCAGAAACATAGCCGTAGAATAAATAGCAATGAAACTGAGGCACGTCGACATTGCGACGGCGCCGCGCCGGCGACGGAGTGAAGGCGGATTCGAATAAACAATTGTATGTATCTACAACTTTTGCTAGAGACACAATATGGAAATCGTAGCTGTCTTCGACGAAAATTATACAAGGTCTGGGTCTTTCGCGTCTTTTTAACAGGTACCTATCTACAGTTATATTTTGCAAGCTAAAACAAGAATATTGAATGTAGGAATGCTTAGACAAATGACTTTCTGCTCCATAAATATTGGCCAGAGATAAATATGATACTCATTAAACATTAATTCCTAGATTTTTGGTTTCCATAAATATCTCAATGCATACCAAATACGACGCAATGTGTTTAGCCTTGAAAAATAAGGATTTATATTAAGTGCAATCTGCTCCGTTACTGCTACTTTGAGTATACTGTAACAGAAGCAAGCCACAAGCCACAATATAGTATCGCGATACGACTGAACGTTCATGCAAAATTTTGCCGCGTTTCTGTTGGTATCAACTTGGGACTTGCATAATTAATGTTTCTTTTGAGTCACTTCTGTTCTACAGCCTGCATTATCATAATGCTATTTTCAAGTAGATAGGTAGGTAATGGTAGATAATCTTTAACTCAATTTACTTCTAATATACCTTTACATCTGCGTTATACGTATCAAACGATTTTGGTTTGTGGTTGTTTAGATTCATTTTTACAATTGTTTTGTAAAGTTAAGCTTTAAATTGTGAACGTCATTACCGCAAAGCCGTACAAAAATATCATTAAGCAAATTTATATGCATGCTGATTCGTGCGGTTTACCAAAAACAATGTTCACATGTTTGAAAAATGTATAAACATTAACCAATTTTTGTATCAGTTACATTTGTTTAGAATTATTGAATGCCAATCAGTTATCTTAATGAAAGTAATTTTAAAATATTTAAATATTAACTTAATCCTGACAACGAAAATTTAATAAAAAATCAATACAGTTTTTTACAAAAATATTGAAAAAATACGTAAATCCCGAGCTAAAATATCGCCGAACAGTACAGAGATAAACCGGTCGTTCGTTTTCACTGTCACCGCTCGGGTACTCATTTTCATTCCGATCACGTGTCTAAAGTAAAGTAGCTTAAGTTAGAATTTAGACAAATTCAAAAGCTATCAGTCACAATAAAGTGGAAACTAGCCATTGGATAAACGGCCGGTCCCTCACGCAAGCGAGGTTAGGAGTTAGAGTGGCTCATAAAGTCATAAATCAGAGTTAAATCGGCGGTACTGTCGTGCCACGGGCCTGCCGCCGTGCACTGAATGTACATTTGCTTATTATTAGAGATGTACCAACTATGGACTTAACCGACTAGACGTTCAAAATGGCCGACTAGTCGGTTCAGAATGGCCGACTAGTTGGTTCAAAATTGCTGACACGTCGACTTTGCCGAATAAGATATTTTCTTTACAATTTATTGAAAATTGGCTTATTTTATATTATTAATAGACTATACGAGTAAAAGTTCAGAGACAGCAAAGGAATTTTAAGGTAAGCCATTGCACGTGCAACACAAACATTTACCGAGGTTTCATTAATTTAATTTTAACAGCAGCACACATATATAAAACGTTTCCATACAAATAGGTTATTTCTAAAACAATAGGGTTTTTCTAAAGCAATGCCCAGTAATTAGCAATAAATGTTCTAATCGGTAACCCGATAAATATGGACAAATGTACTAGAAAAGTGGCTGAATAGTGGACTTAACCAACTAATCAGTATATCTCTACTATTTTTTCATACGAACAAACTTAGATAATTATAAGATACCAAAGAAACGTCGGGGTCTTAATTATATGTAGTCTCTTTAACTAATTTGCGCCCTAAAACTGGAAAACCTGAAAACCTGGAAAACTAGCTGCATAATGCAGCTGGTTTTCCATTCCATGCAATTCAATTGTGAGGTAAGCCTTGCGGTAATTTTTCACTATAATTTTTCTAAATTTTGCCAACAATGTGATGCAATTATTTAAATTTTATATTGTGATATATTTTATAAGGTACGTTTAACGTGTGTTACTACGAATGCTACGAACGCTTTTATTACAAAGCACATAGCAATTTTTGTCGTTCATACAATAAAACGTACTGTCTAGTTTTAAATTATATAATGAGCACCACGTTCTATTACTTATAATTGCACATACAATCAAGTTTTATAAGATAATAATTTTTAAACGGAATATTAGCCTGTTTTATACAACAACATCATCGTTCGAGCACAGTCTATTTTATCTTATAATTACTATAACAGCTAACAGTATTGGTTAAGTTTATCTGGAGATAAACCTAAAGCTACGTAAACCAACCATTATGAACTATCAACCACATCTATATAGTCTAACATATGTATGATAGTTAATACCGCAACATAAATCAATTGAGGTCCACATCGGTCTTTCTATTGGTTTGCTCGGGTCGACCAGTTACTATTGTAGGAAGTTCGATGCGGTTTCCACAAATAGACACATCGGTAGATCAAGAAATATCCATACCTTACTAATGAATCAATGTAAGTGTACAATTTATAAATACTAGAGTATATAACTTGAATTATTCTTGCGAAGCTTGAGTGAATCGCCGCGTCGTGGGTAAATATAATAGAAATTGTTTGCCGACCATTCAATAACATTAGTAGATATAATAACTTAGGTTACATCATACGGTGTATCATATATCGTTCGATCCTTGACATGTAATTATAGTCGTACGGCCGTGGTGTATTATTGTCAGCTGTAGATTTTTACTACACAATAGCCTAGCATTAAGTATACGTTTTAGACAGGTTTGTATCTGAAAGTTCAAGGACAATTTTTCTGTATTATACCAGGTTCTGCAATAAAGCGTGCACCCCAGATTTTATTGGTATGTCTAATACTACATATTCACTCATAATTTATTTTACATACATGGGGTACGCAGAGGCAAAGGGCCAGGAAGCCCCTTTTATCACATTAAGCCAAATATAAAATTGGGCTGTATTAGATGAAAAATGTAATAACAAGTAGTGATAACTGGCTAGCTCGTCGCCTACACAATCACACACCCAAAACCCTATTATATACCATTAATCTCCTTTTACAATATGCTATGCAAGGAATACAAAAGGGATGATGACTGCATTAAAAAACTATATAATTCTATTTAGTCCGTCAGTTAGATTATACAAAAACACTAAACACATAGATATTTTTGCTGTATCAAATTAACAAAAAATCACGAAGATAAAGAGTATCGAATAAGAATAAAATCAAAAATTTAAAGTAAAAAGTTCTAAATAGTAAAAATCATTATACTATTTAGAAAAAAAAATACGAAAGTTTGACGTCACGCGCAACTTAAATGCATTGTATCTTCGTCAATGTTTGTTTACAAATAATTAAAAAAATACATGTTTAATATTTTTTTATAATCTGACTGACTGACTATAATCTAACGGACTAAACAGAATCTTTAGTCACCTTGCCTATTGGCACATTCTTTCCGTCCCAGACCTACATGGGACTAAAACATGGGACTGTTTGTGTTTAAGACGGTAGAGTTATGCATGCATCTACTATTAAGACCATACACGAAACTTATAGTGCTGAAGCATATCTTCCACAGATTTTAAATGAGAAATATTCAATTGAGCGAATTACAACTAATCCTAGATGTTACTCGTACATTGGATAAATTCTGAAGTAATATCCCCAATACTCTATCTATATCATATACTGACTTACAGTTTGTAGTCAACAAACTGTTAGTTTAGAGGAACTAAATCAATTGCGACCAGTAAACTCTCATTTAAATAGGTCGTATACTATTTGATCTTATCTAACTAGCCATTGGCAATGAACTGCCTTTGACCCTAATGTGGGGTGGTAAAAATTAATTCGGACGCGGGCATGGCTTAATCTTGTAACACTAATTGCTATCACACTTGCGTGCTAATAGTACGACAAAAATGTATGAATAATTTAAGTTGTTTCGTATTTCTTTTCCTTGATAAATTATGTTTTTATGTCAAATTGTTAGTTTTTTTTCTGTTGAGTTGTAGTAAGCATTAATGGTGTGTTCGATATGTATTGTTAATGTAATAGATATTCTTTCCCCTATATGTATAATAAGGTACATTTAGCTACTACTGGACTCGTTCATACAGGAAGCAAAGACGTCATCACAGATATTTTGCGTCGTTAGTTATACCATGAGCGCAGATTAACAAGATTAGAAGATTAGTAAAAACTCATCGATATGCGTTCTTAACTAATGTGACAGTACGTATTCAAGCCGCGAATTGATTAGACAGGCGCCATTATGTAAATCTTGTTCGTACTCAATATCAACTAGTGTACCCCAAGATAAACTTTGAGGAATCCTGATGTACATATTGTATTTTGGACTTATACAAAACAAGAGACCTTCCATGTATATTGTTTGATTGTAAGTAAAGAGTTTAAAATGTTTACCTAAGTTACAATAAAAAAAAGTCCTATCCGAGTTCTGTAGCAATCAAACTTATCATAAATATGTTTATTTAAACCGCGAATAAAGTCAAATACAAAAGCTTAATATTTTCCTTCATTTTGCTAGATAAAGACTGCTCCACTTAAACATAGGTATAACATCTCAGTAGTTTTGTCTAAGCTGTATACATCAAAGCCCTCTAATATAATACTCGTTTCAAGCAAATGTTTGCTATGTTTGTATAAATATTTAACCATTTTACATACATTTTGTCTGTGATATTGTGTACCTAAATATTATGATAAGATATTTTGTAGATGATTTTAATATAAACTACACCATGAAATAAAATCCTATCATCTCTTCTCAACTTTGGACTGTCTCCCGTAAATCAATATAAAATCATTACGTTTTGTATTCAACCAATCAAGAATAAACAAATATTAACACGACGCTAATGTTGTAAATTTTATCTTAAAAATATATTTGTGGCCTCATATTTTTCGAGAACTGAAACCTCCTTGGGGTCTCATTTCAGATTTTTTCTTTTTCACCGTGCGTTCGATTTACGCGCGTCATTTGTTTTCATTACAAAATAACTTATTTTTATACCACGGCCATACCACTGTATTAGATTTTTATTATAACTAATTATACTAGTTTTACCTTCGAAATGTCTAGTTTTTTTACACACAATACCATTGACGTCACCAATCCCAGGCGGTCAACGTGCTTGCCCCTACATTTTGGTTCAGGTCGAGCCGAATAAGAATCATTTTTCTAAGAAGACTGCTGCCGTATTTTACAAGGGACTTTGTTCAAGATCCTCGACGGATGACCTAAGTTAGAATCATTTCATCATCAACGTGTTGCGCAGAGTGAGTATAACTACTATCAAAGATATTCACCAGTGTCAGAGGCGATAACAAGCTACCTGGAGGGTACGACAGTGGTGTGATCTTCATTAGAAGAATCAATTGTGGTTTGGCTTATTTTACGGACGTGGACTCATAACATTATTTACCCAGCACTGCTCAGGTATTATTACGAGGTTAGCCTCGTAAATTTATCTAATACTTATAAATTCTATATTAATTAGATATAAGATTAGTACTAAGAAATTCTATAATAATTAACAGCACCTTCTCAACCTTTCTAAGTTTTTATTTAGGTTTTACAAATTTTTTACTGTTATTTAGGATTTTAATGTATATATCAGCTAACAATCATGTTCAACAATCATGTATCAATGTAAATATCGATTGATTTCATTTAAGGCAATTCATTATAGGTAATAAGTAATGGTTTAGGTTTTATAAAAACACCAAGCTAGCGCTAGTTTATAATTGTTAATATATTTCAGCGTCACAAGCTGCTCAGTATGGCCGATCAGCGAGAATTGATTCGCAAGCGTCGCAGCATATAGAGATACTATCTTCGACAAATACGTAAATGCTCTGGAGGTGACTTCATTAACGCCAACCAACGTGAACGGGTTGCAGATGCGGTTGGGTAAGGTTGAATCCTTATATTATAATCAGTACGATGAGGTACAGTTAAAGATGCGCCCTGCAGGGGGGGCTCCGAATACTCCTGAGATATCCCTGCCTGTCGTAGGTGGGCACTAAAAGGGCCTTAGGGGTTGTGGGAGCTAGCGGGGGAGCCTTCTAGCACTCAATCGTCCCCAGAGAGGACGACAACTCGTGTCATCCTGTCCGTTAGGTTACAGGTAACACAGCAGCTGTCACAGCTTGTTGTACACACCGCACTAGGTGTTCTGGGGGAGAATTCCACTGCACGGCTGGGGGAGAATTCCACGGCAGTGCGTGTTGCATAAACTTTTCGAGCGAATTCCGACAGTGGGGACCCCGATAGCTTTGCGTCCAACGCCCAAAGAATGGCAGCCGTGAGCTTTACTCGGTAGGGGAACTGGTATTGCCAGCCATCTAATGCTTATACTTCAGGCCAGGCTAAATGCCCTAAATGCATAGTGAGAATGTAGCATTTTCATCTCACATCAAGAAGAAACTGTTACTACACACCTAAGAATGTCACTTGTCTAAATTAGACATTTACAAATAAACTCTCATTTTGAAACAGCTTGATAAGGTGTAATCACCATGCTATTACTCCCTACTGGAAACAAAAATATTATAAATCCGTTTTCAATATACGGATACGTAATAGTATGTGTATTACGTTTTAATTCAAAGTCATTTCAGTTAGGTTAGTCATAACAGCGAGGTTAAAAACTGTCTCTTAACTTTATAAGAAAGTTTAAATTACTTAGAACTCAACCCTTATTTTATACTGACTTTATCATTTATTTCTGTCACAATTGTGTTAAGTTACACATTTTTAAAGGATTTTTCTTAAATTTACATAGCTACATATAAAAGCAAGTTAATTTAGATTATTAAGAAGCCAATCTTTTATATAAGCGTTTTGGTGATCATTTACATTTTAGTACAAGGAACTAATTATCATCATACAGTCCACTTAGCATGTTAACTATCTATATTAAGGCTCCACTGCTACTAGAAGATTTATCTTCCCTCCTTGGCTGACATGGGCATATTCTTCAGGCTTCGAGATTGGTACAGAAAAGCTGTACTAAGATTTGTTCTCTTCTTGACACTTTTAGTTGAAAGGAGAGCCTTTCCTTTCCATGGGTTCGAATTACGTAAGTTTCTTTAAAATTAACCTTTTGACACTAATTAGATACTAAGTACAAACCCACAGTCTCGCAGAGAACTGACCAACAGGATGAACATCATTTAAAAAACGTCTTTAACTACTTGAAATTGATTTAATTTAATAACATTGTATCTCCGGAGATGACATCATAATTTTCATACTCATACTTACAAAACTTTAAGTAATTTATTAAGTATAGGTATGTACGTAAAATACTTAGGTATGTAGGGATTATTTCACTATATACCTAAGTATTATTACATTATGAATTTTTCAAAATATTTTATCTAACCTAACTGAATTTTATTTTTGGCTAAAAATGGTTAACGATGCATACAGCTTATGGAAGTCAGCCTATCCCTTGGGGGATTGCGAGCATGATAGTGTGTACTTATGTTTATCTAAACGTTAAAATCCTAACATGATCGGACATCGCTTTGCATTTCTTTTTTCGAATGATACATGGTAAGAGCATTATATCGTCTAAAAATTTTACAAACAAAACACGCGAAAAAAACCACCCACACAGCGCACAATCGTACATAATTACAGTTTATTAAGACAGACTCATTTAATGGCAGACAGAAGTCGACAGGCCCGTTGGTCGAGTGGTCAGAGACCCTGGCCATAAAACTAAGGGTCGCGGGTTCGAATCCCGCTAGAGGCAAATGTTCCGTGTGATGAACGTGGATATTTGTACTCGAGTCATGGATGTTTGTGACCGCACTTGTGCACTATAATATCTCATGCGCAGATGGCTAATCCTCGTTGAGATTGGCCGCCGTGACAGATATCGGTTAGTAGGACATTATTATTATTATTTTTATCTCCTTTTAGATATCACGGGAAGTTTTACCTTCCCGGTCCTTTGGAAGGCTTGCATGGGGGCACAGGCTCAACATTTAGAGGCCCCTTGAGACGTTTTAATATGAGAGTGTGATGGAGTACACCGACCGGATCTTACTTCTGAGTATACTAACATAATACTTATTATTATTATTACGTATTTATACCACTAGCCTAGCTCAACGCTAAAAATATGATCATGACGAAATATTTAATACTACATATGCGTTATTTGGATGTTCGCTTATTATGCCTAAATAAATAATATCAGATCTTGACACTGAGGAAACATAACAGTAAACCTAAAATAGGATAATTGAGACAGTTTTAGGGTTAAAGGCAAATAAAGCATTGAAATGGTTACTGAACAAACAAATCACATAACCGTTACGCTCGTGACGTGTCGATATAGGATCAATATGGACATTGAACAGTGTACTTACTGTTTAATCAACTATTCATTTATCATTGCCTTTGATGAAGACAAATGGCAGAGGCACAACTTAAAATACGACTAGTATCATTTATACTGTTGTTAACTAGCTAGCGCCGTGACTGGGCTATACATGGTTTGAATGTAGGTACCTTAGAATATGTTTTTACACCTGCCTAATATCTACCAAATAAATCAATCTCTTATTTGTACTTCCCAAATATGATAGTATTATTTCAGATAAGTACAAATAAATACATAATTTATCATACAATGTATTTACACGTAGTATTGCTTAAGGCAATTAAAATTACTGCTATCATTGTGCTACAACGTATTTAAGCTACTGGATTTTCTTAAGATTTTGTCAAAGTGAATTATTAGTCTGCTTAAAGGATTATCCGCCCAGACGCTCGATTAGCTCTGACAGTGTTTGATCACCCGACATAAAAGAAAGACCAAAACGCCCAATAATAAGATAACAGAAAAACAAATCATGTTGAAAATGCGTGATCAATCAAACGCAGTGGTTACAATAACTGTACTTTCCGGCGCGGGACAGTGGTAGTGATATGGAGTTCCGTGTGGGGCCGCGCCGCCCGCGCACGCGCAGCCCACTTCACACGCTCCCTGCACTGCGTTCACAAACAGCTGAACTGGAAACTTAAGTTGAATGTCTGTCAATATTTTTATTTGACATCCTTTTTGAGGAAGACGATAATGTATTCGAGCTCTAGGGGCTAACGTCAATCATTTGAACCGAATGTCATTTGATTTTCTAAGCCAATAGCTAAAGCAATAATCAAAGATCTTTTTATAACCATAAAAGAGGACTATCATAATTATTTAAATTATAGTCCTCTTTTGTACAAATTAGGTGAAATAGCCATTTCATAAATGATTTGATGAGACTCTACCAACAAACTACCAACAAAAAATAAATAACTAGTTTTGTATATCAACTGTTTGTCTGCAATGTGATATAATCACAAACCCCACAAAAATATCACACACAAAATTCCAGAGGCACCCCAACCATTATTTCTGCAATTACACTCATATTATGATTTACCACCATTGTGCCATTCGTTGAATTCGTCGCTTTCGTGAGATGTCCACAAAAGGGTCGGTAATAGGCTAAAAGCACTCAAAGAAAATATTAGGAAGTCTTACCAACTAAAAGGTACGTCCTAATAAGGGACTCGCTTCGACGGTGCCTTCCCTAAGTGATGATCGATCGCTCTTTTTCTGTCCAATAAATTTCAGGGACACGAGTTGCGAGATTGGAAAATCAACGATGATGTTTTCCTGGTTGGACACTTTCACTACACTTTTGTGTTGGTAAATAATCAAAAGGAAGTTCATATTAAAAACATATTTTAGGTACATCCGTACAATATATGTCAGTTTTGAAGTGCTCTTAACGTGAGTGGTATCCCTATCTAAAGAACACAGTAGGTACAATTCTGTGGCCGAGGAAATTTATCATCATAATGGTACGATTGACATTAATAAATTTAAATTATTTCGCATGGAGATAGAATGTTAGAGTATTCCGGCATATAAAAATACTTACATTGGTAAAGTTACTTAGTAAGCTTTCTGAAAATTACCGGCTAATTATCAGAATATAGAGTTTACTTTAAATGTTTACATAATAACGTGCGGCCCTTGAAATATTTGCATAGGTTCTCCGCAAAACGAGGTATGGCCAAAGGCAAAGGGGTAGTGCAGAGCGATACGTGTGTAAAATGTACATACCTACAGTAAAAAGTCTACAGAAAGTGTTATCGCGCGGGCGCGGTACCCATTACTTGAATGTAGATATCAATATCTACGCGCCCTAAATACCTACTTATTATGGTCATAACCTACTTCCGTGATACGACTATAAATCTTAATGACCGTAAAGAATTAGTTTGTTGGACTCTAAAGTGTGAATAGAGCTTTTTGTACGACTACGGCACAGGCAAAAGCCAGGGTCATGATTGAGCAATCATCGTATGTGCGTTGTTATATTCTAATACCTTAACTAAACCATTGACGAATAAGTTGTCAAAATGATATAATCGTTTGATTTATGTAATCCATCTCTCTCTCTCTCTCTCTCTCTCTCTCTCTTTCTTTCTCACTCTCTTATTTTATAATGTGTTCCCTTTCGTTAGTCTGATCGAAATCATAAATCCATTCCCATATAATTTCTAAATACAAGACCTTAAATTACCCAGTCCACCTTGCATGAAGCACTGGAATGAAATGTAGGTAAGTATACCTACGTAGTAGAATTGCTAAACTAGCGGCAAACCTAATTGCCTTATTCAAGAACCTGAGAAAGCTTGGAATACAAAATATAGTCTTGGAGGCTATTTGGACCTAGCCGTCTAGAAATTGCTTGACTAGAAGCTTCGGAGTTCTTCCATCAGAAATTTCATGTTTTGAGCTTTTACACATTTAAGTGAACATTCACATTCAGGCATCCTGGTCCAAAAAATTATAATGGACATAAAACATTGATAATGAACAGTTCAATCAAAATATATCCACACGTTTTACACAACTGTCCGTATTATAAAAGGCTTATTCCAAGAATATACCCAACCTATACAGTTTGGTCGGCATTTTAATTCTTAAGAATCAATTTGATTATAATGGAGGAGACGAGCTCTAATATAAAAAATAAAACCGACTTCAAAAAGGAACCTAATAAAAGCAAAAAATATTATTTATACGTATTTTAATACTTATAAATTTGAAGTCGGTGCCAAGCAAATGCTTAAATTGATATAGGTACCTACAATTATCACTCAATAGATACATTTTCGGTGATAATTACCTACTAATATTAGCTTCAATTGTACCAAGTCATTGTTTAACTTGGCACCGACTTCAAAATTATAAGTATTAAAATACGTATTACTTTGGTTTAAGTAAATTTATTTTTTACTTTTATTAGGTTCGTTTTTGAAGTCTTTTTTTTTTTGTTAAAAATTATTTTATTTTTCGATTTTAAGTGATGGGTAGACCTAACCTGTACGACCTGAAAATGTTGACATATTGAACCGTATGATGTAAGCCCAACAAAAGAAAACTGCTGTAAATCTTTGAGGAATTCCCTCGACTGTCTATGTCTCCATCATCAGACTTGTAATGGCCTTATGACCTATATGGGTGCAAAGTTCTCATCAATATAAATGAATTAAGTCCAAACACTAAGTAGCTACTGTAAACTGTTAAGGAGTTCCCTTATATAACTGTTCTTCGTCTTCATTATCAGACCACTAATGATAGTCGCACGCCATCTAGGTGTAAAGTCCTCATCAATACAAATTAATCAAACCTAAACACAAGGTAACTGCTCTAAATCGTTGAGGAGTTCCCTCGACTGTCTTTTGTCTCCATCATCAGATCGACTCTAGACCTTCATTAAATTGTAGTGCTTTAAAATACTTAATGAAACAAATTACAAACGCACTAGTTGCCTCTACAATTTTCGAAGGTTCTTAGTGATTTCTCAAGGATGCCATCGTCAGATCCTGGTTTCCTTATCATGGTACCACCCTTGGCATATTTGCTTTCCAACAAAAAAAATAATCGAAATCGGTTCATAAACGACGAAGTTATGCGCGAACACACATAAAAATATATATATATATATATATATATATATACGGTCGAATTGAGCACCTCCTTCTTTTTTTGAAGTCGGTTGACAAAGATGCATTGTATATGGGTCAACGACTATTGTCTTACCATTAGTACGTGAGAGCAGTTTATGGGTTAACAGACAAAGAATGATAATCCATGCATATTTTTAGGCGGTGATCATTACGAGAATCTTCCTACCGTAAATTTCGCCCCTAATTTGTATTTGGCCCAGTGCTCTTCAATGAATTGAAAAAACTCCATCCACTCCCATCTCCCAAAACGGTTCAAGGTATGTACAACATTAATTAATCGCTTGTAGGCACGATGGCCGAACTGTGCCCTCCTTGCATCAATTATACCTTAATAATTAATGATGTCTTTTAACTGAACTTAAGTGTACCCACATAATTGGTCTGCATTAGCATTTTAACTGATGTTTCTAATTTCAACGAGCGATTATTATTGCAAAAAACGGCTTACCTGAGTTTGTTATTGGACCTTGCATAATTAGACTCATAATAGATGGGTACATTATTTTCTTAACATCTATTAGGCCAATTATTATAGAAAAGACTAGACTATGAAATTTTTGATTAACAACACGCAGGACGCAAAAAATATTCTTTATGTAATAATTAGACTTTGTTACAATGTAAATAAATTCCATACAGTATTTAACAAAGTAACACAAAAATTACATTGCAATAGTAAGTCTTCGCTCTAAACTAAGTCGTTCGTTCTCTTTGTGAGATGATAACACATTTACCCACTAATGCGCTATTATGCAAAGCGGCAAGCTCACTACAACTGGAACAATTAATAAGCTCCCAGTACTCGTGTATGTTTTATGTTAATTTCGGAGCGAAACGTTTATAAACTACAAATTTCATGTCAACGAACATTACTCGGCTTTCGTTGTTGCTATTAATTTGGGTTTCTGTTTTGTTTTTATTACGTTTGCCGTACAACTCTTTATCGCGTGCCAAAATGAAAGCTTTTTCAATAAACCGTTCGGTTTAGATTTTATCGTGACTTTGATAGATAGTTATTTTGAAAAAGAGCTATGAAGTCGTGAAGCAAATCGATTGCGAGACAAATGGGTGAAGGAAAAATAAAACATATAAGACAATATTCCAATTAATAGTAGGTTTTAATATTTATTAGTACATAAGAAAGCATACGGCACTTATTTCTGTCTTATCTGTGTATTCCGACTGATCTCCGAAGCGGTTGGACCGATTATAATAGAATTGTTAGTGGCGGATAGCTAGGAGCATAATGTTAGGAAGATAAACTCAGGCTACATATTTTTAGTAAAATAATAACAAAACATATTTACTGCATTCCACGCAGTTCCATCATTAAAAAAAAATCTCTAAAACAACTCCAATCTTATTATTCCCAAAGTTGTGAGACAAATGCCGAGATTTTTTCAAGTAAAACAGGTTTGAATAACTCCACAAATTACTTAACTCGCAGAAATTTTAATTAGCAGTGACTTAAGCAGATTCCCTCACAGAAAATTTAGCTCGAAGTTCAGAGATAATGAAGCATCTCATTTAGCCACTCTGAAGTGCAACTGACATTGTTTCCAAGTGGCTACAGGCCTGATGTGTAATTTTTTTTTTCTTGGGATTTGTTATTTTGTGCAATTTGAAAGCAATTAATTATCTTGTAGATATGCTAATTTATTATGCATACATATTCTATTGCGTCACAATTGACATATCATTGACCCACAAGTCGTATTGTACTTATTTACTAAGATTATTATCGCGTGTTTTCTGATATTTAATCACTATAGAAGATTTATTTTATATAAAGATAGTAGATTTTAGTATTTTATCTTTGAAATAATTCCAATATTAGTTAACATTTAATGAGTATGTAATGCTTTTGTTATTTTGAAATAGTTCACAACTTTATTTGTCAAAATCATACATATATTTTTGTTGTTTTTTTCTTTCGACTGGTAATGACGAATTATTAATATTTTGATATAGCAAATAGATATCCAATAAAAAAGGCACACATAAAAGTTTTAAAGGTGAGGCTTTTCACCTTAAGGGTTGATTTTTCAACAGTCACATAAAAGATAACAGTCGAATAAGTCACAATCCGGATGATTTTAAAATATCATTGCCTGTTTCCTAAGTAAAAAACCGTATGAAATCCGCAAATTGGTGACTTTATATTTTATCAGTCGGTTAATTCTTATCTGAACATTAAAAAATAGAACCTTAAAAATATTAATTCTTGAATAGTAACTTTAGGTAGGAGCGTGCAATCTTCCGAAGTACATATACATAGCATTAGTATGCGATCCAGATAGCGTTCATGTTCATTATACTCGGAGCGTTGATGTATTAGTGTCAACATCACTGCACCGGCCGCTAGGTAGGGGAATACTGCATCCTATCGATGACATTTTCATCACTGTCGTCTTTGAAGTTTAGTTTAACCACAAAAAAATTCTCAGAAAGCTTCTCCTTTGAACTTTGTTAGTCGTTTATTTGAAATTTCTCTTCATTATTAATGGCGCTTAAGCTGTATAGACAGAGATATCGTCATTTTATCAAAACTATTATCGATAAAATCTCATTCATGCAACTTACTACTAATATTATAAATGCGAAAGTTTGTACGTATGGATGGATGTTTGTTACTCTTTCACAAAAAAACTACTGAATGGATTTTAATGAAAATTTAAAATAATGTAGCTCATACACCCGAATAACATATAGGCTATGTTTCATCGATGTACCACGCGAGCGAAACCGCTGGCAGAAGCTAGTTGGTTATAATTATACGACTACGCCAAATACATATTTATAAAATTACACATTTCTAATCTAGATGGCGATGATAAATAGGCGCTCTAGATACACCCACGTAAAGTCTTGTCAAAATCTTGAAATAAAGTTAAGAATCTATGAATAGGTTTAGTGTACACTAAAAAAGTCGTAATTCCGACAGACTCATCATGGTATAATACTAAAAATACTATAATAATAAAATGGAATACTAAGGCTTTTATTATCTGCAATGATTGAATTGCGTAATTGGGTACTCATAGTTTATAGCCTGACCTATTTTATATAAATTCTGCCAATAAAACACACAATTTACAATCCCTTGGATTTCAAATGATTTCAGAGTTACTTAACGACTTTTGTCGTACTGATATCGTTATGACACTCAGAAATTCCTTACCATTCAGTTAATACTCATTTTATTTATTTTAATAGTGTTTTTGTGTGGCTGCTTGCCAAAACTTTCTTTCCTACTTTATGTATGTCTTTTTTCATATTTTGTAAAACTACTGTGACCTTTTTTGTGTCATCAATACATTAATTTCTTGCCGCAAGGCATCATTTATGGTAGTTTTATATTTAATTATTACATTTGATAAGTAACTATTTCTAACAATCAAACCGAAGTTATTGTTTTTTTAATCTCTACCTATATTACTTTTAAGTTATGATAATATTAGCTTCTGCAGATTAACCCACAAAAAATTGCTTTCGATATCTCTAAATCCGTTGTTTTCTTTAAGATAAAGCTATAACTTATATGTTGAATCAGACCAGTACTATTTTCTAATTAACCTCATTTTTATCTGTATCCGCACCAAAAATAAATAAATGAAAAGGCCTACTACAAAAGTTTCCTGGCAGTCACGATCCTCATTAGTAAGGAAAGAACCAAGTAAGAGGTATCTTTAGGGTTGACAACCACAAACATCTTTTACACCTCATCACCAAACAATGAAGCCCAAATCGTTGCGTTTCAGTTAACATTACGAAGTTTAATAGTAGACAAATTATGACACTGTAATTATTTCTATATATAAGAGTTAATGGAATGTTTTTGGCTTAAGAGAGGCATTTAGAAAAATGCGTAGACAACCCTAGTTGACCCAGATCCGTCAGTGTCTAATCGCATTTTGGACTACGTGCGGACCAGACGCATGTTTTGAATGGGACACAAGAACCTATGTGCTGTATAAAGAATAAATCTTACACTTACGCTTATATTATACTTCGGGCAAAGTCTTAGACTCCTCACTTTTTACAGTTCTCCATTTTTGAAATATATTCATCAGCAAAGGCTTTCAACAAGCGTACTACTCATTGAGTAGTATACTTTGTCTTTTTCACAGTACCAGCATTTTATGTACATGCTTAGTTTGGAGCTAGGGATTTTTGGTTATGAGAGTCTAAATAGTGAATTATTCATTTAAAATTTTCTTTTAACAAAGAAAGTAGAAAAAAAAATACAAAAAACAAGTCATCAATAGCATGTATCCTCGATATCTTTCACGTAATCGTCTCATAATTGCCGCATCCCTTCTCAGTTATGCAGCTGTGAATAGTGCTCCGAGCGAGAGATTTAATTGAATTATTTGAATGAGCCCGACGCTTCCGCTGCCCCGGACCCGACTCCAGGATATACCAATTGAAAATATGTATTTCTGTTTGTTTATTATGCACTTGGACATTGAGACACGGATAAATATATTTTTCTATTTTCAATACCTCTGTAGACAGAGGCCACTATTATCACTCTAATTAACAAGATGTACATATTATATTCCTTGCCATATTCTTCATCTTTACAAGTACATAGTAAAAGTCAAAATCGACGACTTTAATAAGTTCTACAGCCAATTTTTGTATTAATTATATGTCAAAAATGTTTGCCTAACTTAGAAATATATATCAGACAACATCATATATCATTGCTCTGATTTTAAAGTAAGACGCTTAAGATTATCGCAAGTACCCCAAACACTACCAGATCCGAGACAAATACTATTTCAAAGTAGGTATATTCGGAGCTGACATAAATATAAATAAAAAATTTAATCATATTTAAGGAAAGATCCAATGGTTTCCCTATTGATAGGTTGTGAAGGATAGATATATGATAGACGTTTCAATGTAATAACTGTTCTCGCTACAGCCAGGCTTGTAATAATAATAATAATTATTATTATAATAATAATAATAGTGTCACATTACATTAAAATCATACTTGACTTTAAAGGGCCTCTACGTGTTGGCTTCGGCCCCACGCACGCCTCCCAAAAGTCTGGGACTCTATAGTCCCGAGAAATGGCAAAGTCAGATATAATAATAATAATAATAATAAGGATGTGACGACCCCCCTGGTGAGAGTCGCTGATTTTCGCACCATGAAAGGCAGCGAGTCTCTACCAGTGCAACCAGTCTCCCCAGGGCAGCTTGTGGCGGGCTGAATGGAATTGACACCCTTTGGGACCTGTGCCCCTGAGAGTCGACTAGGCCCCTCTCTCCGCTTGCCTTAGTTGGCCGGTGGGAGTGGACCCCACAGGGGCCGCAGGACTCTCACCTCTGGCTTGCCTTAGCCGGCCGTCCAGAGTGGGGCGTCAGGGCTATATGCTCGCAGGGTGGAAGTGAAACATGCCTAAGTCGCGAGTTGGCACAGTGGCGTAAGCCACTGGGTAGAAAGCGGTGCACACCTCTCCACACCCTGAGCCACTCACACAATGTTGCCCACCGTCGCTCCTGCTTCGTGCCTTGTGTGTGCGACCAATGGGGGGCCCATGACAGTGAGATGGCGAGTCACCACCTGCCCATTTAATTCGTGTTTTTAAACATAGATCGGGCAGGTGCCATATTCCGTCCCATAATCCCGGTTACCCAGTCCACTAGCACCTCATCCTAATAGCCCAGATTATTTGTTCTTCCACTTCGTTCCATAGTCCTGCACTGACCGGGGGTTGTCCTTGGCTGCATTTTATAGTGTACACAGGGATAATCGTCGGTTGGTGTCACATTACATTAAAATTATACATGACTTTAAAGTGTTGGCTTCGGCCCCACGCACGCCTCCCAAAAGTCCGGGACTCTATAGTCCCGAGAAATGGCAAAGTCAGATATAATAATAATAATAATTATTATTATTATTACAAGCCTGGCTGTAGCGAGAACAGTTATTACATTATTATATTATAATACACAGTTATTATATTATAATAATAATAATAATACCCCCCAGGGGATCACCTTGTCGTGGTGGGGGGGCTTACGGAGAGGCTTGCACTACTAACCACCAATGAATATGCTAAAGATCTTAACACCTTGCGTAAGTAAGAGGTATTAAATGCTAATGTCACCACGGCTACCCTATCCAAACTAACGATCCCAAACCAACCCAATATGGAGAGTAGTAAAAGGAAGTATAATTTACGGCCGCTTCCCGGGGGTCACCGCCGGGGCACACCTGGAGCCGATGCTGGGTGTTTCAGCATGCGAACCGTCGGTGGCGAGGAGCTGAGCAGGCGGGCCCTCGCTGGGCATGTACCCGAAGATACGACAGCCGACAATCATTCAGACCTACTTTCACCATTTTCATCAACTCAAAGCCTATTTCCCTCACCGAATTCATCCTCTAATTCTTTCCAAAGCAGAAACCTATCCCGATCAACCACCGTTTCACCCGTGTCAGTTGATGTTGTGCAAGAAGCAACTGCTTCACAGCCTGCACCCACTACTAGCACAATAAGTACGCGAAAAAGATGGTCTACAGAAATGAATAAATTCATCTGGCGTACATACCTAACCATCACTAGCATAGAACAAAATACTCAACGTGGCTACTTAGATAGTTTATATGAACAATTTTCCATAGAGTGCCCAACCATGGGAGTCTCAAAACAACGGATAGGAGATCAGCGCAGGGCAATTATAAATAATAAGCTTTTACCACAACATACATTAGACGAAATTAGGGCACAAGTTAGTAAGCAATTACAGATTACACCAACACAAAACACATATCAAAACACCGGAACAAGAATGAGGTGGACTCCAGAAATGAACGAGACTCTACTATGAAGTTACTTCGAAGTAACCGCAATGGAAACTAATATGACAGCATACAGACCAAGACTACATGAACATTTCACTCAACAATATCCACACCTCACACACATATCAGAACAAAGAATATCAGATCAGATAAGAATAATAGTTAAAAGTAAATATGTAACAGAAGAAAGGATCCTACAATTAAAGCTAGAGGTAGAAGAAAAATTAAATAATATACGTACAGA
The DNA here is from genome assembly GCA_951394215.1 of Glyphodes perspectalis. Lineage (NCBI taxonomy): Eukaryota > Metazoa > Arthropoda > Insecta > Lepidoptera > Crambidae > Glyphodes > Glyphodes perspectalis. The sequence goes on from OX596204.1 coordinate 8,160,244, forward strand.
AAAGCCCACAGACTACGCAAGTATAATACAAAGTGACACCCAAAGTAATACTCTGAATATAATACAACAAAATGACATACAAACAGTACAATACCATACACAAACCAATACCTTAAACACAACGCCCTTTGGCTCAGAAATTAATATCTTAAATACAACACAACATGATACATGTCATAACTCCCCACAAGTTACACAATTTGACACCCAGCAGAACACTCAGATCTCCTATGACACAAGCAGCCAAGAAGAAAACAACCAAGCAGACGAGCCAACTACCACGAACCAGGACGTAATCCTGAATAAATTTAAAGAAGTACTAGAACAATTTACCGACACTGATCCTACTACTAGACCCCGCATACCCAAACAAAAAACATCACGAAAATTTGCTGTAATAGTTGAACACCTAAATAAGCATGTACTTCCAAGATATCTAACAACTGACCAAGATTTTATAGTTTTTCAGACAGTTATATATTCAGCAGCATATACCGCAGCCGTTTGCAATGGATCTAAGATAACTACTGACTTAGCCATTAATACAACACCTAGGCAACCCAATAAACCGAAATGGCAAAGGAGGCTTGAAAATAAAATAGATATGCTAAGATCAGAGATTGGACGGCTAACACAATACATAAACGGCAATAGAAGCCAGAGAGTAGTAACCACGGTAGAACGAGTAAAAATTAAATATAGTATCCATGCAACATATGAAAACCCTAACACAGAGCTAGAGCATTTTCTTGACACATTAAAACAAAAAATAATTGCAGCGGCTAGTAGATTAAAAAGATACCTCAAATGTACCACTCGAAAACAACAAAATTCTATTTTTAACGCCAATGAAAAACAATTCTACAGAAACTTAAATAGTAATAACACGAACAATAGTAACTCTAACCAGACCAACATTGAAACTCCTACCTCTCACGACCTTCAACAATTTTGGGCAATATTGTAAAGACAATAATTGGATGAAGAACCTCGACAATTCCCTACGTATTCCAGAAATGGAATTTGAATTCATATCTGCTGAAACGTTTATAGAGATTATCAAACGAACCCATAACTGGAAAGCTCCAGGAACAGATGGTATTCAAAATTACTGGTATAAAAAATTTACCTGCAGTTACCCATATTTGCACAATCATATCAATAATTTTATACTAAACCCCAGTAGCATCCCCGAATACATAACCCAAGGAGTAACATACATGATCCCCAAAAACAGTGACACAAAAAATCCTGCTAACTATAGACCAATTACGTGCCTACAGACGATATACAAAATCCTAACATCCTGTGTAAGTGAAGTAATCTACAAGCACATAGCTGAAAATAACATTATAGCAGAAGAACAGAAGGGATGCAAAAAGTATAGCCAAGGGTGTAAGGAACAGTTAACGATAGATGCAATAGCTATGAAAGAAGCCTTTAGAAAAAGGAAAAGTATTCACACTATGTATATTGACTACCGGAAGGCATTTGACTCCGTCCCACATAGCTGGCTGTTAGAAGTACTTAAGCTCTATAATATTAATCCAACAATTATCGATTTTTTGCAATCTACAATGAACCACTGGCAAACAACTCTAAAAATAAAACAAAACGGGACCTCATTATCTACTGAACCGATTCAAATTCGACGCGGTATATTTCAAGGAGATGCCTTAAGCCCTCTTTGGTTTTGCTTAGCTCTAAACCCCTTATCTCAATTACTTAAACAGTCAAATCTTGGATATCCCCTTAAATATTACAATAGCCCATATATACTTTCACATCTCATGTATATGGACGATATAAAGCTGTACGCAGTTAGTAAGATGGATCTCTTTAAATTGACAGATATCACCGAGGAATTCTCTAAAGACATCCACATGCAATTCGGTATAGACAAATGTAATATCCATTCAATTCACCGCGGTAAGTTAGAGAAGAACACATACATACTTCAGTCTGGAGACGAGATCACACCAATGGATGAGCACTCTACCTACAAATACCTTGGATTCCATCAAGCAAGACAAATACATCAAAAACGTTCCAAATCTGAACTTAAACAAAAATTTATGCGTAGACTTCATCAAATATTTAAAACTCATCTTAACTCCAAAAACACCATAAAAGCAATAAACACGTATGCCATACCAATATTAACTTATTCTTTTGGGATTATTGCATGGTCGCAATCAGATTTACTTACATTACAGCGCACTGTTAATACAATAATGACAAAACATCGAAAACACCATCCCAAGACTTGTACCCAAAGACTTACACTTCCACGGAGCGAAGGCGGGCGCGGTATTATTGATATTTCAAATCTTCACAACACACAAATATCTTCTCTTAGAAAGTTCTTCCATAGCAAAGCCGAAAATTCACCACTACATAAATCAGTAACAGCAATAGATAGAAAAATTACTCCTCTAAATTTACACAACAGCAGCCCTCAACCCAATGAATCAATCACAGAAAAACACCAGAAATTACACGACTGGTCACTGAAAGCACTCCACGGAAGGCACAAAGCCGATCTCAGCCTACCATTCGTCGACAAAGACAAGTCGAACGCATGGCTGAAGAGAGGTGAGCTTTACCCGGAGACGGAAGCGTTTATGCTGGCTATACAGGTCCAGGTTATAGCTACTCGTAACTACCGAAAATATATAACTAAAGAACTGCAATCCGATACCTGCCGCTTCTGCAGCAGTTCCCCCGAAACCATACAGCATGTTACTGGAGCCTGTAAATCATTTTGTTCAATCCGACTACAAGCACCGACATGACCAAGTCGCTTCCATAATTCATCAACACTTAGCCTATAAACACCAATTAATTCCAAACAAACTTCCATATTACAAGTATTCACCATCTATCATCCTAGAAAATAGTCAGGTAAAAATATACTGGGATCGGACTATTCTCACAGATAAAACCATACACTACAATAGACCTGACATTACATTATTTGATAAAATCCACAAAACAGTACATTTAATTGATATAGCTATACCCAACACCCATAATCTCCAATCCACTGTATCCGAAAAAATAGCCAAATATCGAGATCTTGCTATAGAATTGAAGACCCAATGGCGCGCACAAAATGTTTACATCATTCCCATAGTTATATCGACCACTGGCGTAGTACCACAAATACTCAACAGAAGCATCGAAGCTCTTCAGATACCACCAGCAGTTATATTTACTCTTCAAAAAGCCACAATTTTGAACACATGTAGAATCACCAGGAAATTCCTCTCATCTGGAGCAACACCCCTACACCCTATTGCGCTTGACTAAGGTCCGTGTAACAGGTTTTATAACCCACTCTGTACTCATAGTGGAGATAACAAAAGTTTAAAAAAATAATAATTATTATTATTATATCTGACTTTTCCATTTCTCGGGACTATAGAGTCCCGGACTTTTGGGAGGCGTGCGTGGGGCCGAAGCCAACACGTAGAGGCCCTTTAAAGTCAAGTATGATTTTAATGTAATGTGACACCAACCGACGATTATCCCTGTATACACTATTAAATGCAGCCAAGGACAACCCCCCGTCAGTGCAGGACTATGGAATGGAGTGGAAGAACGAAGAATCTGGGCTATTAGTATGAGGTGCTAGTGGACTGGGTAACCGGGACTATGGGAAGGACTATGGCACCTGCCCGATCTATGTTTAAAAACACGAATAAAATGGGCAGGTGGTGACTCGCCATCTCACTGTCATGGGCCCTCCATTGGTCGCACACACAAGGCACGAAGCAGGAGCGACGGTGGGCAACATTGTGTGAGCGGCTCAGGGTGTGGAGAGGTGTGCACCGCTTTCTATCCAGTGGCTTACGCCACTGTGCCAACTCGCGACTTAGGCATGTTTCACTTCCACCCTGCGAGCATATAGCTCTGACGCCCCACTCTGGACGGCCGGCTAAGGCAAGCCAGAGGTGAGAGTCCTGCGGCCCGTGTGGGGTCCACTCCCACCGGCCAACTAAGGCAAGCGGAGAGAGGGGCCTGTTCGACTCTCAGGGGCACGGGTCCCAAAGGGTGTCAATCCCATTCAGCCCGCCACAAGCTGCCCTGGGGAGACTGGTTGCACTGGTAGAGAGTCGCTGCCTTTCATGGTGCGAAAATCAGCGACTCTCACCAGGGGGCGGTGGGGTATTATTACAAGCCTGGCTGTAGCGAGAACAGTTATTACATTGAAACGTCTATCATATATCTATGCTTCGCAACCTATCAATAGGGAAACCATTGGAATTCATTGTAATTCATTGTAAACCATTGTAATTCATTTGTTTTATATTTATAATCTTCTTGGCATTTTAACGAAGATGATTGCAATGCTGGCTCTACTGTAGAGCGAGTGGAGCGGACGCTCCAGGTGCCAGGTGGCAAGAGGCACCAAAATGCCATTTTGGAGCGAAATAATATTTATAGCTCCTATATATTTCGAGAGATGCGATTATTTTTGGTGTGTAAACTTTGGCCAAGGTGGCAATAAAACAATCTCGCTCTACCCTGACTGGAAGCACTGGAGAATTGATGAGTTTTTAAGGAAAGCTTCTCAGTTTAGAATGTGAGTGACATAAAAACAATATTTGCAATCATAATCTAAATACATTTATCAACAACTTTAGTAAAGTAATGTAATTTTACCTACTTACTTAAGCCTGTAATCTCCGATCTAGGCATAAGTCTGTAAATGCTTAAAATGTTATAAGATAAGATCAATACAGACGAATAAAGACATTTTATAAGTATTTAAAAAAAAACATTTTACTCTCAATCAGTCACATGCATTCATTTAAGTAGGTTCATGGTGATTGTAATCACCATGAATATTATTTTATGAGGTCTTGGAGTTTTAACATAGCTACCTACATAGATTTGTCGCCAAGTGACTAAATAATCGGCTCATGTGCATGACCCAAATGATTATTTAAAGTAAAAATATATATATTACCTATCACCCAATCAGACTTAGATGTCTTTATCACAATATAGCATATGCGATACAAAACGATATGGGCTGAAAGCATAAGTCTACATAATTAGTTACTTGTGCTGTGTCATAAACGCGATATTTATTTTTTTATAAAACCCACTACCTAATTTGATGTAATATTTGCAATATTCTCAATTAACGAGTGCAAATTAGGTATATGACTTGTCGAACCAATTTACAGAAAATATAAAATATATTAATTAATAAGGCTTACATAACAATATTCTAGTACCAAAATAAATGTAAAGTTTGTAGGTACTATGGAGACTCAGAAACACACAAAAATATTTAATATATGTACATAATAAACAAACTTTCATGAATTGAATACGGGACAGGAATCGCAGCCATTTCATTGTTAAGCTAATCTAGGCTAATCACCAGACCGGAGTGACCATTGAGTCATTCTTATGTAACGAAACAAACGGTGAGCATGTTACTTACCCATCGCAGCTTAATCAAATTCCTCGCACTCTTTGTCCTTCCTTCTTATTTCAGGTTTCGGGATAGACAGATAGAGTTATACGGCATCATTTATATCAACTAGTTTTCCGCGCTGAGCTACGACGCGATATTTCTTTGTTACCCCGCAGGGCCGTATTTACGCAAGGATTCTAGACTGTTTTATTGTTCCCAGTCATGGGTCATAATGAAGTCAAGTGCCGCTAGTGCCAAATACAGTTAAATAGCATTGTACCCCTGTAGTGTCCCCTGTATATAATTTAGAATTTGTACTATTCAGTTGTTAGGCATGCTGTTTTAGTTCTATGGCCATTGGGTAACTAGCAAAAGCTGGCCTGATTAGACTTAGGTAAGGTCTAATCAGGCCAGCTTTTGCTAGTTACCCTTTTGCTTTGTTAAAAGTCTCCGCTATCTCTATTTGATGTTCTAATACGTTAAGACCGCGTACCTTGACATTACTTCCACATAAATGCCTAGGAATCAATTATCAAGATATCAGAAGAAGTACGTAAAGTTTAATTTTGCAATAAAGTCCGCCATAATCAATTAAGGTAAAAGGCTTTATACCAAATACGGACCTGTGACTCCGCCCCTCTGACCCGGCTTGGCTATTGGGGTGATGTTATAAGAGAAACGAGCCTAAGGCACACTATGACAAAGGCAACTTTTACCCGTAACTATCAATCACCGATTATCTGTTTCCTACTTTTTAACGCAACTTGTAACATATTATTTTCCTTTTAATTGCGGATTTCTTTTTTTCATCAAAATTCTCGTATATATTTTGATTAGATTTTTTTATAAACCTACCATGGGTAGGTATCAATTTCCTTGGCTAGGTATTTATATAATCAACCGCATGCAACATGTAGATATGTGGCCAGAAGTATTGTAATTATTCAGGCGACCCTTATGCTCCTGTATCACTTTTTTATATTATAAGTAATGTATTTTCGTTTAAAAAAATATGTGATTATTAAGATCGTTTTGATATCAACAAATGAACTTATCCCCTATCAAAAAGTTTCATTGATAGCCGATAGATCTTTGCCACTATACTCTTTTGGCTTTATCATCAGACCTGCTCAGTTCAATGATGTCAATTAAATATTTTCGAAAAGTCTTTCGTTCATAAGTAAATTTCTAACGGGGCTATTAATCAGAATGTGGCAATATAGTCTGCATGCTCTACTTCGTCTATCTTCAATGATAAATAGAGATCGATAGCTTAGTTTATATTTGGCAGCCCTGAATATCGTATTGTGTGGGACAGATTTAACTTTGAGAGACACATTTTTTCAAGCGGATGTATTGATTTTTTTTTGTCTGACCTTGGTCTACAGTTTTAAAAATGGACAATTAACTCATTTGTACGAGTATCGTAATTTTTACTTGCTGTTTTAACACTAATGAAAGTCTTTTCATTTTAAGTAGTCAACCTAAATCGTCATGTCATGGTGGTATTTAGGTTACAACTTTAAAGGCACATGTTTTATTTTTTCCTCTATCTATGCTAATCAATGAAATTTAAACGTTCACTTGTGAATTCCCATATTTATTACTTAATAACTAAATTATTTAATATACAATGGTATATGAACGTTTGAATCATAAAAGGTGTAATTTGATTAAAAAAATATATCACAAATTAATGATACACGAGTTAAAATTAAGTTCACGTCAAATCAAATTAAAGATAATTTAGTTTACGCTTATGTGGCAAATACAAAACATACTTACCTAACATCCAATTAGTAAATGCCAAATACTAATATATTTTTGGAGTGATCAAAGTATATTGTATTAGTAGTTTATGAGTACGTATATAAGTAATATTCATGGGAATATTATTCTAAAGCCCATGAAAAGACACATATATATTAAATAACATCGTGCGCGCTTATTCTAATATATGTAAAGTACATTTGAAATACACCTAATTGCTTCGGGAGAGGTTATGTTGTTCAGTTTTAATATTTTGTTGCATTGTATATAGGCTTTCTCTACCACTTATCTAGAATCTGCGGGTTAACTGATAGTGCAGCAGGAGCTTACATGACTTCAAATATAATTTGAAATTTAAAATCTCTTTAATTGTATAGGTTTTAAAAAAGCACAAATAAATACTCAATATGTAAGGAAAACAATATATTACCACCGGTTCGGAAGGTAGAGCTATCTAGAAGAAACCGGCAATAAACTCGATAGTTACCCTTTTAAATGCCAAAATTTACAATTTTGTAATTAATAATCTACACTTACTTACGTCATTTAAGAAGTCTTCAATATTATAGTAGCTCTTACTCATTAAAAATGCTTTAATGCACAATTTGAACCTATGTAAAGGTAATGCTACTAGACTTTCTGGAAGTTTATTAAATATTTTATACTTAGCCCAATAAATTAATTACCACTCTTTTGGAGTCTATGGTTTGAAACAGCAAGTTTTGTTTATTTCTAGTATTAAAACTATGAAGTTTGTCTTTTTAGCAAATTAGTCAATGTTTTTGTATATATACATAATACAATCCAAAATAAATTGCGATACAATTATAAAAATGTAAATATCTTTTAAAAAAATCTCTAAGAGAGTCACGTGGTCTGAAGGCTCTAACGGCCCGTTTCTGCGATACAAAAATAGTTTGTTAATTAGGTGCAGATCCCCACAGCAGCAGACCATATAACATTACGCCATGCAAATACTTAACTGAAATATACCAATCTAGCTGTTTCAACATCAATTAATTGTCTTATTTTTCTAACGGCATATGCAGCCGAACTAATACTTCCTGCCGCAATATGGGAACCCAATTGTAATTTAATGTCTAGGTTATTTACATCGTCAAGAAATTCTTAACTGACTTATGTAACTCAATTATAAAGCAAATTCAAGTGGTGGTATGACTAAAGATAAACTACGAAGTGCACTCTCAAAGTTCATTTGTATTAAAATACAAAGAAGCTGAGCAAATCTCGAAAACTTATGCCGGCTTATGCCGATGAATTTTACTGGATTACTCAAACAAAACCATAGGAAAAGCCAAAGTGTAATATCGTGATAAAATAGTTGACGACAAACAAAGCTGTAATGAAGATCCTTTGTAATATCAACGTCCATTCTTTTAACTATTCTTAGGAAGTAATCTAAGAAAAAGGCGAGACTCCCTTGTGACCATTACATCGACCTACTTCTGCATACAATAGGCAATATTGCGTCGCCGTTATGTTTATCATATTTACCCATTTATTGTTAAGAACCTCTATGGATTATAGTACATTCTCGGTACTACATAAGCTGGAGCAATCTTATTGGTGTAGATATCATATATATAGTATATATATAATATTACATAACATTTAGGATAGGATACAGATAGGTAAATAAGTAAAACCGTACCTACGTGTTAATTGAGATAGGTAAACTGGGATGTTTCACCAATAATTGTTAAGCAGTGTAAGCACAGTTACTTAAAAAAACAAGATACCTACTATACCAGTAAAAATATTTTTGTTATTCGTAGGTAATAACCGATTGGTTATCCGAATAAATTATGTAAATAAGAATCGAGTAAGAAACATCATGTCGATCAATAATAAAAATTACGCTTCACTGTGGTCTTTGAGAGGGGAATGGGGCAAATTTTATCGTAGTTACACGTGCATTATCTGAATGCGCAGGTATGCCTCACCACCATGTCTCTCCCTACCTCACGAGACAGAGATGTAGAAGTACAGTCATGCCCCGATTGAACCAGCACCATGTGATAGACATGTGTTAAGGCTCCCTACACACTAAGGTCACACCCGTGAGGTTCAGTGATTATTTGTTTCAGGTATTTTATCTTCGTTACGTAAGCACCACATCAAAATGCGAGGTACATTCTAATGTGTAGGTAGAAAAAACTTAACATTCCGAAGGTTTTCCTGCTTTCCTTTTCAAAGTAGTCGCGAGATCCCCAAGGATATTATAAAACCGAGAGGTGACAACGTATGTAATATGATATCAAACTGTGTCGAAATATGGCCTCGAATTATTTCAAACTTTTCTTTTAGGGGCGACAATATATGTAGCTTTAGCTTTACGGTAGTATAGCTAAAACTTAGCCTTGCTTATGTAGGGCATATAGGTCGCCTCTATACAATTGGGGTAAATAATATCTATCTATTATGCTATAAAATTACTACTTATTTCAATCGTCTTGAAAATAGTTTACATTTTTCTCAATTTGATAAAATTATGTTTAAGATGTAATAATACACATAATAAGAAGGCGCGTAACTGAAAACAACATTATCAATAGCAAAATTTTCAGCGGAAAATAAATTAGATCTTAAGATTCATGCATAAATCTCAATTATAATACATAAATAAAAATCAAAATGAATGATTCCAGGCAGGAACAGTTTCTTCGGCCAGCAGTGTCATTAAGCAGCCGAGTCAATGTTTATCTTGAATAATCCTCGTCCAGACGATCGCATTAACCAAACACTTAAGCTAAGCTTACAACTACATAACAATACGTACATATAGTATACAAACAACAGGTGTCAAATTGCGTAACGATGACCTTGGCTGGACAGTTCGTGGAGGGTACCGTGTATGGTCCTAACGCACTCACTCGCACAATGTATGGGGCAGTAATGAATTTAGTGGGGAGACGACGGACGCGACGCAACCCCGTCTAGGTCGGGAGTATACTGAGCTCCAATGTCGGTCGACAGCACGCAGGGTTGCTACATCGCACCTGTAATTTTCCATTTTCGGGAAAACTCATAAAGTTATGGTGAAGGAAGATTATTTGATTAGCAGTAATAATAATCAAGAATATTATTCAAATTGAATTACGTTTTGCTTAAGTTGTGCGGGTTTTAGTAGTACCTATCTGACCTTTAAAAGTTGAGACGTTTATTACCAGGTAAATAGTTAATCAAGTATTGCATGTGTTAGATTCTACCCTAAGTCCAAAAATAGAGGGAGCGGAAAAGTGTAACAAGATAATCTCATTCCATATAGGTTTTAATCCTAATCCTATCATGGATACTAGGAAATAAAGATAAAACAATATTTTAGAATAATCACATATGATTTATTAGATACTTTGAATAATGCTACCACCGGTTCGGATCAGCAAATTCTATCGAGAAGAACCGGCAAGAAACTCGATAGGAAATCTTTTAAATTATATCTTTTACAATTTTTCTTACTTTTACGATAATTAACTATATTTCAGGATAAGCTATTCACATTATATTGAGTATGTAGATATGATTTTAATATAAAATACCTAGTGTTACTAAAATCACTAATATAGCCAATAGAGCCAGATAGTAAATGCAGCAAGGCAACAGTAATATTATAAAGCAAATTACTTAACTTAATATTACGGAGCTCCGCTCGCTGTGACGGCCGGACACCGAATGGGCACAACGTCTGACTCTACCCGCTTTTATACTACGTAACAAACGACACGTGTTCACAAAGTAATGATTTTATGATGTATGATTTATCACAAAGGTTATTAAAAATTCTAAAAAGATTTATTAATTATATAGCTATATGATTTATTAACTATTTAATTGCCTAAAACATAATAATTAGTCAAATTATTAACAATAATCTGTCAGCAAGTAAGTATCGACTAACTAAAATGTGTGATTTTCTAAAGTTCTCTAGTGTTTCTCTGAATAATTTGATAAAATTCTGATTTGGTAACTTAAAGCAGGATTATGAGAAGACCAAGATTAAATTATTACGAGCTTTTTCAACAGCTAAATAATAATAGAATGCATTTCACATTAATAGATAAATAAAATGTATTTATATATTTAGGGTACCTATGTAAATATGACGTTTTTCGAATATCATATGAAATATTAGGTTAATAATAAAGTCACGAGTGTGCCCATGAAAAATCTTAAACAACTTATTGTAGAATAAATTTTTGTATACCTTCACTAAAAAAATTATAACACACGATTCATAAATCGGCATCATGAAACTACTGTAATTTGAATTATATTCCTCGTATTATTACAATATTATTAAATTCATAATTTACCCGTTTTCCCGGCAGAATCCTGTACGCTAGTATCATTCGTTGTGGATGATCACTCTTCCCGACCGGTATCGCGCCCGAGGCACCCCATACGATGACCCCTTACTACGCCACTCACTCGTAAAGACAATTCTGCCGACTCCCACTACCATCGACTATTCTATCAACGTTGTACAGACTCAGCGTCGTATCTATCAAGCAATGAACACTGAACTGATCTAATAACACGTTGAGGTTTACCGATATTGTTATGAATCCACAGTTTCCGTGGAGCAACACCTCGAAAACGATTAAATAATTGCAGATTCGCGGTTGCGGCGAAGCTCTTTCGTGAATTTTCGACGAAATTGGGGCATTCAGCAGGAACTTTCTTGATTACATTGAACCTAATGAATAAATAATAGGGTCGTTTTGTGCAAGGGTTTGCTTTCGCGGTCGCTACCAAATTTATTATTTGTTAGCTAACGAATTAACGCATTAACTATTGCCTGGGGTTATTGATTTTGCGGTAAGTGCCTTCTTGACCCAATCAGTTTTGGCTACTGCTGACTCGTCCTGCTTGTTATTACTCGCTGAAGTATTAAGATATAAGTACTCAAGCAGCTATTTCTTCTGAGGATTTGTAAAAGATTTTTCTTGAGTAGGATGATATTTTTATCAAAAATTCTTAAGTACCTAGTTCTTTATTAACCCACTTCATTATCATATACTACTATGGTCCCAAGCGGATAGTTGTAAAGGCATGTACTTAAAATTAGGTAGGTAGCCAACCCAAGGCCAACTACATAGTTAGATATAATTTCCTTGCCTTATATCTCTGACTAAGCTTAATGACTACAATTTATTTCTAAATATAGAATATTATAACCTAATTAAACACATGAGTTTATTAAAAACACATGAAACGATAGGTAGGTACAAACGACGCTCATTCCTGATATTACCACGGTAATCTTTTTCATGCAGTGTAAGTAAAGCCCATTAATTGATAATTTGAACTAATTCCGTTGCTATTAAACTAGGAGCTCAATAGGGGTTAAATTTATGAGGTAAGAAAAGCCCTTCTAAGTGGTTTGGTTTTGTTAAACATACGACAAATAACTTAGACCCCGCTACGTGCTCCAGACCGGGTGAACCGTCGGGAACATCTCAAAATAAATCATTTAAAACTTGGGATACTTCCTTTTTAGGCGTTATTAAATTACGGTGGTCATTGTCGTACCCATGTCAACGCTTTGCAGGTAATCTCGCCCGATTCGTGTAATAGTAAACTTGTGACGGTAGGCTACGGAACAGATATCAAAAATGGCAGTCTGGATTTTAAACTGCATTGATGTAATACCGTTGGTCTATAATTATTTTCAATTTGTTTATTTGAATACTTGTATAAAATCGCGTTTATTTTCAAATTTTTTACGGTTGTAGATATATTTTCAAACCCATATGAATTATGTTAATGTGTATCAAAATATACTTATTTGGTCAGGTCATCGTAGAAGTCATATTAAAAAGAACTGATCTGTTAATGAGGTTACAGTTACGGTTTATAAAATAACAATTTGGTATTATTAAACAAATATAATTAAAAATAATTGCTGTATCAATTTTACATTAGTAAATAAAATTAAACAACGTGGTATTAGCACGTTGCCCACTTACATAAAAGAAACTGTTATAGATTATACTTACTTTTATTAACTGATTTAGGTAGTAAACTTGTGTAATAATGTCAAAACTGTATCAAAATTAGACACACATACCGAAAAAATACTACATCTAATTATATACAAACTGGTTTAAGCACTAGCAGTAATATTTATCGTGAACCTATGTACTTACCTACCGTAGCAGCATTTGCTGTATACAAATTCTGCCACGTAGCAACTTTATTTCGAGATAATTTACTGTTACATGGTACGACATAGAGTAGAAGTAGGTAGTTAAGAGTACGATATATGGTCATTGTGTCTTTTTGTGTCGATAACACACTTTTTTCATATCTATTCCACTGATCAGCTTAAAGCCATACCGAAATATTAGTTCATATTTTTCGTACTGATATTTCAGAATAAATAGTTAAAATTAGAGACTAGAATAACTGAGAATTAATGCAGCAGACAGCTTTGCGGTACATTTATCACTTGTAATACAATGTTTAAGAACGACCGAAGATATCTGCCGAACACTCAAATTCTTATCTTACTTGATATCCAAGTAAGGTAAAAAAGTGTTCAGCTTACAATATTTTAACTATGTAGTTCGCTCCTATAGTTGTCATTATTTTAATGGGCTCCGAAAAACCGGTATCAAGCATTACCGTCCTAGCATTTACCGATCCAATAATCTATTACCCCAAATTTTGCTTCCTACGTGTAATGAAATCGATACCCGGGTGTAATTTTGTTTACCCAACCTTATTGGATGAATTAAAATAAAAGAACCCTTTTTTATATTAAGGATCTCCCATTACCTTTATAAGTATTTCAGAAGGGTGATTGAGTCATTGGTTAACTTACGCCGTGGGGAATATTAGCAACCGTCGGCTTAATATTATCTTTTTGAAATTTCAAGTAAATTTGAGAGACCTCTTCTACCTTATGACTTTGCATTAGTGGAATTTGTTTTTAGGGAACAGCCGCTTTTTCACGCAGATAAAGAATAAAACGTAAACGTGTATAAAGCGTCAATGTTTATCAAAGTAATAACCCCTTTTGTTTTTTTAATACCTTAAGTAGGTACCCTAGGTAGCGACCGTAATTGTACTACGTAACTTCGTAACTTGCTATATAATACCTATGTAAAAATGATAAACAAACTTTTCGGTTGCCATCAAATCTCTTGGGAAAAGGCAGGTGCGTGCCAGTAATCGACTTCTTACGACACCTACTCCCGTGCCTACTTTACAGGAAAGTAAGAAATAAGTAGATGCTTTATTGACGCACACTTATATTGACATACACACATACATACATAGCAGCACACCCGCAATCTCCGCAGGGGTAGGCAGAGTTAAAAGGGCAGCAAACCCCTTTAACCACATTCAGCCCAAAATAAGATTTGCCTGGGTTAGATGGAAAACTCATACTTACTTATATTTATATTCATTGCTTTACAAGTGTCATTGAAATCTTAAAGTTAACGTCGTATTTGTTGTGCCTTATATAAGCCGACAATTATAACTGGCATCTTTATTTATCTGTTAAGAAGTTAGGTAATAAAATTATTAATTCTAAGAAGAAACAGTATCTGAGTGTTATTTGCTACTAGTGAATTTACTATAAAGAGATCTAGGTTGTATAAAAGTAGGATGACTCAGAGCACAGTTTGTCTTTAATAATAACTTAACCTAATAATAAGGCCGAAAATACTTTTCTATACAAACTACCTATCTCTACCTAAATACAATAAACAAAATATTTGCTTTGGATTTTACCTACTTATTTAACAGTAACGCAACAATTCGCTCTATAAGTCGCTTATAAAACGAATTACTGCGTAGGTAGGCTTTTTATGTCAGTTTGAGCCACGCCCTTACATTATTTTTATTAAACTACAATATTGGTATCAATACACTCTTTTGATTTGCTCAATATAATATAACATTGTATTTTTTCTTACCAAGACATATAAAAAAAATATAAATTTTACACTTTTAAGTAAGTACTTAAGTAGAAGGTACACAAAAAGCGTTGAACATAAAAAATATTTTACTGTGCTCGCCAAACTAACTTCAACTTACTTCACGCCACTTCCCTAGCGGGGAAGGCAGAGAGAACCGAACGCCATATGGCACGAATCTTACACACCTTACTTGCTTCTTCAACATTCATGATCCTTTTCATACAAGCTCTCGGGTTTTTATGACTCCTAACATCACCTTCTTAACACACGACCAATCTGGTCGTGGTAGATAAGACTGGGCCTTCCACGGCTCCTACATACTTCCACTTTCGCATTGTATATATGTTAAGTCAATCTTTCGTCATCCATTCCTTCCACATGTCCGAACCACCGGAGCATACCTCTTCTTACTACTTACTACTGTGCTCGCAATACTTTTAAAATGGTTTCAAGCAAATTTATCGCCTTAGAGCGAGGTCCAAGTTTTGAAGACAAGCGAGTTCATTCGCAGTAATTATTTGCTGTAGCTGTATCGCATTACACTTCTATCCGGACAGTGCGCGTCATGAATACTAACAGCGACTGCGGGCGGCGTGGAGTGATGAACGTGAGTGACATTTTATAGGAGTGTACTAGCGCAAAGGAGATTTTTTCGGTTATATTATTTTATTACGCAAGATCTTCTAGTTTCAATAGGTACCTACCTATTAAGTAAACTAGGTGTGAATAAGATTGATTTAGGTATAGTTAAGTGTACAATTAGGAGTCTCTCTATTGAAAATCTGAGGATAGGTAAACTAAAGCAAGACTTAATACTAAATTCCATCAACTTATTATTAGCAATCTATACGCAGACTAGTAAATAGTACCCACCTACCTACCTTCATTTTATCCATATAGCGTAAGACATATACATAGCGTAAATTATGATCTCTTTACGATACCTAAGAATGTATCTATGTATAAAATACACGCCACTTTAAATCCAATTAGCATTGTGATTAGGTACCTACTGCATTGCTTAAAATTCAAATTGCATGGCTTCTTTTTCTATTGAAAAATCCAATCAGTAGGTACCTATACATAGGTAGGTATATAGCTCTACATTTCGCTACAATACATATGTAAAACGAAGTGATCAATTAAAATAAAAAATATGAATAGGTACACCTACCTAACTTTATCTGATTATGAAATACTTACATTTCATTTACCTCGTGACTCTACTGGACTATGAGATATCTATTCTTATGTTTCACGAATACCCGCTTTAAAACGACTCACAAGTACATACCTAGTTGATAATTATTGACATTAGAGGTTATCGATATGAGTAGTATCGTAATTTTTAATTCGATATAATGGCCAGTAAACTCATCAAGCGTGCTCCGTATGCTTATGTACCTTGCTACATATAATAACGCCCGTAATCCCCGAAGGAATAGCCAGATAGACAGAGTCAAATAGACAGCTAGCCGCCTCCTTCACCACATTTAGCCAAAAAATAAAACCTCATAAACGTGCCGCAAAATGGTGAGCGTCAGAATGGCGGGTGTACTTCTCAGATTAGCCTAAATATATTTGGTACCTTCTGTGTACTTTTACGTACCTCTTCTGAAAATCTGTGTACCTACCTACGTCCATACAAAGATATTTTAAATATTAGGTACACCCGCCATCCTGACGTCAGAACGCGGGTGTACTGTAAACCCATACATGTAAATTAATAACTGTTTGAGTAGATTTGGTACCTCTTGTGTACCTGCAGAAACAAGCATTAAACAAGTAAAATACGGTATACTTTCTGAGAAAATAAAAAAATTAAAACTTCTTTACCTCGTCACTATTTAATTAATTAAAACAATCTTTTTGTCCCATGTTGGTCTGGGACTTGGCCCATGTTGATCTGGGACAAAAAAAAGAATGTGCCAACTGTGATTCTTGCCTAGCATGTCGTAAAAGGCGACTAATGGTTTACGGGCTTTTGGGTATGTGTCTGAGTAGGGGACGAGCTAGCCACTTGTCACTCCTTTTTCACCGCTTTCCATCCAACCCAGCCCACTGTCCCGTGTTGGTCTGGGACTTAAAAAGAATATGCCAACTGTGGTTCTTGCCTAGCATGTCGTAAAAGGCGACTAATGGTATATCGGGTTTTGGGTGTGTGATTGTGTAGGCGACAGGTTAGCCGCTTGTCACTGCTTTTTCACAATTTTCCATCTAACCCAGCCCAGCCCGGCTTTATTTTTGACTGAATGTGGTTAAAGGGGCATGCTGCCCCTTGGACTCTGCCTACCCCTTCGGGGATTATGGGCGTGATGTTATGTATGTATGTTATGTATGTAAAACAATCTTCGGTAATTGAACGCAAAACCTCTATAATAGATAAGTATTATCATGCCCATACCGGAATTTGAACCCAAAACCACCACATTAAAAGTATATGTACATATATGTTATAATAATAACTACTATAATGTCTATAACGGGAATCGAACCCATTTGGTAGTGTCCCTGCCTTAAGTGCCAAGAGTTGTGGGTTCGATTCCCACCCGGGACAAACCCTCACGTGATAAATATTTGTGATTGTTTCGTGTCTGGGTGTATAATATTTATTTAAGTATATATTTGTATTTCCACTGTTGATTTCTGATTCTATAACACAAGTATTTAAGCGTCTTACTTTGGGTTCGGGTCAATGTATGTGATGTTGTGTGATATACATTATTTATTTATTTATAATAGGTAGCGAAAGGATTGTTTGTCGCCCTAATACGTTTTATAAAACAGTAACGAGGTAAAGGAGAAAAAATGTTTTTTTAATTTTCTCAGAAAGTATACCTACCTACCGTATTTTATTTGTTTAATGGTTGTTTCTGCAGGTACACAAGAGGTACCAAATCTACTTAAACAGTTATTAATTTACATGTATGGGTTAACAGCACACCCGCGATTCTGACGTCAGGATGGCGGGTGTACCTAATATTCAAAATATCTTTGTATGGACGTAGGTACACAGATTTTCAGAAGAGGTAAGTAAAAGTACACAGAAGGTACCAAATATCGGCAATATGTTTAGGCTTATCTGAGAAGTACACCCGCCATTCTGACGCTCACGCAAAATGGGCCCAATTACGAGTATATTAAGGTATGGTCTACTGTAGTGTTCGTTACTGCCTGAACCAATAAAATGTTGTATCGTCACATCACATTTTTTTTTGTTTCAACCTACGGTCCTTAAATTCTAATGCTATAGTGCTAAAGAATTACCTACCTATGGCGATGACTAGCACCCGCTGGCAGGCCAAAATCATAGACAAATGTTTCAAATTCAATAAATTTACTTTGTTGTAAGTAGATATTTTTTCTGATATAAAGGTCCTGAATCGATTACAAACTATATTAGAAGGATCTATAAAGTATTTTGATAAATAAGGGCCGGTCGTATTGACAAAATTAAATAACAAAAATTTTAGGTAAGTACTTACCTACTTTTTCTTAATATCAACTAATTTTTGAGAATCTTTCATATAATATTATTAAAATAATTCGTTTAATATAAGATAAATAATATAGTAGCTACCTATATACGTACTTAACCTAACTAACTATTAAACCAATTGTACCTATATATTTTTTAAGTGACGGGAATCTACAAACTACAAATAAAAAAGCTTCGATTATTAAAACAAATATATTTCATCAAGAAATTAATTACCAACAAATCCATTTCAACACCTTTTCAAACCATTTTCAATTACAATAGGGAAATGTGCCTTTTTTTAAAGTGCCAAATATTCATTTAATGCGCTACAAAAATACAGTCACCGTTTATTAAAGATGAGATCATTGTAATATTAAAAGCATTACCTAATTAAAACCGAACAATAATTTTATTTCATTGTTCTTCAGTGCTGCGGTAACTATACTTTTATAGCTAAAATTTTATGCCTAATGGTAACACTACAACACACATATTTATTGCACATTTAGAAATTTCGTAAAGTATTTTTGTCTTTTTTTTTCTTATTTTTAGAGATCCAAGACATTTACTATAATTTTGCACATCGACAAGAAATAATATACACAATAGCGTAAATTTAGATTGTGGTATAATACACATCCAAAATATGGAACTATACCTAAGTTAGTCTGGACATGGACAAGACATTAAACTAAATGGACCGTCTTGTTGAAAGAACCGACAAATAAAATCATTAATTATATCAAAATTAGTTAATCATTAAAATATAAACAGAATAATCTCTTCAACAATAATATTCATCTGAAATATACAAGTAAAAAAAATATATGTTACATGTAACAGTAAGTATGTAATATACTTTATTCTGGATAAAAACTATTTTCAGCGATACAAATGAAAGTTACTACCAGAACAAAACCCGCACAAGAAGGTTGTACATTAAATATACATAATATAGATTAGTGCCCATTACAGTCGCTACAATAGAAGAAAACGAAAAAGATATTTCCTATCCAAATTTATTTAAACATTAAGAAAGTTATATACTTACGCAATATGATATAAACAATGTTTCCAAGACAACTTTATTATTAATAAGGCCATAAAACAATTTATTCACGAATTTTCATGAAATAATTACACTGTAGAAATGATAAGTTGAAATTTAATGAAATTTTACTAACTAGCCATCTTTGTCGACAGTTACATTTAAATACACGAATGTTCATGCCTTATTAATAAAATTTTAAAAACTTGGACGAATATAATAAAGTAGGTAAGTAATATACATATAATGTAGAAGACTACAATTTCCGAACACACACCACCACTGCAGGTTTTGGTCGACATAAATCTCATAGAAATTAATGACGTAACGCAAATCCTACTTGTCTAGATACTTAAGCTACCTCCCAAACACATTCTTTCAGAACACAATTCAATACAATATTTGGTTTTGTTGAATTCTACGAGACAAATCGGACCAACCATTACTATTAATTTATTAAAAATACTGGATAAAACAAATCCTTATTTATTTACCTAAATCAAATTATTGCTGAAGTTGTATGTAGGTTATATCATAAATGTAATGTGACTATATTTATTATCTATGGAAGTTTCAATAAATAAAATGTCTCTGAAGAACAGTTTCTATCACATATCATTACACATTGTAGCACCACGCGGTTAATAGACCCATCTACGATAACTACACTTACCGCTATTCTTGTATATGGAGATGTATAAAAATCAATACATCTGAAAAATAATTTAAGGTTGGTATATAAAACATTCTGTATAAGTTATGTTTAAAAATTAAATAAACTCTCTTATTGTTTTATGTCATTAGACTATTGAAAATGTGTTTTGGCTTTAAACAGTTTTAAATCAACATCTAGTATTTATAAATATTACTTATTGACTGCGAAACTTCTGGCCTACTTTACTTCTACCCGAAAATCAGTCTATCTACGTTCGGTCATCGTTGGCTTGATAATGGAGAGACTTCATTCCAACATTCCTACATTCCCATCTTGACTTAAAGTAATATCACAATCATTACAATCACCACAACAAAAAAAAATGTCTACAATCAATATCCCACAGTTAAGATTACAATAGCGTTCTTCCTTCCAGCCTCCAAGGTAACTAGCATCCTTCACCATCCAATAAAGATTTAATGATAAAGTTAAATAATATTTCGCCATCTTATTGAACATAGCTATTTTTAAGACAGGTGTTCACATTTTCGCTTGACATGCGCTTTCAACTTGTTCGCCGAAATAAAATTATATAGATACTTATTTTAACTTTGAACCAATCATATTAAAGAACATCCGCGTATCTTTAGACCCTTTGAATTAAGTTCTTCCCTTCCAAATGATATATTCACGAATAATAATTTTTTAACATAAATATATAAGGTATATGTACCTATTGACCTTTATACAATGAATATTTCAAATGAATGTTTTATACATATTTACTAAATTTTATATTTGTTTGATTTTCTTTATTAGCAATGAATACTGGCCTTCAGATCGAATCAGTGAAATGATGAACAAAAGGCATGTACCTAACGAAACAATGGTATAAGAAACCGCTCCACCTATTAATTGCAATAAACTAATACAATTATTTTATTATCCGTAATAATGCAAATGGCGCCATATATGTTCAAACTAAATGTAACCTTTCATTCTATTTTAGAAATTTAAAGGTGACTGAATTTAGATAAGATAAATGTTCCATTTACACATCATTTTAGAAAAATATTATTCATAAATTAATAAACTAATTCTATAAATTTAGAAAACCCAATCCTAATACCTCTAAACAATAAACCGGTGACAACCCTAAACCTGATAATCTGCTGAATATCTGGCATCAAACAGTTAAACCATTTTGGAAATAAGACACACAATGTTAAAATTGGACGGAGATATATAAACGATTTATAAAGTGGTTTAAATTGTGCGTCATCGTACAAAATCTATCCTAGAAGGTTTCAATCATGTTGCGAGTCTAAAAATCTCTTACTATGGAAGTCCTCCTGAATTAAGTAAAATAAGAGTATAATAAATAGGTGTAATGCCCTTGATTTCACAGTCGACGGTAAAACCTTACGTCGATGAATAAAATTATATATTAGAAAAATACCAGTGTCCATAAAACAAACGTTAAGATGATAAAAAAAATTTAACCCAAAATAGATTGAAATCTTTTCTCTAACAAAAAGAAAATAAATACTTTAATCCTAATGTATCACATTTCACCTGGTTAGCACTCGCTTATTTACAAAACCATTGCAGTGCTCACAGAATTTAAAATTTGATTTAAAATTATCTGTAATATTAGAGTTAATATATGTATAATACATGAACAGATATAAAGAATACCACACCAATTTTTAACACTACGAGAATTGAAAATAATGAACCACTCAAAGTTATGCCATGACTATCATTTGCTAACATCAATAATAAGTATCTTTATCGTGATTTAAGTTCAAAGATGTTATTATAAAACCAGACATCTGATGACTGATTTTATAATAAATGATCGTTCCTCGAGATATTTACTTTGAGTGGTTTATGACCTTAACTCTATAAGACACTAAATTACACCACAACATCAAGTAACTACCGCTGATATAATTATAAAAACAGTCAACATCAATTATGAATTATATTTATATTATAAATTTGACATATTGGCAAAATATCTACATTATACACACTCCAATGCTCTTTGCATTGTTATTTCGATGGTACTGTTTGTATAAACTCATACGAAGTAAAAACTAAAACTGATCTGATGTCATGTTCATAAATTCTCATTCCATTGAGTTAGGAATTATCTTTCTGTCATAATTTGTGGTTATTTTAACATTCGAATAAATAAAAATATCAAAGTTACTGACTTAAAAAGGCTGTAATCGTCCTGTGAACCTTATATACCTACGACCAGTTTTAATATTTACATCGTAATATAATTAGAGTATTTGTGTAGAAAAAAATAAAAAGTTCAGAGTATTGCTTCTCGTTTATACTAAAAGTTCCGACTAACTACAATTATTACTTATTATATCCCTCTGGCGAAGTCGCTATTTCATTTACGACGCATACTATTTAACAATGAATAAAACTTAGTTTATTTAAAAAGAAATTCTTAAAATCCTGAGCTAGAACCGGTCTATGACAACAGTACTAACTAAATAATTATAATTAGATAGACTAATGTTTAAAACTTCGTTTAACGTTTCCTGTAGCTGGTTATTTCGTTGCACTGACTATATTGTAAATGTATCTGAAATTATGACATTATTTCGAAAGCTTATAGTTAAAATGGTTGAAAAAATATCGTGAAAAATACTGGCCCACAAATTTAATCGAGTCAAACTATATAACAATGATTAAGTATATCCACCTAGCCTATATTACTTAATTGACAGAGTCGAAGTCCGTTCGATGGTATAGTATGTATAATAAATGCTTAAATGTATGTATAATTACTTCAATTTTTAAAACCTGAGCAACTTATGTTGCCGTCGTCGTACATCCGTTGGTAAATGTTTACACATTAGTGTTTTTTTTTATGCATAATGAAAAAGTTTACTTCAAAAAATACATGAAATTTCCTGAGAATTATCCTGTGCATAGAGTATTAATAAGAAGACAATAATTTTACATTAATTATAATAAAAACTACGAGTGATATTGGTCTCACTTTGTAAATAAAATGTAAAATATCAAACGGACTTTATTATGGCTACTGTAGTCTAAATTATTGCAACAACAAATATTACCCTTATAAAGTAGGTACTTAATTTCTAGTATTTATATCTATTAAAAATATAAATATAATATTATGTACCCATTGTGTTCGTTAAATATAAAAAATTCAAAATAATTAAATAAAATGAATATATATTGTAATTAACAAATTGTTGGATAGATTTAGAATAAGCGGAATAAACTAGATACATACGTATTGTAAATTTAAAATCAGATAAATACTATATGCATATATTTTATCAGTTGTAGGTATGTATATCACAATATTGGCAGTAATTAGTGGCCTTAAAAAGATACAACTGGTTTCTATTATTGTACTGAATAAGTAACATGTTGTTACGGGCTAGTATTTTTCACTTCCAAAAAACAAACTCTCTTAATTTGCCTAGTTAAAATATATGGAGGTATTGGACACATAACTGGAATAAATATTGTAGATGAATATAATATTGCAGTGTTATCTAGATATCCATAACAACGAAATCTAAAACAAGATGTGTACAATTAAACTTCGATAATCCATTATCTACTTCGTGTTACTTTATGAGGTACATATTTTGGCACAGAGAGATTTCTTAAAACTATATTATAATTTATGTATATCTAGACGTTTAAAATTAGATTAAATTACATAAAACATTTTTCGATGTTCTAAAACATTTTTGACTGGTCTTAATCATACAAATCACAGCTTTTTGCATTCTTCTACTTATCTATCGTCTCGACTACCAATTTCCTAATTTCCCCTTTAATGGAATGAGTTTTCATTAAATCTTATATTACGTGGGCATACAAAAATATGGCAAATGATTACCTTTTATAAGCATCATATAAGTTATAACAAAACATAGCTTGTTTGAGCGGTTGACTAAACGATTATAATATAGACTGAATGCCATATGCCACACTTGTTCATGCATAACAGATCTTTTGATCATACATATTATTTTCTGATTCAATCAGAATAAAAGAAAAATAACTGTGATTTATTAGAAATGCATCGAGTAGTGACTACTCTCAATGATGAAGTTGCAATTTATATTGATCAGAATCTGTTCCGATTATAAGATGCAATTGTTACTTGAAAGTTTCACGGTAAAATCAATTAACCAGCTAAGTGAGCTTATGTAACATTTAAATATTAATACAAATATAGATGGGACTTTTAGTCATGCATTTAATGTTTTAAAAAGAGCAAAGATACTTCCACGTCCTATTCTCCTTTATAGTTACAATATCGAAAATGATCTCATAAATATACATAAATCACTCTAAAAAGAAAACAGTCCTGTAAATGTTTAATCAAACCTGCTTATTTTAATTGTAAATTTTAAAAAAGTTTTAAAAAATATTCCCATTTGCTGTTTATCATACGTGTCGGTTAATTTACTATATAGGTTGGATAGAGGACGGCGCGGGCACCGCTCAGCGGGCGTTGTGCACGTGAGTGGTGAGGTGCTTGGAGAGGTAGTCGGCGCGCGCGAAGCACTTGCCGCACGCCTCGCAGTGGTAGGGCCGCTCGCCCGTGTGGATGCGCAGGTGGCGCGTCAGGTCGCTCTTGCCGCCGAACGCGCGCCCGCAGAACAGGCACACGAACGGCCTCTCCCCCGTGTGCTTTCGCACGTGCAACTTCAGATTCTCCTTCGACCGCACGCACTTGCCGCAGAACGGGCACGCAAATCTTCGCTCCCTGTCCCTCTGTCTTTCGTCGTTCGGCATGAATCCGAGTATACCCGAGTGCGAGCTGGAACTTTCGTGTTTGCTGCTGTCGCCGCGCGACTCGCTCTCGGAGCTGTCGGCCATGGAGCTCACGCTGGCGAACGACACCGGCACGCGCCTCCGCTCCTCGGAGGCGGTGTCGTCGTCCTTTTTGCTGTCCGTCTCAGAATTCCTGCAATCACCCGAGTCGTCGACCGTCAGTATGGAATCGGTGGGTCCGTTCGAGTCGACGGTGCTGTCTTGTTCTGCGTCTCGGATGACTTCAATTGGAGGAGTTCGGGTGGCTTCGGTCCTAGTCTTCTTCTTCATGGACAAATCCATTTCCCCGCACTGGCCGATTAGTGCTTCGTTGGTGCTGGAGACGGGTTCCATCCCTTCGGGCTGGTCCGTATTCTTGGTGTGGAGACGTTCCAGAGTGTGGTTAAGACGGTGCTTTTTGAAAGACTTGAGGTATCTAAACTGCATGCCGCAAACGTCGCAAGTGAAGAGCTTGTCGGCTGGGAGACGGGCGCGATGGTTCTGTTCTCTATGTTTGACGTACGCGGACCGGTAACGGTAGCTCTGTCCGCATTGCTCGCAGACGAAGGGTTTGTCATCGCAGGATGCTTGGGAGGCATGTTGTAGGGCCGCGTGACGTTCTAGGAGCCAAGTAGAAGGAAACGAGGCGAGGCAGACGCCACAGCGCCTACGGTCAGAATGGAGGAGTTGGCGGTTCTGGTACGTCATGCAGTCGTCACTGAGGTAGCGGCGCAGGCGGCACGCCTGCAGCGCCAGCAGGGGCGACCACAGGGGCAGGGCCGTTGGGCTCCGGGGAGGAATGGGGCTTGGAATACTTGGAGAACTGCAGGTCATGTCCAAACACATCTGCAATATAAAAATACACAATTCATGATTTACCAGTATACATAGTTTTAGTTTAGTTTATTGATATGTTTTACATACCTGTTAATTTCAGAGGGAGGTATACATCGTAAGAAAAAAACGTGATATTGTAATGATTGTAGAGCTTTTATTTGTCAAAATTGTATTTTTACAGCTATGATATGCTTATATTTGTTTCAAAAGTTACAATGATCAACAGCGATGGGTCTCTGTTAAGACTGTTGCACAATTGACAAAACATTACACCATTTTGATCCTCGACCATTTTGATATAATATGAAGGTACTGTATCTATTTTTCAACAAAACTGTACTGCTCTTTGTTACAACATTATGAACTATTAATAATGTTAAGGCAAAACAGATTTATCTAATCTAAAATGTCAACAATGAAAGTTAAATAAACCAGCTTAAGGGAAATAACCACTGATTCCTCAAAGAGGAGCCAATAATTACTAAGCTTTATAAATAAAGTGGACCTACGTTATTTGAACTTGTGCTGAATTAAATTTATAGTAGCATAATATACAAATCATATTACGTTACGAACTTTCGTAACAAAATGTTCTTAACTCCAGACTTAACACATTTGTCTGTTCAATGAATACAAAACGACATGGGAAGCGTTTTATACTTCACACGTCACAACATATATTACGCTAATACAAACAATAAGTCACGAAATACTATAACCTAAATAATTTATAATAAACACATTATAATTATTAAAACAATTGTACCAATATACAATAATCAATACACCTACAGGAACTTAGAAAAATTGCAATATAAGTTCTATATTTAGGTATGCCACTTAAAAATTGGTAGGTTTATACACAACTAACCAGTTCATACTTCCGCGACCTACTCTTACCACGATCTTGCTGGACGAAACTTAACGATGCTATAACTAACACTATATAAAATAAATCTATTGAAATATTGGTCACGAAAATAATTTTTGCACTGGGTTATCATTGTATGGAAATATCATCACAAGATTGGAATGCGCTAGCTACGGAGTACACAGATTGCACCGTAAGTGACGCCAAGTACATACGCGAGTATGTCCCGGGCCGATAACACAATAGAATGCACAAAATATAACGGTGCAAGTCACATATCATAACGCAACTTACAATTTTCACCATAAAATTTCACAATTTTCTCTATCCGCTACATATACTAATATGTATGTTCCGTGATTTGCAGCCTTTATATAAGTCTTGTATAGGCAAGAGGCACTCTAAATATAAAACTGTGGTCACAATTTATTATATAAAAATGATTCTACGTTGATCTATTTCAACACATGAAATATTTCGTGCTAGTGTTCTTTTTAAAGTTATCATGCTCGGTATTAAAAAAGGGTCTACGTAAATTTGAAATATTTGTAATATATAATAATTTGTGCTAACGGCGTGTGAACTTTGCAGGGATGTGGCAACAACTGGCAAATGTTAAAATTTGAATAACTGCACTTGGGGGTCGTATAACCTATTGCTCATGTATGGTACAATTCACTAACAACATTCACCGCATTCCCTATATACACATCAATACATAGAAATATAATTCTATTAATATTATTATTATTATTTGATTAATAAATAGTACCTCTGAAAGTTAGGAAACAAAATAGCATTTTAAACTGCATTCTGTACTATTATAAAAAACTATGTCGATAAAAACTCGTACAAATTTGTTAATTCGTATCATCATTAACCATTTATTTATTGCTATTAATTATTTCTGTAAATTGTAAATATTCAATCTTTCTTAAAATAAGAAGAGGAACATTAATCAAGGTTTCAATATTGCTATAAAGTTTGGTAACGTTCGACTCCGGAAAATAAAAAGAGTGCAGCTTTTCAAATAGCAACATTCTCGTGACGTTTTAATTAATTTATATTAATTAAGACATATCCAAATCTAGCTCCGGGAAGTAGCGCATCTACCAATCTATATTCTAAAATGCATTTTTACACGTGCGGGCTTAACGACGTTAGACCAACTTTAATTTTATTTTCCCGCAATCGAGTTCGTCATAGATTCACTATAATTTACACAGAAATATAAGAAATAATTCTATTCAAACAACAAATAGGTACTCAATTTCATTATGGATGTTCAAATTTACTCACAAAAACGGTCTACAGTACTCACGAAATGTGTAAATTCAAATATCCATCATTACATATGGAATGTTTGTGTTGCTAGATTTCATTGGTGACCAGTGTAAATCGCGCACTCTCTACAAATAAATGATTTCGAAAATACTTGGAAAGAAAACGTAGATTTTTTTAGAAGAATTTCTTAGAGACACTACCATATCATTATTTTAATCTCTAATACCTCAACATTCCACTGAAATCAAGAGACTTATCTTTTGAAATGCAGCGGTACTCACGGCGAACATAAAAGTGAATTGGTAGCTACGATAAATGGATTATACATATAGCACCTACTCAAAATCGGTGGAATCCCAACATTAATTAATTTCAAATGACACTGGAATCACTTTGGAATGTTAGGCGTTTGCAAACCTAAAAAAATATAAGTACATAAAAGAAAATTTTGCGCAATTTAATGAAAATAGCCTGAAGTAAATTTAATTTTAAATATGATATACACCTTAAATTCTATACGACGCCCGAAACTTAAAAATTAGAAATGAGATCTGTTAATATCAAAATATTAATGAATCACTATTCTTGGTTAATCAAAACCGTTGAACCCATGACCGCGTAATAATAGATATTTTAGTCATTTAAAAATTAAATTAATCTTGTCAGATCCTCGCGTTAACTATTACGATGAATCTGCGCTAAAAGGGTCGACAACTAAAAATTTTAACTCAAGTCTGAGATCAAAAATTTATACTCCCAGATGTCACATCCTTACTTTTATATATATCACAGATCTTTTCCTATATAATAACCATAATACTCTCATTTGATAAATTCCAAATAATCAAATACTACATCTCTAATATTTAATAGTTATTAAAACGCCTAAATTCAAGTCGAAACCGTACGTATTAATATAATGTAGATTTTAAAAATAAATTTCCCCATATCCTAATAATGTAATAAACTCCTTTAAAACAAGAATGTATAACAATAGGTTTTTGTAAGATATAAAACATGATATGTACTAAAAGATTATGAAATGTTTAGATATTTTTATCGACTAGGATAATTAATTTAGAACCAAACAAAATGCGCTAAAATCACAATTGATACGTTTACGATTATCAGTTCCAGCCAGAGAGTACCGTCGGCAAATCAAAATTAATAATTAATTTACCAAGAAACTTACGCACTAGAGTGAGCCAACATCCAATCAGTTCCAAATCAAAGCTTTAGATTCATTTCTCGTTTGTGATGCAGTGAATACATACTTGGATAGGATATCTGGAGAAACATTCAGTAGATAATATAATGTGGATAAATTAATACTTAGTCCCAAGTTTATAACAGAAAGCCATATTAAATACTATTCTATTAAAGGCTGTGAAAAAAGAAATCTCTTTATGATCCATAAAATATCCCTGTATTTGACTCTGTTGAATTTATTGAACACAGCAGTTGTGATTTTTCAAATGCTTTGCATATAAATTATGTATATTGGTTATAGTAATATGTCTTTGTAACTTCATATAATATTAAAATTCCAAATACACTTTACGAAAACACAGCATTTGAAATATCCTAAATAATGATAAAACAATGTAGTTATGTAGTATGAAAATATATGGAGAAATTTATATACATATACTATATAAATGTAATGTAGCCATGCCTCTTGCGTCCAACTCTGTTACATTCAATATCGACTCGGCTCTTAAGGTGAATCTCTCGCGAGCTTCCACTGGGCGAAGAGGCATAGCATTCGGACAGAACTGAAACAGCGTTAAAGCTTTGATTTCCTTAATCACACATCCACAACCCTCCCCGTGATTCCGATACACAGCTACCGAAGCATTTACATCCTAATAAATTTCCTAAAAATCCGATATTACCAAACTATATGTTATTTACATTTTATATGTCATAATATTGCTTTTGGATTACCTCAGGGGAGCGTGCGTCGTAACTTCGAAAGACATAAAATTATTAAAAATCTCAAATCCCTAACTTTTTTATTCATTAAGAACTATATTGAGTGCAATTTTCGTTATGGTCTCTAATAATAATAATTAAAGCACTCATTATCAATCTTTAATTTGGTTTTATAAAAAATCAACTCTGAGATGAACCTACTTTTTAATAAATATGCAAGTCTCTAAAGATTAAGTCTGTTCTAAATCAATACATTTTACATTTTCTTTCTTTTCATAGCGTCAAAAAGCTTTGAAATGGCAACCAAATAACTACGAAAGCTCATAACGAGAAATACATAAACTTCATAAAGTACGTAGAATAGTAATAGGTACAAATAGTAAAATAAGCCAACTAAAGAGAACGCGTATCCGGCCAGCGCGGACGAAATTAACATAACAAACGAAGTTTAACTTCTCTAGCTAACTTTGGCTATGCCGTCTAAAGGACTCACGAATGAGTTTATTTTATTATCTAAAGCGTAAAGAAAGCACCTAATTTTCAAAACTCGTCAAAAAGCAAATAATAGAAGAAACGCAAAAGTTCGTTTTGAAGTTAACCAAAGAGTAACAACTTTAAGTGTCAATTTTCTATTAGTGAAATATCAAATATTATTCATATCATTCAGATCACAGTTGCGGCGTTTAAATCACATTCTTAACTAATTACAACATATTGTCCTCCTTTTGTTCATTCGACTATCACTTCCCGCTTAAACATTGACTATTACCAATAATAACATGTATTATTGGCTAATATATATTCGTGGGCTAATTGTGGGTTGTAGCCATCCCATACTCATTGATGTGGACTTTCTTCTTCGGTGTCAACTGGGCTCGGGGACAGGAATTTGCGAGCGTACTTGGGATAGTGTGTCTTCTCGTGCGCTTTCAGTATGGTCGACCGTGAAAACGTCTTGCCACATAACACACACCGAAAGGGCCGTTCACCTACAAAGAAACAATACAAATAATCGACAAATCAGAAAGAATATCTACGTTATAGAAATAAATTGAAGTTAGAAAATTTTATATCATCTGGTATTGACATACAAGATGCATTTAATACTACTCTCCAAATCTTTTCCAGGTGTAAGGTATCGTTAATATATCACATTTACAATATCTTGTGCGGCGGCGCGCAACAGTATCTACAAACGTAGATAACTTTGTGATGACGTAACGCAATATGTTTGTACTAGGTGACATTAAAAGAAAAAACATGTATAGCGTTATTTTTCCTAACAATTGCCATATTCAAATATGGAGAGTGGTTTTAAGAGCATTTTGTATAGTACAAGCAGATGAACTTTTCGAGGCGAATATGCTTCAAAATGCAATTCTCAAAAAACCTAAAAAAAAATCATAATTATAAACTGTTTTTTAAATAGTAAGGATAACTTACCTGTGTGAACTCTACAGTGGTCCTTCATGTGATGCCTCAGTTTAAATGCTTTTCCACAGAATTCACATTTAAATGGTCTGTCACCAGTGTGCACCGGCAAATGTGCTATTAACGAGGAGACGTCAGGAAAACTCTTGCCACAAAACTTGCACAGCACTACGTTCCCAGGTTCTACAGGTCCGATATCCAAGTCTATGGGAGATTCTTCCGTGGGCATGCTTATGTAAGTTGGTTCACTGAATTGTCCTCCTATCATAGGTATCCCCATTGATCGCCCGAGTATCGCGTCTCGGTACTTAAGAGTGTCCAGCGTATGTGTCGTCAGAATGTGCCTGGCCAGTTTGCTCTGGTGGGGGAACACTGCGCCGCAGTGTATGCAAGGGTAACCCCTCTCCCCCTCCTCAATTCTCCCCCTACCGGACCCTTCGTACTCCTGCAACCACAAAAAAGAACATCAACTTCTTTTCTCTCTTGTTCTATTTTGACACGGACCATACTGTGTGCAATATCTCTACCACTACTTTCTAAATTGAGATGCAGTCTCGTTATATTTTAAATTTCCACTATCTAAATAAGAAGTTGACGCTCATTTTTGCCCAATAATGTGCAGGAGTGACCCGGGAGCCGTCTGCGCGCAATGCCTTGTCGTTAGCAACGGTCACGCGTACAGAATCAGTGATTCGTACAATAACATATTATGCATGTATATGGCCAAAGTTAAAAATAAAAATAAAACTGCCCAAAAATATATATCAAACAAAATGAATGGATATAAAAAATGATGGCCAACAAAATGAAGGTCAACTTCTTGACAGCAAGGCATAGTACTTCGATGTTCAAAATAGCGCAGCATATCAAACAAGCATGCATAGTAACAAATTAATCCACATAAAACACGAATAACAACTAAACTGCTATGAATCATGCCTTTTACTCTGATTGTTCAATGTTACTTATTACTGCCATCAAAATTTAATTAATAAATAATAATACCCTCGCATAGCATTACACTACTACTGGTAGGGAAGTTAACTCAAAAGTTAATGAATGAATATTTTACAAATGACAATTTAAGGCACATTAACCTAGTTTTTAACAGTTATCAAACTGACATTTCAATGAAAATTAATAATCGATAAGCATAATGGATTTTTATTTTTACATCCATATAGAATATTGTATTTTGATTCTGTTTAAATATTACATACTCTATCGTATACTATATATCTTTCGTAACCATGCAGTTTAAACAAAGTTCAATATTATCTGGGTCTTTCTTCTTGCTTATTTGATACTTGTTTAAGTACTTCAAAATACTTTACCAGGCATGCACAACAATATTTATTTCTTTGAAGAATGCCACATCGTGTTAGTTTTTATAAAGCAATGCCACTCACCAAAATTAGAAATAATCGCAATTTTTTAAATTTTTATTTATATTGACATTAATTCATATTTATCTCTTGTTATATGTAATGCATTTATCTAAATGTGTTAACACTGAATTTTTGAAATTAATAACATTGTGAAATAAAATAGAAAACCACAAGATACATTGTATAAATGAACACAACAACCTTGCATAAATAAAGTAATTTTTTAATGTGTTTAATACGGAAAATAAAAAATTATGTTACAAATGATGGTCAAATTTAATAAATAATTGCCAACACTACTGGTATAAAAAAGCATTGCGATTACTTCAAAACAATATTTACAAGTCTACAACATCCATACAACGTCTATAACAATAAAAATACACATTGAGAACATAAAAATAGGGTACATACTGATTCATGCTGTATCCGATACTCGGATGATGATTCTCCGCCACCTTTTTCTTCGTTACTCCTGTCCCAGTCTATTTCTTTTTTCAAAGACTGCAAATAAAAAAACATCTAATTAATACAAAGCTAGGTACATAATAAAAAAATCAATCAATCAAGTGAGATATCCGGTTAAGATAGACCAAAGCTCTTTTTGCGAAATTATCCATATTTTGACATGAATATCAGCGCTTGAGTTCCTTTTATCACTGTCTGATTTTACAAGTAATATAATAATCAAAATTTCGTCACATATTGACTGGTGACATATAATACATCGCACCCTCGGTGCGACATTGTCACTATGTAAAAATAAAATGTTCAAAAGATGCATTTAAAACTTTAATATCGTAAAAAAGTGTAGTACTTTGAGCTTTAGACAACATGAGCAGCATATAGGGGACGTGCACGACGACGGTGCTGCTAACTGGTGCCGTCAATGGGAAATTTGTACGCCATGAATACTTGAGATTGATTTTTTTATCAAGTAAACAGAATTAGTTTTAATAGTGAAATTTATTATTCTAGTTAGTTATAATGTATTGTTATGTTTCTGGATGCACCAATCACCATCTCCCTAGCTTTATATCCCGTGCTTAGACCATGATTCAGGATTTAGCGAGTTTGGTTATTACATCGAAGCGAGTGCCTATCTGAAACACACCGTAACCTTTATATAGGGGAACCAGAAAAATAAGGATTATGGTAACACATGCATATAGTTGTATGTGCAGGTTTCATCACGTTTTGTACCTCAACGTCGAGCTAGTGGTTTAAATACGTTCATAGATTTGAAAATTCCAAAGGTACGTGTCCGCGTCTGAACCCGCACCCCTTGTGTATGAGACGCGTGTCCTTGCTAATGAGCTACCACCTGACTTATTTTTATTATTCCGGATGCACCAATGCTTAAAAAATCGTCTAAAGCAAAATTTTTATTACTTTCCAAGGAATAGCATTCTCATGCCACGGTTATGTGAAAAAGGCCAAAAATAGATAACTACAGTAATAAAATATATTCTGCCATTATATTCCCGTCATTTTTCCAGTTCTAAAAGCCTTATTTACTTCGTTTATTTAATCTTTAACTTTCAATACATGGTCCGCCTCTAAGAACTTTTGACATTTACACATATTTTGGCTACGCTGTCGAGCGTTATTTATAATTTTTATCATATAAAAAAAATGCAATTGAAGATATAATTTTGTTTACATTATTCACAGTACGATGACAGGTCTAATATAAGCTTCCTTTACTGTCCGCATAGTGTCTCTTTTGTTGATTTAGTGCTGACCCCTATAGTTGGTGCACGTTCCCTATATACTACATCATCAACTGTGTACCACAAAAGAAACACTATCGCACTAAGAAAAGGGCTTTAGAACAATTATTATCTACATTAACTATTTTTTGCAATGTTTGTCAGTGATAGTGTCGTACGTCGGAGGTGAATATCATGTATCTGTAGGTATATATGTACATGAAGTGTTTAGCTTCATGTAAAGCTAGGATCATCATCATTATCTCTATTATTTAACCGTCTTACTGACCCATCTATCATATACAATTGTTTTTATCTTACACTGGACAGTGAACCTGTTAAAAAATGTAACAATAATAAATTGGATAATTTATGCGCCATTATTCATTTCTAATACTTAATAAATTGGTAAAA
This sequence comes from Glyphodes perspectalis, assembly GCA_951394215.1. Classification (NCBI taxonomy): domain Eukaryota; kingdom Metazoa; phylum Arthropoda; class Insecta; order Lepidoptera; family Crambidae; genus Glyphodes; species Glyphodes perspectalis. The sequence continues at coordinate 8,195,289 of OX596204.1, forward strand.
TAGTAAAAATAATTTTTAAGTGCTTGTGGTGAATAAAAAAAAAGGTTTAAAAAAGGTTTTAAAAATTTTAAATAAAAATTATAAATTACACTTCGCTTTTGCAGTGAAGAGAAAATAGTAGTTATTTGGCGAATAGTTTAATTCAAATCTTGAGTTCTACACTATTAAAAAACTTACATTATGGAAAGATATAAGAAAATTAATAAGGTTCTTATTCTTTTTTAGTAGTTCTTTATAGTATACTAATTTATTCTCAAATTCTACAGCAGTAAAAATCATATCACAATAATGAATTTTATGAGTTGAAGAGAAGCCTACGCCAGCTTTGGTACATTCAGTTTACTCATGATGAAATGAGCTGTGCATTTTTATTTATTCAATTCTCTTTGGCATAAAATTGTCTAAGGTACAAAAAACTATATCCAAACTGATTCAACAAAAAACAATCAATGAATTGAAAATATCTCAGATTACAGAATAAAAGGCAGATGGACCGCTCGGAACAACGATGTGAGGCAAGAATTAAGCTATGAGTGCGTGACACACTGTAGGAACATTGTATCCTAGTGTGCGTGCAAGTTTGCCAGGGTAATGAAAAAAAGTCCCACTGTTTTTTGTGTTTAATGCTCGAGTAATATATTATTGGTTGGTATTGTAACATGTATTTAATAATTTATAATTTACATTTAAATAAACATCTAAAATTTATTTTTTGAAATATAAAACTTTCTAATTATAATCGACATACAAAACATGCAATCTAAGCAGCCTTTATTTTTCACAAATTTCTTGAAATATTGCCTTTTGGTATCTATACATGAGACTCATACTAGCAGCACCTCGCGGTTTCACTCGTGTAGTTCCCGTTCGTGGGAATAAGGGGATAAAATATATACCTAGTAGTTTATTCGTTACATACATACAAATAATCTTTCATCTTTATAATAATAGCGTAGATTACGAGTAGGTTTTATCGATAACTTAATAATTATATGAAACATTAGTTTGATATATCGTTATTCTGCTTAACAAAACAATTGCGAAACATTTTTTTTGTGAAATGTTATTCGATGTTATGAAACGGCAATTATTAACTATTCGATAAATCAAGAAAAAAATATATTAATATTCATAGAATAGTTTTCTGTGAAATGAAATTCGGTATCAAAAAAGTATGTGTCTTGATAGATACCTACCCTGTTTAAACACACAAGACGGCATTTTTAAGAATTAATTTAAAACACAGACGTGACGTACTGTCAACGCAACGCTTTGTTTCGAACTGTCTTGAGTTTGTATTTTCTTTCGATTTTGTATTTGCTATGCCGGCCGAACTCTCGTGCCCGTGACGGGTCTATCTGCCTTTGTTCTGTAATCTGAGGAAAATGTATTCCCTTTTTTGAAGTTGGTTGTTTGAAGTTGGTTGGTTGGTTTTTTGAAGTTGGAAGAACAGAAAAATAGGTTTAGATAGGTTTAGAATGATGTATCTAGATAGATAGAACTTGCAAATGCAAATGCTAAAACAAGCATACAGGAATCTTTTTAGATGTTGCTAGTCTATTTTTTACCAAAGATTTGTGTAAATAGATATATCATACTTTTTAGGCATTTTTCTAAACCATTTATATGGCATATGGGTTGCCATTTACTTATGTTAACAAATTAAGATCAAAATGGTATCCTTACTAAAGGTACTTGCTGCACTGGAGGCAGTCCTGAAGGACCAGCAATTGGTTCACTTCTAGGGCTCGACAGTGCTGGGTGGGGGTGTGGCAGGCCTGGATGTGGCATAGCGTTCAACACGCTCAGCCGTTGCTCAACCGGGGAGTACCGAGAGGCAAGCACACTGCTGCCATGACTGTTTATCGTCATATTGATACCTGGAAGCAAAATTTTAAAGATGATATGATGATGTCTAAGACTTTATTGCAGATAAATGAATAAATTTAACATATTTTCTATACATTTAAACACTTAGAGCATACAACTTCATCAAAATTTTGTTCTTAAGTTTAATCCATGATACTATACATACCTACCATACAAGTATTGCTTTAAAACTAAGGCTGTGTGTTGAGTTATTGTACCTCTGATTTTTTTTTATTTATGTATACATGGATTAATACTATTTACAATCTTGGCATTAATTTTTTTGAAAAATGATACTTTTAATTTGTATTTATTATTTATTTCAATAGTTAGTCAATAGTGTATGGTAGACAATGTGCATTAAAAAACATTAAATTTTTGTAATTAATAAATCATTGATCAAAAATTAAGGACCTGTGGAATATTAATATTAATGTATACAAAGTTTAATAGTTTATGTATTTTTACTACAATAAAAATAGAAAAATATAAAGTATAGGTAGATCAATAACTTGAATTTTTAAGTATCTTTTTGTCAATATCATATCACTGGGTCCCATGTTGGTATGGGACTCAAGAGAATGTGCCAACTGTGTTCCATGCCTAGCATGTTGTATGGAAACTAATGGTGTTGTGTGTATCAGGTTTTGTGATTATGAGCTAGCCACTTGTCACTATTATTCACAATTTTCCATCCGACTCAAATCGATTTTTGGCTAAATGTGGTTTAAGCTCATCGCTTTTTGGACTCCACTTACACCTTTAGGTATTGTGAATGTGATGATATGAAAAGGCTATTTGACTAGTATCTGAAAACTATTGCACATTATTTAATGATGTATATGGACTCTAGAGATAACATTTATTTTAATTGATGTTAAGTATTTCATATAAAAAATAAATTTAAAGATACACTGATTATTTGAGCTGTCAAAACGCCTACTTGGGCAATATGGCGTCGAGTGACGTCACACGTTTGTACGATGACATTAGAAGAAGTTCGAATCATTCTCATTCGTTTGTTTAGCTGAGTTTTTACCTGTAATTTACTAGAAAAATTTTGCTATAAATGGTGCGCTGTGCCAGATTGTACAAATACGATATAATAAATTCTCCAAGATTCTCTTCCTGCACAGCAAAGGAAAAAAATCTAGGTATTAGGAAAAATTGTGCTATTGCAGCTGTATTGACATGAACCAAACCTACAAATGATAGTTTAATTCATTCATTCAGTTTCGAGTAATTTTGATATAACTCATTTGATGTTAGTTGTAGATAATAATGCAATACTCAAAACACCATATGGATTATTTTAAGTACAGTATTATTGATTTTGGTAATTAATATTAAAAGTATTAAGTACTTACATAGCAGTTTTTACATTCCTAAGTTCAGATGAGTATAAGTAGGGATTATTTTTAACGAAAATTCCGACCAAAAGTTTCCGCTGTCTGCTTTCACAAAATCATTCTCCATGATTATACAAGTGAATAGATTACTGATCATACTAATAATGTACAATGATAGATTTAAAAATCATAAGAAAACAAGGAACTTGAGCGTAATACAGTGGCAGAAGTGGTTGTTCACAGACGTGCAATGTCACAATACATTCAGCCAATCACAAGCGTTTGTCACATGGCTCCTACTCAAAATAAATTAATTTTATTTTGGGGAAAATATTCAATATTTTTTATATTTACAAATGGAAATCACTTTTAAAAATTGTAAGTAATGCTGATGACATCAAATAAGTAATTATTTTTCATACTGACAAAAAGCCTATTGACATGATAATCTCTGGGACCTCTGGGATGAAGCAATCTTATGCTATATAAATAAATAAATATCTGACTACATCACATACATTAATCTGACTCCGAGGTAAGTAGCTTAAGCACTTATGTTACGGATATCAGAATCAACAGTGGTATTATAAATATATACTTAATTAATTGATATTAACACCCAGACACAGAACAAACACAAGTATTCATCACACAAATGTTTGTTCTGGGTGGGGAACGACCCCACAACTCTTGGCGCGTAGGGTAGGGTCACTACCAAATGTGCCATTGAGCCGAGAAATACTATGAAAAATTTTAAAAGAACCTTAGACGATTCTAATGGATGGATAGGTGGAATGAAATAATTCATTGTTAATAAAAACTGTTTTAAAAATAACAGGTTGTGGTAACCATAAACTCCCAAGAACAGCTGTATGGCTTTGGATAATACAACATCATACACGTACCTACCTACATATATATCATTCGATACACAACATACCTTCATTCAGGTGATTCCTTGCATAATTAATTCAAGTAGTAAAACTAGGAAACTACAGCATAGGTAAGTTTCAAATATTTCGCTTAATAATTCCAATAAATTGCTTGCGTACGGCATCGTTTCTCAGTTATCATATAGGAACTAACTGAAATGTTGACACACACAAAACACCAATGACCGATGTACGACAAGGATCTTTTTTATTTCTGTTTCGATTCTTTAGATCAAGTTTACATAAACCAAAACAAATAAACAGACACAGACATCTGACACTAAATACCTGTCAGTGTCAAATTGTGTAGTGATGCGATCATGGGATGCGCATCAAGATCAATTGAAATAGTCGGGCTAAGCGATTAAACAATTAAAAACAATTTAAACATTAATAGGTAAATAAATTTGTGAAAATTGTAATGACTGAGTATTTATATCTATAAAACCATTTCCTAATTTAAAAAAATGTTAAATAGAGTATAGCATAGCCACCACACGTTAATGATATGTCAATTCAATCAATGTCAACCTCTGAGTACTGAAACTAATGGAGATGAGTTAACTACGAAACAGTGAAGCCCAATTTTGAGTGAGAAACAAATATGGCGCCTTTGTGTAGTGTCATTTCACTTTACTTATTTACATACTTTATGTCTCTGAACAATTTATTTATGACGATGTTTTTGAATGTTACAAGTTAGATTATGTTATAATCACAAATTTTATCGATATTGGCACAATACACTGCAAATTCCACTGACATTGACAACTTAGCGAGAAACCAAAATGGTAGGCCGGCTTCACTTAAGTATTTCTATGACGTCACTTGATGATGTTACCGAAAATAGTTAAGTCAAATGTGTTGTTGTCTCTTTTTACGTGCAGTATTGTAGACTTGTTAAAAAGAGATAGATAGAGGTTTATGAATACAATATCGATATTAATCATATTTGTATAGCAGATTGTTCGTATAGAACATTAGGTCGTCTCCATACGTTTCAGTACTCAGAGATGTCAACGGGTTCAAACGTCATTTTTAACATTAAGCGCTTGAGGATGTTTTTTTTTATTAATCATTTCACTATTGTCGAAGATAACATAATCATCTTAAACTTAGTCTTATTTCTGAAATATCTATAATGTATGTACTTGTTTTCAATCAACAAACAATAATCACAAAATCTAATCGATACGATACGTCTTGATTTATACGCCTACAACCACGCAAGAAAATAGGTATATGCTTAAGTTCTATGTCTTGAACACTGGTTTCCACCCTCTGACTTAGCATAATATAGATTCCTAGCAAAAAAAGTAGCTGAATTCCTTTTTGATGACGTTTTATAGTGCGAACCTGTTCCTACATTATTTTTTTGGTAGGTCTTATGATAAAACATCTGCTAAGTAGGTAGGTACGTAAATATAGTTACCAATATTATCACTTTGAGCGCCATTCGATCTTATTGACACAGCATCTTCCTCTGGGGACGACGACCGCATCGGCTCATCAGGAGGCTCGTCTTTCGGTAAGGGAGGATGCGTAGTGGCGGGATTGTCACTGGAAGTTTCAGGTCTAAATCGCCGCACGGAAAGCAAAGGAGATATTCTTGGGGGCGACGCTTCAGGAACCTCTCTAAGGTCACGAGTCTCTCTCGCGTCTCGCATATCCCTCTCCCTTAGATCCCGGGGCTCCCTTATTTCTCTCGGCTCCCTCATTTCTCTTGGCTCCCTTATTTCTCTTGGCTCCCTCATTTCTCTCGGCTCCCTAGGTTCCCTGTGTTCCCGCATTTCCCGGGACTCTCTTGATTCTCTAATGTCTCGTAAAGTGGACTCTCTTAAGTCTAAAGACGCGCGCTCTCTTTGTTCTCGCAAGTCCCTTGTCTCTCGGACTTCTCTCGCGTGCATCTCTCTGGCATCTCGCGTTTCCTTTGTTTCTCTTTCACGATGCTCTCGTGCCTCTTTCACCTCCCGTCTTTCTTCCTTTACGTCTCTGGGTTCTCTATTTTCTAATCTATCGTGCGATTCTGGACACTCTCTGGTGTCTTGCGGTTGGCACTCTTCCATTGGTTCCGGAACGTTTCTGGTATCAATGCCAGCCGCACTAAGGGTTGTCATTTCTGCTAATCCTTTTACCTGAAATGTCAAAATTGAAAAGTTAGTTTTGTATTCAGAACTCAGTAAAAAAATGTGAAAATTATCTATAAATGTTTTTTGTTTGTTTGCTTGAACGCGCTAATCTCAGGAACTACTGGACCGATTTGAAAAAATATTTCAGCGTTAGATAGCCCATTTATCAGGGAAAGGCTATAATCTATGTTACTTTGACCATAAACGCGGGTGAAACCGCGAGCACACCTAGTATTAAATAAAGCTACAACAGTTTTAATACCAACCTAAATAGACATTTAGTTCAATTAAAGCTACAATTGGTAGGCTCTTTCGTCATTTTAGTAAGTTAATTAAAATTTTTGAAATATATAACTAAATTAAGACACAGAAAATTATACAATATCATTCAAAACAAGTGTCTGCGAATTATACGATTAAAATATTTGAATCGATACAATAGTAGTACCTGGAGGCTCTCAGCAGTTTTAAGGAGAGCTGGCAGTTGGCAATACTGGACGTTGACTTCACCCTTGTACATGAAGTCGACCAAGGTCCTCAGCTCCTCCAAGCCCACGTCCTTGAGGATCACGATGGGGTGGCGCGACGGGTGGTCCACGAATAGCGAGCGGAAGTATGACGAACACGCGGATAGTACTACCTGGAAAAGGAAAAAACTTCCGGTAAGAATCATTGGTTAAGTTACATCAGTGAGTTTTTAGCTAGTTTTTAGCTTTTTTAATTTCCCAGGAACCAAGATGAGTATGTAAATAAAAATGCTGTTACAGGTCTAACGTACTGTATGGTTTCTTGGGATCAAATTACGTATTAAGATTTTATTTCTCGTTATTAAAAAAAACGTGTGTAAAGCAAAACTTTTTTTTAAATTGAACCGTTTGTTCAAAAATTACTGCGGTTCAAAATCATTAATTTATTTACTACAGTTCGATGCTTTAGTGTAATTTTTGGTACATATTACTAGTATGATTATATTACTTTACTATTTAGATTATATTATATTACCTACTATAGATTATATTACTATAGAATTCAAGTCATTTCATGTTGATCATAGCGTTACTCGTTAGAAATTTCTGTAAATCTGATGTCCGCTATTACGTACTTACACTGATTTATGGCCGTGTCTCTTATTATTACGGTATATTAATACGGTATAAGGGAATTCTGAACCTCATTTTTTTTTGCGTTTTTCTGCTAATAAAAAAAAACCTAATCAATAATTTTGTATCTTTAAATTAAACTGCTAACATCGTATTTTGTGATCGAATTACGTTATACGTTTTGTTCCTTTTAAAATATTTAAATAGGTATTTATAGTTAAGCCCCATTCTGTAGAGAATTTTGATTTTTACACCGGTACATTACGCATCCAGAACCTAGTTAACCCTTTACCGTATGGACTTTTAAAAATAGGATGAAAATAGTTATATAAGATATTAGGGTGGTAAGTTGGTTTTTACAAACGAGTAATAGAAATGTAAAACCGAGAGGATCTAGGGCTTACCATAGCTTACAGTAGTCACGAGTTTCTGAAAACCAATCCGCCCGAATGTCATACAATGTTTTTTAACACATTTGCGAGAAAACCGTGCAATAATAAACTATTATAATACACAGTAAATACAGGTACTATTCTGGGGAACTTTAAAGAAATATGTTTCAAACATTATTATGTAACATACAACTACTTAAATAAATGAATATTTAACATTATTCGCTAATAAGTAGTACTTAAGTTCAATAAGATCTCATTAAGGGTTAAGTTACTTAATGTACCTAAAAATTATAAATAAACTTTTTTTTGGTATTTACCTATACCTAACAAGCTATTTTATTTCAGAAGGCATCACATAAAATTTATACCTGCTGTTTCATATAATCATGGAGCAAAACGGTATTTTTCTCCATACACCGGAATAGCAGCACACATTTACGGAATTAACTGGAGAGCCCAATTTTATACCGTAATAAAGGACATTTACGAGGTCTACAAAAATTACGATTAGTTTATAAAACATAGCTTAATACAGTAGTGTTATATCAATCTCTTCTTTATAAACCTATCTTTACAACTAAACTAATGCCTGTTCTCTGAGTTTTTCTGTTTTACTGCAAATTGCTTGGAAAGACAATAATGCCTTAATACTTCGGAATTACGTAAATCTAATTTTAAAGTCAGTAGCCTACTCTGGCCACTTGGGATGTGAACAAAGTCTTCTATTAAACACCTATCCAATTACCCAGTTATTAGTCGAAAAAGAAAAGCTAGTAAAGTTTTAAGTGCAGTCGCTAAAATCGAAAGTATTAGGATACTTAGCTAAGTATTATTATATTGTCTAGTCATTTAATTTAAATTATATTACCAGATAATATAATACAAGTACGAAACATAACTAAAAATCAACAAGAGAAGAACTCACGTTACTATGTTTTGATGTTACCCCTGCTAGGTACTTGTCTGTGAATGTGGATTCAAATGTAAGTATTTAATTTGATGTTTGGTGGAGTTTCATTAGAATGTTTTTCATGTAAATTAGGTCACCTGAAATTGTCTCGCCACCTGTATTTTTTTTACTAATGAAATAAATACTCAAGTCAATGAAGGTGGTTTAAAATAAATAAATATTCATATCTATCATCACATCTATTTAACTAGGCACTAAGTTTATTTAAGATCCGTCAGCTACTTACATAATTATATTTTTCTAATATTCCGAAATATTTGATTTTGGTTAACTTCTTCGACGTTTTGCTGCTGCCCCTTTGACTCTGCTTACCCCTTCGGGGATTATGGGCGTGATGTTATGTTAAGTTATGTTCTTCGACGTAAGATACTTAGGTACCTAAATTTATTTATGTAAATGTAATAAAATTCGAACATTTTAAGTACCTACACAATATTTGTAGGTTCTTTACAGATAAACAAAAGATATACCTACATCACAAGGACTTGACAATAGTAGGTATTCACTGGCTGTGCACAAAATAATGCAAAATAATTAAAAAGCTAAGCTTAAATACAGGGCCGGACCGTGAGTTTAGAGGGCCCTGGGCTGATACTACTTAGGGGCCCACCTAATTACTTAAAGTAGGTATAAGACGTAGACTTGAAATAAATGAATTGAATAGGTTTGATTAATCGTAGAATCCGCAGGGCTGCAAACCGTACGATCTGTTTAATTTAGTAAAATTATTAGATTTTGACTTGACTTAGCTGGGGGCCCCTTGAATCCACGGGGCCCTGGGCTGAAGCCCAAAAAGCCATATGGTAGATCCGGCCCTGCTTAAATAAGGTCTGAAAGACAGCGTTGGAGTCAAGGTAAGAAGAGGCAAGCTCCGGTGGTTCGGACATGTGGAAATAATGAATGACGAAAGATTGACTAAACAGATAATACAATGCGAAAGTGGAAGGATGTAGGAGTTGCGGAATGCCCAGGTTCACCTACCACGACCAGATTAGTCGTGTGTTAACAGAAGGTGATGTTAGGAGCCATGATAACCGGAGAGCTTCTATGAAAATTATCATGAATGTTGAAGAAGCAAGGGAGGTGTGTAAGGACCGTGTAAGTCGCAAGTAGCGTAAAGTTTAGTTAGGTTAAATAATTAATTAAAACAAAGTTTACATACTCTTTATATGTTTAAGATAGTTCCGTAGTATTACTAAGAACCAGTTAGGCATCTACAGGTGAAGACGTTAAAATACAGTCACTTCTATGTAAGGTTATTTAAACCTACATTGAGACCCTGGATTAAATGCCAAACTGATAGGGGTGTCTTTCCAGGTTTGTGAGTATTTATTTTTAAATTATTTTAATTTATTATTGAACTCTTTAGCTTTCATGTAAAAAAATCGTGATTGCTTATGAAACCTATCTACTTAAAAATATTTATCCTTGCATATAAAGTTTGTAGACATAAAAATATTAATAATATATTACCGAACTCACCAAGTCTAGAATTTATATTATGTCCAATTTATGAGGTCCTTAGCTTAGACATTAATTCCAGAAAAAGAAGGTATAAAATGTTTTTGTAGATAAAATTGTAACACGGTTTTTATGAAGTCAGTTTGTGAATTACTTAATTCGATGTTTTCTGAATTACTAAAGCTCCAAGGAAATTCGTCCAATAGAAACATGGTGTAAAATAAGAATGAATATATAAACATACCTTTATAGAAATATTAGCTACTGAGTACAATAGTTGGCAGTTCCATTATTGTATGTAACTTAAAACAAAAACATTGTATAAAATTATGTATGTCGGATTTTTTACTGAGTAGGTAGGTACACGTGCCATTACCATAGTAGAGTAGTTAGTTTAAAAAAAGTAGTTTTAGATAGCAGGTACCAAGAGGCGCAGTCACAAATGTGTTTTTACAATAAAATAAAAAGTAAATACCTAAGTAGGTACATAACATGTACTAATAGGTTTAGAACTTACGTACATACAAATGTATAATGAACACACACATTTCTGTTACTCAATTTAAGTAATATTTTGTGGCTATTTAATAAAACCATATAATTTTGTTAGGCGGTAAGATTCGCGTGACAAAATGTACGTGCCAATTCGTCTAAAAAATTTCAACAAATTGAATATAAGTAAAATGACATAATACTCCCACATTTCCCACATCCCACAAGAGGGGCGTGGTTTATATAATGCAAATACAGCAATTTTGTTACTTTCCTACATAACCGGATGACAGATGTGCATTGTATGAACATTTAGGTATAGGTAATGCACATGAAAAATTCTTACATACCTACTTACTTCCATAGCTTTAGTTTTTTTCTGAGGTTGAAATCATAGAGCCTCGTGTAAGCAGTCGCAGGGAGCATGCTCGTAAATATATCTATTAAAGTAGGTATTTTAATAATAATAATAGTACCTATATAATATATTTTTTCATAATTTGATAACGGACCAAGTTATAAAGTTAAAATTGTCCGTTACACAAAGAAATCTAACTGCCAATATTCACCAACAGCAAAATCTTCCAGAATATATTTTTTTTTGGGGAAGAATGAGACATAAATATGTTTAAATTGTCATCTATTTACCTCTTGTTTGAATAAATTCATATTAAATTACCTTTGGTGCAAATTATATAGGTAGTTGGTAGATTATTATCTAAGAAGAGCTGAATACTAAAAGGTTTAAAAAAAGGTGTCACAGTGTATTCCAACTCGATAAAATAGACCATACGAAATTTAGCGGTAACTAAGAAAAGGTAATTTATAATCTAATCGTAAAAGGAGACTAATGATGTATTGGGTGTTGGGTACGTGATCGTGTAGGCGATGAGTTATCAATCTGTTTTAGAAACCCAATTGGACTTAACCCAATAGGGATGAAGACTGCATTAAAAAACTATAATTCTAAACAGATTCTCGTCAGTTAGATTATACAAAAATACAAGGCACATATTTTTAGCTTTATCAAATTAACAAAAATCACAAAGATAAAGAGCATCAAAGTTTTGGAGAGGGGGCTTGCGACGTCACTATTTAGTAAAAATTTAACGAAAGTGTAACGTCACGCGCAACTTGTATTTTTGTCAATGTTTGTTTGACAAATAAATAAAAAAATACGTATAGAATATTTTTTAATAAATCTAACTGACGGACTCAAAATAATTTTTTAGTCACCTTGCCTATTCGACCCAACTCAACTCTAAGTATTGTATTTTTGGCTGAATGTGGTTAAGTGAGCTTATTGCTCCTTGGACTCTGCCTACCCCTTCGGGGATTGCAGGCGTAATTATATGTATGTGTGTGTGCAAGAAAATATTTGAAAGCAATTTAATATTTTAACATACCTTATGAGCCCTAATGGAGGCACCTTCCGAGCAAGCAAGAGTGACGTCCACCAAGCTTTCGTCGTGTAGCAACTGGCTGAAAACACCCAGCAGGTTGCTCTGATGATTGTTCCACCTTAGGCAATAGTGCTCACTTCCCATGTCTGAGCTAGCTCCCGCCGCTGTGGGGACAAATAAGGTCTATGTTAATTTCGACAACTCTTGTGTAGTTTCTTCACTCAAAAATAAAAAGGTTAAGTCGGCGCCATAGGCATATAGGCATCAAAATGTTCAACATAAGTATTGTAAATAAATACGTATTATGTAAAATGTAAATGTTTTAGATAGGCTTTTTACTCTGAGGGTTCTTCCATCATTATGTAAGTCGTAATCTGATACCATAACCAAAGCTACTGAAAACTCTAACCTGGATCATATGAAATTAAAAGGGTATTTAAAAGTTCTAGCAAAATTATACTCGTATACCTACATATAGATATTTGTATAGATATATTTATTTCGAAAAATGTAAAATGTAATGGGATGGATTTATTCAAAACATAACAAACAGAAAGAACTAGCTTCGCATTTATAATATTAGCAGAAAGTAATGTCGATAGAATTTTAGTTTGTTTAGTACCAACACCACGACCCTTCCTTTAGGAGTGTACAACTAATAATTAAATAGGATATAGGTAATATATTATTCTAATCTCATGGAGGTTCCCAAAGTTGTAAACTAGGGGTTAGCGAAGAGAAGTCATCAACTCCTTTAAAAATTCTTTCAAAAGCAGGGATATAGGTATAGGCAATAATTTGTCTTTATCTACCAAATGACCTTCGTACCATTAGATAGATCATTACACGTGTTTCTTAAACCTCTATCTTAACACATATAAATTGTCAGTGAGTTTTAGCAGACTACCTTTAAGCAAGGCGATTGATTAATTTTTAACCAGTTTAATATTGTTAACAATGCAATAGTAGTAGACCTATACTTCTATATTATACTAATATTATAAAGCTGAAGTGTTTGTTTGTTTATTTGTTTGTTTGAACGCGCTAATCTCAGGAAATACTGGTCCGATTTGAAAAATTATTTCAGCGTTAGGTAGTCCATTTATTGAGGAGAGCTATAGGCTATATAACATTAACCATTAACGCGGGTGAATCCGGGCACAGCTAGTATGTAATAAAATTCTATGTCCTGTAAAAGTACGCCGTTCTAGCTTAAAACACGTAAAAGTACTTACATGAGAATTGTTAATAGGTAATCATTTTACTGTAAGAGCTACCTAATTCAAAATTTAATCTGTCCGAAACCGATTTCAACGGCATTGCGATACCTACTACGTTTATCGGCCTGTTACATAAAGTTTACTACTACTACTAAGTAATAATGACTTTCCTTTGATTATTTTATTATACATTGCTTCCTGACCGTCTTCAAATAAAGGGGAGATTCTCAATTTGTTAGAACGTTTTCTTTGTCACATAAGTTTTAGTAGCAATTTTGTGTAAATATAAATTAGGATTTTTTGTTTGATGTTATCGAATACGGAGTCTTTAAATGCAGGCAAGCTGAAAAGGTAGGCAGACAATATATCTGTACGTAATCCCTACACCCCTAGGGAAATGGTGTAAAGATAGTTTAGAAAGTAATTTATCAAATCTCAGCGTATCTGTATCTTCATGTGCACACGACCAGTCATCACCGGGTAATGCGTGGAAACAGTAATCAGTCGCATTGTAGTTCGTTATCGCAGTTATCTACAAGGTAATCCGTTCATAACTTTGTAGGCCTAAATAATGTCCTTGTGATATATAAAAAAGCACGTGTAAGCCAGTGACACATAATATGACGCCTGAACTTGAGCGTGAACTATATTGCGTTAAGAACTGAAAATCATACATATGCCTACACGTCTATTATGTAAATATATAATATACTTATAATAATAAACCTTTTATTTCAGAAAATAAATTGCCATGCATTTAAATTGCAAAATTATAATAAAAAAATTGAACAAAAACAAATAGGAGAATCATAAAAAATATTTAATTAAATAGTAAAACATACTCGTAAGTTTTTTGTGTTACCAACGAAAGAGTTGTATTTTTTTTCCTCTCCATAGGTATATGTTTATGCGTTTAGTATTGTATTACCTACTATTTTTTAGCAGGTATTTTTGAAATTGAAGCCAATAATGATGGGAGTATTAAATGTAGTGTGAATTAACTATACACTTTAGGATAAAGTCACTTGCCATTCATCAACATCTTCCTAGCGTTATGTCCCGTGCTTAGACGGGGTCCGCTTAGACCATGATCCAGAACTTAGCGAATCTGGTAATTACATTGAAGCGACTGTCGATCTCACCCTCGTAATCCTTATATAGGGGAACCAGACAAATTTGGATCATGCTTACACATCCATACTTGTTGAAATGTGCAGGTTTCATCACGATATTTCCCTCACCACCGAGATTATATATAGATTTGAAAAATTCAGAGTTACTTGCTCTCGGATAAGAGGCACGTGTCCTTACCATTGAGCTACCACCGCTTTAAGTCCAATGCCAATAATATTTTCGGAAATCCTATGCATTGCCAGGTAAAGTTAAAAGTAAAAACAGTTATCACGATATTGGAGACACAAAACTATCCGGAAAGTTTCTCGAAAAATGATCACAAACAAAAGTTAATTCAAAACACTTTTATCGCAAAAAATACTATATTTTTGTAATAAAGTTAAATTTATACAACCAATAAACCAGGCCTAAACCCATTATATAAACATGTATGTTACAATTACCACTAACCATATACAAATTTATCCTCAACTAGCCGTCACAATAACATTTTGTACTCTATATTAAGTGACCTCTAACTGGGTAATTAAAAAACTGCAAGCCGTTTGGGCAACTAACAAGTTTGTACAAAAAACTGCACAGTCATGGGCTATGCCGACATATTTTTTGCAGTATTTCGATGAGAATTTTCTCATCGATGATAATAAGACCTGAATTAAACCGGTACGGTAATTTGTGTGGTACCGCTTCAGAAAACTCTATCATTACATTTATCCTTCCCTGTCGTAAAAAGATGAGTGATGGGTGCTAAATCAATTATTAATCTGCCCTGGTTTTTTGTAAATGCTGGTTTTGTTTACCTATTCAACCAACCAACAGGAACACTTAAGATACGGTACCTACCTACTTCATGATTAAATTCTCGTGTCTCGGCAATAACGCAGAAAATTTTTGACCAATTTATCCACTCGCACTTAGTCTTCATTTGATTAGATAACATTTTAATCTTTTAGTTTTTTTTTCAGTATCCATAAAATTTATTTATAACGTAGTACGAGTAGGTAGGTAAATGTTCCGACATAAACACAATGCTTCGGCGTTTAGCTTATTAACAGAAAGCGGACATTTTCCCGTCAATTAAATAGGTAAAATGTTTAAAAACAAAAACGATTATTTTGTCGAAAGGCACTCGAGCCGCGCACCCAACTGTTTTAAAGTTACATATGTCAAAAATTCATGTGGTACGCACTGGAGGCGTTAATTACTGCTTTTACATCGCGTTCAACTGCCGGAACTGTCAGATTCGCTAATGACTACAAAGTGGCGGTACGGTATTATTTTATATTGTCTGATTACCGTTTCGCGGCTTCACGCGCGGTGATAAATATAGACGCGGGTATTGTACGTACCGCGCCTATAGAGATGTGTGGTGCGCACACGCGTGCGGCCGCGACGCAGTCAAGATCAAGGGCGTGCGATTGCGCAAGAGCTGGCGGTCGCAGCGCTGCAACGATGTGATGTCATCGTCTGCCTCCCTACTCCCCCTCCCCGCCCCTCCACGGACGCTCGTTTCATAAAGGCCGAGTCGTTCTATTTTTGAATTTTTGAGCGTGCCTATTTTTTCTGTGTCTGTATACTATAGCCTACCCAAAAACTAAATACTTCGCGCAAGCTCCTCCCTGCTGTCATATGGGTGATAGTTATATATATATATATATATGGTTTGCATAAAATGTTCTTTTACACCAGAAATCTATTTATTCAGCTTGACTTAAGAACAGCCAGACGAATTGGTTTTTGAAGCCGCATCTGAGATCTCAAACAATTTTGGAGATATTTTGCAACTGAAAATAACATTAGGTGGATAAATATACATTATATTTGATGATACCGATAATGTAGTGGTGTGTCGCCTTTTATATATATCTATAGGGTAAAATAATATTTAATTAAACTAATTTTATATTCTTAGAAGTCTTTTGAGCTATTTTAAGACTTTCCATCGTATCCAGCCCATTGTCCCATGTTGGTCTGGGACTTAAAAAGAATGTGCCAACTGTGGTTCTTGCCTAGCATGTCGTAGTAAAAGACGATTAATGGAATATCGGGTTTTGGGTTTGTAATTGCGTAGGCGACAAGCTAGCCACTTGTCACTACTTTTTCACAATTTTCTATCTAACCCAGGCCAGTTTTATTTTTGGCTGAATGTGGTTAAAGGGGCCTGCCGCCCCTTTGACTCTGCCTACCCCTTCGGGGATTGTGGGCGTGATGTTATGCATATATGTATGTTATTATGACTTAAGAGCCTTAAAGATTGGAACTTTGATGACGCAGGACCGACGATGACTGCAAATGCACACAGCCTTTGCTCTGATAGTGTCACCGTTATTAATAGCTTAATTATGTTGGACTTGTACACCAATCTAATTTTTACTTAGTAAATTGGTGATGAAAAATTGTTCTAGGCTCAAAATTCCATATATTAGGTATAGACTTATACCAATATAGAGTTTCGCTCGTGCGAATTCTTCCATAACCAATATAAAGTGAATAATAATACAAATTCAATAATACCTACTGAAAGTAACTTTATTTCTTCAAGCAAATATTATATTTTCCTGTAAGATTCTATCAACCTTTTTTCTGTAATAGGAAATTAGCGAAGTTTATGCACTCAATGACGATTTAAGTTATTTATGTATCCACGTGTAAGGCTCAAGCATGAATTTCAATAATATCAATTTGTCCATTTGTACTCTCAAGCAAGTTAGACCTTAGTTAGTTAAGTATCAACTTCCTTCGACTTTCATCTAGTCTACCTCAATTACCGACTACAGGCCGCTCGTCCGTCCGTCCGGCCTGAGAACATCCCACACAGCCCGTTTCCCGACTCGCGATCTCCTTTTGACTGTTAATCGGAACAGAAGTTGCATTCAACTACTACAGCTTACTAACTACTTATGTATGTATGGAATGTCAGTTATTCGGATTTACTACCAATATACATTAGTTGACATGATACATAGTAGTAGCAGTAATGTAGTAGACAAGTATGGCTCTGTAATAATTTGCATTTTTTTTTTTTTTACTGTTTTGTACTTTTTCTCAATATACGTTTTATATTAGTTATTTATTTATACTTATTACGTCAGTTTACAGTTAGTTCCATTAAAAATATTTGCATACGTGTTACATTCATGTTATATGACTAACCACTAAACTAATTTGATACGGGATTTAAGTATTCATGATGTAAAAAAAATAACCATCACATGGTTATTTTTACGATTGAATTTTGTGTGACCTTAAAGTTAACTATATAGATGTATTTGGTGACATTCAAGCAAGCATGTTAGCAAATTTTAATACAAAAATTTGTTCCCGCTGCATAAATATACGAGGTGTTAATGTATTGTATTCTGAACTAAACATTATCTAATAAGCTTCCACGTGCCTCACAAGCAGGCATGCGTAACCTTCGTAACTATTTAAATAATAAAAAAACATTACACTTACCAGGGGATTTACTAGAAAAAAAATATAGCAAATGACATTTGCGTAACTCAATATTAGTATAATAATAGTAATTACTTATTTGTGCACAGAGCCAGGGTCTTCCCCTGGACCTTAGACTAAAAATGAGTAAATAGCGAGTAATCTTCATTACCATCAAATATTTTAACGCCTCTAAGAGTGTGAAATGT
Organism: Glyphodes perspectalis; assembly: GCA_951394215.1. Lineage (NCBI taxonomy): Eukaryota > Metazoa > Arthropoda > Insecta > Lepidoptera > Crambidae > Glyphodes > Glyphodes perspectalis. The sequence goes on from OX596204.1 coordinate 8,213,387, forward strand.
CACTTAACATCTAGTGTCATCATTTGCTAGAAGAAAAGAAGAAGAAAACATAATATGTAAATCGCGAATTTTATGTTAATTTTAGCTTAAAATTTCAAAGAGATAAATGTGACTTCTTTAACTGAAGCGTTCCAAATTCTAGAAAAAAATATAGGTAAATTATCGCCATGTCATTTTTAATTTCTTTAACATAATTAGAAATACCTCTACATTTAAATTACGCGTTTATTACTTATCTTTAAAATGGTAGGTACTCAGACTTACTAACTAACTTGACATAAGCAGATCATAAATTTTATTCAGGAAGGAGACGTGGTCGGTTATATCTTCAAAGCACACGAAGTACCTACTAAATTAATAATAATGGAATATAGCACAACAAATATATCAAGTACGCAGAAAGAAAGGGAAGAAGATTTATCACGACATCAATGTAGCAATTTGTCAAAATGTAAGAAGCTTGAAGGCTCATTAGGTAGTGACCCTGTCTCATGCGCCAAGAGTTGTGGGTTCGATCTCTACCCAGGACAAGCATTCGTGTGATGAATACTTGTGTTTATTCTGCGTCTGGGTGTTAATATCCAACATTTAAGTAAGTATATATGTATTTGTAATACCACTATTGATTCTGATATCCATAACACAAGTGCTTAAACTACTTAGCTCGAAGTCAGATCAATGGATGTGATGTTGTCTAATATTTATTCATATTTATTTAATTTACCTAACATAAATTTGTTTTAAGAACTCGACACTGCCATACTACAGTAACATTATAAATCTATAAATAACTGAGGTGTGGGCCAGACTATACCTACGCCGTATGTGACCTTCACTGCACAATAGTCGCCGACTAAGGAAGTACACAGATGATCGGATGAATACAATTACATGGAGTACCTAGTACATGTGCGCGAAACATCTTACGTAATCCAGTGCTAATTCGAACATGTTCTTAATTTGAAATGGTGTAAAATGTTCAGAGAATTTAATAATTACAATATTTTGTGTCTTCCAACGATGACAAACAGAAAACAAAAATAAAGTAAAGGAAAATTATATTCCTGTATGGAGCGAACTTCTTAAAACTGACGCGATGGCGCGTTCGGTAGTGACCTGGCCCCATGCGCCAAGAGTTGTGGGTTCGATCCCCACCCATGACATACATTCGTATGATGAATACTTGTGTTTGTTCTGTGTCTGGGTGTTAATATCCTATATAATATATATATATATGATATCATATAGGTTAAGTGGGATATTTTTTTTTAATATCTGCCTAAATAGAGTATTGACTTAATCTGCCTCTATCATAGATCATAATAATTTCTGTGACTATATACCACTGAACTGTAGTACAGTATAAAGTATGCTTCTGTTAATAAGACGGTTATTTGTAACGGGGGGTAAGAACTAAATCTAGAGCAATAAAGGACATTTATTGCAGTGATGAAAACGTGCGTATCAGGAACACGAGAGCAACGCGATAATATTCCACTAGATCAAATGCGTTAGTATCGATCCAGCTGCGCGATTAAACCGATGCAGTCGTGACTTCCCACGTCATAGAATTGGGTGTCTATAGTAGCGTTTGAATCGCGTCAGTCGCGAATGGAACCGATTGCGATAAAGGGTCTAACTAAATAGAGCTTAGGACTTGCCTTATGTGTCTTTAGACTACCTTTATTTCGTAGCGCCCGGACGGAAAAAAATATTCATTTTTAGATTTTGAAGCCGTGAAGACTTGAATATATTTTGGTCTGATATAAGAAAAATATTAGGGCCTCTCTTAGGATTGTTTTAAAAGCCCTTGAGGGGCGCCCTTGAGGGCGCGCCTATCTGATGATATTTAACTTTATTCGTATTTTATGTTTTTAGATAAGGTGGTACATATATTTTTTTATTTGGATTTATATTGAAAATAAGACTTTATAAAACATATTTTTGCAGTAAAATTTTGTATATCACACAGATTACGCATTCTATCTATTCTATTACCGAAAATGTATTTGTCGAGTGAGAATTGTACCGATACCAATTTGAGCGTTTAATTGGCACCGACTTCAAAATGATAAGTAAGTATTAAAATACACGTTGGCCTACGTATATTTATTTTTTACTTTTATTAGTTTCCTTTTTGAAGTAGGTCTTTTTTTGTTATTTTTTTTTTTTAAGATGTGCTTTAACAAGTACATTAGATTGAAATAAGTATATTATTCAGTATTGTAAGCATTTGTATCCTTAATGCACCTTTACTTTTATTAGAAACTAGCTGACCCGACGCACTTCGTAACGCCCCGTTCTCGGATTTTCAATACCCATTTTTTTTCCGTGCAATTTTTTATTTTTTTTCTTTCATAAGAACCTTCACCTGATATTAACAAACACAACTAAAAAATAATTAGTGAAATCGGTTCAGCTGTTCTAGAGATTTGCGCTTAGCAACACATTAAGCGATCCTTTTTTTATTATAGACGTGAAAGCAACTTTGTCTGCCTGTGTTATGTTTTGCATAAAACATTTTGCGATCAATATTGGTACCTACGTCAAATTTTAAGAAACCTTGAATTTATGAAATGCTTGAGAATTGATAGATCCTGTGGACGATTTTTGTAATAAACTATACTTCACGCAAGCGGAGCTGTGCGTAAAATCATGTATTTATATATTCTGCAATTGAGACTTGCCTACCATTGCCGATAAATATGAAAGCATGAGTAAATTATTTGTTTTCTTTGTAACTAATAGAAATGAGTATAAATTAGAAAGGAAAAGTAAGTTCATGACTGCATTTATTTTATCATTTTAATGATGCCTACATAGTAGCGATAAACGTGCAAACCCGCCGATAATATTTTTATCGCCATCATTACTGTTATTATGCACTAAAGTAAATATAATTTACATGCTAACAATTATTTCAGTCTTGAATTTTGGAAATTGATTCTTTTATAACTTGTAAAATTTTGCATATATGTATAATTAATTTTACTTGCTTGTATATCGAGAGCCCTGTTGGTGAAATGGGTTAGGATTCCCGTCGAACGCAAGAGGAGCGGGTTCGATCACCAGAACAAATGATTGTTGATGAAACTACACGAAATTGGGAGATGGAATTGATATTTTTAAAAAAATATTGTTATTAAAAAAGGACTCTTTAAATGTAATTTTTATATCCCAAGTTCGCGACCCATTGAGTATAAAAAATGGAAGAAGTTTGTAGGTATATAGGTACAAACCCAATCCTTAAATGTAAAAGTTCAGTAGGTCGGCAAAAGATGGATAAAAGGGGAGATACAAGAAACATTCAACATGTATGCGGATACAGACCAAGAATCATAAGATTTTTTTTAACAAATTAATAGTGATATTTCTCTCACCATAATATGCCACTAAACTAGAATCAACGCGACATAATTAACAACACTTTATTCTATTGAAAAAAAAGGTTAACCATTTATTTACTTCCCCTTCATTACGTTATTAATCCTCGCTGCTCATTAGTACAGTATTTCAAACATTCTATATTTAATTTATATCCCAATTTAATAGTAGATCTTAAGATAAGTGCGATTTGAATGGACCTAATTCCTTTATTCGTGCACTCATCCGCTGGACTAACATACAGTCGGGCTGATAGCGAACCGTGGTCTTTTAAGCCCTCTTAGACCAAATTCACATTGGTACATTGCAGAGCAAAAATAGTAGGCACACACATAATACTGAACATCTGTTCAGCAATGACGTAGCACGACCAAATTACATCTATGCTCTTGCGATTAGGTACATTGTAGTACCTCTATAACTATTTCTTATGCTTACTACCGCGATTATAGTACAGACACATTGCTGAGCCTATCTGAATCTCAAATGGTTTCAAATAGAATATTAGGTGCTGTGATTTATCATATGAAGACATTTATCAGGCATGCTGTATCATCGTAGTTAGCCGTAAAGCTTTGAAAATATTCTTCTTAATATAATATTGGATTAACACATTTTAAACAGTCACAATAAAATCTGCTCTGCTATCTGCTACGAGAATAAATAAATACAAAATACTTAAATAGTTAAAATATCTTAAAAAGTTGTGTTTCAATATCTTTAAAGATTTCCGAACTATTTCAAGGGCTCATTCGGAGTAAGTAGTGTTTTAAACTCTAACTTTAGCAAGATGAAGAGCGGTAACAGTATGTTTTATCTAATACCCAAATTTGTCGTAGCTCGTAGCTTCACGGCGGTGTAAATTCACACAATACTGCTATGCAATTTTATTTTATATACCTATGCAAAATGAACTCCATATACATGATTATTAAAAGTCAGCAAATATTTTCGTATGCACGCGGGTTCGTAGTAGTTACTAGTCAGGTTCCTTTTCCCTTACTGGAGTGAGATCCCAGGGCCGCCAGACGTTATTTATTTTTTCAGAAATGGTAATGTATGGTAAAGGGTAGTATTTATACTACTATAAATGTACGGGTACTAGCTAGTTTGGGTAGTGGGCCAATTTACAGGTATCAGGTGCGAAAGTTAGGAGATATTTCTTACTTAACTTAAATTCTGATTGCTGATTGTCATGTATGTTCTGTGGAACACTATTTTACAGCGATATTCAACATAGCCAAACACTTTCCGTTAATAGTGAATTCTACCAGACACTTTTAAACTCCCGAAAAAATACTAAAAATTATCAATATTACGAATTTTATGTATAAAGTGAAATTTAAACGTCTATATCTGGAAAGTTTCCAAGGAGGCCGCCGGCTAATTGCATGGGCCTAACAACTCCCAGACTGCATAAAAAATGTTTTGTGAGTATAAGCTCGAATAGCAACGTGACGTATTGTGAAATTATAAGCAAATTTCCGTTATTTTTTGGGGGCTTTAAAGCATGTGGTAAAAGTTACTGAATAGTGAAAGCGTCTGGCAATGTTGGACTATACCCTCATGTTGAAAGTAAAAAAAACATACATTTAATATAAAAAAATAAGTTAAATAAGCATAAATCATGTATTTTTATTTAAGGTACAGTTGAAGGATTCGAACAAAAAAATACAACGTGTCATTGTAAAAAGTGTCTTTCTAAGTGACAATAGATAATAGGAACCTTGACTACATTGCGTGTAAATGTAATACCCTAAGTAATGGACATTACATTTTGGTAAAAAAAAAGTTTAAAATATGACCATCAAATCAGATTAATTTTCAGTCAGTTAAGAACTAAATTTTATGACGCCATATTCGTACGATGGTAATTTAGCAAATTCTGTGACTGTATGACATCTGTCTTGACAGTTCATAAAACAGCAACATTACAATAATCTAAGAAAAGTTTAATGCAAATACAAAGGTTTTCTGAGTAATTAGCCAACAAAAATTATTAAGACGTTCATCCACCCCTGTGCATCTTTTTATAACTAACAAGTGACGCGTTGCAAAATAATAAAAGAAATAGTCAAATATAGACCGTCCTCATTTCTTAAAGTCGGTTAAAGGCCAAAAGATGACACGTGTTAAAGTTGATCTCATTTTTAAATAATTTACTACTAGATACGTGTTAGCGCAACCCAAACACAAACAGTTCATGTACATATTAAGTACCTCGACTTTTGCACTCGCTGATACAATATTAAGTACTAAAATTAAATACCGTTGCAACAATTCAAAAAAGGAAATTTGTAAACATATGATAGTATCCTGGTTGATACCGCATAGTTGCCAAATAATTATGCGATATCAACCATGAAGTCGTAAAGCCACAGGCATCCGTTGGCATTTGGAAAACTTAGCATTTGCAAACTACCTACATTACAGAACTGAATAATAATATCGGCTATTTTATTTGAAGACACGTATTTTAATTTTACTGCCGCGCGATAAACCGTCTATTGCTGGCAATTAGGCTACCGTTCTTAGAGTGCAGTGTTGATCCAGGAAGACACCAGTGCAATCATGTGGAGGTGGCCTAACAATACACGCGCAACGAGTGTGCGCTCGCTGCGTGGGGATCAAGGTCGTTCGAAATAACGCGTGCCTACTCTGGCCGCGCACTAGCGATATCTTTGTACAGTTGCCTACTGATTAGGGCTGGCAGATTTGGACCGGGCAAAGCCTGACCCAAAGACAGTCATGGCCTCCATCCAACCATTGACTTTGGGTCACTGCGCCAATTTACATGGTAAAATCCTGCATTGACTATGTGCCTGAAAGATTTGACTTGATCAAATCCTATTTAGGAGGTGATTGACAGTGTCAATCCTGACTTGAGCGTGGCTGGACTTCGAGAGATTATACATGATCACAAGATCCTATCTTAAAAAGTTTTTGAGTCAAACTTTACGAAGATCTATTATGACTGTACTTAGCAAAAAAGATGTACGTACAGGATATATAGAGTTGATATTTATATGTTTGTATAAATATAATAATTATGGGATAATTATGCCTTTTTTTAAGATATTAAATATTATATGGCTGTGTAAGATAATGCAAACTATGTTGGACATTCCAGTAACGATACGTTTATGTTTCATAACGCAATTACATCTTATGTAGAATATGGCAAATTTTGAATTTAATGTAATATTGAGCACATTTCAAAGAAAATTTATGGATTATACAGCTAATGAAACAATTAATTTGCTTAAGTGTAAGCTGGTTCAAGGTTGGTTAAAGCTGGGCCATGTAAATATAAATACAATCAAATTCCACTTACAATTCTATAGGACATCAAACCATAATAAACAAACTATTGTAATAAGCCAATTGGTATCCTCAGAGCAGTGTATGCATAGTGTTTGAAACACCAAACAAGTTAAAAGTAATTTCATAATGAAAACGTTGCAGGTAGTATAATATGTTGTGCCAACCCTACCGCGGATACGTAACGTACCCCTCGCACCGGGCCTGTCGGCTGGATGTCCGGTCGCACCTAAGTCTATACCTAAAACCTAAATTCGACGATGATTGCACGCATTCCGCCCGAGCTGGCCGGCAACAATGGCAACTGTATTTGCAGCATGCATACTGTTAGCCCACCACGTGTGTTTGGACGCGATACTACGATAAATTTAATGCTTTTGGTGTTTAAAATTGCAATTTTTCGAATAACCTTACAATTAGTAACGATAAATTTTCAACTGCGCCTTAATACTTTTTAAAAGGTGGTCAACATATTCTGACAGTTGGGAATAGAACTTTACGATCCTTAAACTTCATGAATTAGACCTGTTGGCATACAAGTTCCCATGAGCATATCATTTGCTCTGAATTATTTCTATACCTAATCAGTGTTTCAACGTAGGTATTACTTATTCCTTAGACCTAGTAAAATCTAGATTTATATACTTTTTAAGACGACTTTTTTAACAAGCTTAACAAGATAATATTTAGGCAGCTAATCTGAGCCCACTTAAAAAGTTATTTTTACTTTGCATTGGACGGTGAAGTTATCTAAAAGGTCAATAATAGTAATTCTTTCTTGTGTATTTTTTTAACAAACTTAATAGCCAACATTTCATATTATTATTTATTTAATTATCAGACGGCTATGCGAATAGCCTGTTAAGCAGGGTCCAAGGGGCAACAATCACCTTTAAGTAACCACTTCCAATTAATAAAAAAAAAAATAGTCGGGTTGTGTGCATAATAATTATTGTGAAACTAATTTACATCACAAACCCAAAATCGAATACTCCTTTAATCGCATTTTACGATATATAGGCGAAAAATACATCTGGCAGTCCTTTTTAAGTCCTAGGCCAACTAGGGAGTCGGTAATATTTGTCAAAGCGCGTCGTTTATTCCTGATACTTAGTATAGGGCATTCAGACCAATCCCAATTTTGTATTTGATTCAGACTAAACATAAACATGCGAGCGGTGATCGTCGGCGCGATAGCGACAGGCGCGGGTGGAGCACATGTTGCGCCCACGCACCATTTTTGCGGGAACCGCACGCCGCCGTCGACGCGACACGCAATAAATCCAGCGATATTGTTGGGGAAACCATAACGATATCAGACTGGCGTGACCACGTCAAATGCTCAATTTATGTACCAACCTATGAAATTGATTGCAACTCGAACATTTTGTTTGTTGAAAATCTTTGGCCCTAAGCGCTTGGTCGTGCTTTTTGTTTCATTAAGTTAACTAAATATGTCTCCACCCTCTTTTACTCTTTAACTAAAAACATGTCCTAAACATAATGTTGTATTTTTAAAAACATGTAACACATTTAGGAGAGATATTTGGCAAATATAACATGTCCAAAATTAAGACATAATATGAATTAGTTAAATATTTGGAACTTCAGTATGGATATTTTTTTTGCTGTTGCCTAACAACTCATAAAAGAGTAGAGACTAATTGGGAATTCGATTTTGTATTCTGTAGGCGACAACAATCGTTCTATAATTTTACACAGCCCAACTTAAATCAATTTGATTTTTAGTTAAAAATGTTTAAAGGAGCCTTGGATAACTCCATGGACTCTATCTATTCCTTCAAGGACTACAAACCTTCTAAAATTAAGCATAGATTTTTTATATGGATGTATTCTTAAATATTAAATAGGGCTTTCGTTATAGTATAACTTTCTTCCCGTCCGACATAACCATAAGATGTCCCAGTATATGTAATGTCCTCCTAACCGATATCGGTCACGGCGGCCAACCTCAACGAGGATTAGCCAACTGCGCAGGAGATATTATAGTGCACAAGTGTGTGCGCAAACACAGGTGCACTCTCTATTCCTTCACTTTCATAGTCCGGTGAGACGGCAATTCGACATGACCGGAGAGAGGTCAGGCGCAGGACCAACGGCTTAACGTTCTTTCCGAGGCACGGGGGTGATTAAACCGCCAACTTCCTGACTCCGGGCTGTTACTGAGTAATTTCGGTATTGAAATACTCAGTCACAATTTTTTGGCCCAACCCGGGATTTGAACCTGGGACCTCTTGGTCCTTAGGCGGCGCATGGTACCACTAGACCAACGAGGCAGTCAAAGTCAGTATATGTAACGGCAGTCTATATAATTGTTTTTTATTGCTATTAGTAGGAGATCATAATAACTTATTGTATGTAGGTAAATATTTACGCTTCGTTTATGTTGGCTTTGTTTACAAACGTAGGTAAATTAAAAAATAAACAAAAGATGTATTTATTGTTCAAAATAAGTTTATGATAAAATTTAAACAATAATTTATTCTGTCTAATGTCAGTCTATAAATAGATATATTCTAGACTTAGAACGTTCATCGAATGTCTGCATTCTTAAGTTGGTTTCTTGTTGCAGACAGATTAGCAGGTAATAAAATTTTAGATTTTGTATCGTCTTGTCTGGAATATGAACTCATACGATAGATTAGTGTGCGTTTTCAGTGAAGCTCCTCTTTCATCTATTTAAAAAAAATAAAAAATAAAAATCAAGCTTTATTGAAATTGATTCAATAAAATACGGTGTTTAGTTAAGTTTGCGAGGTCTTACTTTTTTATTAGTTTTAGTACTAGATAGTTCATATTTAATCTAAATTCGAATTTCATAGATTAAATAATATTTAACACGTTTTCAATGTTAGGTATAACACTAAATTTATTTTTTAAGAATCAAAAATAGCATGACATTCATTATTCATTTCATATTTAGAATATTATAATAACGTTATTATTTTTAAATGCTATTATTGCTAAATTAAACTTTAGAAATAATTAATGTTAAATTAAATCTTCGAAAATAACTGAATGTCATAGTGAAGTCATCATCATCATTATAAACCTGCATTATGCAAGTAAATATTTTATGCATGAGTAAATAAATATTATGTATAAATTATGTACCGAAATAAGAATAGAAGTTATTACATTTTGACACTCCTAAAGTGATACTACAATGAAGTTTTATATTTGTATAGTCCTTAATAAACCTCAGTACATGACCTCGAACAACATCGCATATACATCGAGCGTATAGAGATGCATATCTAGCAAAAAACGCCTAAATATATACCCGCAACCCACAGACATTTTCGTTAAGATTTTTTGTTTTTAGTTTGGCACGTCAAACCAGTCTAGACAAGCCGGGTGCGTTAGATTAACGATAGCGCAGTCCGTTATATAATTCAAATTAGAATAAAGCAAGGTAAGGATTATAAGATATCAGGTAAATTCAGGACAACCTATATTATTTTTAATCGGGTTACCTACTTGAGTGCGAAAGCCGTATCATTGAAGTTTATTTCTTCGAAAACCTTTCAACGACATCTCCATACTGCGACGTCTTGTTACTGCGATGTTCTGTAACATCGAAAAACTGTACTGCGAACTATTTTACTGCGAAGCCTTGTTCAATCGACGTCTTGTTACTGCGTTGTTATGTTAGTTCGGAAAATTTACTTTATAAATAAATAAAATAAATTAATATCCGATTACATCACATACTCCGAGGTAAGTAGCTTAAGCACTTGTGTTACGGTTATCAGAATCAACAGTGCTATTACATATATATATATATATATATATATATATATATATATATATATATATATATATATATATATATACTTAAATATTGGATATTAACACCCAGACACAGAACAAACACAAGTATTCATCACACGAGTGTTTGTCCTGGATGGGGATCGAACCCACAACTCTTGGCGCATGGGGCAGGGGCACTACCGAATGCGCCATCGAGCCAGTCAAAACTCATATAATACATATATATGATAACTCTTTTAGTATTGTTAAAACATAAATTACTGAAGGAGGTATTAAAGTTTTTTTTGAATCTTAAGTAAAATCGGTTAGGAAATATTATACTTCGAGCTTTAACATGTTTGAGTGTTTAAGCTTCTGTTCTTCCTAATGTTATATCCCGTTTCAAATTGGGGTCATTTTTGACCATAATCCTGAATTTAACAGACACACACAGTTTTAATATAAGTTTTAGTAGCTTCAACTTCAACTCAAGCATAGCTATGAAAGATATTACAGAAATAATAGAAATGATCAGTACCGTCAACAAACATTCGGACGATTCCTAGATACTAAGGCCTCTCTTGAGCGTTCCAAAGAATCGTTGACCTAATGAAATAACAACTGTGACGCACTATTTTTTACTCCAAGCCGCCATACAAATGCTCTAAGGAGTTACGAATCGCTGCCTTTAGCTGTTTAAAATCATAACCTCACTGGGATTTCCGAGCTATAATCACAACAAAAAATGATGGTAATCACTAGCAAAAGGTCGACGTGCCTAACATCCCTATTCAAACGATGGGTCTGTATTTGGATAGGCCTAAAAGTTGGCTGGTTGTATGTCAAAATAACAATGAAAACTTGTTGAGTATACGAATTGGACTAATGTTTTTTTAGCCTCGGGCGCACAAGACGCAGCGGCAACAATCATTAGGTATATATATCGATGGCAGTAATTAACATTAAGATTAGATAAATATATGATCATATTTATTGACCAGGAAAACAGGTTTCATTCACTTTGTATGTTCTCATCAGTTTATGCGAAAAAGTTTTAGCAAGATGCGGCATTAAACTAAGAGAATAAAATATTCTCTATGTAGTTGTAATACAGCTTACAACTACATAGTCAAACTATTTTAATCACTAATCCTTAGAAAAAATTTATAGTTAACAGTCTTTATTAGTTAAATGAAATATTAAGGCCTCTTAATTAAGGAATCTGTTCATTAAATTTATAGTTTATATGTTTCGTTATGAGATTCTTATTTTCTTTTTTTAACCGACTTCAAAAAAACGGAGGAGGTTCTCAATTCGACTGAATTTTTTTTTTTTCTTGTATGTATGTTACTCGATATCTATGAGAATTGTTAACCGATTTCCAAATTTTTTTTTTTTCGAAAGGGTTTACTCCCGAGATAGTCCCATTGCCACCAAGTCAGGATCTGATGAAGGGATCCCAGGAAAATCGAGGGAAACCCTCAAATTTTATAGGCACGACCAATGTGTTTTAGACATTTTCTAAGATTGTTCAAGTATTTACGCTTGGTACTTATCACGTTATGTTGGTGAGCTGATGATGGTAAGTACAACTCCTTAACAATTAGGAATTAGTTTATGGTTCTTTAAATATTGATATCTTCGAGAATTGTAAGACGATTTTTAGAGTTCTCTTTTTATTCAAAAGGGTATATCCTTGAGTTGGTCCTATTAGCACCAAATCTGGATCTGATGAAGGAATCTTAGGCAAATCAAGGGAAATCCTCAAGTATTATAGGCGCGTACAATCTATTTTAGTTATTTTCTAAAACAATTCAAGTATTTACGTCTGGTATTCATAATCTCATGTTGTTGAGCTGATGATGGAAGGTATAACTCCTTAACGATTAGGAGTTCGTGGATAATTCTTTCAATATTATAGGGTCATATCAAGTGTTATTCTCGAGATAGTTTCAATTTTACCAAGTCTTGGTCTAGTGTTGGGGTTCCATGAAAACGAGGGCCACCATTAAATTTTAACGGCATGTTAAGTGTTTTATTTATTTTTCTCAAACGATTCCAGTATTTGCGTCTGGTACTCATCATTTTATGTTTCATTAGACCGGCACTGTCTCATTAAAGCAGCTTTGATGATCTACTTACCTATTAATAAAGTTCACTAAAAAGTAACAAATAAGTTAAATTTTAACAAAATAAAAACCGACTTAAAAAAACCCCGCAAAAAATGTTTATGAAAAAAAACACAAGTAAGAACCTGCCTTAATAGCTATTTAAATGTCTAAACACTAAAAAGTATAAAATAAATTATTCCGACTGCTTCGATGAAAGTATTAATCTTTTACACGTAGGTATTTAAATATTTACAATAATCAGTTAGTTTTGGAGTCGGTGCCAGCCAAACTAAAAAAAGTAGACACTTAATAAAAAATTTACCTTACATGCTAATAACAATTTGAAACAAATTAGTTAAAATATGAGTATCTATTAACTTACTATTGATTCTGTATCTTCAAAACCTATTTTACCACCAAGAAACAACAAATTGCAAAATTTCGAATTGATGACGACCGTATATAATTACGCGGACTGGCACCGACTCCAAAACTAACTGATTATTGTAAATATTTAAATACGTGTTAAAGATTATCTTATATCGAATATATATACTTTTATCGAAGCAGTCGGAATAATTTTCAGACAGGTTCAGGTACTTGTTTTTTTCATAAACATTTTTTGCGGGGTTTTTTGAAGTCGGTTTTTATTTTTGTTAAAATTTAATTATTTTTATATAGAAAGTACCTAATCCGAAAAATACGAAGCCGCGGTAGCATCGGTAAATCTTATATTCTTGGGGGATTATATAATAGATTCTGTATAATGCATAAAAATGTCATTTACGCACACAAACACTCGAATGAATAATGTATTGAAATGGGCGTGGCGGGGACGGATCTGGTCTATTTATGATTTGTTTTCTCGCGCACCCATGACAAGTGAACTCAATAGGGGAAGTATGGAGCTACGCATCCATTGAGCGGCATACGCAAGTTTTTGTTTGGTTGCAGTCATTAAAACACCCGTGCTTATTACGATGTTAATGACATGTTCGTAATAACGAACTTGCAATGTAAATTATAATTGATGATTGCGTAATTTTCTCAGTGATTTCGGAACGATAATTTTTTTTTTATCATGCGAACTGATAAGTAATATGCTGATTGCAAAGCTTGCTTATTTGTAAAATGATGAGATATTTCTTATTAATATTTTGTGCTTATTAGGTTAATTCAGTTAGTTGTAGATTTGTTAGTTATATTTAGAAAAACATACTGGTACATACATACAAAGAAATTGGAATAAAGTCAAAATTATGTAAGCATTTTTAAAAGTATCATCATCCATTAATTACAATCCCAACCTTTAATAAATGCATGAAAGACCCGCTTAACTATATATGCTTAATTTAAACATAAAATATTCATAGATTTGAAAACTGTAACAAAGACAATTATGTACAAATATAATATGTAAACCATTCATTTCGAGCAATCATGGCGTAAACTGACGTCACAAGACATTTTGATATAGGTAATCATTAGTCATTTAGGTACTAGTCATTACTAAATTATGCATATGGTTCTTGTAACTATCTGGTAATTTCCTTGTTCGATAGTGATACAACCTACCACTTTAAATAATCGATACATTAAACTTAGGTTATCATGTAAAAAAATTACGTAATATTTTTTTATATCATATATTTGAATGAGTAAATATATTACAAAGATATTATATTCCTAGTATTGCGTTTTACGTTATGGCAAATGTATTCTAAGTATAGCATAAATATTATGACAGAATGTTTTATATACGGAACGTTTCTGGCTAAACTAATTTTTCAAAAAATAAATTTAAAATGTCTATTTGGCGAGATGCACGACATCAGCAAATGCAAAACACAACCTTAACTATATCTATCTCGATAGTTTTACCAACATGACTTGCTTACGTAGTGACTTAAAAGTATACAAATACATATTGAATCATTTTGCGAAAAAGAGATAAGTGGCGGCACGGCCTTCGCTTACACACGCTCGCATAATTCCACATGCGTTGTGTGTTGTGTGTAACCAGAAGGTCTCGTGAATCGATTTCGGAGGCAATGCCAAACTCACCACGTGTAAACTTTTAAAATCGGGTTGGAAATTTCGCGACTTAAATTATACAGTGACATTGTTAAATTTAAATAGTCAGTTCATCTGACTTACCTACGAATTTTGCGTGGATATAAGAATTAAGAAAGAGAGAGAACGTGCTGAATATATTAGTTTTTCTTATTTTGGGGCAAAAATTAAATATGGTGCACTCTTTGCGGTTTCATATTTTTTTTTAAATATTTTTTTTTTACTTTGTCTTTAACTTTTGTCTTTGTAAAATAACAGCAACAGCTAAAATTTAAAAGACAAGTGTTTTCACTAAAGTCTTACATTAACGACAAAATTTCATTGCACCAGACATTTTGTAGTAGTGATTGCCCTATAGTGTATATTATGTATTATTTAATAAAATTATTAAGGAAAAGGGCCCTTCAATAGACATCAACGGGCGCTTAAGTTCATATAGACACCCTAAGAAGGGCAAAAGTTATTATTTCTCGTTTCGTTTTCAGTTACAAAAAATATATTTTTTATTTTCTAATAGTGTTTGTTATGGTCATAGCATACCTAGCGAATTTTTGGAAAAAAATAGCTATGTGAACTATATTTAGGGAGGTCTGTTAATACAATTTCTGTCTAGTAAACGTTTTCTCGAATATAGGAGATTTATTTTTCTATTATTCGGCAGAATCTTGGCAAGTAATTTCATAAACATCGCATCCATCACTGCAACAACAATGTCCCGACATGGATGCCTCTTGACCCGCTGTGTGACAGATATATGTATCTAGTCACATATTGTATAATTTATACTAAAAAGCAAAACATTAGAGGAGTTTCCTTCGTCCTTGACCAAGTGAATAGGCTCGTGTAACATTGCTAATTTATAACGGCATTGAATAAATGAGACAAGTTGTAAAAATGCGTGTGAACTGCGTGCGTACGAAATTACATTGTTTAAATTATAACGATTAGCTATAAATACCTAAACATTTTCAGTAAAACAATCATGTCAGGATCTTTGTCTGTTTGAAACGTTTTCATCGTTCATCCTGTAGGTAGCCATTATATGCATAATAAGTACTAAGTCATTTTAATCAATACGGCATCCCTAGCTCATTAAAGTATTAGGCTATTTTTATAAAATGTAAATTCTACAAGAATTTTGAATTAGCGAGTCAGTAAAGTAAATCATTCTATTGGAGCTACGTAATAAATATTAAAAAATACAAACAAAGCTAAACTCAAACTACTTAGAACTGAATTTTGTATTATCTGCATCATTAAGTATTTTCAAGTATTGACTAGTATATAAAAAAAGGACTCAGCGCTCCCATACTACAGCGTGAGGGCACGTTTATGCATGTGTGAGTGACATTCTTATGGATCTGGTAATATCGAAAGCTGTCATTTGGAGCACTTATGTCAATGTGTCACGTAAGGTGTGTGTCAAGTTGGAGCACCTGCGGAGCTTTAACGTCTAGTTAATGGCGCGGAGTCCTTCTTTTTTTACTAGTCCGTGATTATTCTTAAATAAATTACTTTTAAACTAACTAACTAACTATTTATTAGAACTTCGAGATATTGGTGTATGTACTTGTATATTAAACCGGACACTGTTCGACCACCAAATTTGTGTGATTGCGACAAAAAATACTCGTATTTTTATATAAGTGCCTATATCTGTTTTAGGTATCTACTAAGATTATTCCGTTTCATTGATAAAACCTGTTGTAGATTTTCAAGAGAAGCAATTTTGCTTATTGGTGTATTTCAGCTTTTTTTACATTTCACAACTTTTGAAACAATGATTGGAAAAATATAAGGATGTATGCTACTTATGTTCCACAATGTATACAAAGCCGTATTTCAATACATTGATTAGTTTTTAAATAAAAGTGTAACAATCCATTCCTACGTTTACAAATACTTAGCGTTAAATATAATATCAGACTACATCAGACTATACATTATAGTATATATTAGGACTCGTCCCATATTGGTCTGGGACCCAAAAACAATATATTACTGTTTTCGTTACCCAGCATGTCGTAAAAGTGTATTGGAGTTTCGATTATGTAGTCGACGAGCTAGCCACACGCCACTTCTTATTCACATTTTTTTATAATAACCAACTGGATTTTATTTTTGGCTCAATCTGGTTAAATAGGGATGATGACTGTATTAAAAAACTATAATTCTATATAGTCAGTTAGATTATACAAAAATACTAGACACATATTTTTCGCTTGATCAAATTAACAAAAAATCACATAGATAAAGAGCATCAAAGTTTTGGAGTAAAAACATTACGAAAGACACGTATTTTTTTCAAGTAAAAAATACGTGTTCAATATTTTTTTTATAATCTAACTGACGGACAACAGTTTTTTTTCATCTTGCCTATTAGCTTATTGCTCCTAAGACTCTGACTAACCTTTCGCGGTACTGATTTGATTTTTGTCTGCTTTTTCTGAAACTTAATATTATTACGTATATTCTAATCTTGCTCTCCATTTTTTTTACACGAGTTTTTTTTAACATGTATAGTATAAGCAAATACGTCGAAAGCCTGCGGAGATTAATTAGGTTATCGCATTTTTATCAATGCACCAATTCGCTTGGCATTATCTAGCGCGCGGCGTTCAAGGGCAAAGTCTGCGTCCGGACGAAACGTGTCTGTGAGCTGTATCGACAACGCAGTGCTAGACCTAATAGTGTTGTGTGTTGCTATTCTCTGCTCTGAGCGGCCGTGGAATGATTCTAGCTTGGTTTACTTCAAATATTTTAAACGGGCATATATTAGTACTAATACATGCGAAGGCCGCTTTCATTTGTTTCGATTTCAAGTCTTAACCCCCTACTTTACTAACTTATTAAATAGGCGCAGCGACCCAAAGTGAGACTTAACCCCCCTAATCTTTTAATGTCAATATATTTAGTTTATATAATATATCCCAGAAAATGAACCTTAGGTAGCTTTTTGAAGACTTAGTTTTTAGTAGTAGACCGAAATTCACGTGGGTAGAACTGCGGATATTGATAAGATGGCGTTTTTTTTTTTACAAAAGTAATTAATTAATTTAACCTCGCATTATAGTCTTATTCTCATACTCAAACCTCAGCTCATATCCTTTATATTTCGCAAAGAGCTGCACGTTTAAAAGGACGAGGTTGCTTAAACTAAAGTTTTCAGAAATCTGGCAGTCGATTCATTGTAAAAACCACAATCTGTATGTAGAATTGTGGTCCAATTGGACCCCACTAGGATAAAGTTGTTTTAGCAACGATCTTTATTTTGACCAAACTGTCCAAACAAATGAATTTTAATAGCGTTAAAAGCCAAAACTACATACTTAGTAACTTTGCTAAACAGATGTCGTATGGCCAGAGGGATCGTACTAAAACAACTTAATAGTTACACGCGATGACGCTGTTCTGCCTACGTGACATGTGCGAGTGGAAGAATCGTGCTGCACGATTTTGAAATCAAGCTATAAAAATGGAAGCAGATTTTCGGCAATCCGGCAACACTGGCTAGGCCTAATGCGCGCGCGCACACACTGGCGCGCGTAGGTATGTGTGCACCGGCCGGCGGCATCTGACTTTTTCTGCAGCATACATAGTTGCTATGCCCGAAATATTACGCGGATGAATATCGCGTCAATGCTAATTGGTACGCATTATGACATTCGTCTGGGCTGCCGGTCGTCTAGACGATTGGCTTTTTACAAAATATACGTGACGAAGGCCTGGGCAATTACTAGGAGAATAAAAATTTTGTAACAAGACGACTTTTTTGTTCATTAACATGTTATGATGGTTCAAATGTACGAGTAACGCATTTTGGCTACATTTTGTATTTGGATGTTTATGTATCAATCACGCGTAGACGGATATGAAACTTTTAATTGCCAAAAACTTCCAAAATATTATTGGTAACGCAAATTTTGTCTGATATAAATAAAATTCTATGAATGGAAGTTTTTTTAAAAGTAAGTCTAATGGTTCATCTCAACTGCAGTTACTTTGTGTGGATATTACGTAATACCGCAATATTACGTAACCATGATGTCAATACATATCTATAGTTCGGCAACGTAACTTAAAACAGCAATATATGTACTATTATAAAATAAATAAGGCATTGCTATCAAATTATGCCCTCAAGATAACATTTTTGAAATGCCATTTTGAAAAAAAATCTACACGAAGTAGACGAATTCAGTGTGAATGCACCATTACATACTTTAGTTTATTCAACTTAAATGTTCCTTAGTATTTTTATTTTAAATATAACAATAAATCTTACTCCTCATTTTTACCCTTCGCTTCTAACCCAGTTCATTATTAACTCGATAAATAAACGCCGAATGTTTTATTAATTTTAATTTATTAAATATTATAAGAGTGCAATAGAATTGTCCCAAAATCATTATTACATTCACGATTGATTGATTTATGTTCGTTAATGATCATACACTTCTAAGCGAGAACTTGTAAGCGAACCAAGTGCTTCAATTCTTTACATCTTCTAATGCCAAAAGATTTTCAATCCAAACCAAGGTTAAACTTTACGTTTTGCTACCGGTAATTTGTTGTGGAAAATATCAAACCTCACTTTATTTTTATTTACAATTAGGAAACCTGTCGTAATTGATGATGAATTCTTTATATTGAAATATTAATAATATATGCATGTGCAATGTATCTTTAATCTTGAATCAAACAAAACGTCGAACTTTACTTATTTTACTTATTTTGAACATGGCAACTGCAGACACACTGCCCAGGATAGGTACCAGGAGCAGAGCGGCAAATTCGAAATATAATATGATGAAGCGATAAATGTAACGAAAAAGGCAAACTCTTCCAAAAGGTAAACTATAAAACTGTGATGTAACAAAAAAATCGTGAATCCCGTGCTGTAATAAAAAAGAGCGCTTGATATTTTTTAAAAGCACTTGAAATTCTAATTAATGTATCTACTTTATTTATACAAAGCACTGTATGCTGTTATACTAATACTGTTTCTCTAAAAAACTGAAAAAATCTTGTAAATTTCCATTATGTAAAAGACAAAAATGAGTGCGTGATGCATTTCAGCTATTATCATTTTATCTGCGTATAATGTCCTCAATAAAGAGATTACCGAACAAGTGACATTTTGTGCATAGTGGGATAAAAATAAATATACCGTTATCTTTGATGATCTTTCTTAAAGAAATATTGAAGTTATAAATGTAGGTAAATTAAATTAGAAGAGATATATTATGACACTCAAAAAATAAGGCAATTGATAAATTTCAATTATATAGTGCATCAGACATTGAAATTCCAAACTATTCTTTAAATACATTTTTATAACTTTAATTTTATAGATTGTATAATTCATATGCAATTCTTTTTCAAAGAAAATACCTTAAAATATAATTGAACATTTCGAATATGCAGTAATTTTAATCTTAATAATGTAGACAAATATTTACGTTTTTTTCCCAGTTTCTACGTCGAAGTCCTTGAAAGTCTGTCTTTTAACTTCCTATTCAATGAATGATAGTCCGTTTTTTTAAATAATTAATCCTGTTCTCAATTTTATAGATAAGTGTTAATCTTATATAACGAATGTACAACTCGTATTTCGCATAACTTATTTAGATAAGTAAGTGCTCAATGTACATTTATACATTCTGTGATGTTTCTACAGGTCCATATTAGTTTTGTGTACACTTACTATGGGATTTCTATAAGCGGACGCAGTGCGTCGTTCACGAAGTGTTTGTTTTCGTTCGCACCTTTCCTGTCCCACGACATAATTAAAGGTACCTTTATTAAATATTTTCTATAATTATAAAAAACAAAAAGGTATGTAATACTTGAACATATTCTAGACCGCGCGTGATTACAATACCTGCCCACAAAAGGACCTGGCAAAGTGGTGGTACTTGCTTATCACATATAGAAAAAACACATCAAGTCATCCTTAGTTTGCACAAGCTCAGATATTAACCTAAAAATATTTTTCCGTTTTTTTATCTATAGGGATACCTATGAACCCGTTCAACCTATGATAGCAGTATTAACATTATATTTATTTATCTATACATAAATATCATCACGCCCATAATCCTAAAAGGAGTAAGCAGAGTTAAAGGGGCAGCTAGCCATTTACCATCTAATCCAAGCTTATTTATTTTTGGTAAATGCAATTAAAAAAATTTGCTGTCCCTGTGGCTAAACCGCTATATCATTGAGCCTTTGAGCAAGTAGTGAAGGTTACAAATAATATAAGTATAATGTTTTATATATGGGTAAACTGTAAAATTATTTGCTCTTATGCATACTTAGTACATACACTTGACTTATCATGCTTGGGAACAGGTGCCGCCCTTGGGGACTGGTCTGCTCTGGTCGGGTCAAGTTTTTGGTTATAATTTATATATTTTTATTTTGATACTCTACAACAGGCCCACGCTAAAACGTGGTTCAAAGTTAATTATGATTCATACACCTTGTATAAATTGTATTGAAAAGAGTAACTACCGAGTTTCTTGCCGGATTCTTCTCGGTAGATACAACATTCCGAACCGGTGGTAGAATCATATAGCTGTGGCTTTACCTGTATTTGACGATTTATAAGTGTTTCCTTGAAACCTATATAAATAAAGAATATTTTGACTTTGACTTTTGACTTATGTATGACTAAGTTTATTTCCTTCAACTGTTACTTTGACTTCCGACAAGCTTATCCGATCTTATGAGAAAGTCAACCGTAATTAAACAATCTTAATTATTATTAAATACTAGCGACCCCTCTGGCTTCACACGGTGAGCATAAAACAATATGAAATTATACATATAAACCTTCCTCTTGAATCACTCTATCTATTGAAAACCGCATCAACATGCCTTGCGTAGTTCAAGAGATCTAAGGCGAACAGACCGAGGCGGTGACATTGTCTTATCCTATGCAATAATATTAAAGAAGATGTAGTTTCCTTATAATTAATTAGCCTAAATTGCTTTACTGTTCAATTTATTATGTGCATTATACATATAATAACTATATGAACATGTAAATTATTTATAATGCATTTTATATATAAATAAATAAACAAAATAAGAATATCCCCACTATGTGTTAAAATTATACTTAAGTCTTAAATAATGTGGCTTGTAGTCAAAATAAAAAAAAAAATCTTATAGTTTATTTTTACATTACGAGTACCTAAGTGCATTACTTTCTTTTAAACTGGGATTTAAGATGAAGTCAATATATCGTGTATCTTTAGCTGGCATCTTCATCTCGCATTCTCATATTTCGCAAATCGGTTTATTCCATAGATATATAACTTTTATTTGCATCGTTTATCGCGCTGATTCACTAAAGTAAGGACAGCTAGCTAGACTATCGCCGCGGCGGCGTGATAGTCTAGTATCTATACGCGTGCCACACAATGTTGTTATCAGATGGCCAAGCTATCACATCCGAAGGACACACTGTTACGTGCATAGATTACACTCCACAAAGAATTATGTGATATTTTGCTCTATTATCTAGGTATTCCTTCGATTACTGATTACCTACTCGTTCGCACGCCGAATATACTATTCGCTGCTATTACATAAAAGGTATTCGGCCATGATTGATTTTTAAACTTGTACAATATAATCATTGAGGAGTAGATTTGAAAGTTACATGAAATAATGTTTGTCTATAATAAGATACAAGAATACTTTGGAGCTTCTGTGCGTTAGGATGCTCTACCATCAGAGATTTGTTGTTAAGTTGTTAGCGGGGTACCGAAATTATCAAATGTAGGTACTATAGAAAATGCGTTACAAACTTAGCAATTTAATGATAGGAGCAAAGCTAAACCACCCGTGCATCCCTAGCTGACATCTTCAAGTCGCATTCTTCGCTGGCAAGCTAAGAATGCGAATTAAAAAGGGAGGCGTCCTTAGCCCGCATTCATAGCTTCATTAACACGCATCCCTCCACATACCCATTTAACTGTAGCTTCGTACCCGTGTCCATTGGTGCAAAGCTATAAAAATAAAATACTTTTTAGTAGTAATTATATACAGAGATACGTAGTTAATAAAAATTTTCTATCTAAACCAACTAGATTTTTGGTTAAATGTGGTTCAAGACTGTTATACTCCTGTTATTACTCCGGAATCCTAGCCAGAGGTAGAGGTAGCCAGAACCCCAGGAGCAATAATCTCCTTGGATTCTTGCTACCTCTTCGGAGATTGCAGGGGTGATTTATATTAAAGTATGTAAGTATAATTGACTTTTAAAAGATAGTAACACATCTTTGCACATCTCTCGTAAACAAACAGACACAGATCGAGCTGTCATGTCTCCAAGATTGATGAAATTAATGGCACTGCACATCTATGCAAGTGCGCATTGCAAAAAAATAAAATAAGTAATCACTTTGTAATCTAAGACTAAGCCCGACAGGGAATGCCTTTATAGGATAGGATTAGTAAGTATAGAGCAGTCAGTAGCCGCAGTTATATTTTCTAAAATGTTTTAATGTAATAAATTTAGGCCTTCTTATCAATCGAGAAGGAACAATCACTTGAGTCTTTAGTTTCAGTACGTATAATCTAATTTTCAATTGCACGTTGCGTAGCTAAGTAGTAGAAACCAATTACGTACGACATAATCTTCATGAAATATCAATTTTTTTAATGGATTATATCAATATTAAAAACATGAACACTAAAATGATACAGTAGGTAATCGTACGTGCTATTTTATTTTTGATTTTCAAAATGGATGTATTAACGAATGTATTATGACAGCATCATCCATTTTATTCGTCATATTTCATGTTATATGCAGTTTCTTACAATCAGGACTGATATTACTATTCATTGTATCATATTATTATCAGTACCTATACAATTTTATTTCTCTTAAGATGAGATATTTTTTATTTTTATTGAAAGTTATGTTTTAATTAAGAAAAGTTAAGGTATAGTTAGTTACATATACTTTTTTTATTTTATTTATATAATAAAACTTCTTTATGTTTTTTTCCACATATTAATTAAAGAATAAAAAAACAAAATTATTTTGTTTTATAATATGAGTATATTCATATTAACATTAACATTTTCAATTGTGTTTAATTTATAATGAATTTGAATTTATGTAGTTTTTTAGGCGTATTCGGTCTTTAAAAGGCTGGTAATAATGGCCGCAACGTTTATCAAAGGCTCGAAATTGAAATTTTCCTTATGTCAAATTTGGAATCACACTTCCTACCGCTTTCTATATAAGGAAATTATTTTATTTATAAAGTACTTATCTAAATAATTTGCGTCACACACACGAATTAAAACAACGATCACGTGGATGGAGTATGTTCCAGAATTGTCATTATTTTAGGCATATTGTTAGTTCATTCGTTTAGGCGTGGCTCAAAATATAAATTTTCACGTCGAACGGTGAAATCTTAAGACCTATCTATCTATATAGTATTAGTGATACCGCATACCAACAGATTGGAATTCTAGTTTAATATTTTACTTTTGTTTAAGGTACTTATCGGAAACAATAAACATTTAGACTAACTACAAAGCGGCGGTCTAATTGTAGCTATCGTCTAAACATTTAGAAGCTAAAATTTTACACATTGATAATAATCCATATTTACTTAAGCATTAGTGGACAAAGAGTGTAACATTTAATATATAATAAAATACAGGCATATCCAGCTAGAGGTAAGTGTTTGTACAGTGATCATCGTCATGTGTATGTATCGCCGTTATACGGTATCCCTCGTATTAATATATATGCTTAGTCTTTTTGTTATCTGAACAAATTATTTATTATACATAACAGATAAAAGTTTAGCGAATTATTTTATGATTAATAAAAAGGTCTTGCTAAAATTTCATACTTCAATATTAATCTTTTTATCTGAATCAGTGTAACAATGACCTCGTTAGAATTTTTGTGATAGTCTAATAGGCACATGTTATTGTAGAATATAAGACAATGTTAAACTAGTATAATTCCTGCATTTTTTTTTTAATCACAGGAGTTATACGTTTTCTTACATATTAGTTAATACACCATTGCCATTACTGTGTTTATCTATTATAGATCATTTAGACAAAGCTTTGGAAATAAACGTATGTAAACAAAAGTAGGTGCCTGAAATGTAGCTGAAATTAACCTGCAACTCATGTGCTTAATATACCGATTACAGCTATTAGTAAAGTATGCAACAAAGAACATTTATTCATCTAAGCCCAATATTTAAATAATACAACACTACATTAAACATAAAGCAAATCATAAGTTGCATTACTATATGAAAAGTAGCGTTATGGTATAAATAAATCAACTTTTTTCACAAAACATACAAACTCACTTGATTAGCATTGATAAACAAGAAGCAGCTTAAGCATATGTACAAGATTGCAACCTGCACTGCAATATATTAAAAGAACAAAACTGATATTACACACGCTTAAATATTATCTAATCCAACTCATTGCAACTTGGTACTTGGCAATGTACGACAATTGATAAAATCGAAAAAAGCGATGCAATTTGTCGATAAAAGGGCGCGTTGTTATCTCTCTGATTAATTGCATTGATTAGCGTTGTGACCGAAGTGTGAAGTTTCTGTGCTACACCGGATTGGGCGAGCCGTCGCGTCGCGTCGCTATGCAATTAGGATACGTATGCGTTTCATAAACAATATTTAAGTTACGAGAACCGGTCAAAAATTAAAATAATTTTAAACAATTTCCCGCAAATTTAACAACAAGTCCAAATAGAAATATCAACATTGCCAATAATAATAAAACTGTATGAAATAACCGGTCAAAAGTACGACTTTTTTTCTTTCGAAACTTGAACAAACTTTTTACATTCATCAAACTTCTTCCAAGAAATGAACAATTACCGACGTTTTCGGGAATAATTTTGAACTGTTCGGGCATGCGTAAGTTTGATACGGAATTTTACATGAGTCACTGCTGACGTACCCTTTCACGTGTTTCAGACCTACCTATAGTGTTACGTCGTAGCGTGCGCGTACAGCTGAAGTACAGGGGTGCGCTAGGGCGCGCTGGATCGGCGGCGGGCGGCGCACTAACACTCACATTCAAATATTCGTCTAACCTTGATGCGAATCGGCGCACTCCGGGTTCCATCCGACGGTCGTCAATACAGACGGGCTGAAGGGCTCGCTTCAGTAACAGTGAAAGCGACACTGGTGTTCGTGAGGTTGCGGTGCGTATCGCAGATATCGCGGCGCGGGCGTCGTGCCGGACGGCAGGCGCATCGGCGCCGCCACCGGCGGTGGAGTCGCAGTCCTGCGGCGCGGTGGCCGCGCTACATGTCACGGTGCGAGCGCGCTCTTCGCGCCGTGGTCACCGACTCACAGTGCCGTCGCCGTCCTACTGTCTGCCCGACGGCCCGGACGGCGGCGCGCGTTGCACCGCCCCGCTGCACTCCGCCTGCCCCCCTGCCGCTGTGCCCCCCTCGCTCGCCCCCTCCTCCCGCCGCACACCCGCCCCGCCCCGAAGAATTTTCCGCATCGGGCGGGAAAAATCGATTGTGCAGCGGGCCCCGAATAATTTCGGCAAGACGCACGGCGCCCTTGCGTCCCCAGCGCCGGTGCCACTCGCCTAGCCCGAGACGGTCAAGCGCATGCCTTTCACTCCTTGTCCAGGCGGGCGCCTAACGCCGAAAATGTGCACTTATATTTTTGTTGCACAAACACCACTAATTTTATTGCGTATACTCATGTCTAGACATCTATGTATGACCTAGAAATTTAGAGCGTCTAGTGCCCACTTTGATACAGGTTTTTATTATGTCAAGTCTGGCAGCTCTCTATGCTTAATTTAATAAATTAAACTAAGAACAAATCTTGGGGTAGGACTGGGTTTATTGTCTTGATCTGCGCATAAAACAATCAAAATGTATAATTAAAGAAAGCAAGAGTATTTAAATATTATTTCTTGCACCATAAAGAAGATGCTACAAAATATGAATATGCTAAATTAATATTAAATCATGTAACAAAAAAATATATAAACCATTTTAAGGATACAGACATTTCCTTATTAATAATACCGCTTTTGCGCAAGCGCATGTCTTTTCCCAGCTATGCGAGTAAACAACATACGATCGCCCACATATAAACACAATCTTACTTTCAACCAACTTCCGACCGCTATGAAGACTTTGTATCCATCCGATTTGGCGGAACTCAAACTTTAGTTAAATTCTTATACTTTTTTTTAAATCTATTTGGTAAAGTAAGCAATCGTTGTTGAAAAGTAAACTGACTTTTCATCCTCATTACTGCGCCAGACTCATTGACTTGCGGAGTTCCCAAATTTCTAATTCGATTGGCTCACTGAATATTCAGGTAAAAGAGTACTTACAGGTATAAAGATACCGATGAAATTTCCTTATAAAAGAAAGCAGACAAGTCTACAGAAAAAAGAAGACACAAACCATGTCAAATAAGATAAAATTATAAACGATTTTTGAAAGCGTAAAAGAAGCATTACAGTGTGACATTGAATAGGTAACAAAATATAAGGATAATATTTAAATACAATTTACATTTCACCTTATTAAGGAATTAGACTAAAAAGGAAGTGTTATTGTAAATTATTACGAACTGTATTTAAATCACTCACATAATTTTTTTGCAAATTTATGAGACATCAGTTTATGTTTCAGTATATTATGATAAATATTTGAACTTTCAACATGGAATATTTCTTCAGAATATATTTATATTCTGAAGAAATATTCTGTTAATCATAGGATCCCAATCTGTAAAATATATAATTGAATTGTATGGGTTTTAACTGACTACCAAAAACATGCTATATTCTTTGTGCCGCCATGATGTAACAATAGTCACTATCTCTCTTTAGTGGGTATATTTAAGTCTATTTGTCCTGGCTTCACCCCGATGACGTGCACCTGCGTTGTTATACAGAAATATTTCCTACGTTGTGTCTAAAAATTTAATATTCCGATTTAAAATATACTTATTATATAATATATTAGGCACATTTTATAATAATAATACATATAACCAAAAAAATTGCACGATTAGAATGTTGACAACATCAATTCGAATATATCTATTTAGGTGATTATATTTTAGATGATTTATCTGAATATTATCAAAAAATTGCGAGAATATGACTGTTAATACTATTACAATTGCAATAAATAAATAAATATTAGACTACATCACATACATTGATCTGACTCCGAGGTAAGTACCTTAAGCACTTGTGTTACAGATATCAGAAACAACAGTAGTATTACAAATATATACTTAAATATTGGATATTAACACTCAAACACAAGTATTTGTCACACGAATGTTGGTCTGGGTGTGGATCGAACCCACAACTCTTGGCGAATGGGGCAGGGTCACTACCGAATGCGTCATCGAGCCAGTAATTGCAATTTTTATTTAATTTAAAGATGTCAGCAAAGGGCTGGAACTAATCTTTGGCATAACTTGGAAGTTTTAGTGTGCTAGTTTCGGTCGGGACTTCAGCTTTTACTTTCTCCCATAGTTGTAAAATGAATAATTGTGATGCATTGTATAAAGCGTAATTTACAGTTGATATTTTAGTTTTAAAGTTTAAGTTTATTTATAGTGCTTCTAGCCTGTTTTATATTTGAAAAACAATAAATAAATTCTCCAGACTGATACACCAATTCCCTAGTTCCAAACTAAACTTATGACTATGCTATGGTTACTGGTCAACGGATAGACATACTTAAATATGTTTATAAACTTACATGACTCGAGTAAAAATGTCCATGTTCATCACACGAAACAGTTGCCCTAGCGGGATTCGAACCCACGACCCTCGGTTTCGGGGCCAGGGTCTTTGACCATTTGATCAACGGGCTAGTCAAGTCAAACAATACTTGTACGTATACTTATATGTAAGTACTTAAACTGCACCTGTCACTTGCAATATTCCATTAAATGTTTAGTTCATCTATCTATAGAATTCATTGAATTGTATTTAAATCCATACATTAAAAAACATACATAGTTCTACAAAGCTTGATCGACCCCCAAAACTGAATACCCAACACTAATGCCCATTATCTAAAGTTTTATTTGTTATGGTTTATCAATCTGATAACGTATAACTTGATGTGATTGGTTTCACAAATTTTGGTGGACCAATCATGTCAAGCAATGTGTTGCAAAATTGATAAAGTTTTAATACAACGCCAGACACCGGCATAGCTAGAATTTAAAACTCGTATCCAAACTGAGTTACTCCTAAATCGATGAAGGTGCATAAAATTCATTTCTCGCCAAACTAGACGGGCGACCTATGGCGCGCGCTTTTTGTTTGTGTATAACAAGTCATTCACCGTCTCGAACACCATGGAATTTTGTTTTGGAACTATTTGCGTGGGACAACCAGCCCCAGACAGGATGTTTTGGGTTCTAAAGCTAATAAATATAAAAGACGTTTCATGAGGCTGCTGTTCTGTATTTCTATTTCTACAAATTGGTCGATATATAAGTCTTATTGTGGGAAATAAGAGCTTTTATTATGTATACATGTTTATTTGTTAAATTTACAAACACTGCTTGGAATAAATGTTACAACGAATATTCTGTGGTTACTAGATACAACATCAAAATTTTATCCTATTAATATTATAAACGCGAAAGTTTGTGAGGGTGTACGGGTGTTTGTTACTATTTAACACAAAAACCACTGAATGGATTTTAATGAAACCTTAAAATAATATAACTTATACACCAGAATAACATATAGGCTATGTTTTATCGATTTACCACGCGGGCAAAGCCGCAGGCTGAAGTTAATCTTTCATACATTCATCATATTTTCTATTTGGTGTACTTAGCTTTAACAAAATGTACAAATTAAAAGATTTTGCTTTTGATTTTTTTTACGGCAATAAAGTTTAAAAGGAGCGTCTCTTTGACCCATACGGTTTTTTTTTTCTTTCAGAACACCCAAACCCAAATTGGAAACCAATTTTTTATATGTATGTATGTAACTCGCCAAAAATCGAACCTAATTGCTCTTAAACCAGGTCGAGTTCATCAAACCAAGTGTTCCAACGTTGTGAATAATCTAATTACTACTTAATATCTGTTAGACAGTCGGAGCAAGACTGGGTTTTTCCCGACGCATTCACATAGCGAGATCTGACTTATCTGTGTTGATTTTAGCTTACTTAAATGTGCTGTCTCATTGAAAAAAGGCCCATTAGAGAGACGTTATAGCCTAAGTTGTGTTCTTTGACCTTATTATGTTAGAGCTAGTATTGTCACAAAGCGTAGAAAAATACACAAAAGCTAAAAATATATCGAGACAAAAAGAAGTTGACTCTGTAGAAGTACTTTAGGTGTTTTTTAAAAAAATTTAAGGAGCCGTGTTCGATTCCTAGACGTTTTAGGAAAATTCTTCAACTGTTTTGGGACAAGAGTATAAAGCTAATTTTTTTAAATAGAATATGTTATGTCTAATTCTTCGTTTTAAAAATTGTGTTGCGTTGTAAAATGAATAAGATAATGCTTGACTACATTATTTGAGGTCTGAAAAAAAATTAACAAAAATTATAAATAAAAAGACTACGTTTTATTTATGAAGTTATATTTGAACATGAAATTTACAGGTATGTAAGTATATGAAATTTGAGGCGCTAAGCTATGTTAATGTTAATGACCTTTTAATATCAACACGCCCTTAACAAATGTCGCTATATTGCTTCTCAAATCTTCAATTATAAATAATATAGCATTCTTGCTAGCAAACAAAAATTAAAAAATTGAGAGTCTTAGTTTTAAATAAATAATTTTCAGAATAGAAAAATACTCTACTTGCTATCATGTCTCTGCCATACTCAGAACTTATAATTTTGTTAAAATGATAATACATTAAAAATATATCCTTTAAAGTCAAATAGACCACAAATAAATTTGATTCGTATACAAAGTGTTGGTAATTAAAAGGCTGCTATTTTTTAACAACTTAATGTCACTTTACCTACTTAGAAACTCAACACCGTACTGATGTAATTTTCTGAGAATCCATAATTTGCTTGCTACGAACTAAAGCTGAAAGTACTATCTGTATTTCGTCAGCAAATCGCCAAATTGTAGAAACTATTTGTCAATTTCAGAAATGCGATTAACATTTTAATTAACAAGACAAATAAGTCTTAAGATTACATTCGGGTATTGATTACTATAATAGAGAACTCCCGCGATGTAGTAGTTTAAATAATAAATTTCTATACTATACTAATATAATATTATAAAGTTTGTTTGTTTGTTTGCTTGTACGCGCTAATCTCAAGAACTACTGGTTCGATTTATAAAATTATTTCGGTGTTAGATAGCTCATTTATCGAGAAAGGCTATGGGCTATAAAACATTAACCATGAACGCGGGTGAATTTAAACAAAGCCAATCTCTCCGGTAGAAAACCTAACGATAATAATTTAAAAAAATAATAGACCTGTCGAGCTGTCGTCCAAAACCTGTTAAAGCCAACTGGACCTGAGTCTCATCCATACATGGGTTTTAACTTTACCCCAAGACTGACAAAAGTAGCACAAAAATACAGAAACCTTCACTTAAACAATAAATGGATAAAGTCTTATCAGAACAGTCCCTTCTATGAAGATTTTGTAGCTTATCTATGATCGTTGGAATAAGAACCTGTCTATCTCTGATCCCAAACTTTTTCTATGTTGCAAAGATATTTGAATTCGTCTGGATGATTATGCGTGTTAACAAACTATTAAATATTTTCAGTATTTTGAATTAGTATAAGTTCTTTTTTTTAGGATGAAGGTCTTAGAAATTTATGGAGAAAATACTGTTTTCAACAGAACTCTGTTCGAATATAAATCACTACATATCTGTTTACCTAAATATTTTACGATTTTTATCAATAATTTTATATAAATGAAATTAACTAAGAAAAAGTAACAATCCTGATGACTAATTTACAGAAAATATTTATAAAAAATAAAAATAAAATCAGACGAATCTAATTAGGCATTTGGTGATTGTCGTAACAAAATCTTTTTGTCTGAAATATTAATAAAGAGTTGCTATTCATAACGTTTAAGTTGTATGAAGCGCATTTCATTGTGTGTACGTGCGAAGTTCCCATTTGGTGGGTGGTGTGGCGTGATAATATTCTGCTTTGGGTGCACAGGATAGAAAATAACAGTGTGGTAATATTCAACAAACATATAATCGTGAACGTTATTGAGGAATAAGTAAAAGTACATTAGCTCAATGCCATATCAAGGAATAATAATAAAATCGTTTATTTCATACAAAGTCCATACAGTTGGTAGTGCAAATGGGGTATGTAGATAATATGTAATGAGTTTTTATGATTCTGATGGCAAAGATAACGATCTATATTATTTCCTGGAAGGCAACCAACCCCATGTTGGTTCTTTCCTAATGTTGATCTAGGACTAAAAGAAAACATGTATGAACTATGTTACTTTCACAGCATGTGGTTAATGACAACAAATGGTGAATTGAGTTTATGATTGGGGACGAGCCATGTGATACTTGTAATGACAGGTGTAGCCTCTTTAGTCTTACTGTTTTATTGACTCTATTTTCCCCTTCTTCAGGAATTGAGGGAATGTTAATATATACTTATGACACGCTACCCTTGGTTGAGTAGATACGATTTTGATAATTGTCCCTGCAACCGAAAGAGGGAATCACCAATACCTTGCTCACATTGACTCCACTGTGCTGAGAGCCTCGCACACTCGGAGTCGCTCGCGCACTCAGCACGCTGTTTCCGAGAAAGGTTTACGTGTGACCCGCCCGCCGTCACGGATTGCAACGTACTTGTCCATGTTGTTATGAAATTGCTCCGGATATTGAAAATGACACTCGCCAGTTCAAATCCGAAAATTGGAATGCGGTCTCTGTATTAGCTGTGGTGGGATTACTTTTTAGGGTCCCTTGGTGGCATTTAAAAACGGACGCATGTACCTACGAAAGTTTGGAGTTGTCCACCTATTTGTTTTTATTATTTTCTCAGGAACTATACCTAAATGCTCAGATGCACCTACATAAAAATATGTAAATGCATTTAAAGGTCCAAAACGGTTTAAAATCTGAATGGTTCGAAGCATAGCACTTTAAGAGAATAACTAACTAAACTTCACGCCACTTCCCTAGCGAGGTAGGTAGAGAGAATAATTAATTAAATAAATAAGGTGTATATCTAAATAGCTTATCCATCTATATACAATGCTAGTCAAGTCAAGTCAAAGTCAAGTCAAAATATCTTTATTTACGTAGGCCTCAAAAAAGCACTTGTGAATCGTCAAGTAAGTACATAGTAGAACAATTTGAATCTACCACCGGTTCGGAATGTCGCATCTACCGAGAAGAAACCGGCAAGAAACTCGGTAGTTACTCTTTTCAATGCCAGATTGAATATAAAAATTAAAATTTACAGATTAAGTTAATATGAATACCAAGTCATACAGTTAATGTTCGTCAAAGATTCAGCCGAGTATTATCAGAAGTAAAAGGTAAACCCGAGCAGACCAGCCTCTGAAGGTGGCACCTGTTCACAAGTATGACGTATGTGTCAGCCATCGTTTCACTCGACCATATTTGAGGGAATGTAACGACCCGTCACATAACGCCACCACCCCCGAAGCAATTGAGTGAGCATGACTACTCAAGCTTCCCTATCATTATTATAAGAAAGTTAAAAACTAAACAAAACAACAAAAAATTCTTATCAGAATTCATTAAATGTACGAGATGGTGTACAGTTTATAACAATAAAATTAATTCCAGACTGTTTTATCATTAAGATAATCGTCAGTCGTGTAAAAGCCCTTTCTTAACAAGGTATTCTTTATTCGTTGTTTGAACTGCGCAAGGGGTAGATTTAAAATGTCTGCGGGAATTTTGTTATAGTAATGTACACTTTGCCCAATAAAGCAGCGTGACAATCTTTGCAGTCTAAATCGCGGTACTGCGATTTTGTTTCTGTTTCTTGTATTCTTATGATGAATTGCACATTTTTTAGTGAACAGATGAATGTTTTGATGTACGTATAGAATGCAGCTGTACACGTATTGTGAGGCAACTGTTAAAATTCCTATTTCCTTAAATAGATCCCTAAGAGAATCTCTAGCATTAAGATTGTATATAGATCTAATGGCTCGTTTCTGAAGAATAAAAATGGTTTGAATTTCAGCTGCCTTACCCCATAATAGAATACCATAAGACATAACACTATGAAAGTAACTAAAATAAACTAAACGAGCAGTTGAAATATCTGTAAACTGTCTGATTCTTTTTATGGCAAAAATAGCAGAACTGAGCTTCCCTGCTAGTGATGTTATCTGACTATTCCATTGAAGTTTTGAATCTAAGTGTATCCCCAGAAAAACAGTCGAGTCAACCAGTTCTAAAGTTTCGCCATTCAATTTCAAATTTAAATTAGATTTTCTAACATTTGGGAGAACAAAATTTATACATTTTGTTTTTTTCGCATTTAATTGTAAGTTATTGGTTGTGAACCAGTATAAGACCCTTGAAAGAGCATCATTTACATCGTCAAAGTTAATTTTGGTTCTGTCAATATTAAAAATGAGAGAGGTATCGTCAGCAAATAATACAATCTTACAAAGATCTTTTAAATAAAAAGGCAAATCATTTATATATATTAGAAATAAAAAAGGGCCTAATATGGATCCTTGGGGAACCCCTATATTAACCTGCGATCCTGACGATAGTATACCATTTACGTCAACTTTTTGAATTCTGGAACCTAGGTAGGATATGATAAGTTTTAAAGCTACATCATTGACGCCGTAATGCTTAAGCTTAGAAATCAAAGTCTGGTGATCGACGCAATCAAACGCTTTGGAAAGATCACAGAAAATACCAAGAGCATTCTGAGATTTCTCCCAGGCTTCAAAAATATGCTTCAAGAGAGCAATTCCTGCGTCAGTTGTAGAACGACCTCTAGTAAATCCATATTGTTCAGTATGGAAAAGTTTGTGCTTGATGAAATGAGCTAATAATTGTTCATTCATAATCTTTTCGAACACTTTGCTAAGTGCAGGAAGGATTGAGATGGGTCTAAAGTTATTTGGATCTTGTTTGCTACCAGACTTAAATAGAGGCATAATTTTACTATGTTTCATTAAGTCTGGGAAAACTCCATTATCGATGCAGGAATTGAATATATCTACCAGATATGGGGCTATAATAGCAATGGTGTGACTAATATTTTTTATTGAAATGTCAAATATGTCACTCGTATTTACTCGTATCGCTAATAAACTTACATAAAAAAGAAATGGGGCAGCACATAATATAGAGATAGTAATTTTTTTAATTATAATGTGAAACCACAGACTTTTAATAACAATATCAACCTGTCAAATGTTATGAGCTAGGATATCGCATATATGTATATATGATGCGCTTATCAGGGTCATTTGTAAAACATGTTTTGTCTATTTAAGAAAAATCGTAGAACAAATGTAATATTCAACAAACATATAATAGTGAACGTTTTTGAGGAATAATTAAAAGCACATTAGCTCAATGCCATATCATGGAATAATAATAAAATCATTTATTTTAGACAAAGTCCATACAGTTAGTATGTAGTGCAAATGCAATATGTCTAAATGGTAAATGTTTAGTTTATAACGTCAGTAATCTACTCGATATTCCGGGTAAACTAACCCTAATACGGATATCCTAATAAGTAAAGTTAGACATAGGTTACCAAATTAAATTTTAAAATTTACTTAATATATAATTTAGGAGTATTTATTACGTGTTACTGCATCATCAGCAATATATATTAAGGTATTTCCATATTTTATTATTTTCCTCCATAGCTACTATCTCGCAATACACGTGTTTGACAAGATAAGTGTACTTTTTTTTTAATAAAATGAAACTAACTGAACTACTTGAAGAGGAATATAAAAGTGAATGAATCCGAATCGAATCCCGTTTGTAATTTTATCGGTTTTCCCGGTCTCGTCCGCATACTATCGACTATGAAATCGATTGTAACTAACTTGGTACATTAAAATTCTTTGATTGTTTGTATTGCAGTATTATTGATTTAAAATTTACTTAATATATAATTTAGGAGTATTTATTGCGTGTTCATCGTCAGTAATACATATTAAGGTATTTCCATATTTTATTATTTTCCTCCATAGCAATATAAGTGCAATAAAATTTATAGTGTAAAATATTAACGAAACTATAATATAATTTCCTGTATAGGCCTAAATAAATTAGGCCATACCGTGGGTATCCTTAATTAATAAATAATAATTATTTTAATTTTATATCCCTATTTGTCCAATAAAGCTCACATGAACGTATATTAAGTTTACATTATTCACCTTTTGATGTATTATAAAAAAATCGATCCTCTTATTTTAAAACAGTTTATAACAATAAAATTAATTCCAGACTGTTTTATCATTAAGATAATCGTCAGTCGTGTAAAAGCCCTTTCTTAACAAGGTATTCTTTATTCGTTGTTTGAACTGCGCAAGGGGTAGATTTAAAATGTCTGCGGGAATTTTGTTATAGTAATGTACACTTTGCCCAATAAAGCAGCGTGACAATCTTTGCAGTCTAAATCGCGGTACTGCGATTTTGTTTCTGTTTCTTGTATTCTTATGATGAATTGCACATTTTTTAGTGAACAGATGAATGTTTTGATGTACGTATAGAATGCAGCTGTACACGTATTGTGAGGCAACTGTTAAAATTCCTATTTCCTTAAATAGATCCCTAAGAGAATCTCTAGCATTAAGATTGTATATAGATCTAATGGCTCGTTTCTGAAGAATAAAAATGGTTTGAATTTCAGCTGCCTTACCCCATAATAGAATACCATAAGACATAACACTATGAAAGTAACTAAAATAAACTAAACGAGCAGTTGAAATATCTGTAAACTGTCTGATTCTTTTTATGGCAAAAATAGCAGAACTGAGCTTCCCTGCTAGTGATGTTATCTGACTATTCCATTGAAGTTTTGAATCTAAGTGTATCCCCAGAAAAACAGTCGAGTCAACCAGTTCTAAAGTTTCGCCATTCAATTTCAAATTTAAATTAGATTTTCTAACATTTGGGAGAACAAAATTTATACATTTTGTTTTTTTCGCATTTAATTGTAAGTTATTGGTTGTGAACCAGTATAAGACCCTTGAAAGAGCATCATTTACATCGTCAAAGTTAATTTTGGTTCTGTCAATATTAAAAATGAGAGAGGTATCGTCAGCAAATAATACAATCTTACAAAGATCTTTTAAATAAAAAGGCAAATCATTTATATATATTAGAAATAAAAAAGGGCCTAATATGGATCCTTGGGGAACCCCTATATTAACCTGCGATCCTGACGATAGTATACCATTTACGTCAACTTTTTGAATTCTGGAACCTAGGTAGGATATGATAAGTTTTAAAGCTACATCATTGACGCCGTAATGCTTAAGCTTAGAAATCAAAGTCTGGTGATCGACGCAATCAAACGCTTTGGAAAGATCACAGAAAATACCAAGAGCATTCTGAGATTTCTCCCAGGCTTCAAAAATATGCTTCAAGAGAGCAATTCCTGCGTCAGTTGTAGAACGACCTCTAGTAAATCCATATTGTTCAGTATGGAAAAGTTTGTGCTTGATGAAATGAGCTAATAATTGTTCATTCATAATCTTTTCGAACACTTTGCTAAGTGCAGGAAGGATTGAGATGGGTCTAAAGTTATTTGGATCTTGTTTGCTACCAGACTTAAATAGAGGCATAATTTTACTATGTTTCATTAAGTCTGGGAAAACTCCATTATCGATGCAGGAATTGAATATATCTACCAGATATGGGGCTATAATAGCAATGGTGTGACTAATATTTTTTATTGAAATGTCAAATATGTCACTCGTATTTACTCGTATCGCTAATAAACTTACATAAAAAAGAAATGGGGCAGCACATAATATAGAGATAGTAATTTTTTTAATTATAATGTGAAACCACAGACTTTTAATAACAATATCAACCTGTCAAATGTTATGAGCTAGGATATCGCATATATGTATATATGATGCGCTTATCAGGGTCATTTGTAAAACATGTTTTGTCTATTTAAGAAAAATCGTAGAACAAATGTAATATTCAACAAACATATAATAGTGAACGTTTTTGAGGAATAATTAAAAGCACATTAGCTCAATGCCATATCATGGAATAATAATAAAATCATTTATTTTAGACAAAGTCCATACAGTTAGTATGTAGTGCAAATGCAATATGTCTAAATGGTAAATGTTTAGTTTATAACGTCAGTAATCTACTCGATATTCCGGGTAAACTAACCCTAATACGGATATCCTAATAAGTAAAGTTAGACATAGGTTACCAAATTAAATTTTAAAATTTACTTAATATATAATTTAGGAGTATTTATTACGTGTTACTGCATCATCAGCAATATATATTAAGGTATTTCCATATTTTATTATTTTCCTCCATAGCTACTATCTCGCAATACACGTGTTTGACAAGATAAGTGTACTTTTTTTTTAATAAAATGAAACTAACTGAACTACTTGAAGAGGAATATAAAAGTGAATGAATCCGAATCGAATCCCGTTTGTAATTTTATCGGTTTTCCCGGTCTCGTCCGCATACTATCGACTATGAAATCGATTGTAACTAACTTGGTACATTAAAATTCTTTGATTGTTTGTATTGCAGTATTATTGATTTAAAATTTACTTAATATATAATTTAGGAGTATTTATTGCGTGTTCATCGTCAGTAATACATATTAAGGTATTTCCATATTTTATTATTTTCCTCCATAGCAATATAAGTGCAATAAAATTTATAGTGTAAAATATTAACGAAACTATAATATAATTTCCTGTATAGGCCTAAATAAATTAGGCCATACCGTGGGTATCCTTAATTAATAAATAATAATTATTTTAATTTTATATCCCTATTTGTCCAATAAAGCTCACATGAACGTATATTAAGTTTACATTATTCACCTTTTGATGTATTATAAAAAAATCGATCCTCTTATTTTAAAATACATAGGTATTAATTTATGTACAATTATTGTCATTGTAAAATAAAAAAAAAGTTGCCGTTATCTTCATGCATAAAAATATGCGATTATTGAGCCAGGAACTAATATAAAAATTGCACTTTAAAAAAATTTTTTTTTTTTAATCTAAGGTAATTTAAAACGTAACAGGTAACGATTAAGCGCGTTAGTGTTACTCGTGCCGGCTTAGAGCGCTGTAATCATTCCGTTATCATTTCCAAAACTCGTGACCTTCTAGAATCCTTCTAAAATAACAAATCGAACGTAGGTACATCTTATTGATACAAAAATAACTGAACTAGCTACTATCTCGCAATACACGTGTTTGACAAGATTAGTGTACTTTTTTTTTAATAAAATGAAACTAACTGAACTACTTGAAGAGGAATATAAAAGTGAATGAATCCGAATCGAATCCCGTTTGTAATTTTATCGGTTTTCCCGGTCTCGTCCGCATACTATCGACTATGAAATCGATTGTAACTAACTTGGTACATTAAAATTCTTTGATTGTTTGTATTGCAGTAGGTATTATTGATTTAACAAAAGAAGTTCTTGTACACTCTGTAACTGCAAATTGGGGAATAATAATTTAAAATAATATCTAATAATAATCTGTATATGAGGAACATATACGATGTATTCTAATAGTACATACGATATGACCTTAATTATAGTGCACTTTCGCGCACCTGTTCTAATAAACTAGGTATTAATAATCACATACCATGAGCTATAATGAACTATAGCAAAATGATAAAATGTAGTCTTAGAACATTATATATGTTTTAATAATAATGTCGTCATATTTCTTTTTTTGTTTAGAAATAGAAATATCTTTATTCATGTAGGCTCCACAAAAGCACCTATTAAAAGGAATAGTTTAAGTTACTTATTAATAAAAGTCTTACGCTTTTTAGCGGAAAACGAACATAAACCATACATTTTACCACTCATGTTAAGAGTGCCATAGAAACTATGATTCAGTGCTCCATAATGGGTGGTTGTATATTGATTGATTTATCTACGATTGTACATAAAAAAGTGCTAATAGCTTAATTAACACTTACAAGCGTGCTCTACTACCTATCAGCCGTGTGACTACACAAAAAACTAACAAGAACAAGAGCTTTATACAAACGGTACGTTGGCATTGTTTTCATATAAAATACTACTATTCGATGCATATTGGAATTGAATTGAAAATCAACTTCTTTATATTCCTTAAAAAAGCCTTTACACACTTTCTGTGATAAATTTCACTATCTAAACTAATTTAAACGGCTTTCACCTTTGAACAAAATTAAACGATTTGCACACTAGTAACTATCTCCCTGTTTAAGTCTATTACTTGGAATTTTCGAATCCTTGTTTTTAGATTGTTTTGTAGTTAGTTGTTAATGGTCACATTTGTGTTAATTTCCTGTCGCGATTGCACTTGCTTAAACTAGTTTACTATATATGAGCTATTATTAACACATTGACAAATATACCAATAACACACTTGAAACTTTTCGTTTTGATTCTGTCTTTAGTATCCCTGCCACTTCACCACCGAGTTGGAATTCTGTGTCTTTATCAGCTAGTGAGCTAAAAAATTCGTCAAGACTAAAAGACATTTCCTAACTGTTCACAGGCGGCTGCTTGCAATTAATTGATTAACGATTTCTTAAACTTTAATTACAAATCAATGATTGTCCAGGCCACTAGCTAGGCGTAGCCGTATCTTTAGGCACTTTTTATTATAACCACCAATTTTCCTCAACGCGAATAATCCTTCTAACATGGCTTAAGTAATAAGATAATTTAAGAGGTTGGCAAAATAATTAATAAAAATTAATACGAAAAGTAGCTTATAACCTTTTTAAGGTTCCAAATACCGTTATTGCATGAGATTTTGTTAACTTTTCAATACAAGTTACTTTATTGGCTATGATGATGATGATGATGAAATTATCTTTATTTACGTAGGCTCAAGATATAAGCACTTATAAATCGTCAGTAAATACAAATGAAAATAAAAATTTACCACCGGATTCGGAAA
Source organism: Glyphodes perspectalis (assembly GCA_951394215.1). Lineage (NCBI taxonomy): Eukaryota > Metazoa > Arthropoda > Insecta > Lepidoptera > Crambidae > Glyphodes > Glyphodes perspectalis. The sequence goes on from OX596204.1 coordinate 8,254,259, forward strand.
GTAGCTTCTACCGAGAATAACCGGCAAGAAACTCGATAGTTACTCTTTTCTTCGCCAAATTTACAATAAGTATCAATAACAATTATCATATTCTTAAGCTACTATGCTATACAAATCTAAAAATGTAAATATGTATAATAGCAATTACAAATATTTGTCACTTAAAAAATCTTCTATAAGCCTTTCTCATAAGATGATGTTTAATGTGTAATTTAAATCTATGCATAGGCAGTTCAATTATATTGCCTGGTAGTTTGTTAAATAATTTTATACTTAACCCCCTAAATGAACTACTAGTCTTGTGAAGTCTTAGATACGGAACGGCAAGCTTGTGTTTATTTCAGGTGTTAAAATGATGTCAATCAGATTTTTTAAGAAAGTTATGAAAGTTCTTGCGTACATACATAATACAGTCAAAGATGTATTGTGATGGCACGGTTAATATGTCAATTTCTTTGAACATATCTCTTAGCGAATCTCGAGGTTTAAGGCCATATATAGCCCGGATGGCCCTCTTCTGCAATACAAAAATAGTTTGTATGTCAGCAGCGGACCCCCATAACAAAAGGCCGTACGACATTACGCTATGAAAGTAACTGAAATAAACCAATCTCGCCGTCTCAATATCAGTCAAGAGTCGTATTTTTCTAACTGCGTATGCTGCTGAGCTGAGTCTTCCAGCCAAAGCCGTAGTATGAGGGCTCCATTGCAGCTTGGAATCGATAGTGATTCCAAGAAAAACTGTAGAATGAATGATTTCAATAGGTTCATCATTCATGCATATGTTAGTGTTTACTTGCCTTACATTGGGCATTGAAAATTTAATACATTTTGTTTTCTTTGAATTTAATAAAAGATTGTTCGTAGTAAATCAATGAAGTACTTGTGAGAGAGTATTATTTACGTCGTCAAAATTTGGTATTTTGCGGTCAACTCTAGAAATCAAAGATGTGTCATCGGCAAACAATACTATCTCACATAAATCTTTTGTATAATATGGAAGGTCGTTTATATAGATTAGAATAAGCAAAGGTCCTAATATCGAGCCTTGGGGCACTCCCATAGATAAAAGAGCGCCAGAAGAATCAGTTCCGTTGATGTTGACTTTCTGTATTCTGTCAGTTAGGTACGACTGAATCAAGCCAAGCGAGTTATTCATAACACCATAGTGCCGTAACTTCATCAGCAACGTTTGGTGGTCGACGCAATCAAAAGCTTTTGACAGATCGCAAAAAACTCCTATAGCGTCCTGCTTGTTTTCCCATGCGTCAAAAATATGACTGATGAGGGCTACTCCTGCATCAGTGGTAGATTTTCCTTTAGAAAAACCGTATTGTTTATCATGCAATAGCTTATTATTTTCAAAATGAGATATTAACTGGGTGAATATAATTTTTTCGAATATCTTACTAAAAGCAGGTAGTATAGATATAGGTCTGAATGATGAGATAGCATACTAAACGTAATAGAGCTTTATAATACAAAAAAGCAACGATTGCTGTATAAGGTCCGTTACAATATGTTTGATTGAAAAACTTGAAACAGATCAACCATGCTTCACGCTTAGATACCTACCTACCAAAACTCCTGCAACTTTACGTTGCATTGCACCACAGAGCGGGCGATGTCAGAAATATTTTTTGCCGCACGTCTACACTTTTTACTGCTTAAAAATATGTTAGGCATCGTTTTTTAGATGCGCTAGTCGCTTCGTGACCTCAGCTGGCATTAAAATGGTTATGCCTAGTGCACATATGCAACTTTTTGCTTAACAAAACAGAGATGCAAATCGTTCGGTGGAAAAATGCTTGCATTGGTATCGATTGTGATGATCACGCACGTGTTAAGGTAGCATAGATAATCCGAGGATATTATGCTTTATAAAAATATCATTATTTTCAACAAAAATGCGAATTGTCCCTGATATCATTTATGATAGTTATGACTAAAAATGTCATCAATATGAACTATAATGATTTTTACGGAAATATTGAAAAATATTTTTTGTGTTTTTAAACCAGAAATACAAACATATAATCGGACGTTATGCAAAAAAACTTAAAGTTCCTCATTCTTAAGACATAAATATCATCATCATCATCATCCTCTTGCCCTTCTCCCAGTTCATCTGGGGTCGGCGCAGCATGTCTTCTTCTTCCATACGTCCCGGTCAGCCGTCATCAAGCTAAATAGCTAAGTAAGACATAAATATTTAATGCTATAATATTGGTCTTTCGATAAAAAAACAAACACCTTTATTATTTTTTTTTTTTGATGATTGATGGCTGCTATAATTTTTATTATTCAAATACTTATAAATTGCCATTTGTTATCTTTAAGTGACCATACAACCACGGCCATGTATTTTTATATTCGTTTTTAAATTGATTACTGGTGAAGCACTTTCAATATTCATTTCATTTATTTTAATGCCAACAAAATCTAACGTCTTCGTTAATTGAAAAACCGAGTAAGCTTTTTCATATAGTAATATTGAAAATATGTACGGTAATAACTATTTCATTCTTATCCTCGTCCATCTCTATATTTATTCGTTTAAAACTATTTGCACGCATCATATTATACACTATGTTTTATTTAACTATTTGTTGAACATTTCGCTGATAAAACAATTATTAGAAATGATACTTTTTCCAGTATGCTCGATGCCTACTAAGCTACAATGTTTGAAATTTTTTCACAAATCATCTACCTACATCATCATCGGACAGCTATTATTCTATCAAAACAGGTACACCAAAAATTCATCAAATCTAGTTCTATCTAGTTAACCCATGAAAAAAGGAGACCAAAAACAAAAAGCCCAAGGAAATTCAACTATCATAATAAAACTTATTCAACGTCAATCAAGTGCAACAATTTACATAGTAAACAATGCAGAGTACGTAACAAGAATGTGCTCAATCATAACAAACGATGGCAACGACACTTTGAGGAAAACTGTTTGAAGCCAGCTCGTAAAAACCGTAAAATTTACGTGACGCCTCTAATGACTCTGCGATGCTTGAACTACGGCTGATTTATTTTTGGAGGTGCTACTTTAGGCATAAGTACCTACTCTGCTAGTCGACACTAGCGAAGCGACACATCCCGACTTCTCGTCAGTAGTCGGTACTTTTTTATTTAGTTTCATTATTTTTTATACAAACAGACCCACTAAATCTAGAACTATAGTCCTATCTTGAAGTAACGTAGTTGAAGAATGTAACTGTACTAATAATGATCCCTTCAATGAAATAAAATATACATGTATACTAGAGTCCAAGGAGCAGTGCTTACGACTCTGCTTACCATTTTATTGTACCTCTTATTTCATTTTCGACTAAACTGGTTATATGAGCTTTACCTATAGGCGAAAATAACATTCAGTGAGGTAGGGTGGAAAGTGGTAGCTTTACATTCACAAACCCAATACAGTTACATACAGTACTCAGTTCTTACATTATTTTTGAGTCCTACATCAACATGGTGCATTCCGTTTTTTTAACTAGACCGGGCGATATACATATTAGCAAAAATAAATATATACCTTACATTTTCGTTGAACCAAATAAAAAAAAAACAGACTAATAAATATAATTATACATTGTCAATTATTGTAATTAGTCTAGGGATATCATAAAAAGCATAGCCGTGGGAATATGCCATGCCTCACATGCGCTTACCGTCACACCTCACCATGCATTACCATATTAAGTGGACAGCAATCAAATCTATATATAAAATTCCGTGTGTCATGTCCGTGCGTGTACGTTCGTAATTCTTCTTCTAAACGACTTGTCCCATTTAAACTATTTTTTGTAAGAATGAAGTAATCTGTATGGTTCAAAGTTATAGTTGGTCCCGGTAGGTAGCCATGCAAAGATCTGATCAATTAGGTACTTTTTAGAAGTTTTTATTTAGTTTCTTCACCTGTCCCGAGGTTTGTCTGTAATCAAATCATGTTTGTTATACATACATCTGATTCTCTTATACGAAATTATACTTTTCACGCCACTTCCCTACCCTAGGCAGAGAGAAGCGACCGCCATATAGCACGATCCTTAAAGTTTAGTTAGTTAGTTATATTTGTCATAACTTGCGATGCAAAAGTATGAAACGATCTGAAACGCCGACTTGTCTTGTCCCACCCAGCTAAACATTGTTAAACCTCACCTTCATTAGTGAAAGTCGAAATCAAAATATTTTTTTTATTCGAATAAGTTACAAACCAACACTTTACTTTTATAAATCGTTTAAACTTACAAATTCATAAAATCACACAGTAAGAGGATCAGTGGTTCAAAATTAAATATTCCTGCATGAAACTCGGTCGGTAATTCCTTCCAAACGATAAAAAGAAACGAAGAGCAGAGAGCTATTATTTTATCTAATATTTAATTTTATTTTTGACCCATGGCTTGAGATAAATAGAATGCTTTAGTAATAATCATGCCTGTTTTCTATTTCAATAATCAATAACAACTGTACAAACTGTGAACAATTGCAAACTGTCATACTACTGTGTAAGCTTGAAATAATATCCCCAGTTTTAATAATAAATAAATGAAGGTACAGCTTTTTGCCTACTCAAAGAAAAAAATATAATTTGTACCCAGAAATAGACGTATAGAAAAGTTTAAATTAACGTTCTTAGGCTAACGCATTCGTAGACAGACAAGGTCAGACTATCTTGAGTGGTCAACGAACTTTCTTTCGACGTCTAAGGCATGAGTCGCTCAGACGAAAAAAAAATAGCAAGGCTTGCACTCATTCGGCCTTAGCTAATAGGTACTTTATAACGTTTCTGTCTGACAATTGAGATGTACGATGTTTGAAAGTCCATGAATAATACTAGATTACAAGTACACCTTTAACTGCTACTGAGAAATTAAATTTCAGGCAAAAAAGCGCTCATGTCTCAAAAAACTCGATATAGTAAAAAAGAGTACAATTTTCCAAGAATTTTGTTTGACGCCAGTTTGTCTATTTTCCTCGTGAAAAAATAGTCAACGTCAATTATTACTTTTAATGTAATGCAGCGTTTTTAACCTAAGTTAGTATCTTGATTTTACTAAAATGAAGAATAAATAAAATGAGTAATATTTATAAAATTATTAAAAATCTATTTTTTCAATTTGGAGTTTAATTTTAAACTTTATAGAGAAGTAGCCCCGACAATTACTAATATCCATCAAGGGAATTTGATGCTGCATATAGAAGGTAAAGATATAATTTACCCAGTTAGGGTAGGAACATTATGGTATGTCTTATGTACCTTCTACATGACAATGACTCTTTAACAAGATAACGTAGGTATTAATAATTTTGTTCTAGAGAGTTCATCATAATTTATAACATTTAGGTACGCTAATTACCATTTTAAATAAAAAAAACGATTATTCATTTATTTATTCGTTTAATATGGTTTCACTATTATACAAAAAGCCATAAATTAGTAAAACTAAAAAGAGTTGAGAGTGAATAATTACATTTGTACATTAAAAAATCAGATTATTATCTCCAGTTATTTATGATCTTATCTGATTAATGATAGTGGCAATTTTCATTTAGCTTGATATTAATGAATTTCCTGTGAGTAAATTTTATACAATAAAATAATTAGAATTAATATACTGGAATTAAAATACCATAGAATTTTTAACTTCGTATCAATGAGTTATTCAAACATTCGTGGTCGTTCTCTTCGCAAAATGGAGATATTTTTTATTACTACATTAATTATTGCCGCAGCCAGACAATTGTATTTGAATTTGAAAATGTACCTATCGATTAACACACTTTTCCTCCATAGCACTCGTATGAAAACACTAATCTTTAGTTTTTAATCAATTCGATTTAAATTTTGCTTAATGAGCAAGTAAATAACATGTATTTAATTAAAGGCAAATTTTTGGTCATCAATCGGTCCTTATTATATTGCTTGGGATTATTGGTCATTGGTGTCTGCTTGCTTATTATTAAAAGAATTTGAAGATTGAAATTTGTTGGTATCGTCTTTCGTAACACACCAAACGCTGAGCTCTATATTAGGTTGGCAAATATTAAGACACGTGGTACATTTTAATGCCGGCGATAAAATATACAGGTTTCATCGAAAAAAATCTACGAAAGCTTTAAACAACATAAAATCACATATTCTTTCACCAATTGATCTGAATATCATTAAGTATACCACATTAACGGTGGTAATTTGACTGGCTCGATGGCAAATTTGACCCTGCCCCATGCGTCAAGAGTTGTGGGTTCGATCCCCACCAGGACAAACGTTCGTGTAACGAATAGATACGTGTGTTTCTTTTGTGTCTGGGTGTTAATATATAATTATTTAAGTATATATTTGTAATACCAGTTGATTCTGATATCTGTAACACAAGTGCTTAGGCTACTTACCTCGGAATCAGATCAATGTATGTGATATAGTTTCATATTTATTTATTTATTTATTAACGAGAATGTCTTGTTGTATCAAATTAATGCAATTTGTATGCTTATAGCTTAAAATTAAGAAATGGGTGTAGTATTGTTTAAATTTGTTAATTTTATTTTAACTTGTTAACTTAACTACTAATTGCTTGAAGGATGTCGTCTAATACTGTCTGCGAGGTATTGCAGTCTCAAAACTGAAACCCGCAGTGTCACGTAATCACGGCCCGATATCGGTATTCTCGCGATAAAACATTGCTGCTAAGCCAGCCAATTTATTCAACTAGGTCGCCAGACGCATTAGCGTGGCGTGCATTCCGAAAACCGACAAGTCGCGTCCATAGGTTAGGCTTCTTTTGTTATTTAATTTTTGACGGCCTCAAAGACATCTGAGATTCGCATTAAAGACCCGTTAAAGCGTAGAGTAAGTAATGAATTAAGCTTATCTGTTTTTGTGTTTAAATGTTTATTTTCTTTTTAAGTACTTAAAAGCCTTTGAAAAACGCAATTTTATTTTTTTGCCAAACGCCGCTGCGTCTTGCCAAACGTTGGTTACAAAAAGTAGCGCTAATAGTCTTGTCTAAATAGTTGAGCTGATACCTTTTTCTTAGTATCTAATTTTAAAATACCGTGCTTAATTTTTATAAAAGTCAGTATTTTTGACACATACATATATTGATACCGTCCGTACCTGTACCTACAGCCTAAAATCATCTACAGGGTATGTTCAGAATTAAATAAATACATATTGATTAGCAAAGAAAATCACTATGATTGGGATAAGTTAGTTATCCTTGTCTGTATTTAAAAATTTTATCTGTCTACCTCAGGTTGACTAGTCTAGGCATTATTTTTTGTCCCACGCGCAATGTCTGGCCGTTTAAGTTTTGGCACACTTAGAGATAACAATAATACAGCGTTAGGCCAGTTGCACATTATGCCTACTGAATATATTGATTTTTTTTCTAAATAGACATTAATAATAAGAAAGGCGTAGGGACGTGGCGAGCTCATCGCCCACTGTCGAGAGTTGGTGAGATTCGCACCATGAATAACAACAACTTCCTTCAGTGCAATCAGTCTCCGCAGGGTAGCTTGTGGCGAGCTGTAGGTGTGTGGTACCTTTAGATTGCCTTCATTGGCCGCCCAAATTGGAGAGCAAGAGCTATATGCTTAAAAGGGTGGAAGTGCTCAATCTACATAATAACGGGGAGCGGCTGTTCGGATTACCGCGATCCAGAAACCGGTGCACACCTCTCTACACCCTTAGTCCACCATGCCGATGTTGCCCTCTTGCTACCCAGTGCGGTGGCTGATTTGGGGGGGGGCATCTAGTGGAAGGCGAGTCACCACCTGACGTACTTTAATTTGTGAGATATTGAAATGGCAGGCGACCGTTGTCTCACCCCAAAGCCCAGTTTTTCTTGCTACAAGAATCCTTTGCAATAGCCCATTTTTTTGATTACCACCTTATTGCAATAGTGTTGCACTTGCAGGGTGTTACTGCTGAGTAGTATACACAGAAGTAAGATCCGGCCGGTGTTCTCCATCACACACTCATATTAAAACGTCTCAAGGGGCCTCTACATGTTGGGCCTGTGCCCCCATGCAAGCCTTCCAAAAGACCAGGAAGGTAACACTTCCCGTGATATTCAAATGGAGACAACAAATAATAATAATAAATAATAAATTCTCCAGACTGACACACCAATTCCTTAGTTCCAAACTAAGCTTACAAGGTTGTGCTAAGGATACTAAGTGAATAGATAGACATATTTAAATACGTTTATAAACATCGATGACTCGAGTACAAATGTCCATGTACATCACACGAAACATTTGCCCCTAGCGGAATTGGAACCCGTAACCCTTGGTTTCGTGGCCAGGGTCTCTGACCACTCGACTGTTTAATAAACTATTATGACTAGTTGTTCAGAATAATTTATTAAAGATGATATGATGATAAATCATACTGTTTTATGACAAGAATCTTTAAAAATATACTTGTAAAAGTTTTAGAATCCATCTAATAACAAAAAAAATCTTATTTATGATCTTCAGACATCAAAAATATATAATGATATAAAACTAGATTGATTACAAGCATTTGATATTTAAGTTAAATGTAAAATTTTAACCATAGCATTGTTGTGTTTCTAACTTTAGAGAGCTGTATGAACTAGATGAACTTCAGAACGTATTTTTAGCTGTTAGTATATATAATAATATTTATATTTATAAAACTAGTCTATTATAAATAATAGCATATAAATAGCCTGTGGCTAGGAATCATTATAATGACTGTACTTATACAGGAGAATATGAGGTGTAGTCACAAGCCCAATGTACAGTTTTTACATTGGGCAGTAAGGAATTTAAAACTGACGAAATGCCTTTGTTTTGTGTCACACAGTTTAATTTATTTAATGCCTTCTTCTTAGCCTTTTTAACTGTCCAAGTATTTTTTTTTTCAACAAACTTTTTACACGATACGTCTGTTTTGAAATCCGTTGTGGTATCTGACTCTCTATTAAAGCATAATTTTAGCTAATTCCATAAATTTAAATTAAACATTTAAAAAGTTATACATACATATACATATATAACACCACGCCCGTTATTTCCGAAGAAGTAGGCAGAGTCCAAGGGACAGCAAGCCCCATTAACCACATTCAGCAAAAAATAAAAATAAAGTAGTGACAACTGGCTAGCTCATCGCCTACACAATCCCCTTTAGCCAAGAATAAAATTGTGTTAAGTTAGATGGATAACTGTGTATATGTAGTGACAAGTGGCTAGCTCACCGCCAACACAATCACAAACCCAATAGACCATTAGTCGCCTTTACAATGTGCTAGGTAATGAACACAGTTGGTACATTATTTTTAAGTCCCAGACCTACCACCAACTGTGCTTCATGATTCATTAATCAAATTATTTTTCTTTGTAATTATTAAATTTAGTAAGTATATAAAATAGTTGGTTATATTGAATCCCCGAAAACGAACATTCTTGCTTTCCTAATTTTTTATATAAGCAATAATTATCTTCGTTTCGATGCGAAATAATTTAGTAGGTACTTAAGGTGCATACCGACGACGTCGGATGCCTAAAGAGTGCCTTATCTAGCAAATGCAACATTATCTTAAGCATATCAAGAAGTATTACTTTGTGCAATTTTTCAAGTAAACCCGTTATCAATACCTAGCCTGGTTGGCCCTCACTAAAATGGTCATCGGTCTGATAAGACACGTGACACCTGCATTCGACAAATTTGCAAAGTAGGTAACGTAGTTATGCATGCATCGACATACGATATATTAATTACAATATTTAGATGTACATTATAAAATCGATAAAGCTCGTACAACAACATTTAAAATAAAATTAAGTAGGGTTAAATTGGGAAAAAGTAGTGAAAAGTGCCTCTACCTAGTCGCCTACATAATAACAAACCTAATATCTAACAAATAATTAGTCACTTTTTATGACATGCTAGCCACGGGACACAGCTGATACATCCCATGTTGGTCTGGACCTACAAAAGAGCTTACGAATATCTTTACATTCATATACCCATATAAAAGCAATAATTGTGTACAGAATAAAAATAAAATATTTTTAGAATCACAGTGTTCTTTACATGTTATTATATAAAATAACAGTTAAAGACGTACTGGCTCTCATTTTCAGCATACCATAATTTTATGAATTTTAACGACCCTCTTACAAATAAATAAAGTTCTCCAGGCTGGCATACCAATTCAGTTTCAAACAAAGCTTAAAACTTGTCCTATGGATACTAGGTGAATGGATAGACATACTTAAATACGTTTAGAAACATCCATGACACGAGTACAAATGTCCATGTTCATCACACGAAACATTTGCTCCTAGCGGGATTTGAACCCGCGACCCGTGGTTTCATTGCCAGGACCACTCGGCTAATGGGCTTGTCTACTAAATATGCGTACGATAGGTAGATTAGGTAAGAATAAATAAATATTTCGCCTATAATTTATAATGATGCCTAAATGCATACGCCTGTAGATAACACATTGGTGTGAATTGCCTTGTCCTTGGGGTTTACTCGTGTCTGCTATCAGTAGGAGCTAGTGTGATAAAAAAAACACAACCGATTTTTGTAAAAATGTCTTCCTGTACATTGTTCCTTTATTGTTTTGTTAAACACTACTAATAAAACGCAAGTCAATAGAGGCTCGTTTATAACAACTCACGGTCGCGGGTTCAAATCCCGCTAGGGGCAAATGTTTCGTGTGATGAACATGGACATTTGTACTCGTGTCATGGATGTTTCTAAACGTATTTAAGTATGTCTATCCATTCACCTAGTATCCATAGGACAAGTTTTAAGCTTTGTTTGAAACTGAATTGGTATGCCAGCCTGGAGAACTTTATTTATTTGTAAGAGGGTCGTTAAAATTCATAAAATTATGGTATGCTGAAAATGAGAGCCAGTACGTCTTTAACTGTTATTTTATAAAACGTTTACTAAAAGTAAAGTGTTGTTTAATATACTTTAAGTAATAACCCAGTAACCATTTTTACCACCTAATAATGAGTTTGGTAAAGTTTTTTTTACACTTTTAATGTCCATGACTGTATTAGAATCAGTTTGCTGCTGTTTTAAATACTAAATTAAAATAAAATACGAATAAACATCGTTTCATATGCTATTTAGATGTAAGAGTTGAATAATTGTATTTATTTGTAAGCTACGGCGTTCGGTTCTTTCTGCTTACCCCGCTAGGGAAGTGGCGTGTAGTTTAGTAAGTTAGTATGTCGTCATTAAACCAAATTAATATATAAGATAATTTTTACAGCGTTACTGAATAAGTTTCGATATTGTTAAATATGTCTATACTTACCTACAGTAGTAGAGCTTGGCATTTATTTAACACCGACATATTCACAAAGCATCTAAATTTGGAAGGCGTTTGTACTGATATAATATGTTGGAATAATTAAAAATTTGATACGCCTTAGTTCTATGGAGGGCAATTTTTTTTCCCTGAAAAAAAAAATATACCTAGATCGCTGAGGACTGCAACTCTTTTCGCGGGCAAAAGAAACAAAAAAAAATACATAAAATAAATATAGCGGCCATTCACCTGTTAATAAAAATAAAAAACTGCAGACAAGAATCATCTTCTTTGTGTTTATATTGAAAAATTCAAACAATGCAACGTGAATTATCTAAATCTGTTCACTATTACTTTCAAAGTGAAAGGTTTGGATAATTTAAGCATTACTCATTTAGGTTAGTTTTTTTTTATAAACCATTTTTTTCGGTTCTTTGTATTCTCTTGTTCGTGAAAGTCTATATCTTACCTAACTTTTCCTTATATAATCTTATGGAATTTCAATGCCTTACATCTAGTTAAAAACCGTTTCATTAAAATGCTGAAGGCATATGTCACCTGCCTATGTAATAATTAAGTGTTTGTGTATAATTATCATGAGCTTATTTTTCAAAAAGGTATCTTTTACTGTTTTTAAGCAATTTCAGTCCCATGTTGGTCTGGGACTTGAAAAGAATTTGCCAACTGTGTTTCATGCCTAGCATGTCGTAAAAGACGACTAATGGTTCAAGGGGTTTTGGGTATGTGATTGTATAGGCGATTAGCTAGCCACTTGTCACTACTTTTTCACAATTTTCCATCTAACCCAGCTCATTGTCCCATGTTGGTCTGGGACTTAAAAATAATGTGCCAACTGTAGTTCTTACCTATCATGTCGTAAAAGACAGTCGTCTTTTTCACAATTTTCCATCTAACCCAGCCCAATTTTGTTTTTGGCTGAATGTGGTTAAAGAAGCCTGCTGCCCCTTTGACTCTGCCTACCCCTTCGGGGATTATAGGCGATGATGTTATGTATGTTAAACAACTTTAAATTTTTTTTTGTTTATATCTGAAGTGCATTCTAAGTAAAATATAAAAGGCTTTCATTTTTATGGTGACTCAAATCTCAAAACCATTAAAGATAGTATCTGTAAAAAGAATAAAAAACAACAAAACATCCTACATAGTTGCCAAGACGCACAAATTTAACTGAGCGAAGAGAGTATGCAACAGAATTATTTGGCAAACTTTGTCTGAATATTATTATTGTTTCGAGTGCAGTCATGAATTGTGTGACGTAACAAGTGAAAAAGCGGGAAACAAAATGCAAAGCTACGAACATGTGAGCGGCTCGTACGGAAAACGAAAGTCTTTCGTCGCGGAGTTTCATTCAGGCGAAGTTGGACGCCCGCGGCTGCTGCAGACGGCGCATCTCCGAAGCGACTAAGCACATGTGCATTTGGATGTGTCATAACAACTACTCCACTATTGATCTTTTATATAAATGCATTCACTTGCGAGCCGTTTTGATCACGTCTGACTTCAGCTAATATTACAAAATGTATCTACATTTATTTAACAACACAATCTTCTTTCTAGCATTATGTCCTCATCCTAAACGGACCCCGCTTTGACTTTTTTGATGATTCTAATGTAAATTTTATATGTTTAGTGACATTGAAGTAATTTCCATTTGCCACTCAAAACCATTAAACTGGGAAAATTCCAGTTGACCATTTGTGCGAAGTATTAGTATACCACATTATTGTTGGTATAACACAGAAATTTACTTGAATTTCAATTCCAAAGCAACGCGAAATTTGTAGCAAAGACGCTTTGTAAGAAGAACACTACAAAATAGGAGCAAAGAAGTATTTAGTTACCGAATTTCATTTAGTTATATAAGGAATTATATTAGCTTTGCTACCTATGGCACAAATTATATGACCTTTGGGTGCAATTTTTTATCAGATTAAAACGACTTAAAAAAGCATTATGATTATCTTACGATAAATATAATCTTGATTTTATTAGTGCTGCAGATTATGTTAAAAAAAAATTATACGTATTATTTCCGCAATAACGAATTTTGTTTTAAAAAAAAAATCTATTAGGTTGTTATATTAGATTTAGAAAAGACCAATTTATGGTTAGCAGATTGGTTGTGTTATCTTTTCCAATGGATGTTATTCACTACGACTAGTGGGTGACATATTGGCGGGTAAACTAGAATAGTATTATTTTATTTTACATATAATATGACGTAAGCGTCTTAATAACATCTACAAAGACAACAGATGGATAATTTTAACTGGCTAACTCTTCGCCTAAATAATAACAAACACAACCCTAATATATGAACGCGTACAACTCCAATCGTGAAAACTGCATGTGAAGCACCATAAAACTATGTAAATTGGCACGCATTCACATATCGTTTCACTCGTACATCTGCGAGCTGAAAGTTCGCCAGACCCGAAGTTGCTGTTTAATAATGCTTGTAACAAATTACAGGCATACTGTGTACGTTACTAGTACCCTAGTACACCCCCGCCCCTGGCAGAGAAGTTATCCGCGCCACTTTCACAGAATGTTAGTTATTTTGTCGTTTTAAAATCTTTTGTTTGTGGAGACGTGTTTTTTTTTTCGTTTAATGGCAACAAATCTTATGAAGCATATTCCTGCCAATACGTTGCACTTTGGTAGTTTTATCAATAAAGCTCAGTTGCCTATTGTTTTATAGTATTTCATGTAATTATGTAGTATGTATTTCCGAAATAATATTCTTCCTGTACACAGTTAAAGACATTTTTTTTTTATAAAAGTAATCGAATTCTGCATTTGTTTTTTATTGGTAATAATATTTAACTACCTCTATGTTAAATTAAACAATCTTTGTGTTTCACATCTATTAATCTAAAAAGGAAAAATATTCCTAAAATCTCTGTGTCCATTTCATATAATTGAGATATTCACGAGGATGCACTGGATGACTCATTTATCTTGCTGAATTTTTAAATAGCGTTTCGTTTGGCAGTTTTAAATGTAAAATAAAATTTGCGTGCCGGCTTTCATCGAGCGCAGACCTCTTTGGCTATGCAAAATAAACGAGCACCATCCTCGACTAGGTATAAACAGAAAAATATGCCGAATTTCAATGAGAAGTAGATAGTAATCGCAATCAATAAAGTGCGCTGCGACAAAACAGATCTTATGGCCATTGTATTAAGAGTCTTGTTCACTATGCGTCTGTCTCGCTTACAGCTTGGAAGTAGACTGCAGGACTGTTAAGTAAGTTAGAAGGTTGAATTGACAAGGACATGAAACTCGGTGAAGTTTAAGGGTTGGTTGGTACGCCGGTGACTCTCATTTAACCTGAGGGCATCTATAATATGGCTATATGAACAAAATCTTCAGGTTGTTAATGTATTAAATTTAATTGTAATAAATCTTTCTTTGTGAATGCGTTTTAAAGCGTCGACGAATTATAGCAATATTCAATAATATTGTATGTTATCGTAATTGGCAAATTGATAATACAATGGTGTCGTTATTCTCTTGTGTGCGTGTACAGAGAAATCCGGGTTTGATTTCTCGTCCAGACAATAAAATAAATCTTATTTCATCACTCTACTTTCAAAGTTGACTGACTTAAATACTAAAAAGCCCAAGTAAGATTTGTTAGGAAAATAAAATATTAATTTCTGTTATACTCTCAGTCTATGGGTTAACCAGAATTTACAAAGTTATGAAATCAATACGTTAATAGGAACGACATGTAGCTATCTGATTTTCGATGATGTAACTCAATGCCATTTCATATTAGACAATTTAATTTCATCTGAACTACAGGTAATATGTATTAAATCAAGATATTTTAGTCAAAACTGTCGACTTTATATTTTCATCACCGAGTCTCTCAGTTTAAAGTACCAGATAAAAAACATGCCACATTTTTATCGCACATGGTAACAAATTGTTGCATATTTTTACATCGCTGTTATCTTTAATGATACGTGCACACAAAAAGGTAAAGTATGATTAACAGGTAGATACCTACGTAAATCCTAGGTTATGTATAATGTTACGCACTTGATAACCTTCAGTATAGCGATACTATATTGTCTGTGTTTACATACAAAAGTGAAACAAATTGTTTATGTTTGTTAGTAATGCCTTCGCTGTTATAGAGGTAGGTAGTGAATAAGGAAGTTAGATCTGAACAATGTATTTTTGAATGCTATTGATAACTTGAAAAAATATTGCCAACATGTTATAATAATTTTCAAATAAATTGTGTAATGATATTACATTAGCTAAGCCTAATCTAAGGTCACATTGAAGTAAGTATACAAGATATATGTCGCAATCACTTAATAACAGATGGTGCATACACACACGGTAGTAATAAACATCGCTATCCAAGACCTACATAGGTTCAAGCTTCGTTCTACAACAAAATTCAATTTCCTATTACAACATTCCTCTATGTAGGTTAACGGAGGGCCCCGATGTTTTTCGTTACGAGTTTCGCTGGCCACTTCAATGTCACGAATTGGGGGCTGCTATTATATAATGAGTATAACAATACATAGTATATAGTAAAGCATATAACACTATTTCTATGAGCGCACCCCACCGATTGTAATCTGGGTGCGGGGCGAGCGTTTGAACCGAGCGGACCAATCGCTGTGCTCCCGTGACCAGAAAAGGGGGTGGAGTTTCGCACCCCTAGTTTTCTAGGGGTTAGTATGCTTCCGCGGCCAACCTAGTTTACCGGCCCCGCGCGCCTCGCGCCCCCCGACTCACTAATTTAGGGTTGATCAATCGGCCCGCCGGCAGTTACGTAAGCGACACCAGACAAATTCGGCCAAGCGACCTAGCAGCTGGAAATAGTCTAGCGATGCTACCTATAGCTTGCGGTCGTAGCCGGCCATTATTCGTTTATGGACCGATGCTATTGTGTTTTCTACTCGGAATGTGGGCTAAGTACAAATAAACTTTGGTTTCTCCATGTAGTAATAAGACCTTTTTGGTTATAAAAAGCTGGCCGGTTTTCTCGAGGAAGTTACAAATATTTTTAGATTGTCATTTGTCTTTATGATGCATTTCCTATTATTTATTCAAAATATCCTTTTTTATCTTACTATTTAAATCTTATATTAGTGATTGGTTCCTTTTACCATGTAATTTCTTAGGATTTGTATTTCTTTCATTCGTATACCTGCATGCACAAGTCAAAGCAAACCTCGTTGAAAATTTTCAGTTAAGTAAATCATTTAATGTTTAGTTAAATTTGTATATTATAAGACCTTTTTATGATTTAAATCGTTGTGTAATTTCTTCGTACTAAACAATTTACTTACATAATTATAGCAATATGGTACTATATTAATAGGCCCGTTGGTTGAGTGGTTAGAGACCCTGGCGTGGAAACCAAGGGTCGCGGGATCAAATCCCGCTAGTGGCAAAGGTTTCGTGTGATGAACATAGACATTTGTACTCGGGTCATGGATATGTATAAACGTACCACAAGCTTATAAGCTTAGTTAGGAACTAGGGAATTGGTGTGTCAGGCTGGAGAATTTATTAATATTATATTAAAACACACATTTAATATAAATCTTAGTCTTATTCTGTAACAGGACTCTGACGTGCAAAATCACAGCGAGGAGCAGAAAAAATCACCGGCCAACGACCGTGATATAAGAATAATATTGTCTAATCGAGTCTAGTCTAGACCAGGCAAAAACGCTAGGTCTACAATTATAGCTATTAATATTCAGTCTAGTGTCGACTGTGGAACACCTTTCATTCGGTAGCGTGTCTGCTGCGAGTCAACTTTCATTTTGATTATCTGCGATGACACTTAATTATGTTCTGAAACTTGCAAATATATAGATTTCTGCATACGTATTAGTATGCAGATATCTATAGATTTCTGCATACGTATTAGTATGCAGATATCTAAAATTTTGGTTTTTATAACATGTTACTGATTATTTTACCGTGTTGGAGGTTAGTCGGCAATAAATAAGAAAGCCGACAGATTTAGGATTTCGGCTAATCTGTTTGTCTTGACCTAGATTAACATATGGGTTACTTAAAAAAACTTAATCTGAGAGTCTGAGAGACGTATAAGTGTGCCTTCTCAGACATAGCCGCGGGCGGAAGCTGGTATTGAAGTCGGTTTAGAATTTAGTTTAGAGTTCTTGGAACTTTCATTTAGGATTTCAGATAGGTATATTATAGCAGAAACTTTTATATCTTCTTTTGACATCAAGTAATTGGGTATCATGGTCGTTGTATAGGCAACTTTATAGTAAATATATACTTATTAATAATATTTCATAATAAGAGCATGGTAAGTAATCGCGATGTCTAGTTAACTTGTTAACTTCAAAGCTATAAAATCAAGACATCAAAATGAAATGAGATCTACTTAATTGATATTCAACATCTCTAGACTGTTCAATAATGTTAACCACACAAGTGGTACCTATATCTTTATAAAAGAAAAAGTTGCCGAAATGGTGATGTAAAATATTAACCATTTCTTGAACTTATCACATTCCTTTCAGGCGGTGAATCGTGACTGGATAACAAAGACATAAAAAATCCTATTTACTATTAATTTAAATGAATATAATTGACGATAATTCCAACTAATTAACGCAAATAAAAGCTTAACAGCAATAGTTTTTTTTTATAAATTCATAAGCGTGAAGTGCTATTTGCTTATTTATATTACTAACCCGTAATCCGTAGACTATCACACGGCAAGACAATGACAATTCGCTTATCTTTTATGCTTCCTCTTACGGGATACACAAAAAGTAAAGTACCGTTTCTGCCCATTTAAAATTCGCCTTTCGCATAATCTGCATTCGTTTATGTTGCAGACGGCTGGCTACTTTTCACTTTGCCATAGCATGCCCGGCCATTCTACAATCTAAAACATACGTTTTATCGTGCATTTACATTATTTATACGTTTTTCATTAGGCGTTTTGATGCCAAGAATGAAACTTAGCTTCATACTTTTCTCATCCATGCATATCGCTAGATGCCTTTTATACGTGAACAGTTAACGTATCGTCTTTCGTATAAAATACCCTAACTCCTGATTATAATTGAAAGATGAAAAATAAATACTACTATTAAAAATTATATTAAAATATTAGTTTATTAAAAAAAAAACTCAACAACTTGTTTGCATTGCTTTCCAATTTTCCTGGATGAGGGAGAATGGGATGCTATGTTCAGTAAGCCTCCTCGTGGTGCACCCAGGGCAACAACGATCGGCGACTGTCCTAACTGACCTTACCGGTCGGCGGCTAACGTTCGGACATGGGGGGATCTTTGGAGTTATTTTTTCTTGTTTTCCTGTCTACTCTTTGTTTATTTTTCTTTGTCTGTTTTTCTCTCCGCTCTCTCTGCGGTGTTTTTATGCTATCGCGATTTTTGCGACCTCTACGTCGTCATGTCGCAGTCCAGCGACCGCTTTGTGGTGCGAAGTTGGTCCGCAGCTCGGCGGGCCCATTAATCCACGGTCGTCGTGGTTAGTGGGCAGACTTCGGTGGCCGCCAAGCAAGCAGCCCCTATTCCTGAATGTCGTGGTCACATCTCGCGGCTCGGGGTGGGGGTAGTGACTTCACCTTAGTTGGCCGGGTCAAGAGGCGACAACCTCAATAAAAATCCCCTAAGGAACCTGAGCACACGGCTCTCCTCAGGTGGACCACCAATACCGAAGTACTTATGGGAATTAAAATTGAATCTCAAATACTTAAAAACCCCAAAATGATGTTGTGGAAGAGGTAGTTGTCGTGGCGGAAGTAGGAGCATCTTCGGACGCGGTGTTTGGCGCAAGTGCGTCGTCTGTGGTAAGCAGTCGCCCACCATCACCGATTTCACCGATTTTGCCTGGAAGCAGGTTTTTCAGACCTGGCTTTGCCGATGTGTTGAATGTAGGAGTGCTCGGCCGGTTACACTCGGTCATTGTATTTGAAGGCGCGTAAACGCCCGCTTAATGAGAAGGATTGGGGATTCACATCGGACACCCCTGCGTCACAAGGAAGAACGCAAGCGAAGGCCAAGAAAGGTAGAGGTCGCCCGGCGACCACCGGCCTCTATATTGGCCCGTACTGAAGCCCAGCGACAATATAATGCTGAATAGAAGTAATAGCTGCAACTGGAAATGGAGGAGAAGCTACTGGCTAAAGAGCGTGAGACTAGGGCCACACGGAACAGGTTGGGATATAGAGTTGCCCTCATGACGTACGAGGATAAATCCATAACTGAATTACAGCAGACTGCCGAGAAGAGCACCGACAACATCGTTGAGTTGGTCTCCAAATCGTCCAACCTTAAGGGCACCTACCGGATGGCCCTTAAGGAAAAGGCATATAAACATGAAGCCGGTTTTTGCGAAAATAGCTCAACGTTACATGAGGCACGAACATCAGGCTGCAGTCAGAGCTGGAGAAACTTAAAAAGGAGGTGGCCAACCTTAAGGTCTCTCTCAAAGTCGGGAGACCTCACAGTCCGGCGTCGATACCCATGGAGGGAAGTAAACCTCACTCCACCGGTTGATACTTCGTTGTTAAATGCGTCACTCAGTAAGGAGGACGTAGAAACTATGCTCCTGAAATTCTTGGTGGAGCGAAAGAATTTCACGAGGGCCTGTCTGGCTAGCATCGAGGACAGGCTCATACCTGAGAAATGGCTTCGTCCGCCCCTCACAGCGTTCCGCAACGAGGAGCCCACCGGGGCCCTGGAAAGGCTCCAGGGACCTTTTAAAGTCCCTGACTGCAGAAACTATCGAGACGGTCCTCTGCTAGGAATGCGGTTGATACATCGCTATTGGGTCCGGCCCGCTGCCGCCAAACTCAAACCGGGTCTCGAAAATTCGAGTTCCCGGGAGCGGGTACGTTGGCCGCGAAACTGCGGGAACCCGTTTCTGGTTCCTGGCCAAAGTGACTAGGCCCCAGAAGTGCGTAGGCCTAGTCATTTCAGAGTTAGACGACTCGGTTCTCCGCAACGGAGGTCGTGGAGAAGGTCGCGGCTATCGGCGCAAGGTGGATGAGATCAGGGCGGGTAATATTCGCCCAGGTCGCGGAGGTGTGGGCACAATCCGGGTCCAGTGCTCTGTCACGGCGGCTAAGACAATCTTGAAGGGGGTCGATTCCTGATAGAAATAAGCAAATTCAGAATGGGTTTAACAATACTTACATGGGCGTACGCAGCTTTTGGTCCAGGGGAGGCAATACATTTTTTTTTGATCCAGGGGGCAATACAATATTATTAATATTAATAGGTTCTTATAGTAAACAGACCAGCAAGGACCTTGGCACACGAGTACTGCGGAGTGTCTCTTTTCTTACTATAGCTATCTAATATCCTATCATATATTCATCTTCCTGTCGCGGCCCGTGCTTAGTCGGGACGCAGTAATTAAGTAGGGATCCACTTAGGCCAAGAACCTGGATTTATCTAGTCTGATTATTATAAAGCGACTGCCCATTTGCCCTTCAAAATCTTAGACAGGGGCCAACTGTGTTCCTTACCAAGTATGTCGTAAAAGGCGACTGATAGTGTATTGAGTCACTACTTTTTTACAATTTTCAATTTGATGTATGTTTGTAAATTTAAAAAATCAAGAGGTGCGTTCCCGGGTTTGAACCAGCACTCTTGACGCGCGTGTGCTTATCATTGAGCTACTACCGCCCCATACATAATATCAAAGGCATGCAACATTAGAAAACCAGTACAATTTTTTTTAAGCCTTTTGATTTCATTAGTTTCGTCAATAACTGACATTGATAAACTAAATTGTGAATGAAAAGTCACTACTGGAAAAACTTATATCGATTGAAACTTTTATGGATTATCGTAGCTGTCAATTACTTACAAAAAATGTAGCAAGAAGATATATTTTTTATTTTGGGCCATAAAACCGAAATATCCAGCTGTCTTTTTTTTTTCTTTTTAAGCAACGACAAGTTCTACTTAGCAGATATTGAGCGACAAACGAAAGCATGCCATTTATCCTCAAACGGTAGCCAGTGATGCGAGCAGTGAAACCCCAACTTTAGAAAATGACAAGTACAATGGTGATCACGCACCTTGACAAAAAAAATCGATTAACCATACAGACTTCACGTAGATATCTACGTTGTTTCGTTTCGCTCAAATTAAAATATCGTCACGGCAAATCATGCTACAAAGCGACTGAGATACTAAAGTTTACTCTGCGGATTAGTCGAGAAAGTCTGATTTGCAAAATATTTTATGTTTTTTTAATTTTTGGAGCCTGTTATTGGTGTCTTTGAGCAGCAACTATTCTTTATATTGTGTTTGCTATAGTATTGTTAAAAGCATTATAAAATGTTGTGCTTGTAATACAAGGGTATTCTCTGCTCATTACTCTATAGTCAATTCCAAGACATTCAATTAATCTTGATTCTTAAATCTTCGTTTAATACGCCTATTTACATAAAAAATATTCTCTTTGCGATGAAATCACCGTAGAGAAACTTACACACAACCCTGGAATTAGTAACTTATCATTTAATTAAAGCTCATAGCTAGAAGTTATCCTAACTAATATTGCCCTTAGCGTTCCGAATAAGAATGACTAATATACAATACTCATAACGACTAGTGGAGTTATAGTCCTATAATAACTGTAGCAAAAATAATTAATCTTTTGAAAAAGAAATCTCTACAAAGTTATCAGCTAATTAATTCAAAAAAACTAAGTAAGCTAGTCATCTCGAACAAAAATAAAACTTAACACCACACAATAAAACACTCAGATTCTATTGAGTTTTTCTTCTAGACTGCTCACAGTGCCTAATTTTCACTAAGTATAACGGATTTTGCTAGTTTTTCTTTTACTCTTCGGGTTTTTCCAAACAATAAAAATAGGTATTCAGAAAGTAAGAGCATTTCATTAGTGAGTCACTTCTTGGTTTAACTGTACCCAGCTTTTTTGAAGTACCGTAGTCTAACCCGATGAAAAATCGTTGATTATTCCTCGTGTATACTCATCATAGGTTATTCTATATGTTTGGTGTCATCTACGTGATTACGTGTTATAGATGATAACTCAAAAGCTTGTCAAAAATTTACTTTACTTTGTATTTGAGACTTACGCTAAAGTACCCAATACTCAAAATATTCTGACTTCGATGCTTCAATAGGTAAGCCAGTTAAAGGGTGCCGGCCGAGCTGGACCTATATCTTGTGCTGACTCCTCCGACACCGTACAGGGCTGGGTTGACGCCTAATTCGAGTTGCAGGGAGAAAGGAGCCCCCATCGACAAATCACGTGTCCCTCTGATCTAAAAGAGGGCACGTTGTAAGAATGGGACCTCCGACCTTGATAACAGGGCTGTCTCAGGTCAAAGGTGTTTAAAACTCAAATAAACTTCGATTCACTAATTTGTCTTGGTTCAACACATAGCTGATTTTCATTTCTGAATAGAGGTCAATCACCGAAGAACGCAGGCTAACTATTTTTATAACTTAATGAATTGTACACGAGTGAAAACGCGGATGATGTAAATACCCAACACATAGATAGGTTTCTCACATTATAGCAAGGAAGTGAGCAATAAGGTAAGTAAGAAACTTATACATCTTGCCTTTTCATATAATTCATCAATACATAGCAAATTAATACATTTTGCTTGTCATGGTGGATAGTCAATTGAAAAGGGATTTACCAAATACCATAATCCATATTGGAAATACCATTCAAAGCCTCTATGATCAATGTCTACTTATTTTTTTTCACATATTAATACAGAATCGTGCTTATAGTACTCAAAACAGTGCCTCAATCAAATGTGATGTGTCAGCATCGATATTATTCAGTTTAACTTTGTCATAGTATAATTTTTTTATTTTTCAATCTAATTCTAAGATTAATACTTATTCTCTAATCATAGATAGCCTTACATACATCAACTTTGAATAAAAAACGTATACCTTTAAGTATGTATTGAAATTCGTTAAATACAAAGAGGTAAAGTAATCTACGCTAAAATAAGATATAAAATCTAATCCTGTAATATTCACGACGTAAACCATTTATAAAAATCAACCGTATTATGTTGTTACTGGATTTGATGCTGTTATTGAATATTGATATTATTTTCTCTTAACCCGGCTGTCAAAAGTTATCTATTCAAGGTTTCGACAAAGAAGTTGATTAATTAAGTACCTACTTATACATTCACAAGAAGATATTGCATACATAAAGGGTTAAAGCTGGCATCATCAAAAGCTACTAGCTAATAAAGCCTGCGCACTAATTAATGACGCGATGTGTATCGGAATTAAGCCATAATTTCCCCTCGGCTCAAGGCGAATAATTTTCTGAGCAGGGAGCACGTTATTAAGAGGTGTGTAAGAGATCATCGCTTCTCTGCGGGCTACAAAGAACTAAACCACTCTAGCTAAATAGTGCTAGAACTATTAATCACTTATCTATTTCTCAATAAACTTAAAAATATACCGTATTACGTAAAATATACCGTATTCTGTCGCAATTCAAAATCTATTAGTTGGTAAGACACAGCAGTGTATTGCATTATAAGTCAAAATACTGAATACTGAATGTATTAAGTTATGTAATATATATTTTTAATTTTTCTTGATTAATAAGTAAACTCGTAGTAGCTAATATTTGCATTAACTATTGTAGGAGGTAACTGGTTAAGAAAATTGACTGCTCAAGTAGGTACTCTAAATATAAAAAGTAACTTTCTTTGACATGAATTGATGGATTTACACGTGTTTTGAAAATCATATTTTACAGAACGTTAAAATAATAGTTCTCATGAGAGCGTTATTTAGTATCAGACGTAGTGAAATGACTATCAATACTCGTCAACACGACCGACGCAACATGTGAGATGAACTAAAAAGTTTCAACAAGCAACCACAACAATATCTATAAATAAAGTAACCAAGATGGACAAATACGTATAACGTGAGCCTAATCCAAACCGATTTGGAGTGATCCGTATTAGGTGAGCCGTCTACGCTGCGAACTCTGTGAGGTCGTATTTAATACTATTATAGTCTCAATATCGGCATCGGAAGATAGCGGAGATCGTGACGCGGAGACTGCGACGCGCCTTATCGCCGCATCGGCTTCGTGGCCATCGTAAATAATGTGCAACTTTTCCCGCCACGCCCCCACCACGCTGGGAACAGAGGTGCTGTGCAGTAGGAGCTCGCATGCTAACTCGCTTGCAAACCTAGCAAGAAACTTGCTAAACGAACGTGCGGCTTCGTGCTCGTTGCTCAATGTTTTCTTCTATTTTTAAACCACGTAGGGTTGCTAAATCTTTTGTCTACGACTTAGTTTTCATGTAATTGATATACATATAACTACTAATTAAAACTTGAAGAGATAGAGTTGTCTATCTCTTCAAGTTTTAATTAGCTTGTGAGTAAATCGATTCAAGGGCTGATCGGAACAATTTGTGTATAGGATTTAGCAGTTTTCTATGTGTTAAATATTATCCGATTTAGATGTGGTAGAACAAGAAGACTATCGGTATTATAATTAAGTGAGATATTAAAAATTACTTATATAGTTGCATCTATTTATTTTTCAAAGATTTAGATTTTAAATAACCATTGAATATCCAAAGGTCAAGGACTATTAAAACATTGAGTACGAGATTAAACGAAATCCGTATAAATAAAGCACTAGTCACTATCATTCAAGACAAAATATATGGTCAGGAACGATATTTTACAATATTTCATATCATGTGTATTTACATATAGGTACAGAAATATTAAAATGTCTTTATAAGATTACTAAAAGAGAATGTGGTTATGTGTTGTACCTATATCTACTCTCCTACAAAAATTGGTTGAACGTCCTTTTATACACCGTTGCGCTATGTCGCTTGCAGTGCTTCAAACTTTTTTCATCAAAGGCCAATCGATCACGTATTATAATTGTTCTGTCTCCCGCGAGTTATAAAATCGTGTTGATTGATCGTTGGTAATAAAATCAAAAAGTAGATTGGCTGTTCGACTCATTGCACGCGACGAGCCGGTACCTAGACGGTGCAGCCAAACCGCGGTAACACTCTATCGCAGTCGTGGCCGTGGCGTTGTTTTTGACTGAAAACGGTGCACGCGCGCTTCATGCCCCACGTGGGGCCAAGGCGACAGCGGAAACTACGTTTGTACCTATCTTATTTACTTATTCGAACATTACTTCCTTACAGTATTATAGTGCCTAAATTTTGCTAATATCAAGATGTTTACTTCTAAAATAATGTTTTCATGCATGAACTATTTAACCGGTCATGATTAATTTTAGTACATCAAAAATAGATAATAATAAAATTATGAAGGTTAAAGAAGTGAAGTGTGTAAAGACCGTGTCATATGGCGATCGGTTCTCTGGGAAATGGCGTGGTTAGGTAAATCTATCTATACTTATAATAAATCTGTAGAGAGGTCAATTCTGTACATGAAATATATTTTCAAAATAACTATCAGGGGGTGATTAGTGATCGATACTGATGCCAAAAATGCAATCAGTAAATTTTTTGTCTGTCTGTCTGTCTGTCTGTATGTTCCTTATAGAAACAAAAACTACTCGACGGATTTTAACGAAACTTGGTACAATTATTCTTCATACTCCTGGGCAGGTTATAGTATACTTTTCATCACGCTACAATCAATAGGAGCAGAGTAGTGAAGGGAAATGTTGGGAAAACGGGAGAAGTTACTCCATTTTTAAGCTTCCGTCGCGTGTGCAGCCTTAATGGTTAAAGTTACATAGAAATCATGTATGACGGAAATAGTCTTTATAATAATAACCATAAACGCGGGTGACACCGCTGGCACAGCTAGTTAAATAATAAAATAATAAAGTCCCATGTTGGTCTGGGATTTAAAAATAATGTGCCAACTGTGTCCTTGCCTGGTTGTCTGTTTGGAAAATGGAAGTATGTGATCTCTGTCTACCCCTATGGGAAAAAGGCTTGACATTATGTATGTATGTATGTCTGTGGTTGTGTAGGTGACGAGCTAGCCACCTGTCACTACATTTTCACAATTTTCCGTCTAACCCAGCCCAGTTTTATTTTTGCCTGAATGTGTTATGTAAAGAGACCTGCTGTCCCTTTGACTCTGTCTACCCCTTTGGGGATTAGGAGCGTGAAGTTATGTTTTATGTTTATACATAAAGTCACAGGTTATAAACCAAATTCTGCTTGCAAAAGATAGTGAAAAAATAACAAACAAACAATAGAATGATTATATCTTTTCTGTTATCAAAATCAAACGTGAATCATTTTATACCTATGCTTATTAAATAACATGGAACGAACTCATCACGAGTTTGTAGGTAACGCATCAATGCTACATTGGAGGATATCTTCAATAAATGTTTTGCTACTTAACTAAAAGGCAAATACATTTAATATTTAATTTATCAAAGACATGGTAGTCATGAGAATTGTGGAATCATTTATTACCTATGCTCAGTGACCGTTACAGATTTTCCCAACAGGAAAGCCTCTGAAACTTATTTCTTCTAAAAATCGTCGACACCTCAGATGATGTATTTAATTAGTATGAGTTTCTAGCAACCAGAAACCAAGCCCTTAACAGTTAGCATGGTTAAAAAACTCATGATGACCATGGTTACAGCTCTGATGGGACCATCCATTTGTTTGGATTCGAAATTTGGAACCGAGAAATCGAAACCTGGTCGGTAACTGCTGGTTTGGTTAAAAAGCTTAAAGTTACAGATCAATCTTTGTAGATAGTAGTGCTATGCGATGATAGGATTTGAAACTAAGAAATACGCATAAGAAATATTTCTTCTTGTACTTTTTAGTGCAAATCCTATCTAACTTCTGTCTAATAACTTATCTTTATCGGACGCCTAATCAATATAGGATGATAAGATGACGATCAGGCACCTCCACATAGATCTACGACTTAGTCAAGAAAGCGAAATAAAAATAACGCTGTAATGGTAATTTTTAAGCTATAGAGGTTCTAAATTCAAATCCCACTGCTTTGTAAATATAAACCCGCTCAGATTGTGGCCACACCGGTTGTAAAGCCGGGCATCGCGGCTGTGCCCCGGCGCTCGGCTAAACGCGCCTGTGTTTACACGGGATCCTGACCACTAGCCAGGGGCTATGAACATAATCCTACGCGGATATTAAATTCATATCGAACCACCTTGTGTACTTGTCCAACTCGGTGGACTTATGTAAACTTCGAAGGTATTTTCATTTCATGTTCAACTGTACAGACGAACGTCTGCAGACTAATGATGCGTTTACTTTATTCGAAGAAAATGCACAATTATATCATTTGTAACTCAGTACCAAATGTACGAGTAGGTATATATGCAAATATGATACAATTCTATTACTGTACAATATTGTTAATTACATTAAATTAGATCACACCACTAATCCACGAAGGGGTAGGCAGAGTGAAAGGAGTAGCAAGCCCCTTTAACCACATTCAGTCAAAAATAAAACTGAGCTAGGTTAGATGGAAAATTATGAAAAAGTGTGACAAGTGGCTAGCTCGACGCACAATCACAGACCCAAAACCCATTATACCAAAAGTCACCTTTTATTTTCACGACATGCTAGGCAAGAAACACAGTTGGGGCATTATTTTTAAGTCCTAGACCAACATTGGACATGGTGTTTTATATCGTCATTAATAGCTGTTATGTCCACGAGTGGGCGTGTCTAGATTGATGATGGTGATGAGCTCAGTGGGTAAGAAGTTTACATTCATGGGTTGGGTCTGATTTATTTCTAGCAGTGCAGTAAGATGAAATATATCATAGGAAAAGTTGCAGATTCAAGTGACGATGTACGTTTAATCGTGATTCAGTTCACTAGTGTTCTTGTCGAAAGTATACCTATAAATGTAAAGTGCTTATTATGTCAAATACATATTATCAAAACAAGCTTAATCTCACGTTTGGAGCCGAATAGCGAAGGTTTAGCTTAAGAAAATTTCTTACGACTTTTTTTAACAATATTACCACATTCTGTGACTACATTAACCGTCCATAGACATAAACCATTTTTCTCGTGGGTTAATAATAAAAAAACTTAGCCAAGTGCAAGTCGGACTCGCGCACGAAGAGTTCCGTACCATTATCTTTACTACTTTAGACACTAAACAACTAAAATATTCTGTGAATATTTAAAGTGTCTACCTGTTGCCGTTATTAATATCGAGCAAAAAACGACACTTAAATAGAATAGAATAAATTTTTATTTGGCACATTACAAAATTTGCTTTCAAACTAAAACTATAACTAGACTAAACTATATGTAGCCAAATAGGCCTCCGCTCAGCTATTGTCGAGACTCAGTGTGCCACGACGCTGGTTTTCTGCGGACACCTTTTCTGAAGATGGCGTCTGGTACATGGTTACAAATTGTTATAAATAACGTTTGTTGTATGGGTGCCCCCCTTAAATATTTATTTTATTCTGTTTTTAGTATGTGTTGTTCTAGCGGCAACAGAAATACATCATTTGTGAAAATTTTAAGTGTCTAGATAACACGATTCGTGAGATACAACCTGGTAACAGACAAACAGACGTACGGACGGACGGACAGACAGACAAACAGACAGACGGACATTGGAGTCTTAGTATCTAATAGTGTTTTTTACCCAAAGGGTAACCCTAAAAACTGCATGCTACACTTCTCAAAGTACTGTAAGCCAATTAGTGTAACTTAGGCCTAATATAGAGTGTGACAAATATAGGATTAACAAGCGATAACGAAAACCCAGAATACAAAGTTGTAAACTACTAACGTGCATGCTTATGAGAATCTTTTTTATATTTTCCCGTTCATAAAGCCACATAATTACACATGCAAGACTGTTCGTAGCTAAGTATGCAGCTACATGTTAATTCCCTTAATGACTCTTGTGTTTTTCTAATTCAAAGCAATTGTTATCAGTGGCACTAGTGTGATCCTATGAAATGTTATTTATTTACTAAAATAATCTTCTATTCTCTATTAAGGCAAAGCCGAGTCTAAACGATGTTTGACGATGTGCCGGTCTGGTCCTTGCAAACAATTTCCAATAATTTAGACTACAAGACTCTTTCAATGAAACCTGTGTGAATTGCTATCATTACATCGGGGACATCCTCCTTTTTTTATGACATATGCATATTTCAATGACT
The DNA here is from genome assembly GCA_951394215.1 of Glyphodes perspectalis. Lineage (NCBI taxonomy): Eukaryota > Metazoa > Arthropoda > Insecta > Lepidoptera > Crambidae > Glyphodes > Glyphodes perspectalis. The sequence goes on from OX596204.1 coordinate 8,283,802, forward strand.
TCGTGTATTATAAAGTGGTAACAAATACTAATATACAAACCTTAGAAAAAAAAATAACTTACAGCAAATTATCAGGAAAAATATCTTACAGAGGCGAGTGGGGTGTGTAAGGATCGTTCCATATGGCGTTTGGTTCTCTCTGCCTACCCCGCTAGGGAAGTGGCGTGAAGTTTAGTTAGTTATATTTTACACAGCGTCGCTTAAGTTCTCAATTCACTTGGTTTAGTACCTAGATTGATCTATTTATGCGAGCAAAAAAGATTGCTTTATTACATACATACATAACATCACGCCCACAATCCCCGAAGGGTTAGGCAGAGTCAAGTAGTGACAAGCGGCTAGCTCGTCGCCTACACAATTACATACTCAAAACCCCATGTACTTACCATTAGTCGCCTTTTACGACATGCGAGGCAAGAAACACAGTTGGCACATTCTTTTCAAGTCCCAGACCAACATGGGACTGCTTTATTATGTCATTTAATTTTAACTCATTTATTTACTTAATCTATTGTCTCCCCCAATTCTTTCCACTTCTTTCTGTCCTTTTTTTTTTTTTTTGTACTTAAGGAATGCATTTACGCACCGTCCAAATAGACATGTGTCGGGCCTACAGGGTGTGTCGGGCTCGAAGCCGGTAGCAATCTCCAGCCCCCCTAACGACTAAACCTCAAGGCTGCCGTTCTTCGGGCGCTAACGCAAAACCAACGGGATCCCCACTGTCGGGATTCATCTCGAAAAGTCTACGCAGCGCGCGCTGCCGCCTTGCGTGAGAATATCACTCCCTCGAGATGGGCTATCTCGAGGGAGTGATATTCTCCCCCAGAACACCTAGAGTGGTGTTTCACGACCACATAGACAGCTGTGTACCCTATCCTGACGGACCGGGTGTAACACATGCAGTCGGCTTCTCTGGGGACGATAGAGGGCCAGGGGGCACCCCCCTCTAACCCCCACGACCCCAAAGGCCCTTTTAGTCGCCTCCTACGACAGTCAGGGATACCTCAGGAGTATTCAGAGCCCCCCCTGCAGGGCGCGACTTCTTTCTGTCCTGGGTCAGCTCTTCCTAACCCATATACTTAAAAATACAATTAATTGTTGAGATTTATTCCAGTTAGTATGAAACTAAATAATACAGCATGATACATTTTGATTGGTCTACTAAATGGTTTACCATTTTGGGTTACGCGGTGTTAGAACTTTAGCGACGATAGGCAGTTCATGCATTTGAAGCTACGTGAAACTGGTCATGTCAGATCATCCGTCAGTGCATTGTATTTACACATATTCAAGAGTATTGCTACTTATAGCCGTTTTCTTTACACGTGTCTAATGTTGTATTCATTAAGATAAACATTTGCAAATTTTCAGTAAAAAAAAAAATATGCAATCTTCTTAAATGTAACCAACTAATGCAACTTTAGTGAATTCTCTTGATATTATGAAGAGAGAAGTGAATAGCTTTAAAAAAATAATATTACCTACCGGGTTACACATATTGTTTATCGTGATGTTTCTATGTCGACAGTAATCCGATTAAACAGGGTTCCGATTTAACTTTCTTCCTAACATGTCCAACATAACACCTTACGTGTTAGTGTGTCTTAATTTGTTTCCTGAAATCCAGACCGAGCAAGTACAGAAACGTTTATTTCTCAAACTTTACCTTACAAGTATTTATTGAGAGCATCTACCCAAAACTGTCTGAAAGAAAGTTATTCTAAAACCTTGTCAAGAACAAAATTATAGACATAAAGATCAGTACATTTTTGTATATAAAATACCTGTTTTACGCCTATGTTACACGAAACATTACACACCTGTAATCTAAACGACACAGGTTGAACAGGAATCGTAAAAAATATTATCCTGTTAGCATATCGAAATAACTCGGTTATTAAGTCAACCGCTTTTTGCAAATGACCCAAGAAGTGTTATTTAATGGGTTCGACACAAATAAATGTCTCAAATAAGAGAAACTCATCGTCTGCAATACATAATTAAAGTTAATCATTAAATTGATTTTAACTATCGTTATTAAAAGGAAGGAAAATGCAAAATAATTTAAATATTACATCTATTTACTGTTAAATTCAAACTACTTGCCGAACATGTGCTATTTTCAAAGTCAACAGATCGGCAACTAAAGAGCGGTGGTAGCTCAAAGTTAAAATACGTGCCTCATATACGAGGAGTGCGGGATCCAATCCGGCCACGTAGGTACGTCAGAACTAAGAAATGAATATTACGCTAAAAGATAACGTTACGTATGTATATTTTAAACAAAATCTAATTTTAAATAATGAGATTATACGACCGGCGGTTTGGTTTAGTGGCAAAAGAGCCTGACCAAAGAACAAAACGCCGCGGGTTCAAATCTCTCTTCAGGCAAATATTTGTGTGATGAACATGGACACTCGCATTAGTCATAGATGTTTTTAGAAATAAATTAACGATATACCTATTTACGAATATACATAATTCATTACTTCGACAGCTAGTAAAAGTAATGCTATGATAGTGATTCCGTTGCTATGGAATCACTGTCACAGACTTGCACAGTGATTTAATTTTATAGGATTCATTATATAGGACTGACACTGCCTACAACTTCGGGGATTTTAGGCGTGAAGTTATATTTATGTACTAGCTGTGCCAGCGGTGTCACCCGCGTTTATGGTTAATAATATAAAGACTATTTCCGTCATACATGATTTCTATGTAACTTTAACCATTAAGGCTGCACACGCGACGGAAGCTTAAAAAATTGAGTAACTTCTCCCGTTTTCCCAACATTTACCTTCACTACTCTGCTCCTATTGATTGTAGCGTGATGAAAAGTATACTATAACCTGCTTAGGAGTATGAAGAATAATTGTACCACGTTTCGTTAAAATCCGTCGAGTAGTTTTTGTTTCTATAAGGAACATACAGACAGACAGACATACAGACAGACAGACAGACAGACAGACAGACAGACAAAAATTTTACTGATTGCATTTTTGGCATCAGTATCAATCACTAATCACCCCCTGATAGTTATTTTGAAAATATATTTCATGTACAGAATTGACCTCTCTACAGATTTATTATAAGTATAGATAAAGGACTGATATCTCATATCTTAAAATAAATAAATAAAAATATAAAAACAAAGGAACGTACTTTTACATATCCATCATGGAAATTATAGCACTGGTACAAACATGTTTCCTCCACATGTTCCTGGAAAGAAGAGTATTGACAGACAGACGGACGGATATCAAAGTAATCCTATAAGCGTTCCTCATTCGTGAGGAACGCTTAAAAATAACAGTTAAGCACAGATTGATACGCTTTCAAAACATCCTCGGTTTCGAACCAGTCTGCAAGCGTTATAATCAGTGAATTGGTCTCAGTAGTTTTCATCGCACAAAATGCCCAGACGAGGGTTTTTCATTTCCTCAACAGATAATCCGCTGAGTTAAAAATAAAAATGAACTCGTGCGCAACACTTAGCCGTGGGTAGGTACTTGGTCTCCGCCCACTTGTGGTTTGCGTTTTCTTTGTAGGTAATATCCTTTTAGAAAAGGTGATAATGCAAATCGGATCACCTACTAATGTATGCATACAAACTGAATTTGTTTTTCGCTCCACCTATATTTTTGTTAGGTATTACAATGTGCAAAGTGTAATTTATTATTATTTATTTATATTCTTAGAAAATTAAGAGACATATATCATTATCATTACATATTACTAATAGCTACTTAATAACTTAATCTATACTAATATTATAAAGAGGAAAGATTTGATTGTTTGCATTGAATACTTAGCTCCGAAACTACTGGACCGATTTGAATAATTCTTTCACCAATGGAAAGCTATTTTATCAGCGAGTAACATAGGCTATATTTTATCCCCGTATTCCTACGGGTACGGGAACTATGTAGTTGAAATATCTAATATAATAATCAATAGGTACCAAAGAGCGGTGGCAGCTCAATGGTAAGGACACGCGCCTCTTAACCGAGAAGTGCGGGAGTTGAGGGAAAACATCGTGATGAAACCTGCAAATTCAAACAACTTTGGATTTATAACCATGATCCAAAAAAAATGTCTGGTTCCCCTATCTTAGGGTACGAAGGTCCGATCGGCAGTTGGTTCAATGTAATTACCGGACTTGTTAAATCCTGGATCATGGTCAAAGCGGACCCCGTCTAAAAAAAAAACACGCGATATAACGCTAGGAAGAAGATGATGAGGTACCATACGATAGAATAGGTTTATAGAAGAAGCAACTGTTAAATGCGATTTATACCTATCTAAATACCTATTATACTAGAAATATATAGATCCCTTGATTTATCTTTGAATTATGGATACTTAATCCATTATTCCAAAATATATAATTTCCTGGGTCTTTTGAGCTAGAAAATTTGTAAACAAGTGTAAACAATATACCTATTTATTTATTTTTCAAAAATATTACTAATTCCCACAAAATTTACTTTACCGACAAGGGAGATCATCTTGACGAGATATTAATAACTACCTATAGATGCGCTTTCTTTTGCGCTTCTTTCTATAACTCGCTTTGTTTCCGCTGTCTATGCGTAAGGCACGTTAGGTACGGTAGTCGCTTACCTACTATAGACTTGCTTAATTCAGGATCATAGTTTAAGCAGACCGCGACTAAAAAAGGAATATAACACTAGGGAAATGATACCATCATTTTATTTTATTGTATTAAACTTTTTTCTAATAAACAACCATCAAAACCTATATCGGAAACAATATACATATATAAAATAGATTTACAAAAGGGCTATAGATTTATAAAACTGTTTCACACCCCATCTTTTACGGACTTTATAATAAATAAACTTGACTTAAACTAAATTTATAAGCTTTAATATTTAAAAAACTTATTAAAAATTCCTAACAGTATAATCATAAGACCTTATGCGTTTGAATCACTCGTTCGTCTCAAAATCTCAACAAAAGATCACTGGCATTAGAGAAATACGGAATTTTAAAAACTGCATGCGACTAGGTGACCTTCTGGCGCAGATCGAGTTTTGTCGATGAACCGGTATCATTTTAGCGGCTAGACGCGTCTGGGACCTAAGCTTCCTTGTTACTTGGTCTGCCTAAAAATAATTTAGGCGCTAGTTGATGATGAAACAGTTATGATTTTAAAGAACCGTTTACATGTTAATATCAAGGTCTGCTTCAATGCTGTGTAGATTAAATGATAATATTCTCATTGTTAATGATATAAGTTTAGTCATTGTCTATTAAAATAACGTTAACGTTATTTATATGTATGTATTTACGTATATTCGTATTTACCTTCTCTTGTTCACTTGTAAGACATCAACGAAAATGCTAAAAAGTTTCGAATATGATGCGAATGTAAAGGTTTGCATTTCTGTTTAAGGTTATACTTTTAATGACCTGATTGGTAAATAATTAAAACATAGTGATAATATTCGGTGGTCATAATTAGTTACAGCAGTAGCATTCTATCTCTATTTTCTGGCTGGCAGGCAGACAAAATCGTTAAAAACTGTATTTTTGCTATTATAAGTAGCGTATAAAAATGCATTTGATAGTAATCTGTTATTTTAACATTTCAAACAAACACATATATTTTTCTGGACATAGGTACAAAATTATCAAACGACCATTACACTATAAATAACCAGGGTTTTTACACGAAACACAACAGCGATACTATAGTCTAGAAATCCCTAAAGACATACCTGAATTTACCTGATATGTTAGTGTTTGCGTCAATTAGTATAATCGCATACATTTACCCTGTTAGATTTATTACGCATGCTGCAAGTTTAGTATGCATCGCGAGTATTGTTTTGTAAAAGGATTTATGGTCACAAAATTAATCGCATTATTTTAAATTAATACCTACATTCTAAGAAAACAGAAGCACAATGAGTATTATTTAAAATGAGTGACATAAATAAAATAAAGTAGGAAATTATAAAGGGCCTTTTAAACCTTAATAGTCTGATGAATGTTTAATTTTATAAACAGATAAGTTCTGTAAAAAAATATATGTTGAATTATATGCCAATATTAGTACAATACCGTAATAAAGATGAAGAAAATACAATACCAATGCGATTTTTACAAAATGGAAAAAAAAACAGTTTATATTATAAATATTTTTTGGTGTTTAAGATCATGAGATAAATTGTTTGTCTGAAGAATAAATATAATATTAGAAGATATAAAACGTTTCCTGTACTTTACAAAATTACTTCTTTATTTAAATGTAATGACATAATAATTCAAGACTGTTGACATTTCTACGCAACGGAAGAACAACAAGTGTCTACACTCCTTGCTTAGTTTTTTATCAACTTTCATAACTAGCAGATGTAGCCAAAGGCCACTGGAATAAGTACCAAGACAATTAACGGTTTTTATACGGTCAACCCTACTGATAGATATTTCGAAGCAAAAAGTTTTGAACTCTATGTAGGTGGGAATAAATACGATAGACGCAACTAAGCTCATTCATATTAGCTCGGAGTCAGTTTGTAATGTTTCAATTATTGCTAGCAGTGGAACCAACTTCCATATTTGGGCTCTGGAACGTAGGACGCACCAGCTATTTGTGTGGCGCATAATCTATCATTTATAATGATTTAGCTTAAAAAATACCGGTCAAACCAATCGTTCAGCATCAATATCGTTTTTTTCTGGCTTGTTTTATTATATTTACCATTTTATGAGGCAAAAAAAAATTGCATATTAAATTACACGGTAGGTGAATTTGCTATTACAGGAAATTATTTTTAAAACACGAAATAAAATTACATTTTACTACATTCAGCCAAAAATAAAACTGGCCTGGGTTAGATGGAAACAAGTGGCTAGCTCGTCGCCTACACAATCACATAACCAAAATCCGATATACGATTAGTCGCCTTTTACGACATGCTAGGCAAGGAAAACAGTTGGCACGCTCTTTTTAAGTCCCAGACCAACATGAGACAAATTTAGCTGCTGCTAACAAGGTAGATTTACGTAAAGCTTATTTTCAATTCGTTTAAAAATATACATTGTTAAGTAGCACCGACCTGGATTTGTGAAAGGAATATTAATTAATTTTTAAACATTAAATTGGATCTAGAAAAGTAATCATTACTTAATGTGTTTGTAGATTCGTGTCCGAACTAGATTTAGTTTTCGTTTCAAATAATGTCGTGTTAACCCGTTTCATATTCGTTTAAGATTGATTGCGTTGCCTTCCCGGGCATCGTGTGAGAACATTTATTCTACTCGGCTTTATAAATATGCGAGTGTATCTGTATACTATAAATATGCATGTACTATTTATTAATCGTTACTCTTTCAACAATAATAGAAACAGAAGCTTATTTACCACAGAGGCAGCCACGCGCGTCGCATCGGCCGGACTGGTCTACCGTGACGGTCTAGGAAAGATGGACGTGCGAACTTTTAATTAATAAATGCACTATAAACTTGATCGTGCGGTAGATGACAGGAAAACTTTAATTTTAATTGCCTGTCTGCGTCTTAATGTCTCTAGTCGTTTGATTTTGTAACTATAAATAATTGTTTAAAATTTTTAAACAGCTGGCTAAACACTTAGTATTTGAAGAACTCTGAAATAGTATTTGATCGTTCGCCACTACATGGTTGTAATTTCAGTAATGTCCTCCTAACCGATATCGGTCATGGCGGCCAATCTCAACAAGGATTAGCCATCTGCGCAGGAGGTATTATAGTGCTCTCTGTTCCTTCACTCTTATAGTCCGGTGAGACGGCAATTCAACATGACCAGAGAGAAGTCGGACGCAGGACCAATGGCTTAACGTGCTTTTCGAGACACTCAGGTAATAAAACCAGTTAAAAATTACTCAGTAACCGCCAACTTCCTGACTTCGTAATTTCAATATTGAAATACCCAGTCACAATTTTTTTGGCCTAACCCGGGAATTTAACCCGGGACCTCTTGGTCCTTAGGCGGCGCATACAGCCACTAGACCAATGAAGCAGTCGAGGTAATTTCAGTACAACGTATTTTAAGCTCACTTTAATTGCTTTTTTTAAATTCAGGGTTGATAATGCACATGTATACATTTCTTGTTAGAAACATGGAAACGATCAATATGGTACATATACTACCTATGCGGCTTAATAACACTCTTACATTATACCTACTAATCTACGTTTTTCCTTATACTCATTACACCATATGCTCGTCTCATCTCTTAATCTTAAGAACTTCGGACTAGCTTTGGGACCCATGTCAAAACGTTTTAATGAGTCCTAATAACGTCATAGACGGAATAAATAAATAATTATTGCACAAAGCGCAATGCACACAGTTGCAATTATTGGTAATTTTCCAATATGCCTCTCAATTTGTTAATTTTATTTTAGTCATACGGTTGAAATTAAAACCTTTTTGGAATTCCGAGCATATACGTTAGTAGGTTTCTTATGTTTGTGATAGTAATATGTTTACCTTAAAACAACATTAATATTACAAACTAGCTGTGCCAGCGGTGTCACCCGCGTTTATGGTTATTATTATAAAGACTATTTCCGTCATACATGATTTCTATGTAACTTTAACCATTAAGGCTGCACACGCGACGGAAGCATAAAAATGGAGTAACTTCTCCCGTTTTCCCAACATTTCCCTTCACTACTCTGCTCCTATTGATTATAGCGTGATGAAAAGTATACTTTAACCTGCCCAGGAGTATGAAGAATAATTGTACAAAGTTTCGTTAAAATCCGTCGAGTAGTTTTTGTTTCTATAAGGAACATACTGACAGACAGACAGACAGACAGACAAAAATTTTACTGATTGCATTTTTGGCATCAGTATCGATTACTTATCACCCCCTGATAGTTATTTTGAAAATATATTTCATGTACAGAATTGACCTCTCTACAGATTTATTATAAGTATAGATGAAGTATAAATGAATAGTCCACTTTTTCTGTTGTAAAATAATAAACACTATTATACATACTCAAGTATCAAAATTGAGTGGCTCTTATTAATTTCCAAATGTAGATAGTTTGGGATCCATGACCTCTGTTTTGTTTTGCACAGTCTCATGTTCACCATTAATTACAAATTCGAAGTACGTTATCCTCCTTCGACTAAATGGCCCTCTCCTCAAAGTCAACAAACACCACGCGTATGAGCAGAATCCCAGAAAGCGATTAGTTCCTATTAGTTGGATATCTAACAACCCGAAGCCATATTAACTATAGAATCTTGCCTATGTAATTTATCTACCCATCATTGCGCATTTCAAATCATAACGCACATATCTCGTGGTTTTGCGCTTGTTTTCCATTAATGGTATTACTTACGCATGCGTCCACTGATCCACGACCATCACGCCTCACGCATCGGTGCGTAGTGCGTACGCGCCGACGATTTGCTACGCACGACCGTTACGGAAAAAAAGAGTTACGCATAGCGCTAATTCCAGCCAGTGACAACGTTCCTCCGTCCGCATTAACATTTTCCTACCGGTTCTAACGATAAACATTACAACTGCGCACGCATTATTAAAATGAACTTAGAATTTCCAGCATCTAATTAATCTACACGACCGTATAATCATAGAGTTAGAGCACACAATTGAATGGCTTTTGAAATTTTCCATTCTAAGTTGTGCTCATGCGAAATTATGACATAATACTATGTTATCTTAGTGTTACTAATAAGGGGCTGGGTTGGGCATTTGCATCAAAGGCGATATGTACAGGGGTGTTAGACGCGTAAGGAAATTGCGGCATACTTCTACGCATTTCATGGAAATTCAGCAAGAGCTATATATAATGTTTCTTTACTTATGTTTCGATACACCTGGTGTTCTTTCGAGTTTACCGGTCTGGTATGACTCTAGTAATATGATATATATTAAGTTATTATTCCATAGAAAATACAATAAATAACAAGTCACCATCAAATGTATATTAAACATTCCTTTACTGTGAAAGATCATAGAAATAATGAATATAGATTAAACAGCATATCCTCAACCATGTATATATATATACCCATTACATAATTTCAAAAACTGCCCACTACATTGTTGAGTAAAGAGGACCAAATCAAATAAAATACGACAGAGCTAAGTTATATATGTACACATTATATGTTTTATAACATTAGACATACCAACAAAATGCAATATTTTACATGCCAGCAAAATTATATTTTAAAATTAGCAATTAACATTATTTAACATATTTTGTTGCTTCCATCTAGTTATTTAAATATAATAGAAATATATTGCGTTATAAAGTAGGAGGTTCATTTCTATTTTACGAACAATTATGTAGATGTAAAATATATAAAGTTCATAATACCACGTAATAAGTTGAACCCATTCACGTGGAAATGTATTTCTAGATTACAACAACAAGTGTAGCATTTTCACCGTAACACTAATGACGCAGTCGTCTCATAAAGGCCAATCGTAGAACAAAGGAGATTTATTAACCTCATTACATAACAAATGCTAAAAAAAATCTTCTACCCTACGTATTAAAGTGCGTACTATTTAGAGTAAAGAGGAAAGGTCATCAATTAACTAAAGTAATCCAAATAAGCGGTTTAAGAGTGCATGCAATTTTCTATCATGTCCCTTATGTAAGCCAACCAAGTACTCAAGAAGTCATTAGCAAATTGAACTCTAGTTTGAGGGCAAACATATTTTTAGCTTATTTATGCTGAGTTACTTTTTTACTAGGTATCTAAATTGATTTATGAGTCTAATTAACTAGACAATACGACCATTATCAAGAGACAAGTTGGTATCGAATTTTCGTTTGATGGACCTTCGGATTGAGGTCCGATCTCCGCCCAGTTGTGGCGGAGAAAGGTTTGTGACTACTCCTTTAAAAAATAAGTTTTTGTTGGTTGCCTGAACTACCAGTCTATAGGAAACTTAAGCTCCGTCGTAACTTATACGGAATCAAATCGAAGATTTAATATGGTAAAATTTATCGCCATCTTCATTTCTCATGGAACGATAGGATCTACCATACACACTATAAATATAAAATCTGAAAACCTGGTCATAAGAAATACGCTAATACGATTGGTCAAAATTATATCTAGACATCTTTCCATCTCGACACTGAATTATACATTGGTGCATCCATTATAGTTCTTGTTCGATTAGCTTAGTAAGTATGTAAGACAATACTAATTAATTAAACATGTTACTTCAAACCATATACATATCTAAGGTGTAAAGGCATGTGTCATGTTGTGGCGCAAACATTCCATACACAAACCTTTTACGGACTCATAGGGGTTTATATATAGGAGGGTTGTATTTTTTGGGTACTAACAATGTAGTGGTAGCTCAATAGTAAAGACACGCGCCTCATACTCAAAGAATATTTGTTCAAAGCCATGTACCTCTAGTTTTCTCAAATCTTAGCGGTCAGGGAAAAACAATTATTAAATTGACGTTAATAATAAATATACTAAACGACCCTTGCTTCTGGTTTGTGGTAAGTACAGTCTGCATATAAAGAAACGGTAAACACTTTATCCTTTAGACATGAAAACAAATAAATTTCTTACGTTGTCTAATTACCTACGTTTCCGACTGTATCTTGATTGTTTTTTCCTATAAGTGTATGTGACGGTGTCTAATCTTTAATAACTACCAACCAAATAGTTCTTCAAAGCACTTTTTAACGAAATAAAATTTTAACAAACATGAATAAATGCACCACGACAGGTGCACTGGTCTTGCATCGGGATGCTTCTGGAATGCGCGTATTTTACTCCGTTGACATTTCACACCTTATTACCATTTTTAGTAGCGGCATCTTCTTTCCTACGCCATATCAGAAGCAGCTTTTGTACGTTAAAAAAATTACACGTACATACTCCCACTACCCGATGGTTAAAATACGTTTGTGTAAGCTTAAGTACCGCTGAGGTGTATAAATAGAATTTTTAATGTTCCCTAAGTGTTTAAAATTTAAACTTTTTTTTTACACTGACTTTATATATTTGACATCTCTTAACGCCCAGCTTCGCATCACTAACTTTCAAGTCAAAATGTTAAATATTAGAGGTCAACATTTATTTGAAGATGAACAAAAAATTATATTATAAGGAATTTAAACTCCAAATTTGAATTGATTTACTACATAATGTCTAATAATTTATCAATTTTTTACTCGCAAAATAAAAACTGCTGCAGATATCCTAGTACAATCAGAAATTTAGATAAATAAATAAAGTATCAGTAAGCGTGTTGAAATATTACCTTATATCAATGAACATTATTATAAAGACTCAGAGAGTGTATTATTAATTCCAGATAGAGAGTTAGAGTTGTTGCTTATCTGTTTTCATATTTTACTTTAATAAAGTATTTTTGCTACTTAATTACATAGTTTATAAAATACAATGATTACAATAAAAGAAAGTACTCCAAAGATAGTCTCAAGAATAAATTGTTACCTTCATTTTACATTTATTAACAGTTACAGTGCAATCATTTGATCGAGAAAAAAAAACACAATCGTAAAAATAATGGCGCGCCATTAATATTTTTCCAATAATAAAACTCAGCCAGTGGCTAATTAAAATGAACATCCTTGTTTTTGTCATGCGGCAATTACGGCCACAATGAACCTGGATTGCGTTCGTTGCCTCATATAAAATCCATCTTTGACCCGGTTGCAACCCAAATGCAAGCATTAGGCACACGCAACATATTGTGCGCCACTGTGCCTACTGCGTGCAGCGCCCGTCGCATGCCATGCAAACCGCTGGCTAGAGGTATAGGCGCGGTCAGACAAATTAATATCGATTGTTCAACAGTACAAGGAGGGTGCCAAATGCAAACAATTACAAGAACGATAAGATTTCCTCTTTTGTTGTGACCGACCGTCGCTTGTAATGCTGTGGTAGCTTTTTTTATCTCACAGAACCCACACAGGCAATAAAGGGGTTTGTGGGTACGAAGCAGTATGCTCACTCTAGATCGGAAGGCGTTCTTTGGCTTCATAGCGGACCAGCCGTTAGGAGTAGAGGGCTCTAGAAATTCCACACATGCAGCATGTAATAAAATACTTCAAAATAGGTACATATAATTTTATAAAAAAAGAACGCCTTACTAAAAAAATATTTTTTTCTGTGAAAAGAGCTTTTAAATTACAAATTACTATATACATATGTTAATCAGTTTCAATAGGCTAGGCGACTAAAAATTCTGTTTAGTCCGTCAGTTAAATTATTAAAAAAATTAAAGCACTTTTTTTTTTAACTTGATAAAGCAAAAATATGTTCTTGTATTTTTGTATCATCTAACTGACGGACTAAATAGAATGTTTTTTGACCCAGTCTTCATCCCTATTGCCCCAAAAACGTAACTCTTAAAATATCATAACATATCAATCATCTCTCAATCCTTTTCTCAAGAAAAATCTTTATGACACACTTAAATCTACAATTCCCTACAACTGTGGTAAAATTTTAGTTCCAGGAAGTCCACCCATTTATTCATTTATCTGAATATTTTAATTTAATGACTTTGGAAAATAGCGCAATCATGTTCACATAATTTTTTTTGCGAATTTCCTTTGTACTAATTTTAATCAGAATAATGAGGCGTTCATCATTTAAGTATATCACCTATAAATGAGCCAATAATTGTTACGACCCGGTATTTATATAAGTCTACCTTTTTAATAATAATATGAATACTTTCATTAATGTTGTTTTACCATGATGGTCTAGGATTTAAAAATAATGTGTCAAGTGGTCCTTGTCCAGCATGTCGTAAAAGGCAACTATTAGTGTATTTAGTGTTACTTTTAAAAATTTCGAATCTAACCAAACTCAAGTTTAGATGAATGTGTATATCTGAATGAGCTTATCGCTCCATGAACCCTGCCTACCAGTTCAGGGATTGCGGATGGTTTCTTACTTGTATCTATGTAAGTTGGCTCCTTAATACACATTTAAGTGATTACTTTTAAATGTGAGGTACCAAAGCGAATACCTAATTATATGCACTCAAGGGCCTTTTGGTACGGGGATCGCACTAACTTGATTCGGCACTAGTTATATACTTACTAGCATTAGACTGGTCTTGAACTAGTTATTATACTTACCCATATACCTATAGTTGACTTTCCTTAGCTTAAGAAAATGTCTAAAATTTAGGTTTGCAAATAGCTTTTGTGCGCGACTGTGCAGTCGACTTAAAAACCTAACAACATGTTGGTATCGTTTTCCGATAGAGGACAATGGGAAAATACTGATATTTGGTCAGAATTCTCGTAGTTTATAGGGTCTTTCCATTATCCAGATAGTGTAAGGTGAGGGACCTGAAACATAATCGATATCAAAGGCTGCAGTAGAAAACTTACCTACCTAATCTTTAGGTCTTCGCTATCCACTAATGTTTAATTAAAGACAAGGATAGGAAAGCAGTCGATTTTTTCGGATAAAGATTAGGGTAGTATAGTTTATTCACTTCTTATAAGGCCAATCTATTGCTTTGTTATAATGCCCCTGCAAAACTGAAGGTTTTGGGAGAGCTGGTAACTCATAAGATGAAAACGACGCATCACATCTGCACGTAGACTGTAGCTTTTAATCTGTACACGTTCCTCTAGATTTTACATATCAAGACTAACTTCATTTCACTAGTAACAATGAAGTGAAAAAGGAAACAATGTCAAGACACCAGAGCATTCTGGTAACTATGAATGTGCCCATGTTATTAGCATTATCTGAATCCCTCTTTTATAAGTTACAAAGGACAGAAAACATCATCAGTAAACCTCGACTATAAGTCAAGGTTTTCGACTGATATATTCTGAGTATAATTTGTCATGATATTTATAAGTAGGTAGGTAAGGTTAATAATCATCTTTTTTCGGTGTTTTCATATATAGAGATTACATAGAATAATATTTACACGAGATGATAAAATTACCTTATTAATGGGTTGCGTTTTGCAATTTAGAATTACATATTTACAATATAAACTAATATGCGCTTGTAATGTCGTACGAGACTGTTGTTTTCAATTTTCCATAGCCCGACACGCGTTGTTGTCACGGTCTAGTATTTTTATGCGTGTTATAGGCTCGTTAATCATTCGTGTGAGCCATGCAACTCGTCGAGATTATCGCGTTAAGGTAAGTACAGGCACATTATTTGAGCAGTAATAATTTGTCTATCAATGATAGCACAACTCTTACAAAAGTTCTAAGTTCTACTCTTTTTATTTGCGGTGCGACTGTCTAACTCAATTATGTATTTATGTAAGAAGTATACAGAGTATAGCCATGCTGCTTTTAAACGTATTAACGACTACGTAAAAAATATTTTTATTTTTGCAGGCAAAATTATATTATACTAGTAGCCCGCTCCGGCTTCGCACGGGTGGACATTTATTTTCTAACCGAACCTAACTTTTTCTAAATATTCTAAAGCCTATATTAATCAGGGATAATGTAGCATTCTAATCGTGAAAGAATTTTTGAAATCGGTCTAGCTTTTTTTTTAGTTTATTCGTTACATACATACTTACAAATCTTTTATCTTTATAATAACAGTATAGTTTTAATAATACCAATTTAATTTAGAGAATAAGTCAATGTCAAAGTAAAATTTAAAATTTTATTTATTTATATAGGTTTTAGAGAAATATTTATAAATCGTTAAAAACATGTGAAGAAATATGATTCTACCACCGGTTTGAAATCTTTGAAATGCAGCTACCGAGAAGAATCCGGCAAGAAACTCGGTAGTTACTCTTTTCAAGAATAGTGTTAACAAAGATGTATGAATCATATTTAACTTTGAGCCCTGTTTCAAAGCGGGCCTGGTGTAGAATAAGAAAATAAAAATGTATAATTACAAGGAAAAAAAATAAAAACCTTGACCCAAACAACTTGACAGAGCAGACCATTCCCCAAAGGCGGCACCTGTTCCCAAGTATGACGTATGTGTCATCCATCGCTTTACTCAACCATATTTTAGGGAATGTAACGATTAGCCACATAGCGCCACCACCCCAGAGACAAATGAGTAAGCATAACTACTCAAGTTAGTCAGAAAAAATTAAAAATATATATATAATAATAACAAGCTAACTGTATAAGACAACTCAGAGCTTCTTAGGCAATGTCATCATACAAATAAAATTTAGTGAACGATTATAATTTTGATATGTCATCAATTTCATAAAATATGTTAGATATTTAAAACTATTGAGATTAGTAACTAATTTACCACTCGTAGGTCAACGGTTTATATTATGAATGAGATTTTTTTATGTATAGCTTAAACTTGTTCATAGGTAGGTTAATAACTTTCTGTGGCAGTAGATTGAACATTTTTATACTTTGTCCAACAAAATAATTAAAAATTTTACTCAGCCTGAAATTTGGGATATTTATAAACTATGTAATTAGGGCTAGCTTATGCTTGTTTCTAGTATTAATGCTATGACTATCCAATTTTTAGGCAGAGAATGCTAGATTTTTATACAAATACATTTAAACAATCGAGAAAGTATTGGGACGCTACAGTGAGAATGTTGATTTTCTGAAAAAACTCTTTTAGGGAGTCGTGGAGTCCAAGTCGGTATACGTATAGCCCTAATTGCTTTTTTTGGTATTACAAATATAGCTTGGATATTCGCTGTGGACCCCCATAAAAGCAAGCCATAGGACATGATGCTATGAAAATAGCTGAAATAAACTAATCTAGCGGTTTCTATGTCCATGAGATTCCTTATCTTCCCAATTGCATACGGAGCTGAGCTTAGTCTTCTTGCCAGACTAGGGATATTGCGATTTTGAGTGATGAGAGTGATGCCAAGAAATGTTGTTGACTTAGTGACATCAATATACTCATCGTTCATTATAACTGTAGTATTAACTTGCCTAACATTTGACATTGAGAACTTTACACGTGTAGTTTTCTTTGAATTTAGTAATAAATTGTTGGTTGAGAACCAATGGATGACTTGATCGAGAGCATTATTTATGTCATCAAAATAATTTTTATGTCTGTCAATTTTAAAAATCAAGGATGTGTTATCGGCAAATAACACGATCTCGCACAAGTTTGTAATAAGGAAAGAGAGGTCATTAATATAAATTAAAAGAGCAAGGGTCCTAATATAGAACCCTGGGGTACTCCCATTAGTAAAGGTACGCCTACGGAGGTTGTACCATTGACATGTACTTTTGAGTTCTAATGAAAAAAAACTTGCAGTGCTAATATTTCGCTAGCCAGCTAATATGTTTAAGAAATTTATCTTGCGGTGATGCATGGGCAAATACGCGATATTTTACTGATCTGCTTTTTCTCTGAATTTTCTTTGACAGCTTTCTCTGAAACGGTCGTTACAATTTTACGATAAAAATGTTTTAAGCTTGTCAATAAATAGATCTTCTCAATTATATGCGAGTAAAAAGCTTAAATGATTATGAAATTTTATAGAGAAAAGTTAATAATTTTTGTTTCTTGCGGCCCTTTTTATGACAGGTGAGTATTACATTGAACTGCGTACTTGACGCCTCCTACTGGCGGACTCACGCGTATGCTCTAACACAGTTAACTATTATAGTTAGCAAAAAAACGAGTAAGTGTTGCCTCTATTTCTGCATCGGCTATAAAAAATAAATTAATCACTCGTTTCGAATAGTTCTGGTAATTGCGGAGGGTTTATTTCATTTTATGCGTAAGAACGTAATGCTTTATCGTATGGAGCGGCAAATGAAACGAATTACTTGTCATATCACGATTATGCATGAAGTTGTTGTTATAATGTTTGCTATTAAAATACTAATAATATGTAAAACACCCTTATGTATAAATACTTCTGCTTAATGTGACTATAGGTAATTATGCTCATGCGAAGTATGGATATCATTACTGTGATTTGACTGAAATTTACTTTATTATTTCGTAGATATTAACCAAATATTAATCCTCTAAACCGTCTATTCATTACCTTATATAATCCCATGATGGTCTGGGATTTAAAACAAATGTGCCAACTGTGTTCCTTGCCTAGGATGTCGTAAAAGTTGACTAATGGTATATATATAGGCGACGAGTTAGCCACTTGTCCCTTTTTCACCATTTTCTATCTAACACAGTTTTATTTTTTGGCTGAATGTGGTTAAGGAGGCTAGCTGCCTCTTTGACTCTGCCTACCTCTTCGGGGATTACAGGCGTGATGATTATATATATATATAAGTCATTAATTATTTCCAGCTTTGTTTGATCTAGGACAATTGCAGGATCAATGCGACTTTAATCTGATTTGAATATATAGGTCACACCTCCATTGTAAAAACTGATTTTTTTAAACATTTCTTTGTTTTCAGTTTCGTGATCGTACCATGTGAAAATTTACACATGCAAATGTTTTCCCATTGTTATTCAGGTTACAAATAAGATTTTGTTAATATTTTCATGTGAATAAGTTTAGTCACGTGAGATCATATCTCTAGTATCGGTCCAGTGCTAAACGAATTATTTACACAATTTATGCATTTTTAACCTTGAATTAAAAACAAAGAATAACAAATAGGTACTATAGTCACGTAAATGAAATAAACTAAGTTGAGCTTGTTATTGTAGTACAATGCATAGGAAATAGATACTATACTATTCCATTGAAAGTATACTTACGAATCAATGATGCTAATAAAGCTTATCGTAATTTAATACTGAGTTCTATCTTCCAAGTTTTTGCTTTTTTCGCTTTAGCTTTTTTTAAACCAAAATCCAAATCATTGGCAAAAGTAATGGTTTGTTTTGTTTGTTTGGATTAATCAATCAAATCTTCCGTGATCAAACAAACTTACACGATTAAATATCCTATTGTCACGATCCAGACGGCAGTAAAACCTATTTGATAGAAATGCATAATTTTGGAAAAATATTTACACTTAACAAACTTAAGTCTAAATACAAAACACAGCAAAATAAATCAAGTTTGAATCGTGCGCTCGGGGCACCATCAGGAGTGCGAACATGCGTCCGTGTCGTGTACTATAGCTCTTATCGGGGGAGTCTCACGCATTGCCTTCATTTCCATAACTCACTGCTAAAGTAACACACCCTTAAAAGGTATTACTTTATTAGATAGTAGTGCATATTGAAGCGGCGACTTCTCAATCAGCAGCTTTCACACGCAACAACTATAGGATCACTAGATCTTATAGGAACTATGCATGTTTAAAATTATTTTGCCTATCACAATCAAAATATAATTTTTGAACTTCATTAGGGACTGCTGGTATTTGTATATAATCTCAGTGAATAATAGCTTACGGAATTCTTAAAATTTTCTGAAGATTGTAGCTAAAAATATCTACTAACGCAACCAGAATGTAAAATCTACATATAAGAAGCATCAAAGTATCTCAAAGAACACACGAAATATACCAAATAAATTACGTGATTTTTATTCCAAACATTCTTTTTGTACATTCATTTCGAACTGCACATCTCACAGGCTGCAATCCACTGGGAGTGCTCCGAACGAAAATTAGTTTGCAACAAGGATCTGTCCTGAGTTTTATCCCACAGAGGGCAAAGACTCGCACTTATAACAGTGTCGCGTCGATCCGGGGCAGGCTCGTGCGCGTTCCCATAGCGCGTCTGCGCACGTCCCCCGCCATTATCAATTAGGCTGCGCGCGTGCGGCCTGTCATTACGGCGGCGCACGACCACGCGTTCGGCCGCGCTCTTGCTAAACACTGTGGATGCTGGGCAGCGATCAGATGGAGACGCTGGTGAAGTGCTCACAGATACCTGTGGATTAGGATTAAGGAAGAAATAAATTTCATTGTGTTAGTCAATGGCAATTATACAGGCAGGTCTAGTAGAAGACGCAATTCGCTAGATGCAGGTCTGTACAACCAAGTAGATACAGTGTAGGTATTACACTGAAAGCCTCGAAGGCTGTATAATTGGTTTATTTATTTATCAATGGACTGGACTGTATATAAAACAGTAAAATGCCGATGGTTATGATAATTGTCATAATTATTTTAACATATTTAACGACCGTATACCTATTGGTATTATCTTTCCAGCACCACGATAGTAGAAGCTACAGTTATAAGGCAGAAGTTGGGTAGTTTTGTTTTAAGCCAAGGTAGTATGTCAAAATAAGCAGGAAGTCTGCGTTTTGATTAAAAGACTCCATATTTGCGTACATAAATTTTAATGAACCACTAAAATTGGTGGTAAATTACTCTATTATGTCTGCACTGATATCCGTATTATTTCTATAGCCATAGGCGATCATTCGGCACCCAAGTTGTGTTTGCAGTAACGTGTCCGAGGTCGGATGCAAATGCCGAGATCGCGAGATATGGCGCGAGCCGTGCGCAGACGCATGTGTGGCGCGACGTGCTGAGGCCTATCTGCGCGCGCAGCCTGCTCGGGACGATACACTCGTATCTCCGCGGATGTTAATAGGCTAAGAGGTAGGTACCCGTGTAAACAACTTTTGGACGTCTAGACATGGGCGTACGCAAGATATTACTTAGGAAAGGCAAGGCTTTTTTACTTTTTGAGTTTTTTCTTTGATACATTTTTAAGTATTTGGGACAGGTGTTCTCTCTGCTTACTTTAACTTCTTGTGTATTTCCCACAGTGATGAAATTTTAATGTGCATTTTTGGAATGAAGTATCTTTGTAATATCACAATAAAAGCCTATTGATAAAATGCTTAAGAAACAATACGGTAATTATAAAGAACAAGCAATTTTAATGTCTATCTGCCGTTCATTTCGCTTGTTTTTCCGTTTGTTTCACCTAATCTTCGAACAAACTTAACAGGTTAAGGTTCCACGTTCCGGACGAAGTCACAGGAAACATCTAGTTCCAGACAAAGGTCAGACTCTTATAACACAATTCATCCAAAGTTCTATCCAATTTTTTTTTATAAATTTAACGTTCAGTTTATCTATTCAAACTTCTAAGCTTAAGTCTCAGAAATATAAAAAAAAACAATATTAATCCAGTAGAATACTTAATGTTGACCTATGTTGTAGTGCCTCTGGGCAGAGTTCACAAAGTAAAGTTTATAGAGGGCCCAGTCGACTTCGTAATGGTACGATTAGCTACAACCACTATACATGGAAAATTCTGCTTGGAACTAACAACATTCCTAACCATAACAACTCTTGCAGCTTGAATTGTAGTATAGATTTAGACGTATATCTTCAAATAATATCTCATGTAATAAAAGACTTTGATAAAAAAAGGCCATAAAAATATAATTTACCTTTGGCACAAATTCCACAGGAAAAAAAATAGGAGCGGTTAAGAGACGGGGAATTGGTGTGACAGAATGAAAAAACTTGTATTTATTTTTTGACATATTCTTTCGTTGTATCCTAGAACAAAATGGAGTAAGTAATCTGTATTAGCCCGAAGGTAAAATTGTAAAAGCTCAAAATCCTTAGTACCTACTTGCATATTTATTCAATCAAAGCAGTATCGCTGAACCAAGTTGAACAAATGCATTTCTAATTCATTAAACGACTTCACATTTAACAAACTATTCTAGATTGGTTTTAGCCACAGACTAGACTATAAATAGTCATCACAAAAAGTCGTGCTTTGCAATGGCATTGTTTTATCATCTATATTTTTATCTTTACTAGCATTTTTTCATACCTATTTAATTAAGTTCATGTATTTAAACATTACGCATCCATTACTTAAACACAGACCATGTCTAATATACAAACATTTCCATGTTTGAGATTTTTCCTAATTATAGTGTCCAACTATCCATACATATTTATCAAGCAACCTATCATAGTATAGTAGGTATAGCCTCATTGTCTTTAAAACACCAACGAGTTATTAGTCACATTACCTCACCAAACGAGATCATTTGCAAACGGAATACCAGCGTAGCTCAGAAAATTATTTAACAGTAAAATAAACTTCTAATCGAGACATAGCTACGTGGGCACGGTACTCGCATAATACTCTTAACGAAAGCAGCGTGGTCGTGCTCGCGCGCACACTGCGTGGTCGTGAGAGCGCGCGAGATAAGTACGAGGTCGGGAGACGTCACGACCGCGACCACTACAACCCTTGGGCCGAGTGCCCAATGGCACCAGCTATTTCGCTGAAGTTTAACACATGTTCGGTATAGATCCGGAAGTTAGAAAGAATGAAACAACTGTGATGCTTTTCTAATATGTCGTTAAAGGCAACTAATGATGTATTGGGCATCGTGTTGCTATTTTTGAAGAATTTTCTATCAATCATCCGAGGATTACGAGTGTGATAGTAAGTATGTATTAACACATTTGATTGGAATGTAATTACGAGCGTTAGTCACCGTTGCAGTGCCCGAAGCACAACATGATGTGTAGAACTCCCTGGGAGGCTCTGGCATGCTCAACAGGCAACAGGCTTTGAGTCTGTTGACCCCCCCTTGAGCAAAATTGGAGTAGCCAATTAATATCTACTAGACTCCCTGCGCCCCCTATTGCCTGAGTGATGTTACTATAAGATTCGGTCATCCGGAAGTTCAAAATTTAGCGAGATGGCAAATAAAGCTTTGTGTGACTAACCTAATCCTATTAAAAAGTTTAAATTTTTTTTACTCGATTACCCTGCCTCTAACCAAATTAGTGTTTTATTTTTTTTATGCGTAACGTCACGTACTTACCTATTATAAAATCTGTTTCGAAAATAATATCGTCTTGTATTATATGTAAAAAATCTTAAACTCCCTATCTTATTGTCAACGGAAACATCATAAAGGGACTCGCTGGCCTTTCCCTATCACAAGTGTCACATCACCTGTTTCCCGACCTAGAATAACATTATGCAGTAACCTCAGTGTGTATTACCCCTTACGTTGCGAGAAACAATAACGCCAATAGACGTGGCAAATTCAATCGCTCCAACCCCTATTCAAACGCCATAAGGCGCACTGTTGAATGCCATAATATATTTTAATGTTACCTGCACTCGCACTTTTTCGCCATGTGACAGATGTCGCCGGGATAAAATGGAATTAAAATTATTACTTTCTAACCGAGGTAAGTTTAACTTGTTCATGTGATTTTAATGAGGCCTGCACTGATAGCAGAGTGGACTACGTGGGTTGTCGAGCATTCGAGTCCTGTCATAGACTTTGCACGATTTTTTGTGATATAATAACCTAATACTGTGCTTTCATCTCTTAGATTACCTACTTTGATTTTTCTTATAGTGATATATTAGTACATACATACATAACATCACGCCCATAATCCCCGAAGGGGTAGGCAGAGTCAAAGGGGCGGCAGGCCCCTTTAACCACATTCAGCCAAAAACAAAACTAGACTGGACTGGGTTAGATGGAAAATTACATATTTTGATTATACAATCCTATATTCTGATATGTTTTTTTTTATCTTTATTGTGATATGTTTTATTGATATTGATATTTATTACATTAATAATTTAAATACTCATTTCGTTGGAGAAATGGTTAGAATTTTGTGTCAAACGTAAGAGCCGCTGAGTTCGTTCCCCGCTTCGGAATAAATAGTTGTTAATGTAACTGATATTTGTCTCGTATATAATATTTGTGATTACTTAATTGATTCCTATTTCCATTGACAAGTGTAAAAATTATAACTTTGGACTCAGATCAATGTAATATTTTATTACGGATGGACGAAGGAACTGATTATCACAAAATTTTGTAAAATCGATAGCATAATTATTTGACAGGCTATTTCTTACCCAACACTGTAAAATTTACCCGAAGAACGCCAAAAACGTTTGATCATTACAGGCTATATCTAGTTAGAGTTCGAAGCCGTTGGTAGATTCTTGTATCCAGTAAAACGAGTTAACAAGCATGAACTGTCTCATAAGACTTGAATTAGATGGAAAATTGAAAAAAACGAAGTCATAAGTAGCTTCCTCGTCGCTTAGATAATCATAAATCAAATATACAATACGCAGTCACCTTTTAAAACATGTTAGGCTAGGAACACAGTTGATACATTATTTTTAGGTGCTATTAGCATGGGACGGTTCTAGACTGCTGGAGAGCAGTTACTATTTAGCCTTTAGCCACAAACACACAAATTCTATTGTACTTAAACAAGTAGCTTATCAACTTTTTAAAGTTTCATATTATAGCCTAGAAGATATGGTATTCAACATTTATATTCCTTGCCATCATAAAAATAGGCTTGAAGAACCAAATATTGCCCGTCGGGTCGGCATGCGAAACATTCGCTATAGCAAATTGCACTTCGCATAAACCGTGTGTAGGAAATAAACAAGTCTGGGCTAATTACGAAATTGTCATCAAGGAAAGGTCCCAGCAAATTATACTCCAATTTAGATGTAAAATGTCGCTGGACAGAGAACAGACAGACGTTTTTACAAACATTAGTAATTGCCCATTGTGCTATAACTGCCTTTACTCGGTAATTGAAATATATGCATCTTTATCATAGAATAACAGAGAGGTCGTTGTGAAGTAAAATGTAGTTGTTAACCTGTAACGAATCTCGTTTACTTTTATATGCAAATAGTTCCGAGTATCAAATGAAAATGGAGTCAAACAAGCCTTTCTGCTTGTCTTATTATACAGAATGCGTTCATTACTTCCTCTCTAAAAAAATATCTATTTAGAAAAACTTGCTTATCAAATTTCCATATAAAATATACACTACTTTAAGTCTAATTTAAATAGTTAAAATTAAAGGTTCAAGAAAATTTTGGCAATTTTATTGCTCGACGTTGAAAATATAAAAAAAATCAATGTTTAGGGATTTTCACTTGGATCCTTGGTACGATATAGCTAACTTTAAAATCAATAACAACTCTAAAATACTTTTTATTTATGGGGCATCTGTACTTTTTATTTCGTGTCTTCGTCCTACATTCTCAATTGAGAAATAGAAAATGTGCACGAAAGTGTCGGCATGCCAATTAATTAGCGGGCATGTTAGTTTTACATTGTTCTATTTCTGCATTATAAATAAAATGTGTTTGTTCACGTATATATCATTAAGTAGACAACATAACTTTTGTAAAATATATTGTGATGTGCATAGATTTTTAATTACAAATTTTATATTTTCTTCTCGTGGGTCCGACGGCCTCAATTACGTTCTGTCATTCATCGGATATATCTTGGAAAAAGTTGTTTAAGAAATTAAATTGCACCCTTAGCCTATTCTTTGGAGATAAATTCCACAACATAAGAGAGACACATTCGTATTGATATGAATGACAAACAACTTTATAATAGGTGTCAACTTCAAAACGTTTTATCCTATCTATATAAATAAGAGGTGACTGACTGCCAAATATTTTTTTAGGCAGTTTTAAAACTAATGATCATATTTTTTTTTTACATTTTCTCTATAGACATTATCTTTCATCCACTTTAAATAAAAATAATGTTTAATATCTTCATTAAAAAAGTATGTGTGGTGACCAATAAGCACCGTTTACATTATTTCTACTTAAGTGTAATTTACAGGGCTGCTGCAGAAGCTTCCAAGGCATTAGTTATACCGCTAAAATAATTGTTCATTAATAGCTAAACATGCGTACGGCCACCCAAACCCGTCAGCTTGCCTGCCCTCGACCACGGTGGCTCTCAAGCAATTACTGGAGACGTGAGGACCCCTAAAGGTCATATTTTTTCACTGTGGCCAGCAATTACAAGTAGGTCCTTACACAGCAAGCAATTAAAAGAATTAGACCCATTAATGTAATGCTCACGTGAGAGATTACGATAATAAAACTATTTCCGTCCATTTGCAACCGCGTCATATCTACCCTTTGAAATGTAATCTTAAGTAAATTAGCAACAACGACCCTATTTATTGTTTCTAAATGTTAATACAACGGAATGACCCATTTCCTGATTAATATAAAATATTTTCTCGTTCTCAATTGAAGCGTAATGTTTAATAATTGCTAAATTTACTGTTTTAATTAACCAGGTTCTAAATATATTCAATTTTATTTCACGATGGTTTAAAAATAAAATGACTTGTTTAATTAGACAGATAAGGACTTTACTGTTCAGAAACTTCTAATTTCCCTAGATCTACATTATGCACTTAATTAGCAACAGACTTATTAAACATAACTAGGGACATTTTTTATTTCATTAATGATAATAAAATACGCAGGTATATTAATGTCTGTTTATTCTTTACCACGGTAACTTTAATATGTATTTTATAATAAAATAAATTGCAACGATATTCATTCCAAAACCATAAGTAGCCTTTGCATGGGTAAATTGTTGTTACAAAAATATTCACACTAATATTAGATTACTAAGCATATGTATACTGATCGCAGATTATCATCAAACCCAGCTCGATTAATAACAATATAAAAGATCAACAGAATATATTAATTCTATTTAGAGCGTGTACCATATTTTTAAAGTCATACATAATGATGTATTCCAATACCGTACAAGGAATGTGATGAATCTATTATTACTTAATTGTTTTGACTAGCATTTCGAATAGTATTTAAGCTTATGTCATAGATTATAGATGATGGATATACAATACATTCAGAAATACTAATAATTAGATCTTAAAATACAGAATAGAATCTTTGACTCCAGTACAAATGACCATAATCGTCACGAATATTAAGGTACATTACTGATTACAAAAGTTTGAGTGGTGTAAAATCTTGTAAAAGTGAGACGGTCATCAAGAACTTTATTTAAAGATCTAAGAAAGAGCAAAATCAAATTCCGTAAAAACAGACCGCTTGTGACATAAGCTGTCGCAACACGGCCGAGTGACTAACGCGCGCACTAAATAATGCATATCGAATCGTGATTTTAATTTCTAAATAGCAGCGCGAAAGTTAAAAAGCTAATTTAACACAAATATTAGTGTTGCGGAAAAACCTAATGTTTTGCAATCGATAGTTTAACAGCCAAATCATCTATACGATCGATAGGACAATTAATAGTATCGATAGCATCGATAGTATATATGTCTCTAATAGTGCAATACTATCGGTTTACAGCAATACTATCGATACTATCGATAGTTTTGTACTATCGATAATCTATACGATATTGAAGAGCAGTACTATCGATAGTATCGATACTATTGACAGTTCATTGGTTGGCAGCGATCAAAACTATCGATACTATCGAAAGTATTGCTGTTAACCGATAGTTTTCGGTATCGATAGACTATCGATACTATCGATTTTCTTCAACTATCGAAAGGCTATCGATAGACAATCGATATTGGCCTATCGAGCAGCAACACTACACAGTAACATGATTGACATAGGTTTTCTTTCCGTTATTGTATTGAATCGTTACTCCGAATGCTACAAAATGCTGCAATAATGGTAAGAGTATTCTTGTACCTACATACGTATTTGATTTATATGTACAGCGAGCTTCATTTTGTCCGGAAATTTAGAAATATTATTTTTTTGTCACGGGACGCTAATTATTATAAAATACCTACCCTTAGTTACTCCTTGTATTGTAACACCAGCTATCTAACAGTGAAGGTCCCGTCAAAATCGGTTCAGTCTCTTTAGACAGACAGACAAATAAACAGAGAGATATATTTTTTTTTTAATAGGTTCGTATACACATTTATATGCATTCAGCAACAAGCTGTAATTTTGTCAGCAGTTTAATTGGTAGACAAATAGTATTTTAAAGTATTTTTTATTATATGCCAAATATTATCACTTATTTAGGCATGTTTTAGGCTTACTAGTGGCCGTAATTATCGAAACTTCCTGCGGCGCGGTCATGCGGGTTCCGCGAAGTGCGCTGGTCTCGGGTCACGCTCGCACGATCGGAAGTCGATAGACATTTTATAGAGCGATCGAAACGCGTCCAATAAGCGTCCGTAATGTTTAGTTGGCGTATTGTCATCCGATTCTTTTGACAGGCCGGGTATGGTATCACCTTTAGCGTTCTGTATGTCCAGATAAATATTATCGTATTATTTTTTGTATTGCAACATTGCTTCATTATAAACGTTTTAATCAAATATACAGCTAGTATGAACTCGTAAATTATTTTTAAAACTTCTCAATATTTAGAGAACTAGCTTCTGCCAGCAGCTTCGCTCGCGTGCTACATCGATAAAATATATATGTGTTATTCTGATATATATGAGCTATATCATTGTAAAGTTTCATTAAAATCCATTCATCGATCCATACAAACTTTGGCGTTTTATAATATCTGTTACCAACTGGCCGCAAGGCCAGTTTAAACCTTTTTTGATAACATTATATTTTATACTTCTTTTTTATATTGTCAAATTCCTGCCTGTCTTCAGGCTCTTCCAACTCCCCTACTGGGATTGTGCAACATAGAGATATAAATAAATAGACCCTACACTATTGCTGTACGTGTCGCACTTAGGGCACATTCCCACAATTTTCCCGTTCCGCACCTACCTCTGCTGTTCCCACCAAATAAATTCACTGTGCCTATGCTTTTAGGGTCTAAACTTTTCTTTGTACTGTGGATAGGTTTTGGCCAATAACGTATCATAACTTTGCAAAGCCAATTACCAATAACATTTTTTTTATATTTAAACCGACCAATAGCTTTCTTGTATTATAATGAATTGGCCAATATCGTGCATCATATTTATGAATGAAATGACGGTTTAAATCTAATAAAAAAAAGAAAATAAATGACAACAGCTCGCTCGGAGGTCGTGACAGCTGCTTCAAGAATCAAATTTGGGTTGAGATTTGGGTAAGAAAACTTGCCTTATTCTTAATATTTATTTAGGAAAATCGTACTAGCGTTTGTGTGGTCTTTTGTTGTGATTATTTCATTAACACCAATTTGTTTTTACTTAAAATAACCTAGCTACATAATGTCTTACAAAATGCCTTCAAACTGCATTGTACCAGGCTGCCGTAATGATAATATTGTGTATGTTAGACTCTTTACTGCCTCATAAACAAACAAATCTTGTCGGGAAGCGTGGTGTAAAGTTTGCCCCTTATTTAACAATGTTACATATAAGTAATGCAACTTAAATGCTCGATTTTGGCCACACCATCTTTAGTCTAGATATATTAACGATAATAACTAGATTAACTGACGATGCTATACGTTCACTACCTATATTTAGATGCAGTTTTTCCAAAGTAATGAGGCAGATATAAATATTACAAGCAACAGAACAATGTATTTATTAACCACATTTTTGTGGTACCTACCTCATATAATAAAATGCATCTGAAATAATTTACAGAAAAAGACATTCTTTACCAAGGGCAACAAGCACAATGAAAATTCGTGGAGATGCTGTACAAAGTGGATGGCAGAGGAAATCGAGCTTGCTCAACCAAACTGATGGATAGACAACCAACAATCATATGACAAGATGGTACTTACATTGAATAATTTTTTGAGTCTCTTGTATTTTAGTTAGCTTGCATCTGAGCTAATATTATTATAAAAAAGAATGATAGGTGTTTTAAAATAATTATATTGAAACTAAATTGCCCTTGTGTCATACCCATACTGTTTTGTGTTTTAGTCTTCTCTTTTTATGTTTCTACAATCTGTCTCTGAATGGAATACAAATATCATGTGTGGTCTGAATCCAGCTAATCAACAAGGAGAATGAAATCTTATACTGTGCCCCCCTTGACATTTACGGTTCCCTCTTGTATAAGTAGCTATGTAGTATTGTACTTTGGGATGGTATTTCAGATGTGACACTATTTCTGACAACGGCAAATGCCTTCAGGTTTTGAATTCTACATGATATATTGCTGTATAATTTATTATAATTATGTGTTCTCAAAATTCTGTTATACATATTAATCTTTTATTAATATTCATGATGCTTGGGAAAAAGAAATTTCAATAACAATGCCAGAAATTCTTAGTATTGTTGAAGACAGTGGGAATGAGGGTGTACAGTTAATATTGAAAATACCATGTAATTTTAAATGTATTTGGCATTTTTTTTTTGTCTGTTTCAGGTCTGAATAGAAAACCCTAGTGTTCCTACCTAGACATTATCTACAATTGTATTACCTAGTGAAATAGCCAAGCAGTCCTGATGGATGTCGAAGATCATATACAATTTTATAAGATCACACACATGCCTTGTTAAAATTTGAATGTATTGATGAAATATTACTACAAACAGCCTTTGCATATTTCTAACATAGTAAGTAATCAACACAATACATTAACCGTGTACACGATTTTGCTTTAAGAAAATATTTTTTGTAAACTGTTATTTTGTGGCAATAATAAAATTTATTTGAGAAATTGGTTTTTAGTTTATTTTTAATTAATATTTTTTAAAGATCTTGAGCTTTGGGTGAATCCATATCCTTAAAAAACCGATTTTTATCGATAACCGGACAATATCGGAATATACTAATCTTTCCGGTTAAATTTCGTAATTTATCGATTGTGTCACATCCCTACTTTTACTATTTTTACTACTATCGGTAGTAAACATTATATATAATAGGTAGATATAGGTATACGCAGCTCTAACACGGTAGGTGCTTATGGCGGTACGTAATAGGTGCGATAGAGAGGGCTGATTCATTCTTAAATGATTTGTCAGTGTGACAACGTGTACATATTACAAAATTGTTTATGAGTGAGTGAGGTTTAATCAGTATGGCTATTGTGCAGATTTTTTGTATGGAGTTGGCTGTCTGTTTAACATTACTCGTCTGTGCCTGTCTTTTATTGCTGAATTATTATTATTTCTTTATTCCTTGTTATTCCTTATATTATATTATTTAAATTCTTTTCTGAGCCCTTTATTACCTTCCACCCTTTCACTCCGTAACAATATCAGTAAGGTAAGATAAATGCAATACTATCGGTTTACAGCAATACTATCGATACTATCGATAGTTTTGTACTATCGATAATCTATACGATATTGAAGAGCAGTACTATCGATAGTATCGATACTATTGACAGTTCAGACAAATGCTTTTGTATGTTATTTCGTAAAAACATTTCCCAATTCTATTGTCACATCAAATATTTGAGAGTCCACTAATAGAATAATAATAGCTTATTTGAAACACAGAAAACAATAGTCAAAGGCCTAATTAATGTAGTCTAATCAATTAAACCAGCACATGGTAAAAATAAAATCAATCATACTGTTTTTCCATTTAAAAGCGTATTCGTGCCCTAATGACACAATAAGTAGAAAAAACGCCCAACCGCTAACACTTAGGCCCCAAGCATTTCGCGTGCGACAAGCCACGACACCTACCGCACGAAGCGTCAATACACCGCGCAACCTGAAAATTACCTCCCACGCCGAATCCATCGCTGCTTGTGCTAACCAAACTTCGCCGCTAGAATGTTCCCAGCCGCTAATGTACATTGAAGTAATGGTAGAAAAGTTTAAAAGTGATTTCAATTTATAGTGTCGCATAGTATGCCGCATTGGTACCGTGAATCGATTGTCCACTGCAGTTCCGACCTCGACCACCAGCCACGCACGCAATCGACTCGTTGAGACCCCGCTAATGATTTGCAATTGATTTTTTTTTTAATAATGGTAAAGTTGCGTTTTTAATAATAAATGCGGCCGGTACGCCTCACACAACAGGATAATTAAGATTTATGGAACGTGGTGGACCTTGGTCAATTATAAACATGGAACGTCAATATTATTTTATTTCAGAATTATAAACTTCACATTACCTTCATAATATTCATAAACGCTTATTAGCAATAATAACTTGGACACTGTGTCTTTTCTGTTGTATTTTCTAAGGACGAGTATGAAATTATTATTTTATAGAATCACAATACATGCCAGAATATTAAATGAGTTACTTAAGAAATTGTACAGTGAAGATCAATATCAACTAACTCACCACAAAAATAAACGCTTAGATCCCAAACTTTAAAAACACCACAACCTGTTTCATCAACAAACTCACTACTACGCTCGAGGTCAACAAACCATATTTATAAAACCATCTATTGTACCAAACTAACTGTTTACTTCCCAAATGAGTACTGTCTTTAACGTAAAGAAGACAATTCCAAGAAAACTAAAAAACTTGCTGCAAAAATTATCTTCAATTTTAGTCGACAACTCGTACGTTTCTGGAAACCGGTACATTATTAACCAAGGTAACCAGCGCTGCCGAGACGATATCAGATAATCTTCCAGTTTATCTGTAAGGAGCTAAAATAATGATATCATAACATCGTTAGGCTTGCCATGTAAAGTGAGGGGAAATTTATACAACGCCCTAAGGTGGCAGACTTAACACCAAAGGGAATCTGCATACAATGGTTGGGACAAGACCGACTCCGCAGTGTAAGCCGCTCCGTGTCGACTCATATTAATTTATTAAGTGCATGGTGGCACCTGCTGAGATACAAGCGCATTTATCTCAAGAAGAATCTATCAACTATTCAATTATAATCTATCTGTTTTATCATACTAATAAGCTGTGAACTTAAATTCTAATGTAGATCAATAAATCTGACAGAAAAATGGTATCGGTCGAAAAATTTCGAGACTATTCGCGTTTCGTATTCTAACTATATTGAGTTCTGGACACATAGTTTATCTAGAACTAAATACAAACATTTTTAATTATCTTTTATCTTTTTCGACGACTCTATAATGAAAAATTACAAAATTGATATTGATAACATTATATAAAACTCTCAACTGTCAGGATAAACTTTTTACTCAATGAGCTTTCACACCTATTTACATAAACGTAAAATGTTTATAAAGTGAGTTTCTTTAAAAAAATATATCTAATTGTTTTTGTTTTCCTTTTAATGCCAATTAATATTAATAAATTACGAGTATAAACATTTTTTTCATACTAATATTGGTCTACGACTTCTAAGTACAAAAAGAGGGAATTCTTGAAGAAGAGCTTTATTTATATAGATAACACTTAATACAAACGAAGTCCCACACGTTAATTGTTACACCTTTACCGATATTGTTTTAAATGCGAAAATATATTTTGACAGACGGTTCAAGACTAAGTTCAATAGATAATTTATTATTGCTGAAGTATGTCAAATAAAACTTAATTTGCCGACTAAATCTTACACGAGTGAGGCCGCAAACGCTGGTCGGTACTTCAAATAGAAATAAAAGCCTGTGCAAATACATATCCCTCACACGCCACGTTGAATGTTGAAGATCAAACGTTCAAGTTCACTCGCACTCAGTTACTCCGGGAGGTCAGTCATGAAACACGTCACACACACTACACCGGTACATTTTATTTACCTACGCATTAGTTTTTATTTTGCGTCTTTCGGAGATTCGGGAAAAGATCGAGCAGTAATAGTCCAGCTGAACGGGAATGTGACAACATCACATACATTGATTGATTCCAGCTTGAGCACTTGTGTTATGAAAGTCAGAATCAAACAAATACCTGTTTTATCAACAACTATCTGTCCTGATGCGGAAGCTAGTCCGCGGCCTTTGCGTTGAACAAGAAGTCTGAACCGTTGTAAAGTGGATTTTACCATAACTAAGACCAATTTAGGTATCAAATTCAAAATATTTTTATATCAACTGCGATATATTTCAAGACGTACTTAATTTAAAAAAAAACCTCTATGTACTTTTACCAACTTCGATTCAACAAAAACATCATGGACCAACAGTTCAGTATAAGAAGAATGAGTCTAATTTAATTAGACTTTTAGCTTAATTAAGGTTAAAGCCCCGCAATATTCGCTTAATTAACTTACACGAGCTACCATCATCATTGCACCCTTCAACATTATCACTTGTATATGGAGATGGTATAGTCTCCTAAATTCCATTATAAAATCTGATATTACTTTCCATAAACACAACTTCTAAAATCAACCCTCCGGACCGGCATAAGAATGCACTATAAGGTCGGTTCACACCGTATGGATTTCCAGCTATTATGATGCTGAGCGTGTGCATTCTACCGCGGGCGCATGGTCGCAGGCTCGGATGACAAAACACACATTCACTTTCGCACTACACCGCCAAAATTGCTGACTGTTCCGTATTTGTGAGACACCTGGCAGCTTATTAATCATCGTTTTGCAATTTTCTTCTGACATTTCTTATAAGAAGAAATTATGTTAACTTTGTTCGATATTTACGAGAACTTGATTCGATAATTTATAAGAGAATTTTATGGAACATTGAATTCCTCAGAAATTTGCCATCTTAACTTGGGAAACATATTTTTAAACTGGACTGCATATTCAAAAAATGTTTTAAATAGGTTAAATTACATAAAAATGGTGTCAATATCAATAATATAATTGACATTAATTAGCATCAAACATAATTAACAATAGAATTATCATAACAGCTGTGTTAAACAATATTGATAGCGTTATCAATAAATCCATCACGTATGTGCCTCCAGCCTAGTTAAATTAAAACAGTTGTTAATTTTGAAGTTGCAATAATAGGTAAATGTTTGAAATTGTTGTGTTTATTGGGTAATGAACACATGATTGATAGGCGGCGCAGGCGCCGCCTGCGCATGGGCGGTGCATGCGATCGGCGCGCACGCAACGCGCGCAAAAACGTTCCCATTCGCTGCGTCCGCGCTTGGCGAACAACTCGAGAGGAACGCGGGAACGGCGAACGAATTTATATTAATTAAGTCGACGTGTATTTAAACTATTTTCACATGATTGTGTTTGTCTTAAAACTCATTCATCCTTATCCATAATAATTAATAACGATATGTTTTGTTTTGTTGGAATAAGCTTTAGCCAAAGAAAATCGTGCAGCGAAAAATACGTATTTATTTATGTTTGTAAAAACCATACCGGCCGTTTTGGCTTGAAATCTTTTAAAATTGCACTTGACATTTAAAATAGTTAATACAGAAAATTCAAAGCCAAAGTTGAAAAAAATCTTACAAAGATTACTACAATGGCTATATTATGTAACGAGTCTTAAGCTATTCTATTTACATCTATTCATTATGAGATAAGGAAAGTTACTTCATGAGCTAACAATAATATATACTGAACCATAGCTGTTATTATAACGATGAACGTAGAGAACAAAGTGTATAAATAATACAAATGTAAGTTTAGTTTATAGAATTGAAGTCATTAAATCGTAGGAAAACCGATAATTTATTGTTCATTAACAAAGGTAATTTTTATCTCAATAACATTTACTGCCGTTAATTAGTATCCTTTGCCGTTTTTTCTTTCTTTAATGCTTCATTGGTTTTCACGGTACTGAAATTTGGTTTCCACAACAAGGAGCTTAAAATTGGTATCTTGTGTAAAGGAGATTTTTTTTCTGTTTTATAAAGATATTCGTAACAATTCCGACATTCTTTTGACATTCCGCTTGGGTTACCTCTTCTTTATCGGTCGAAATATGTTGTATCACAAAGACCTTTCCTCAATCATACGACAATAGGCTTTTGCTGTTACAGAAAATTTTTTGCTCGCCTGGCTCGGTAACGATAGAATAGACTACTGTTACTTTAATCAAGTGTGAAATGAACTATTACAGTAATTATAGGCCGGGTAATTATAATATTTATAATACTGGATAACGAGAGCTTTTTCCAACGCTAATTAAATTATTAGAGCGTTAAGCCATTTATCATACAATTTATAAAGAAATAACAAGAAAATGAAAGTCATGTTTTTTTTTCTGTCAGCCATCATGGCGTCTATGAAATTTACGAGATAAGTAATTTGAAAAACATTTCTATTAAAGATATTCTGCGATTAGGCGAAGATTTATTCTGCAATAAGATAAAATTACCAAATCTTAAATTGAATTAAAAGTATAGTTTGTTTCCTATTTTCATTTAACCATTATGTACATAATAATTGTAAACTAAAGGTCTTCTTTAAATAATTATATATATGTTATATAATTATATATATGTTATATATATATATATAATTATTTACAGATGTTTGCGAAAGTTTAGCGATATAAATATATGAACAATTATGTTCTCTTTGAAAAAAAATATAAACGATATTATAATCATTTTAATATTAATAGGTAGGTAGGTATACTATATTTTCAAGTGTAAACGTCATAACTTTATTTTCAAATCTGCTTCACTATAAACGGCGACATTTATAGGCTTATAGCCTTCCTAGTATTTTTCTATTGTGCCTAGTTACAAAGTACACCGCATGCAAACCAACTTCAGTAATTAAATAATTATTATCGTCTGGAAGATGTCCCGCAGTTCTGTCTTCCCTAAGTAAGGACATTTAATCTTCCACTTTTTAGGTCACATTTATCTTTCTAATGTTATGCGAAAATGTAACCTCTAATACGTGGGGTTTACAATGTAGCTTCTTCTCAATTAAAGAAAGAAATGGAACTATAGCTCCGCTAACGTTGTACCGCCATATCATTTCATTCCAAGGCCGAACGCATGCACCGTACGCTTGACCATTTTAATTGCACTTATGGCGAAATGTTAAAGGTTAAACTTATTAGAGTCACCATATCGCTTTTTTTCTGGCAGTCCCGGCATTCTTGTAAGCAAACCGCCTTTTTTAAACAACCCATTCCGGGGAATTAATACGCAATAACATAGGCATGCGTATAAATGCACCGGGATAATCGTCGGGTTACGCAAGGAATTGTAAAATTAGTTTTGTTATACTTATTTAATTTAAACCACAATTGTTTTTTCCGTATGCAACGCGAGTGCTAATTAAATACCGCATGAATGCTACGTAGAATTTGTAATATTATCTATCAATATCAATGAGAAATGACCGGCTTACAAATTCTTTTGCATTTGAATTACATGTGTTTAATTACATACCACTTATACGGCTACTTATACGGCTTCACAAGTTACTTTTCTATGAAAGATATCGTGTTACCTATTGTTATATCGTTATTACTTATTTATACTTTGATTGTATTAAATTTTCATTTTACATTTTAGTAATATGTCTCATGGTAGATTCATATTATTAGTTGATTTTCCTGTTGAATTGACGATTTATAAGTGTTTGTTTCAAACCTATATAAATAAAGAGTATTTTGACTTTTGACTTTTGACATCCCTAGAATGAAAGTATCAGCAATATAAGTCGCAATCATTGAATGATAACCAAGGGAGATTTATTTTCAGGAGGCATACATATTTCCGATCCACTAAATATAAGTGAAATAAGGTGGTTGCATTTTTACTTTATAAGAGTAAAACTAGACTACTCCCCAAAGTAGTAGGCAGAGTCAGAACGGCAGCTAACCCCCTTAATCACAATCAGCCAAAAAATAACATGGGCTGGGTAAGATGGAAATCTGTAAAAAGTTATGACAAGTAGCTTACTCGTCACTTACACAATCACACACCCAAATCCCGATATACCATTAATCGCCTTGTACGACCTGCTAGGCAAGTAACACAATTAACACATTATTTTTTTAAAGTCCCAAAATAACATGTAAAGCCTTAAGTTAAAAACCATTTCATTGTGCAATTTATATCCCAATTTCCGTTAAATCGTAAAAACTAATACTATGTACATTTTTAAATACTACTACAATGAACAATAAAAAAACATCTATTATTATGTTTAATAGTCCAATATAATTAGTTACCCACCTATATTATTCGTAATAATAGGTGGCGTGATCAATTAACCATTATATTTTAACGTGTCTATTCCCAGATATCATGAAACGCAATCAGTACTGAAGGCCCATTTGTTTTACGTATAAAGTTATTTACTAAAAGCTTTTCCATGTTCGGTTAAATCAAATTGACGTTTGTATAAAATTTGCAGTCAGAACAGTTTTATAAATAGAGTCCCAGTTTCGATGCACCGGGTCAGAGCTGTATATTGATTTGCTAACTGCCAGGTTAATTTTGGCAACGCGGCCTGCAAGCCTATTCTATTGGATATAGAATATTGTACAGGCTGCTGCATTTGACATTCTCACTTTGCTTCGTTTATGTAACAGTTTTTAGAAATTGTTTTCCCAGAATCTTATTATAAAATGCGAATGTATTTTATATTACCATCACACATTTTACGTTTGTCAATTCGTACATAACTTTTGCTAGAACGACTATTCTAGTAAGTTAGTTAGGAATATATCAAGCATTTTTTTTTTATTCAATATTAGCTTATACCCGTGGCTTCACACGCCTAAAATTCGATCTGTTATAGAGACCTTGTATCATGTGTCTTGTGGGTATTATCAATTTGTCTAAGATAAAAAGTACTCCTTTCTCAGGGTTTAAACATTAAGCGTAATTTATCATGTTAAAAAAAAGTATCTCACTCGGACTATGTACTTAATTTCCGATTTTTAAAAAAACTATCCCGATTAAAAGTTATAGATGCTGTGGGCGCGGCTGCACATGATAATTGATACAGCCGTGTGCCGCTAATCGGGCGGAAAACCACTTCACTAGCCGCTGAACATTTCGATTTTTCTCCTTTGATGTGTTTAATAATGCATGCTATCGCACGCTAGTGGAGCCACCGCGGCTTTGTTTTGATCACCGGGATCGCTTAATTAGGTTAACCTGTTAATGAGACTGTGTGCATTCTATTCAGCCTGTCCACTACTAGGCAGAGTGCTTCTCGGACTAATCCAAAACGGGCTGAGGACTAAATGTGACAAATCTAAGATCAACGTTCCGGTTATGTCGACTCTTTTTACATTATAAAACCCAACTTTTTTAAGTAAATAAAATTGACATTTCTTGGAATCTTAATAATATACTCAAAATTTCGCTAAAGATATTGAGAATTCGCTTTAAGCTCATACACAGTTATTATACGAGTATACTGCAGCACTACGTCGTATACATATTTTCTCCTCTAACCTTTTAATGGTGGGTCTTTCAGTAATAATATCTGTCAAATTTCTCTTTTCCGACATATGATTTCTGTTATTCCATTGTTATATTTTTAAATAACCATTTTTGAAGATTATTTTTTTGTGTTTTACTCATTTGACATTTAGAGACAATATAATTTTAAATAAATAATATTTTTTTCGTTTGTGCCTTATTAATGTTTTATACATTAATCATGATAGCGCCATATCTGCGCAACGATTCTTACCAAATAGTTTGAACTATTAGTTTATCATTTTGTACAACTCTCGTACAAGCCTGTGCGTATTTTTTTTTAAATTTATCCTATGGTCACTATCTATATATAGGTATTGTAATATCACGATACATTATGCAACAAAAAAGTCGTGACACTGAGATATTCTAAAAATATAGACCTAAGGTATTATGTTGTTACCAAACTTACCAAATATCTCATCTCATATAATCCATGTTAGCATTTGCCTATCAAATCAAAATATCAGTTGTGTATTGATCACTTAGTTACGTTACTGATCAGTATCGCTTTATTGGGTTAACCTGTTAATGAGATTGTATTCGCTACAAAATATACGTAATCAATGGCTAGGTTTACAGAATAATAAATGTTGGGGTTTAATGATACAATTAAGCATTACATTTTAACACCAATATAATATTATATTATATTGTTGGACGATCGGAAGTTATAATCAAACGTATTGTTTATTACTATAGGGCCTATGTGTTTCAGTACTTATCAGTGAGTGAGTAATTCGGCAGGATTTAAAATGAGATTTTTTTCTACCATTCTTAAATGCAAAGAAACCAATGACAGTCTCAGAGATGTTTTAATAGTATAGGTTGCCATTGCCTTTCCCATTTTACATACAAATTACTAGTGTGTAGGTTTCCTTACAACGTTTTCCTTCACCTATGAGGAAGTAATATAATTGAAAGACTTAACTACGCAAGTTGTAGAAATAAATCAGTGAAACAGTCAACTTAGTGTAGTTTGACTAATTTTATGGTCAACATCCCGTATACACGCTATATTGTGTCTTTAAACAAAGAAGGTAAATATCACTCTTCATGGTTTTACGTCACTATTCTAAACGGGGTTCACTTTGACCTAAAGTTATTATATTGAAGTGACGGATTGGACGATTCCTTAAATAAGAGAACCAGAGAAATCATAAACATTTAATATTAGAAATGAAATATAACACGATAAAAGCTGAATAAAATGTCATATGTATAATACATATATCGTCACAGACGTACCTAATCCCCAAAGGGGTAGGCAGAGCCAAAAAGGCAAGGCCCCACTACAACATTCGGCCAAGAAATAAAATTGGGCTGGTTAGATGGAAATGTATAAAAAAGTAGTGACAAGTGGCTCGTCGATTCACAACCAAAACGTAATATAGATACCATTAGTCGCCTTTTACCACATGCTAGGCAAAAAGGCACAGTCTGCACATTCTTTTTTTAAGTCTAAGACAAACATGGGACAAAATGTCAAAACTACTCAAATTTCGAATTTACACAGTCGAAAATTATGAATTCCTGTTACCAGTTAATCAATACTTAAGGCATGTCAGGTTAATAAATAATGATATTGTGCTATCATCCTACTACTTAATAACTATGAAATATTGTCTCTAAATGTAAAATTGTATGACAGACATGTTTTCTAACGCAACAACAGCGCAGGCGTCGTCGAAGACAAGAAACGTGCGTGCCTACTTCAAAAATATAGCAGCGCGATTTCCATATCGAGTCATGCGTTAAGTTGCGCTTATAAAAAAGATACACCAGTTAAGAAACTCTCAAATGATTTACTATTTCCGTAGTTATAAACGCCGTTTTCTTTTCACTTTTTATCGGTCCATAAATGCCATGATCTTTCATTCTTGTCATTAGCATGCGGTTAGATAATTCAGAAAAACTTACATTTTATAAATACTTTCAAGGTGAAGAGAGGTATTGAATTTAACAGATTTTACACGCGCCATTAAATGATATGGAATTTTTTTTTGTTGAATGTTATCGTCATAAGAATTTGGATACCTGTTTGGATTGGATACGTCTTTGAGCACTTTGTCGATTTCGCAATTATAAAAGTATAGTCATAGAGCTACATAGTAATAGTAATAGTAAAATAAACCTATTATTATAGGTAGCTTACTTTAATATTTCTTCGACACGATGCACCTACATACTGACAGACAAATTGTCACTCAATAGACAAAAAATACATTAAAACGTGTTAGCGCATCACCTAGCCCTATATATAATAGGCCAATTAAATACAATAAGGAAATGTGGACTTTTTGCTTCCATCAACATTAAGGGTGAGTTTACATATATAATGTAAGCAAATATAAAATAACCGTCGCGTCGTGCTGGCGACCACTACTCTCGGAATTAAGTCGGTAAGATAGTCTATTAAGGGCAGAAATTATACTTTTTGCAGCGTCCTACAAAGACTTAGGTGCCTTTTACAGCTCCTACCAAGATTCATCCACGTTGACACTTATATTTTTAGACTAACTAACAGATGTTTCTGAAGTGTTAAATACTATGGCATTTTGTTGGTTTACGACAAAGTTGTATTACACATTACGTAAAGGGAAGTAGCTAGATGACGTTGGAATATAAAGTCAGGTTCAAAAATTTCATTTCGTTTCGTTATTACTTGTCCTGGTTTAAGGAAGCCAATTCTACGTTTGGAGTCGTATCCAAAAATGTCAAACAATTAACTTTGGGTTTTGACAATTCTCAACGTTTAAGCAATACCAAAGGTCTACCAGTCCACTAGCTGTGCCCGTACCAGTAGTTTCTGAAATTAGCGCGTTCAAGCAAGCAAACAAACCAACTATTTAGCTTAATTAATACTAACTTACTAGTAAGTATTCTATAGATGCTTTCCTCTCTATAGCGTCAAAAGCAGATATAGGAATAGATAGTGCAATTTTGCAAGATTCCATTACGAAATTTTAATATGGACATCCCTTCTTAGAAATATTATCCTGGAATTATAATTTCGCTATTTTATTGAAAGAGCTCGTTGTATTAGTAACTAATAACAATATTAACTCAACAATAATACCTATGCTATATTTTTTTTATTCAATACAATATTCGAACCTTCATATACTTTAGGAAAAAGATATACTTGAGAAAACGCTTTTATACCGATAACAATCTAAATCTTGACGTTTGAGATGCAATGAAATGAAATGAAATTATTTGATTCTGCAAATAGCTTTGTAACAAATTATTTTACACGTCACACTTTTTTAATTTCCATATTTCAAATATATTTCACTAATATCCTTATTTAGAAGACATACCAAAAATCTTCTAGAAAGGATACCCGTACACTGCGTACGGGTATCCTATTGTTAGTACCTAATAGTAACAAAGAAAGAAAAATGTTTATAATGTAACACACATACATACATGAAAAATACTACGGAATGACATAAAAAAGCAGTGTAATATGTAATACCTAAAAGGTCTCCGCTCAGCATATGTCGCGGTGGCGCTATGCTCATAAAGAGAATGTTACTAGAATCCCGCAATTGCGCAGATGTGTTTACAATAACAATGTTTGAGGTCGCTCACCCTCCTATTTTGACCTCTGGTTATTAGTCATCCTTTAAAGCGTTGCTTAATTGATTTACCATATTAGTTGTCCATTGTAATATGAGACCGAGGCCCGAGACATTATTTGAATTGACGTACAACAATTTTCACCATATTCGATGTTCACGTACCGTTTAACATATGTAAAAAGGGAATATGTAAGGGAAAAAATATGTCTATCC
This sequence comes from Glyphodes perspectalis, assembly GCA_951394215.1. Classification (NCBI taxonomy): domain Eukaryota; kingdom Metazoa; phylum Arthropoda; class Insecta; order Lepidoptera; family Crambidae; genus Glyphodes; species Glyphodes perspectalis. The sequence continues at coordinate 8,326,534 of OX596204.1, forward strand.
GATCTAAGAATTATGCAAACGACTTAACTACACTACATGATTGATGTGCAGCACCTTTAAATGCATTATGTTACCTACATAACGAGGTATAAATAATCTGCATTTTACTTTATTTCATTACGTTTCTACATAAGTATAATCTCAGCCATTACTACAATTATGTCCCATGTTGGTCGAGGACTTAAAAATAATGTGCCAACAGTGTTTTGTTGCCTAGTATGTCGTAAAAGGCGACTAAGGGTATATGGGGTTTTGGGAATGTGATTGTGTAGGCGACAAGCTAGCCACTTGTCACTGCTTTTACACAGTTTTCTGTCTAAACCAGCCCAGTTTTAACTAACTAACTAAACTTCACGCCACTTCCCTAGCGGGGAAGTTTTATTTTTGGCTAAATGTGGTTAAAGGTGACTGCTGCCCCTTTGACTCTGCCTATCCCTTCGAGGATTATGGGCGTGATGTTATATATGTATGAATACTGCTAATACTAGGTACTGTCAAATACAAAAAACAACGGTCAAGAAAAAACTTTAGATTTTAGGTAATACCTACTATATGTGAATTCTCCACAAAATAAAGATACTGAAACAATAGTTTCAATCAGACAGATAATTTATGTTTATTATCCAAGCGTCATGACCCGTGCTTAGCCGGGGTCCGCTTGGGCCATGATCCTGGATTTTGCGAGTCTGGTAATTACAATGAAGCTACTGCCGATCTGACCTTCGTAACCTTTGGATTGCGGAATCAGACATTTTGGATCATGGTTACACATTACACATCCATAGTCGTTGCAATGTGCAGGTTTCATCACAATGTTTCCCTCATCACTGAGCTAGTGCTATAAATAGATACATAGATTTGAAAAATCCAGAGCTATGTGGCCTGGTTTGAACCCGCACCCCTCAGTGTAGACGCCCGTGTCCTTACCATTGAGCTACTACCGCTCTTCAGTTTCAATTTGCCAGGTGCGAGTCGATAAATAGCACTTTTTTGATTCAGACACTTGAAAAAATTTTTTTTAAAATATCATAAAAAAAAATGGAATGGAATGGTAATTTTAATCTAGGATGGTTGAAGTAGCTAAGTCGGAATAAATATTTAGAAAGGAATATTAAAAAAAGAATTTACAATTTTTTTCGATGTTGGCCACCCATCTAGTTCTTAACTGCTTGACTTTCTTATCAGATGTCGATAGCTCGAGCCACCGCACCAAACTCCTCATTATTATTATTATCCTGTTTAAACGCAAAGATGACTATTTTTTACATTTATAACCGGTCGCGTGCGTCTAGGAGTGCGTGCGCGCGCGTCGGGAACGAGCACGCCTATTCAATTACGGAAAGGTCACGCCGTTTGTGCGCAGGCGCAAGATTATCGGTTCTCACCTGTCGGCGGCGGATTAATACCCGCCGCGTTTGAACGCGTGCGGTTATTAAAATTTCTCGTTAGACGCAAATAAAATGGACGGCGCTACAAAAATATGTAATGAGGAGTGTGTCGTGCAGGGCTAAAATTGATTAATTATGTTTACACGCTTAAAATTGAAGGATACTAAATTTAATTTAATTTGTTACGTATGCTTGAGAATGCTATGCCAATTTTAATTCAAATTTATATTCAGAAATATGTGCTTACAATCTTACGTCGATATGATTTTATATATATAGATAAGGGTGACGTCATTATCTTAGTCCAATACAAACTTTGTTTATTATCAAATTAAAAGTCTACATCCACCATAATTTAAAAAAAAACATATCGTTTTCACCGATGGGCGAGGATAAAAAAAATCTATGGCATGATGCCTATTAGTTTAGTATTTTTTTTATATGAGACAATTTAACAAATGTAAAAGACATGTACAAAACTGTAATAAATAACGGTTATTTAAATGTCCTAAGACATATATTATACTAAACATCTGACCGGATACTAAAGTCGTGGGTGGGTAGTATTCTGTAACGAATACTACATATTTTTTTATTTTTTTTTAATATTATTGTTATCTAATCAGTATTCGATTGGAAATAATTTAAATGTGCGCCACTTAATATAAAATTGAATGGATATCCACCTGCACCTATGGGAGTCAGATGACAGACCTCACGCACGTAAATACATTACTATTCTGTTGCACGGAACTATTACCGCTCTTTACAGGTGTACAAATGCAGATACGATATACAAATGTATGTGTACAAATATACCAATCCTTACTAATACTATAAATACGAAAGTCGCTTTGTCTGTCTGTAACGTGTTTACGTCTGAACTACTTAAGCAATTACGATGAAATTTAATACGCCTGAAGTTTGAAACATCTGAAAGGACACATGCTTTATCCCGGACTAATTGGTAGACACGTGACGGAACCACGGCCGCAAACAAAAGCTGGTAAAGAAGAAAGTAAGATGTAAAGTAATGCAAAGCTTACCCAAGGCATTCTTAGATAGGTACCTATGTACATGAGTGAAAGTGATAGCACGAAAAGTAAATATAAAGTTACAATAACAGCGAAAAATCAAAGTCTGTCAAGATGAAGGTTATAAAACAAGACTTCACTGCACACTCACCACCGCCGCTCCAAAATAATCAAATTAGCTTAATCAGGCACTTTGTTAAAATTAATAAAGCAAGACGAAAACTCCATTTTGCAAGTTGGTTCACGCTGCGTTCGCTGCTGCGAGGTCGGGGCTCGATGACCCGAAATAAGGCTCGGGGGGTGAATTGCACCACTCACCCCCCTTCTGGGGGGAAGACTCCCCACCCAGTGGGCCCGAGCGCCGACCTTTCATTCATTACGCAATAAAATCATTCTGCTAACTCCCAAGCATAGTGTGTGGGCTTCCAATTATTTGCAACCGGAGACAAGACGGGAAATAATTACTGCCTTTGATGGGAATATAGATAGAGAAAATTCAACATGTGTTGTAATTTGATAACAATAGTAGCTAATTATGGACGCTAAAGGGCTACATGTAATGCGAATATAAAACGCTGGACGAATTAAACATTTAATAAAATATGCTAAGTATCTATTTGGAGCGTCCAGTTTGAGCCATAAATGTTAATTAACCATAATATATTGTATTAAAAATAAGTAGTTTTCAATTTTATTTCTGTGGTTAAGGACGATTTTAATTTATTGTTCTTTGCATATTTTAATATATTTAATTGAGTATAATAAATTCACAAGTCTACCACTACTTATCCCAACGTGCGTAACAATGAAATACATTAACTGTTGCCGACGCTGCCCTCATCACTTTTATATTAATTCTCAATACTTCTTCTTTATACCTTTTAGATATTTTTGTATTCTAGTTCAGAATTCTAATTTTATTTTGATATGAAGTACCTATTGTATTTCTAGCAGTCTCTTTAAAAATATACATCTGTTCACATCTTGGCAGTCTCTTTCATTTATATGAACATAAGAATATATTATTTGTCTCTTATTGGTCTATGACTTAAAAAGAAAGTGCTAAGTGTTTCTAGCCTAGAATATCGTAAAAGGCGACTAATGGTATATCGGGTTTTGGGTATGTGATTGTGCAGGTGAGAAGGTAGCCTCTTGTCACTACTTTTTCGCAATTTTTTATCGAACCCTGCCTAGTATTATTTTTGGCTAAATGTTAACCACATTTAGCCAAAAATAATACTGGGCTTGCTGCCGCTTTGACTCTGCAAACCCTTTTGGGGACTATGGGCGTGATGTTATGTATTTATATATAATATATGTATGTATATATTAAGTTAAAGTAACTCCTTAACAGTCATAACGTTTGTCTTATTATTTTTAGTTAAACGTTTTAGTAATTATTTTTAGCTATGACACTCACCGTAGTTTAAATACCTAACTGATCATAAAATTATAGTAAATTCTAAAATTGGTATCTTAATACAAGAGATATGATAGCGCGTCTTATACGAGCAAGTTCAAATCCAACGACGCTTTATTTTATTTCAAAAATCTACAAAAAGAATAAAAATACCAAGGACTATCTAAAATAGGTGAACAATTCTTTTGCACTATATAATTTTTCTACACGATAGCTCAGACATATCTTACAAATTTAACAACTAAAATATTTCTGGCGCAACCGAAGTATGGAACTAGTACTTAACCTTTTGTTCTTAACCCTTTAGTGCACTGAACTATAGGCTTGTAGGTAACGAAAAAGTTTATCGGCCCTGAAAGTGGAGCGATACTCCTCAGCTGAAGGCGTTGACACAGGGTGGTCGGCTCCGAAATTCCCACATGCACCAGTAATGGTTATTTTCACCCCAAGGAATTGCGTGCAGGGTTGAACGGACTAATCTCAAATATGAAATTCATATAAGGTTCTATGATAAATATTCCTGTTCATCTTGAAAGGATTCTATCTAACATATCAAGAAAACGCAATGACTACGTGGTTGCCTAATGTTTGTAAGAATACTTTTGACTGAGAATGCTTCCTTGTGAAAAACACAGTAATTTCTAAGCCGTCATAAAAATAGGGCTTAACTTTTTTTTAATATTATTTAAGAATTTGGCTTCATTAAAATGCTCTATGCCTATCCAATTATATTTGGACTCGTTTAGACTAATTGACTAACGCGTTAACATTATCAAAGTAAAGAAAATCTGCGCTAATTACATACTGATTGATCCTGTATGTAATTAGCGGCAGTACTCGTTGCCAATTATTTTTCCCAAATAAAAATGGTGAATTGATTAGTGATAAAATGTATGAAACAATCAACTTTCATTATTTTCTTTGTTTAACGACAGTGCCAGCACGCACATGCGCCCATAAAGATTATAAATGTTTTCACAAACATCAAGTTTGATTACTTTCTCGATACACTTATGATGTTACCGTTTAACATCTATACTGCAAAGGTTATTTCCAATAATTTAAAGTCAATTACTTCAACCTTTTGTCTGTGGATCTTGTCTATAATAAGGTATGTTATAGTAACACTAGGTATAGAATTTTTGTAGTCAATTCATTTGCATGTAAGGGTGAACGAACTGTGTTAAGGAGTGTATTGCGTTCAATTGGGTTGCATAATTTATATCGTGCTTGTTTACTTGAACGGGGAGAGATATTTCTTGTGGCAAACAAAGTGAATCAGGGTAATAAGATTGCATGTTTTCTTTGTCCAAACGCTATATCTAGTATTTACAAACTACGCAAAGATGTCAGAGGGGAATATCTGTTTATAGGTAAGCCTTTTTACTGTTAATCTTAACAACTTTTAAAATTTGATTAAGATTACGGATATTTCAAATTCGTCGAAATCACAAATTTAAGATAATAAATATAATACCATTGGTACGATTACGTATATGGTAGTAAAAAAAAATATCAAACAAAATTTGATGTAATCTTTTAACAGCCGACATCAAATAGGTAAAGTTGTATCCGTACCAAACAAAAAACTAATGAATTAACTAACCAAATTTTGTCCCATGATGATCTGGAACTTAAAAATAATGTGCCAACTGTGTTTCTTGTCTAACATGTCGTAAAAGGCGGCTAATGGTGTATGGGGCTTTGGGTATGTGATTGTGTAGGCGACGAGCTAGACACTTGTCACTACTTTTTCACAATTTTCCATCTAACCCAGCCCATTGTCCCATATTGGTCTGGGACTTAAAAAGAATGTGCCAACTGTGGTTCTTGTCTAGCATGTCGTAAAAGACGACTAATAGTATATCGGGTTTTGGGTATGTGATTGTGTAGGCAACAAGGTAGCCACTTGTCACTACTTCACACACTTTTACCTCACTTTTTCACAATTTTCCATCTAACCCAGCCCAGTTTTGTTTTTGGCTGAACGTGGTTCAAGGTGCCCCTTTGACTCTGCCTACCCCTTCGGGGATTACGGGCGTAATGTTATCTATGTACAAATCCTAACTAATTAATAGACTTCACGCCACTTCCCTAGCGGGGTAGGCAGAGAGAACTGAACGCAATATGGCTCGATCCTGGAACCGTAACACTTGCATTCAAAAACACAATCTTGAAGTTGTAAGCATAATATGTATATTTAAAATAAAAATTCATCAAAGCGATACCCAGTTTTTGTCACTGAAAGCGCACATTTTTAATAAACAAGTAGGTAGGTGGATACTTTTCATATTAAAAACATTTTTTGAGTGTCTTGTTTTGAAAGGAAGCCATTTTGTTGCATTTTTGTTTCTGTTTGTTTTTTTTAAACGTTTTTTAAACTATGTTCACAACGTAAGAAACATGAAGTTAAAAGCACTTTCACGGGAAAATTTCAATGAATAAAATAAAAAACAAATAGATGACACCCGCTTTCATACTTTATAGAAGGACATTGGAAAAAGTACTTTCTAGTTGTTTTTCGACATATGGTGCTTTTTTAAGACGAATTATACTAAACACGTTTTATTAAGACCACTATCCGAGGCGGTGCATGTTCAGAAGGAATAAAATGTGATTTACACTGCTTGCTTTTTACATGTTACTTGTATCACGGGTGACCCTGTTTCATATTAATTTAACAGCTCGACAACTTCTCTACAAAGCATGAAACAAGTTATTTGCTGTCGTGCATCACATCGCAAGGAATCTTATCCCAACTTTTAATAACAGACCTTACCTCAGCGTATAAAAATTCATGCAGAACTTAACTAACATGAAATTGTGATGTGAATATTCCAGACGCGACACAAGTTTGAATTAAATTTTAAACACTGCATTTTCTTCCCTTTCAGGTATGCGGTTTACATAGTGTGGCGACCTCACTATGCCCTCCTCTGTGTCTTTCTGTAGAGCTCAGTAGCTTTGTAAATAATTGCATGCAGGATTTGAGCCCTTGACCTGCTCGAATCATACAGAATTCTGTTAGATTTTCAAGTAAATAAGCAGGTTTAAAGGTATTAAACCGATGTGAGCGCTTTTAGGACAATGACAAGGACACAGCCAATCAGGGTTATTAGTTCAAATCCGAATATGTCCATATCACTGATCTTTTTAAATTTTAGTATGTATTTATACAACTAGTTCAATATTGATGAAATATGGCGTGATGTTATGAATGTATGTTATACGTAACATCACGCCCATAATCCCCGAATGGGCAGGCATAGTCTAATGGGCAGCAAGCCCCTTTAACCACATTTAGCTAAAAATAAAACTGGGCTGAGTTAGATAGGAAATTGTGAAAAAGTAGTGACAAGTGGCTATTATTGCCTACACTATCACACACCCAAAACCCCATTAATCGCCCTTAATGACATGGCAAGAAACACATTTGGCACGTTAGTTTTAAGTCCTAGACCAACATGGGACATGGAATATAATAATGTAATGTAGTGTAATGTGTAACCATGATATAATGTTGGTTACACTGTCGTAGGGCTACGTAGGTCATTGGCAGTAGGCTCAGCGTGATAACTAAAGATACTCCGGATAAAATCATAGTGCTAATAGACTCCAACTAGGGCTAGAGTCGGGACTAAGCCCTAAGAAAATAAGGAATATATGTATTTAACGTATAAATCAGTCAATCTTTTATTTGATAGAATTACATTTGACTGGATCTGGATATCCTTTTTTTTTAAATTGAGGCCGTCTAAGTCGGCTCAACCAGTAAGATCAAACGTCATCACCCAAAGCATTTGAATTTACGAGAACAACAACAGGAATATCTTTAGGGCGATTGATTGGGAAGTTTTCTGGGTAAAAAAAAAAATTATATTAAAGGCGTACCTTCACCAACGGACACATATGTAAAGAAAAACATTTGACATATGTCATACTAATTACACCGAACAATCCTCATCTGCACATAACTAGTCTACATCGGTTGGCTCTCTGTGCAGTTGGGACGGGCGCGGCAGGTCCACGACCCTTCGCCCTCGCTCCCGATCCAGGTTATCAACATCATCCCCCCAGCACTGCACCCGCCTCACGCTGCAGGGATTTCAACAACATTATGTGGAAGACGCTACGTAACCGTGCGTTGACACTGAAATGTTCTCATAGGTATATATTACGTACCTAAGTTTGGTTATTTAACTACAATTTCTTAGGTAATTATTATGTAAGTATATTTGGTTATCTGGCTTACCTTCCACCAATGGCAATGTTTTTGAAAATTATATTAGTTGTATATGCACCAACACATTCAACATTCCATTAAGGAAGTTATATGTTTAGGTAAAACATGTTAGTTTCGATGCTTGTGTTATGCGTGCTAGTGCACCAAAAAAAATATAAGTCCCAGGTTGATAATATATTCAAACACCTAATTTTAGAAGATTCATTCTAAAGAAGTGCGATGTTAAAAATAAATAAAAAACAGCTTTGCGTCAATTATGTGACTCAAAATACACATGTGCATCTAACATACACATGCACATGTTGTATGGATAGGTGCTAGACAATGGACAGACATGCTTAAGTATGTTTATAAAATATCCATGATACGAATAAACACGTTTACGATCATTAAATTTTTCCCCAGCGGGACTCGAACCCGCGACTTTTGGTTTCGTAGTTAGCGTCACTAGACCAAGTGAAATGTCTAGTTTGGACTAGGGATTTTTTATACTAAGGGAAACTATAATTACTTAGCTACGTAGCTAGCAGGAAGGAAAGACAGAACATTATTTAGAGCTTCAGCGTATCTCCTTACTTTTTTGGGATAACCGCATCAATTCGTCATCAAGATTCCGTCAGTGTCCGTCCCAAACATGTAAAATTTTGCCAACGCAGTTATATTGCTAAAAATTCCCAAAGAATTCATTTTACGAAGTCGTAAAAGGGTATTTTACGTTACCAAACCCGCACGCCACTATAACTAGAACTAAGGATCGAAACCACATACATGGAAAATTTTGTCAAGAGTTGTATATTTTCCAAGAGTTATATCTGTCCCATGTTGGTCTGGGACTTGGCCCATGTTAATCTGGGACAAAAAAAAAGAATGTGCCAACTGTGGTTCTTGCCTAGCATGTCGTAAAAGGCGACTAATGGTATATCGGGTTTTGGGTGTGTGATTGTGTAGGCGACAAGTTAGCCGAAATTGTCACTGCTTTTTCACAATTTTCCATCTAACCCAGCCCGGCTTATTTTTGGCTAAATGTGGTTGAAGGGGCAGCATGTTCCTTTGACTCTGCCAACCCCTTCGGGGATTATGGGCGTGATGTTACGTATGTATATATGTAGTTATATATTTCTAGCTACAAATGGATAAATAGGATTCTCACTATAAAGCAAATGCACAAAATAAGTAAAAAAACTAAATCAGTTGCGCTGTCGAAGTGCAAATAAAAATAAAGCATGTCATAAGGACATAATCCCAGTGGGGAGGTGCACAATAAACTTTTACGGAGCTCCAGCGCCGCCCGAGATTGCACACTTTTATGTCGATTACATATCAGCGTTTTGTTCCTTCGTTTTATTTATCTTACGCTCCTTTTAAATTATATGAGAGACCACATCTAACACGTTTACTTCGTCCCATTACAATCAGAAATGTTTATAATAAAGAATTCCTCGAAGTCTACTAAAGTATTTATTTTCGCTAATATTATCTTTTATCCGTGCGAAGACTGCAGTTTTATTTGTATGTGATGTTTAATGTCACAGACTTTTTCACGGAACTTTATGTTCTGTAGGCTTCTGTAAACAACGAGAGAGCGAAATTATTGGAAATTAACAAATCAAAACTCAAACAAATCGGCAGGAAAAAGTTTAGATAGTTGACTTTGCAAAGTAATGCAAGTGAGGGCGCCAAGCTGAAGTCGTATTGGTTTCGGCATGACTGATCAGCTAACCACTGCTAGGATTCACATTGTACTGCATTTTGTTTGGTCAAGAGTACTGAAAGCCAATACTCTGAAGATTTACAACGCCGCTGGCTCAGTCATCCTCACCAAAGAATTACCATCATACGTCATAGACACTTCTCGAGTTGCAAGCGCTTATAGACCACGGTAATCGCTTAATATCAAGCTGGCCATACTCTTGTTTGCCACCTTCAAGTTATAATAATGGCGTATTATGGACCCACACATCCAAACGTACCTTATCATTGTTCGTGTTAAGGCAGCTATTAAGATATTGTCGCTGAAGTTAACTACTAAAATTAGCTAAAATTTCGCATGCAGCCGTCAATCTGTAACTATGGTATTTATTCAAAGGTAACAACTCTGTAATTAGTAAACACAAAAAGGTGTGGCAATTTTAAAAATTCTTTAAAGGGTACTCTTAAAAATTGTCGTGTCTTGTATGTGCAATGTTTTTTTGTTCTACCAATGTATAATTTTGTATATGTATATATTCCTATAATCCAGTATCAATCGCTCATGTTATGTTATCACAATGTACTTCACAAAAAACGGAGCGAAAATAAATGCTCCAATAAATGTTTATGAGTCGCCTGTCTGTATTATCGTGCCCTTTCATGTCTATCATTATAATTCTTGTATAGACAAACGAATAAATGAATAAATTAACAATGTATAAAGACATTTTCTACTTTACATCAACACCTTCCAATGCCATTGATGTTAATAATCCAAACGTTCCATTGAAAAAATAAGCGTTGAAATAAACTTATAAGCTCTTTATAAGTTTCATTAAGTATTCATTCGTGGCGACTACTTTTACATCGCCGAAACGGTACAGTTACGTAAAAACTGGTTGACCTATTGATTTATAAAGGAAACAGTAATGCGTCTTTATTAGAATACTAACCGATATGTCAGATATTGCATCCAGTCAGTCCAGTTGTCGTACCGCGGTCTTTTACTACGAAGGTGAAAGTCTGCGGACTTATGAAAGATTTTAGAAATAACTTTACCAAACTTATACCGCCGGTATAAATGGATCTCCATAAAAAAATACATACATTATTTGTTAAGCCTTTGGATAAAGCTTTTGATATAAATATGATCTTATAACCGCGATTTCACTCACTAAAAGTGGTTCGGACATGTGGAAAGAATGGATGACGAAAGATTGACTAAACAGATATACAATGCGAAAGTGGAAGGATGTAGGAGCCGCGGAAGATTGGTCGTGTATTAACATCGATGTTAGGAGTTATAAAAACCGTAGAGCTTGTATATGAAAAGGATTATGAACGTTGAAGAGGCGAGTGAGGTTTGTAAGGATCGTGCCATATGCGTTCGGTTCTCTCTGCCTAGTGCCTACCCCGCTAGGGAAGTGGCGTGAAGTTTAGTTAGTTAGTTTTTTATTAAAATAGGTAATTAATTTCTGTGATTTTTTGGAATAATCAACTATTTTACCGGCTCATAGCCCGTAAATGCCCTTATATAAAGTATGATACAGCGTACCTACCTCTAAATTAACTTATTCAAACAAAATTGTAGCGAAACCATGAATGAATAATGGAAGGTAAATCCTGTATTAAAAATTAATACAGGATGAAAAAAATCAGTTCAGACTGGTGCTGAAATTTTCTTGTACCCAAACGTGGTAAAAAAAAAATGTCGTACATAATATTTCAGCGCCTCATTTTCACACCAGCTCATTTTATTGCCGCCATTTCAAACCTGAAACAAATATGGCGGGCGTGTCGTGTCGAGGACTGCGTGACCGCGTCGAATGCGCTCGCTGCACTCGCCGCCGACGCCTTACCACCGGCCACCTTTTGCTTTACTTGCACTCTTGCAGACATTCTGTAGACAGAAGACATATACTAATGTAAATATAATTTATATAACACTAATTTTCTTATCAGTCTCCTATAATAAAGACAATAATAGGCTGGCGAAATATCTACAACCAATAACAATATTCATTTTTAAATTTATCGTTACCCCAAAGCCACCTAGGTCCAAATCGTAAGGAATATTGCTCGACTTTTGTAATTTATACAAAGCTAAAAACTAAAAAAAACACCAGCCTACAGAGCTTCTTAAACTGCCTTACCTGGAATAAAAGCAATTTCGCATTATTCGTTGCAGTCGATACCATTTTATTTTATATGTGCATTATTTGTCACCTATTTTAAGTAGTCCGCAAATAAAGCGGGAGTGTCGTGTTGAGGATTGCGTGTCGCGCGCTGCGTGACCGCGCCGAATGCGCTCGCTGCACTCGCCGCCGACGCTTTTACACTGTCCCCTTTTTTCTAAACCCGCGCTATTGTGAATACTGCCTCAAGATTTCAGCAGGAAATATGACCTGAGTGAGCATTTTGAGTTATTTTATTAATTTTTTATTTTATGATGTTGTTTAACGTGTATTTGAAAAGTAGTAAATAATTTTACTAAAAGCAGTAATCTGTTTTTAACGGTTATTAAAAGCTAGGGATTAAATTAAGTTTTAGACTTTACTATAAACATAACATAGTTTGCTAGTATTCGATAGAAAGTAGAAGCAAGGCCTAATTCTTACTACAAAACTGGTACGACTCTCTACGGTGTGCTGGTTCTAACTTTCTGTATAATCCGTGTTTTCAAGTTCGTTTCCAAATTGTCAACCGAAAATGGTCCGTGAGTTAATCCATTCTAGCCCCGAAGTCGTTTAAAAAAAAGAATTTTGATTCAACAATTTACTTTAAAATAAGTACTATGATGAATCATATTGCATTACATTTTCCGTTTAGGCACAAGGAAACTAGATTATTCGTTGGCCTTATATTTCTTATTACACTTATTAGGTATAACCAACCTGTTTTTCATAATAAAACATTCTCTAATGCCATTTACAGGAGTAACCAAAACAAAAGCGTAGCTTGAAAACCATTGTTTTTCAAGTTTACCTAGAGCGGCGCGATTGCATGCAATGATTGCAACATTGCATGACGCGCAGCGAACCCGCCGGGTACATGTCGCAGACAGTTGATATAAAAATAATAATATATCGTTTACAAAATTACACCCGTTTATGCGCGTTCCGTATTTTAAGTGGCGTTAGATATTGTTTGAATATGTCTAGACGAGTGAAGAATTTTTGCTAAAGATATTATGTACAGTCAGTAAGTAGCTAAGAATACGAACGTTAAATAAATTCGACAGCTCTAATGAAAACTTACATTCGTTTAACGTTGTCTGAAGCTGTGTAGTAATTGAGCAAGTTCCAAAGTAAATTTAGTAAAATAAGCTAAGTTAAGAGAATTATTCGCATTCATCTTTTTATTTTGCAGTATGACTGGATAGGGTAGGAAAAATGGTAAACTTTTAGTTATTCAGTTATAAACTTTGCGTAGAAGAATTAGCAACGATATATATAGATTGATCGTTTGCTAAAAAGGTCTCGTAGATATATACATACATATATATATATCCCCTCAGGTATTCAAGTATTTCGACCATATCGCATATTTTAGCACATTTGGTTCTGGGTTCTAAAGAAATCATATCTTACTCATATTATAAACGCGATCGTTTGGTGGATGTGTGAATGTTTGTTATTCTTTTACGAAAAAGTACTGCAAGGATTTAAATGAAACTTTACAATAGTATAGCTTATACATTAGAATAACACATAAGCTACGTTTTATCGATGTACCACGCGAGCAACGCCGCGAGCAACAGCTAGTATTAGACATTTCCCAATTGTAAAAGTTAAGGAATACCTAGGAGAAACGATGTGAATGTCACAAGAATAACCTGTATGTAGCTCTCTTCTTACAAAATAACATATTCCTAACACGCTTGAGTCAGTCTCCAATAATAAAAAATAAATAGATTCTCCAGACTGACACACCAATTCCCTAGTCCCAAACTAAGCTTATGCTTGTTACTATGAATACTAGGTGAACGGATAGACATACTTAAATACGTTTATAAACATCCATGACTCGAGTTCATGTTCATCACACGAAACATTTGCCCCTAGCGGGAATCGAAACCCGATCTTTGGTTTCATGGCCAGGGTCTCTGACCACTCGACCAACGGCCCTGTCAATATATAGATAGTAGATAGTACCTAGTTGATTTGTATGTTCAGTCCGCAGTATCTACAAAAAAAATTACAATTTTTTTTTCCGACTTGACATTTTTTAAAGCTAGTACTTGAGTATAATGACATCCTTGTATTGAAGTAGCAAACATTTATGAATGATAAATCGAAAAGCTATGAAAGTAGACAATTATTAGGTTATCAAAGTAATTGAGGTTATAAAAGAAAAATTTTTCGAATTACAATTTTTATAAAATATTATTTTTAACAAAGCCAGACAAACGTCATTAAAAATCACATAACATCGTTAAAAAAGCTATAATATATTATTGAGTTCTGACAAAAAACACTCGAATGCAGAAAAAAGAAAACACCTATAATACCTAGAATTTCCATCCTTGTCTTCTGTGATTACTAATCCTTTTTTCCTACTAATATAAATAAGGTATAACTAACTAAAACTTCAGAGAGAACCGACTAAGATGTGGTATTATGTAAACTAGTATTATTTACCCAGACTAGTTTTATTTTTAGCTGAATATGGTTAAAGGAGCCTACTGCCCCTTTGACTCTGCCTACCCCTTCGGGGATTATGCGCGTGATTTTATGTTATGTGTGTGTGTTAGTACTACTTATGATGTTTAACAAAACTCTATTTAAAAAATTGCTAGTTTCTTTGTTTCTCTATATTCCGCGTGAGACTATTGGGTGATTACGTTTTTATTTGCATATTCATTACTCTATCGACAAAGAGACGTAATACATTAGTCCTGTAGTATACATTACCTATGTCATCAATTGACGCAAAAAGCTTTAAGTGTCATTGTTTGCAACATTAAGTAGCGTTGAGCATGAATTACCTTTATAGACATAAATAGATGTAAATTTTAACAGTAGTGATTTTACAATGCATGTAATTGTTATAAAATATTTTAGCCGGCTGACTAAAATGTTCATTCGTTTATATAAGAACGGCTGTGCTTAATCATAGATTAATGATCGATTATATCGAGATTAGATTGATTATATTTATATCGAGTCCTCCAATATTAGCCGAGAGTAAACCTACTTATATAAAATAATAAAATAATAATCTCTTATACGTTTCTATTTGATTCGCAAAGCCATCAATTATTTTTAAAGGGTAACTAAAATGCGGTCGTTCTATGCAACAAGGAGAAAGAAGGCAGTGTATTCCAACTAACTAATAAATAGCTATTCTTCGTAGTTGTCGAAAAAACAGATCAGAAAATCGTAGATTTATGTTACATAGTACAAGTAGATCTAGATCTACTATTTGAAAATATATCATCTTTATGATCATCTTATTGACAGTGTCTACAGTTACAACAGTTTTCAAAAATATGTTTAAATTTTAAGTGTTTTTCGTGTAAACTATACATTTGGAACTTACAACCTGCATTTGTTAGATCTTTGTAGTCAATAAATTTTACCCAACACTTAAAAATATTAATAGAGGCTCTATTTGAGATATTATAACTGTTACAAGTCCTCATTATTAATTAAAATCTGAAATAGTAGACAGGTATATTGCTTATTTTATACTTTAACATCTATTAGTTACCTATAACCGTTTTGTTGCCAACCTGTACATATTTTATTCCCCACTAAAAGGTTAGTATTAACTGTGTTGCAAAATATTTTAACGTTAAACTTGTATCATTTACAATAAAATTTTACTACAATAGCGACATAACAACGCCGGCTCTCCCGGGTAATCGTAAACCGCCTGTTATAGACTGATGGCTGTAGCCAAACTTCTTTACATATCTTTTACTGCTTTTTCTACACACTCACACTGGACCCACCTGCTTATCCTGCCGATAACTTTCTACTCACGATTGCCGTCCGTAACACCTTAACAAAGTAAATCATGTAACAAAAACCATGCCCAGGCTCACGAAGCACACATTTTATCTCTCTTTTACAAACAATGTAATGAAAATCGCACCATTTACGCCAATTACGTTAGCAACGTGCCTCTATATACATCATTTACGTCCGTCAGATAACAGATGAATACATACTCAATTGCATAAAATAAAAAGTTAACGACGTTCTTTATTCTAGTCTCCGAAGTCACGCGTTCGAAATAAAAGTAGGTTCGGTATGACTAAATAATGAGACGTGTGTCAATCATTTACTTCAGCTAATCATTTACATGCAGGACTTACAATAAATATGCATCCGCCAACGCATATCGATTGTCTATACATATGCAATGGAATTCCCAACACGCAATATCAATAAATTAATAATGACTATTTAATATTAGAGAATTTCTAACCTTTATAGGTTTTTAAAGTTTCATTTTACTTAATTTCAATTTATGAGAAAATGCAAATAGTGTCATTACGGGTACTCTCTAAATATCGAACATACTTAATAATATTTAAATAAATAAATTCTACGGACTGACACACTAATTCCCTAGTCCCAAACTAAGCTTGTACTTGTGCTATGGATACTAGGTGAACGGATAGACATACTTAACTATGTTTATAAACATCCATGACTCGAGTACAAATGTCCATGGTCATCACACGAAACATTTGTCCCTAGCGGGACTCGAAACCGCGACCCTCTGTTCGTGGCCAGGGTCTCTGACCACTCGACCAACGGGCCAGTCGATATTATTCTATAATTTAAAATATCGAATATATAGGTATATGTAATTTTTCATTTGATATATTTATAGAGTGGCTTAGAGCTTTATAAATGTTATGAAACCTTTTTATGACCCTTTATTATTGGTTGGATATACATTATTTTTTTAAATATCTGTTTTCATGGTATACATCATTAAAATTTAAGTATATGCTATACATGTCATTCAAAGACTTCCTTTTTCGGGTACATTTATGAGCTGGAAGGCTTACATTTAACTGGGTTTTTTTACCAAATAGTAAACTATTACCTTCGTATTAATTATTTAAGTTAGTGAGAACATGGTAGACTTTAATTAAATTGCTTACTAATTAATTCCATTGCAACATATTAGGGACTCAAAATTAATTCCATTGCAACATATTAGGGACTCAAAATTAATTCCATTGCAACATATTAGGGACTCAAAATTAATTCCATTGCAACATATTAGGGACTCAAATGAACGGAAATGAAATAATGGCGCATCATCTATTTTTTCTAGAGCAGCATTATCAATACAAAGCAATAACTTAGGAAACTATACTATCATTCCACCACTATACTATCATTCAAATAAATCGGGCAACGTCCGATTTTGTTTAATATCCTACTTAACACGGCAACATATACTAACAACAGATTACGTTTACGAATGTTGCCCGCAAGGTTACTGCAGTGAGGAAATACTAGATTTAACTTTATCAATAGGCAACCGAATATACAGAGCACAACAGTTGTGAATAACTGTATCTCCGTTATTTATTTACGGAGCTGCAAACCGACGGCGGTAATTAGCGATTTGCATGTAGCCGATGGTCAATTAGTCGTCTCCGTTCCACTAACCCCCCCTCCCCCCTAACACTTGCCCGTTCTCAGCAAGCTACTGGAAGAGATTCAAATTGTGCTACTGACATGAAATTATGTTTTAAGTAGGCACTTACGGCGGTCCAAGATTAGCGTCCCTTGTGGTATTTTAGATTATACACATGCATGAAACCTATTTAAACACATTAAGTTTCATGCATATGTATAATCTAAAACTACCACAAATATTTATTGATCATGAGATGGGATAACATGGTTACCCTCTTACTCTAAACCCCATAAAACCCTTTATCACCCTAAAGGTGATCCATAACTAAAGCTCCATAACACAAGTATTCATCACACAAATGTTTGTCCTGGGTGGGGATCGAACCCAACAGGATAACTACCGAATGAGCCATTGAGCTTGTCAAAAAGGTACATTTAAAAGATTTTCAGTCATTTTCATTTTCAGCTATTAAGTATACCAGGCCTAGTGTGTATAGTCAAGGTATTACAATTCTCTTCCCGTACTTCTTTCTAGCACTCTATTGCGGAAAACAATGTGTTACCCCACTCGAAAACAGAGCAAGTGGTAATTTGATTGATTCAATGTAAAAATTGCATATACAAATGATACGACTAACAATGTCAATAAATAAAGCAATTATATAGATGCGAACTTGAGGGTTTACAACTGTTTATAAATAAATGAATATTTTCCATATATCCATCTTACCATTCATCATTATTATCACAGATTCATCACTGACGTCTTATCTGAATTTGAATCAATAGGTTTTCCTTTATAATATTATAATAGAGTAGTGGCATTAACAAAATATTAATCATGCCTTTATAATTTGGAAGTCAACGTCTTATTTAATAGTAATATTGCGGGGAAGCAGATACCATAAATATGTAAGTACAAACTTATAAAATATGATATTACAATCATGGTACTGAACTTATCAGTATCATGTTCGTAATGTAGTAGTAGTTCGTAGTTGCCTATTCTTTATCATAGAAGCGTAGGCCGTAGTCTGCACCTGATAGGGGTGAGAGCTTCCCGCTCCCCCGCCAGTCCGGTAGGTAAAGTAAAGGCCGCATTCGGCCAACTACCGATAGTCCTCTCGAAAAAAAAAAATTCTGTGGATGGGTGGCCAAAACTAAATCCTCCTCCGCAAGAATAGTTAAAGTATGGGTCACGCTTTCACAAGAGTGATTGATATCAACCATATATAGTTATACTTAAAGATGGCAAAATCTAAAACTTTAACATTCAGCAAGATTATTTTAATAAATTTTTAACATATGAAAATAAAAACAGAAAAATTGTCTTCCTAGTAAAAATCTATTCCAAAAACAATTAAGTTTTCTACTAAGAATATCTGCGCTCACAGACTAGCCCTAATTGTTTCACTCAGTCCTCTTTATACGTAGCGCAATGTGAACATTGGGGAAACCGCCGGATTTTACGGCCACTTGCGACTTCTAACGACATTCGTCTCCCATTAAGTAGGGAAATAGGAAGGATAATACCCGAAAGCGCTGCAGTTTGTGGATTGCACTTTATGTAGGTATCCACGTAATTAATGGAGGCTTCGGGCGACGTCGCCTTTTTAGCTAGTATTTATGATACTCGGTACCTATTTACAAGGATCCGCCTTAAACCTAAACTGTAGTTTATGTCTATGATTTTAATACTTACCTACTAGTAATATGTACCGCCCATAAATCCAAGACATATTAAAACAAAACCGCTTATCTCATATTTGTTAGGTTCAGTGCATTATTCATTATTGCAAGAAGAGTTTGAGTAAAGTTTTCGTAATGTGTAATCTGCTAAATGTAATTAATGCTACTTTTAGTGTGTTATATGGGTTCTACATAAGTCGAATATATTCGTCAAATTCCTAGAAGACTATTTCCTACAACTTTATGTCGATTTTTGATTGTAGCTGTTTACCACCACGTAGTACTAAATATTAAATGAACGAGGTAGAATCTGGCGTAACTAAGTTCATTTTATTATGTATGTACTATTTTGAGCTTTGTCAGGTCGCTTTCGAATAATTGCAATTTCTCTATGGTTAATGTTTGATGATGAAATTTTTCGGAGCGCATCCAATATTTGCTTACTACTCATGTGAGATTGGAGCTGGCATATACCAGTTTTGTTTTGTTTTTTATTAATATTTATTTAGATAAGGCGCATGAGCTAGCGACTCAACTAAGTTAGCTACCGACACTAAATGGCGACTACTTGGCGGTAACTTGCATTTTTAAACAGTAAACTAAACAGAAATAAATGAACTAAAAGATAGAGTAATTTCTTAACAGTATTGCATCTATTTGTAATTTTGTATACTTTGTATACAAAACGATGCAATACTGTTTAGAAATTTCAGATCAGTCAGATTTGTACACTTTGTAGGTATACAAATCCTTACATTGTTATATGTTAATTTTCCATCTAACTCAGCCCATTGTCTCATATTGGTCTGGGACCTAAAAATAATGTGCCAACTGCGTTTCTTGCCTAGCATGTCGTAAAAGACGTCTAATGGTATATAAGGTTTTGGGTATGTGATTGTGTAGGCAACAAGCTAGCTACTTTTCTTCACAATTTTCTATCTAACCCAGCCCAGTTTTGTTTTTGGCTAAATGTGGTGAAAGGGGCCTGCTGCCCCTTTGACTCTGCCCACCCCTTCGCGGATTATGGGCGTGATGTTGTGTAAGTTGTTATAATACTAATATGTATACAGACATTGGCAAAGTACTCCAGCCACACTAATCTTAAGAGACAACAAATTAGTTGTCAGTGTTTCAACCTGATAGATAATGTGCCACGTGGGATGCACAAATATTCGGCGCATATGCAGGTAAAAATGGAATCCGTGACGGCACATTACGCTGAGACTTATTCATTGTCACAAAAACCCAGCAGCTGGACAAAAGAGTGCCATCCATTTGCGCTCGCTGCGTCGACACACCGCGGGGGGACGTGTTACCGAATGACGATAAAAAATAACATAGTCCTACCGCGATGTTGAATGATTACATGTATTATGTTACCTCTAGATGGCACTTATGTATGTTTAACACAGTTTCTTATGCTAGATTATAAGAAGTAAACGGAGTTCATGCACACAGTGTTCGGTATATTTTTTTAATATTCAAAAATGTTCATGATTTCAATACTAATATAATGCAATTACCACTTTGACGACCACCAATAACTGTCTTGATTGCGTATCCCGTCTACTAAATGAAGGTTTGTATGTGTTAAAAAATTGGTAAAACCACGTATGAAATTTGCTATTAAAGTAAGTAATCAAGTAATGTTAAAGAGATATGTTTAGTAACGAAAGAACGTTACCCACCCTTGCTATACGCACACAGAGCGACAAAGTGAGTTTTTCAGACGTAGAACCTAATAATATTTTAGTCGTATAAGTCGTACAAAACTAATATTTTTCATACATTCCGCATGTAAAAAAAATACAGATGTTTTCAGTAAAACTCAAAGCCGTGACTTAAAAATCCTCCAAGAAGATACAATATCAAGTAAACCTGTCACTTGATATTTCAGGAGCTAGTATCGCAACAAGGGCCGTATTTCAGCTCCCAGTGCGCCCCGGGCGCGCTTCGGAAGTTGGGCAACGGTATAAAAACGCCGCGTGCTGAGGTACTCTGTGGCGCCATCTAGACGTCTACATTGGCGCCGCGGCACTACCCACCAACTAAATTAATCCTGCTATGAGATTCTACAGGGAATAGCAGCCTGACTGGAAGATGTTTTCATCAAACGGTAACCTTTGATGTGAGATTACGTGGTGTTCAGATAATACTGCTATCTAGAGAACGCTGGTTTTTCATGTTTTTCTAATGATCACGTAGCATTATAGTTATAGAGACTCATTTTAAACAGAGGACCAAATTTTAATTACTTACTCTGCTCAACCGATTTTTGTTTGATAATTATCAGCTCACACAGAAATGTTACGCATAGATATTTGTACTAAAACAGTTCACCAATTTGTTAAATCGTGTGCAATCTAAAGTTAAATTATGTCTAACTACTCTATTATTTATTAACAGTGTTAATTATAACATTAACATTAATTAATTGATATATACGATTATTTATCATTCAAATTTAATAAATTACTCAATTTTATACTCATACAAGAAACTACACTAGTAGGTACTCAAGTAGGTACAGTTCTTCGGAAAATCGTTTTCTTCTACAACAGTGAAGTCATTTAAACTTCTCAAAACCAGTAGGTAATCACAGTTATGTATTATAATCAAGTCGTATGTACAGTACAGTCAGAACAATATTTTATTATGATATGACATATTTTCTATATAAATATAGGTACATCAAGACATGGATTTTTGTTTTTCAATTTGTTATACCGTCTCATGATAAAAAGATTCGGGAGCCTTGCCAATAAATACAAGACATGCATATAACTTAGAAATAATATGCCATGAAAGTTAGTGACATCTTGAAGATACTTCATTAATGATATTTTTATCACTTGAAAATTTTGAGTTTTCTTTGCTTTTATACAAATAAATACTTATTAATTAGTTATTTTTATACATATATTTCATAGAAGTGACGTCACTACTGCGATTTCTGTACTAACTTCTTTTATTGTGTCATGTCATACTCGTCAGGAACTGTCAAAACGCAACTTTGACCATTCATCATCATAAGGTATGTGGAAAATACTGATGGTTTTACCCCACGGCCGACTTTGACGTCACAGTTGTAGGTATAGTAAACTGATATATTAATGAATAACTTTAAAACAATAAAAAACAACTTTGCAAACAATAAAAAATGTATAATTAATGAATGTCTTTCAGCAATTGATATCCTAAATATATTAATGTAAAGTGTCAGCAGCCTTATTATTTCGAAAGGAGAAGAGTACCATAGGATTACCTTTAAATTATTAAACTGTCTTATTTCTTGCTCCAATAGGGTGCATCATCCCATAAACATTTTACGATATATGCGGTCAGCTGTTTACAATATAGCAAGCGTTGCGTCACTGGTCATTACATTACACGTGTTTATAATAAAACTTTATGTTCACGCCTGTATTCTATTGAACTATAACTCTAAAATCATATAGGCGATTCTTATGAGGACGTGCGTTTGTGACATCAGTGTATTATGTAAAGAATTGTGTCATCCATTGCAGGATGTGCGCATATATCACGTTGGCTGGAAAGTACCTCTGGTTGCCGTAATTAATTACCATTCAGTTGGACACTTATTTATACCTATTACTATTCATGTGCACGACCAACTGTTATCTGTTGGTTGTAATGAAAATTAATTTAAAAATATCGACAGGAAATGTTTTCAATTTGAATAGATCTGTATAAAAAATAGAACTGAATTTTTTTATTAAGGATAATATCGAATCATAAGGACTTTGTTAAATGATATAAATAAAGTGGAGTTCACAGCAAATAAGTAGATATATTTATATTTTACATATCTAGAATATTGGTGATTTAAATAATATGGTAAGTAAAAATATCTTAAGTCATAATATCCATGTAACTTGTAAATCCCGCGTTACGAGGAGAACCAAAGCTTGCGCAAAATGCATCGCCACTTTTTACCATAATCCCCCCCTCCCCTGGCTGCACCGAGACGTTGATTGATGCAGGTGTGGCAAGAACCGCTCTCGGACTTGCCGTCGCAAACGACCAACTCCGTCGTGCCCGACTATTAGCCAAACTAATCGCTTTATTTTGACTCGTGCTCAACATCGACTTGATGAAAGAATGCATTAACCAGTTTTTACGGGCAAAACGGCTAAATCCTCTGGCTGTCATTTGTAGCCTGTTGAAATAGTGATTGATACACGTGTGTAGCAAAAACTAGGGAGCCGACATTCCGTTTCAGTGCGCATAAAGAGCCATAATAGTGCCCTCATCATTTTGGTTTTAATATTATCATATTTTGGCTTTGATTTCATACTTCAAAGACTTCGCTGTTATATTCGCAGAACTTGCTTTGTATAAGGGTAGCACGATGATAGATTGTTCTGTCTAGTGCCTGCATAGACAACAGATATGTAGATACTACACCAATCCACCAACTATGTGTCCATACAATCAACAGACGTAAAGGAGTGTGGCCCATAAAAGGTAAAACATGTAAGATCTGCAAAATATGTAGTTAAAATGTTATTTTCAGTCACCAAACGGTAACTACACGGCGTTTTATAGCAGCAGACAGATAAACTACGCATGCAGCGAAATAAATTAAAAATATCGAAGAAATAGTACTCAAATGCTCTCTCCCAGATTCGTATCTGGGAGAGGGCAAACAAGGTAGTCCTAGACACCGCATACTCGTGTATGCGGTGTCTAGGACTACCTTGTTTGTACCAATACCTAACGCAGTTACACTCCCGTGCATACATCCCATATATCCATGTCTAGAAG
Source organism: Glyphodes perspectalis (assembly GCA_951394215.1). Classification (NCBI taxonomy): domain Eukaryota; kingdom Metazoa; phylum Arthropoda; class Insecta; order Lepidoptera; family Crambidae; genus Glyphodes; species Glyphodes perspectalis. The sequence goes on from OX596204.1 coordinate 8,350,395, forward strand.
CAACACCTTGAAGTGAAGCAGACTAATCGTTCTATTCTATGAAGACTTTGACTTCCATGCGGTATATCAATCAAAATATCGCACGTTCACTTTACTACATAACTACTACTGTACGTAGCTGTAATTAAATCGTTAATCGACTTTTTGCATGTTTGTGCGTAACCATTAAACTCCTCATCGGCAGAACCAATTTGGATACGGTATGATAAGAGATTAATAAGGCTACTCGAATGAACACGGCTTAATGGTATAATTAAATGAAAAAACACTATTTACATCAATCCTCCATACTAAAATATAATAGAATCTTTGAAGACTTTTTAAGATATTTTATGTTTGACTAAGTTAAGGGTTTTTTTAACCCTGCTTAAGAATTAAGTAAAAGCCCTAACTAAAAATGGAAACAGTGAAAAACCAAATAAAATTTTAGCGCAAATCCCAGCAAAACGGTTGATTTGTTTTAATTGTGTTCACCTAAAACCTTGCTTAACTTTGTGTACTGAGTCGTTACAGTGAGCTGTAGTAGGCCAATGGCCTGCGTGAGCCTAACATTTTGTCAACCAATACATTAACGGTGTGCCATCCTGCCTGTCATTGTCTCTTTAATTCACCGCAAGGCCACAAGGTTGGTTGTTATGAGGAACATTGTGGTTTTGGTCAAAAGTTGGTTCGGCATTAAGTTCATGTTGCCAATCCAGACACATTTTGTGTACACAACACAACACAACTTATCGGTGGGGATGAAAACATATTCAGCATTGTCTACTTATATTTTTAAATGGAATAAGTATCTAACTGTGAATTGAACATAAATTATGATGGACGCGAGATACACACGCATACACACACGGGGTTCACCTAAGAACTCTCAAGTAATAATATTTTACGTTCTAAATCGATATGATGTCCTATCTGGCAGCTTTCATTCCGGAATTACATGGGACCCCCATCCCTGGAGTTAGTCAAATTATAAAATAAATTTTACTAACTCAAGGGATATGAATGAACAACTGACTCAATTAAAATTAGTATGGCTCTCAAATTATTGTCGAGAGCTTTTTGACTTCATTTCTTTAAGATGCATGTCATTTTAATTAACGTCGACTAAGATCGCCACACTTTAGAGTTGTTTATATACAACTTCATTAATTTTATTATTAATAACATCATTTTGAACAAACCAAAACGTAACTCTGACAAATAAAATTTATCTGGCTTATTCTTATTCATCGTCTTCTGTCCAGTTGAACACCTCAACATTTCGGATTAGAACATCAATATTTACTTACAATAATTTCCTGCCAATCCGCATCCAATTTTTGTATTCCTTCATAGATTCATCTATGTAATGGCCAAGAACTTCTTAGTTCCTTTTCTGGCGTTGAGCTGAAAATGCATCTGCACTTTTTCCTCCATAATCCGCGCTGCGCTGCGACGTTGATTGATACAGGTGGGGCAAAAAACGCGCCACGCAAACTAACAACTTCTAACATGACGCTCTTTTTGTCGCCTTTTATTAAAGCCATTTTCACTCATTCACCATAAGTTGAAGCTCTGTGGGGGCGAAACAAAATTCGTGTAGGAAGAATGTACGAATGTTTTTTTTTTCAGAGAAATATGATTGTGTCTATAGGATAATATTAATATTTTTCTTCCTGTAATATCTTTTCCGATTTCAAAGCAGCAGGCCGCGTGTTCGAATCTTATGATGAAAATTTATTCGCGAGTTATGGATAGGTATTTTTTATGTATTTTTTTAAGCATACTTAAGCTTCAATTTAAACATTTAGTCAGCATAATTTTATTATTAGTTTGTGTGGGTGCAGTAGTTCGCGCTAACGTACGAGGCTTCGATTCGATCGCCGCACCGCGACTAAAATTTGTCAATGAAACAGGTATTGGTATCCGCTCTGAAAGTTTGTGGAAGGTACGTTTCATGATTCTGAATTCCTTAATGCAAGTGCTTTATACTAGTTACTTTGGAATCAGATCATATACATTGATGTTTATTAATATTTATTTAAACCATATTAACGAATAGGAGGGGAACGTATTCTTGGTTTTTAAATATAGACAAAGAATTACTTGAATAGCTCCTTTAGGAAGTGGGGTCCTTAATTTTACGTGTCGAATTTTTAAATCTTACCTATTTGATTTGTTCACCTATACTTAGAATTTCTGAATGCATAACTGACATAGTATACGTAACTTATATTATTGTAAGCCTCGTACAGTTCAGAGACAATAGCACTGCAAACGCTTAAGAACGTTACGGCGACGTAACGACCTTTTCGAACGAACTAAGGGGCCGCTCGAAGTTTTCTTGGCGAACAACCTTTCAAACATTTGGTAGGTGATGTTGACAAATTTTATTTTCTATAAAGCATGACGTCTCGATTCTTTTATAAAGCATTCGCCTGTTAACTTTTGTTTTCATAAGTTACCACGGTGAAACTGGAAGTATGAGTATACTAACCCAATAAAAAAAATACTACATACATATCATCACGCCCATAATGCCGGGGTAGGTAGAGTCAAAAGGGCAGCTAGCCCCTTAACCACATTCAGCCAAATAATAAAATTAGGCTAGATTAGATGTAATGTAGTGACAAGTGGCTAGCACGGCGCCTACACAATCACACACCCAAAGCCATTAGTCGCCTTTTATGACATGCTAGGCAAAGAACACAATTGGCACATTATTTTTAAGTCCCAGACCAATATAGGACAAAAAAAAATTATTAGGTTGTTTAAACGACAAGCATAACTTTGTACATAAAACAGTATATATATATATATATATATATATATATATATATATATATATATATATATATATATATATATATATATATATATATATATGTATGATGTATATATATATATATATATATATATATATATATATATATTAAAAATTGGAACGCAGACTATCGTAAACATTCTCTCTCTCATTCAGACTCATTTTGTTTTATAGACTGAACTCATGATCAAACGAATATTTTAAAGCCACAGCGTAGACGCCATCGTAAAAGTAAAGTTCACTTACATTGATAAAAACCGCTCCCTTGTGATACCATAATATAAAGCAATTGCAATTCGTTATTACTAAAGCCCTTAATAAAACGCGAAAAATCTTTTCCAGAGCAAATCTTTCGTATGAAAAGAACCAATTAAAAACTGCACTCGGATTATTTCCTATATAACTCCTAATCCAAATGTCCCCAATTAAATCTTTGAATAAATAGTTGCTTTTAGTTAGACTCCAATTCATTTTACAAACTAAGCAGAGCTTACTCTGTCTCCGTAAAGGCACGGACCTGGTGGACACCCCGTGAGAAATCGTTTTAATACTCAAAATCCGCTTACAGTTTCAGCGTTTAATGAATTACGTCGGGTGCAGCCTCCGGCGCAAGACGTGCATCGATCAACGTCGCCCCCCCCCCGACGGCGCCCTGCATCGCCCCCGCCCCCCTCCCTGGTGGATAGGCGTAGGGGGGCATCCCCGCACTGCCCAAATAAAATATTCGCACGGGCGCCTGTCGCTTAGCTATGACTATGACAGTCCGTGCCATGTCAAAAGGACAACACTTGCAAGACGCATTCGCAGGGAATATTCCCTTGACATTCGCACATTCCATTATGGATTCCGATTCCGATTTTCAATCGTCAGATAAAAAATAACAGTCCGATAAATTAAAGCACGAAGGACCTAAATGTTCACCAGTTTCGTACGAAAAATACGGAATGACATTTCAAATAAGTGTGTAAAATAACTTTATCTGCTTATGAATTATTTTTATATACTGACTATTAAAAAATTGACGCTGAAATGTATAAATCTCACTTATTTAACCTACTAACTCAGTTAATTAATATCAACGCAGATTTAGGTATATGATTCGTATCGTGATCGGTTTTTACTTTACGGATACGAACGTAATATGTTCCGTAGGGTAAACAAGAAATTTATTTATTCTTGCTTGATAATAAGACAGGATTCTAGTATAAATACGGTCAAAGCAGTACCATCCAAAACCGGCAAACCGCAGACATTACACAATACCATTATTGTATTTGTTCTAGTATTATTTCACACCACAGTTTTCAACCACGGGGGTTTTCCTCCTTTTAGGCATGTTTTCCGCCTTGTTTTAGTCTCATCCATCGTGCTAACGAGTCTCACATTCGATGTCGTCTAAACATTACCGACTGATCGACGAGCTACTGCTGTGGACATCATTTAGTAGACAGCTTTATTCAAAATCTTCTGACTGACTAATACCTATATCGTAAAGGACCTATTTATAAATAAATATCAGACTACATCACATACATTGATTTGACTCTGTGGTAAGTAGCTTAAGCACTTGTGTTAGGGAAAACAGAAACAACAGTGGTATTACAGATATATACTTAAATATTGGATATTAACACCCAGACACAGAACAAACACAAGTATTCATCATACGAATATTTGTCCTGGGTGGGGATCGAACCCCCAACTCTTGGCGCATGGGGCAGGGTCACTACCGAATGCGCCATCGAGCTCGTCAAAACCGTATAGGTACGTAACATTGACCTCAACTATAATATGACTGTTACGAACGTTATTATTAATATAATATATTAAGACATTTCGCTTCTTGAATCCATCTCAAAACACTGAAAGATCGTCACCTATATTGTATACATATATAGTAGAAAAATTAAAATAACAAAACTGTTTCTATACTAAGAGAAACATCTGAATTTTCTATCCATTTAAACCATAATTCCAAACCTCTGCTTATGTACTCGTTCAATTCCCCAGGTAAAGTCCCGTCAGCGATCAAGATTTTCCCGTACCAAATCGATAAGAGGTAAAAAAATCCGTTGCGCAAGTACAATGCGATCACCGAGGATTACACAACGACCCGCCAATGTCAGGGGCAACCCTGATCGGCCGGAAATTACGCCGCGGACGCGACGACAATTATACTATGTAACAACTAATTTGAATTTACACCAATGTCATTGGGAAATACATCATCGCCCCCAGCTCGGTGACTTCGGGAAATGCTTTAAAAATCAAATTTAAATAGACGCAATATTAGATAGCTGTCTATGACTCTTTAATTATTAAAAGTACAATATGGATGTGTGTTATAAATCATGTGTGATCAAATGCATTGGTCGAGAAAGGCCCGTTGATCGAATGGTCAGAGACGCTAGCCACGAAACCGAGGGCTGCAGGTTCGAATCCCGCTGGGGCAAAAGTTTCGTGTGATGAACATGGACGTTTGTATCATAAACGTATTTAAGTATATCTATCCGTTTATCTAGTATCCATTTTACAAGTTTACAAGCTTAGTTTGGAACTAGGGAATTGGTGTGTCAGTCTGGAGAAGTATGTCAGGTGCCATATAGCGTACGACTTTCGCGGAAGCGGTGGTAGCTCAATGGTAAGGACACGCGCCTCTTAACCGAGGAGTGCGGGTTCAAACCCGGGCACGTACCTCTGGATTTTTCAAGTCTATGTACGTATTTATACCACTAGCTCGACGGTGAAGGAAAACATCGTGATGAAACCTGCAAATTCAAACAACTTTGGATTTGTAACCATGATCCAAAAATTGTCTGGTTCCCCTATCTTAGGGTTACGAAGGTCAGATCGGCAGTCGCTTCAATGTAATTACCAGACTCGTTAAATCCTGGATCATGGTCTAAGCGGACCCCGTCTAAACACGGGACATAACGCTAGGAAGATGATGATATAGCGTACGACTTTCTCTGCCCACCCCGCTAGGGAAGTGGCGTGAAGTTTAGTTAGTTAGTTTGTCTGGTGAATTTAAATAAGTACAAAAAAATCATGTGAAACCTATCAAATATGATTTTCTCTTTACATCATATCTTTGCTCTTTTCCCAAACCCTTTTTTTTAATAGGTGTGAATTATCAACACATGGTATTTTTTTAAATATAACCGCTACACGATCATTTTTTTATCAAAAAATTTAATCGACGTAACATAGATTAGGCAGTAAGTCCACCCCCAGTAAAGGGATAAATAAGGGTGGCAAGATTTAAAATTAAACACCTAAGCAAAATAATTACGAATTGACATATTTTTTTAATAAAATAGCAATATTCGGTATATTACTTGTGTACGTCGTGCTTATTTGATATTGACATAATTTGTAAATTGTATTTATGCATTCATGACATCGATCTTCATCCAAATAAAAAATCAATTCCACTAAAAAATCATGCCGAACCCTCATTATTAGTGATCTCAAATTTGTGACCATCGTTAGATAACGAATCAAACATTTTTAAATAGTGATACCTCTATCATTTCTATCAAGTCAAATCTAAATATAATTGAATCATGCCGCAGTCAGAACCTAGTATGAGATAAATGAAGGTGCGTCATGGACAACTGCCAATTATATACAAACATAGAAATATGAATATGAGTGAATGCGTAAATATAATACTTGCTGTAGATATAAATAGGGATTGGCGCTTTATCACAGAACTGCAAACACGTGTCAGCCTATATGCATACCCCATGGAGACTGAACTCAAATACGCTGAAGCCATCGCCTTCAGTATCAGTTCTTCTTCGGAGTAGAGATCCTCGATAAGAAATGAAACGAGAGACAACCGAAATCTATAAATGAGGAGTATGTTCTCCTGGGAGCATCAATTTTGTAAAGTAATTAGGCAGTGTCCCTGCCTTCTTACTTCTTTCAATTTACAAAACGTCAATTTAAAATATTTTTTCTCATGACAGAGACAATTTGATCTCATGCACATATCAAGTATTATGTCTACCAGATTCATGAATCTCCTTCCCTAAACCTCTGATTCTTTTTTCCGTCTCATATTGATTGTGTATGGAATCATCATGAACGATCTTTCACAACAGTTTAAACAGGACAAAAACAACAGTTTCTACCGTTTAAAGTTTTCCACAGTTTACGTTACTTCAGCATGGCCGTCTTAAAAAAACCTTTCCATTCAATCCAATTTCCTTATCTCGGTTTATGGTTACCGGTGTAAGATAAAAAGAGGTAACTGCAAATTCGCTTGCGTTCTCCTGCAGCTCGCCTGAGGGTACCGCGCTACGTGACGGTTCTGAATTATAAGAAAATGCATTTACAGCCGCGTGCAGGAGCCAGCCGTGTATTTTCGTGCCTAGCTACGTGAGTTGTAAAATATGGATTAGATGAAATTTCCACCGCCTTTGGGAGTTCGGAGTATTTTACCTTCGGCAGTTATTAATTGTATTGGGAAACTTGTTCTATGACATGACGAGTAAATAAAAAAAATCGTAAACGCTATGTGAAATGAACACATAGCGCTTACAATATGTATCTATATTTATTTATGTTATGATAAAAAAAAATAATCGTCTATTAACAAATCTCGCGACTCAAACTATAATGACATTTCATTAAAAAAAGGTGTAAGGTTTTAAAATTTTACAAAACTTCTTCTATCTATACATCACTATCAAGAGTTATCGTAGCTGTCACAAGCTAGGAAAAGAACTGCCTAGATTAGTTGAAACCTGAAAACAGATTGCAACATTTACATAGCATCTATTTTGCTCTTTATCCTAAATTATTTAAAGAGGAATCCAGCAGAAGCAGCGTTCCATACTCATAATTGGTGCGATATTTCTCAAATCCCGAAGATTATGCTCCGACAAGAAATTGCAGCAAGAAATGTATGCAGCTTACTTGCATCCGAGCTTATCGCATCTATCAACGTCCGAAGGCTTTCACGGAAGGCTTTGTTCGCACGGCGTAGGGGGTGCGGCCCACCCCCCCGGGAGGCGAAGCCACCCCCGACGTTACAAACAACTTCAACCAACTCCGCCGGCCGCCTGACTTTCTTTGTGAGCTGATAGCCTTCCGAAATGTAACCCATTTGTTAACTGGTGCTAATTATCTGCACAAGTTTTGGCCTTAAGAGCCCTTAGGCTATTAGATTTTAACATTAATTAAATGGTGAATACATAAAGCCGGGCTTTCTATATCAAAGCGTTGCAAAGTAAATAACTAGACATCATTTTAGCGTGTTTTTGTTTCATCGAAAAATAGAGAAGCTGTGCTCCTATTTTAACAGAATAAAATGCTAGATGTAATTTGTAATAAAAAATAATTGTGGACTCGTAGAAAGTGAATAGCGTTCTTTTTCTATCGTAAGTAATAAAAGCTCATAAAACTATTCTTAAATTAGAAATAACCTTAAAAGTTTTCGGCGTTCATTAAAACCAAAAACATTCTTTATGCCCACCCTATTTTAAATTTGACCATTAGAAACTGTTAACTTGAAAAACGTTAACTCATCCGAATCAGTAATTTTGAAATTATTTGTTATTAATATCGATTCTAATATTTCTGACTCGTTTGGCAACATCAACAGTAAGCAGAGTGGTTTTACATCGCAGACACAACGATCACTCATCCAGGCGGTGTTTCCTGAAAGCGACTCTTGCAGGATAACGCGTATGCAAGTGCGGGGCACATCTGAAGTGCAGCTGCATCGATCAACGTCGCCACCGACCGATACTAATGGGGAACTCGGTCGCACATCTCGGCGGTAAGTGCCTCAGCTAAGTCTTTAGTGGGTTTACAAATTTTCAAGTTTAAAAATATGCATATTCTAGAATTTTCCAGTTTGATTCACACAGCAAACCTAAAGCGTTTGTAGCGAAACAGCAGCAGTAACTACAAAATACTAGTAATTTGGTACCTAAATGTAGTTACTTTAAGTATGTTTTCTGTCATACTCGTTACAAACGCTAAAAATTTTATACTCTGAGGCAAAGCAAGACTCGAACCAAGATAAGTTAAGCTATGGGTTTCTAATGTTTTTGTAACTTCAGATCATCTGGGATGTACACCGAAAATAATATTACACTATACTCAATAAGTTTCAATTCTGAATGATTTTAATGATGACAATTTTAACTGATAACTACATAAACGATGTAATATTTAAGAAAATTTCGTCGAATAATAAAGAAAATATGTTTAGTAATAATTGTACCTTCAATCTATTTTTGACAAACCCATTATGGTAACAGGAAAGCAAAATAATTTCACAAGTGGCGATTGCCCATATATATAAATTTCAAAATAAAATTGTATATGAAGTGGACACTGAATGTTACCTATCGTTCTGTACTTAAACCTGCATATGAAAAAGACATGACGTGGAGAGTTCCAATGTTGCCATTTAAAGCGTTCGCAAACAAACTCTTCATGTTTCAACAGGAGTTCTTCATCATCTTTATTGCAGGACCGAAACTGCATATCGGTGCTAGCAGGCCGCATCTGGGTGCAGCTGCATCGATCAACGTCTACGCGGACCGATACTAATGGCCGGCTCGCCCGTGCCATCTAGGCACTACTGCTAAATCTGTACCAATTAAAGCTTCACAAGTAGCATGTACATAATAAATATTGAATATCAGACAACAATACATTCATCTAAACCAAAAATAGCTTAAGCAGTTGTGTTAAAAACAGAACTAACGAAACTACTTTGCTATTAACAACTCTTTACCCGATAAGAGGATCCTACGCCTCTTGCGTACAAGAACGTGGGGTGTTAGGGCATTAAGCCCTAACCTAAAAACCACAATAATTTAACTAATGAAATCATGAAAATCTAAAACAAAATTAATTCCAGAATTATGTTTGTATACACAATTCATAATCTATACTTATAATAAATCTGTAGAGAGGTCAATTCTGTACATGAAATATATTTTCAAAATAACTATCAGGGGGTGATTAGTGATCGATACTGATGCCAAAAATGCAATCAGTAAAATTTTTGTCTGTCTGTCTGTCTGTCTCTCTGTCTGTCTGTCTGTCTGTCTGTCTGTATGTTCCTTATAAAAACAAAAACTTCTCGACGCATTTTAACGAAACTTGGTACAATTATTCTTCATACTCCTGGGCAGGTTATAGTATACTTTTCATCACGCTACAATCAATAGGAGCAGAGTAGTAAAGGGAAATGTTGGGAAAACGGGAGAAGTTACTCCATTTTTAAGCTTCCGTCGCGTGTGCAGCCTTAATGGTTAAAGTTACATAGAAATCATGTATGACGGAAATAGTCTATATAATATTAACCATAAACGCGGGTGACACCGCTGGCACAGCTAGTATCGAATATAATTTTAACAAAGTTCGAAAATGATTTTTTTTCTAAATTCATTAGATACATTTTAATATTTACCATGCCTTTTAGACGATTAAAATTTTACCTGGCTCGCTTTTATATCTACTCAAAATACGTTTTAGTACATCTGGTCTCATCAACATTGCATCAATTCATCATCCTTAAAGTAGATAGAACTACCCACACTACCAATTTCCCTTTGTCTCCTATTTCATACTTTCAGCGCTTAAAATTTGCGAATAAAATCTTATGCATGTCTACGTGAACTGAATACCGATTCTGTTTTAAAACTGTAAACCTGCATAGAGGTAAGGAACAAAATAAAAATTTGCATGCCGCACAGAGAACATAATAAAACTGGCGACGTCTCGAGTGGGGTGACAGCACCATGGCTTTGCCTCCATCAAGGACGCAACGACACGCCTCGCAGACGAAAGGCATCTCAAACCGTTTTGACACACTGTTCAATTATTTTACAAAACATTTTTACTGCATTTGAGACACCTTTTGGCACGAGTTCGCTAAAATAACATTTGCCAGTTTTATGTGAAACTTTTCAATGTTGTTCAATTATTTTCGTTTCAAACCGTCTTAAGTATTTTGTCAACGGTGGATTTCCAAGCGCAGAGTTCAATGGTGGAATTTCTTGTTTATTATATTTTGTCCTTAATAATAAATAATATAAACAACGTTTGGGCTCCGAACATCATTAAACGATGGAAAGCTTTTTCTACGAATACATTTGTACGTTTCAACAGCATTGTTACGATTAAATAAAAATATTTTAATTGTTTCGTGTTAGAAATTTTACTCTTATCATATATATTAGTAGTTAATTCATATTCAATGTATACAGCATTTAGAAGTAACACATCTAAAGCCTAAGCCTGAACTGAAACTTAGCGCCAAAATGTTCACCATTGTTTCTTTATAGTGGGATGCACGATAGACATTGTTACGTACCGAATTCCACGCGAGCGGTATCAGGAGCTAAAGCTAGTAGCTCTATACATTTCATAATAGTAAAACGATTCGGTAGTTCAAGGAGTCATTCCAACAATTTCACCAAGTCGTCTCCTTTTGAAGAAGTATACTTTTTATACTAGTGAATAAACAGGCTACCATAAAGAACCAAAACCCACACCAGCGTGAATACCACCATCGATTTCCCCACTTTTAACAAAAAGTGCACGAAAGCTTTGCGTTCTTATGCGCTGTGCTCGTACCAGCAGACAGGTGAAGGTATCTTGTGAGGTATTTCGGCAATTTGGATGGCAGCTCGTTAATGGGGGTGGGGGGGCGTGATCGTATCGCGTGGGGATCGATGCTGCCCCCCGGCCTCGCAAGCCGCATCCACAAAGGTTTAAGTGCATTAGTTTCAGTACTGACACGTCTTTGGACAGGTTTCCAAAAATGGCGGACGCGCAGTCCATATGCGCACCGATCAAGGTTGTGTAAGAGTTAATTTTCATGCACTTAATTGACTATGCGGTAAAACCTTCCTCATTAAAAAACAAATAAGGAATAATTAAAATGATAATTAAATTTAATATTCGCAATGCTAATATGCCTTTTACCAGGTTAAATTTGATTTTATCTAAACACGTCGTGTGTACCACCTACTGTTGAAAAGTTTTGTAGGAGTACTGGTAGTACTCCTTGGACTAATTCAACCAGCTTCTCATTAATTTAAATCCTAAATACATTGTTAGGTACCTCTACTAATACTACTTAGTTATAAGTTTTGATGGTAGTTGAGATAGGTGGTACATGTAATCAATTAACAACTGCAAAGCACACGGTGTCTGTGTTTTGTCGTTGAATTACATGGTTAAAGGCTGATCTCCAGTTTTCTTACAAATACTCAACTCTTTATCATATTTTGTGGCTAATGGTGTCTATTAGCCCTAGCCAATTAGCAGTCTCCAGGCTAATATCGAATTTGCTTTTGCCAACCGAGTGAGGCCTAACACGTAAGCACGAGACCTAGGTCGGGAGCTCGCGGCCTTTCGAGAGATACGCGCCATTGTGGGGCATTGTGCGGGGAACAATGGCGATTTCAACACCCACAATGGGCCGAGTTAGCGCGGTGAAAAATTAACGGGCGCCGTGCGATTGAGGCCCGCGCCGCGCATCGACGTCACAGTAATGGACACTTTGAACGCTTTTCCTTTAGCGCTTTTAGAAAAAAAGTGGTCCTAGAAGTCAAAATTTGCTTAATACATCAATTAAACATCATTAATCCAATTATTTGCGTATGCATGTCAATGGGTCGATTTTCTTGGTATTGGATAATGAAGACAAAACTAAATTATTCATTAACGAAACGGCAGCAAGAAACGGCATGTCGAAAAGTGTAACAGGAACTCAGGAGCAAAAACAAATGCTAATCAACTATTGTTTTATAGACTGTCAACCAGATGTCGACGACTTATGTGAATGTGTACTGGATATGAATGCAAAGATCAGCTACACATGATCAAAATAACTGCTATAGCACATTTTATGGGGTTATGTCCACAACAACCTCCAGGGCCGAGAGACAAATTCTACAAACCGAGTAATCCCGGAATTTTCTTTGAAATGGTTCAAACACAAACTCCATCATCATCAATGGAAGACGGTATTGCCGAGCATTTCATTCATTTCCCATTAGAAAAGCAGAATTAACGAGTTCAAAACGAACGCTCCCACAGGTGAGGCGGGCTCGGAGCGCGTTCCTTTCACGTCATCTCGCCATTAAGCCGTGCAGCGGAATGGTGGAATCGATCAATTATTTTTCGCTCGCGCGGCAAAAAGACGCCGGCGACCATTCGGATATTAAACGCCCGAGAGCCGAAGGATGAGCAGCCCGAAGTGATCCCTTTGACGGAGCGCAGCGATCACTCTGCGTCCTTATCGCAACTCCAATTTCGCCTTTGTACGGAGAATGATGTTATTTTAGTGGGGGAGTTTCCTATCGGGAAGTAATTCGTTTTTAGGTTATTGAAACCGGTCTAAGAGATATCTCTTAAAAGGTTTAATTAGTTTTTAATGGACGAAAAGATAACTTAGTAAATTAAATTAATTTGTGATTTTAAACGTTATGATTCTATATTTTATAAACAAAAATGCTGCTTAAGATGTCAATTAGCGTTTGCTTACAAAAAGTACTGATTTAACTTATTTTGGATCATACGCAAATACTTCCATACCGCTAATAGGATGTCCTGTAGCATGAATATCCATGACATATTTTTATTTTTACTTACCCGTCCACTTTTTAATTACTTTTTGATATGAACGCAAGGCAACAAAAATAAATAAAACATATTCCAATGTCTATTTAATCAAAAGTTTGCTGAAAGGATCGGACGATAAAGGCTCCAGATTTTAACAGGCTTAAAATCACAACAATTCTAAAATTCCTATGCAAATAAGCTTTCTAACATCGTTATTTCAGCAACCATCGATCTAGGCTACAGGAATTAAGGTTGAATTTTCCACTTCGTAAAACGAGTCGTATAGTAAGCCCATTGTGTATCGTCCCTTCAGGCTTTTATACCACCAGGCTTTGTTAGAAAGGAAGTTGTTTGTACCTAAGTACCTACTCGCAATATTAGAGTAACGAGTTGAGAGCAAAAGGGAACTTCGTAATGGACTCTTTTAATTTTTAAATCCATTATTACTACATCTCTTGGGAGCGGTGGTAGCTCAATGGTAAGGACACGCGCCTCTTAACCGAGGAGTGCGGGTTCAAACCCGGGCACGTACCTCTAGATTTTTCAAGTTTATGTACGTATTTATACCACTAGCTCGACGGTGAAGGAAAACATCGTGATGAAACCTGCAAATTCAAACAACTTTGGATTTGTAACCATGATTCAAAAATTGTCTGGTTCCCCTATCTTAGGGTTACGAAGGTCAGATCGGCAGTCGCTTCAATGTAATTACCAGACTCGCTAAATCCTGAATCATGGTCTAAGCGGACCCCGTCTAAGCACGGGACATAACTAGGAAGATGATATTACTGCATCTCTTCGGTAGCTCTGATGAAGTAGGTATAATGTACCGTTGATAGTTGTATAAATCCGCCAGTTTTTGGTCAGATTTATCTTATAAATGTATGAAAATCGTAATCTTGTCTATTAACTACTAAAGGTGTTGCCTCAAAAAAAATCAACATTTAAGTATTTATTAATACGTGAAGCATACCTAATCTCTTATATGGAGAATATTAAAGGAGTGCAGAAAACTAATCTATACTCTATACTATACTAATATTATAAAGAGGAAAGATTTGTATTTTTATATTTATGTGTGTGTGTATGTTTGTAATGAATGAACTCAAAAACTACTGTGCCGATTTCAAAAATTCTTTCACCATTGGAAAGCTTCATTATCCGAAAGTAACATAGGCTATATTTTGTCCCCATATTCTTACAGGAACGGGAACTATGCGTGTAATTAAAAAAATTCTGCCCTCCTAAATATAAACTTCAACTGTGTCAAATCGCATACTTCTCCGTACACGAAATATTCGTAAAAAGGTGTATAAATATTATGAGCATTTCGCTTATTAATATACAGATTGCATTAGAGATTCATAAAAATTAAAAAAAAATACTGTCTAACATCGACCACTGGACGACCACTAATATCTATAAATAATATCTATAAATTCTTTAATTATGTTCATAATAATCTAGAATACTAACACTTAAGTTTTTAAAAGGTTGGAGGTATTCCGCTCCCTTACATCTTATTAGCCAATCTTTACCGCTACCTTAATAAGATTTTTATGCGTCAACTGAATTAAACGAATAAAATCACATTTCCTAGATTCAATACCTAAGGTTGCGCATAAACCGTTTTCCAATTTCCATAGCGCAGCTAACTAGCTGTTTATATTCTTGAAGTATCTTGATGCTAATATACTTGGCCAATGGATGAGTTTGTTTTCAATGGAGAATGTCAAGTATAAATATTTTCTTAAAAAATATATTTACATTAAGTTATGTTCTGTTCCATTGTCCCATGTTGGTCTGGGACTTTAAAAAAATGTGCCAACTGTGGTTCTTGCCTAGCATGTCGTAAAAGGCAATTAATGGTAGGTATATCGGGTTTTGGGTATGTGATTGTGTAGGTGACAACCTAGCCACTTGTCACTACTTTTTCACAATTTTCAGATCAGTTTTATTTTTGGCTGAATGTGGTTAAAGGGGCCTGATGCCCTTTGACTCTGCCTACCCCTTCGGGGATTATGGATGTGATGTTCTGTATGTATGTGCACTAAATCTAGGATTATGGTTAAAGAGGACCTCAAGCCACGAGGAGATCAAGATTACATCTTACATCACCAAACTATGACAAAGAGTATGGTTGTGTTAAAGTAGGTCAATCAATGCTCAAAGCTTTACTAAAATAAAAGAAAATGCTATTCCATCACCGAAAACCTCCTTAGAAGTAAATACATTAGAACAGTTTTACCTCCCAACCTTATCATAATTCCAATTTGTATACGTCCCAGTTCCTTATTCAATACCTATTTCTTGCACATCGTAATTATTTCCCCGCATTCACATTAATCTCCTATCGGCACGAGGGTCGTGGCCAAATAGAATGACATAAAGCGCAGTCAGCGCCATCGAACCTGAAGCACTGTGGTCTCAATACAGGCCCAATTAGTCGGCCCAGACTTCCGCACGTTTTTGCCCGACCACTAATAGGCAAGATCTGAGTGAAAGGCCCTTTACAATGCCGGTATAAATCCGACATTTAAATGTGCACCGATCCCCAGTTCCACGTGTCTCGTTCGTTTGGAGGCAGGATTGTAGTAAGTGCGGCTTTAGTTTAGTGTGGTAGTAACATCCCTTGATATATTTAAATGGGCATTCAATTTTGTTTGCAATAAGTAATTTTTTCAGGAAGCATTGCTTCTCATAGAGTGTAAGTTGATTTATACTTTTTTATTACCATTTCAAGTTCTTGTAGTTCCCTTGTAGATGTTTGAAGAACACATTTGAATATGTTTTTTATATACTACCGGACTAACGATACGACTTTTCTTATCCTAAATTTAGTTTCAATAAGTGAAACCGAATTTAGATACCAGGGACATACACTCTTAGAACTCACAGACTTTTGAATTTGATATTCCAAATGAATGCATGCTATGCCTGTATGTAAGACTAAGAACACAAACGTAACAACACTATAGATACGCTTCGAAAGTTTAGTGCTAAAATACAAAGCACATGCTAATTATATTTCGACACCAAAGGTCGTGACGGGTCGTGTAAAAGGTTTCCCGGAGGAGTAAAGTATTATAGGCTCGACTCTGCACACAATTACGCAGGTCGAGCGGCGAGCGTGCACGCCGCGGCACATCATTTTGTACTGTACCGCCATTGTTACACTTATTATACGCCAACATTTATAATTTAGCTCTTATGTCTTTTTCGCGTACTAGGCCAAACTCAGCAAGACAACGAACGACAGGATTGTCAATTCCAAAATAGGGAGACAATATCGTCTGAGACGTCTTTTGATTCTTCGAGTTGCACACTGAACGGAGTACAGAAATCCTTTTTGAAATATATTAGATTATACATTTCATTGTCTTCGTTTTTCTTAGCACGATACGTACATATATTTTTAGACGCCGATCGAGTATGGGCGGGTAACCTTAAAAAAAATTGTGGAAAGTAATTAGGTATTTTGTTTTATTTCTAGTTTACTTACTCATCATATAATGGCTGTACCATACTTATTTATTGCCTACTTAGTTAACAAACCGGGCTCTCGTAAAATCTTAAAACCAGGTAAGTACCAACAAAAGATCTATGTTTTCTTAAAAGCGTTTTTGTCGTCTTAAAGGCTAACGAAACGATGCGTTATTCAGGTAGATATTTACTTTATGAAACTTATACGAAGTTGAGATATTTCACTTTTATTATAAATTTGTATGGACCACCTCCGGAGTCCGGAGCCACCGAGGACATGCACAGAGCCCTAAGAGGCGGGGTACAACATCATCGAGCGGTAATGCACGGTCGAATAGCGATGAAAGTCTAGATTTTTCCTAGCTCAGAGCGTCTCACGCGCTATTACCTACGCCGGGACTCAGTCGTGAGTGCGCTTTGCATATTTCAAGAATGCAAGCTAAATGCGTGCGCTACAGTTAAGCGAAATGCATCGGCGCTTATGACGCTAACGGCCACTGAGCCTTTCCCACGTCGCTCTTGGTTCCATGAAGCTCATCAGGGTAACGGCGCGGCGTCTCAAATGGTTCATCTGAAAGTTTTAATAAGTTCAATAAACGAAATTGTCAGTGAGTTCTATTATATTGAGGAAATATGCCAATAATTGACTTTTTATTCCGTTCCATTAGGCTATCATGAGATTTTTCAATAACTCCCGTAAGAAATACAGAATAAAACCTTGCATCAGTATAATTTATAATGTCACTAAAGCATAACATATATATCCTATAATGTGGTTAAATAGTACGTAAACCAGCACTGCTTTCATACAAAAAATGTCATAATATTAAATTAATTTTTGGTGGCTTTTTTACCTATACAGAGATGAAAGTATTTACTTAGCTTGGTTTAATATGTTAGGACAGATTATGCCCGCAACACGCACCGAAAAAACCAATACGTCCTCCAGAAAAAAAAACTAACATTAGCAAATGCACGAGTACAGCAATGTAAATTCAATTGCAAAATGCAATCGGGTACGGCAATAAATAAAATGAATTAATAAGCTCACCACTCGGTAGTTAGGATAGCTTATCTAGCAGGCTGCGCGCGCGCGGGAAATACGACTACGCGCCGTGCCGCGGGCCAACTGAATAAACTCTAGGTATTTCTATACTAATATAACATTGCTTAGATAATGTTTTCGTTAATGAAATATAAGACAAATAAGGGTGCAGTGGAGCAGTGGAGCAGTTCCAATTTTTTAAGGAATCATTGTTCTCATGTTGAATCACATTTCATATTGAAATTGTCATTGAAAGGACAAGAGAGACTCAAGGTGACACTTTCAAAGCTATTTGTTTTTCTAGTGCCTTTATTAATTAGTAATCTAAAGTTGTATCACTACAAAAGGATGTACGAAAATTTGATGTAGAAAATAGCTTTTTAGTGCAAATATTTTTTTATATCCTTGACTGCATAAGATTTATTTTAACGATGATTATATTTATTTTAATTTAGCATTATCTAATATCATTACGTCCATCATTTTTACAGACTCGTTGTAATACTAGTGCGTAGAGGTTTTACGTAATACTTTCCAGGACACCTTCTCTCCCACGTGAGATTGGGTGAGATTCGACCCCCCACTCCCCTTAACGCCTCACGTAATTAATGGACGCCTAATAGGCTCTAAAGAGCACACACTTACCTAGTGATTATGCCGTTTTTATAGATGAATCTAAAAATCATTTTTAGTATCTAAATATTTTTATTTAAATTACAGATAATTCTGGCGCATTTCCTCAGCCATTTTTGCGTGGTTGCACAATAATAATCCAAACTTGAAAATATGTAATTTAACATTATTCATTAATATACCGAAATCCCCTTTTATTTTGGTTGAAAGTGGTCTAAGGGGTTTTTTGCTCCATGGACTCTACTCCTTCGGGGACTGCGGCCGTGACGGTATATGTGCATGTATACTGAAAATATGTATTCATGCATACATCACAATCCCCGCAGGGTATGCAGAGTCAAAGGAGGAACATAGCTCCTTAAACCGCATTTATTTTAGGTAAAAAATCAAGTCATTTATTAAACAATTTTTTATGGAAATAAATAATAAACATTAAATTTTATTATTTATTTCCATAAAAAATTGGACAAAATCAATGTGCACTACATTTATTATTTGTTCAATGTGTAGCAACATGCGCGTGAGTGCCGATGGTCGATAGCGCACTGGGGGCGGGCCGCGACCACATCGCGCCGCTCCGGCCCACGCACGTTGCTCTAATAACTATCTATTACGATTTATATTACCGAACAGATTCTATTGTCTATGCCAATGTGAGACACACACGGACCGAGATGTACCTGAAGAACTTAAACATCTTGTTACAAGTACGTAGGTAATGTATTCTAAGAAATATTATAAACGCACGTTGCGCCGATCTGAAATATCTATGACGATTTATATTACTGAACAGATTATATTATTGTAAGGCTGTATTGTAAGGCTGTAGGTGCACGCATGCACGTAATAGGTACGTATCGTCACTCCTGTAATCCTCGAAGGGGTAGGCAGAGTCCACGGAGCAATGAGCTTTGATTTTATTAAACAACAATGAGCTCCTTAAACGACAAAAATCTAGTTTCGTAAAAATGTTAAATTGTAAAAGTGGCAAAAGTTATCACAAAACCTATACCCAGTACGCCATTAGTCACATTTTACGACATTCTAGACGAGGAAAACAGTTGTTACTAGATTATTTTTGAATCCCAGACCAACATGGGACATAACTGTAATAACTTATCCGAACTTAAAAAACTGCACCATGAGTTAACCACTTTGTAACAGAATGCTTTCAAATAATTTTCTCACATTAGTTTACGATTAATTGCGTTGCGTAAATCATTCCACGAAGATGAAATAGCTTCACGCACAAGATATAAAATAGAAATTGCTAATTCCAAGATCTTTTTACGTTTGTAAAACGGCAGATACCTATTATTTTACCGGGAAAGCTATCAAATCTACTTGTTTTTGTGCAGATGTCGTCGCCTACTCCACTTTTATGGGGCTGTTTTGTTTTTACAATTACCCTTTTTCTGAACTACGTTTCAGTTAAAGAAAAAAATAAATTTATATCTTTTTGCCTACCCACGCAAAATATCTATGTAAACAGATGAGTAAATTGTATGTTTGTATTTATAAAAAAAACAGCTTATAACTAAAAGCATATTATTTATTACTTTTCATTATATTATCTAATATATAAAATTTCCATGTCACAATGTTAGTTACCGTACTCCTCCGAAACGGCTTTACCGATTTTTACCAAATTTTATATGCGTATTCAGTAGGTCTGAGAATCGGCCAACATCTATTTTTCATACCCCTAAATGTTAAGGGTGGTCCACCCCAAAGCTATAACTTGAGAACGACTTTACCGATTTCGCTAATTATTTTTTAGTTGTGTTTTTTATTGTCATGTGAAGGCTCTTTTAAAAGAATAAAATTAAAAAGTTGCGCGGTAAATAAAAAAAAAATGGGTATTGAAAATCTGAGAACGGGGCGTAACGAAGTGCGCCGGGTCATCTAGTTATATATATAACTTAAAATTTAGTATTGACAACACACACTTTTTTTATTTTTTTCGTCTGTTTGTATCGAGGAGATCAGGAGATTAGCCGAAATCTATTTTGTTTGAATTATTTGTTTAATTGAAAACTTACACTAATAGTTATAAATCAAAATATTTAATTTTGATAAATTCACGCGGACGAAGTCGCGGGCAAGATAAAGTGTCTTATAAAATTATAGCTCTGTGTCATAAAACTCAATGCATGGCATTCTTTTGTGAATTATATACCATAAAAGCGTAGTTTTCATTGAATAACAACGTAATAATAATATAGTTACCTACAGCGAACTACGTTTTGCGCCTCGTTGCATTTACTTACTGCGTTTTTGCATTTTCCAGTCGTTGCATAGTATAACAGTAAAGCAGTGATATGGATGAATGATGGCCCAATTGTAATGGACCTTTAAAAGGACGTTTGATGATTGTTTACCACTAGTTATTTTTTATTAAAAGTCCAACAGGCTCTATACCGCATTAACATGATTTGAAAACTTACAGCAAGACTATTGAGACTTCACTCACTTCATCATCGGCTTAATTAAATTATACATATGTGTTATGCAAAATGTGCCAATATATATTTATTTCTTTTAAAATATTACACTTTTTATTTCAATACATTGACAAATTATGAAATGAAATGAAATGAAATGAAATGAAATGAAATGAAATGAAATGAACTTTATTGTGTATAAATTTGGGTACATAGTTAACAGTAGAAGTTGCTTTTTATGAAGATCGCCAAATCCTACCTTTACATGTGTATACACAGTTTATAGAGATAAAAACAAAAAAATTAAAATATAACATAGAACACAACACTTTGTCAGATTTGTCTAATTGTATGTTGTTTAAAGTCAATAAGGCTATAAAAACAATTACTTAATAACCACATTTTCATTAGTTTCTTAAATTCATATAAACTTAAATTGTTATTTTTAAAGCGAATTGGTAATCTGTTGTAAATATCTATGCACATGATAAAAGCATTTCTAGACACTACAGACAGTTTTACAAACGGTTTATACATATAGTCGGCATGCATATTGAGAACGAATATTTCTACTCGTGACATCTCTTTTGTCTAAGAAAAGAGATTTATGTTTAAATACGAATAAACTTATTTCATAAATGTACAAAAAATGTAAACTTTAAAATTAAATTTGAATGCATATCATAATACTTACATAAAATATTACGCCTATTAGTTACGTTTACATAGTGTGTTACGTATAATTTAAAAACGTGACAGGTGACAGACGGACGGACAGACAGACAGACGGACAGCGGAGTCTTAGTAATAGGGTTCCGTACCCAAAGGGTTAATTAGGGCCCTAAAAATTATGATGTCGAATACACATTTGGCTCATGTTTCTGCATCGCAGTTGACACCCCTTAGCCATATAACTTATGTTCATTGTACTTAAAGCTCTAGCTTCCGACTAAAATAAAATAATACGTTGCGAAAAGCCCGACACATATATCTGATGTGCTATTAATATTTGTGGCGCCATAAGGTGTTGTAATAGTATGCAAGACGCTTAGTACTCTATTATACTGTGAATAATGAATAACAATTTGCATTGTAACTATACTTAGTTACAATGCAAATTGTTATAATAATAAATAAATATTGTTATAATAATAAATAAATAATTAAAGCCTTGAGATGTTTCTTGCAAAAGATTGACTACCTTACGTATGGTCATACTTATTAATTTTAATTCCATTCTAAAAATGAAGTATTAAAAAAAAAAAAAAATTCAGTCGAATTGAGAACCTCCTCCTTTTTTTTGAAGTCGGTTAAAAATAGCACCTATAACCATAACAAAGTGCGCGTTTCTAAAGTCGAATTATCTTTTTATCTCCAGCATAGTTTCAAGTCCTTATCATTTTTATTTCGATCTTATAAAAGAAGACATATTTAAGGTAGTTTTTAATTTCTTTAAAACTAAAAGGTTACGAAATTGATATCATCAAGTTATAAAAATACCATTCGTGGAATTATAAAAATACAAATAAATTCAAACGTATTTTTCATACAATCAACACGAAATACAGAAGTCCATCTCAAAAAGACGTTAAGAAGAATAAGACTATTTAATAATTTAATTAAGCTCTTACATAAATGCTTAAGAGGGTGATGATATGTATGTACTTTAAAGCTTTAAGTACATTAATCCTCACCTACTACAATAAAATCCATAGGAGAAAAAGTAGGTATACAGAAAAAGCAGTACAAATGTCCATGTTTATCACATGAAATATTATTGCCCCGTGCGGGATTGAAACCTGCGACTCTTGGTTTCGTGGCCAAGATCTCCGACCACTCGACATGGGGCAATCTTAAGCATTATGAAATGTTATCATGTTCTAAAAATGTACTCCACGTAAAGTAAATGCGGCATGAATAGATCATATAGTTTTTGATCCCAATCGGATTGTTACTACATGTTAACTGTTTTCAAAATATTAGCGAAGTTAACATGCCAAAGTATTATGTTTAAGCCTCAAACATTTGTAAACATTGCTCCACAAAAAGTCATTACCTACTAATTTCTCTAGAACAGAAAACATGTTTTATTTCATGATTTCTGAAATCCAGTTTATTTCTTGTCTTCCTTCCAGCAATTAATTTACATTTTAAATAGGTGTGATATTTATAAGTACCTAGTTGTATTCAAGTCGAGCGGCGCCACACAGCTTATCTTTTAATACCGTAAGTAATATCTAAAGTAGCAAAACTACATTACAATGGTCATTCAACGGCGAACAACTACCTATCTCTACTATCATTGCCATAAATAAACGAACTGACAACAATAAAAGAAGTTCCCGTTACAAAATGTAACAGGTGTGCCCTTAACCGTTACAATTACCCATTATAAAGCTTAGAAGACTTGGTACATTGGCATTATTTTAGAACTATATCGGTGTCTGCAATAGCCGCTATACAATCGTAGTGCGTTGGATAAACCACAGTGATTCGATTAGCCAGGGATCATAAACTATGGAAGGCGATATTCTGACAAAGTTAAACAGTAACTTCATTGACAAGACCCTTTGACAATGAATAAAAAAAAGGTACAAAATCTAGGAACGCGAGTTTAAATCTAAGTAAAATGGAATGATGGCGACCTGATAATTTTTACTTGAGATGTGAATATTTACGATAAGAATTTCGGATTGTTAATCACTCACATAGTATACTTAGACTGTATGATAAGCCTGACAACAGGTATTTGGCGTGTTAGAATAATTTATAAGTTACCACCTTTAGCTAAATTTAATTCAAAACTTTTTACATTTATAACAATCATTTATATCTAAATCTAATTAATTGCAGACTCATCCGACTGTTAAACTCTTGTGACTTGTGATATGACATGCCGTTTTAAAAGGTTGGGGACCACCTGAAAGAAGGCTCTCGAGATTGCTGTCATCAGGAAACTGTTGCTCGTCATCTGACAATCCGCGTGGCCCTGGCAGGGCAGGTTCAATCCCAATGCACCACTTGCGTTGTGGTTAACTTTTATTTAGGTACAATTTATAAATTTTTCATATTACGTTACATATCATGAAATAATCGTGGAATATTGGACATCAATATAAAAAGCCTTTTTAAAGTGTTTTCCTTGTTCTTCTGCCTTGTCTGTAAGTACAACAGTCTATTCTTCGTCGTCAGAGCCAAACTAAGCAATAAATACTTATACGAAACGAAACTTAAATGAGACACATGTTAAGTCTATTATTACTTGCCACATATTAGGGCACTTTCAGTTGAAATGGAAACATTAAATAAAAGAAAAAATAATCAAGGGCGTATAAAAAACATCCGAAGACTATTAATTGTACCTACAAATAAACATTACAACTGCAGCTGTCATCGTTTAAGTAATCTATGATTACAACACATTTTTATTGATAAATATAAACTATCAGTGCTGACATTTTAATGGACGTATCAAACTCCTCGTCACGTAAAGAACGAATAAACATTAAAATGTAGTTTTGCCAGGCAAGAAACAATAAAAGTAAATATGAAGAAACAGGTTGGCACAAAAGGAGAATCGGCCGGTGTCGTGCTAAACAAACTGGCCCCGGGCCAGGGGCGGGGCCGATGGTACGGCACGCGCCTGCGCCCGCGCACCCAGATTATATTGTTACAGATCGATACTGCGCCGCTGTACCGATAGCCGCCCTACTAACTCCACTGGAACCTGCCACTTATTTTGAACGTTCATCAATCCAACGGTTTGGTCAAACTCAGACGACGCAATGCCTACATCAATAATCTTCACTTTAATTTGTATACCGGGTTTTGAACCTACCCGTAATGTTCAAAACCTCGATAATGGTCAACCGCTGGGCATCCTTTGTCAGAATGTTGAAGCCGCAATCGGGATGTTTCATCTAAGATTAATTTAAATACCTGAAACGTTGCGGACATTTACTTTGATGTGAAAATATGGAGGCAAAGAGATCCACCCTTCAGAATCTCAGCACATAGAGTTCATACCCCACCCAGAAGCTGCCTCATGGAGAACTGAGAGCCCGAAGTGACAGAATCCTCTCACAGAAGATCGACATAAACGTAATATTATTTAAGCGCACTACTGTGTTTCGATCGGTGAGGAAAAGTTGCGGATACCCAATCTCCCTTAAGGTCGGTAGAAAACATGTGATACCTCTGGCATTGAAAATACTCGCGTGCTACGGTAACTGCTCACTACCAGACAGGCCTATGCCTAGTAAGGCAAATCCTTATCTTGCACCATTTACGTAATAATAATTTCCTCCTAACCAATATCGGTCACGGCGGCCAATCTTCACGAGGATTAGCCATCTGCGCAGGAGATATTATAGTGCACAGGTGCACTCTCTATTCCTTCACTCTCATTGTCTGGTGAGACGGCAATTCAACTTGACCGGAAAGAGTTCAGGCGCAGGACCAACGGCTTAACGTGCTTTCCGAGGCACGGGGGTGATTAAACCGCCCACTTCCTGACTCCGGACGGTTACTGAGTAATTTCAATACTGAACTAACTAGCCAAAATTTTTTTGAAACGACCCGGGACTTAAACCCGGGTCCTCTTGGTCCTTAGGCGGCGCATGCTACCACTAGACCAACGAGGAAGTCAAGCCACCCTTTATATATGTAGTAGATATTAATACGATAAGATGCGGTCATATTGTTTAATTTGCTGTTAAAGATATAATCGTAAATCGTGATAATGATGACGAAAACCGTAGCCATAAAATAAAGGAAATATTAGAAGTTTTGTATGGCTTAATTGTCCTACAAATGCGTTAGTAATTATGTCAATCTGTCATATTACCATACCATTAATAAATTTATTTTTATAAATATGATAAAATGGTTTGTCTAAAGTTTAAACTCTGCGCAATGATTTAAGTTTCTTAGATTTATCTCGAAAAATTAATAAATCTTCCAGGACTAGAGATATAATCTCTTACAGACTGAAGTCTACGCAGACGAAACCGCCACGGACTAGTTACGACATAAAGTGACTTTGATGCATCGAGCGCATTTGGTTACGTACATTGTAAAAAGATAATGGATGTGTAGACAAAGAGTAATTAAGTGAATTTAGAACGATTTCACTGAATAATGTATCTGAATATCTCCCATTTTTGCGTAAGTAAGGAATATCTTACGAGACGCGCCATTCATCACCGCGAACTGTATCTGATAATGACAATTTCCTTCATCGCCCCATCCATAAGTAGAAATTCCCTTTACTATAAACGTGCGCGTCTCGGGTAGGTACATTTTAAATATGAGTAATACCGGCTGGTATCTTTCTTTTTTGCTTAATTTAAGTGCGTAGGTAATGAATATTTCACACAACGCGGACTATCCATCATTGAGATAAAGGTCTCCATCAACGGTGCATTAAATGCATCAGCGGCGATAATATACACACTTTATTGCTAATTACTAAAAGTGTTGATTCCTGCTATTTTCTTTTCCAGGTTTGGGTTGTCTTAAAAATGTCTAAATATGAAGTCCGATATAATCGTGTGAAGCGGCAACTCTAACCTTCAGCCATCCAATTAATTAAACACTCACATTCGCTGATACGCGGTATTAATCCTGTGTCAAGTGGAAGGAGCTAAGTGCAATCACTAATCAAGATGCAGGTGTCTTCCACCTGCACTCATTTAGTTAAGTGCTCCTAGTTTAAGCAGCGCCGCCGTAAACAGCATTAGTATTTGGCTATCATTTTCATGCACATGTAGACATGGTCTTAGATGATAAGAACGAGACTGCGTAATAATTAATCATCTGCTTGAAGCTGCCGCTGACCGCGAAAGGTGTTTATTGTAATTAAACGTTTTTAATTCCGAGGGAATAGGATACGCTCTGAACGTTATAGTGAGACGTGCAAGCGTACAAAAATCTATTATCGTCAGCTGCATGTGTGTGTATTATATAAAATGGAACTATAGTTTATGTTTTTGGTTTTGCATGTGATCTGAATAATAACTAGTATTTTAAGTGATACTTGAATATCACTTAAAATAAACTATTGGTTGCCCAACAGCAGTAGGTACAATTTCATACCGAGATATGAATTAATTTCTTTTGAAACCGTTTGCCTATTTGTTATTTTTATAATAAATATAGAAACAATTAAATACTTTTTTGTTTAATATCTTAAGGATTGTTTTTAATGAAAACAAAATCTGTTTTTTTTATACTTTCAACGAATTTCCGAACTCATTTGAAGAAGCTCAATAAATTATCAAATTTGGCTTTACTATGTAATGTATCCTCCCTTTCTATAGATCAATTCAGTCCAATCAGCAATTCAGTCCTACACATTGTAGAGATTACTTCTTGTTAGAAGGCCTTGTACCTACATTATTCCGTCTAGCAAAAGGCACCATTGCAGATCTCATTTGTTTCGACCACATTCACAGACGAACGATGTATCTTATCCGGTAGCAAATAACAATTTCAAAATTAAGTCGTTCCGAAAGGAGTGATGAAGACATCCCATAATATATCAGCGGCGAATCGTGAGCAAATCGAATTAAATCAGTCGCTGGCTGAAAAGAATCGTTCCTTGGCACGAATGGACAACAATGCCTGTTATTAAAAAGAAAGAATGGTGATAAAGAACGTATAATTTGTTCCGTAATTAACGCAAGCGGTGTGACGGCCGTGAGTAAAGTCGACCGGAGCTTTTCATTTCGTAAGGCGCGCGTGTTTACTCATATTACTGGTACAGAAGTTACATCGATAACGAAACGATAAGATGCTACACCTTTGTATAATTAATTGTGACTAATTTAAGTGCACTTAATGGAAGATCTCGTTGATTTTATTAGCGCTGTTTCAGCAATTAAGCTGATTGCGATACTTTGCGTCGATACGCATAAAACGCCGACGTAAGTGGTCGGGTAGGTGGGTCGGTTTTGTTCCGTAATCATGACGTTTTTAATTCCAATACAAAGGAAGAAACCGCATGCAGGATTTCATTAACATATAAAGGACGATAAGAACTATTCCCATCGTAACATCGTAAAATGAAATAAAAAGACGTATTAGTAATTCTATACTCGAATCATGTTTTTCTTTTAGTATCAATGACTTAATATTTAGATGCATACATTACATCCTTGATTTAAACAGCTAGCATAATTCAAAATTACCTATCTTCTAGTGTCTGTACTATTTTTGCAGAGTAATTTTCAAAGCTTGCAGACTCGTATTTGAACGGGAGACTCTCATCCTAACATACCTTGCCTACCTATTAGTGTAAAGTTAATTAGTCTCTTCCGTGCCGTGGCAATCACGAAAGCAGATTTTATGGTGCACCGAACAAGATGCGTACGTCAAGCGGAGCCGGCGTCTCACGCATTAGTCACCGCGAGTGACGTCCCAATGGCGCGCGCCGTTTGATCCGCTGCGCGCGCGCACGTTTATCAATGGACAGGTACGGCTTTAATGAATTACACATCGCAAGCATTTTATCTTGCAACTCACTATGAAGTTCGGATTACTTTAACTTAAGTTTGTCTTGTGCCGCTTAATAGAGTATGTAGAGTAAATTATTTATTTTGGTAAGTAAGTATAGTAGGTAAGTAAGTAACCATATTTGGTCTTATAGCGCAAATTATAGTATTTAGCACTGAGGAAGATTTAGAGATACAGTCAGACAATGAATAGCACAGATTAACTATCTCGTTGGTCTAGTGGTAGCGTGCGCCACCTAAGGACCAAGAGCTCCCCGGTTCAAATCTCGGGATGGGACAAAAATTTGTGGTCGAGTATTTCAATATTGAAATTACTCAGTATCAGCCCGGAGTCAGGAAGTTGGCGGCTTAACCACCCCCGTGTGCTTGTGCACTATAATATCTCCTACGCAGATGGCTAATCCTCGTTGAGATTGGACGCCGTGACCGTCAGTTAGGAGGACATTATTATTTAAATAGCACACCACATATCACACTCCGACTCTAACTTTATTGCAAAAACAATGTAATGCAATATCTAACTGAATATTTAACGCAATTCTAGTTAACATCAGAATTCTATCAAATGTCTTATTTAAACGTAAACTTTTATATGGCTATGCAATAAATATTTCTATTCGAAAAAATTTTTTTTAATATAGTAGGGGAGCCCAAGCGGGGATTTTGCGCGTCAGAAAATCATATAGAGAGAAACCTTACAACTTGTAATGTACCCTTACCATATATGAACCCGTAATATGCGTATACCCCTGCGTTGAGGGCAGCCGATCAGATTAGTTTAAAAAAAAATGATTCTTAGAAAAACTCGAGCGCGTCAGATTAAGACGAGGGAAGTTAAGTAGATGGAGAAAAGTGTATATTTTAAAAATTTGTGAAATAATGAACTTTTTTCATACAATCTATATAGGTAATATTGTGAAAGTGATGGTAATGGTTAACCAAGTCATGTGACCAGACTCTTAACTCTGGGCACAAAAAGTTGTTTATAAACATATTTGGGTGGTTGGTTATTATCTTAGTATCAAGGATGCGATTATTACCTTTACCGTTAAGTACACGACGTTCGTGTACTTAATGCTTATTATCTATTATTATCTTATTCCTAAGAAAAAAGTCTGACCAAATTTTTGAAATAAATTTAGCTAAAAAGTTCACCGATTAGGATAGGTGGAACTCAAATAACAACAAATCCGTCTTCTCTTTGCTTCGAAAAGCACTTTTTATCTTGAGCCCTTTTTTTACAAGAAAGCAGTTGATATCCAAATAATCTACGTAAAAATCTCAAATAGAACCTTAAAAGCACCAGTCTAGTCCAGCATGCGGTTTACCGTACGAAGAGCCTACTTTTTTTTATGAAAATAGGCTCTCATAGTACAAAATTTAATACAAAAGTGCTTAAAAATATAGCGAGACAGAGCGGGCTCGGCGTGACACCTGACAATGCAATTCAATTCAGATGCCAGCCTGCGGCTGCACTCTAGATGGGATTTTTGACCACGGCCGCAACGATTGACAGCCGCTACCTTTTATTTCCACAGCCATTTTGTTAACTACGCGTCAAGTAAATTGGCATGTGATAGCAATACCTCGTCAGTTGATATCGTGATTTATTTGGGGATATTGTGTAATTTCGCAAGTAAAAGATCAATTTTGTAAAGATTAAAATAAGTATTATATTATTAGTCTCATGTTGGTCTGGGACTTAACAAGAATTTGCCAACTATGTTAGCTGCATTAGTGTCCAGCATATCTAAGAGGCGAATAATGGTGTAATGGGTATTATGTTTCTGATGTATGTAGGCAACGAGATAGCCACTTGTCACTATTTTTTACAATTGTCCATCATAACCAAACTCGAGTCTTTGGCTAAATGTGGTTCAAGGAGCTCATTGCTCCTTGGACTTTGCCTACCCCTTCGTGGATTGCAGGTGTGATGATATGTATATATGTATATATGTACAATTAGTAGATTTGATCGATCCTTAATGTGAGTGATTTATCTATACTTATAATAAATCTGTAGAGAGGTCAATTCTGTACATGAAATATATTTTCAAAATAACTATCAGGGGGTGATTAGTAATAGATACTGATGCCAAAAATGCAATCAATAAAATTTTTGCCTGTCTGTCTGTCTGTCTGTATGTTCCTTATAGAAACAAAAACTACTCGACGGATTTTAATGAAACTTGGTACAATTATTTTTCATACTCCTGGGCAGGTTATAGTATACTTTTCATCACGCTACAATCAATAGGAGCAGAGTAGTGAAGGGAAATGTTGTGAAAACGGGAGAAGTTACTCCATTTTTTAAGCTTCCGTCGCGTGTGCAGCCTTAATGGTTAAAGTTACATAGAAATCATGTATGACGGAAATAGTCTTTATAATATTAACCATAAACGCGGGTGACACCGCTGGCACAGCTAGTGAAATAATAAAAGTCCTATAGATGGAAAATGTAGTATGTAATAAGAACATATTTCACATTAGATACCTAAGTGTCGCTTAAAGCGTATAAGAGTAAGATGGATACCAGCAAGTTTCCGTCCAAATTCTAACATCAGTTCTTTCAAAATCTTTTTGCTCACATTTATCTGGTTCAAATCTGGCATAACTTTGCATAGCATGAATCACAAAAAGCCCTTGTACGTATAGGATGCATAGCCGAGCAGGGCGACCGTCCTGATTTAATAGAATAGACGCTGTTAGGGTTACCAGCTATCTATTCTATTTACCCTCAATATGATAATCTCCTGAAATGTTATACCTACACATACATTTAAGTATGTACTTTAATTTTAAATCCTAGAAATATCAATGAAATGCCAGGCTCATTGCAGATGAGAGCCTGCAAAACGAGAACAGTAAACAAAGAGGGTACAGTAAGGTTTAAATAAGAATAAAAAAAGTCATCTTCCTAGCGTTATGTCCCGTGCTTAGACGGGGTCCGCTTAGACCATGATCCAGGATTTAGCGAGTCTGGTAATTACATTGAAGCGACTGCCGATCTGTCCTTCGTAACCCTAAGATAGGGGAACCAGACAATTTTTGAATCATGGTTACAAATCCAAAGTTGTTTGAATTTGCAGGTTTCATCACGATGTTTTCCTTCACCGTCGAGCTAGTGGTATAAATACGTACATAGACTCGAAAAATCCAGAGGTACGTGCCCGGGTTTGAACCCGCACTCCTCGGTTAAGAGGCGCGTGTCCTTACCATTAAGCTACCACCGCTCTTACATAAAAAAAATAAAGTGTATTAATATTAGTATTGTATTAATAGTTACGTATCCTAAAGAAAAATAACATACGTAGCCAGAAGGTCTTAGATTTGCTGTTAATCTTCTGGCGCTTCGATCGGTTACAAAAATGTTTCGTCTCTTTGTACTGATAAATTGATAACTTAGACGTCCCAAGGGAAAAGTACACGTCTGAGTACTCTTTTTGTGTTTAGCCAGAACAACAAACTGAATCATCTATCCAAACCACGACAAAATGTGAGATGGATTTTACCCGAAATTACAGCTAACTCTAGATCTCCAGGCCAAAATCAGCTCTTCAATCGGTCGCTGGTATTTTTTCGCCTATTTGTAGTGGTGATCGAAAGGTTACATATCCTAAAAGAAAATTACACGTCTAAATTTTGCACGGAAAGTATCAGTCAATGTTTACATATTAGAATAATTCTAGATTTCCGCATGAGTTTAGCCGAAATTACAGTTTATTCTAGATCTCCAGACCAAATCTGGCTCTTTGATAGGTCGCTGGTATTTTTCCGTCTATTTGTAATGGTGATCGATGCTTTGAGCTTTAACTAACGATTACAATGTTGGATCAAGCAATTCAGGGACATGTGCTGGTTTCATGCCGCTGAATTACAATCCCTACTAGATATTGGAATACTAGATCAAGCAATACAGTTGGGTATAGCACAATTTTAGCTCTTCTGGTTCCAGCGTCATGTGCTGGATCCAGTATAAAATGCCACTGTATTGCAATCCCTAGCTTCAACCCTATCCGCGTAGATGCGGGCCGGGCGGACCGCGGACGCAGCGCGAGCGCGGCGCGCTGCCCTCCCGCGTTTCCGTTTATTTTGCTCAAGTGATTCATTGCTTTCATTTGCTTTACATTGACGCTTCATATTTTCGAATGGAATCCTACGATTGAAACTAGCCCATTATGCAATTGTTGCTTATTACCATATCATTTTAAATAATTCCGATGGAGTTTTCACGTGCTTTTTTTGTTATCGCGTACAGCTTATCCAGCCAGTAGCTGCTACCTACCTAACGGCTCAGTCGTTATTTGTTTTTATGTAATGACTTTTTAATGTATCACTTTTCAAATATTTGTACAATTTCATCCGAAACAGGTAAACGCTTCGGACTTCATTAAAATGTTACACACTTATTGATTGTGTTTATTAAATACAAATTCGTAGTATTAGAGTGGATGCTCTTGTTTAAAAAAAATATTATACAAAACAAACTTTTCTTAATATAATAAAAAACGAAAAACGATCGTGGGCTATTTAAATACATCATTTAATTTTATTTATTCCACACTGCACGAATACTTCGCTTTTATCGTCACGTTACCAACATTAAACGTCCTGATTAGGGAACATGCAAAACGTTTATCGACCTGTACATGCAGGTTACCTTAATCTGTTATGTGTGGCGTGAAACAAAAGATTAAGTAAATCAAGAAGCAGTTGAAAATTAAACGTAAAATACTATTTTAATCTTTCTAATCACTCCTACTTAACTTTTATTTATTATGCTTTATGTTCAAATAATAAACAAGGTTCTCATAGTTATAATACTTTTATGATTAATATAATATAAAATGCAACGGACGAATTAAACGGAATATTAGTTTATTAATGACTAATAGTCTTAATAAACTTTTATTTAGAAGCTGTA
This sequence comes from Glyphodes perspectalis, assembly GCA_951394215.1. Lineage (NCBI taxonomy): Eukaryota > Metazoa > Arthropoda > Insecta > Lepidoptera > Crambidae > Glyphodes > Glyphodes perspectalis. The sequence continues at coordinate 8,383,846 of OX596204.1, forward strand.
TATAACCGTTGCTCCCTTTTAACTCGTTTTTGTTGTTGAAAATATTGACATTTACATATGCATAATTTTATTAGAGTCTCACGTTATTTTCTCATGCATCTTAAACGTAATGTTGAATAAGTATCCATACGTATAATACGTATGAATCGTACCTATATATACGTATAATACGGATAGATCCAAATAGCCTTATGGATATGTATTTCTTCGTAGCACCTGCAGACTTTGTTGCTTTTGATATCCTAAAGTTTTAAGAAAACAATAGTTTTGTATTATCTTAGTATAAAGGATGAGATATTTTTTTAACTGCAATAATAATCTACTCAAAAGAGTTTCATCCCCATTGTTTTGTTCTAAGGCTTATTTTACCTCAGGCAAGCGGACCAGACCACTTTTAATTAGCCCGCTTGAGTTGGTTACAGTATTTCAGGATATTGTTTTTTGCACAAGTGTTATACCGGCAACAGTACATTCCACCATTTGACACGACTCTCAAATTATAATGGTGAGCAGCCAGTTCAAAACGTTATAATGCTAGTAAGAATCTATGCCAGAAATGTACTCCAGGCAACACAAAGGTGGCTAGTGCGGCGGGCGCGCGTGCGCGATCCTTGGTCGTTTTGCGCGCATGCGTCGTGACCGTGCGCGCGCGCTCGTCACGCCGAGATCTGCCCGACCCGCGCGCACTATTTTATCGCATTAATTATTTGGAAAAGGATTCCCGTAGGGCCGGCATTCCTGGTCGCGCCTGTGTCAGCTTGGGAACGACGTGGGTAAGATTATATATTAGACGTTTATTCTTAACTATTGAACTTTTAGTTCTGTGACACCATGCTATGTCATATACAGATTATGTAGTATTCTACTCTATTTACACTTAGTTCTAAATTCTAGCCGTTTCAACTTTATATAGATAAATAGAAAATAGATAAAACTTACAACTTACGCAGAACAGGACAAATCCCAAACATAAGAGATGGAATAAAAAAAAGTTAAAATCATCGTCTTTCGTTTTCAAATCGCAAATAGTTCTCACATTATGGTGTGGAAGTCTACCAAATGCATGTTTTACGTTATATTATCGAAAATTTCGGTTGTCTCATACTCGTGGAAACAGAAAGAAATTACTTAAATTTATTAATGAAAAGAATATGAAAAGTCTCTATATCTTTATTTATAGACATGTTGTCAGTATACGAGCCTCATTTTCGGAATTAAAATTCGGCTTCCAATTCTGCTCTCAAGGTTGTTGCTAGGAAAGTATTAAAAATGTAGGTAGGTACTTGGACCAAAACAACTACAGCTGTGTTTGCGGAATGTAAATGCAACTTTTAAGCGGCAGCCCATATCTTTATGTAACAACAGTTTGCTTTTATTTCACCAGACATACCTACCATATGAAATCATCATCAGCCTATGTAATGGTAGGTGCGTATTTTCAAATTATTTTTTTGTAATCATAATAGTGAAATTCGCATGTCTGGATATAGTCAATTTGAATTTATTTAACATAACACATACATAACTTTTATCAGATTTTTTTATTTTGTAGGAATCTTATTATGATAATATTTCTGATGGACTTCAAAAACAAACATACTTGAAAATGTAAAGAAATGCATTTTGAATCTTCACATACTTTTTCTTTATTTATAAAACTGATTCTTGTTGTGGTTAAAGTAATATGTTGATGTTAACAACTTATATATCTACTAATCATATCGGTAAAACAAATTATAAAAATGATTAGAATCGTTAATAAACGTATTAATTGACTGACCATAAGGAAAGATGCATTAATTATAATTAGCATATAATGCATCTTAAGCGAGTAGGGTTACCATCGATTCCTATTTACCCGGATATGCTATTTTTATGTTTATTGTGATGTGAACAAATTAAATTAGCCCCCAATACAGTAATTCATATTAAAACTTAGATTTTTTTTCACGGTAAAAATTGTCCTATGTGCTAATTAAAATAATACCTACCATATTAGACCTACTTATCTACCAAATTGCATACCATTCCCTTCAGTGTTTACGCTATTGACTAAAAAAATATAATTTTGACACTTTTCTGTGCAAAGTTATTGCCTGCAAGCAATGGCAGCTTTTGAAGATCGAAATTCTTTACCGCTTTTACAATTTTTCACCGCGTTTCAGGACTTATCAAATTCCGATCAACCAGTAACCCTACTAACTAGAAGAATATCCCTAGCCCGTTACAAACATTTACTATAACGTGTCATGGCTAATTTGTGCATAAAAATTACGCCACCTTTTAAGGCACCGTGGCTGATAGAGATCGTAAATTGTAATTTTTACTTTACGCACGATAAAACAGAAATGCATTATTGCGTGGTTTATAACTATATAACAAGGAGCTTAAAAATACAGAACGGATGACAAGCTTTTCAACCGACTTCTAAAAAGGAGGAGGTTCTCAATTCGACCGTTTATATATTTTTTTTTTTAGGTATTTTTTTGACTTGTAACTAACTCAAATGTTTGATAGTATTGTTTAACCTTAGTCTCGACAGGTATACATGTTTATTCCGCAGGAATTTTTCTAAAAGCTTTAACTTTTGATATACCAAATTTCATCACAATTGGTCAGACAATGTTACGCTATAATGAATGCACTATTAAAAATCTCACCAAAATAGCGGAAATTTTCAAGCTCATCGCACAAAAACGTTATTTCATCCCAAATTAATGTTAGAGTGCCTACTTAGCAACACGTGCCACATTTATTTTTACCTAGTCTAGTCAACCTGGGTACCTATAGTTTTTCAACGGTCTAGACATGGTCAAGTGATTTCTACGATTGTTATTACACCGTTCAAATTCTCAATTCGATAGGCCAAAGGTGGCCGAATTCGCAAACAGAATAGTACAACTTTCAATTTTCAATGAGTTCAGTAACTGCTCTGAAAAATTTGGGACGACCACGATTAATACACGTGCCGGCCTAATGTACGTAGTAAAATACGGGAAAGTAGACCAGTTCTGATTGACGAAGGCAGAAATCTAAATGACAAATAGAAGTATATGTTTTTTGTAATGTCTGAGCAATAAACTGATTTATTATTATTATTATTATGTCTCTTGGCGCAATCACGGAACAAGCCCAGGCCTTTAAGGCTTGCATGGGAACATGGGTCCGACATGTAGAGGTTATTTGAGAGTTTGATCTAAATGTGTGATGGAACACCTTAATATTATTATTAATAATATCTATTTTATGTAATACTAAAAACCCTTTACATTTCATTATGATATGAAGGGTTTTTAGTAGATATTACTTGAAATTAACCCATAAATAATCATTTTATTTTATTTATTTATTTATTAGGTCTACCAACGTTTATACACACTAAAACATACAATTAAATTTTATCATACGTAACTTGCAAGCTAACCTAACTTGGGTGGTTTGGAACATATATTTATGGTAGATTATCTACATTAAATTTTAAATACACGTTTAAAAAAATACAGTTAGAAACCGAGAGACCTAGATGAAGGCGACATGCTTACCTAATTGTCTTTTTTGGTTCTTTCACACTGTAAGATATTTTTACGATGTCTATAAAAGAAAGAATAAAGATTTTATTTATATAAATAGTATTTTTTCGTTCTCCTATATTTTCTTGCTACGTTTAAATATGTAGCATTGGTAACCGACCCAATCTGTACCACTTTTAGTTAGATGCCATAAAAACTAAATCACGCAAGGTTCTAGGAATTTTAACTAGTACTTGTACCAGCTTTTGAATTTTTTATTATTTTTAAAAGAAAGAAGAAATGACATCAAATTCACGCTTGATTTTTAAATGCACCGGCGTTCATTTTGGACAGTTTACACGTGTAAGCCTTCTGTAAACTACTATTCTTTAAATGAAACGAACGTGCATAGTTCAGTAGGCAGTAAAATGCATAATATATAATTTCTAGTTTTACTTGATTTATGAAACACACACCGGTGAAGATTGATTGGCTGCGTTTTTACAATTCCTATGCGTTCGCTTGAACAACTAGATAATTAAACGTGTGTGGCGTTACTCATTACGACTACCACTCATTTGGAATTCATTACGCGTGTTATGTTATCGTTTTGATGCACAATTGTATTAAATGTGTTAACATGTTTTAGGTTAATGAGCAATTATCAAATTAAAAAAAAACTTGTATTGGACAAGGCTTGTTAAATAAAAAAAATTAATAAATATCTTCTTTTAAAGTAATTGGTTAAGGAATTTATAATGCTATGAGAATCAAAATCAATGAAGACACCATAAATATCTGTACCCGGTTCAAGTACCTGTTTTAACGAAATGGTTTGTAAATGTATGTATATGTATGTAATGCACCGGGACAATTATTTGTCCTGGTGCAGGGATCGAACCCGCATCCCTTGCGATCAACGCGAAGTCCTAACTATTGTACCTACCAACAGGGCGTAATGGCCTGATATTTCAAACCGAAAGTAGATATAATTATCTCACAATGATTTGTTAATCGACGAAATTCTGGACAAAGGATTGGAACTGATAGCGGACATCAGATGGTAACCCTGAATGGAAGCTCTTCCTAGTACACTCCATAGGTAAGCTCCTTAGCCCCTCTGCGGTATTCCTTGGGAACAGCCAAGCAGCCAGCAACAGACAACTTAAACATTTAAGCTCTAAGATTCTATACATACTAAATGAAAATGTTAATAAATTAATGACAGGCTGATTACTTTCTAATTACAAATGGCATTAGCCATCATAAGTAATGTCTGGTCCCAAAGGTCTTCCTTATCTCATGCACTCGTGTTATACGACAATGTGAGAAATAATAATTCTATTATTATAATTAAATCCTCTTTCAACGTGAAATAAAAGAAAAAATCACATACTTATAAAATTTAAACATTACAAAGTATATACATTTATTTTATTTGTTTATTCTGACTGTTTTTTTATATGTACATGAAAATATTTTTACTAGCGTTTGTGCGCTAGAAATTTAGTTTGTTAAAGAGACTTTATCGTATGTCCTATGGCATATATTTTTTTTGAATAAAAGGTGTCCTTCCTCAGTGTTGACGCGTGACATATTTTAACAAACAGACAGGCAGAAAGAGCTACTTTCGCATTTACAATCTTAGTTAGGATTACGGTGTTATTTAATTTGTTTGAAGTAACCCCTCATGTACAAACTATGGCTACTTATAGACATATTGATAACTGCAAATTTTTAGGTAGTTATAGACCACTAACCAGTACAATGCTCCAAGCGATTTGCATTGTGGGCAAGCTTGCACCGCGGCCGCTCTCAGTTGTTAGTTTTTGCATGCCGCCGGTAATCACACCCTAGGCGCGGTTCACATGACTACCATTTTTTCCCCACCAAACAACTTCATACTAACAACGGCTTGGCAGTTATAGTCCAAGAAAATAGGCCTTTAAATACGAATTTGAGGTAAATACTTGAATTTTTGATATAAGTTACTTTGAAAGATTTAAAAACGATCTGTGAAAGTTTTTTGTAAAATCACCCCCGAGAACATTTGAAAAAAAAATAAAAAGTATTTGTTTTTGAAATTTTGGGAAAACGGTAAGTAGTAGAAAAAAAAGGTTTAAATAAAAGTTGTAGAGCATCAGATTTTATAAAGAAATGCCCTGTTTATATTTTCGCTAACATTAAAATTATCCGAGATAGAGCGGTTAGAAGCTTGTGGATGATAGTAATAGTCCGGTCAGTTTCCCATTTTGATCTGAAAGGATAGGACCAACGGGAAAATTTGTGTGTGTACTAGATATTTAACAATCCAGAAATTCAGGTCTCTGACACATCAGGTTAGCTAAAAAAAAAGCGCGGAAGATCGAAAAAGGCAAACAACTCATGAGTAGTGCAAAATATTGAAAAATGCTAAAGGTAAAAGTTATAGATAATTGAATTTCCTACAAAAATGGTATCTGCATATTTTTTCATAAGTACGATACTTTTCGCAAAAAACACACCTAAGTGTAAAATTATTTAAAAATGTTTTTTATCTTACAAGTTTTTCTCAATAAATAATAATGCGTATAGCTACATTATTAAGTCTATTTTTCAATAATAAGCAGCACTTTAAAAAATATATTTTCCTTACTAAGATGATTTTTTTTTTCTCATCCTGACGGGTTTTTAATGCAGAATTAAATCCTTTGGTTTATGCGAAATCCGTCTACTTAGTACCTGTAATTTATTAACTTTCATTGAATAAAGAGAAATGATCGGTAGTGACTGCCTGACCGAGTCAGGATTTCTTGCCAAAACCGAAACCGAAACCGAACATTAGGCAGCTCTCTTAGTTTTGGCTTAGGTTGACATAGCATGTTGAAATAAAGTGTATCTTTACAAGCTTTTATGTCTATATGTAATAGAGAGATTAGAAAAAAATATTGGTTACGTTTTTTTTTTCTTTTGTTCAGAAAAATAAGAATGACAAATACAGCGCGTTAAAGGTCCCCGTGACGTCACTTGTTCCGTAAATGCGCCGCGCTCCAGATTTTTGAAGCGCTGTATCTTTGTAATTTTCCAAGTATTCGATAAAGCAAAAAAATACGTATTCAATATTTTGATAATTTTACTTACGAAACAAAACAAATATTTTTTCAAGTAAACAGGAGGAATCATCAAAAGCAAAGAAGGCCAAAAAACCCTTCACAGTTTAACATTTTATCAAGAACAAAAGCCTAGAAATCCAACTCACTTAACAAGTTCTTAAGCTAGACAAACTCATCGACCAAACGGATATACCAATATACCAATACTGAGGAACCTCTTAATAACAGTAATTAATAAAATTATAATAGAGTAATGCCAGCTTATACAGTTGCTTCTTGGAACATCAATAGCCTGGTCGTTTATGTTATTATGTTGAAATTCTACTCCCATAGCATAACATTGATGTACTGCTTGTCTCTGAAGCACAACTAATATTCAATCACATAAGTGCTTTATTGAAGCCTATGTAAATAAAGATAAGTTCAGCATTACAATCAAGGACTACCACATTTACTCAATCTTCCATCCAGACGGGACTGCTCATGCAGGAACTGCTGTGATTGGGAAAAGAAATATAAACCATAAAGTACTACCAAAATATAAAACAGTACATCTGCAGGTAACATCTGTCATGGTGCAAGATGAACATGGTCAGCTAAAACATACAACATAGGAAAATCAATTTACTGACTATTTTAGGACCCCTTGTCATAGATTTATAAATTCAGACGTGACTCCCATGCAAAGAATGTTGCATTTGAGTCTGAATTTTTTGCATGGGAGTCACGTCTGACTCTTCCAAGAGGACGAGAGCTGAAGAAAATCCTTGACAAGAACAACGTCTACGTATTCAGCACAGGTCAAACAAAATATTCGACAAGCTCTATGGTGCATTCCGTAGTGATCCTTTTTTTTTTCCCGGGTGTAATCCGTCATTCCCCCGAGAGACGAGAACTGCGGGAGTATGTCAGACTCCTACTGACTAAAACACCCGGGGTGTTCCGCCGCATCGCTTCTGGAGAGGAGCCCTGGGAACGCTATGCCTACCAATGAACCCCTCCCACCTGCGGTCGCTCTTGCGAGCACGACTTTAACATTGCTCCATCGAGCTATACTTCGACTAGATGCCCCGGAACACAAGGGGCGTCTACGTCTGGCTAGGATGCCGGTGATGGATCCCTCTATTCATCACTAGCTAGCACAGGCTAAGGCGGCATGCATGTATATTTACCAAACCAGCCATGGCTAGTTAGTATTTGTGCCAGGTTGAATATCATTTCGCCATGTTTGCAGCTGACCCAGTCTTGGAGGACTTATTACATCAACTAGTTCCCGGCTAGCTCCCGAGTTATCAAGTCTTTCCGACCATATGACGAGCAATGCTTCTCGCGCTTCATCCCGCCATGCTTGGATCTCGCGGGGGTAAGGACGAGGATTCTCACCTGATTCGATGGCTGGGTTTGGGTGTTAATATACAATATTTAAGTATATTTTAGTATTACCACTGTTGTTTTTAACAACTGTATCAGAAGTGCTTAAGCTACTTACCTCGGAGTCAGATCAATGTATGTGATGTCATGGGATATTTATTTATCAAACATATTGGCCCACAGATCCCAAGAAACGACCAGACGTCCTAGACTTTCTGGTTTTTAATGGATTCTCAGAGCGATATTCAAATATTAAAAGCTGTTATGATAGCAGTTCAGATCATACACAAATCATTACGACTATAAGTTCTACAATACAATAATAGAAAAACCTATTCAGTAAAAATACAGACTGACACGGTACGCCTTTAGAAAACACATAGACTTAAATATAGTTATAAAAGTTCTACTTAAAACAAGTAATGACATCGACGAGGCATATATTATGGTTTCCGGACATGGAGGTCCATAATTGACGCGTTTGAAGTTGCCCATTCCAGAATCTTGGGATAGGGGGATGGAATCTTCGCTATATCATTTGATATAGCCATTGCATTAAATTCCACCACTCAACTATAATGGAGGCACTGCTTTACTATTGGGTACCGACATATCTGCGGGTTTTGCATGGAAGTAGAATAAGCACGCGGTCGAGGTGCATGCACTGCGTAAAATCTGCGGTGTATCGCTTACAGACTGCGTTCGGAACAATGATAAAAGAAAAAGAGTTGGTCTGAAAGACAACGTCGGAGTTAAGGTAAGAAAAAGCATGCTCTGGTGATCCGGACATGTGGGATGTACTATAAAGCAAGCTGTGCTCAGGGTTTCTTGGTATAAAACAAAGGGGGGTTATTAGAGGGGTATTTCCCTAGCGGGGTAGGTAGAGCGAACTTACTTCACGCCATTGCATGAAGTAAGGTATTAACGCGACTACTATGGAGCAAGCTGTGCTCAGGGTTTCTTTGTGTAAAACAAAGGGAGGTTATTATATATCCCACAAAATATCCACACTATACGCCACACAATACGCCATAAGCATGCTAAATAGCTAGTCTACAGAGTTAACTGTCGGGAAAGAGCTATCCTGGAGTATAATCCACATCCAATTGAAGTCATCGAGGTCACATATTAAAGCCTGGATATCATTAGGGACTAGGGGACTTGTGAAACTTGGTGCCACTGCATCATCAGATGTCTTGATAAAAGCTTTGACCAAACATTAGAAATAATACTGACGGGACTAAACTAGACTTGAGCTCAATGGTAAGGACATGCACCTCTTAACCGAGGAGTGCGGGTTCAAACCCGGGCATGTTAACCACCTCTGTATTTTTCAAATCTATGTACGTATTTATTACCACTAGCTCGACGGTAAGGGGAAAACATCGTGATGAAACCAGCAAATTTAAATAACTAGGATTTGTAACCATGATCCAAAATTTGTCTGCTTCCCTTATCTTAGGGTTACGAATGTCAGATTGGCAGTCGCTTCAATGTAATTATCAGACTCGCTAGATCCTAGATCATGGTCTAAGCGGATCCCGTCTAAGCACGGAACATAACGCTATGAAGATAAAGACTGACACTACATGAGTACTTACAGCTTGATGTTTCGGCATATCGCGTTTAGTCCAGTCAGTATTATTTCTACTGACAATGCAAAGAGAAAGTTTAAAATCAAATATCTATATTCAACAAATCAAACAAACTCAAACTCGATGGGTTAATGTTACAATTTTTTGCTATATCGAATACTCGGAAAATTACAAAAGTACAGCGCTTCAAAAATCTGTAGTGTCTGGAGTGAGCGCGTCACGGGGACCTTTAACGCGCTGTATTTGTCATTCTTATTTTTCTGAACAAAAGAAAAAAACGAAACCAATATTTTTTTTTAATCTCACTATTACAGATAGACACCGGGTCAGGAGACATAAAAGTAAAGATACACTTCATTTCAACATGCTATGTCAACCTAAGCCAAAACTAAGAGAGCTGCCTAATGTTCGGTTTCGGTTTCGGTTTTGGCAAGAAATCCTGACTCGGTCAGGCAGTCACTACTGATCATTTCTCTTTATTCAATGAAAGTTAATAAATTACAGGTACTAAGTAGACGGATTTCGCATAAACCAAAGGATTTAATTCTGCATTAAAAACCCGTCTAGATGAGAAAAAAAAATTAATCTTAGTAAGGAAAAAATATTTTTTAAAGTGCTGCTTATTATTGAAAAATAGACTTAATAATGTAGCTATACGCATTATTATTTATTGAGAAAAACTTGTAAGAAACATTTTTAAATAATTTTACACTTAGGCGTGTTTTTTGCGAAAAGCATCGCACTTATGAAAAAATATGCAGATACCATTTTTGTAGGAAATTCAATTATCGATAACTTTTACCTTTAGCGTTTTTCAATATTTTGCACTACTCATGAGTTATTTGCCTTTTTCGATCTTCCGCGCTTTTTTTTTTAGCTAACCTGATGTGTCAGAGACCTGAATTTCTGGATTGTTAAATATCTAGTATACACACAAATTTTCCCGTTGGTCCTATCCTTTCAGATCAAAATGGAAAACTGACCGGACTATTACTATCATCCCCAAGCTTCTAACCGCCCTCTATCTCAGATAATTTTAATGTTAGCGAAAACATATAAAGGGCATTTCTTTATAAAATCTGATGCTCTACAACTTTTATTTAAACCTTTTTTTCTACTACTTACCGTTTTCCCAAAATTTCAAAAACAAATACTTTTTATTTTTTTTTCAAATGTTCTCGGGGGTGATTTTACAAAAAACTTTCACAGATCGTTTTTAAATCTTTCAAAGTAACTTATATCAAAAATTCAAGTATTTACCTCAAATTCGTATTTAAAGGCCTATTTTCTTGGACTATTAGTTCAAATTAAAGCTTTGTTTGTAGAATTTTTATTCTTGTAGTAATCAATTACATTTATTGTGGTAGATTAATCAAATTAAAAAATCTGCAATTTAACTATCTATGTTGCATATTATTAATGTGTATGAGTTTGTATTTGTCTAGAATAGATATAATTTAAAGACATGTATAAGTATACTAAATATGATACAAATTTTTCAGTAGTTCCTTGACGTAGCCGATTTTAGGATTAATATAGAACGTGTTACTTTCAATTAAGTGATTGATCTGATCATTTTTTAATTGTACTACAACGAAGTGTTTTTTATATCTCATTCATACATTCTTTTTCTAATATTTTTAATAGATAGTTTTATTTTGTAAAAAGTACAGTGTGTAGATGTCCTTACATATTTTTACAATCAATAATAGAGGGATTATAGAAGGGGCTCTACTAAGTTATTTGTTTAGCTGTCGTGTACCAGACGAACCCGGAATTTATTATCTACTACACAGTATTCATGGGAAAACATGCGGGGAAAGATATGCTTGAGAAGGCTTTGATGGAATAGTTTACTGTTAACTCATTCAATTATTATTGGTGAAGTCATTGAATGAGTATCAAGGAAAGGAATTTCATATGGATTGAATATGTAATGTGTCGTAACTATTTCTATTACATATTAAAAAACTGAATGTTTATTTATATTTTTGTCTTCAATTGAGGAAAAAGTATTCATCTGTTTGTAATTACACTTTGGTAAGATGCTTTTCGTTGTTTGGTCCTGGGAATAATTTCCTGTCTTTAATTGTTTTTCTAATAGGTAAAATGCTGTGATTATATATTTTGGCAGCTCTATGAAGTAACACCTATTTCTTTCTAGTTATTGACATAACTTACAAAACAAAAAGCGTTAAAACTGACTGTCAAAAGTTACTTTATTCAACACAAATTCAATATCAATTGAACCCGATGAGATTCTAAATAAAACTCAGGATTTGATTTAAAAATCATATTTAGCGATTAAAAACACCGTCGTTAAATCGCACCTAAACCAACTTTTAGCAAACGTTAAGAAAAATATCGCTTTGTAAGATTGTGGTAGTTTAAATAACTATCCAAAAGTTGAATTCTTGAATCGCGTCTAAAATTATATTACTAGGAGTAAAATGCAGTTAGTATATTACGTACTTATACTATATAAAAGTATAAAGTTTAAGTAGCAAAGTTAGGGAACTTTTAACTAACTATCGTCACGGCATGTCCCATGCGGACGGGGGATTTTACAAAGCCAAACTTCACCTCTTCATCCTGTCTGAAGCTTGGAAAATATTTTTGTAAATGTAATCCATCCACGTGCCGTAAGAATGGAACGTGATAATTTAAGAAAAATACATCTCATGTTGCCAATTGGATGTGCAGACATTTTAATATTGGTCCAAAAAGATCACAACCTTTTATCGCAATAGTAACGTATGGATAATACATACGTTACACTACTAAACTAACTATGTAATATTAATTTCATTAAAACTTAAATCCAATTTTGCAATTTGGAAATAATGAACAATGTCCTAAGTGATATAATTTTAAACAATCTTAGTGTAGTTTGTTTTAAATTAAAATGTTAGTTTTAGTTATATTTGTTTCTTAATTTCCTTTGATTTGAACACTTTATATAACTTAAATTTTTTTGGAGTTATATAGATACCTATTGATTTTTAAACTAGGTACCACCACCACTCAAATGTACATTGAAAATGTTAAATATTAAAAAACATATTTACGAAAAAGGGTAGTTCTCCGCCTCGCCGATCAAGGTACCCAGAATACCTTGGTACCTATTTAAGATTTACAAGCATTTGTTATAAAAATATTTTCAAGCTAGCATTTCTATTTAAAAAGCAAGTGGTAAACGGGTCTTCGTCTTCAATCATAAAGTTTTTATTGCATATCCCTCAAAAACTGTTCATCTAACATAAGTTTATGTTTATTTAAAGTCTATGTATGTATTATCTGTCCACAAGTAATTTATCTTGATCTATTAAGTTGTTAATGTCTCATTGAGATTGAGATTTGAGATTGTATCGGTCGAAACGTTTCGAAGGAGTTCGATGCAAACATCGTGAAACGAGATTTTTGTATTTATTAAATCTTAGTAGCATAGTTGCCTGTATTGATGGGGTTTGGCTTTTATGTGGCAAAATTAGGCATGAGTTTTAAAGTACAAAGGTATTGAAGCCCCAGACTCCACTTGCCGTTATCTGACGCCACGACGCTGCGGGCGCGACTTGTACGTGAAAAGCTTCACGTCTCAAAGACGCCTGCCGTGCCTCAAAAGTGGCAAAATGTTAATCGCCTGTCCTTTGACCAGGTCTGGTAGTAAGACTATCGGTTCACTTATATCCACTTCAGTCAGTATATAAATGCGTAACAAATTATAAATTTATCTAAGTAATAAGAATCTTTGTATTTCGACGGTTGGCCTATCCACCCTAATCTTATATTTTTTGTTAATTTATAAATAAATATTTATATTAATATTATAATTATTATTTTTTTATTAAGAGAATATATAAAGTACCTACATAAAGTTAACGCAAGCAAAGTCGCGAGCGTCCGCTAGTGTTGTAAGTATAAATGAGAAAGTATACGAATCTTTGGCGCACGTAAATTACTAACTCCGACACGCTGATGTTATTTCCTAAATTAAAACATTAAATACTTCTAATCCCAAAAAGAAACACAAGTCTCGTTTGCTCTTTTAAAGAAGCATGAACAAATAAAATGCAAGCATGGATGTTTTTTTTGGGGACAATCGATTTTTTCGTCAGTTGCGTATCAGGGTCATAACGGCATCGAAAATCTCTCAATTTCGAAATCGATATTTCAAAACCACCTGACGACGGCAACGGAAAGCACGTCGCATTAATTGAACACAAAATGCATGGATGAAGACGTCTTAGAATAAAAACCGGAGGCAAATTTTGATTTTTTTTACCAAAAAGCTAAAGACACTAAAAAACTTTAAATTGAAATAAGGAAAAAATGACACAGCGCCATTTGCAGTCTCGTGACCGTGCATAGGACACAACCGCCGTCTACTACCTACTTTCTAGCTTAATTTTTGGTTGCTTTTGACAAAACTAAATAGAAGAAACCAAATAATTATCCTACACCAAAACTAAGGAAGGTTATTTTTTGAATACAAATACGATCAGAAAAATGTAATATGTAAATGCTTAATATATTAAATTTAAAAAAATACAACAAGTACTCTCGATTCATTACGAAGACGTTGGAATAAAATCTATAATTAAATTTGAAATAAAATCTATAATTTAATTAGGAACACTCAAAAATATTGTCAATGTATATGAACAAGAATAGAAAATCAGTACCCCACTATTATTACATAGATTCTCACATAATGGTGAAAAGAGTTTATATAAAACCTCATGCAAATACTTAAAAAATTTAATGACCCAGAAATTAGAAGATTAAAAACATCTATCTATATTATCTACTCTAAATTTTCAACCTACTCAAATCCATAACTCTACCTACTCAAGACGATAAATTGTTTCAACTTCGATTTCCTTTTAAGTTACCAAAATAAAATGTTCTATTAAATGAAAAGCCCTACAACTATAAAACCAAGTACTTACACATAGAGATACGGTTTAAGGAAAATGTCTCGTGATTATTGTTTGCATTGGTCAGTTAATCAGTCGGGCATCATTAAATTATCGTGCCATCAAGTAATTGTCATCTGATCGATTTGGTGGAAAAAAGTGCATCTCAGAAAAAACTGGTGTCTGGTGATCGCAGACGCCTTTTTCTACAACGCATTTTTTAATCTTTTCATCACAAACGGGTTGAACTAGTGAAGATAAAAACTTGACGAATTTCCTCATATATTTAATGGTGCTTGAGCAAGTAAGTAAATTGATAAAGTGAAACGCTTGAAAGTCTAGTGTTTCGCGGTAGTCTGATGAAAACGGGTTTATTTTTCACTTTAGCAAACGATAAAGTAAAAACTTCAAGTAATTTTATATTATATTTTATTTTATAAGCTGGTGATGGTATTTTAAAATCATTAGTTTATCGGATTGTCACGTTTTAATGAAAAATTTGCCCTAATGATGATTATTAGGCCTGATAATCATGACAGTGAACAAATATTACTTAAAGGTTGATTAACAGCATGTCTACGAGTCTCAAACTAGAATATAAATCGATGCTACTTTATTCGATTCCAATAAAGTTATTTTTTATTGTTTGTTTCTGTTAGTTTTATCGTATGCATAGTAAGATAACTAGATAGCAAAACCAAAATTAAGTCAGCTCCTTTAAAATCTTAAAAAAAATTATAATTATACTTGTAGTTTAATCCTTTTAAGATAAACTAACACATCCAAATTGCTTGCTCTTTCATTTGAGAATTGTAGTCATTACGAATGCACGTAGGTACAAAGGGATTATTAACATGCTGCATTTGTGCTTTTCAAATTAATTTGATTAAGAAATAATCTACCTTTCTAAATAATTACCT
Source organism: Glyphodes perspectalis (assembly GCA_951394215.1). NCBI lineage: Eukaryota > Metazoa > Arthropoda > Insecta > Lepidoptera > Crambidae > Glyphodes > Glyphodes perspectalis. The sequence goes on from OX596204.1 coordinate 8,399,249, forward strand.
GCACTGTGCTCCTAGTAAATAGTACATTACTTATAATGTACGTAATCTTATTTTTGACTAAATAAGTGGAGTATCTTAATACTTTACTTAATTATTTACTGGAATTGGTAATCTTATCGATGACTAGGTGTGCGCTTGGTTTCACTCGCGTTAATGGATTATGTTATATAGCCTTGCTCGATAAATACAATATAAACATATTTTTTTCAATACAGTAGTTTCTGGGATTAGCGCGATCAAGCAAACAAACAAACAAACTATTCAGCTTTATATATTAGTATAGTATAAGATAATTTGTAAATTTGATAATAAGTGCAATATACAATGATCTATTTATTAAACAGCGTCTCGTATAGGCTGATGGATAAAAAACGATGATACGATTTGATACCCATTTCCCGGCAGTAAGGTTAAATATCAAGAGAAAATCTGCACATTGGTATAACCATAATTTAATTTATCGCTTAGCTAGAGTATATATTATACAGGTAGCAGTTGCATTCATGTTCTAACTAACAAGTTTATTGTCTAAGAGGACTCCGATTACAAACTGAACCTAATGCTTGAAAAATTAACCAACGACCCATGTCCATGAAACGTACCTAAATAGAACTGACCCAAGAAAAACTGCTTCAAAATTGATTTGATGGTCCATGAAATTTCCGGATTTATTCGAAATCCATCGGCCACGATATTCTTATCGGCTTATTGACCTCATTAATTGATTTGATCGAACTAAATACCCTAAAAAAAGAGGTTAATAATAGTTTAAAAACGTGATGTACGTAACGAATGTACCATTTAATTTATTCATATTTTATCAAAAATGTTTAGATATTTAGAATGAAATTAAATGAACAACATTCGATGCGTATTTCTTCCCAAAAAATCATTATGAGTTATGCAAAATTAACTATGTTCACTTTCTTATGAACCATACAACATAATTAATTAATCACATTTGGTCTTGTAAACTCAAAGGTAAATTACTACGTTTAGTACTTATTGGCGATGCCGGCTACGTCGTAGCTGCGTAGCGTCTACGAGGCCGTCGACCCCGGCCGGTCGCCGAAAACTCCCGTCTGACAGAGCAATGTACTCTAGCCTACCTGGGGTGCCTTAAAATTTATCAGAAGACGATGCCTTATTGACGATGCCTTATTAAAAGGGTAAATAATTTATTTAAAGAAACATTTATCATGATTGGACAAACTAAACAAAAAGGCTGCTTTTAACAAGTAGTTTTCAATTACTATTTCTGAATATGATGTTTCTGCTTGGTTATTATGACAGTCTGAACCAAATGGCTATTGCCATCTTTCATAAGATAAACTTGGATAAAATATATCAATTTTATTAAAAAATCTCACCATTATTTATCCTCCCAAACATAAATCTCACATCAAAATCCTAATCATATCAACTCAACCCATCATTTTTTGAACTTTACTTGAAATTTCAAATGCCGTTGCAATTAAATAAAAAAAAAACATCTTAATGACGACGAAATGTAACTAGACATATAACAACAAGCGCACACAATCACGGCTTCATACACGGCTTAACTGCAAATTAAGTCCTTTGCTAATATTTCGTCGCAAACCACCTTAATGCAACGTATTTCAAAAAGCCGCGGGTGAACGAACAGAGCAACACGCACTCGTCTGACCCCCGCCCCCGAGCAATGCACTCGGCCTAAGCCTCAAATAATGTGCACGAAATATCTATACTTATAAAACTACATACTACTCAATTGAAAAACTCCAACTTTCACGTCGATAAGACTATCATCATATCGATGATTATGATTTCGATGATGATCGATGAATATGACTTATTAATGATTGAATATCTTCAATCATAAGTGCGTAGTTCCATGCTGGTCGAAGACACTTAAAAATAATGTAAGGTTCCTTGCCTAGCATGTCGCAAAAGGCGACTAATGAGGTAATGGGTATTGAATGTGTGGTTGTGTACGCGACGAGCTGTTTAGTCACTAATTTTCCTCAAAATTCCATCTAACCCAACAGGATTTTATTTTTGACCAAATGTCGTTGGAGTAGCCTCCCTGGTCCCTGCTTCCTGGACTCTGTCTACCCCTTTGGGGATTGCAGGTATGATGGTATGTATTTACATACAGGTGTGTGTAAGAAAACGTTAACGCACATTGGTGCCAGTTCCTTCTTCTGAGCGCTATTATGAAAGTGAAGGCAAATTTTTAACTGTCATACATATAATAAACAAATAATGATTAATTAAATATCAGACTACATCACATTCATTGATCTGCCTCCGAGGTAAGTAGCTTAAGAACTTGTGTTACGGTTATCAGAAACAACAGTGGTATTACAAATATATACTTAAATATTATTGGATATTAACACCCAGACACAGAACAAACACAAGTATTAATCACACGAATGTTTGTCCTGGATGGGGATCGAACCCACAACTCTTGACGCATGGGGCAGGGCCACTACCGAAAGAATCATCGAACCAGTCACATAAAAAATCTAATTAAAATACCAAATTATATGTCAATCTGTAAATCGATGAATTAGATACAAATAAGATTATTTATAGACTACCAAGCCACAGTCACCGATGGAAGTGCAATGTCATGTTTTGACTAAAATGAAAATTTGGTTTACGCGTTAGTATTAAAATACTTAATTTCCTATTCCGATCCTTTAAAGCTTCAATTTATTTATCCTGGAATGTGAAGAAACAACAACTTAACTATGAACGATTTAAATAATATTAAATTTAAGTACATAGATACTACATATCATACCTTTTAAATTCAATTGCATTTTACCAAGTCTTTAGCACTAAAGTAGGACAACACAAGAGAAATTTCAAGAAAACGAAGTAGGCACACAGATAAGATTGTCTGAAACCTTTCATAGCTGAATAAACAAGAGTATACCACGCAGCCGTCTGGACCCAACTTAGCGAGCAATGCGCCCAGCCTACGCCCGACAATGTCCGTCGAAATCTATTACGAGGCTAAGAACATTGGGTCGATGAACGTAGACGAATCATTAGACTGAACTTATATAAAACAGACTTAAATCTAAGTAATTGAAGAAACCTGACAAGTAAAAAAAAAGGTCAGTGCCGTCTGAACTTCAGCCTGCGTGAAGTATGCACCCCATGCCTAGTCTTACTTACATTATGAAGAAAATAAAGTTTGTAACTGTCGATATTCATTCCACGGGCCACGGTGATCGCTAAAGTTGGCCATATGTTTGTTTATCGCCTTCAGTAGTAAACAATCATCTTCCTAGCGTTATCTCCCGTGTTTAGACCGGGTCCGCTTAGACCATGATCCAGGATTTAGCGAGTCTGGTAATTACATTGAAGCGACTGCCGGTCTGACCTTCGTAACCCTAAGATAGGGGAACCAGACAATTTTTGGATCAGTAGTAAACAATGTATAATATTATTTTATTGTACAGTAATTTAGTTGTTACAAATAAATGTAACATAGAATAACTTATATCCTGATGGATTTTTCTCTTTGGCTTTAAAGTTACTTATGACTTCTCAACACGTATAAGAATATGAGCTAACAACTCTTTAAACTAAGATGAAGGAAAGATTTACACAGTACAGACATTGATATGATTGTTGAACTCTAGCAATAGGTCAAAGGGCAAAAGTGTAAACGCACTCGTCTGAACTCTGAACCGAGCTGCGTGCAATGCACCCTACCTACGCCCAAATGTGCACGGATGGGTCGATGACTGAAAGAAAGCACATTTTAAAAGCCGTGCTTAAAGTATGGAAGATTCTGTTATAAAATGAAAACGGACGAATTAAATAATTGGAGGAGCGTAGGCACACAATGGATGAAGTAAACGGACGATGGTTCACATAGTGAGCAGAAACCAGATGCGGAAGGCCATCGAAGCGAATGCTTAGCAAAACAAGAGATTTAGACTTAATAGGCTAAAAATATGTGTAATAACTTTTCAACGATTCTAATTTTATTATATGTATGTTTACTGTAAAGTGTTGAGCAGAATAAAGCAGAATAGTCATTAACAATGTTTCAATGGATGTACCCATATGAAGTTAACCATGAAATATTGCACGTTGTGACTAAAATAGTAATAAGGAATTTTAATTAAAAAACATTAGTAACATACATTGTAATACTTCAGTCGCGATATTATTTAACATATCGCTTAGTAAATCGTAACTGTTCGTACAGGCACAATAAATGCATGTTTAATAAAATAAACATTTTCTGTATAATAATCACTTGCTTATTTATTTACATAAGCTTGCACAAAGAAACATATACAAACGGTCTTAGTTATGCGTAGTATGTAACGAACTTATATTACGTCCCCTACTACCCTTTTTGCGCGTTAGAACTCACGCAAGCTCACAGTTTAGCATTTATCGCTAAGGATACAGAATAGATTATACGACGCGTCGTAAATACCGGCCGCTTAATTCAATTATAATGGTTGAAACAAAAACGCGAACCGCCCAGCGTGACGACAACTTTTTTCTGCATCGAACAAATGCAAGTGTTGTGCGCGATTCCGAAACCATCGATTGTGAGTGGGCTCTAATCGTTCATTTTTATCGAGTCGGGCCTCGGGCGTGATAGATTATCCTTTAGCTTCCTTTTTCCTTTTAGAGAGCGTCGACCGGCTAGGAGGGGCGATGGGGGGTGAGACGTGGTGGCGGCCTCTACGAACCGCTGTGGCTGAACCACCAACGTCATTGCCCTGTCAACTGAACAATACTAAGCAGGCGACGTTACGTATACCAATACGGAATAGGTGCTAAAATAAAGCGCCGACGATGGGATCATTGCACTCTTTCGTGCCGAATGCTTTTTGTTTTACACCAATTTAGTTGAAAATCTATTATATTGAGTGTGTTATTTGCGAAACTGTGGGTCCTAATTAGTTTATTATCTGCCCAGTCTTATGAAATAGGTACTGTTCAAACGCATGCAGTTAAACTGTGATAATGCATTCATTGATGTACATAAATTGAAAATATTGTAAAGTCTTGCCCATCTTTATGGTCTATTATGAATAAAAAAAGAAATTTATTCTGATTGGACAAAATGAAATATTGAGATATTTGATTTATAATTTCAATCTCTTTGCTTTGAGCCATTTCAGCCACTTAATAATATTCTGTATGGTTCCTTTTTATATTGAACCCTGGAAATTAAGTACAAATGCAGTTGGTTATTTGAATTCAATTTCATATCTCTGCCAATATTTATACAGGTCTTGAGGTAGGTAATTAAAACTTTAAAACAAATTCACGTTATCAAATAAACCACAAACGTATTCACACTAATATCATAAATAAAAAAGCAACTCTATTTGTCTGGATGTGTGTGGCGTTTTCACGGGAAAGACCCTGTACCAATTTTGACTAAAATTTCTTTGGTATATTTTCCTCAATGGGATTGAACAAAGGTAACGAAATGTGTTCCTGATAAACGCGTGACGCAGACATATTTAACTGAAAACCAAGCGAACAAAGGACGAACCACGGTAACTAGTATGTTAAATCCATAAAAGGATTAAGCTAGCTGAAATATAATTTCCTCCAATTAATCAAGCGAAACCTCCTGAGATGGCACATTGAATGCTAATGAAATAAACCGACAAAAGGGTAATTATTAACTGATAAGCAATTAATTAAGGCTTCATGTTAATGTGGTGAGCAGGCAACAGCTGTGGGGTGTAATGAGCCGGCGCGGGCACTAATATTGTGTACGGGGTGTCTCGATACAGAGCAGACGTGGGGGTAACACTCGACTCTATTTTGTCTATGAAATGCTGGAAAAATAGCGGGTACTTTTTCAAGTGGTTAGGTATTTGCTTTTCATGCGTTGTTTCTCTTTTACGTTATATCTGTGGTTCTGTTAAAGATGAATAACTATGGTTGTATTATGTAATTGTGTTTCAGCTTATTTCATTTAGAACATGGACAAAAAGCAAGTAATAACAACATTTTTTCATAATATAAATGTCAAAACTTATTTTCCATCATCTTCCTAGCGTTATGTCCCGTTCTTAGACGGGGTCCGCTTAGATCATGATCCAGGATTTAGCAAGTCTGGTAATTACATTGAAGCAACTGCCGATCTGACCATCGAAACCCTAAAATAGGGGAACTAAACAATTTTTGGATCATGGTTACAAATCGAAAGTTGTTTGAATTTGCAGGTTTCATCACAATGTTTTCCCTCACCCTCGAGCTATAGATATAAATACGTGCATAGATTTGAAAAATCTAGAGGTACATGCCCAGGTATGAACCCGCACTCTTCGGTTAAGAGGCGCGTGTCTTTACCATTGAGCTACCACCGCTCTTATATTTATAAGAAAAAAAAATCATGCAGTAATTTCAAAATATTTGCGTTTGTTAAATGTTATTTAGCTCAAATGGATATTATACATTACTCATTACAACAAACTGAAATTAAATACTAGATATTACCGCTGGTTCCTTACTTAAATTAAAAATAAATAGAGTTTATTTTTTACTTGCTGACACACTACAAGTCATATGTTACATCAGTTCGAAATTGCCATATTCTTTTATCATGTGACATGAATTTAAGACCCTGAGCTGTCAACTCCCCACCCTTTCTTCGCTTCCGTTCTTTTATCCGTCATTACACCTACCTAGGCGCACCCTGTATAACCAGTACTCCGGCTGTGCGTCACCCTCTGTTCTCACGCAACAAGCTTTGAAAATAACCGCTTTTTTCTTCCCTATTTGCATAGAACGCCCAGGTGACGGCTGTAAGAATTAAAAGAGCACGAGTTTAAATTGGTGTAGGCAAAGTTTTTCAATGCAAATAACCGGTGTAAATAAGTTGTCTTGTCATTGGTATTTCGTTCGAAACGTTTCTAATTCAATTATGCGCACTATTTCAAACGCCTAGTATGTATTCATTTTTTATAAAGTCTCCTTGAGTTTTATTTTCTGATGTAGATACATACCTATCGATAGTTTTATAATTGAAGTTAGTGTAAACTGATTTTTACTGATGTAGGATTTTAGATGAAGAATACAAATCATAGATAAGTAAGTTTATAATTAGTTAAATTATGTGGCTCATAATTACTTTGTTAATTTATGAGCAACATAACATTTTTCAAATGATAGATGAAACAATACATTCAAATTCAAATTCAAAATCTCTTTATTCATATAGGCTTCAAAAAAACACATAAAAATAGTCAATACGAACAGAGAAGAGAACATTACCACCGGTTCGGAAGGTAGACTCTATCGAAAAGAAACCTGCAACAAACTTGATAGTTACTCTTTTAAATGCCAAAATTGACTATTTCGTAATTAATAAACTACACTTACTAAGTAACAATACTGCAGGTGAACACTTCATTATGAAGTTAAACATAGGTATATACTAGTCATTTAAAAAGTCTTCAATCTTGTCGTAGCCCTTACTCTTATAAAGCGCTTTAATGCACAATTTGAACTTATGTGAAGGTAATTCTAGTAGACTCACTGGACGTTTAATAAATATTTTAATACTTAGACCTAAATAATATACCTAGTAAATGAATTACCACTCATTTGGAGTCTATGGTTTGGAACAGCAAGTTTGTGTTATTTCAATTGTTAAAATGTTCATTTCTTTTAAAAATCTCTAAGAGAGTCACGTGGTCTGAGTCCGTATATGGCTCTAACGGCCCTTTTCTGCGATACCAAAATAGTTTGTATTGCCGCAGATCCCCACAGCAGCAGACCATATGACATTACGCTATGAAAATAACTGAAATACACCAATCTTGCTATTTCAACATCAGTTAACTGTCTTATTTTTCTAACTGCATATGCCGCCAAACAAAATCTTCCTGCCAAGGCTGCAATATGGGAATCCCATTGAAATTTAGGGTCTAAGGTGATTTCAATAAATACAGTTGAGTTCACTACATCAATTGCTTCATCGTTCATAGTGATTCGTGTAATAACTTTCCTTGTGTTTGGCATTGAAAACTTAACACATTTTTTTTTTTTGCATTAAGTAGCAAGTTGTTGGCAGTTACCCAATATAGTACTCTTGAGAGCGTTATTTACAACGTCAAAAAATTCACTCTGTCTATCAATTTTAAAAATCAGCGAAGTATCATCAGTAAATAAAATATCTCATATAAATCGTTAGCAAAATAAGGCAGATCATTAATGTATAAAAGAAGATCATTAATGTATAAAAGAAAGAGCAGAGGTCCCAATATCGAGCCCTGGGGTACTCCTGTCTATAATATGGCACCAGAACAGTTTGTACGATAACACTACCTATTTGGAGCCTATTAGATAAATATGACTTTAGCAGGCTAAGTGAGCTTCCAGAAACACCATAATGACGTAGCTTTATTAGTAAAGTTTGGTCGTCAACGCAATCGAATGCCTTCAACAAATCACAGAATATTACAATAGCATTCTGTTACCCTTCCCAAGCTTAAATAATATGTTTTAAAAGCGCTACTCCCACGTCAGTAGTGGATTTCCCTCGGTAAATCCATATTGATTGTTATGTAATAAATTATGGATTTTAAGGTGACAGATAAACTACTAAATATAATTTTTTCAAAGATTTTACTTAGTGCTGGCAGTATAGAAATTGGTCTATAATTAGATGGGTCACTTTTGTCACCTGATTTAAATAAAGGAATAACTTTATTCTTCATAAAGTTAGGAAATTGACCTATATCAACACATTTATCAAAAATATTGAACAAGATAGGGGCAATACATTGCTAAAACATGCACTAAAACATACAAATATTATATATTTTAGTATATGTATCGAAATGCCCCATAGATCTTCCGTTTTTTTTTTAATTTAAACTTACGAAAGTATTGAAAATTACCTTATCATTAACATGATAAAAACTAAAAGGAGTATTGCATTCTTATACAGTAGATGACTAGATTTAAGGATGCTATTTGTAAGGTGTGGATTGGAATCTAACGAACGAGTCATTGCAGTCGGGATATTAGAAAAATATTATTCAAAAGCTTCTGCCATTTTACCATCTGAATCTAAACATCTATTATCAATGTTTAGTAAATAGAACTTGTGATTTAGTATTTTGTTTTTACAAGTCTCTTTGTTAATAATATTCCAAGTAGCTTTAATTTTATCGCTAGAATTTTTAATCTTATGCTCGAAATTGTTTGATTTGCCACTGCACACACTTTTTTAAATAATTTGGAATAATTTCTTACATATTCGATTAATTTAGGGTCTTTCGAATTTGCTTTATAATTATAAAATTCGACTAGCTTTTGTCTACTAGTGAAAATACCTGTAGTGGTCCAATCACTTAATTTTGTTTTAGAATTATTAATAGTGACTTTTTTCTTGGTAAAAATCCTTACAAATTTTTTCTCAATTACATTGAATGACATGATATAGGAATCAATAATTTCCACATTTCTGAACTTTAACAATAAGACTCTATTGACTACATTTTCCCTAAATTTATCTAGTTGATGTGCTGTGATTGGTCTACAAATTAAAATAGATGAAGCTGTGACAGGATAGTGCTCCAAGAAAACAATCTGTCCGCTATGATCAGAATTAATGAAATTAATTATTGACCTATCGATTACATTACAATTACAAAAAATTTTATCAATACAAGTGGCATATGTAGAGGTAATTCTAGTAGGCTTATCCTACTAACGATAAAGGTGTCCTGTGTTGTCTTAGATGTAAATTTAAATTATTTGGAACGAGTTCTAAGGTCCGACTATGTATACAATTAAGATTATTAATATTAAAAGCTAACAAATTAGCCAGTTGTTTTTTAATTTTAAAAGGCAAATAAAAAGTTTTGCCAGTCAACCTAATATTAGGAATAAATTTATTTGTGTCAAAAAACACAAATTTGTCATTATGCGTGCAGTCATGCGATGTCTGCCTGCAACTCCTCTGTGTCATTGTCATGTTTTAATATAACTTGTTACTATACAATTCTAGACTGTCTATCAAATCTAAACGTTGTATTCTGAGCGCAATATTCTTCTTGAAATATTCTTAGTTTTTTGATAACCTATCGCATCTTTCAATAAATTTGCTAATTCTAATATATTACTTGAACTTATTTTTACTAAGCCTAACTCTAGAAGAAGCAGTATTTTTTTTGGTGATGTCCATCTCTGCTGGCGACCCGATCAGCTCCTCATACAGCTATGGGTACATGTGAAGTTTGTTGGCTACAGATGGCCTCTTCAGACTGCCTTATCGTTATCGTTGTGTTTGCATCATGAGAGTAAAAACATAAATTGTAATCCTGCATGATCAGATGCCCAGCCCACCCAATCAACTCTTCGTACAGTGAGTAGCCTCTTGACGCCGAGAGTCTTCTTTATACTGCTGTATGGTTCTGTTCGTGTCGCGCAGCTCCACCTCAAGCTCCTGAATGCGCACCAAGGCCCGCTCGTAGGTATTGCTGCATTGATCGAAGCTGTTGACTGTTCGAAGTAATTGGTCCCGTTCAGCGAGCACATCCGTGAGAGGGGCATGAAGATCAGCCAATTCATACTTCAGTTGATCAAGTGGTCTCTTTCAAAGATTAATCTTCATATTTTTCGCGTTCTTTAAGGAGTTGGCTATTGTCATTCTTCAGTTTCTTTATTTCCTGAAGTGCGTGTTTGAGTTTCAGTTCAAGCTCCTGAGTAGTTACATGTCATCATCTTCGGGTATGTGTGGCTGGTCATTTCTGAAAGATTTTGTGTATATATAAGCACAATAAGAGAAAATAAAACCAAAAAAATATTAATTAATCTGTTTAAAAATCTAACAAACAAAGGTGAGTTTTAATATTGACTGGCCCGTTGGTCGAGTGGTTAGAGACTCTGGCCACGAAACCAAGGGTCGCGGGATCGAATTCCGCTAGGGGCAAATGTTTAGTGTGATGAACATGGACATTTGTACTGGATTCATGGATGTTTATTAACGTATTTAAGTATGTCTATCCGTTCACTGAGTATCCATAGCACAAACATACATATAGCTTACTTTAGAACAAAAAATAAATATGGAATGGCATATGGGCTGATTGAATTATTATATTATAATATAAATAATAATAACAATAACAGGGATTTTATCTGTTCTAAGATTTTATTAAAATGAGCTATAGTATTTATTTATTATGTGGGTAGATTTTGTATGCTAACTTATCTACATACAAAATACATATACAATATACATTACGCACTTAATTTATAAATAAATATCAGACTACACAACATACATGATCTGACTCCGAGGTAAGTAGCACTCGTGTTACGGATATCAGAATCAACATTATTTAAATATATATTTGTAACATCTACCGGTATTACAAATATAGTAAGTAAGTAAGTAATATATACTTAAATATATTTAATATTAATACCCAGACATAAAACACAAGTATTCATTATACGAATGTTTGTCCTGGGGGGGTTGATCGAACCCACAACTCTTGGCGCATGGGGCAGAGTCACTACCGAATGAGCCATCGAGCCTGTCAATATAAGCGCTTTTCTCTTGCTTTTTAATGGATACCGCGAAACATACTTAAAATCATAAATGCCAAACTGTTGGCACACGAACGAAAGTACTGAGTACACGTATAATTAAAATTTTTATTTCACGTTCGTTGGCTGAATGACTACAATTTTGTGCTCAGAAGTTAAATAATTAAATAAAATTCGACACGGCCTCTCAGTCCATAAAAACTGATTTCTGTAACAACAAGGAAACTTTCGTCTATTAACATTATATACTCAACAGGAGTATCAAATTTTGATAATTAAGTGAAAATTCCCTTTTAATCAATAAACACGTACTCAATATATATCAATGTACATACAGTTTGTATTACCTACGTTCGTATTTAGCTGCCAACTTCGCCGCCGTAAGAAATATCTAGGCTCCAAATACGGAGAAAACCCGATGCGTCATAACAAATTTCTAAAGCTGGAGCTTCGTGCCGGCCCACGGGACCGGGGGCCACCCCCACCCCCACGCAACGACCTTTGTGCCTCCGCTATGCACTTTGACAGACTTTACTAATTCAATAGATGGACGCTGAGCGGGTTGTGTCTTGCACTTGCATAATTTGCAAATATAACAGAATATAGGCAAGTACTTGTTCGTTTACTTAGCTTTACTTATTAATTGTAAGTTCTGCTATATATAATAAGTAGCGTAGCGTAGTTACAATAAAACCTAAAAATGTTCGTTCTTTTTCAAATTTTTAGGTAGAGGTACTTACCTAAACAGAATAAATAGATTACTTAATGGTGAGTTTAAATTATTCATATTAGTTAATTTGACAAAACGTCGCGTAATATAAATTGATGATGAGTGAAATGTAAGAAATAATCATGTTTTTGCACATTAAATAATCATTTAGGTTCGGTAATCTAAGTTGCTACGTTTATTAAAACTAGTGCTGAAAATAAGATATTAGTTTTATAATCATATCTCCTCATTCGTGATTGTAATTGTCAGATAAATAAATTCTTAAACCTTTTATTTTCTTACATATTTGTATCTCGTATAAAGTATGTATTATTAAAAAGGATAAAGCATAGTGCATGAAAGAGAAAGAACACTATTCAATAACAATCTGTCGCAACTAAATCTGAGATTGGTTTAGCAGAGCGTCTTCCATAGTGGAGGAAATTATTTTTAAAAAGGAAATTGTGACTAGATCGTTTTCAGTGTGTTTCGATAGATATAGAATGAAATCGAACGAAATGTAATTCTTCGCGAATAGGATTGGATAACTTATTGTGAAGATTCTGGTATTTTTTTAGTCATAATAAATCTTTTAATTTTATATTATCATTCAAACGATACTGCTAAAATGTTTAGCAGTTGCTTTACTGCTAAAAATGTTATTTTGTGATATCATAATGTTAATAAACATAATGATAGAGAACACATAATACCTTATATAGTGTTATTTATTAAATTTGTAAAACTGTCGTAAAAATCAGTACAAAATGGATCATTGGCAACAATGCAGACACAATTAATTCCACAAAAACCCACCGTCCATATCAATACATTCGCCAATGTACCCTAACAAAGGAAACTAATATATTTGTATCTTCCAGAACCCACTATTCCCGTAAATACACAGAGCGATGTTAGCTATCTCACAATGAGTTTATTTAGAGTAGACGCGAATTATTCAATTTGTTATGTTTAGACAGCGCAGCCGCTGCGCCCGCTGGGTGGCAAATAAGTATCTCTTGATAATTTGTGGCCACGTATTTTTAAATTAGCAGCAGTTCAACTCACAATAGTTAAATGGAGGCGATATATGAGATACATTATATGGTCTTTAGTAATTGCAAAGGAAGCTGTCACTGTTTATTTAATGGATAAATCAAAATCTATTTTAAAAAAAGGCATATAGCAACTTTGCAATTTGTTATTTCATATGTTTATTATTCGTAGATATTAATACATCAACCTACTAACAAGTCACTCACCAACATAAGCTGTAAAACTGAAAGAAGCATTTTCTCTGCAAACGAAGCCTCGTAAAGTCACAACTAAACTACCCGATTCCGCAACATCTCAATGCTAAAAGTAACCGTTCAAAATATATATATATCCCCCTAAGCCTTGATGTAACGAGGAACAGCTATCATTAACCTAATTAGTAAGCGATTTCGCAAACATGTTGCTTAAAGTATGCATGTTCTATCTCCTTGCAATTACACTCTAGTAAACATATAGGTACCGCAACCCAGGCCATGTAATACAAGTCCTATGTACTTACGTAACTAGTAAGGGTTAACACAAACATGCATTTAGAATTCCTTCACCGCTGTCCATGAAATTTGAAGCGGCCCCGTACCAAGCAACGGAGTGCGGCGAGGCACGAGCGAGGCGGTGGGCTGGGGGTGGCTGCCTTGTTTTGGTCTGTTTTCCTGGCGCACAAAGACGCCGACCGATTCCCACACTAATTCAACTGAGATCGATAGTGCACCCGGCCCTTTCAAGCCCACCTTCGCTCTGATAATTAAAATGTTTTGCGACCGAAACCACGGCGAGCGAACCACCCCAATTTGTTTGCACGTGAAATATATTAATTAACGAGTAATTGGAAGGTATAAACGTTACCGCTGCGGCGAGATGCCGTGTGGGCGGGTCAGAGCTAACGTCAAGTTTTGTTAAGGAAAGTCTTTGTTGAGTATCTCCTCTTAGCGTAAAGTATTTATAACAATACTAGATTCAGAGGCCATTTTTTTAACTTTATTCAGGTACTCTCGTAGTAGAGTTATGTTTAGAGTTAGTGTTCGAATGTTGGACAATGAATATGCGCAGACAAAGATGATTCTTTCACAAAATTAATATACTTAGATGACAATTCAGACGTGTTACAAGGTATTCTACAGATGGTCCCAGTCTACATAATATTGTGAATACATAACGAAAGTTTCTGGAGGGAGGTATCAAGTAATTTCTCTGTAGCAATTAATGCACATACAAAGTCACCACGTACAGTCATTTACTCCGTAAGCGCACCCAAAATAACAATTTTACTTAAGCAAAGCAGAATAATAGTTTCACTTTATCTCTATTGTCTAGTAACATAACCAGCTAAACGAAACAAAATGAAAGTGCCGCGATGTAGCAGATTCATTTCTTGCGGGAACTTCTGAACGACCTTCGGAGGGGGGTTGAAGTTTCAGTTTCGGTTTCAGAGGGCGGCGCCCGCCCATCTTGGAAAATTTGCATGATTAGACGAGCCGCGGGATGCATAAAAGAGTGGGAGCTAAGGGGGGAGAAAAAATGAGCAAAATGCACGTAATAAGTGTGACTTTGGTAATTAAATTGTGATAGAAGAATATTTTTCCTTTGGAAAATCTATAAAATAATAAAACAATGAACATAACTTTTCAGGTCGGGAAAAAAACTAAGTTAAATTTTTTTATAAAATTTTAACCAAGCGTGTTGCTTAGCTTGCAATCATAATTTTATTTAATCATCAGATACACGCGTGCCGAATCGACCAACAATGTGCGCTGTGGAACGAAACAAGTAAAAGTATAAAACCAATATCGGCGACGTTACACACCGAAATTGGTATCCTCAACAAAGGGCCGTCAAAGAAGCTCGGTGCATGCGTGCGGCGCGAGGGCGGCGCCGCGTGCGTCCATTACCCGGGGCGCCAAAGATGCGGCGAGTGGGGGTCTCGCCGCTGCACGCGCCCCTAATAAATTATGACTTTTATTCAACTGCCTCTGAGTAAACATACCACGACGACTGCTACTATTAAGTTTACATCTAGTAATGCAATCTTAATATGCAGTATTTTTTATCTATCTTTACTGCGACATACATTCGCTTAATATACCCGCTTAGAAACAGTAATCATTAAATAAGCTAACGTATTATTCAATTCAGAATCACTGATAATGACAAACTAATAACTAATGAGATCAGTGCAAAAAACGTCACATATAACTGTATTGCTATAAATTAATGTAAGTTGTATACATAAAATGCTCACAATAATAATAAAGAAAAAATTCGCTCACACTCAAACGAAACATCCAAAAGTACCAAGCTCTACCGCAACAAAGGGCCGTCAAAGTTTCTTGGTGCACGCGTGCGGCGCGAGGGCGGCGCCGCGTGCGTCCATTACCCTGGGCGCTGAAGATGCGGCGAGTGGGGGCCTCGCCGCTGCACGCGCCCCTAATGAATTACGTCTCTGCTTATTTGCCGCTGCCTTTATTCAACTGCCTTTTCATAGTAAATATATGCGAACTACTTGGTTAAAATTGTATACACTTTAACTGGTTTCGGCTTGCTATTTGCAGTTTCATTAATTTAGTTCGTTCCATTACGGTAATGATATTGGAATTCGCTGAAGTGGTACCTTTGATTACACTGATATATCGTTGAAATATGCTATGGTTGACCATTAGTATCAACTTTTCTTAGTTATACTTTTTATCCTTGCAAGTCACTGCATTTTTCAGAATTCATTAGGTATATTTTCGTAATTAAGAACAGTCCAAAATGGCCGCTACGAAAAAATACATTGCCAAATATAAGATTTGTTCACATTACTCGTGGGCAGTACCCACCTACTATTTTTCAAACTCGCCCAATATTCCGCTCGATATCAATTTCGTTCGCAATCCTAATCAAGCAAAAAGTATGTCGTGCACGGAAACGAAACAAGCAAGAGTGCAGAACCGATACCGCAACAAAGAGACGTCAAAGAAATTCGGTGCAAGCAGCACGCGTGGGGCGGGCTGGGCCGGTCACCCCCGCCCGGCTCAAACAGGAAAGCCCCCACCCAAGGATGCGCCTGGTGAAGGGTTAGGATCGCCGCATGTATCGGTAATCAATTATGTCTCTGCTTATTGATCACGCTTTTATAACGAACGGTAGTATGTACGTTGAGTCTTCTGTTTATCATTCTTCATGTCGAACGATTACTTCCATTAATGAAATATAGACACCCTTTATCTTAATAAGTAAATACGTGATTTGATGGGAACTATTTTTACATATTAGGGTGCAAAATTTCTTAGAGTTGTATTACAGCAAACTATTTTATATGCTGGTATGTTACAGGAAATACGTTAACATGTGAAAGTAATTTACTTGACTGAATTAATAGAATGAGGAAAATTTTGATAAAACAAAAATGACAAAATTCATACTTTAAAGTGATATTTCAAATCACAATTATTATATACCGAAATTTTACATTAATGGTTTGTAGCAAGTAGATACCAGATAGATACACCAGTACACTGGTTCTAAGCAAATAATCAAACATGCTGCTATTTCCCATTCGACAGAAACTAAAAAGATTATCAGCTACGTTCCGAAATTGGGATGTCAGAGAAACGTGAAATAAGCTCGAATGCTGGTAGGTAGGTAGGTACGTACTAAGAGTAGGGTTGCTCAGCTATGCGGACTTCGAAACAGCCCCTTCTGAAGTGGTTTGGTCATCTTCAGAATAATCTAAATCGGGGTTTTTGAATTATGAGAGTCCTTAACCATTTTTAACAAGTTTCTTATTTGCATTCGTATCAACCATCGTTGTATTGGAGAAAGAAACCCATTTTATCTAAGTACTATTTATTTACAAAATATATCCAATAGTGAGACAGGTTTTTACTCGATATATCCAAATAGATTTTATGATGGATATATACCATTTGCTCAACAGTGACAATATAACATCGTGAGGAAACCTGAACATTCAGATAGCCATGGTCCAGCTTGCCTGGTACTGTCCAGAAGAAACGGATCATAGGAAGACGGAAGAAAAAACTCTTGGCCTAATCTATAATCGTTGGTATTACATTTTCACAACCAACACTCTCGATAAAGGAGCATCGAGTCTTATTGGGATTCCGCCGTCTACTACCATAAACGGAGAGGGGTCTCACACTGAGGGTCTTAGAACATACAGAACAGGAATCCCTTATGCAGAGGACCGCGTGTTCCACTCGAGGAACGTGACAATAGTTAATGCTAATGCAACGCCTCATGGCACATGACGATGGCTAAGGCTAATCCACAATCACAGCAACCCTACACATGTAGGTATTATTAACTTATTCCGGCCGGGGCCAGTCCGTCGCGGCGACACGCTCGCCGCTGCGACGACGCCCGGAGCGACGTACGCGCCACCAACCATCACTCCGGTTGCAAACACTCCACATGTAAAACTGGTCACGTCTTCTATTTATTGCAAAGCAGCGACTCCCTGTGACTT
Source organism: Glyphodes perspectalis (assembly GCA_951394215.1). Lineage (NCBI taxonomy): Eukaryota > Metazoa > Arthropoda > Insecta > Lepidoptera > Crambidae > Glyphodes > Glyphodes perspectalis. Next base: position 8,417,041 of record OX596204.1, read on the forward strand.
TTACAGCGTAGATATCAGTAATAAGGCAAAGTGGAACGATTAAGAAAAAAACTAGGTATGTCTCGTCTATCTTCACGCCATTTCCCTGAAGGGGTAGACAGATTAATGAGAATTTTATAATTAGTAAAAACCTAGAACTTCATAGCTAGATTAATATCTACCTATACGCATATGAAGACTTAGCGAATTCTGTTCAGTTGTTTAATGACTAGTAAAACGCCAAAGTAAATTTGTGACGATGATTAGTAAAACGTTTATCTTTAAATTTTCTTAAATTCGTTTAAAAACACATGTAATGTACTTTCAACCTAAAAGTGTATTCGTGAAATCCCATAGGTACCTACCATCTTTGCCACGTTTATTCAATAACCTGGCGCCTTATCTAAGTGCTAACTTTATTCTGGACTAAGTACTCAAAGATCAATAACAAAGGCATCTGTAATCTAGCGACGTTCAGGTAGGTACGAAGTACTTAAGATTAGCAGTACAATGGCCTGATGATACATTCGGCCAAGTGTACTAGGTACAGTCACGCTCACGACATGCCCCTGCACCGATAAATCGCATTATGGCCCACGTGCAGGGAATACATTTTTAATCTTGTTTCCTTTATATTATCCGGCTTTGGAAAGCTGCTGTGAGTTTAAAGAGTACCAGGTCTTCACGAACGAATGTAGATAAAATTTATCCTTCTGATATATTTTACAATCCCGCTTCCACAAAAAGCAACTCGCCAATGAAAACAAGGAAGATACAGCCACCTACATTATCAACTTCGTAATTTCTACTAAGTTTTGAGAACATTTACCAAACTGAAAAAACATAGTTATGAAATAAATAAATTCTGCCAATTACTCAGAAAGACGATGGAATATGGTTTTGCGTTGCGGATCCGTGTAATAACTATTCCCGGTTTTTTAGTCAGCCGTTTCATTAATTACTTATTAGTACCTACATTAAACTTTTCTTGATCAAAGCTAGAAACTCATGTACCTACTTATAAAACTTCTCTAAATTATGAGTAGCTTATAAATCAATAGCACTAAGATTATTGCAAAAGACACAAACAAAAATCCTAAAACCTCACCCAAAACAGATCACATATTTCCAACCACTCCATCATTCCATCCGAATTGCAACGAAAGTCAATGACCTCTGATAATCCCAATTATGTACTTTTACTTATTTATTATCATGTACCTCATGTATATACCTACTACATTGTAAGGGGCAGTTGAGCATCTTAAAAGGTTTCGCAGTTTCCTCATCGCAATCATCAGCTCACCGATTAATTCCAAGCAGTAAGTATAATCAATACGTCTTATTTTATAAGCCAAATAATTTGAAGATCAACCAAGGCTTATAATAATAATAATAAAACAAAATGCATCCCTGTGTGTACATTGCCGGCGTCCAATTTATCAACTTTAAAACTTAGGTCGTGTGTCGCACAAACAAATGAAACAACGCGAGAGCGCATTCAACACGTAAACACGAGCGAGGTTACCAAAAAAACAAACAGCACTACATACGTGGTGAGGTAACGTTAATAACGCCCACCCTGCCATCCATGGCTCTTTTCATTCGGCACGAGCCTTTACGGGCTGTGTCAAAGCACGTAATTAGTATTTAGGAAGGTGGTAAGAAAGGCGAGGTCGTGGGCCAGACGTCGGGTATCGATCCGACCTGCCCGACGCTACCACCCTCAGTGGGAAGCAGGGGGAACGCACATCGAGCCACCAATTGACACACTTAAGGTAATACTCGGCACTTAGACGTCGCCTTGCCTTTTGGTCATCGAATGCACCGACAAACTCTAGTCGACCAACTTAAAATCTCTAGGAATCGTAAAAAAAACAAAACGTTGTAACATGTTGGTAGATATGCCATGTTTAGTATAACACTAAAATAGGTACCAGGTTGGCAGAAGCGGCTGAAAGTTGCAGAAAGCTCGACCCAGTTGGCTTGGAGCCCGCCTGGGTCGTAGCAGCACGTAGATATGCGATTCGCTTTATTTAACCTTGACTATTACTTAGATGAAATTGCATTTTCTCGTCGCAGAATATCCTTTGTTATTGCTAATTGGCTGAGTAGTTACCCTAACGCGTGCTTAATTGTTATAAACCCTATGAGGACTACAACTAAGTACCTACCTATGTGCATTAAATGTTATAAGATATGCATATGCACTTATGTATCGTGTTAATAAAACTTTGTTAAAATCTACCAAGTTACTGAATAGAGCATTGAGTGCACCGAGTTATTTCAAAGAATAAAAATCTCGACAAGTTGCGTCGGACTTATGCGCCTGTGATTCCTTACAAATCATATATTGAAAATGAAAACGCCTTACGGAAACGAAACCTAACTAGTTATACCCACACAGTTTACGACTGAGGGACCGCGGGTGAAGTCTATGGCAGACTATTCATTTTAACCGCACTCCCAAATTGGCATAAACTACTTTTATTTAATTTATCAATCAACAAAACTTACATTTGACTTAATTTTGACAAGCTCGATGGCGTATTTGGTAGTGACCCTGCCCCATGCGCCAAGAGTTGTGGGTTCAATCAATCCCCACCCAGGACAAATATTCGTGTAATAAATACTTGTGTTTGTTCTGTGTCTGGGTGTAAATATCCAATATTTAAGTATATATTTGTAATACCACTGTTGATTCTAATATCCGTAACACAAGTGCTTAAGCTACTTACCTCGGAGTCAGTTCAATGTATGTGATGTAGTTTGATATACATACATATTAGTTGAGTACAGCAAATATGGAGGCCAAGTGTGGTCAATATCACTGAAATCCACTTTTAATGGAATCAAAAACAACTAGTCGAATTTAAAATATGTAATACGTTTCTAATTGTATTTTAGAATGCGATCAGTTTATCTGCGTCTGCATCTTGGTACTTACTTACATATTGGTAGTTAACATTCCCCCTACCTATTTACAAAAGAGAAAAAGTCAAATATGTAATCTAGTAAGCCCCTATAAACGTAACGATATGAAAACCACATAAAAGACCGTTTAAACGGTGACCGTAGCTGTGTCTGCAACTTTTCAGCAGAATGCAGATTTCATTGAAACAACGAGTTTTACTAAACTAACAAAAGATTACTGAGAATATAAAATGGAAACAGATTACATAAATAGATGTGGTTTAAATTAAGTAAATTAATATCCTTTATTTTTTGCTAACCTTACATAATTATAGGTACCTCTTAAATACTTCTATACACATTTTAGGAACGGTCTCACATACTTATAAGTAATTTTTACTTAGGTTTCAAGTTAACAAAAGACGATCTAGAACTCCAAAGAAGGAATACCTGTAGGTACACCGAGATATATTGGGAGACGAAATGTACCTGAATAAACTCAAGTCTAACCGACAACACCCACTAACAACTCCTAATAAATCTGAACCTACCGCACTAAATTAATTGACATCTCTAAGTTCCGCTTCAAGATTAGTTATTTCGTTTTCTAAGCACGAACTGTATGAGCGCTCCTTGCTAAGAGTTAATTGCTTACTTAGCATAATGTGCCGCCATAAAACGCAGCCAATTCGTTCTATCTAGCTTACTGTGGCTCTCCAAAACTAAATTCTTCTTTCTTTATAAAGGCAATTTCCTGCAAAGGAATTACGGGTGAAAATAAGCAGAGCACGCAGATTGTCCAGAGCGACGTCGCGTCGGCGCTGCACTTTGGGGCTGGGGGGTTAGACATTGGGTGGGCGACCGAGGGTGGTGTAAAATCACCCGCAATCATTTATACCCGAACTGCCTGCGGAATTACTAGCCGTCACTAATTTCGCGACGGCTTCCCTGCGATGAAAATACAACGCTGCGTTACTTAGACTTGACGAAGACTTGGTTGGAACAAAAGCAGCAATAGTAACTAACGGTTGGAAAGTTCACAACAAAAGCGCATATTACCGATATAAACGTGACGGGGGAAGTGCACACTTCACTCCGTCTACTAGGTAGAATGTTCTCACGGTATATAGTGTCGTCTCTAGCCCTAAGTACGTACCACAGTAGGTTTATATAGCGAACTTTATATAAGAAAATCCATGGATGTGTTATGAAAGTTTCGGACTGCAGGATTTGTTGGAGCAAAAAGTTCATAAAATTTCTTCACTCATTTCTACTCTTCTTTGACTAAATTATAAGAATATATCTAACATAGTGTATTGTATAAGTACTCAGTAAACACTGAGCTAAGCCTAAATTCAAGTAGGCAAGTGCTTGTATTTCTATTGTATCTTTATGTGTCTATTAGTTTAATGTCCGATGTTGGTCTGGGACTTAAAAAATAATGTGCCAACTGTGTTTCTTGTCTAGCATGTCGTAAAAGGCGACTAATGGTATATGGGGTTGTGTAGGCGACGAGCTAGCCACTTGTCACTACTTTTTTACAACTTTTCATCTAACCCAGCCCAGTTTTGTTTTTGGCTGAATGTGGTTAAAGGGGCCTGCTGCCCCTTTGACTCTGCCTACCCCTTCAGGGATTATGGGCGTGATGTTATTTATTTATTTTATTTAATTCTACGGCGTCTCTTAGCTGTGCAGGGTAAGTCGGATAAATACGGGGTTACTGAGTGTTGCTTGAGGACTGCGTTTAGGACAAACAACTGGCGCACTGTCAACACCTCACAAGTGCTGTATAACTCTCGAGTAGGGTATGTAAAAGATCGAAGAGTGCATATTTTAAGAATTGCTCTTTGAGCCCTTTCGAGCTTAATTAGGTAGGATTTTGGAGTACCACCCCAAGCCACAATACAGTAAGTAATGAGCGATTGGCCTATGGCGTAGTATACTGATTTTAGTATCTTAAAGTCTGCAATGTGCCTTAAATGCCTGAAAATGAACCTCAATTTAATAGTTACATCAATCTTGTAAAAATGGACTTAAAGACGCCTCAACCGAAATCGTAGCGATTATCTCTTTAATGTAGATAAGTACTAGGTATGTTTTTCAGAGCCCATTTGAGTGCATTTTTTTACATTATTACACATAGTACTACTACCTACCTTAATTAAAATACCAAATTGATGATTGATGAGTGTTTATGGTTTTATAGTTATATATTTGTTTGTAATTTAGAAATATTATTTTAAATCTAGACTTGAGTTCGTTCTGCTATTGGATATGCTATGGTTTCTACCTACTTCTATCTGCTGTTGGAAAATTGGTAAGTAAGCATCATAAAACGTTTAAACAGCAAAACCGATTGAAAATTAAGTTTTCGTATATAGAATAAACGCTATAAATTCCTGACGTCACTGCGGCGACCGTCTCCCATATTTATGAAACCTATAAAGGCAGTCGACACTCGTGCGATATATCGAGAGCGCTCGAGACAGACACGAGGCCACGTGCTGAGATGCGACGCAGCTATTCGTGTCAGGAGCCTGCATCCGTGACCCAGTTCGCTCGCCCCTTCCTGCCCCGCCCGACCATACTGACGCGTACATTTTGGATTGGGTCAGTTGGGTAAATATCATATATATATGACATAACTAATGCGACCCTAAACTTCGCAGACAAAAATAAAATTCGTATTATGACTACTCGCTTTATGAAATCCGCTCATAACCATCTATAGGTAAATACCTATAGATATGCAAATGCATACACCTGATAAACATATACAACTTCATATTATTGAATGCAATTTGCTTTTTTTGGAATCACTTCATGTGATTTAATTTACTGGCGGTATTGTTTAATAATTGTATTGATTTTATTTTTAAGTATTTAAACAACAAGCTTAAATTACAATTTGAAAAAGTGTTAAACCAAGAAACTTATAAAATGTTCTATTTATAATATTCGTTCGTAATTGTACCCGCTATTTTGGAACAATATGCAACACCAGACAGTTGTTCCTCACAAATTCAGCCCTCCCTACTCATCTAGACGATATATGTAGGTATAAACAAACAAACGCATAAACCAGTTCCAGAAGAAAGTTTCTTATGGATGACATACAAACACAGGGGAAACCTAATTAGAATTTGATTTTTCCCGAGATTAGTGAGTTGCTGTAGCTCGAATTAGCATGGGTAATAACCGGCTCAGTTGGTACCGCACCGCGCGGTGTCACGATCGCCCCTAATTGCGATATCTAATTAAACGGAATATCATAATCACTGCGCAGCGCAATCCGATCGGCAAATTAGACGCATTCGCTCGTTGTCTGAATAATTAATTTAATGAGAACAAATTGGCGCTCTCCTGTAATTCAATGGTCGTTTGTTATCGATATCTAACCAAGTAGTCGGAATTAATGCCGCCCATATCAATTACTAATTTGTATTAAACTAATTATTGCAGCTTTGATGAACGAAATACGAATATTTTATAAATAAGTACCGCCATTAGGGCTTTAATATAGATGATTGCTGATTAGGGTACCTACTGTTAGACCAACCACGATAACTGCGATACTTTTTTGATTGGCTTAATTCGAGTAAGACTAGATCTAGACCTGCATTGCAAGATTCTCGGTACACACTTTTTGTACTTGTTTGCGTATAATAAGCGATACCGTAAATTGTAGTACTTTTAGTGGTAGCTAGCGTAGCACTTAGGTATCTACCACTTAGTAAAAACGCTTGCGCATATTAGAAGTAATACCAACGGAACTAAACGACAACCAATGAGCACGGGCCATCTATTGTATTTAGAAAGATGTCACTAATGTTTTGTAAATACTATTTAGTCAAAAATTAACATGGTATAAAAATGTTGCAATAGATTTTATTAACAATTCTGTACAACAGATTTCAGGGTTCGTTTAAACTAAATAGAATTTTGTACCTGTAAATCATATTGCAACATTTTTTATCACGATACGATGGGGCCGATATATTGAGAGTTATAAATAGTAATGGCGTTCGGTTCTCTCTGCCTACCCCGCTAGGGAAGTGGCGTGAAGTTTAGTTAGTTAGTTTATAAATAAAAAAGCAAATGAAACAATACATTGTAAATAGACAGTTTTATAATTGAACATTCTGACGTGTCTAGCACATGAGCAATAATAATCAATAAATCAAAAATAAACTTGTGATAACTTCTTTCAATCATGATCCTTACAAGTATAAAAAACCATTAGGGTCAAATGAAACATAACTTAACAGTTTTAGACCCTATTACAAAGACCTAAGCACACATTTTTATGTTCAGGTCTGAGGCAGATTGTACAAACAATAGACTGCATTATGAGTATGTGTCCAACACATATAAATATAGAGCTATTTGCTATACAACTATCTGTAGGTACTCTAAACTAGTGTAACACTTATTTCATTATTGTTGGTATAAGATAATATAAATAACCTTTGACTTATTGCCTAATTATATTAAATTCTAGTTTTTAAATAACCATTAGTGCGCTATGGCAGTCAGTTTTTAATATACAATGGGTGCACATTATACAATAGTGTTGCAAAATATCCAAAGCTAATCTGTCTTTCATCATTGGTACCAATCTTATATCATGACGAATACTATTGCATCTTGAAAGAAACAAAGAAATGTACATAGACAGATTTGTCATTGAAGACTTTGTGTTGAAAATCATATTGATAGCTTAAATACTATAGATTAGACACTGCTGGAAACTAAATCGCATCAATGCTCGAATCAAGTCTATAGTATTGGTACATCAATATTGTTAATATGTTTATTTAAAACTTAAGTACTATATCTACAGAATATTGAAACTTAAACTGTTAACTTACAACACTATTATAAAATTACATCACCCTAATTTACTCAGTCGACAACAACTAAAAATGTGACCAACGTTATTCTATTAATCCGTAGCGATTGTATACAATACAAAATAATATACAATTGCCACATGTTAGAATGTTAGCTAAGGACCATGCAATTTACTCAGCACCGAATCAATATCAAAGTTCTGTATATTTGTAGAATTAAACAGTAACTGTGCCTCCGGTTTGGCTTTTTTACTCTCCGACGCGCCCTCGTCCGATACATTTCCACTTTGTACCCTTTTCCGTTTTTTTGACTCTACCTTATCTTTTTCTTCGACTTTCTCAACTTCAAGTACAATTTCGGTTACTGTCACTTCAGTTTCAGCATTTTTCGGACTTCTAGCTTTTAACGGTGTGTCTAAACTAGTCAATGTGGAATCAAATATTTCATAACACTGTGCCTTGATGGACTCTTTTAACGGCGTATATAACTTATCAAAGTTAGATATCGAACTAACTGCCATTTCAGTTTCGCGATAACTATAATTGAAACACTCTACAATCTGGGGATCTTGATCATGCAATAGACTAAATGGCGTCGCTCTTAGTCTTATTGACACGCCGTCGTCTATACAAACCTCCATAGAGAACTTATCTTTTAACTTTGTTATGTCTGTTTTAGTAGTATTAGAGGCGTCATGATTACATGTAAAATAATTTGTACTATCTTCATTACACTCATGGACAGACAGCTCTATCTCTTCATCGACCTCTTCTTCGTCGTTTTCATTTTGCACGATCTGTAAATTATTTGTGGTACTACAGTCAGATTCTAGAGTTTTCTCTAATACTGCATCATCGACTTTACTCTCTGTTGGCACCACCTTCTCAATTTCAATAGAGTTTGTACTGTGTTGTACATTTTCTTGATCAACACTCTCTTGCCTTGGATGTGGCGGTGTATCGAGTAAGTCACGTTCAATGATTTTAGCAGTTTCTAAATCAAATCCTCTCTTTACCAAGTCAATATGCAAACTAACTTCTTTTTTATCTTTTTGTATAGAGTCTACAGAAGTTTCTATGTACTCTTTTATTTTTTTTATATCCTCTGTATCATTGGGAATACTAATGACAACGGGCTGAGGTTCCTGGGACCCATCGTCGGACCACCTTAGCGGTAATTGTTCAGTATCAGAATCTTGTATATTTACCGGATTCGTCTCTGGTACAATTTCTTTACTTTTAGAAAGAAACTCGGGTGAATCATGGCCTGAACTTTCTGAATGAAATGATTTACTACAGTGAAGCTTTCGTGGGGTAGACGACTTCCTTCGTGATTTTGTTGGGGCGGAATTAATTATAGGCGTATTATTAACATTTCCTTCCTTATTTATTGCTTTCTTTCTAGTCTGTACTTTGGATTGCATTGCTGTTTCAATTGATTTTCTTTTACCCCTTACATTATTTTTTGTAGGAGTAGGTCGTCTTGGTTTTATCTTCATAAATGATTTGATCACTTCTTTCTTTACTGGAGTTTTACGTTTTTTTGATGAACCTTTCTTACTACTTATTACAGATTTATTTTTATTTTCTTTAATCCTTGGAGTCACTGTAGTGTTACTTAATACCTTTTCTACAGCTTTTTCACTTGTAGAATCTAGTGATGAATCCATGTCACCCTTATTTTCAAGATGCTTTGCCCTTGTGCCCATGGTGGCAAGATTGTATGACACGTTCTTAGTACATTCACGTACTGGACGTGTTGGTTTCATGTTTTCTTTCTCTTTAGAATCATCACTGTCTTTGTTACTCAATATATCAATAGTCTCTTTTGTTGATGTAACAGGACAATCTATTTCATCATGTACTCGCATGTAATCTTGATCTTCTGGCTTATAATATGAACCACCACTCGAATAATCGGTAGGCCGCGAAGAATATGATGATGGTGTAGCAGCAGCATTCAAAAAGCGAGGTGTAGGTATATTCATAATTTTGATATCCGACATAGGGTCGTCTGGAATATCAGGACCAAAAAATCTGGGAGTTTCCATTTGAATATCGTAAAGAGCTTGTTTGTATGGAGTTTCTAAAAGGTCGGATATATTAAGTTTTGCTCCTATTTCGTTCTGTAAAGAAATTCTCTCCATTTCCGGAGTATCAATGTTGTCTTCATTATTGGATTTGTTCTGACTTTTATTTACTTCTGAAGACGTATTTGGATTTCGATCAACACCATGGATAATGTTTATTGTAGGTTTTATTGGCGTATCACCTTTCTCGTCGGGAATAGTAATTATTTCAATTTCTTCTTCGGTAGATTTGTTTTTGGGAAGTTTAACTTTAGCCGTTTTTTTCTTATTAGCAACTTTATCTTCCCCACTTTTATCAGCTTTCTTTGTAGCTTGGTTTTTTTGAGGTTTATTTTTCTTAGTCGATTTTGGTTTAGATTTCGGTTTCGGGCTAGGTATTATATCCAAACTAGCATCTCTTTCTGGAACAGTAGCAAGAACACGTAAATCGGCATCCCAATTTTTACTAATTTTCCTTGCACTATTCTCTTTTAATGATCTACTGTTACTGTCATCCAATTTATTATTGTCAACAGCCTTTTCAACATTCAATGCAATTGGAACATTAGGACTTTTACTAAGAATTACGTCTTTTTCACTATCTAGTGTCATATGTGATACACATTTATTTATTGATTCGTGCAGGATCCGTCTAGGAGTAGTAAAATCTAGAACTCTAACGTGGGAAGTGCGCCGAGGAGTAGAAGACGATTTTCTGACAGGCGGAAAAACTTGCGGTGTGCTTGTTTCAGCGGCACCTGTTACCGTATTATCCTTTGGCGCTGACGCACTCGTAATATCTAAAGTTTTCGCCACAGTACCTTCCCCGTTTTCTACTTCATCCTTCGTTCTTTCCACTGGCGATAATTTATCTTTAACATTTTGACTGCTTACTTTTGTAGTATTGCTAACGTAAGTGCTGTTACTTGATGTAACATCTATAATGAGGGGGCCTAATTGCCGAGCGGAGCTTGCAGTTACCGGAATACTTGTATCCGAGTGACTTGCTTCCGCAGACTGACTTACAGAAACTTGCGATGAGCCTGGAAGATAATTAAATATAATTGAATACATATAAAGGCAATACATTTTTTTCAAAATACAACATATAATCGCAATAAAGGCAAAACAAATAAAAAAAATACAAGGTAATGATTATAATAAAAAGTCAAGATATTTTTACCTGACAATGGAGCTGGTGCTGGAGCCAGAATAATTGTAGGCATCGCCATTATCTCATCTTTAGTATAATTATGTTTCTGTCCAAAAGGTTTATGTTTATAGACTGGAGTCCCATTTATAACAATTGTCTGCATTTGCAGTAGAGGAGTGGAAGTAGCGTTTTTCAATACAGACGGCATCTTCGGCATATTAGTACCAAATGTTTCATTATTAAATGGTTTGTCGACTTTTATATCAGACAATATTTTAATTTTACTCTCATCCGGTTTGGCTTTTATTCTTGGTAAAGTACATGTGTTCACTGTGCTTATACTGACTACCTCGTTAGGCTGAATAGCTAAATTGTTTTTAACATTTGCGACTTTTAACAGGTATTGTGTTTTTGTTTGCGTGATTTTAGCATTTTTTTCTGAATTAATCGATTTGTTAGTTTCTTTGGCAGCTGGTATCCTAAAAGATAAAGAATGATAAGTTTAAATATACTCTATCTACCTATATGTACAAGACAAAATTTATTGTGAATATCACCATAATATGATAAGTTTTATCGCAAATTAATTTTATTTATTGTAAGCAGTGTGGTACAATTCACAATTTATCGACAACGAATAAATTCGCATGGTAAATAATAAACTAAAGTTGTTACCATTACAAGGCGAAAATGACGATCTGCATAATTTACGCAAATATTCACTTTTGCACCGAATTCGCAGATGGTCAATTTCGCACAACGTCATCTATACTTATAATAAATCTGTAAGGTCAATTCTGTACATGAAATATATTTTCAAAATAACTATCAGAGGGTGATTAGTGATCGATACTGATGCCAAAAATGCAATCAGTAAAATTTTTGTCTGTCTGTCTGTCTGTATGTTCCTTATAGAAACAAAAACTACTCGACGGATTTTAACGAAACTTGGTACAATTATTCTTCATACTTCTGGGCAGGTTATAGTATACTTTTCATCACGCTACAATAAATAGGAGCAGAGTAGTGAAGGGAAATGTTGGGAAAACGGGAGAAGTTACTCCATTTTTTAAGCTTCCGTCGCGTGTGCAACATTATGGGTTAAAGTTACATAGAAATCATGTATGACGGAAATAGTCTTTATAATATTAACCATAAACGCGGGTGACACCGCTGGCACAGCTAGTTTACAATATTTTAACAGACAGTCGTCATGGTTCAATCATATGGTGACATAAGCATATCATAAAATTACACTTACTGGACATGTAAGTTCTCTGAAGTACTCGAATCAGGTACGCTTACGCTTGCATTACTTCCACCTTAAATTAAAAATAATTTATTATTAAAAATGTAAGTACCTATATATAAATGTATATTTTTATACCTATATTTAAATAAATTTCCAAATGTGACACATAAAAATGTTTAAATCGTAGATTTCCTATTACTATGAGAATATAATATTTAGAATAGCAATTACATTATTCCATTTCTGCTATATCTTCATCATGATATTTTTCCTACTATACCTTCATCATATGATTAAGCTGACTCTAATAAAATATATAATTACCACTATTTACACCTGTTGCGAAGTCATCATATCCTGTTATGGTAACTTTGGTTTGCTTGTCAATATCATCAAACTTAGAAATAACATGTTTATTTTTATTGCAAATTTGATTTAAAATGCTATTGAATTCTTCTTTCTGCCTCAATGAGTCCGGTTTCTCCTAAAAAAATATGAATACATAACAGTGTTTTAGTAATTGTTTAAAATTCTTACAATGTCTCATCCAATATTTCAACAAAACATAAATCAATTTAATAATGACTATGATATAGGTACCTTCCAATATTGGACTGTACAACTATTTGCATAATACTCTTTTTGTTTACCTGTTACCTAACTCCTATTATAAATGCTCAAACATATATATATATATATATATATACTAACTTACAAACTTACATATACTATATGCGATCCCTAACGCATAAATACTAAACTGCAGCCTAAATAGCATGTTACACATTCAGCCTTACTCACATAAGCAGATTGCAGTATTTAAGTAACTATCTCAGCAGTGGCGTAGCGCCAGTTTGTGTCGACCGGGTTGGGGCCCAATTTTTCCGCCTCGAAGAGGGAACCCAGACACAATGCCAGCCAGGTTTGATTTACAAATATCATTTAAAAAAATTTACAGTTCTTACAAATTATCGGCCACTACCACCAATAAAATTAACTTAATCTTAAAAGCTTTCAAAACTAAGTTAACTCTATTATAGATCATATGAAAAGTATAATACTAATAAAAATAAATAAATATCAGACTACATCACATACATTGATCTGACTCTGAAGTAAGTAGCTGAAGCACTTGTGTTACGGATATCAGAATCACCAGTGATATTACAAATATATACTTAATTATTCAATATTAACACCCAGACACAGAACTAACACAAGTATTCATCATACGAATGTTTGTCCTGGGTGTGGATCGAACCCACAACCCTTGGCGCATAGGACAGGGTTACTACATAATGCGCCATCGAACCAGTAAAAAAAATATACTCACTGAAACACTAATATTTTGAGGAGTATCTGGATACATTTTTGTTTGCAGATTTTCATTACTACTACTTTTATTTAATACAGTCTTCTGTATTATATCACTATCAACTGGCAGCTTCAAGTTGCCTTCATTAGGATCTGCGCTTAGATTAATATCTGTGAAATCTTTATTTAACACTCGGACATTTTTCTTTCTACAGGTGACAAGATTGCCTAGAAAATATTAAATAATTTGTTATTAAAGTCTACCCTCTGACCAGTGGTTGTTAAACTACCATAACAGTCCATAGTTAACTACTTCTGTTTAAGCAGATGAAATATAACCTATTTATAATAGGTTTCTTTGTAGGGCCAGTATAAATAAATGATTGTTATCAATTAAATTTGAAGGGACATCTCTGGCACAGTAAGAATCATCATCATCTTCCTAGCGTTATGTCCCGTGTTTAGACGGGGTCCGCTTAGACCATGATCCAGGATTTAGCGAGTCTGGTAATTACATTGAAGCGACTGCCGATCTGACCTTCGTAACCCTAAGATAGGGGAACCAGACAATTTTTGGATCATGGTTACAAATCCAAAGTTGTTTGAATTTGCAGGTTTCATCACGATGTTTTCCCTCACCGTCGAGCTAGTGGTATAAATACGTACATAGATTTAAAAAATCCAGAGGTACATGCCCGGGTTTGAACCCGCACTCCTCGGTTAAGAGGCGCGTGTCCTTACCATTGAGCTACCACCGCTGGCACAGTAAGAATATCAAAACAAATTTATAAATTTGGAATTTATAACCATTTGGTTTACCTATATTTGTCAAATTGGAGTATTCTATCCAATATCTAATAATTAAAAAACAACAATAAACTATTGAAATATCAAGACTTTGGTCATTTGAACATAGGGTTGCCAACCATACTATAAAATATAATAACATAACATACATCTATATGTACAATACTATTATTGTACTATATTTCCGGTCTGCATACTATACACTGTTGAAGAAATCTAAAGTATGCAAAAGTACTATATTTTTCAATACCAAAATCTAAAGATATTAATTTGAAAATCAAATGTGAAGAGGCATTTTACTGTTGTCTTTTAAATAAAAAATATATTAAAATCTGCAAGAATTGCTAATAAATATAGTTGTCATAAAATTAAATACTAAACAAACATATTCCTGTTAATTTTCCATTAAAATACATTTTTTTTTTATGTGTACTATAGTTTTTGTAATATAGTTTGAAAAATACTTATTTCGTCAAAGAAATGTTGGCAACCCTAATTGAACATGACATAGCAGTATTATGCACTAACACATATAATCATAGATTTAAACAATGAAAGAATATGTATTGAGAATAGATATACCTGGTAAATCTGATAATGGTGTTGTTTCAACAGAATTTTCAATACTTGAAGTGGAAATATGGGAATTTAATGGCACACTGGAGACATTACTTCTTATTTTGCATGTACAACTGTCTAGCTTTAAGGAAGTACAAACATCACATATGTTAGTCTTTAACAATGCTAGGCTGCTTTGTTTTTCTAAACTGAAATTAAAATGGTTAGGTTATGTTAAATTTTAATCATTATTCCATAAAATGTTTACCTTTAATATTTTGTAACACTTACCTGTATCTAGTCTGATTGTTACTCTCTTGTATATGAATCTTATTAAGGTCAACATTTTGTATCAGAAATTTTACCATTTCCAGTAGATTTGCACATTGAAATATCTTTTTTCGGAGCATAAATGGCTTGCATGTTTCAACTGAAACAAGAAAATTTACATTTCAAGTGTTTTAATATTATACACATAGGAATTTTTTTAATAGTAATAATAAGAAAAATTATGTTCCACCAATTACTGTTTTTCTTCAAAGTTCATTCAGAACTTCCATATCTAATATTTTCTGTAGTCATTTATATTGAATAGAAACTATTTCTGTTCATGACTCCGGCATGGTTATTTATAGATTAACAAAGTTTCATAATAAGCTATTGTCAACCTTTATAATTATAGCTTATTTATCTCTGAATACAATACAATACTCTTATATTTATTCCTATATCAATTCCCATAGCTATTGCAATACATTTTAAATGATAATCGCAAGGTATTTTAGATTGTGTAATCAAGGTGACACATTCAATATTAGCCATGAATCGTAACAACTAATCATATCAAATTAGACAAGCTGCAAATATTCAGAAATCACTCTTGGTATTAGTCACTATATATTAGTTAGTTACTATAAATTTTAGCTCATACACATGATTTCAAACTATACCCTCTGACCACTATATGGTTGCCTCTTAATATCTCCTAAATTTATAGATTACAGTTCCTATGAAGTTTAGGTATTTTATATGTTACTAACCATATATTTTGATTGCCCTATATTCAGCAAGAATATTCTTGAGAGATGTCATAAATATTCTGTCATATTCATTTCCCAGAGCGTCCAAGTAAGGACTAGCCTGCAGAAATTCATCATAAGCAGTCATAAGCTGTTCCTCAGCCAGGTACCCTGAAACGATGAACAATGAAAAATCAGAGATATCATCCGTTAGAAGAGGACCTATGGTTCCCGCCAAATAAATCTTACCAAGCACCAGTTTGGCCAAATCCTGCGAAGGAAACGGCGGTATAGTCATTATTATGTCCTTGAATTAACACAGCATAAATTTATCATAACGATTTCTTATTTTTAGCCGAACATATTAACGAAATCCAAACAAACATTCGCTAGGAGATCGTAGGAGCACACAAAACCACGCAAAATAATGGTACGTTCCATTACATTGACAGTTGAGAAAATATTGTTAATGTCTAAACAAAAACTTAGATAGGTTTAATCTCAAACATTATGTAAGTGCTTTGTAGCAGATTTCTAGACATACTTGGTCATAAATAACACACGTTCTTCATAATTAAGTGAACCCGCCAAATTGGGGTCTAATAACTTTTTCCAGATTTGAGAAAACTTGTTCCAACAAAAGTTAATTGAGAGCATTTAATGCTCCTTTTAGTACAGAAACACACTTAGAGATCAGACTTGCCCTACTAATCGAGTCCGATTCGTAATCTATTGGAACGCATCGTATCGTACTATTTCGTGTTAAGTAATTTTACAATTTTACAACTAAACATTTAATTTAATTTTACTTTCGTGTAGTGAAACATACTAAAGCAATTATTTAATATTTCAAATAAACATATGAAAATCTTTTAATTTGCTTAGCTTTGCAACTCTTTTAATTAATTAATTTGAATAATTTTACTATTGAATTTCAGCTACGTAATATTGTTTCGCAAAAGATTTATATATCAAGCATGATATGCATGCCCGCGCCTTTGTCCGCGTAAAATTAGTAGTCCTTTTTTAATTCACTTGGAATAAACGTGTTGAATGATATAGTTCTGTATACAGGGTTAATGGAAATACATAGCGATCCCTTCAAGGGGTGATATTAAAGACTTTTATTAGCTATCAATTCGCCCTCGGGTAGATGGGGCAATCATGTACAGATTTCGAAAATATATATATTTTTTTTTTCCATAAAAGAAAAGTGGGTCACGCTACTTCAAAGTGGCCTTTAAAAGAAATCCTATTTAATTGTGGTTTTAGTTTCCTAACACCCGAAAACGTAATAATAATACAAAGAAGAACAAAAATATCGTACCGTTTGTGTATAATGATTTAGAGAATATGAAATTTTTTTACTGTTTCCTATGAATAAATGCAATTTCATTACAAAAAATCCCCATAAAACTTAATCGGAGTAATAGTATAATAACTAGTATGCTTTATTAGCTATCTAACTGGGTATGAAACAATTGAATAAGTTGAAAAATGGCTAAATAAATTGACTTAATCGGGAAGAAGTGAAATTCGTAATTTTTAAAACATATTTATTTTAGTTTAGACAACTTAAATTTATTGCTGATTTTTTATGTGCAAGCTCCCATTCCCGTCCTTAATTGTGTCTCATGTTGGTCTGGGACTTAAAAAGAATGTGCTAACTGTGTTTCTTGTCTAGCATATCGTAAAAGGCGACTAATGACGTCATGCTCCTCAGCAACCCCTATGGCTTTGATAACATTTTTTTTAGCCAACGTAATTGTCCTATAGTACACATTAAAAAAAACTGTACCTTTGCAAGTTACAGCGTACAATTATTTCAATTTGGGGCTGCTGGAGAGCTTCTCCCCAGCAACCCCATATTGAAATTAAGGTAATTCTAAGCAAATACTAAGAATTTAGTAAGCGATTGGTTATTATTAAAATGTACAGTTGCTCTAATAAGGGTAAAACCATTCTAATTACTTAGTTTCATTTAAAAATCTGTATTTATCTAAATTAACGCCTGCGTTTGATTTTATATGTATAAAATGGCAAATTAAAGTCTTTTTTATCATACACAATAAGCGTTGCTTAAACGATAATGATATTAAATATAATTTTAATATACATAGGTATTTACGCAAACTTGGGGTAAAAAGACTTTAATTTACCATTTTATACATATAAAATCAAACGCAGGCGTTAATTCAGATAAATACAGATTTTTAAATGAAACTAACTAATTAGAATGGTTTTACCCTTATTAGGGCAACTGTACATTTCGGTTCCCCTCGATATTCAAACTAATAATAAAATAATTGAAGCCGAAAAAAGTTTTATTTAGTTCCATAATGCTTTTTTTCAAGTGTAAAATTTATATTTCTCGATATCGGTATTTTGCGCCAACAATTAATGTGTCTCTGCGCTGGCTGAGTAGCAATGTGCTAACTCAAACGAGACGGTGTGTGTGATATACCATTTTTACTAGTTTTTTTTCTGTTCTGTGGTTACAACAATACCAAACTAATAAAGAAAGCAACGATATAAAATAAGCACAGCGCGCGCGTTTATTCTCACTAGTTCGATTCATTAGTTCGATCGTCGAACTAGTGAGAATTATTTTTCTCATTTGTTCGACCGTTGAACTACGCGCCTGTGCACATTATCTTGAAAATTGTAAAACTGCTTAAAACGTCTCGCGGTCATAACTTCCGTAATACTGGACGGATTTACGTGAATTAAAGACTATTAAAACGTACATACGTAATCTAAACATTACGTTAAGTAGGTTTTAGTGCAATATTCGCTTGTGTTGGTAACCTTAATTATTCGAAAAAAGTAAATAAACTATATCTTAGAGAGATACGGTATTAAATAGAAAGTATCGATAATGTACTCATGAGTAGTATCGAAAAAAAAAATCGTCTTAAGTATCTAGTAGTAATATCGGAATAAAAGTATGGGTACATTGACGATTCTGTTTCTAATTTTAAATAATGTTGATCAATGAAAAAACAACAGTTGATCAATAGGCTATTTGACAGTATGAAAAATAATTACTTATTTATTGTCACTACTTCTGCCATTGCTTTACGCTCGAGTTCCTTGTTTTCTTACGATTTTTAGGTCTATCTTTGTACATTATTTGGATGATCAGTAATAATCACTTGTGTGTGTGTAATTATAGATAATTATTTTGTGAAAGCAGAGAGTGGAAACTTGCCGAAAGTTGATGCTATTAATTTTCGTTAAAAATAATCCCGACTTTTACTCACCTGAACTTAGGGATGTAAAAACAGCTATGTAAGTATCTTATTACCTTTAATATTTATTACTTCCCAAAATCAATGAAACTGTAATTTAAATAATCTTTAGGGTGTTTTGAGTATTGCATTATTACAAGGTCTCAAACTATAATTTGTAGGTTGGGTTCATGTCAATACAACTGCAATGGCCTAAGGCAATGGCACATTTTTTCCTAATAGGTACCTACTTAGATTTTTCCTTTTCAGTGCAGGAAGATAATCTTATGGAGATTGTCGTATTTCTACACTCTGGCACTGCGCACCATTTATGGCTAATTTTTTCTAGTAAATTACAGGTACTAACTCAAATAAACAAAAGAATGCAAACGATTCGACCTTCTTCCAATGTTTATGTACAAACTTGTGACGTCAATTGAAGCTATATTGTCAAAGTTGGTGTTTTGACAGCACCAATAATCAGAGTATTTTTAAATATTTAAAAATGGAGATAGATAAAATAAATAAAAATGGAGCGGTGGTAGCTCAATGGTAAGAACACGCGCCTCTTAACCGAGGAGTGCGGGTTCAACCCCGGGCACGTACCTCTGGATTTTTCAAATATATGTACCTACGTATTTATACCACTAGCTCGACGGTCAGGGAAAACATCGTGATGAAACCTGCAAATTCAAACAACTTTGGATTTGTAACCATGATCCAAAAATTGTCTGGTTCCCCTATCTTACGGGTACGAAGGGTTACGAAGATCAGATCGGCAGTCGCTTCAATATAATTACCAGACTCGCAAAATTTTGGATCATGGTCTAAGCGGACCCCGTCTAAACACGGGACATAACGCTAGGAAGATGATGACTTAAAATACTTAAATAAAAATAAATTCTATTTCTAGGGTCCTTATACTTAATTAAATAATGTGCGATGGTTTTCAGAAACTAGTCAAATAGGATATTGAACAAAAAAAAAATGTAATATTATTGATTTTCCATTCTTGCAAGCTGACTTCAAATTTTAAAGAAAACAGGCACCGCACGTTTCCATTGGAACACGCGCTGCTTTCATTGATGCCAATCACGACGGGTTCCCCTCGCATAATCTAGTTCACGCCATTGGTTGATTGTTTCGTCAGTCGCCATTTGTCGCCATTTTTCAGTTTTCGTAGTAGAAGTTGTGCATCTTTTTAATTAATTTTGAATTATTGACACTGTGTTCAAATTAAATCATTGTTTGTTTTGTAATTTTGTATACAGTTTAAACGTAACTAAAATGAGTACCGCTGCCTCTACACCTTTATTTGCCTGTTCTCGCTGTTTCTCAAGACATCCTTTCGAGGAATTGTCTCCTGGAGAACAATTGTGCAAGGTGCGTAAGGATGTGAATGGTTAATTAATTGGTGATCATCTATTACCAATCAAACATTAGTTGCCGTAGTACCTACGTGTTGAAGTGAAGAAAGTGATGGTAAAAATTTTCAGATAAATTGACGTCATATAATGACGCATATTCTGGTCTTGATATTTCAGGAATGTCGCGGTTCATTCCCCATTGTCAAGTGCACGTATTGCCGCTCGGAGTTTCAACAAACAAGGTCAGTGCCAGGGCAGGCTCCTTGCCAAGGTATTCTCCTAACATCGTCTGACATTTCATTGCATTCATCATAAGTTTCAAATTGGGTCACAACACATCATCAATTTGAAACACCAACTATTCACGAAAAATGTATTCTTTTAATTAACAAAGTAAAGAATATGTTTGAATCTACTTACTGTATCAATTTTAAATAATATTTAAATAGACATCTGTTGCTATGCATTGATCTGAGGCTTATATAAACAAAACATCACCCTTATCTATGTGTCAAATATTTCTTTGTTTATTGGTTTGATATGATAGTGGAAACTTGAATTTATTCATTGTTATTATTTATTGTAATAATTTATTTATAGAAAATTTATTTATGTAAAGAATTTATTTATTGTAATAATGATCACAGATTTGCATTTCAGCAAGAGTAACACTTCCTCAATTTGTAAGAAATGTGAAGCCAATGTAAAAGCCTATGGGAAACCAACAGCATGTGAATATTGCAACATAATTGCTGCCTTTATAGGTAAGTTTATTACTACATGCATTGTAGTAACATACGCTAATTTACTTTCGTTTTGTTTTCAAGGCATATTTAATTAATTAAATCTGGTAATAGAAGAATTTCATAATAATTACTCACCAATGAAAATCGAGAGAGATGTAAAATAAAATCTTATTATTGAAATATTTCAGGCAACAAGTGTCAACGATGCGTTAATTCTGAGCGCAAGTATGGGCCGGCAGTGACTTGTGAACAATGCAAACAACGTTGTGCGTTTGACCGTCATGATGATAATAAAAAGGTAAGTCTGCAAATTGTTAATATACAGTTTGTTTGCAATTGTAAATAAATAACTAGTTTTCCCATTATATCTTTGAATGAATTCTTTGAATGTAATCAAATTGTTGTCATGTGAACTAAGAAAGTGCAGAACATTGCTTACTCACAATCATTACTTCTAACTTTTATAGGTAGATGGAAAGCTTCTTTGCTGGCTGTGCACTCAGTCACTGAAGCGAGCATTGGCAAGGACAAAGCAGCATCTGTCCTCTGTTGACAAACACAAACACAGAGCTCACAAGTTAGTTTCCACTGATCTATTCATAACACAATTATTACAAGTCTTAACGAAAATGTAAACTTGACAAATCATGCAGCATTTATCTACAAACTAGTCAGTGTAGAATGATAATTATCACCAAAATTTTCATGTAACAGTCTTAAAGCAACCTACTCACTTTTTTGGAATTAAATGTATCTATCATACTTCACTTCACTGAAAAACTATTAATGTTTTGATAATTGTCAACCCTGTTACCTATTTGTGTTAGCACTAAGAAGTATTAACTGCGCTTCAGTATAAAAAATAATGTCTATTGTACTTAAGTGCAGTTTATTCCAATATGGCAATAAACTAGCATTAAATTCTAATTGATCATTCACAAATGCTTCCTCATGGTATCTGGATAGGTTTGCATGCTTTACGCTTGTATCATTGACTGGAATAATAAAAACACTATGTGGCAGGAATATGTAATGTCCATTAATTAGGATGTAAGATTGTTTTTGAAATAATTATAGATCTAAAAGCGGCCACAAGGATAAACGGAAATCTGACATGATGAAGTCCATCAATGCAAGTGACTCTTCACTAAATGATTCTCAGCCATTGGAGAAGAAATCTAAGATGAATCCTATGCAAGGTAGTGGTATAATTTACAAAGTTCTCATTTTTGGAATGTAAATTTTTTTACTCTAGCCCACAGAGCACACTAACTTATTAAGTTGTAGTCTATTAATAGTATTAACCTACGCTACCAGAAATAATTTTCCATTACAAGGCAGTACTGTAATAGTTATAGAGTAAATAAGGTGGACTGTGCCTAGCCAGTGTAATTCTGAAAGGCGATCCCCTTTGAGCTTTATGAAAATGTGTAAACGTCATAGGGGAGGGCTTGCACTTAGTTTAGTTACTCCGAGTACCCCCTTCAAAATGTTTTGAGTGTTTTTGTTATGGGAGATCTCTTACCATATTTTTTTGAACATAATATACAATATTTGTATTTTTTACAATTTACATGCAGATGTTTTTTTACTTTTGCACATAATTCAGATAATGATGATGTTCCTTTTTGTGGCAGCTATAAAATAAGTTGTAAACAAAAGGAAATGTTATTTCAATGAATAGAAACCAGAAAAACTAACCAATTTGTATATTTTTCAGGAGAATTGGATCCAAATAGCTCAGACCATGTTGTGGCAATGACACAACTCAAAGAAACAATTGCTAGCTTACAGAAAAAGGTGGTTCAGAAAGACAATGAGCTTCTTGCCAAAGATAAGTTTGTAAGTAAATCATTTATAGTAACAATATTTTGTCATGTGACATTGTGTCACCTCAATGTGTTTACCAATTTGTTAGTGTATCTTGGATTAACAAAAAGATTTTTATTGCGTCTATTAATCTGTCTGCTTGTGCTTTAATTGTGAATTCATAATATACCTATCATAAAGTCTAGCAATATTGTTTTGTATCTATTGATTTAATACACAACACTAATTTAATATAAGGCCAAGCTTTTATAAATAATAGTTATTAACCTAGTAATAACTATTATTTCTATAATATCCTAATAATAACCAATATCAGTCACGGCAACCAATCTCAATGAGGATTAGCCATCTGCACAGGAGATTTTATAGTGCACAAGTGTGTGCGCAAACACAAGTGCACTTTCTATTCATTCACTCTCAATCCGAGATGACCGGAGAGAGTTCAGGCGCAGGACCAACGGCTAAACTTGCTTTCCGAGGCACGGGGGTGATTATACCGCCAACTTCCTGACTCAGGACTGTTAATAAGTAATTTCAATATTGAAATAACCAGCCAAAAATTTTTGTCCCCAACCCGGGATCCTAATAAAATTTAAATGCTCAAATTGACTGTTAACCCTATCTACATAACTAATCGCCGCAAGTTCAAATATTCGTTTGTTTTAAAAAGGGTTTTTTGACCTTGAGTTTATTGTTTATATATAAGATAAATAAAATATATGTTGCCTTTAGTTGTTGTATTACACATACATACTACTTCTACCCCTAAGGGGTAGGCAGAGTCAAAGGGACAGCAGGACCATTAAACCACTTAGCCTAAAATACTACTGGGCTGGGTTAGATGGAAAACTAGCTTGTCGCCTTACAATCACATAGTCCAAACTCCATATACTATTAGCCGCCATTTAAGACATGCTAGGCAGGGAACACAGTTGGCACATTATTTTTAAGTCCCAGACCAACATGGGACTTGTTGTATTACTATTGTATTAAATATTTATATTAAATGTATGTCTAATGTCAGTCTGGGACTCGACATGTTCACAATTTTCTATCTAACCCAACTCGGTCTTTGGCTAAATGTGGTGTGTGGAGTTCATTGCTCGTATCTCTTAGACTGTGTAATGTAAATGTAATGCAGGCGTAATGATATGATATACTTGATTCCAGATCACAGAGCTGAAAGCGCAGCACCACAACAACACGACGGACCTGCGCAACGAGATGAAGAACAAGGAGCGGCTCAACGAGACCAAGTTTAATCTGATGAACTCCAAGATCCAGAATCTGCTGAAGGAGGTCGCCACGCTGAGCAAGTCGGCCAAGAAGAACAACAAGAACACGAAGGCGGCGCTCGCCGCCGCCGAGAACAGCGGCAGCGGCACCGACAGCCCCAGCACCAACTAGGACAATTATCCGTTTACTTTTTTGTTTTAATGGTGTTGCTACGGGTTCGTACGTTCATAATAGTACTACATACATACCATCACGCTTGTAATCCCCGAAGGGGAAGGCAGAATTCATGGAGTAGAAAGATTCAGAACCACATTTAGCTAAAAATAAAATTGAAGTGGGAGGTAGAGTATTATTAAAGAGTAGTGACAAGTGACTAACCCATCTTCTATACACAGCATTGACTACAGTACTGATTAATGTAAATGAATGCTGAGAGGTTCACATACTTTCATGAGCTGCCAAAACGCTACGCTTATATAGAATTCGTTTGAAAATACTGTGACATTGTGTTCGCTGAGGCAATTGACTAATTAATTAATGATTTCAAAGCAATTAGAAGCTAATTATTTAAACAGTTGAAAATGATAGACATTTTGTCGTGTCGTCGTAAGTTGTATATTTCCATTCGTTCGTGATAATGCTAAATAATTTACTTGAATATGATAGACAGTTCTAGATTTTTTGCATATATTCGTTAGTTAGATATTGTAAATATATAATGTTCAATATTATTGAACAATGAGCACAGTCCAGTACTTTGATTGGATTTCAATTATAATAAGTTGCTTAAGTTCCGAAACTTAGCCTATTTACTTCTAAAATAATATTAATTTAATACCACTGTCGATTCTGATATCCGTAATACAAGTAAGTGCTTAAGCTACTTACTTCGGAGTCAGATCAAAATGGGTATTGGCGTAGCTCATAATAATTGATAGTGTTTTGTCAAGTTTGTTAATTGTTACAAAACTGTGTTGGCCCCTTAAACACTCTAATTGGCCCTGATGAAAGTCTGTGGTCTGTTGCTGCTTTTGAAATGATATTTTTTCTTTGAGCACTTTGATATTCAGATTATATGTAGATGGTACTGATATGTTCGAACGAATCTTTATAAAGCCACAAATACTTAAGGAACAAATACCTTAGCTTTACATGGGACAGTTAGGATTACATTAGTAATAA
Organism: Glyphodes perspectalis; assembly: GCA_951394215.1. Lineage (NCBI taxonomy): Eukaryota > Metazoa > Arthropoda > Insecta > Lepidoptera > Crambidae > Glyphodes > Glyphodes perspectalis. Next base: position 8,442,549 of record OX596204.1, read on the forward strand.
TTAATTGAGACCGGATTATATGAAACAGCGGTGAAAGAAGGTATAATTGCTTGTGACAGCTTCTAAAATGGGCGTGACAATATTTATAGAAATAGGTAGTATGGAGAAACAATAATTTGATATTTTCCATAAACATATTATCTATGATTATTTGTACAGAATTAATGTAATCATAAGATACAATCAACAGATTTAATTTTGCACTATTAATAGATAATAATAATTATGATGTTGCTGATTATTAACAAACAATACAATTTATGAAAATATTTATACCTAGTTATGCACTACAGAAGTAAATAGAAAAATCGCTCTTTTGTTATGTATGCCTAGCAATTGAGACTCTGTAGCCATGGTTAGTATCCACACAAAAAATATTTTTATATGTTGCCAACATACACATCACAAAATGTTAGCTAAAATATATAAAAACCTAATGTACAAAATATAGAATGAAGCCGGTTGAAAAAGAGCTAGAATCATGCAAATGAATAAGCGCAACGCAAGTGCATATAATCCGGTCTCGTCACCTATCTACTATCGATGTATTGTTTTAATGTGTTTGTTCTTTAGTGTGTAGTGGTTTTAGGTTATCAACAGTATTGCGATCTTGTAATTCCCTTTAATTAATGAGTAAAAATCAAACTTAAGGCGATGACATCACTAGTTAAACCCTTTATGTGAATTCTATTTAAGCTAAATGTGCAATACCACAAAGCTGATATTGTGGTTTAGGTTATAGTTTACAAATTATCTATGTCATACATTTAATGGATAATTAGTATTCATTATAAGTGTTAAGTGCGAATTACAAGATCAATTCCGGTAGATGAGCAACACTAATTTTTTTTAGTAATAATATTACAGACAAAACTGGAAAATATTTTTCCTCTTATTTTTTTACTCTACAAATGATTTTATTTGTAGAATTTTATAAACTTAAGCGTAAGTAGGTTTCAATTAAATGACATGTTAATGTTTAATTTATTAATGCAACATTTTGTTCTTATCAATTTACCCAAAGTACAGGAATTATTTATTCAGTAGACGAAGCGAATAAAGACCTAATATTTAGTAATAGTAGGTGCCTATCTGCAGCGGGCTTACAGATACTTTACATAAATTTAAATGAATACACTTTGTTTTTATCAGAATGATTTCAATTAATAAAATTTAGTTTAATTAAAATTTAAGTAAAATCAAGCTGGTGAATTATGTTTGTACTGTCCCTAAGGTTATTTTTTTAAAATTTATAGGTGTCAAAATCTATGAATAACAAAACGATAGAAATAGATCGAAATTATGCTCCATAAAATCAAGTTTACTTATCTAATGTTCGTCACTATGTTGTTATGATAGTGTATTCATTACTTTATATATTATAAACCTCTCAAATCATGATATTGGTATAAAAATGCAGAACGGTGTGTCCCTTAAAATATTTTAAGAACGGAATTTCTTATTGTTTGTTATAGCGAGAGGCCTACGTTCGAAACTAGACATCTCCACATACGATTCTTTTAATTAATTGTTTTAATAAAAAAAGGAACTGATCGGAATATTTTACCATATCATTATTGTACAATAACAAGCGTTTTTTCCTTAATTTTCGGTGAATTCGCTCACAGTGACAGAGCGCATGAGATTTGCATTGATTGCTGATTGTAAGTGTTAGATTTAAATGTCAAGTGTTTAGGAATAACGATGTGTGAAACAAATGCGAACACAAAAATAAAAAAATGAATGCTTGAGCATAATTTGCTTAGACAAAAAAAAAAAATTATTGTAATTCTTAATTAAAAAGTCTGAATACTAGAATGTTTATTTGATTTGTGCAAGATAAGTTATAAACGAACGTGCACCGTCAATATTTTTTTATCTGTACCCCGCTTGGTGCAAGAAGAAAGTCTGATACTAATTCCCATTCTATTTTACTCTTCCTTTTGATTGGGGCTATAAGTATATGTGGTTATAAATATCGAGGAATTTATGCCATGCTTATAAATTATGGAGTGCTTATAGATAATTAAGTATGATCTGTTGTGGTCAATAAAACTACATTCATAACTAATTTTTGATAATTCAATATTGATATCGAATCAATAGAATCGGACTGGCCCGTTTGTCGATTGGTCAGAGACCAGACCAGAGACCCCGCTAGGGGCAAATGTTTCGTGTGATGAACATGGACATTTGTACTCGTGTCATGGATGTTTATAAACGTATTAAGTATGTCTATCCGTTCACCTAGTATCCGTAGTACAAGCATAAGCTCAGTTTAAGACTAGGAAATTGATGTCAGTTTGGAGAATTTATTATTATTATTATGATATATTTTGGAATTAGTAACGCATGTTACTGGTTCCGAAGCCTTATTTTATCTTGTAGGATCTTGCGGATCTTATTTTATATTGTATTTATTATATATTCAATTGCACAGTTTGATTGCGTATTACATGCATACCGATTTGATTAATGGGAAAAAATCAACTTAAATACCTTTGTTATAATACCTATACGAAGCGACAATGTGGTAAAATTATAGGCAATTGTGTAAGGCAGGGCTTCCCAATCATATAAATCGCGGTCCCTTATTCAACACTTCCTCAATTTTCATTGTAGGTATGTCACGATCCCCATTCAAATAAAAAATACGAGTGGAATTAATCTACTATTTCTTGTTACCAGTTATATTTGAGGACCTTATCTAGTGTTTCTAGACTTCATCGTCGCGTCCGCGTAACTTTGATTGGGGAATCCTGATATAAGGGACAGAGTGCCTATTAACGTACATTCAGGGAGTGCGGGCACGAGTAATTAAAAATTTGCCGTACATCACGTCTTTCAATGATACCGCGAGTAGCGCTTTCACGCAAAGCTATCAATGGGCATATCGCCCGAGCGCGCCCGCATTCGTAGTATGTGAACAAGTCCTTGTCTTTGGTCTCGTTCCGCCTGTTTCCCAGTTGTGACCATTTGCAACAGTGGACATTTTTTTCCCGATTATAATCAGTGGTAGAAATTTCGGTGGTAACATCTGTGTATATACAATGTCTAACCTATAACCATGTACGACTATAACGCAAGAGCTGAGCGGTAGCGTGTGGATGGGCTAGAGCGTAGCAAAATACATCTGTTGAAATTAACAGGCGGACATTCAGCACAATAAAATTGTGTACAATGCTTTTTAAATTACCATTAACAATACGACAACGATAACGGTTTATTATCGATGATGGATGAGGCGAAATTTAGGCAGTAACGTCAATATTACATTTTGAAAAGAAATTACATCTAGTTTCGGTATGAAGACATTACGTCAATGATTTACTTAATTTTATACAAATTGGCACAAAAATCTTAGTTAATAGGTATGTAGGTATATTCAATTTGGTTTCTATAGTTTGATCGTAGACCTGGATTTAATTTATTGTAACGCTTTGTACATTGGAAAATAGGGATTTTATTTCGTTGATCGCTGCTTGAAATACCCCTTCAGCAATAACAATGTGATTCCGACATGTGGTTCCCACGTCATGTCACTTTTATGGCCCGCCCGTTCGACGATTTGCGAATATATCGATCTATGCAACGATAGTCTGACTAATGAAAATAAAGTTTTAATAATTAACCGGAAACATGTTGTGAGTGCATGAATCTTCCAATGTGCAAGGCGAGGTAATTTTTATTAATCAATTGTAAAATCAAACAAAATTTCTTAAAATATGTAAGTTACTATTTTAAAAAACCTTATTTACCTTGGTGTAATAATGACTCCGTCGAATTTATTACATACCTACCTACGTGATTTTTTATTTTAAATTATTTCATAACTTAATTTGTGATACTTGTAAAGCCCCTGTGGCTTAATCACCTAACCAACGTTTATTTTGTAATTCTTAGTTTTTAGTTTAAATTCTCATATTATTATAATAAACATCTATACACTATATTAATAGCTGTGGAAAGATTCCATTGTAATTGTGACCTGTAAAGAAAGCTGTTAGAAAAATCGATAAAAATTAAATAAACATCTGTATACGCTAATTTTATTTCAAAACTTGTAAGTGTTCCACAAACTTTGATATTATAAAAAAATTATTCCACCCAAACTTCAAAAACTATTTTTTTAAGGCTTCTCTATCTGAAAATTAAACATACACCAAAAACCGTCCAATAAGTATTTTTAACCGACTTCAAAAAGGAGGAGGTTCTCAATTCGTCTGTAATTATGTATGTATGTTCATCGATATTTCCGTCAATTAAAGACGGATTTCAAAAATTTTTTTTTGTTGGATAGAGTTTACTTCTGAGGTGGTACCATGATAAGGAAACCAGTATCTGATGATGGAATCCTTGAGAAATCGATGGGAACCTTCGAAAATCGTAGGGGCGACTAGAGCGTTTGCAATTTTTTTCATTAAGTATTTTAAAGTACTACAATTTAATGAAGGTCTGGAGTCGATCTGATAATGGAGCCAAAAGACAGTCGAGGGAACTCTAACTAACTAACTAAACTTCACGCCACTTCCCTAGCGGGGTAGGCAGAGAGAACCGAACGCCATATGGCACGATCCTTACACACCTCACTCGCCTCTTCAACATTCATAATCCTTTTCATACAAGCTCTACGATTTTTATGACTCCTAACATCACCTTCTTTTAATACACGACCAATCTGGTCGTGGTAGGTGAGCCTGGGCCTTCCGCGGCTCCTACATCCTTCCACATTCGCATTGTATATCTGTTTAGTCAATCTTTCGTCATCCATTCTTTCCACATGTCCGAACCACCGGAGCATGCCTCTTCTTACCTCGACTCCGACGCTGTCCTTCAGACCAACTCTCTTTCTTACATCATCATTCCGAACGCAGTCTGTGAGCGATACACCGCAGATTTTCCGCAGCGCACGCATCTCGACCGCGTTTATTCTACTTTCATGCTCTTTCTGCCATACCCAACTCTCGCTTCCATATGTTAGCGTAGGAATCAGCACCGCATTGTGTATGGCGAGCTGGGCCTTCTGGCTTAAGATTTTGCTGCCTAAAAGTTTTCCTAACGCTCCATTCACCCTATTCCCTGCATTCACTCTTCTTTCTATATCAGCGGAGTACCTTCGATCTCTACTAAATGCAGATCCTAGATATACAATTTCATTCACCTGTTCCAGCACTACATCGTCAACCGTTATCCTTGTATCCGTTCTGGTTTCATCTCTTTCAAACACCATAATCTTTGTTTTCTTCGCATTCAAATGTAAGCCTCTCTCCTTGCAATCATCTTTCAATGTTGTGACTAGTTGCTGCAGATCCGATGCCGACTGCTAGAAGTACGGCATCGTCCGCGTAAAGCAGGCAGTTCACAACCAGGTCACCCATACGCACTCCAACATTCATAGATCTAATCCTCTGGAGACAATGGTCGAGATATAGGATAAACAGCAGAGCAGACAGCACGCATCCTTGTCTGACACCAATATTGACGTCAAACCAGGGTGACAGGCTGCCCTCCACTTGCACGCATGCCGTACAGCCCACATAGGTGGACTGCGCAGCACGAAGCAATGCTCCATCAATCCCATATCTCGGCAATATGTCCCAATGGTCCTTTCATACAACCCTGTCAAAGGCCTTCTCCATATCCACAAAACCGCAAAAAACCCTCTGACTTTTGGCCAGATGCTTCTCCACGATGTTGCGAAGAGAGAAGACTTGATCCGTACATCCTCTACCATTCCGGAAACCTCCCTGTGCCTCCCACAACATTCCATCAGATTTCACCCTCATTCTCCTCTCAATAATCTTGCCATACACCTTTGCTGCTAAGCTGATCAAACTGATGGCTCTATGGCTGGCACAGTCCATACGTGACCCAGCACCCTTGTACAGAGGCACGATGACTGCCCGTCTCCAGTCCATTGGGACCTTTCCGTTTCTCCAGCATAGATTGCACAAGAACCAGAAAGCGTCCTGGACGCTAGCGCCACCTAGCTTGATCATCTCCGCAGATACCTTGTCTATTCCCGCGGCCTTTCCACTTTTCGGACTTCGTATCGACCATTCAATCTCATTCATAGTGATGTCTTCATCAGACGCTGGCACCACAGAATCAGACATAGCCTCACTCTCAGTGCCAACATCAGAGACATACTCATACATTTCTCCAAAATATTCACTCCACCGTTCTAACACCTCGTTCGGGTTTGCAAGAATGTCACCAGCTTTAGATTTAATCTTACTCATTCCGGATGCCGACGAATACCCCCGAGACCTCTTAACCTCCCTCCAAAAGAGCTTGGAATTAGCCTCGAAACTATTCGTCAGTCTCCTTTCTTCATTCATAGCTACTCTTTCACGCTTCTCTTTCACTAAAGCTTTGGTTTCACTCTTGCAATAACGGTATATTTCTTTCTTCATCTCAAGCATACTTTCATCCATTTGCAAAGATGAGACATAATCAAGCCAGGCCTTCTTCTTTCTCGCTACGAAGGCTTTGACCTCCTCATCCCACCATGCGTCACCTTTCATTGTTCTACGTCTCTTTGCGCATCCACATGCCTCATTTGCACTGTCCACCATGCTCTCTTTTAAAATGTTCCAGCAATCATCAACATCTAAGTCAGAAAGACTCGCATTCGCAAGTCTTTCATTGACTAAGCCTACATACACACTCCTTACACTTTCATCTTCCAGTTTTTCATTCCTTATCCTTTCAGTGCCTCCGCATGGAGTACGCACTCGCCAGTGCCTCCACTTCTTGAAAAGCCCAGCAAACCGGCATACTACCAGGTAGTGGTCTGTTTCAAGAGTAGGGCCTCTGTAGGCTCTTGTATCCAATATACTATTGCGGGGGCGGCTATCGACTAAAATCAAATCAATCACACTTTTTTGGTCATTCCGTCTCCAAGTATACGTGTGAATATCCTTATGACGGAAAATAGTGTTTGCCACAAGGAGGTTCCGTTCCAAACATACTTCCAAGATTTGCTTACCAGCATCATTCACTCTCTTGTCTCCATATGGGCCAAGGACTGCTTCATAGTCAGATCGCTTGGTGCCAACCCAACCATTCAAATCTCCACACATAATTATCCTCTCATTTCCTTCAGTCAGGTCCAGAATTTCTCTAACAGACTCCCAGAACTCCTCTAGTTCTTGGGGACTGGCTGAGCTTACTGGCGCATAGCCTGCAACCAGAAAGACTCGCGTAATACCCAGTTTAATACGAACCCAGAGGAGTCTCGGGCCAACTAATCCATAGTCTTTCACACCAGAGACTAAACAAGAGGAAAGCACTACTCCAACTCCACCGCTGGCATGACAATTCTGTTCCACACCAGACCACAGAGCCATCATACCACCGGGAAGCTCATCTGCATCGCTGCCCTTCCGCTTAGTCTCTGTCAAGCACAGAACATCCAGGCGTCTCTCATTCATTACGTCAATCATCTCATACATCTTATCTTTCATTCCACCTCTTACATTCCACGTGCCTATACGGCACTCTGTTCTCCTCGTTCCGCAGTGTCCGGCGTGGCGTGAAGGGTGGCGGCTCTCTGCCGCACTCGCCACTTTTCGCACCGACGAGGGCTCGTCGGTGCGCGTCGCATCGGGGGAACGCCCTACCCCGCTCTGCGGAATTAGATCGGTCCAAGGTTGCAATCCGAGAGATCGGACTGGCAGGAGTCGCGACGAGCACGCCCTTGGCACATGACCCCCCAGGGTAACTGCTGTAAATTGTCGAGGAAACTCCTCAACAATTTACAGCAGTTACCTTTGTGTTTGGGTTTGATTAATTTGTATTGATAAGGACTTTACACGTAGATGGCGTGCGACCATCATTAGTGGTCTGATAATGAAGACGAAGAACAGTTAAGGGAACTCCTTAACGGTTTACAGTAGCTTCTTAGTGTTTGGACTTAATTCATTTATATTGATGAGAACTTTGCACCCGTATAGGTTATAAGTGCCATTACAAGTCTGATGATGGAAACCATAGACAGTTGAGGGAATTCCTCAAAGATTTACAGCAGTTCCCTTTTGTTGGGCTTACATCATACGGTTCAATATGACAAAATGTTGAGTTCGTACAGGTTAGGTCTACACATCACTTAAAATCGTCGACTTCAAATTTATAAGTATTAAAATACGTATTACTTTGGCCTAAGCAAATTTATTTTTTACTTTTATTAGGTTTGTTTTTGAAGTCGGTGCTTTTTACTTATATGCACTGATGACAAACTCGCGATTTACTATTTGCTCGAAAATTATGGAAGACATCGCGATGAAACCTGCACATTCAAGTCCCCTGTCACGAGGGTTTCCATGGGCCGTTTCTTTTTTTTGTTCTTTAAATATGTAATAACAAGATTGGCTTACTTCAGGACTTAGACCAAGCGGATCTCCATTAAGAATGGGACTACGCTAGGAAGAAGTAAAATTTTTTTATCTTACTCTTGGGATCCTGATGAAGGATTATACACGTGGATAATTCTCTACAGTCAAGCATCGACCGCGTAGTCTAGTCATACTTTATCATCGTTCCAACTCGCGCACCTATGGGCAGAATAGTTTCTTTGTGCATTGGCATGACGAATATTTTTTTGTAATCAATCAGGAATCTAGTAAGAATGTATGCATTATATAATGGGAGATTATAAAAAATAAGGAAATACTAGAAGGAAAACGCATACATACATTATGTACAAAATATATAATTAGAACAACTGTGTTTACCTAAGTGGCATTATTATTCAAAAGCAATGTTAAATGCTTTGAATAAATAGCATGTCTATTATGTATTTAATTTACTTATATAGTCTTACTATATATGTATATACATAGTGTAATAGAACATCATTGTAGTCCTATACTCGGGGAAGATATATAATCCCAATTCTCGATCTAGGCACACCAATAGACATACATACTTACATAACATCATGCCCGTATTCCCCGAAGAGGTAGGCAGAGTCAAAGGGGCAGCGAGCCCCTTTAACCACATTCAGCCAAAAATAAAACTGGGCTGACAAGTGGCTAGCTCGTCGCCTACACCATCACATATCCAAAACCTAATACCTATACTAAGTCTCAGAACAACATGGGACACCAATAGACTCGTGTTATTTCTACAATAAATGGAAATAGTCCTGAGATCCACACATCTTACTTAATCCTGTAAAAGTGGGGAAACCCAGATTTTTTTTGCAATAAATGTTTTATTATAATGACACCGATATGTATTGTTTATGATGGACCAGTTTATTTATTGGCAATGCTGTATTTCTGTTGCCGCTATAATAAATAATACTAAAAACAGAATAAAATAAATATTTAATGGGGGGGCTCCTATACAACAAACGTGATTTTAGTGCCGTTTTTACTTGATATTAATAACGGCAATTACAGGTAGACACTTGAAATATTCACAGAATATTGAGTTTTTTACTGTCTAATGTTGTAAAGATAATAGTACGGAACCCTTCGTGCGCGAGTCCGACTCGCACTTGGCCGGTTTTTTTGTTTTAATTTTTGTTTAGGTAGGTACTTAGAACAAAAATAAACTTTAAAACTTCAATATCAATATTAAGTTCATACCTATTTTCCATAAAATAAATATTTCCAGATGGAATTAATGTGCATGGTTGTAAGAATTACAGTAAAGCATAAAATGCGTGGCATGCAGCATCTTATTATCAATGGAGAAAGTAGTGTGGGATTGTGCCGTCCCATTTGCAACGTGAGTATCGACTGTCCATGTTTATTATCACCCCAGATAGGGTGTTATGGGGTCCAGTATATACCTTTGGTTAGCGAAAACTCCTCCGGCAAGCTTTTAGCTACTTTGAGTAGTTTTAGTGCGCACTCCTTAAAGGGTTTGGGTTAAATGGAAAATTGTGAAATGTAACAAGTGACTAGCTAATGGCCTACAAATACTAATTTCATACCCAATACATGATTAGTCGCATTTTAGGACGTGTAGGCCTAAATTGTAGTTCCAAATGAACAGTTGGTCTAAACGTTTATAATAATCGTCTTTCAGAGTGAGTAACAGATTTGTGTATGGACGCTTCGTTTTTCAGTGGTCTGGTGACGCGTCCCGATTTACCGTCGATCGGGATGCCTACCTATCCCGATTTCTAGCTTGCTTCTTAGTCGGGCTCCTTACGATAATTTTAATAAGAAAAATGGATTGCATGTTGTTTCTTTTATAGTCACTTGCTGTCCTGATTTGTTACAAAGAGTCCTGATTCACTTTATCATACGTCCCGGGATTTATCCCACGGAACATGGCAACACTATTTCTTACCAAGCGGGAAACAAGGAAGTTCTGTTTATATAAAATATCTAAGTACTTAGTTTGCAAATATTCTCTATTGCATCTACTAAACATGTAAGTAAGTACCTATTGATAAGTATTTTGATTGCTTGAAATGTAGATCATCATCATCATTCACATGGCGTAGTCCCGGTTGCATCCGTGTGTTTGCTGGAAATGTAGATATTGATTAGCATTTCTTGTAGTTCGATTACTTATATATAAACGTTATATTTCTGATTCAAATAAAAAAAAAATATATAAAATAACCAAGGCCTTTAAAAATATTTAATTCCAACGTCGCAACTAAGTAAGTAAGTGATATTAATTCCGGGATTTATTGTTGTTGCGGATATCAAATTTAACAGTGGCCTTAAAAATACTAACTTAAATAATATATATTAACATCCAAGCATTGAACAAACAAAAGTATTATTATGCCAATTGCGAATGTTTTTTTTGCCCTGGGTGGGAATTGAAACCACAACTTTAGCTCATAAGACAGCGTCAAGACTGTTTATATTGCCCACATCGTGTGTAGGTACATTGGGCAGTAGGCTAGTTATTTCTTCTAGGATCTTTTTAACTTTCGGTGATATTATAAATAGAAATAGTCCTGAGATCCATACATCTTGATCCTGTAAAAGTTGAGAAACCCAGACATTTTTTGCAAAAAATGTTTTAATAGAATGTCACCGATACTTAAATGAAGTACCAGTTTTTTCATTCGGTTCTACGTTTACTAATGAATACCTGCTTATATTTTGTCAACGATACAAATTTTAACGACATTATGTAGTAAACCTAGGTATTTTTCTTGTGGCCATCAATTCCACCTTTTAGGTACTATGTTTCCCCCTAGCTTCAGTGGCTTCTATGGTGATTATTTAGGAGTTTTAGGGTGTAGGTTTTTTATTAATACATTTTAGGAAGGTATGTTCTATCAATCATATATTCATCCTCAAAGCCGTATAGGACATTAAATTAATAATTAATTTAAAGAGATAAATAATAAAAAATAACATGCATATTCCTTATTAAACAGTCAGTACTTCAGTATATTAATGTATCCTTATCAAAGTTATGAAATAAATACAATGAAAGTTGCATTCCTTACATTAAATTTTAATACACACAGGTACTTAAATGTGTTTGTTTAGACATTTAAGTAGACAATATCGGCCGGTCGGTTTGCTAACCGTAACTATGAACCTGTATTTTCGCCCGAAGAACATAGGGGTGAATGTGTAAATACCTTTTACCGCTTTACTTTCTTATTTTTCTTGGAAGTAGTATACTAATTACAGAGGGCGCGCAAGATAGACTTCAGAGCAGACCTAATAACTGGCAAGTGAAGCCGCAGACGAGTTTAATCATGTCAATGGGATAAGGTACTCACACTACTAGTAATGTGAGTTATGGCACTCATTAGTATTGCTGGGTATATATAGGGCCGACCACTTCACATATGTTTAAATCAATCGGGACATCTTAGCGACACTGTTTGATATTATTATTTATTTGTTTGAATAAAAATGCGGTTGTGCGGTTTTATACTTTTGATCGGGGTTTTCTTTGTGCATAGCAAACGTGAGTAGCTTATTAGCCTTATTTACTATTAGATAGTCTGTAAAAGTTTATGGCCGCATTACGGGAATAGAGATCTGCTCACATTTTTGGATTAGATAATCCACAAATATTAGGTCACCGTGTAGATTTTTCACTGAAATAAGGGTGGCGAGTATGGTAGGATTCACATCAACCGGCGCGTATCGGAGAGCATCGGAGCGCACTTACAAGGCCGTAAAGAAAATAGTATTTTATTAACAGCTCCTAAAGTCATAATTGCATCCATCGTTGCCGTCTGGCTTCCGACGCATGCTCGCGCATCCGTCCGGTTTGATAACGTATCAGTTGGCAATTACGGACTCTAGAAAGTGTTATTAAAATACTATTTTCTTTACGGCCTTTTAAGTGCGCTCCGATGCGCGCCGGTTGATTTGAATCCTACCTAAGTAGGGAATTTGCAAATCCGCTGAGGCGGTATTTGACTACGCTCCGCAGGCAAATTTCGCTCAGATAGTTCTATTCTGTATTGTAACCAAAAATTACAAGCTAGTATTTTGTTTTCCTGAATCCTCCAGACTGACACGCCGATTGCCTATTTTCAAACTAGGCATGTAGTATATGCTATGGACTATCAATGTATAGACATACCTACTTATTCGTAAATACGTTTATAAAGTACTTTAGTAAAAATCGTCCATGTTCATCACAAGTAGCATTGGTATCTAGCGGGATTCGAACCAACGATCTTTAGTTTCATGGCCGTCTTGGACCATTTGACCAACGCGCCTATCGATTTATTTTACATAATTTTTTTTTTAATTACAAGTTACGATCTGAAATCAAATCTGACACTTTAAAACTATTTACATAAGGTGTACCTATGAATAATCCGATAAATTTCTATCTTTTATTAATATGTGGTACATTTTTTCAGTGGTAAGTTTGACATGCAAGGATATCAGAGCATTCGTGAATGGTCACAATACGCGGAGACTCAAGCTAGCCAAAGGACAGGTTCAGGGCTAGCCGGGCGCCGATGACATGAGTTATATGGTAAAATATTTTGTTCTTCTCTTAGTAAGTAGGCCTAGTTATCTTATAATAAGTAACAAACAAACAAACTAAATTATAACAACACATTTATAATTTATGTAAGTATCTATATTATAAATGTGTTGTTTGTTACTCTTTCACGCCTAAACCACCAAAATTGTGTCACCAATAAAAAGCTACATAATCGGCGAGTAGCTTAGACTATATTTCATCCTCGTATTCCCAGAGTAACAGGGACTATAAGGGTGAAACTGCGGGGCGATAGTTAAAAAAAAAACAGAATGTAGAAATAAAAACAGAACAAACATCACGATAGGTCGCGTTTTATTAAGTCGCTGTTGATTCTAATATTGCTATTTTTTAAAGACGACACTTCACGATTACCTACCTAATAAAATAGATATTGCACCATACCGCACTATTGCTTAATTTGTGACGTACATTATTGAAGTTTAACGTCATCCCAGTAATAAAACATAGAATTACAACTGCGCATAAAATGGTCTAATAAATGTTAAACATTTTGTATTATCCGAGTGCAGCTGCTTTTTGACGCCAAATGTTTTTAGGCATTTCTGTAGAATGCATTGTTTAAGTGCGCTTTATACCTATATAAATAATAAGGCAATAATGATAGTAGTTTTACGATATAATTTGAATAATTCGTCATTACAGAAATTAACGAAAACACATTGCATACCTATCTACCTAGGTACCTATCGTTACATTTTCGATTTTAATTAATTTCGATTTAGGTAGTTAAATACGGTTAAATCTATTTAACAGATTTGGGATGAAGAATTAGCAAATAAAGCAGCAAGTTGGGCATCGGCGTTACGGCGCAACCACAACCCTGATAAGACAGTCGGTAAGAAGCATTAGTCTTAGATAAACACTGACATTGATAGCCGGATCTACTATAGGGACTAATTGAGCTGCAGCCCAGGGCCTCGTGGACAAAAAGGTCCCCGTTGAAGACAATACACATATCTAACGAACAGAATGAGGTTCACTAGTCTAGTAGACCCTAGAAGAACATTATTATAACATTCAAGATCCGCTCCATCCGTCCCATGTTGATCTGGGAATTGGCCCATGTTAATCTGAGACAAAAAAAAAGAATGTGCCAACTGTGATTCTTGCCTAGCATGTCGTAAAAGGCGACTAATGGTTTACGGGCTTTTGGGTATGCTTCTGAGTAGGCGACGACCTAGCCACTTCTCACTCGTTTATCACAGCTTTCCATCCAACCCAGCCCACTGTCCCGTGTTGGTCTGGGACTTAAAAAGAATATGCCAACTGTGATTCTTGCCTAGCATGTCGTAAAAGGCGACTAATGGAGTATCGGGCTTTGGGTGTGTGATTGTGCAGGCGACGGGTTAGCCGCTTGTCACTGCTTTTTCACAATTTTCCATCTAACCCAGCCCGGCTTTATTTTTGGCTGAATGTGGTTGAAGGGGCAAGCTGCCCCTTTGACTTTGCCTATCCCTTCGGGGATTGTGGGCGTGATGTTATGTATGTATGTCAAGATCCGCCCCTGCTGACATTGTCTATTCAAAAAATATCCTAACGGGCAATGAATAAGCTTAAACTATAGCTTCTATTAGAATCCTTTAAGTTTACTGAATGTAATAGGATGTAAGTATGTATGCCTAATGAATGCTTCGTTGAACCCGGGTTCAATACCTGAGTCGGGCCAAAATTTGTGGCTGGGTATTTCAATATTAAAATTACTCAGTACCAGCCCGGAGTCAGGAAGATGGCGTTTGATTACCCCTGAGCCTCGGGAAGCACGTTAAGCCGTTGGTTCTGCACCTGACCTCTCTCGGGTCATGGTGACTGAGTGATGAGAGTGAAGGAACAGATAGTGCATTTGTGTCTGCGCACACACTTACCTATGCACACACTTGTGCACTATAATATTATCTCCTGCGCATTGGCTAATCCTCTAATCCTATAATAACATTGTCCAAAAGCTTACAATGTGCTTTGCAGATAAATAGATTACGTAACCACGTATTCCATTTCATAAAATCTTAACTACTTTAATTAATTTCCAGCTTCTGGAAGATTCATAACGGGTGAAAACCTTTACTGGACCCGTTCAACATCACCTAACTACAATTTAAATATAAATGAAGCTCTTGAGAGATGGTTCAAGGAATATACAGATTATACTTTTGGTCAGCCCCAGTCAAATCCGCCCGTAGGACATTATACACAGGTTCGTTATTACAATTAACATTAACTATATTCTGCCTTAAAGGCTGAAATCTGCGTTTGTATCCAAATAAGTACGAATTCAAACCAAGAGCTGCACATTACGACGACTACACCATACCAAATTAACAATTTTATACATATATCACAACATATATGCGTACAACAAGCGGATAAATAAATACCGAAAAGTCATGCAACTATTCACATGGGTAAGGGCTAGGTACCAGTGAATTGGAGAACAGATGAAATTTATGATAATTTTTATATGATAATTATTGGCCATCATCGTCAGGCATAATCAGGGTTTATGTTTATGTGGTGTTGCTCTTATAATTGATTTTGCTTTGGTACATGGATAATTGTCACTAGGCGATATCGATTTGGTGGACTACATCATATAAATTGACCTGATTTCGAGGTAAGTAGCTTAAGCACTTGGGTTACGGAGATCAAAATTAACAGTGGTATTACAAATATATACTTAAATGTATTAGATATTAACACCCAGACACAAAACAAACACAAGTTTTCATCACACGAATGTTTGTCCTGGGTGGTGATCGAACCCACAACTCTTGGCTCATTGAGCAGGGTCACTACTGAATGCGCCATCGAGCCAGTCGTCTTTTACGGCTTGCTAGCAACGGAACATTGTACATACTACATGTACATACATATCTATATACATACATATTATCAAGTAGTAGTAAGAATACGATACAGGTTAACTTCATATAAAGCTCTCCTGAGGAAGTTCCGGATGGTATCTTTAAAAGAACGCATGGATTTGGCTGATATAATATTTCTATATAAAGTACTAGGAGGCCATCTGGATTGTACCCAACTTCTTGAGAAGTTTAAGTTTAGAGTACAGTTTTTTTTTTTTTTTTTTTTTACTTGAGGAATGCATTTACGCATCATCCAAATAGACCTGGATTGGGACCTATAGGGGGAGTCGGGCTCGAAACCAGTAGCAATCTCCGGAGACCCTACCGACTAGACGCCTAGCGGCCCATCTCGAGGGAGTGATATTCTCCCCCAGAACACCTAGGGTGGTGTTTCACGACCACATAGACAGCTGTGTACCCTATCCTGACGGACCGGGTGTAACATCTACAGTCGGCTTCTCTGGGGACGATAGAGGGCCAGGGGGTCCCCCCTCTAACTCCCACGACCCCAAAAGCCCTTTTAGTCGCCTCCTACGACAGGCAGGGATACCTCAGGAGTATTCGGAGCCCCCCTGCAGGGCGCCGCCGGGCTAGACACCATCGCCACGGCGGCCTCGCCTACGAAAGTTTAGAGTACCGTGCCGTATGCCCCGCAAACCCATTCAACCAATCAGCCGCCCATTTCGTAGAACAGTTCTTGGTTCTAACTCACCCATATCAAGACTTGGTCGACTGTACAACCATCTTAGTGACTCATTGGATGTCCACAGTCTTTCACTAGCCCAGTTCAAGAGAAAAGCAAAAGAGTTGATCGAAGAGCGTGACCACCCTATTGAACCGTAATTAATATATAAATTTAATTTTTTTCCCTCCTATATTACTATATTTTTAAGTAGTAAAATAATAGTTTTTTAAAATATGTTTCCTGTAATTCAATGTGTGGTATACCTTTAAGAGATTATGCATTAAGCTCTTAATGTTGAATGTCAAATATGTATGTTTTAATGTAACAATTGTTGGTGAACTGAATAAATAAATAAATAAAGTCCCAGAACAACATGGGACATCCTATTCTAATTAATGAATATTCTATACCGTTTCAGATGGCATGGGCTGACACCACGCATGTCGGTTGCGCCGTGTCACGGTGGCAGAATGGACAAACTACGGAATATTTCGTCGTTTGCAATTACGGTCCAGCGTAAGTATCCGATTTTAATAAAAATAGCTGGTAAAAAGTTAGATGGGTGCAAACATTTAGTTTGCAGTAATGATAAACCAAAAGTAGGTTATAGTTTATGTAACCAAAATATAACAAACAAACTATTGTAAAAAACCTAAACCATTTAAATACCAAAGTTAATTCGTTTTGTAGTGTGAGCGGTTTTTGCATGTTGCATCACATGGTATCACCACCAGTTTCGGATGTATCAGAATATACCTATATATACCTATATTGTTCATACCGATACATTTCGATTTAATATTATTTAGTAAATATTTGTTGCTATCTTTATAAAGGATTGTTAAGGAAGGTTCTGACGCAGAATTGTATTCAGAAATCAAAATGTGTCTATATGGGTATCATTTCTGGCGGTACCCGGTATCTAATGGTTTGACGATCTATTTGCGTTCACTGTTTTAATTTTGGTCAGTCATGTAGTCAGTTTAGACAGCGTTCGAGAAACTTGATTTTTTTAATATTTTTTTTGCATAGTTACTCATATTTTCAACGAACGTTGCATATCCTACGATTTAAAAATTTAGATCCGATCAAAAATGTAGACCCAATAAAGTCGTATCATATTTTTACCTAGCTGGCCGGGCGCACTTCGTAACGCCCCGTTCTCGGATTTTCAATACCCATTTTTTCCGAGCAACTCTTTTTTTAAATAAGAACCTTAACCTGACAACTAAAAAAAATTAGCAAAATCGGTAAAGCCGTTCTCAAGTTATAGCTTGACCAGAAGATGTAATAAGTTTTCATTTTTATATATATAAATAGATGTTTGTTTTTTTCAGTGGCAACTACGTTAACCGTCGCCCATATGCACCCAGTAAGAAAGGCTCTGGAAAATTATTTTGCTCCACCGGTAATTGCAAGAAACCGTTTGGTAAATGTAGGAAAAATTGAAGTTGTAACCGTTAACTGTAGAATTAATCGTGGAAAATATACATTGTTTTAATTTTAAAATTATTTACGGAGACCTGTAATTATGAAATGTTCATCAAAGTGGTCACTTGGTGTCTCTATCACCTTATTTATTCTTCGTCCATTCGTAGATACTCCAACCAAAGGCAGACTATTCAAGAAAAATAAATTATGTGGTTCCAAGAAATAAATATAATGATACCTACATTTAAATTAGAAAATACAATGCCTAAGTCATTATTTATTTTTTACTTAACTCCTAATTTTTTTTATAAATTTCCGGTGACGTTTATAAGAAAACATTTTACACCAGTCTTACCTACTCTAGATATAGGTTCCAAGAACAAATGAAAATAACATGTTTTGTAACTAGCAAGAGTGACAGAGAAACAATATCCTTCAGAAAGCACGTATGGCACATCACAAACGATTTCCATGCTGCCTCCACCTGTCTGTCACGATCTTTTCAAAGTTATCGTTTTGTTTCGATATAAATGACGCACGGAAGAAAATTATGTGGAGTTCCGTATTTAAAAAAAAGCAATTACACTTACACTCTAATAGTCGTGGAAATCATTATCTGCATGAATAAGCAACGATCTTGCCGTTAGTAGGCTTTACTGTCGAATAAATCTACTAAGCCGTCCTTGGAAGGACATTGGAAGGACAGATGTGTGTTGTCTTAATCTTTAAAGTTTAAAACTATAACTATAATTTTGATATGACAACGGCATTCAACGATTTGGACTTAGCTCTAAACTTCTGTTTTTTCCTAAGTTATGTAGGTACATAACTTAGGAACTTAGGTATTGAAAATAATGTAAGAACTCCATCAGGTTCTTTAAATTATTGCTGTGCCATGTATTTACATAATAAGCTCGCTTACTAATTACCACGATGAGAATATCATACTGACTACTCTGACAAAAGACACAGAACCTTAGAACCTCGTTAAATTTCACGCTGCACGATAATCATATCTATAGGGTTGTCTATACACATTTGACAATATCTTGGGGAATTACCTCTGCAACTATGGCCTTGTATCTGTTATGACTCTTTTTGAATGTATTTTAGACAATACACAACAATTATTTGGTTATGTATTATCATAAATGGGTTGTAATTTGAACCGTTCTGACGGACTTGATTCTAATTGCCTGTTAAAATTTGTCATTGTATACTTAAATAAAGAAAACGAAAGATTATTGTAAGAAATCATTAATCAACATTGAATTACTTAATAAGAAAAAAGAGAATACGGTCAGAAGCATAAGTAATAAAAAAAACCGGCCAAGTGCGAGTCGCACACGAAGTGTTCCGTACCATGATCTATAAAACGGCAAAAAAATCATGTCTGTTGTATGGGAGCCTCCTTAAATATTTATTTTATTCTGTTTATTAGTATTTGTTGTTGTAACGGTATCAGACGGACGAACAGCGGAGTCTTAGTAATAGGGTCCTTTTTTACCCTTTCGGTACGGAACTCACTTAACTGAATAGGTGTATCTATATAATACCATCTCAATATTACATATTCCTTTAGAGTGGAATACTGAAGATCCTAAATCCGTACCAAGAATTTCATCTGGCTTGCTGGCAAGCATGCAAACAATCAACACTTTTACCGGGAATCGTTATTTCCTTACAATTTAGTGCATCTTTTTTTTTTATTTATTTTTTAGATAAGGCGTACCAACTAAATACATACATGCAAAATATATTAAAATAACTTACAATAAACAAAACTATTCTTATATGCACTTAAATTAAAGGTGAGCCCAACATTGGTATACTAAAAAACAAAGCTAAAAAGGGAAATTAAAAACTAGAAATAGACTGGCTCGATGGCGCATTCGGTAGTGACCCTGCCCCATGCGCCAAGAGTTGTGGGTTCGACTCCCACCCAGGACAAACATTCGTATGATGAATACTTGTGTTTGTTCTGTGTCTGGGTGTTAATATCCAATATTTAAGTATATATTTGTAATACCACTGTTGATTCTGATATCCGTAACACAAGTGCTTAAGCTACTTACCTCGGAGTCAGATCAATGTATGTGATGTAGTCAAATATTAAAAAAAAAAATATATTAAAAAAAAGAAATAACGACTTATGATCCTGATCTTCTTAAATATTCTAAGATAGATTTTTTAAAGGTGGTAATTTTGTCACTACAAATATCTATGTCGCTATTTTGGAACACAGTATTAAAAATTTTGAGCAAACAATTTATGGGTGAGGAACTACCATTTTATCATGCAATGCACAAAAAAAAAATATTTATAAAAGATCCGGTAAGGAGTACCTAGCCTAAATTGACGAGCATAAATAAAATATGTAATGATTTTTTAAGAAGCGAAAGGTAAAGATTGTAGCGAATGAAAGGGAAAAGGCGTTTAGGTACGTGCCTTCTAGTGATAAGTATGTAATCAATTACTAATAAGTACAAATAAGTACCTAGTTAGTTACTATTAGGTATAATGAGACATCCTACGGGCCAAAAAATTGGGGCTGGGTAATATTGAAATTACTCGGACTGGTTCGATGGCTCATTTGGTAGTGACCCGCCCTATGCGCCAAGAGTTGTGGGTTCGATCCAGTGGCGGATTCATAGTCTTGGCCGCCCTAGGCCCGAGGCCATAACTCGCAGTTCTAAAGCGTCATCACTTAATTTTTCATAAACACGATTGGCCGCCTCTAATATTTGGCCGCCCTAGGCCCGGGCCTACTGGGCCTTAGGGTAAATCCACCACTGGTTCGATCTTCACCCAGGACAAACATTTGTATAATGAATAGGTACTTGTGTTTATTCTGTGTTTGGGTGTTAATATTGAATATTTAAGTTAGTATATATTTTTAATACCACTGTTGTTTCTGATATCCGTAACACAAGTACCTACTTAAGCTACTTACCTCGGAGTCAGATCAATGTTAGTATGTAGTCCGATATTATATTTATTTTATTTTATTTAATCAGCAACAGTCCGGAGTCAGTATGTTGGCGGTTTAATCACCCCCGTGCCTCAGAAAGCACATTAAGCCGTTGGTCCTGAACCTGACCTCTTTCCGGTCATGTCGAATTGACGTCTCACCGGACTATGAGGGTGAATAATTAGAGAGGCACCTGAGTTTGCGCACACACTTGTCCACCATAATATCTCCTGCGCAGTTGGTTAATCCTCGTTGATTGGCCGCTGTGACCGATATCGGTTAGGAGGACATTATTATAATAAGAGGAAGGTTAAGAATACATACCTGTTCCTGTTCCCATTTACAATACTTACTTACTTACTAAAATTCTTCAAACTAAAAATCTCCCCCTGAATTAATTTTCAAGAAACATCGAAATGTGTAGTTTGACCTCTTTTTGGTATTAACTACAGCGGTTTGGATTGTACTAAAAGCTTATTAGTCATTTCGATACCTAATTTGGGTGACTGATTCTACACACGTAAGCGCACAACACCCTCTACCTACCATTCTAAAACCTTTCAAGAAAGCTACCTCAGAGAACTGGGTACCTATCCTATAAGTAATAATGAAATATGCAGCTCTTTGTTTGGGCTAATCCCAGAAACGACTATATGGCAACCTTATTTTTGGTATAAAACTACAGCCTTACTTATAGGATCGATTGCAATAGTTTTTATACCATGTTATATTTTACACTGGTCATAAGGTCTTTAGTCCTGTTAGTATTATTTCTTATAAGTGCAAACGCCGTAATAACGCAAAACCATACTTGCCGGAGACGAGGTGCTCGTAACTTCTAGAGTTTTTGGAATACCATAATTTTTTATTATACTTACTGATTTTTTTAATTTCGGCCTTCGTATATACTGAAAATTATCTTCTTTAATGGAGTTTTAAAAATAATGAGAAATGGTAAATACATATAAAATTCATATCGTACGGTCGCTACTACGTTAGGTGGGTAGGTTCGTACATGGAAACCGCTATTTGTAGATTCAGTGGGAAGCCGGGTCTCTACGAATCTGGTTACCACATCCTCACGCTAATTGCCCTCCACAGTGACAATAACAGGTTTTCACAGTGGACGCTAGGATATACCTAAAACGGACTTCCCATCTTAATTTTCCTACTGCGTGGCTATTTGGGATTCTTACATCACTTACGAAATAGCCAATGAGTATTGTCATTGTTTTTGGCGAAGTTGATATTATATCATTAAGACTTACATTGACTATTTTTATTTTTATTTTAGATGCATACCTATTGTAGGTGGGTACGTAATAAAAATGTTATGTTTTTTTTTTAATAAAGTGTATAGGCCAATGCAATTTAAGAGTATCAATACTTACCTCTTTAATAATACACTGGTGGCCGTCTCAGATTCGCACGGGTGAAAATTTTTTTTCCTACTATTTTTTTTCTAGTAAATATTTAAGTACAATTACTATCAAAGTCAAAATCATATACCTAAGTAATGTCTAAATGCCAGTCAGTTACAGACGGTTTCATAATAGAGAATCTTTTGATAGGTGTTTGTTTACCTACGTCTCAAACTGAGCCTGAATTCTTTTTTTGATAATGTATTTTGAGACGTTGCCGGCCATTCAAAATCTTTTTCTATTCTTATTTATGGATATAAACCGAAATCCAAGTGTTAGTTAAATACAGTTATTACTTAATTAAGTATTGTAAGCACAAAAAACGTATGTACAATTAGATTACATATTTATTGTAAAAAAAATAGCCGCCTCAAGTTTATTATAGAACTAATTACTCGCATTATCATTGTATTCCTTAAGTTTGAAATTTTACTTCCCACATATTGGTATGATAGTGGGAAATAATGGTTATTGTATCTAAATATAAAACAAAAGATCATATTTTGCGTTGCGTGCGATACGCATCTTGCTTAATTGTTAGACCATTTTGGTATTATATCTCTTATAACATTAATTTATGTTTTATTGTTAGTTGTTCTTAGTTAACACGAACAGGTATTTTATGTATCTTTATGTGTCTACTATGAATATGAACTTATATTTTTATTGTTTCCCCGTCAATATTACTGACCACATAGACAATTGATGTGAATCATGTTGTTGATTCATTCAAAGGAAATTTGTTAATCCACTTTTGTTTCTTTTTGTACAGCTCTTCCTGTGGGTAGATATATTAGTCACTTACTACTTTTGTGTAATTGGGAGAATTTGAGAAATAAGGTTATTGTATTTTATGACGAAGTTTAACAACGTCACTGCAACTACTTACGGCAAAAATAGTAAAACATTTCCTGTCATGACTGTAGAATATGGGAACAAGGAATAAAAATGGTTATTCGCAATATATACCTACGCGCTCTGTTTTATTAGGTACCTAGATGACTAACTTCATTCTATCTTCTCATGGGGGTTCATCACTATTACCAGATCATACTACTCTAATTCCTAAACATTTCCAATTACGTACTACATAGGTACATATCATCACGATCAAATTACTGATGGAAAATGATTACGTACTACTTACCTATTTACAATAATGTGTCTACTTACATAATACGGTCAAACCATACCTAGACAAAAAGAAATAAGTAAAAGAAAAATTCAAATAAAGTTTTTTTAAATAAGTACCTATGTTTTAAATAACCTTACTCTAATTGAGTTTCAAAGTGCCCTTTAAAAACGCATACATATACTGACTATATACCTATAGGTATTTTTTTTTATCCATTTACATAATTGAAAATTTACACAACAGATAAAACACATTATCGGTTGCAACTTCATATAGGTACCTAAATTCTTTTTAAGACATTGTCACAATAAATTTTATGGGACATTAAGTAAGTTGTGCATACCTAGTTGTACATATTTGATTATTAAATGACTGAGACATCGTTTTGTTTTTTACTTCAAAGGTTTGAATATATCATAGTATAAAACAAGCCTTGGACATGTCTTAAAATAGCCATGTCCAAGATTATGAGAATAAATCTGCAATTAGAAGATTTTCACGAAAAGACTATTAGAGCAGTGAGAGAGCCGCCTATAGGGGTGGATGACACGGGTAGTCGCCTAGGGTGCTAGGTCTTAAAAGCACTGCAACGGTGATTCGCAACGCGGCATCCCGTGGCACCCAACATATAGGCGTGGGATGCTACACCTCAGCGTTTTAGGGGTTATTCCAGAAATCCCCTTAGATGATCCCCTGCGCAGGGAATTTTTGGACTTTTTGTCCAGAAATCCCCTTCGTATTGGGCTAAGGGGATTTGTGGACTTTTTTTGTCCAGAAATCCCCTTAAACAATATTTTAAATAAGTTAGTTAATTAAACACAGTTTGTTTGAAAATCACATTCTTTATTATTTTGGAACATAATGTACAGTGATAAACCAAAACAAAATAAACACCATCAATAATTATCATGATTATTAAGAAGTTTAATTTAGCTTATATTTCTTGTAATAATAATATAGATATATTGTTACAACAAAAGAAACTTGTAATAATCACAGATAATCATATTTTACATTAATCACAGATTGCTTGGACAATAATAATATACCTTCTTATATAGTCCGCGCCATGCAACTTTAGCGGTGACCGTTAGTTTGAAAACTTGTAAAATAGATGACTTTCTACTAAAATTAGTTTCTGCGCACTCAAGGTCACCGCTAAAGTTCCATGCCACGGGCTGTAACTAACAATATATAAAGTATCACAGACAATCACATTTTCGCATGAATCGCCGGTTGTTTGTACAATAATAATATAGGTACCTTTATAATACTTACAATAATTAAAACATCACAGATAATCATATGTTTGTAATAATATACCTTCTTAATAGTTATAACAATATAAAAAAACCATATTTTCACCTAAATCACCGATTGTTAGAACAATAATAATATAGCTTTTTAATACTTACAATAATTAAAACATCACAGATAATCATATTTTCCCGTGAATCACAGATTGTTTGTACAATAATAATGTGGTGGTGAACTAGACGCGTTCACCACCACCATCACTTGAACTACCAGCCATATTAAATACTAGGAATCGCAGCGCACTTGACTCTCTAACATGTCACAACAAACTGATAAAAAATGCAAATTGCAAATTGTAAATTCTTCCACAGCTAATTCCAGGAATCATAGAACAATGGACACAACCCTTCGAAAACCAGATATATGCTGACAAAATGTGTATTATACAGGAGTATGGATCTTATTCTTATAGATTTTAGGTGGATATTTCTGTATCCATTCGCGATGCCACTAAAAGCTTATCGATAGGATTTCCAATAAGTTATGTAACTAATTTTGTAAATATTAAGAAGGTATATTATTATTGTACAAACAATCTGTGATTCATTCGAAAATATGATTATCTGTGATGTTTTAATTATTGTAAGTGTTATAAAGGTATATTATTATTGTACAAACAATCGGTGATTCACGCGAAAATATGATTATCTGTGATGTTTTAATTATTGTAAGTATTTTATTATACAAACAATCGGTGATTCACGCGAAAATATGATTATCTGTGATGTTTTAATTATTGTAAGTATTTTATTGTACAAACAATCGGTGATTTACGCGAAAATATGGTTATCTGTGATGCTTTAATTATTTATATATTGTTAGTTACAGCCCGTGGCATGGAACTTTAGCTGTGACCTTGAGTGCGCAGAAACTAATTTTAGTAGAAAGTCATCTATTTTACAAGTTTTCAAACTAACGGTCACCGCTAAAGTTGCATGGCGCGGACTATATAAGAAGGTATATTATTATTGTCCAAGCAATCTGTGATTAATGTGAAAATATGATTATCTGTGATTATTACAAGTTTCTTTTGTTGTAACAATATATCTATATTATTATTACAAGAAATATAAGCTAAATTAAACTTCTTAATAATCATGATAATTATTGATGGTGTTTATTTTGTTTTGGTTTATCACTGTACATTATGTTCCAAAATAATAAAGAATGTGATTCTCAAACAAACTGTGTTTAATTAACTAACTTATTTAAAATATTTTTTAAGGGGATTTCTGGACAAAAAAAGTCCACAAATCCCCTTAGCCCAATACGAAGGGGATTTCTGGACAAAAAGTCCAAAAATCCCCTGCGCAGGGGATCATCTAAGAGGATTTCTGGAATAACCCCGTTTTAGTTGTTATCCTCCACCCACCAACATCTTGTGCGGAGCAGGGTCCTCCTCTGCACGAAGGCTCCGGGAGTCCAACAACACCCTGCTGTTTGAGTGGGACGGTACGTAACGCATTCTCTGGGTCAACAAAAAAAAGGTCCTAAAGGCGCTACACTTGAAGAAAGCTGATCCTTTCTGTTTGGTCATACGTAATGTTATTTTGGCCCTGATTGCTTATAACGCTAATAAACCCATATTTAGTGATAAACTAATGCATTGACTTCCGATAGTGCAGAGTTCACTCATGGGGGGTACAAGAGGAAGAGGATGGTGAATAAATTTCGTCCAGGGCACTGGTAGCCAAGTCCGTCCTTAACCTATTGGAGATCCTGGGCACATAACGAAATTGTTATGATTTTCCGTAATAAATATTGATCGATCATGCGAACACGTGTTCAGAGTGCCCAGTAGGAAAGGCCTACCTGCAGGTATATACCTGGGGCCTGATGGTAACGCTAAAGCCGGCCCTGGGCATTGATTGCCGACCAGTGGTTCGCGGACCATCGTTGATTAGCAAAGATTAACATTTGGTCCGCAAAAGACCTAAAGATTTTATTAGTATTTTATTTAGGTTATTTGTAAGTGGGATTAGCTTTTTTTTAATCATCTGGTATTGATATGTTGGTTGCATCAATCCAGATGTGCTTCATCGACTAAATAGGTATGAGACATCCAAAATGTTTTTTGAAAATTTCAAACCCATACTTCAAATGCCTTTGAAAACTGGTATAACAGGATGTTCTTCAACACATTCGCGTCCCATTTAACATATTAATTAGCCTAAAAACTTTAAGACTTATCTATACACACATATAGTATTATTGTCCTCTTACTCTTTATTGTTTGGTTCAATCTTTCCCACTGGTTACCTACTAAGTAAACATTGTAAATTACCGTAAATATTAACTATCACTATCTAAAGATATTATCACAGGATGTTTATAACACGTAGCGCTACTAGGTATGATACATTTTTCTTTATCATACATGAGTAAGTTATATTTATTTTCTCAACGCGAGGAAGGATGACACATCGTTTTGTTTAAAACATTTATTGATTGTGTATGTTATGTGTAGGTTATAACACGAGAGCGCGATTAGAATACTTATTATTAACCCCAAGAGTGTAAAAGGGAGGAGCGCAAAATCTTCGTGAAGAAACGTCTGTCAACGGATATTGCCAGATGGCGCCACTGTATTTAGAGGTTAATAAATTAGTAGAATAGGACAGGGAATTTTAAAAGTATTGATCTTATACATCCATATCATCTTGTACACAATCTCCAAGGAGCAGAGCCAAAGAGGCATCAAGCCGCTTTTGACCAAAAATAAAACTTGGTTGGATTAGTTAGATAGAAATTTGTGAAAAAGCAGTGAAAAGTGGCTAGCTCGTCGCCTACACAATCCCATACCGAACACTCGGTACACCTTAGTTGCCTTTAATGACACACTAGGCAAGGAACCGAGTTGGCACATTCTATTTCAGCCCCAGACCAACATGGGTCTAGTTCATATCATACGCAGTATATACCTGTAGGTATAATTATTATAACGTTACTTGGCCATTTTGAACACTTTTAGCTCGAGAAGTCTTCACTTAAATCGCTTACGGGCTGTGCTTCTACTTTTCTACAATTCATAAATTAACCGTTCTCGTTATGTAGGCAGGGTATAACGTGTTTGGAAAATATTACATGACTTGCTTGTGGTTGGAAAAAACAAATTATAAATTTACAAATACCCACAACCGATGTGGTTGCAATTTTTTATAGGTTCTCGACCCTCAGCTTATACTTGAGGATTGAAATCTGTCAGCGGTATTGAATGTTTTTTCAAATAAACTTTACTAACATTTCGTCATCGTCGCCCCCATAGTTACAAAACACAATTAACAATATACCATTAGTTGCCTGGCATGTCAGGCGAACAACACAGTTTGTATATATACTTATTCTTTTCGAATCCCAGACCAACATGGAACAAACGCCTCTCTAAAGTTACCTTGGTTTATTCTTCTTTTACAGTAGGTACTTCTACCAAATGCTGGGGTCTTGAACACTGGTCTAAAACAAAATCAAAGGGCTCACACGCTTTGTCGACGATCTCTTCGTGGGAAGGATATTGTTACGTCTGGAGTGGTCCATTACGAAGACTCTCTGAAAGATTCCCAACAGTACCACGGAGGTTCCAATAGTCGTAGGTTCAGATTGCAGTTAGACACGTACATAATAATCTCTAAACATTTATTTTAATCTCCCACACAAAACGCGATTTTCGAATCATGGGGATATATGCGAAGATGCTAGCAATATTATTTGTACATACCAACAGGAAAAGGACGTTTTTTTTAATCATCAACAAGTGCCACCTTCAGAAGCTGGTCTGGTCTTTCTTCACCTGGAAGCTTAGACCATGATCCAGGATATAGCGAGTCTGGTAATTACATTGAAGCTACTGCCGATCTGACCTTCGTAACCCTAAGATAGGGGAACCAGACAATTTTTAGATCATGGTTACAAATCCAAAGTTATTTGAATTTGCAGGTTTTATCACGATGTTTTCCGTCACCAGTGGTATAAATACGTACATAGATTTGAAAAATCCAGAGGTACGTGCCCGGGTTTGAACCCGCACTCCTCGGTTAAGAGGCGCGTGTCCTTACCATTGAGCTACCACCGCTACTAAGCTAAGCGCTAAGGACCAAGAGGTTACGGGTTCAATTTCCGGTATTTCAATATTGAAATTACTCAGTAACAGTCCGGAGTCAGGAAGTTGTCAGTCAGATATAGGTGGTGCGCACACTACAGCGGTTTCATCATCCCCGTGCCTCGGAAAGCAGGTTAAAGGCCGTTGGTTCTGCGCCTGAGCCTTCTCCGGTCATGACGAATTGCCGTCTCACCGGACTATGACAGTGAAGAACAGAGAGTGCACCCGTGTTTGCACACACTCTTGTGCTTAGGTAGAGTTAGATATTTGTTAGGAGGACATTATTATAAAAAATAAATAAAACAAATATTATGTTAAGTACTAGATATAGCTCTAGCTATAGGTCGTCTGCTTCGACCGTTTGTAATTCGTTATTTCGCTCTGCTAGTACAGAGTCGACATCGGGACTTCCGTAGGATCTACCTATCGGTTTTTTTGGGATAAACTATGCAATGCCTTTTCTTGTGGTTTAGGCGGGAAAACGTTTTAGAGGAGCAGAATAACTTTCGCATTTATAATCTTCATATAGATTTTTACCTACTATTTGAAGATTGGTAGAAACGAAAAAGAAAGTAAAAAGAGAAGAAAAAATATTTTCTTCTCTTTTTATTTTCTTTTTATTATTTTACAAGACGGTTTATTGCACTTTTTTAGGTATACTTAAGTAAGGCACCAACGGAGTGGGGAAGATTTACAAATTAAATAATTTTATGACCGTCTTTCATTTATCTTGACTATTTTGTTTTTCAATGAGGATTGCCTTAAGTAACGATGTTTTTCAAAGTTTTTAATATGTAGATAAATTAAATGTTCATCATTAAGATTATTTAACATATATTAACGAATTGAGTACCTACTAACACTATCATAAATGATTACAAAATTGTAGGTACTCTTTACTATTCGTGCGGTAATTAACACTTTTATTTATCTAGATTATTTTATTTACATTTACATTCAAGTCGTTAAAAAAATCTAGGGCTGCAAAAGCTTACCTAGGTAACTAGATTTACAGTTTACTACTGCTAACTGTTGGATCCGATTTCCTACTAATACTTACTATAATGTTTTTTTATCGGATGTTTGTGGCTCAATCATTTAGAAAAAAAAGCATTTTTTTCTACTTTCCATACTAAAGTTAATCAGCTTATCTATCGATTGGCTATTTTGTATGAAAAACAAAAGAATATTATTATATTATATCATTGAAATCGGTCAAGCAGTTTCGGAGGAGTTCGACCACAAACACCGTAACTCGAGATTTTTATCTACAAGATGTGTAGAAGCTGGACACCGACATACGATCATTATTATCCCATTTATGTGTTCTCATCTTTCATTAATTTCTCTTCCTGTCATCTCAGAAATATTTGTCGTTATTTATTTCTTTTTCGTTATTATTATTAATTCTGCTACTAGACCTGTATTCCTATACCTCTATACCTTGGGAAATATTATGACATATTACCTCTTTGCTATCTCTTTAGTTTTAGTTCTGTGAATAGACCCATCATTACTTGTGTGAAATTGCAATGACGCACTTTTTAAAAGAGTCACGTCCTGCAGGTCATGCATCGATTAACTAACTTATGATTAGCTGAAACTAATCTAGTCACACCCGAGAATATCAATTAAATATAATGTCAACGAAAATGTTGAAACAGTCAAACCGAGAGCAGTTCCTGAATACCAACTGAACCCCTATAAAACTAGTCAGTTGAATAGGATAAATTTGTGATTGAGAATTATGCTATAGTCAGAGTGTCTCATGGTAAAAACAAGCATAAGTCCTAAGCAATCTTATATTTAAAAATAAACGGTTTGGAAAATCCGACGGTGTTCGTTTCCTCTACGTGGACATATGTCGTTTTCCCGTAACGTCGTACTTGCGCAATTTAATAACCGATAATTATACTGTTAACAGTATTCTAAAATAATGACATCTTATGCTGTCTGTAATTATTACGTACTAAGATGTAAAGATGTTAACCATATCGCCGCTGACTTACATGCATTCATTTTGGATCAAATCTTTCCTAGAACCAAATGTGGTATAACCTAGTACATATTTTAAGAGCGCCCACATTAAAGAATGTAAACTAACCCGATCTTTGATAGCCTAAATAGATCCCAATAAAAATATGAAAGTAAAACATTTAATACCTTCCTGAAAAATAGAATAAAGGTTCATTATTGTCATGTAGAAGGATTTCAAGAAATTTTAAGCAAAACTAATAAAACACATTAAAATTCTCCTTTGTAACATAATGTAGATACCTTGAAACAATAACTAGGTCTTATTGACGAAACAAACAAAGCGAATTGTAATAAGTGACAACCCTGTCCGTCGCCACAATAGTTAGTCATACGCTGCGTAATTTCAAACTTACTGTTTGCTTACTATAAAACGTGGACTTACTTTTAATGGTCAGGTATTACTCCTCAGTTTTCCAAACTGCTCACCCACGCTACACAATGGCTTTCCGAGTTCTCGTATTGTTGGCTGCCGTCGGTTGCATTCAATGCAAACGTTAGTAGTCATTTTGCTTTGTTTCTATTCCGATTCGTACGTGTCAAATTTGATTTATAAAATCAGGTTTACATAGAATCAATCTGTGAGCATTTTAAAAAGTGTTCGAATCATAAATTACTATTTATTTTTTATTTTTTAAATGATCCAAAGTAAAACTGTCAATGATATTCAGAATTTTTTATATCGGATAACTTTTGATGTAAAAGTGTAACGTGTGATTGTGTTTCCAGTGTTAAATCTGTCATGTCAACAAATCCAAGGGTTTGTTAACGGACACAACCTGCGGAGACAACAGCTGGCCCAGGGCAAAGTATCAGGGCAGCCTGCAGCATCCGAGATGAAGTACATGGTATGAGTCTAATATTTTTTCGCCATAATAATTGCATGATAACATAAAATATACCATATTTTCTGATTAAACTCAGTTTATTTCAAATTACCTTTTTTATGTAAGTAAAAGTAATTTGATTATAATTTTGAATGAAATGACGAGCTTATTGACGCGAGGACATTTTCGACCAGTAAAGTTCGATTATGTTTTATGAAGTAGCAAGTTTTTTTATTATTACCCAATCAAGATTAAGAATGATTGAGGGGTAGAACGAAGATTAAAATCAATACGTATATACCTGGTCTTGTATGACAAGCGGCTTTCGAAATTTTGTTATACCTACATACACAGTTTATTTGTTCGATTATGTATCGTTTGATGATCGTATTTACAAATTGGTTGTACAAAAATGTATTACTTGTTGTGATTGTTGGAACAAAAATCAATACCTAGTTATTCAATAAAAAAATACGAAACATTTATAATCCGGGCATATTAAGCATTCGAATTGTTGTCATATATTTTTATATTTATAATATGAGCAGGAAAATATAGATATAGTCAAATTACAATTAAAATCATAATTAGTTATACTGTTAATTTTCACAAATTAGATTAATACATTCACATTAATACTTCATCATTGTTTACAATACAGCTATTCATTTATTAATTGGCACACCTGTCTAATTAGTCGAATATTATCACCCGGTGTATATAATTAATAAAGACATTTGTGTGATCTTTCCCATCTTCTCTAAAGTAATAAATAAATAACAAATAAAATTAATTATACCTTCATACGATTAGTCGTTGCATGGTATTGCAATAAAACATTTATACATACATACATACATAACATCACGCCCATGATCCCCGAAGGGGTAGGCAGAGTCGAAGGGGCAGCAAGCCCCTTCAACCACATTCAGCCAAAAATAAAGCCGGGCTGGGTCAGATGGAAAATTGTGAAAAAGCAGTGACAAGCGGCTAACCTGTCGCCTACACAATCACACACCCAAAACCCGATATACCATTAGTCGCCTTTTACGACATGCCAGGCAAGAACCACAGTTGGCACATTCTTTTTAAGTCCCAGACCAACATGGGACAGTGGGCTGGGTTGGATGGAAAGCTGTGAAAAAGGAGTGACAAGTGGCTAGTTCGTCGCCTACTCAGTCACATACCTAAAAGCCCGTAAACCATTAGTCGCCTCTTACGACATGCTAGGCAAGAACCACAGTTGGCACATTCTTTTTTTTTGTCCCAGATCAACATGGGCCAAGTCCCAGACCAACATGGGACGCAACAACATTTATATTTCTACGAATTTACCAAAAATTTAATATGCATTTATTGATTAGCTGTTATTGTGAAAATTACCAACAGACTTAATTTTATTTATTTGTATATGATATATGTATTATGGTCTACATATCGCAGATGTTTAGTAAATTAATTAACACGTTACAATAAATGCTACTTTTTCTATCACGCGCAGGTTTGGGATACGGAATTAGCTGCAAAGGCAGGGAAATGGGCTTCACAATACCGGCAGTCACACAACCCAGACAGAACAGTCGGTAAGTAAAGCACACCACCATCAAGCTCGCAATCCTAGAAGCGGTAGGCAGTCAGCGCAGCAAGCGCTTTCAACCAATTTCAGCCATAAATAAAATTGTATTATGAATGAAAGGTTGTGAAAAGGAGTGACAAGTGGCTAGCTCGTCGTCTACGTGATCGCGTAGACGACATCACAAACCCAATACCTCAATAGTCGCCTTTTTGACAAGCTAGGCAAGTAACACAGATGGTCCAATAATTTTAAGCCCAAGACCAACATGGTATGAGACGAAAGAAAGTAGGTACCTAAGTGTACGCTACATAACATCGCATACGTTGATCTAATTTCAAAGTAAGTAGTTTAAGCGCTTGCTATGGAAGACAGAATCAAATAAAGTACCATTACGCCCACACGCAAACAGACAAGGATCTGTTTCATCAACTTATTCCAGTGCCACAATTGAACCCTTGCTCCTTGCAATCGCAATATCTGAACAACAGCATTAACGGGGAAGTCGTTTAATAAAACTGTTTATTTATATACAACCAGCTGACGGGGTAGATATTGTCCTGTCATAGCTGCAAACTGCGCGTAGTTAACTTAATTTTTTTTTCATTGAAAAACCTTTCACAAAGTAGTAGAAAATTATAAAAAAAAAAAATGAAATTGGTAGTCGTATTCAAGTTATGGCGTGAACAAGGGAATCATTTTGGTTGAATAATTATGTTTGAAGTACGAAAGTAGTTTTTATACTTCGATTCGTATCTATAGCACAAAAATCAAAAGCACTATAAATGCATAGTTTGAAGCTATGCTGTGTGAGTATAATGTATGTATTCATTATACAAAATAATTAATCCCACTGATAACTAATTTTCTTCGCGTTTAACCCGCTTTAATCCTGGACCTCGATTTTCTAGGATCGGGAAGGTTCAGCACCGGTGAGAACCTGTACTGGTACTCTACCACTGACCATAGCTACAAGCTCTCCGTCAACATGGCTCTGGACGGGTGGTTCAACGAGTACAAAGACTACAAGTACGGCCCGATTTCAGCCAGCGACTTCGGTGGCTCCAAGCAGATTGGACATTATACTCAGGTATGATATTCCACTGCATATATTGCATACTACTCTGCTTGCTTACCTACATTGTAACAGAGGAAAGGTCGTAGCTCGTATAAACGCGCCTTACAGGGGAACAATGGTCAAATTTAAGAGCAGAGTTATTCCATCAGATCGGCAATGAAGGAAACCAATAAAAAAACAACGTTAAGCTGTTAACGCAATTAAAACGAATGTATGCCCGTCTTTTTATAAAATCGCCCTTGTAAAACGTCAAAGTCTTAAAACATTGCTTAGTATACTAATCAATAAAAAAATATATATATACGGTCTTTTAAGAATTTGTCGATAATGTTTTTCACAGATGGCGTGGTCTAACACAGTTTACCTAGGATGCGCCATGTCTCAGTTCACTGAAGGCGGCTGGAATAAATACTTTGTGGTCTGCAACTATGGGTCAGCGTAAGTACTCTATTTTAGATAAACTTTACATTTCCATTCACTGATATTTTAATTAAAATAGCAGCACTCAAGTTTATAAAAGGCTTGACAATATTTCAACTAGTTTTAACATTTAATATCATTGTCCGGGTTATCGTTAATTTAGATTGCGTACATCTTCTGATTCCAAAATAAAGCTTAATAAATCAAATTTTGGAGACATCAGGATTCAATAAAAACCACAGCGTTCAGAACGTTGTGATTGCGAGTTTTTGGGACAAATACTTATTCTATATTTGACTATTCGTCCCGGGAGACAAATAACCAGTGTCTCTACTGAACAATGTGAATGTGATTCAGCTTAAAACGTCTGAGTGAGAGCAACTGAGAAACTGATTCGAAATATTAATATTAAACGAAATACTTAAAATTAAAATTATAATTATAGGTACTTATTTTGTGCAGCAATTAACCTAAAATAACAAAATCACGCATTGATATGTGCTTATTCATTTTCAGAGGGAACATTATTGGCCAGAAACCATACAAGAGTGGGAACGCTGCTGGACGCCTCCTCTGCTCCATAGGCAACTGCGACCGGCCCTATGGCGAACATTGCTGAGCAGTACGGAACAGTCGATTTATAAATCTGATATCAAAATAAATTTAATAAAGCATACAAAATTTGGCTTTTACTTATCATTTATTGTTATTGTATATTCCTTCATTGTAACAAAACATAGGTAGGTAATAAGTTTAGCTAGTCCCGAATAAGCCAAATATGTACAGGAGCAGCAAGCTCTAGAAATGTATTCAGGGCCTTTATTTGAATAAATACCCATCTCTTATATGTAAGGGCCGTTTGCTAAATATTAGCTACAGGCCTCGTCTTGTATTAATCTGGCACTGAATATAACAGAATATAACATTAGGATTTGGAGGAGAGGCCACATGGTCCCGGCAGTAGGGAAACCGATTCCTCCGATACTAGGACTATAGAATTGGATGGAGTCACAGTTAACATTGTTGAAAATAGTCGACTACACACAGGATTGAAATCACAGTTTTTATTTTCTAAGCAAACATTAGTAGCGAACTAAATCCTGAGGCCTGGGGCGACAGAGCTAGTATTTTTTTTTTGGCGATTTTGTTACTCTAATAGATATGAATCAGATAACCAGGATGCCGATGACGCGAAAGGATAATTATTTCACATCGATTTGTGCTTTCAATCAAAAATTCCATATAAAGTTAAAAAAAACCATACAACTAGTTCTATGTTTATATAGTAAAGATGGTAAAATCCGTGGTAATTTGGATAATCCGTAATTATCCAAATTATGAACGCCATAAAACAACAAACTTTTCCTCATAGCTAACAAATATAGGCACGTGTACATTATTTTAATGGCTAGGGTTTTTTGATTGAAAATCATATGATATTCATAGATAAGTCATAACATCAAACGTTCAAAATATCGAATTGTTATTATATCGAAAGCTCACTACATCGAATGATTAATTTATTGAAAGTCAATGTGTTGCATAGTTATTACATTATGAATAATAACATATTTTTAGCTGGCCAGGGGTCCTCCCCTGGCAAACTATAACTTAGGAAATAAAAAAATACATATAACTAACTAACTAACTAACTAAACTTCACTTTTTACATACATACATACATAACATCACGCCCATCATCCCTGAAGGGGTAGGCAGAGTCAAAGGGGCAGCATGCCCCTTCAACCACATTCAGCCAAAAATAAAGCCGGGCTGGGTTAGATGGAAACTAACTGACTTAAAAAGAATGTGCCAACTGTGTTTCTTGCCTAGCATGTCGTAAAAGGCGACTAATGGTATATCGGGTTTTGGGTTTGTGATTATGTAGGCGACAAGCTAGCCACTTGTCACTACTTTAACACAATTTTCCATCTAACCCAGCCCAGTTTTATTTGGCTGAATGTGGTTAAAGGGGACTGCTGCCCCTTTGACTCTGCCTACCCCTTCGGGGATCACGGGCGTGATGTTAAGATAAGATAAGATAGTTAATACTGCACCAGTACTTCTTGGTTTATTAAAATTGTTAGAACCTTTGTATTATCTTGACTTATTATTATTTTTAAATGGTCTGTCAATCTGACATCAGCTCCGCGGAACCACTGCGAGTGAAATTAGATGTCGCAATTTTTTAAAGGAACGCAGCATCCTTACCATATATACGCTGCAAACCATGCTGCTGTACTTGTCGCCATATATTCTGTCCAAGATGAAATAGGGGCAGCCTTTGTTGCGCCTCTGGGAATTCTTGTTTTACGACATTAATAACTGCCATCTCAAACTCTGTGATTATAATCTGCGGACTCAGATCGATTTTATTTTCTACAGCGTAAGCTTTAAGCTCTAACCAAAATAAATCCAAAAATTGACTGGTTCCCCTATCTTAGGGTTACGAAGGTCAGATCGGCAATCGCTTCAATGTAATTACTAGACTAGCTAAATCCTGGATCATGGTCTAAGCGGACCCCGTCTAAGCACGGGACATAACGCTACGAAGATGATGAAGCTTTTCGCTCTAACAACTCTGTTTTTTTTTTTAAAGGAATGCGTAAACTAAAGGTACCATTTGACGATGCGGTCCCTTGCCTACAAAACCATGAATACTAAATAACTGAATAAATAGTAATACTTATACTTATAGGACAAGTCTTAAAAGTTCCATCCATAACCCATAATGCTGAATTATTCAGCTTAACTTTGTAGCAAATCTATACTTA
Source organism: Glyphodes perspectalis (assembly GCA_951394215.1). Classification (NCBI taxonomy): domain Eukaryota; kingdom Metazoa; phylum Arthropoda; class Insecta; order Lepidoptera; family Crambidae; genus Glyphodes; species Glyphodes perspectalis. The sequence continues at coordinate 8,480,141 of OX596204.1, forward strand.
TAATAAATCTGTAGAGAGGTCAATTCTGTACATGAAATATATTTTCGAAATAACTATCAGGGGGTGATTAGTGATCGATACTGATGCCAAAAATGCAATCAATAAATTTTTTGTCTGTCTGTATGTTCCTTATAGAAATTTAACGAAACTTGGTACATTTATTCTTCATACTCCTGGGCAGGTTATAGTATACTTTTCATCACGCTACAATCAATAGGAGCAGAGTAGTGAAGGGAAATGTTGGGAAAACGGGAGAAGTTACTCCATTTTTTAAGCTTCCGTCGCGTGTGCAGCCTTAATGGTTAAAGTTACATAGAAATCATGTATGACGGAAATAGTCTTTATAATATTAACCATAAACGCGGGTGACACCGCTGGCACAGCTAGTAACAAAATAAATTCATCTCCAAACTTCACTTGACGCCCAACAAATCTTTCACCATCGACCTCTCGCAATTTATCTGGGACTTTTAGATAATCACGAGAGGTAGGTTCCTTTGGTCTTTCTGTTTTTGTTTCCCGTCGTATAATTTGTGCAGACGCCTGTTTATTAGGAAGAGTACAACAATTTGATTTTGAAATGTTTGCAACATTACGTTTTATAATTTGGCTAGGTTGATCAAGTGAAGTAGATTAGATGCTTCGCGTTTAATACTTATTAGCCCTAAAATTTAATTCATCTACCTTGCTCGGATCCGGTGCATGATTATGTGTGGTCATATAACTTTTTAACAAATGCTCCTCTGCTCCTTGCTGAAGCGTAGTTATTGCCGTACTGCTCCAACTAACTGCATTGTATACAAAATATTACTCTGTTAGAGGGTTGAACAAAAAAAAAAATTTGACGCAATAGCTTTATTCCGGATTTTACTGTTATGAAATTTCATTAAAATATATATCTACTGGCGAGCTAAATAAATGTTTTTGTTATGATGTTATAACTTTGACATTAAACATATTGACATTCGATAAATTAATCATTTGATGTAGTGAGCTTTCGATATAATAACAATTCGACATTTTAAACGTTTGATCTTAAGTAAATTCGATATTTTGAACGTTCGATGTTTTGACTTTTCGATGAATAGTGTTCGATCATATGATTTTAGATCAATTGGCAACAAACAAAGGGTCGTAGGACACCCTTTGTTTGTCTAGATTTTTTTACTGATAGTCACCATTTAGTATAAGACAAAATCATAAAAAAGGGAAATTTAACAGGGGGTATGTTGGTATTAGAATTAGTAACGATTTGGTGAAAACAGTTTCTTCCAGTTAGGAATCATACTTTAGACATTATCATATCTGGGTATAACAATATCCTCCTAGGTTAGGAGATACATATCTAGGTACCTAAGTACCTACTGTTTAATAATTATGTGTTCATGACCAAACATATAACAAGACCATGCAAAAAAGTATAGTCTTTCATAATACCTTTGCCAAACCAATAAGTAAATGAATACGAAATAGCTTCTTAAATTAATGTTACATATCGTGTAATCAATTGAGATAACGATAAGACGCCCTTATTATTATATATTTTATCGGTAAATTTTTGATAATAGGCTTAGACGGGTGACTCTTGATAATTACTTGTATTTTAAATGATAGTAATTACTTGTGCCAGTGGTGTTACACATGTGGACTTTCTAATTTTATAATGGTAGGTAAGCCTAATATACTTAATTTCTTTATTCAGGCACACTGACTCAATCATTACTTACTTAAGTACTTATTACTACTTTTAAATGATAAATACATTACACATGTTATATTTAAAATAAATCGGTAATGAACATAATGATTCGAATTTATCCCTTGTTGGTTTGGAATGATTATGTTGGAATGTTACTTAAGTTTGTACTTTCTTTACGTAATATAACTTTACGCAATATGAATAAAAGGTTTAGTTTATGCAAAAACACTTATCTGCTTTTTCAACTCATTGTTATAAGGAACTAGTTAAAAAGGATTTTAGAAAATTAGTTTTTTTTACTTCAGTTTTCAGCCCAGTTTCATGTTTGGCTGAATGTGGTTAAAAGGCCTTACTGCTCTTTTGACTCTGCCTGCCCCTTCGGGGATTGCGGGCGTTATGTTATGTATATGTATAAGATTTTTTTACTTTTCATACATAAGTTAATCAGCTGACTGGCTATTTTGTATAAAAAGTAAGACTTTTTTCGCTCATTTCCTAAAATCCTTTAAATGGGTTCCTTAGAATAACGAGTTAAATAATTAAGTAAGAGGTTTCGCATACACCTACTAACAAAAATATACTTGTGAAAAGACGCACTAATAAATATCATAGCTCATCATATCAGATAAATATCTTAGGTGTTTTTAAGGCTTGAGAAGAATGAGTTACATAAATGCCGTTCACAAAAGTCATAGACTAGTCCAGATAAGCTGTTTTCAAATGTGACTTAGCCAACCTCAGGTGACCTTGGGCCAGCTGACTAATGCAAATAGAATTCTGTTTGTTTATGTGAATTTTAAAAGTAATTTAACCGGCGTTTCCAAATGTCAAGTAAATTATCAATTTTTAAAAACACCATATGTAACATCACACCAAATGAGAATAGTACAATTCCTAGTTCCAAACTAAGCATAATATATTCGTGTGCGCACTATATATAGGTACTAGGTAAACGGATAGACATACTTAAATACGTTTATAAACATCCGTGACTCGAGTATAATTGCCACTTACACAAAACATTTGTCCATAGCGGGAATCGAACCCGCGACCGTCGGTTTCGTGGCCGGAGTCTCTGACCACTCGACCAACGGGCCAGTCAAAAAGTAGCACCATATAAAAAGCTAACCCTAATTAATATCACTTAAAATTTTCAGCTTCTCCTTATAATATGCTTGGGAGTAATATCCCGGTCATGGGCCGAGCCCTGGGTTGTAGAACCTCCCATCCGGGTGGAAATGCCACCTCCAGAAGGCAGCGAGCTTTTGACGATGACCGTCATGCAGCATTTTGTCCCTATGCCTGTTGACCACTTTGACCCACAAAACACGGATACTTTTCTGATGGTTTGTATGAATATTAGGTTATATATCAACATGATAATGTAGGGAACCGTCCATTAATCACGTGAGGGCCAAAGCGGGCGAGGGGGGTTTGAAAGAGATATCACGTGTATTTATTTTCGAAACCGAAATACATTTGTTTTTACACTCTTGCAAAATTGCGTAAAACTGATTACCTTATTTTTTATGAAGTACCTAGGTACTAAGATAAAATTCAAGAATCATATTAATTTCTGTCACAAACCCAATAATCCAAGAAATTTAACTATAAAAAACATTCTTACGCATAGGTCGGAAGAAATTCTCTTCGTGGTGCGAGAAAAAAACGATGACACTGATGTTAATCTGCAACAATGCTCAATGCTAACAGACCAGGAGCAGCTCAGCAAGTTGCTCAACTGATTACCATGGAATAGTCTTGTTTATCCTCGACAATCCACCTATTTTTTCAATAAAATTTCTCGATGGCGCATTTGGTAGTGACCCTGCCCCATGCGCCAAGAGTTGTGGGTTCGATCCCCACCCAGGACAAATATTCGTATGATGAATACTTGTGTTTGTTATGTGTCTGGGTGTTAATATCCAATATTTAAGTATATATTTGTTATACCACTGTTGATTCTGATATCCGTAACACAAGTGCTTAAGCTACTTACCTCGGAGTCAGATCAATGTATGTGATGTCGTCGGATATTTATTTATTATTATTTATTTATTATTTAAAATAATATTATTTTTTTAATAATTTTTTTTAGTCCCATGTTGGTCTGGGACTTGGCCCATGTTAATCTGGGACAAAAAAAAGAATGTACCAACTGTGGTTCTTGCCTAGCATGTCGTAAAAGGCGACTAATGGTTTACGGGCTTTTGGGTATGTGATTAAGTAGGCGACGAGCTAGCCACTTGTCACTCCTTTTTCACAGCTTTCCATCCAACCCAGCCCACTGTCCCATGTTGGTCTGGGACTTAAAAATAAAATGCCAACTGTGGTTCTTGCCTAGCATGTCGTAGAAGGCGACTAATGGTGTATCGGGTTTTGGGTGCGTGATTGTGCAGGCGACAGGTTAGCCGCTTGTCACTGCTTTTTTACAGTTTTCCATCTAACCCAGCCCGACTTTGTTTTTGGCTGAATGTGGTTGAAGGGGCATGCTGCCCCTTTGACTCTGCCTACCCCTTCGGGGATAATGGGCGTGATTTTATGTATGTATGTATGTAATTTTTTTTTATCCTAGACTATTCGTGAATACACGTGATCTTAGGTGGGGTTGGGGGGGGGGGATAGGGTTGTTAGTACAAAACCTCACCACTTATCATCAAGGGGGGGGGGGGGGTCTAAATTGTCACTAAAAAACATCACGTGATTAATGGACGGCCTCTAGTGAATAGATGGTGGAGACATGAGCCTTATGACCCGACCATATTGTAATAATTATTAATTTATGATAATTTTCCGTATAAATCCCTTTCTTATACCTACATACATAGTATTAAATTTTTATCGTTTCGTCAATTACCTACTGTACATCACCAGGAAAATGGATCGTAATCTTAATGTTGCCTCTGTACTGTAATACCTATTATCCCAATACCAAATTGAAATAAATGTAATAATTATCACGATCACTAATGATTTATATGAACTGTGTTTTTCAGCGATACATGTTTAACCAGGACTTCTTTGGCGGGTCCGGATATCCTATATTCATAATGGTGGGCGGAGAGTGGGATATCGCACCAGGCTGGCTGCGCGCGGGCAACATGTACCAGATGGCTGTTGAGAATAAGGGCTATATGTTCTATACTGAACATAGATATTATGGGCAGAGCTTACCATATCAGTGAGTATACAATTAATTATTCATGATCATGATATCAGGCGTACTTATATATATATTTTTTTAATTTTCCATATAACTCAGTAGGTATGCTCCTTCGACAACTTTTAGCCAAAAATAACATTGACCTGGTCAATGTTATCTATACTTATAATAAATCTGTAGAGAGGTCAATTCTGTACATGAAATATATTTTCAAAATAACTATCAGGGGGTGATTAGTGATCGATACTGATGCCAAAAATGCAATCAGTAAAATTTTTGTCTGTCTGTCTGTCTGTCTGTATGTTCCTTATAGAAACAAAAACTACTTGACGGATTTTAACGAAACTTGGTACAATTATTCTTCATACTCCTGGGCAGGTTATAGTATACTTTTCATCACGCTACAATCAATAGAAGCAGAGTAGTGAAGGGAAATGTTGGGAAAACGGGAGAAGTTACTCCATTTTTTAAGCTTCCGTCGCGTGTGCAGCCTTAATGGTTAAAGTTACATAGAAATCATGTATGACGGATATAGTCTTTATAATATTAACCATAAACGCGGGTGACACCGCTGGCACAGCTAGTTTATAATATAAATACGCTAAAACTTGTCGAAGGAGTTGATTGCTCCTTACACACCGTCTTCATCTAAGCGGATTGTGATGTGATGATATGGATGTATGATTCCCAAAGTTGAGAAGCGGAGGACGTGTAGTTAGAACATATTTTGCGCTAGTAGGTACTATCCGTAGGATGTGGAATATGGTCGCAAGTAGTACTAGGTACTTATGCTATGTTAACTAGTTTGGTTTATCTATATAATACACAATCTGGTACACTCCAATTTGAAATTTGCGGGTTGATGTGAATGGCGGTCCGCTGGCGGTTATACAAGTAAGTCTAAGGCTTCTGATGGACCCATGTGGTTTACTTACTTAAGCTTTGTAGCAGGGTATGTGCACCTGAGTTTAGTGGCTATAGGTACTTACTTCACAGTTGAAGAGCATTGAAGTAAATCAAATAAATGCATTGCACTTAAGTTGGGGCAGGCAAATCGATTGCATTTGCGTGCATGCATTCCACTGTCCCAAACGAAGTTTAATGATTTTTTTAGAATGCCTGCAGAAATCAGTGAAAAGTAAAGCGTAGATATAATTGTTAATTTAACAGGAACTTCACAGCGGAGAACCTGAGATTCCTAAACGTAGACCAAGCTTTGGCTGATCTCGCTTACTTCATTAGAGACTTGAAAAGCCAGGAACGCTTCGCTGAGAGCGAGGTGATTCTCTACGGTGGGTCGTATGCTGCTAACATGGTCCTATGGTTCAAGCAACGGTATCCCCACCTCACATTGGGTGTGATTGCCTCAAGCGGGCCTATCAAAGCCCAAGTGGATTTTACTGGTAAGTACCTATACTTTATAGTTACGTATCGTTTTTTTCACGTTTTGTAGTAGTGGTCCACTGTCATTAAATCTGGAATGATTTAACGTTTGTCATGTGATCAAGTAAATAGGCTAATAAAATAATAAAATCATAATTACACGTGGAATCGTAAGTAGTGCAGGGAATAGAAGTAGGTACTCTTAACTTATACTTGGGTTCGGTTAAAGTGTATGCTTGCCAGGTGGCCGGGGAATAAGGATTTATTCCGGACCAGCGGTGTCACCCGCGTTTATGGTTAATATTATAAAGACTATTTCCGTCATACATGATTTCTATGTAACTTTAACCATTAAGGCTGCACACGCGACGGAAGCTTAAAAAATGGAGTAACTTCTCCCGTTTTCCCAACATTTCCCTTCACTACTCGGCTCCTATTGATTGTAGCGTGATGAAAAGTATACTATAACCTGCCCAGGAGTATGAAAAATAATTGTACTAAGTTTCGTTAAAATCCGTCGAGTAGTTTTTGTTTCTATAAGGAACATACAGACAGACAGACAGACAGACAGACAGACAAAAATTTTACTGATTGCATTTTTGGCATCAGTATCGATCACTAATCACCCCCTGATAGTTATTTTGAAATTATATTTAATGTACAGAATTGACCTCTCTACAGATTTATTATAAGTACTTATAGATTTCTTGCTTATTGTCATAAATCCGTTAGGAAATCAAAATGAAGGCTAGAACACTAGAGCCAGCCTACTACTACCTGCAACTATGTAGGTAGTGCAGTTATTTTCAGGATTTTAACTCAAAATATTCCCAAAACATTGACTATCGAGTTTGATTCCGCCTATTAAGTTTATGTATATTATAAATTAATATTATTGATTTAACTAATTAAGTATCCGTATCCGCGGATATCCGAAAGAAGAAAGAACCTTATCCGTATGTTACTTTTCTCGTGAATCTTTTACCTTATTAAATTCAATAGATTTTTTTAAAGAAGTTGTGACTTAAAACCCCTTAGGTACAGGTAAACTCTTATGGGAATCTTTTCGTCGCAAATTTAACACTTCGCTCGCACATTATTTATTATCTCAAATTAAATTCAAATCACAAATAGCGATAGTTGTCCATTAAATTGACATAGATTAATTACGAGAAAACTGGTTTGAGTTACACGTATTAGTCTTACGCCAACAATAATATTTAATGAAACCAATTATATGACCAGGGATTGTTTTGGCCTACAGTTTTCTTCATTGTAAATAATATAAACATGAGCTGTCTCATCGCCAAAATTGGATAATTAGGTCACATTATCTCTTTTCTGGATATTTCTTTAAACTGTTACTTCACAAAGTTGTTACCGTGTACAAGCCCAAGTAACACAGATAGCAGTATAAGGTCTTAGTAACAGCAAACCCGGGAGCGATAAGCTTAAAAAGCTGTTGATTAATGTCTGAGTAAACGTGTACTCAGCTCTTATTCAAGCAAATTGGGCACACTTTTAAATGCTTTAATTTGAATAATAGCAATATAAAATCTGAGTAGTAGCAATGTAATTGTCCACATAGCTTAATAACGTCTGAAAAACGGCAGTCGTTACTTATACACAGATGTTTTATCATGTTTATTCAGATAAATATTTGTGGCTGTGATATTCAAAAACTACTCAGCTATAAGCACATTTGTACCACACTATTTCAAACAAAATGTGTGTTTCCTTCAAGAAATTGTTGACATCATTAATATTTATTAAGATATTAATGTGGACGGAATGAATACTTGGAATTGTTAAGTAATTTTTAAAAATACGAGTTTTAGCTATTGTACAAGTGAAATAATATTGCGCAAGTAATTTTGTCGTCAATAACGTATGTCCTGTAACTATTGGTTTTACGCGCCGCTTCAATATCGAAGTTTAATGATAGAAATAAGTTAATGTACAAGACAGAAATAAGGCAAAAAAAAACTTCTAGCGTAATTCCTTATTTTAGTGTTTTAAAAGTAATAATTAGTTTATGTATAATACTCGAATTTGTATCTGAATTAATAAAACACAGCATTTGATAGCAAAAACAATTCCAAAAACATTTTTTTTTGAGGTTATAATGGCGATTCCTATAAATCTGATTATTAGCTGCTCACGGAGCTGTTTTACCGAGCTGCTGCTGAATAATAGTTTTGACTCGTCACATATTAAGCCTTTATTTGGCAAAGCGCGGTATGGCGGAATAATTTCTGAATAACAGTTGAGTATTTGTTCACATGTTTTATTAAACAGCTTATTAGGGTTCAAAACAGAACAATCAAAAACTAGAATTTCGTGGAAAAATGATTAGGTGATCGATCGAACTTTATTATTTAAATATTATATAATGCAATCATTTCACTTAAATAAAAAAAAAAAATTAAGCAAATGAATTAAAGCTATTTAGGTATACCAATCTAACGTAAAAAGGATGTAAAATATTTTTTTTATTTTGTTTTATTTAGAAAAAAAGCTGTGGTAATCATGTTTTTTTTTTTTCAACTTACGTACCTATGTCTAGTTTGAGTTAACTACTCGTATGTACTGCATACCTTATTAAAATGCTAAAAAGGGAAAAGAAACGAGGTCTCTTTTGGTTCCCCATATATTCTAATGATAATGTAGCAATTTTTCATTGTCTGAAAACAAACGGATATTATACCTACACTAGCTGTGCCAGCGGTGTCACCCGCGTTTATGGTTAATATTAGGTATATAGACTATTTCCGTCATACATGATTTCTATGTAACTTTAATCATTAAGGCTGCACACGCGACGGAAGCTTAAAAATGGAGTAACTTCTCCCGTTTTCCCAACATTTCCCGTCACTACTTTGCTCCTATTGATTGTAGCGTGATGAAAAGTATACTATCTGCCCAGGAGTATGAAGAATAATTGTACCAAGTTTCGTTAAAATTCGTCGAGTAGTCTTTGTTTCTAAAAGGAACATACAGACATACAGACAGACAGACAGACAGACAGACAAAAATTTTACTGATTGCATTTTTTACATCAGTATCGATCACTAATCACCCCCTGATAGTTATTTTGAAAATATATTTCATGTACAGAATTGACCTCTCTACAGATTTATTATAAGTATAGATAAACGGAAACCTAAAACAAAATTAAACCTAGCTAGATAGATTAATTGCCCCCGAAACCCCCTACATACTAAATTTTATGAAAATTCTTGGAGCCGTTTTCGACATTCAGATTACAATATAGATAGGTATACAATAGTTTTTTTTATTTAAAGATACGTATTAATAATATCATAATGACACATAATTTGAGTATACTATACAAATTCAAAACCTCGGACACAACAAAAGGTAGATTTATACTACCGCATTGAATGTAGGTACTACAAATACAAAACGCTAGAATAAAATGATTCGGACCGCGCGTATTTTTGAATTCGTTAATATTCTCATCTGATTCATCTCCACTAGATGTGTAATCATCGTCACCCACACAGTCTGTATATGAAATTGCGGGTACGGAACACTCTTCTACGTACGATCGCACTTGACTGTTAAGGTTAGCTTGACCGCTTTCTTCCACAGCTAGTTTACTAAACACTATGCTGCCTACGCCCAACTTACAACAACTAACGTTTAATAAATATCTACAAATAAAGCAATATTCAGCATTCTTCTGTGTAAATACTGTTTAACTAACTTTAAAACTGCTAGTTTCGGTATAAGAATAGAAGTATGTGTAAGAGAGTTATAAACTTTGTCTACATTTCTTTTATACCAATATAAGCTTAATTAGAACCCAGAAAATACTTTTTATCAGCAGCTGAATAATTCGCAAAATAAAGAACCTTATAAGATTTCAAAATAATATTAAAGCTGTTATTCAGATACAAGCATTTTAAAACCGAATTTTAACACTATTATTCAGCATCTAGTTGCTGAGGGTACTTTATACAGAATATAGCATTTTTAACAGCAATAAGCTTAATAATGTTTGTATAATAGTATTGTACATTACGTTTATTCAGCTTGTTATCTTTTAGCTTACTGTTATGCAAATTAAAGCTATGTGAAACTCTGTAAGCTTAGAAACGTTTGTGTAATATTGAGAATAAAAGTTATTACTAAGCCTTAAGAAAGAAGCCGAAATTATACAAATTTTACTAAGCTTAAAAAATTATAATAGCCGTAATACAACGTTAGTCAGAATTTAGCTATTTCTTTAACTGTAACACAAATGTTACGTAACTATTAACTGTGTTATGAGTCGCATTAGTACTGTTATCATGCTTGTGTGTTACTTGGGAGGATAACAAAGTAAGGCTTACCATTAACAATAATAAAGGAATTAATACGTTCATATGAAATTGGGCTAAATTGATTAAAACATGTTATTTCTAATAGATTATGGAAAAATTAAAAAGCATCTTGTGATGTGTTTCCCATGTTACTGTAAAAGCAATAGTGGAATTGTTCTCCATCCTTTGGTATTGCTATGTAATTACTAGCCGTCCCTGCGAACTTCGTACCGCCCGTTCTCGGAGAGTGAAAAATACTTTACTAACATTCTCATACTTAGCTACTAAATACGCAAAAAAAACTTTAAAGTGGCGTTGTGTTCTACATATGATATTCGTGACATTTTATCCGAAAGTGGAATTTAATAAGTAGCAACTAATTTTAAATTCAACAAAAAAACAATATTTTGATTATTTACAGGTTACTTGGAAGTTGTACATGAAACATTGTTATTAGAAGGCGGGGAGCAATGTGTTAATATTATAAGGCAAGGCATACAAGACACTATAAGAGCGATGAACACTGAAGCAGGAAGACGATTATTGGAGAGTAACTACAGGTGAGCGCCGAGCGGTGATGCTGAAAGTTAACATGGTTTTAATGTTACCAGGGAATAATAGCTTGGCTCTTTCGGTCAATCCCGTAGGGTGGGCGGTTTCAAGGTGTCTGCTGGATACACTAAGCCGGCTGATAAATCATAATATACAATCACTAATAATAAAAAAAACATTTATCAGGGGCCATTCATAAAGTCTCGAGGTAAAAATGGGGGGTCCTGGTAGGAGGTGAAAAATAATTACTCAATGCCCACACACAAATAAAAATTAATAACATCGGTCAAGCCGTTTCGGAGGAGTTCGACGACAAACACCGTGTCACGGGATTTTTTAACCAGAGGTGGAGGTCGCTTTTTAATCGGATCTTAGACTGTCTATCATTATATCAAACTAACTTCACGCCAATGCCCCTACAGAGTTAGGCAGAGAGTACCGACCGCAACACACATGTACCTACCTAAGTATCAAATGTTTATTTTTGACAGGTTATGCCAGCCGCTCAACTACGACGACCCTTATGAAATGGGATACTTCTCAGGACTTATCAGTTGGAGATTCTCTAGTTCTGTACAAAGCTTAAGACCAGGCACAATCGTTGGAATATGCAATAACTTTGTCAACAATAATTACGGTAATTATCTAACTATCTTTACGCCATTTCCCACCTTAGGTACACACCTTATTCGCTTCTATAACATTCATAATCCTTTTCATACAAGCTTTATGGTTCATAAGTCTCCTAACATACTTATTATATTTATTTTTTATAACATCGCATTGTCATCCACGACCAATATAGTCGTGGTAAATGAGCCTGAGCCTTCCGCGATTCATACTTACATCCTTCCACTTTCGCATTGTACCTATATCTATTTAGTCAATCTTTCGTCATTATTTCCACATGTAGCTTGTGCACCATGTAGCACCACCGGGGCGTGTCTCTTTTTACCTTGACTCCGACGCTGTCTTTCTGACTGACTCTCTTTACTTACCTAAGGTAAATAAATGAATAAACACATATAAGTATCAATAGACACTAATATTTGCTATTATCTGTTGGGGATATTACCAGCATCTACAGCAGGCGGTTTTCTTGAAATGTAGGTAGATACTGATGATTGTGCCAAAAAGGGGATGATGGTATACAATTACCCTATTTAATGAAAATGAATAAGTTTTAATTTATTTAATTTAAAAAATAATACGTAATTAGTATAGGTATGTTTACTTAAGGCACTGTGTAGTTTACCTACAAAGCACATTCACAAGTAAGTAAACTTATTTGTTTAAGGATCAACACCAATGGAACAAATCGGTGGTTTTATCGCTGCAACTGCTGGCCTCACAAGCTGCTGGACCATAGAATACGAGATCTTCCTCAACAATTACAGGGGAAATACAAACTGTAAGTAAACTTGTGTTTAGTTTTTGCGTTCGTAATAAAGCATTTTACATGAAAACCAAACTTTGCTGTGTAGCTAGCTAATAATTAATACTGGTTGGACAATATTGCCGCAGTCATAATAAACGGATTATATAAATATATTATAGGTACCTATTAGTAGAAGTAAGCAGGATTTTGGTATGGTTAACTCGCCACCCCGAAAGGGTACAAGCCTAACAAATTCCTTAAACCATGTAGTCAAAAATTTAATTGAGTTATGTTATATGCAATATTGTGATAAATAGTGGCTACCGTCACCAACGTAATCACAAATATTTAGGCGCCTTTTACGACATTTTAAGGAAGGAACACTGCACAATATTTTTGTCATGTCATAGGACAACTATGACTTGATTAAATTGATAGATACGTAACTTGTATGTTGCAGCTCGTGCGTGGTACTACCAGACGTGCACAGAGTACGGCTTTTTCCAGACGGCGCCTCGCTCCGGCACTGTGTTCGACCCGCTGCGGTGGCTCACTGTAGACTTCTACGTTGATGTTTGTAAACGAGTTTTCGCTGAACGGTAATGTTTCCATTGTATTGCATATTACTTTCTTCTCATTCCTTTAATGTCAGCAATGATAAATTTGGCATTCCGTTGTAAATTTATTGAACAAGGCGCTGACTCCAAATGGTAATTGTCTTGGAGAATCCGCTACCCAACAATCAATGGCCAAGATAGTAGGGGCCAAAAAATCCCTCAAATACTTAGGTAATGCTTTATTTGAAACGGGGCGCTAGATTTAAGTGATACTTAGATAGTTTAGTGAACCTTCTCCAGACGTAGCTTTTATCACCAACATCATTATTCGTCAGTGCGATTATAACTTGATATAGGTATATAATATATATTCTCAATATTATATATTGACTGGCTCGATGGCGCATTCGGTAGTGACCCTGCCCCATGTGCCTAAAATTTGTGAGTTCGATTCCCACCCAGGACTAACATTCGTATGATGGATACTTGTGTTTGTTCTGTCTGGGTGTTAATATCCAATATTTAAGTACATATCTATATATTTGTAATACCACTGTTGATTCTGATATCCGTAACACAAGTGCTTAAGCTACTTACCTCGGAGTCAGACCAATGTAGGTATGTGATGTAGTAGAATATATTTTTTTAAAGGTTACTAAGTAAACTAGGTAAGAACACATACCTACTTTACATTAATTACATAATTTTTTTTTTATAATTAATGATTTCGTCGACAGATTCGACGAGGCTTTCGTATACGATGCAGTGGAGCGCGTGAACCAGGTGTATGGAGGGCTGAATCCGCAAGTCAACAACACCATAAACATCCATGGCTACGTAGACCCGTGGCGCGCGCTCGGAGTCTATGACAGGGACCTCTCTGAAACTTCTCCTACCACTACTGTTCCCAGGTAAACAATTAAATAATGATAAACTTTTACGATTTACGAAGACGGCGGGGAAAGCGTACCCCGCTTATCATATATGGATTTTGTATGGATATGAAAAATGAGTTACCTACTTGAATTTTTAAACAGAAACAATGTTTATTAACGGCTAGGTTTGCTAACGGGCGTTGTCCTAATAACTAATATTTGATTAATATACCTACTCGCAGAATACAGAAATGAGAGGTAAAAAGCTGGAAAATTGTATAAGTAGACCTTTATTCTGCCATTCTAAAAGTTGCCTCAAGTCTTATACAATCTGGTGTCCGCGTTAAAAGCGATATATGGTCATAAAGCCCAAAAATATTTTTTTGAGAATATCTCGTTTTTTGCATCTCCAATCGTATTGGCATAAAAATTGTAGGGGGTAGGTACCATTCTCTACAACATTAATTGTTTGAAACTTTTTTTATACATTGCACCGTTTTTGAGACATTGTAAATAGAGCTCTCCGCATAACCTAAGTGAGCACGTAATCGTGAATCTCAGTTTATTATCTAGGTTTTAACTTGATGATTTGTTAAATATAACTAAACTGCTATTTAATACCCTATTCATAAAAAAATATAAAATCGTTAGACTAAGCGCTCTACACTTTGCGCCCTAAAACGGTTCAATGTATTAAAAAAAGCGAGGAGCACATTGGATGGCTACTCGTGGGCCTCGGAACGTTTACCCCAATCGGAGTTTACGTATTTTTCTGTTCCAGAGCTCCACACTGCTTCGACATGCAAGGTTGGTTAACAACTGACACTATCTTGATGACTCGCGCCCAACAAGCGGCACGGAGACTTGTAGCAAGATGGCTATCCAACTAAGTCGTACTACTAGAGTCATATAAGTTGTTATTGCAAAAATACAGTTTAGTATGTAAATATATTGATTTTTATTTACAAGTTAACGGAACAGCGCTCGAATTTCACCTGTCATCCGCACACATTTGGGTTAAGATAAAACCTTTTATCGACAACAACCTCCCTTCTGCGGATACACCCGGATTTAAAAAAGTCGCATCTCCGTGATATTATGAACTTATAAGCGTTAAAAATCCATAACACACGCGCATGCACCCGTAATGGAGGTACTATATGACCCGATGTGAAATAAATATACCTACTTACATGTATGTATTTCTAAAAAAGTTCCTGAACATCGAGGATATTAGAAGAACTTTCAATTGTTTAGGAGTTTGATTATTTGTTATTTATTAATTTTAAATTCAAGTAAAAATGTTTTTAATTCAATAACATCATAGTGATGAGCATTTGGATTCAAGCATTACAATATATTTAATAAGTAATAATTGCCTAATCATAATAAACTCCGGACGTAGTAAGGGGATATTGAAGCGATTACCACTTGAAATCTGGGTTAGACTCAGCCATCCGAACACAGTCGGGTTATGTACTAATTGCGGTGGTTATCAGTTTTTAACTGTATTTCGTTAATTATTGAGTATTATTAGATGAAATTTCACGTATAAATAGTTGAATTAATGCACTAATTATATTGGAATACGTTTATTATGAATTATCCTTTAGAATCTCACGTAATTAGGCTGCTTATAAAACAATGAACTAGTCATGGTAAATCATCTCATAACTCATTAACTGCTAAGAGGAAATCAATGATATTTGGCAAGTTGTTGCCGGTCCTTACAAGGTATGTATAAACGGTATAAAGTAGACCTTATAGTGCATACTTTAATAGCACTTAATAATCTTGTTGTACGTTTACATTTACATCTTCTGATTGCTATGTTTTCTTCATAATCTGTCTTCACAAATTTAAAACAACGTATGTTCAAATGTACAGCTTTCTATAAAGGCGTTTTATATGAAATCTAGCAAATGGCCAAACGTTGCCGCAGCGGAATCTTGAATATCTTCGCAATTTAATAACGCACAAATTTAATTTATACATGCACAATTACCTCTAAAAAATAAAATCGACTAATATAATTCAAAATCAATAAGATTTTACAACATATTACGATACTTTCTTTTACGAATTTGATATTAAAAAAAAATATTTAAATGGTGTCAACATCCCTATTATATTTTTGGTTGAATATGGTTCAAGAGACTTATCGCACCTTGGACTCTGCCTACTATAATTTAGCCCTAAGATTGTCAAAAGATTCTGGTGATCGTCCTTGATTTTCGAGCTACACAGTCTCTGTTTAAATTATCGGCATTACCCACTAGTGGAATAAAACATTTTCGTTTTCAGACCCAACGTTTGCTGAGAATATAATTTATTAGTTTAAAATTACACAATCTGACAAATTGATAGTCCACAGAAGTTAATTAGAAACTTTTAACAGGTCGAAATTGAAACAGATCGAAAAATATAATCACAAAGTACTTACTAACCGCCCTATGAAATAGATAAAACTCTAAGTTATTTCCTAATGTCATAAATGTACGGTTAGCGTAATCCTACCGGCGGAATTAAAGTATTATTAAAATCGGATTAAATGCACAGTGCACTACTCCCACGGTCAGGTCGGTGTGTTTTCAAAATGGCTCTTTTCCACTGCTTTCCTTTTCAGAAACACAGCACAAATTGTGATGCGACGGGGACGAGACACGAACATTAAATTTACATTAAAATCACTTTACAACTTATGAGGCAGTTAACTGACACTTATCACAACTAAAATAGGAAGCAAAATCATATAACAGTGTCCGCCGCCGCGCACCGCAGCATTGCAGCGAGCGAGCGCGGGCAGGCGCCGCGCGTCTGCGCGCGCTCGCTGCACTGTGACGCGCCGGGGGAGTAGTCTACTCTACCGACAAATCATAGCACTTACATCATAAAGCTCACAATAAACAGCATTTCGAGACTGGAGGCAGTCCATCATTTAAGCAGTTCATAAAAAAAGAACTTCCAATAAAAACAATAGTTACATAATTAAAATCACTGGTACTTCATACAGGTTCAAAAATAAAAATTGTGTAGGCAGTGTAATAAAATCACAAATTCATTGTCGATGTAACCGGGTCTTAAACGATGGGACTGCCGTTTTGTAACCCCTGAACTAACTCAAATTCAGAAATGACGGCACCGTGTTAAACCTATGTGTCTAATGCTAGTGAATACTTAAATTACGTTGAACCTCGCGAGTGCAACCAGGCTGCGGCGGGGGTCGCGCGAGGTCCGCGCGGCGCAACATGTCGACGCGATTACAACTCCGCGCTCTCGCTACAAAGACACACGTAGATTAAGTGTATTATTTTATATTATACTGGTGGAATATTTACAATGTTCTAGGTTTCAATGCCCGAAGTCATTCTGTCATCAATGGTTTCGGGTTCTCCCATGGGAAGCCGTCGCGGCCGAAGTGTCCATATGTACTCGTCTTCTGGTAGATGGGCGCTCTCAGATTCAATTCCCTGGAAAATTTAAGACAGAGCATATGAAAACCAAATAACTTTTCTGCTGCTTAAGGACATAACATGTTGAATAAAATCCTTCAATATTATTAAATTATATCAATCAATCCAATTAATATATACGTAGGCGCGTACATTATATTAAATGATAACCTTGATTGTTTTATTAATATTTTTATTTTGACTGGGTCGATGACGCATTAGGTAGTGACCCTGTCCTATGCGGCAAGAGTTGTGGGTTTGATCCCAGCCCAGGACAAAAATTCGTGTGACGAATACTTGTGTTTTTTGGTGTTTATATCTAATATTTTGGGATATATTTGTAATACCACTGTTGAGTCTGATATCCGTAACATAAGTACGTAAGCTACTCAACTTGGAGTCAGATCTATGGATGTGATATTATCTGACATTTATGTATTTATTAATTAATTTATTTTATAATTAGTCTTACACATTATTTAACAAATATTTTTTTAATAAATTCATAAAAATATAAAAAAAAATGCATGTAACATAATATATTAGTCGTCATAATAATCAGATTGATCTTAAGAAAAACTACTTACTTAACAATTTTGCCCGGTCGGAGATCGAAGTTCTTCCTGACAATGGCGAGAAGTTCCTGCTGTGTCTTGTGAGAGGTGCCGTAGTCGAACACGGAGATGGATAGGGGCTCCGCCACACCAATAGCGTACGAAACCTGGAAAGGTTAAATATTTACTAAATAAACATGCGAATCCGAATTCATAGTAATAGTTAACTGTTAATACTCCAAAAATTCTTGAATATGAATAAATAAAATGGCTGAGCCAGAAAATTTGTGCAAATTAGAATGAGTAAGAGCAGCAGTAATAAGACGCTTTTTTGCTGAACCAATAAATTAACAAATGTACCAACATCCAAACCTATTACAAGACGGGGACCGAACCCGCGTCCCGTACGTTTGACACAAAGTCTTAATTTAAATATTGATTGCGCCAACGTGCCTATTAACCAGCTGCACCATATCCATGTTGCGTGATTCTGGACGCCTTATGTCAAAGCATAGACTGTATATGCCAGATCAGAATAGCCCTTTTAAGGGGCGTAGGGTCCTCGCTGTTTTACAGGGACGGTACGGAGACCATTCTCCCGGTTAAACAAAACAAAGACAAGTACCTGCACCATGCAGCGGCGGCAGAGGCCGGCCTTGACGAGCGACTTGGCGACCCAGCGCGCGGCGTAGGCGGCGGAGCGGTCCACCTTGGTGAAGTCCTTGCCGGAGAAGGCGCCGCCGCCGTGCGCGCCCCAGCCGCCGTACGTGTCCACGATGATCTTGCGCCCCGTCAGGCCCGCGTCCGACTGCAACACGACGAGCACGCGGACACTTAGCGCGGGTGGTTCTCGATGAGCGATCGGACATCGCATGGACGTCGCATATATTATATTTCAATGAAATTGCGTCAACTTTGGATGCCTTTTTTATAATCATCATAATCATATCATATCATTACGCCCGTAATCCCCGAAGGGGTAAGCGAAGGAAGTGGAAAAGAGATAAGCTCCATAAAAAAATTGATTTCGGGTAGATGGAAAATTGTGAAAAGGCAGTGACAAGTGGCTAGCTCGTCGCCTACGTAATCACAAATCTAGAACTCTATACACCATTAATCGCCTTTTACGACATGCTAGGCAAGAAACACAGTTGGTACATTATTTTTGAATGCTAATCAACGAGGGACTTTTTTTATAAGTATAGTAACAATCGTTAACAGTAGTAGTCGTAACAGTAGTTGTCGTTGCTTCTTTCGTTTTTTTAATAAAAATAATATCTCATTTATTTTTGTGCAAGTCAATCTAAATCTTAAATCATAATTGATCCGACGTGAAATAAAATTTAGAGCATAAAATTAATATGTAATCAAAAATCCATTTTCTTAATTTCGTAACATATTTCTAAAATGTAACAAGAATTTAAAAATTAGAATATGATATAAAACTTAATTTCCCTACAAAGAAATTATCTTGAGTATTATGGCACTTTTCAATTAATACCATACTGAATCAATTTTTATGGTTTCGCCCAACAACTTAATAAATATCCAGATAAATCACAATCCTATACCTATACTTTATTTCCACACAGAATGGTACTATACCATATATTTTGAGATTAAAGCTGCCAATGAGAATGATGGAAGCTTAAATTAATATTAGGTTCGATCTCTACACTACTAAGTTTCAGTCAGGGACTAAATATGTGATTTATATTCATATCTCAACCATTAAACTCTGTATAAAGCTCGAAGGCAAAGTCTTACCTGAGGACCACCAATGATGAACACTCCACATGGGTTGATGTGTATTACAGTTTTCTCATCTAGGTATTGTGCAGGAATCACTTCTTTGATTACTTTTTCTTTGATCTCCTCACGTAAGGTCTCCAATGTGATCTAAAATAATTATTTTATGGATATATTATTAATAGTAAAGTAATATGTCAATATTGCATCATGTAAGATAGTAATTTAATTAAGTGCAATGTAAAAATTAGGAAACAGGTATGTTATATACATATTATTATATTATGATAAGGATATAAAGATTTGTAGGATATTTTTTTTATTAAGGCATCTGTAGAATGTGTGATATTATTGAATGTACGTCTGATATGTTTATAAGGCCTAGTTTGACCATGTTTATAAAATTTGAATGCTTCAAAATACCTTCTCAGAGTGCTGGAGAGAAACGACGACTGTGTGAACTCTTTGTGGAACTGTGGCACCACTAACAAAGTGGTATTCGGCTGTGACCTGCGTCAAGAGAATGAAATTGTTTTGTAGCAAATAAAAGGAACACTTAGATCATGACAATGTTGGCAGTAGATCAATCTATGCGCTCTTCAGTTTAATGCTTGGTCAAGGCTAGCAATCAGATGACTTAGTTTTATGATATCTATTAGACTGCATGTGTAATTAAACAGTATGCTAAACTTTAGTAAAGTTTTACACCTATTAACATTTTGCGTTTATTATACTTATTATAATATAACAAATGAAAATACTACATAATAGGCTAATAACTACCTATAGTTTAATCTTGAGAAAAAAAAAAAAAATTAAATATAATGGTGTCTTAGTTTATATAAAGTCAAGGTGAAAGTATACCGTGGCTCGCGGCAGCAAGCTCCAGATTGCAGTAAGGAAATCTTAATTGTTTTTTATTTTTTCCTGCAAGTCAAGACTTGTAATGAGGAAAATACATTGAACAGGATTTCCCAGTGATTCACGATTATGATAAAGTTGCGTAACATACTGTATTTACTGTACTCATATATCATACCGCGTGGGAGTGCTGGTAAGGCATTCCCATTATTTGTCTTTCTTTTGAAATCTAAATGACTACGCCAAAAACGTCATTGTAGGTACTAAGGGTGGCGATTAGTTCCAAAAAAAATATGTAATAATTTGAATCGTAGCATGACGGATTGATTCCTCATGAGTCCATTTATACGTTGGTGAAAACCGTTCAGTAGTTTAGGAGTTTATCGCGTTTTCATAAACCTTATCTTTACAGAATTGTCACAAAAGCTCTAAGTAAACTCCAAATTCGATTTCATATTGTCGAAAGAACGACGTTGATAATACATTCCGTCAATTGGACACTTGCAAATAATAAAATATGGTCAATTGACAGACATATTGTTAATATATCGGGTCTTGTTTTATACAGGAATGGAGAATTATGCCCTATACTTTGAATATTTACTAATGCAATACTAATATTATATTAGTAAATTTTTCCCTTAATGTGTTGTCACATTCATACATAAAATATTAAGAAAAGTTGGATTCATCCTCATTAAGTTAACTTGTGGACTCGTAACTTATGAGGTTTATATAACAAAATGAAGCTTTATATAGTATTTTAGTACTTACACACAACAAAAAAAAAATCTAAAAGAATAGTTTGGAACTTGTATTCAGCTAATTTCAGATACTTGCAAACGATTTATAGGTACCAAGTTATAATTACCTAAAGATTTGCATATTTATGTCATTATTTTATTTAGAGTAGGAAAAAATAAAATTATGAGTCTTAAGCTATTGTTTGCCTTAGAATGTTTGGATGAAGACATGAGTAATTATACTTTCGTAAGACAGAGACTCGGCAACTGCACTGCGTCTCGCGTTATCAAGTCATCCTGTATTGTGAGCGCTCACAAATGTCACCCGATACGTAGCCAGTGTCATCGTTCGTCTGTTGCCGAGCAGGGAACAATTGACACTATTTGACGATGTTGCGTAATGCAATCCCTAATGGCTTAAGCTATAGCCGAAGTGTAAAACTACACTTGGCGACAAAGTGCCTAGCCTGGCGCTACGAGTGTGGGCTTGTCATTATTTAGCTTCAAGAGACATAAATATGTATCTCAATTACAAAGTTTTTAGACAAATGATTTTTGTTGCCAGTATTTTAATTGCATCAACTTATATTGCGTTAATAATTACATGCATAATTCCATATTTTTAAATAAGATTTAATTTGAATTTCGATTTCCAAATAAATAATAAGAATGAGATAAACCTAGATTAATCTCGGTTCAATTGTCTTACGTGTTTTTAATGAGTATTTCATAACAAAAACAACGATATTATTACGAAAACAACGGTCAGTCACCAGTCAAAGGTGGCGCGACCCCAAGATAAATTAAATGTTTTTTTAGATGAAAATATTTAACATAATGGCGCTAAATGTAGGAATGGATAAAATTAAAACGACTAAAGTATAGCGTAACCACAACCAGTGTACCACCAAATAAACCAAGTGCTAAATGTAAGTTCTATGAACATATTTAAAATTAATACTCAATTGCCACAGATTCCAATTAAATATACATATTGGTAACTGTGAATTTTTATATTTAAAAACCTTTTGATAAACTAAACTATAATAAGCAACATTATTCAACAGTGAAATAAAATGAAACATGTATTATCAAGAACTAGAGAACAAACATTTTAGTTGTATATCCTAGATCTTTTAGCACCTTGTCAGTCACCGCTTTGTTGCGGTACAGCAGTTGTGGCTTAACGATAATACATATTTTCTTACCTGAGTTTTAGAATCCGGGCGAGCCCACCAGAATTCGCCATTTCGTCTTAGTTCAGCAATCTTCTGGTTGAGTCTATGTGCGAGCACAACTGTAAGTGGCATGCATTCTTCAGTTTCATCAGTTGCATAACCAAACATCAGCCCCTGATTTCCAAATAATAAAATCCATTAAACACAATACAGCAAAAAATACATGGTAACATAGTTATACGTTCATAAGGCATGATAATAGTTATAGTTATTATCATGCCTTATGAACAATATTTCTGGATGAACATATAAAATCGAAGGTCAACAAATTGATAACTTAAAATATGCTGATAACACATATCTCAAATTGAACAAAAGAGGAATTGCAATAAATTTAACAAATTAGTAACTAGGAAGAATATTTATCAGTTGCGGTAAATAAAATTATAACCTTTTGCAGTTTAAATGTACACACAACAGCACTTCAGGCTAAACACTGCGGTGTCTTTGCTGATGTGCTGCCGTCTGTACCTACTATAGAATATTAATATTTTTCAAACACATAATTAATTCTCAAAATCAAGCATGTTTAAGTATGATTACTACATAATAGTTAATAAAACACATGAAATAGTAATTCCAAGATTTTAATAGGCTTCTGGCAAAATGTAATGGTTATTACTTTATTAAATGGCATTCAGTCATTAGTGCCAATACAACCAAGTATGCAAGTCCACATACATACCTGGTCACCTGCACCAACTTCTTCATCATTTCTGTTCTCATGCACACCAGCAGCAATATTTGGTGACTGTTGGGCCAGTGCAAGCATCACGCAGCATGTCTTGTAATCAAACCCTGGGTGATCCCAACATGCTCATTATTAGTTTTATCCCATTTTATTCAGATCTGGGCAAAGGTCTGAACCAGGCCCTATCTAACAGTGAACTATATGACTCATTAACAATGACAACACTTATTTATGTGATTTTTTTTATGGCCAATTTATTTTCCTTTTTACACCAAAAAGCAAGAAATGATTTTGAAAATAGATGGAAAAGATAAAATTGAAATGTATCCCATAGAAATGTAACATCTTTCAATGTACACCTATTTTTTTTTATGAATAATTAACATGCAATTTATGGCCAAGTATGATATCCCCAACTGGTAAGCCAATTCCTTTTCGTGCAACAGGCTCTTCAATTTTGATTATACCTGATCTCCAGCCCCAATATCAATTTCCTCACGGGACTGGTACACCCCTCCAGCAATGTTAGGACTTTGTTCTTCTATAGCCACTAACAAATTTAGTGTACGCCAATCAAAACCTAATGAGTGTAGAATAATTTTTATCCGTTACTTCAGGAGTTGGAAAAAGTGAGATAGTTAAATCTAGATTTCTGCAGTTGGCCAGAAGCCAACTGACTGTTTACTAATAGTAACAATTATTGGTTTCAAGGATATGTGCTTACCTTTGGAAGAGTCGTCGTATCCAATGTGCTTCACTGTTTCTCTTACTACTTTCTGGTAGTCGACGTTTGCTTTTGAAGTAATTTCACCGCACAGCAAGACCATTCCCGTTTTAGTGACGGTTTCTGTTGGAATAATGGGGAAACATTTGTCAAATCTGCACATCTTCACATCACAGACAATTTTATTTTATTTTATTTATACACTACTTATTTCGTTAATACTCACCGCAAGCTACTTTGGCATCAGGATCCTGTCTTAAATGTGCATCGAGGATAGCATCACTAATTTGGTCGCACATTTTGTCTGAAAATAGATTTGATATAAAGTTAATAAGCACACATTTAATTACATCGGATGTCTAACGTACGACAGCATAAGTAATGTTTTGCAAGATGTTATAAATTTCATCTGTTTGGCTCAGACCACGTGTAGTGATTATTTTGAACCTGATTTGCAATGGTCCCTCGTATGATGTAACAAAACACTGGTCGCGGTTTGGTGTCGCACATTTTTATTTTTTTACGGTTAACAAAAATCATGTTTTTCTGATTCAGACAGCACTTCCCGTTTGGAACGAATGAGGTTTTGTCCAAGTTTTCATCTACGCACATGTCTGAGGCGGCCATTTTTCGAATCGCACACCTCCTGCAACGATACATTATAGGAAAACTAACCTGGATGTCCTTCGCCGACCGATTCTGACGTGAACAAAAACACTGATCCATCTTCCATGTCGAAACTGTGTCCATTTGTTTTAGCATATCCATTCATTTTTGATGTCTCCGGCATTCTGAATTTAGAGTTAGCTCTCAAAAATAACCCGATAAGAGTCCCCCTGAATTAACACTGTGGAAAAGAGGTACGGCGTGAGTTCGCGCTGATATTTATAAGGTTGGAGAGCCGCAGCAAAACTGCGTTTTTTAACCAATCGGAAGAGGACTTTGCCCCAACCACTAAAGAATTGGAGAGTTGCTATTGGTCGAAATAGTATGTTTTGATTTTGTTGAACCTGAAAAGGATAACACGAGTTATGAACCGCCAAGTTCAAAAGGTTCGACCGTAATCTTTATCGACGTAGTGGAAACTCAATGAAAATTCTCTTCTATACAAATAATAATGTCAATAAATAGACGCATTTCAAAGCGTATTCTATTATTGCGCACAATTTGCTATAAATAATAGTTATTTCTTTACGCATCACCGATGACATTTACGAAGCGCATAGTGACATTTGATTTTTGCTATCAGATTTGAATTCAAGCATGGCAAAGACAATAAACATTATTCAAGTTACTCATTTAAAGTACCTATGTTTATAAAACAAAATGTTTATATGGATTTTCCGTTATTATTTATTATTTTGATAAAAATAAGAGCAAAAATATATTTTACGGTTGCGATAAAATCTGGAAAAGCGAAATGTATATGTATATGAACTGAGTAAATATCTAGATTTGGCTCAAATATATTTTTAATTTATTAAAAAATAAAATACATACATACCTTGGAATAATTCCTAGGTTGATTTGATTTTTAGTTTTAAAGATCCTTTTCACAATCACACTTAAAACCGCAAGTTTCGACTAAGTTGCACTGTACATTCAACTGCTTCGAATAAACTGAGGATGAAGATGACTTTATTGAATTCATATACCTACATACACGCAAACATCGCGGGTATGACGAGCATGATGCGTCCTTACGTAGTATATAGACTAGGAGCCAGTATTTGATTTCTACCCATATTTTATGTAGGCACAAAACATAAACATGAAAACATAATGTTCAAGAAATGAGGAAGTACAAAAGTACCTGTTATTTATATTAATATACATTCAAAGGTTTGCGTTTGTGTAGGTACCTAATCTTTTATTACCTTCTCAAAAATCTTTTGTGTTAATAACTACAACCTAACCTAGTGTTGTTAATATTTTAAATAATTTACAAATACTTGCAGCAAATCACGGTACAAAAATGTGATTTTTGGATAATTAAAATGACGCTTTTTAGAGGTCAATGTTAAAAAACATTGATATATAGTCTATATTAATAGTAATAATAGCCCTTAGTCTAATTAAAAAAAAAAATTAAATGTTATGATTTTATAGTGGCACCTGTAGTCCTTTTAGGTTCTAATTGGGTATTAAAATCAAAAATTTACGTACTTACTTATATATAATATTAACATACAAGGGCCCTCTGCATTTGCTACTGGCTACTATTAATCGGTATTACGTAGGTAAGTACCTACTTACGTAGGCACGTATGTAGGTACCTACGTCATGTACTTACTTACTCTACTCCGTTTTATACATAATAAATCGATTGCCTCGGAAATTAGATAAAATAGTACAAAATGAATAATTTTCTTTTAGTCGTACTTAAACTGCGGTAATGAATTAGTTTGCCTCTGCCAACTTTTTCTTACCTAATACCTTCAGCCGAATACTAGATTATTTTTATGGAGATATTTTTTAAAGCGATATAAGGTTATTTTCTATGTCCAAGCAATCTTTAACATTTTATTATTATTAACGAAAAATTAAGTGTTTGGTCTCACATGAGCTTAAATTTCTTCAAACGATGCATGCTAAATGGGTATCTACCGACGTATGAGTAAAATAAACCCGCCACAATTGTCTATGCACGGCACGTGTAGTATTAATACCTTTTCATATGTAACTTTTAGAGATTGGCATGGACTAATGACTATCACAATATCTGGACCTCCTGGCTCTGAGACGATGTTAGTGAGTAAGTACTTCGCGTTGGTGCATTTAGCGAATGGCCGAGAACGGGTGGTCAAATTTTTTGAGGTTCTCAAATTTTGACTTTGTTACTCCCGGGGACCCTTGAGCAGGGGGTCCCTGCTCCGGCCAAAGGTGGTAAGTGGCCGGGATATACCCACTAAAACTCAGCGGTACTCCTCATCGTCTGAGTGAAGGTGTTTACGGGGATCTCGGCACTGCCTTCGCTGCCGCAAAATCTTCCATTATCCATTACCTAATACCTCCAACTAGTTTACCTAAGCAGAATATCAAATAAGTCAATATGACTTACATAAACTTATTTAAATGTTTCAATATAGATTTGGCTGATGGCACAATTTCGATTCACTGAAAGAGCCGGGACAGTAAACTGCGCCCGAGTTATTATGTTGACGCAAAATCAAAACACTACGTGATATTGCACTATGAAGAAGTTATTGATCTTTATGGCAAGACACTTTACATTATTTACTTACAAACATTGAAAGCAATAAGTAAGGATAGGTTGTGTTTGTAAATAAACTGTGATTGTGATAGAAATATAATTTTTATTCGAAATAAAAGTAGGTAGGTATAGGAGGCAACCTATTCGTCAACGAGGCCATTAACAACTCAAAATAAGTATTTAATGCAGTACTTACTTATAGTGAGAAGACAGTAGGCAATTAGCTTGCCAGATGGTAAATTAGTCCGGAAATATTCTAGGATGTATGTAGCATCTTGCCCTTTTCTAGAAATTCAAATGCTGGGGTAGTACATTATGCCGTTTCATTTTATCGTCTATCTAACTATCAGTAAATTCATGATTTAACACAATGCTTCATCAACTATAGTTTCATAACTAACTAACTAAACTTCACGCCACTTCCCTAGCGGGGTAGGCAGAGAACCGAACGCCATATTGATATGGCATAATCCTTACACACCTTACTCGCCTCTTCAACATTCATGTTCCTTTTCTTTTAAGCTCTACGTTTTCTAAGATTCCTAACATCACCTTCTGCTGATACACGACCGATCTGGTCGTGGTAGGTGAGCCTGGGCCTTCCGCGGCTCCTACATCCTTCCACTTTCGCATTGTATATCTGTTTAGTCAATCGTTCGTCATCCATTCTTTCCACATGTCCGAACCACCGGAGCATGCCTCTTCTTACCTTGACTCCTTTTTTAATAGTTTAATTGCAACCAAAAAAACATTTTCTTAATATACATACCTACGTAACAGGTTTTAAAAGCAGTATCACATTTCCGAACACATCAGTCGTATCGTAACCACGCAGTAGTTCCATTTGTCGGTGAGCATAATATGACAGTAGTAACTTCGTAAGGATTTGTTGTGATGCCACTATGTATGTATATCTATACTTATAATAAATCTGTAGAGAGGTCAATTCTGTACATGAAATATATTTTCAAAATAACTATCAGGGGGTGATTAGGGATCGATACTGATGCCAAAAATGCAATCAGTAAAATTTTTGTCTGTCTGTCTGTCTGTCTGTCTGTATGTTTCTTATAGAAACAAAAACTACTCTACGGATTTTAACGAAACTTGGTACAATTATTCTTCATACTCCTGGGCAGGTTATAGTATACTTTTCATCACGCTACAATCAATAGGAGCAGAGTAGTGAAGGGAAACGTTGGGAAAACGGGAGAAGTTACTCCATTTTTAAGCTTCCGTCGCGTGTGCAGCCTTAATGGTTAAAGTTACATAGAAATCATGTATGACGGAAATAGTCTTTATAATATTAACCATGAACGCGGGTGACACCGCTGGCACAGCTAGTTTAATCTAAACTTGTAAAATTATTTTATGTAATTTAATATGAATTATTGTATGTTGGTTATTACCTGAAGGTTTTAAATCTATTTAAAGTTAGTTTAAAGTATACTTATTTTAAGGGAAATTGACGAATTTATGACTGCCGTAATTGTTGTTTACAGATCGGATGCGATCAACCTTATTGCGGGCACGGACTAGTAAAGAAAAAACGACTCCATGCTTTCATACTATAGCGTGAAGCCACGTATAAGCATGTGTGAGTGAGATACTTATGGATATCAAATACCGGATATCTGTCATTTGTAACGCTTATTATGTCAATGTGTGACGTACCTAAATTGTGTGTCAAGTTGGAGCACCTGAGGAGCTTCAACGTCTAGTTAGTGACGCGAAGTCATTCTTTTTATACTAAGTAGTCCGTGATTGCGGGAGTATCACGGAATACGGGAAACTCGGTATGAAATGTTTTAATCTATGAGGGTCTAAATTTATTCATAATTTTTTTGTAAGTAAGTAAGTACGTTTAGTAATGACTGCAGATTATTATGACGTTTTAGCAGTATATACAATTAATTAATTTTAAGCCTTATTATCGAGTCTGAAATGATAACTCGTTATGTTAAATGTATGAAAGAATGGAGTATGGCATCATATTTTTTTATAAAAATAAAACGGAAAAGATGATTATATCGACGTTATTCTTATAACTGTTATATTATCTTCGAATCTACTAAGAAGTTTTGTTTTATAATTTTTTATTTTATCAGTTTTTTTGACTCCAGTTATAAAATAGGTACTTGACTTTCTACTAATGTCTCCTAGAAAACTGATATATCCGTAGAATAGACAAGGTGACTAAAAAATCTGTTTAGTCCGTCAGTTAGATTAAGTATAAAAAGAATATTGAACATGTATTTTTTTATTTATTTGTCAAACAAACATTGACGAACATACAATGCATTCAAATTGCTCTTGACGTCACACTTGCGTATAATTTTTACTAAATAGTGAATTGCGACGTCACGATATGTTTGAAGTGAAAACAAAACTAGAATTTATCCGAAGAATGACTGGAAAAAGGTGTGTGCATCTGGATTGAGGGCCCAAATTTTAAATCTTTGCAAAACAAAATAAGATTTACATGGAATTTAGTTAAAATTTGGTAAAACTTAGGGTAATATGCCATACATTTCTTAAACGCGAAATAAAACTGTTATGATGAAATAGCTAGGGCTCTCAATCCTGATGCCTGCATCAATGACATAACCTGAATCTCAGAAAGTACTGCCTCTGGGCTGATAATTTTTATTTAAGGTTTTAGTTAAGAAATTCTTACAATTCTTAAGAAATTCTCAAATATGTAGAATACGCTATTACCGAGTTATTGCTGTTTAACAAGGTCCCTCAGAGAAAATTGATTTAAAAAATATATATGAGACAAATTCTGTAGGGTGACCATAATTTTCTATGTAAGTATAAAAAAGTGTTCGACGTGTTCTTGTAATATTTCGTAAAGCGCAGATAGAGACTTATATAATTATATACGACTAGCAGTGCTGTGCCCGCACCTACGTATCGTGAAAAAGTAACATAAAACGTATCGATAATCAATGAAATATTAAACGTAGGTAATTGAATTAATACATTATTGATAATTAATATATTTATAAATATTAGCTGCAATAAACTCTATATAGCTAAAATAAAACAAAGTAATCGACCAGTAAGTCATCGTATTTATGGACTGTATCATCAGAGAATAAATGATATAGGTAATAAACAAAAA
Source organism: Glyphodes perspectalis (assembly GCA_951394215.1). Taxonomy (NCBI): domain Eukaryota; kingdom Metazoa; phylum Arthropoda; class Insecta; order Lepidoptera; family Crambidae; genus Glyphodes; species Glyphodes perspectalis. The sequence goes on from OX596204.1 coordinate 8,510,429, forward strand.
TAAATGATGTTAATTTAATTAGTTAAAACAAAATAGAGTTAAATATAAGAAACTTACCTATTTCACACACCTAATCGAATCGTAACTTATAGTAGTCTGTTTTTTATGATAAAACAAAATTCATATACAAATTCAATGGCCTGATAAACAACACAAATATTACTAAAGAACTAAAATCATAATAATACGAAAAAAGGCGATGATAGCCCTACCAAAAACGTTATTCTTCAAAATTAGAATCAGCCAAAACATATGAAAGAGTGTGTATATAAATTGATTGTTATCTACTTTTCTCAAATCTAAGCATTAAATCGTCATAACAGATCATGTGGCTGTCCACAACACCATGTCCCTTGTGATGACCAAGACCAACCGCGGCGACAAATTCAGTAAAACCTAATAAATTTAAACATTTTCCTTTTACATTTATTGTTTCAGGTATGTCTTTTAAATTAACTTTATCTGTTCCGTTTAAATCAAATGAGATTAAATTAGAAAGTTCGTAATTTGAATTCGCCTGACCTTTACATGACACACAGGTGCTAATTTCATCACCAATACAAATTGTATATTATATATGCTGATTAGTCTAAAAAAAGTAACAAAATCATATCTACCCTACACAATTTTTCTCATATATAATTTTAAATCAATTTTCTCTTAAAGTATGAGATTTAGAAGACTAGACGCTTTGTTAGATTTCAATTAAAAATTGGTTAAAATACTTACCATAATGTGCGGTAGCGTAGAAGGCTTATCCTAGTCAATACTGCAAAAAATATTGGGCCCTCAGTTCTGACGTTTTAGGAAAATTCAAATTCCATTTACATTTTAACTATTAACTTTTTCGTCATTATTTCTTTTTTACTAATTTACAGACGTGCTTAAGTAAAATATATTATAGTCGTATTTAAGTATTTCTTTAGACAAATCCATGTTCTGTTGATTCCTCAGTACAAACATTTATGAACTGAGGGCCCTTGTTAAACCGCAATAACTCTGTAATAGCGTATTCTACATAATTGAGAATTTCTTAAGAATTGTAAGAATTTCTTAACTAAAACCTTAAATAATAATTATCAGCCCAGAGGCAGTACTTTCTGAGATTCAGGCTATGATGCAGGCATCAGGATTGAGAGCCCTAGCTATTTCATCATAACAGCTTTATTTCGCGTTTAAGAAATGTATGGCATATTACCCTAAGTTTTACCAAATTTTAACTAAATTCCATGTAAATCTTATTTTGTTTTGCAAAGATTTAAAATTTGGGCCCTCAATCCAGATGCACACGAAAAAGGTTTATTGCTTCTTTGTACCAAGGTAACTATCATTAGAAACATGCGTCTTCTTATGTATCTGTAACTGTACCCATTACATGAACAAGAAATATGCTTGACATTCGCTGCATACTTGATGTAATAAAAATATTTTAACATAGCATTTTTATTAATTAATGTAAATAAGTTAATAGGCCAAAAGTAGGAGTTTATGAAAGCATATTTCAGAAAGAGTAACGCGTAGTGAGTAGTAACTTATAGTAGTACCTAAGTAGCCACATTACGAGTATGTGCCTAGGTACTCGATGTGTGTTGACTGGCTCGATGGCGCATTTTGTAGTGACCCTGCCCTATGCGCCAAGAGTTGTACGTTCGATCCCCACCCAGAACAAACATTCGTGTGATGAATACTTGTGTTTGTTTTGTGTCTAGGTGTATGTTACCACTGTTGAATCTGATCCGTAACACAAGTGCTTAAGCTACTTAGCTTAAGCACTTGTGTTATGGATAGCTAGGAGTCAGATCAATAAACGTGATGTTGTGGGATATTTTTTTAATTATTTATTATTATTTATACCTAGTCAGTTTGTTATGTCTTAAATTTTTATAAGGAAACCAATATTAATTTATTGGCCCATTGTTGCATCAGAATCCAACAAAACTTAAAATCGTGGTATGATTGCGTAAACGTATTATTATTTGAAAGCTAAAGTTTATCACGTTTGTCATAGGTTTTTAAACACTATCTGTTTTGCAAACGTAATAGTTTATTATTATTGTTCTTAGTTTAAACGATAATTTGTATCTACCATGCAAGAGTGTCCGAATATGCTCGCGATGTTCTCTCTTATCACCTTAACCTTGAGAATTTGTTAAAACAGTTCCATAGAGTTTTAACTTCCTTTAATTACTACTTAGGTATAATAACATTTACTTTCAATAAAAAAAAAACATTATAGGGTTGAGTATATAAGTAACTGCATCCGGCCTTCTTCATTTATATCTCTTCCCAATAACCTCCTAGTTACAGTTACCAAACAAAAGGGTTTTTTTTTATTGTAAGGTAAAATCAGTAATTTCCTTCGGAAATATGTGTTGTTTTGTCATGATACTACGAACGGCAAACTTCGTAGTACCTATTTATCAAATATGACCTACTTCGCACTTTTCTCAGAACAGAGGCCGACTAAATCAGAAATGGGGCCTACAAAATTTCCTTTTAGTCATGTAATGAACAAAATCTACGCATCTTAGCCTTATTAATAATTTGACTAAAAGGAATTTCCTAAGATTTGAAGAATGGAAGCCGGTATCTTAGAGTATATCTACCGTTGGTTCCTTGACGATCTAAGTAAGTGCTACACATATTATCATCATCGTCTTTATCATCTTCCTATCGTTATGTCCCGCTTAGTCGGTATCCGCTTAGTCCATGAACTTGGATGCAGCATTGATTACTAAATCTGATTTTCGTAATTCTTAGAAAGGATAGACAGTTTGGGACTATAGTGCGGCACAGGGGACATGCCCCCCCCAAATTGTACGACATCAGAGATATCATTTTCTACGCTAAGGGATGCTGACAGGTTTGGCTCTTGTGTTATTATTAGTGACCCTCTCTGAAATTTCAGGCTGCGCCTGCCCCTGGCGCCTCCACAGTTGTTTGAATAGATATGCAGGTTTGATCACGATGGTTTCCCTCACCTGAGTTAGTGTATTAATAGATACGTAAAAAAATCCAGAGACGGTCTCTATCACTTGATTGCTTTTTATCCAACCACTCAATAGAGGAGGTTTTTTATATAATGGTTTTCTACTTTATCTTATGCCCCTAGTGTTATTAGGATACTTATTTTGTAAAATTGTAACATGTATTTAAGGAATAATTCATCTTTCATTAGATATTAACTATGACTTACAAACATTAATATATACAGTATTAATGCTCAGTAGGTACGCACAATTGTAATAAGCTTTGAGTGTCTACTTAACCTTGCACTGATAAATGGTAGATTTAAGATAAACTATAACTAATGTATGGATGTAAGTAGAGATAATGTTTAGTGGCGCCAACTAGAAATAGACGAACAATGAATGTTGCTTACGTTGCTTAGGTAGTCGGTTGTATTCTATAACGCGATTGTAAACCAAAGAGATGAAAATCTGAATTTCAATACATCCGCTAGAAACTACAAGGATAAAAGTAAAAAGAAGCATAAATAATGGAATCCTACGTACAACTACAAACATGATAAGTGTTGCTTTCTACTTAATGTTAAGGAGATTTTTATTATTGGAGGGATGCGTGAAGCTGTCCAAGGATGCCAGTTAAGGATTTGAGCTGTGGATGCGCGAGTGCTGTAGCCTGTCGCTTTATTCAGAGAAGAGTATAAGACGAATTACGTAGATAATTAGCGCGTGTTTGTCACCGAGTGTAGACATGCTATCACTAAAGAAAAATTCGTTTATAGCTTGCAACGTGTGATGAATAAAGAAACAAGGAGGTTAAATTGCAGATCACCTTTTACCATCACCACCTCTCGAGGCGCATCTTAATAACACCTGTTATTACCCGCTCCGCCTTACCGATCAGTATTGGTGGAAACGAAAATTTCGAGGATTAGCTTTGATCTTACTCGCTACTAGCTGTCTCCCACACCTCTGGTGGAATTGCAGCCTAACAGAAAATGTAATAAAATTTAACTTATTTTATTATACATTAAGCTAGATTCATATCTTTGTGCCACATTCCAGGTAATTCAATTGTTCAAGTTTGATTGAGGGACAGGGTTGCCAACTTTAGGGAAAAAAAAATCGGGACAATCGGGCATCCATCAGACGTTCGGAGTTTGGTCCAATCAAAATATGACCCATGTGAGACATTCTAAGGAAAATGAGACTTTATTCTGTGTTTTTATTTGTATTTATTTTATATAATAATTAATTTTTCCATACGTATTTCTTTCTTGTTACGAGCCACTTTTAATAATTCTACATCATTTTTGTATTTATTTATGAAGTCTGAACAAGACATGTGTATGTTTAAAGAAATGAGCAATTCTCCTTTTATCAAATCTACCGAGCAACGATTTCTGACATTAGACCATTTCATGGTTACGCTTAACATACGCATTTGAAGGAGGTATGTACATGCGGCGCGCGGTAGATGGCGCGGTGGCGCGTGACTGGGTTGAGTACCCGTAAATGAATTGATTGAGCCTATCGCACATTGTCAAAAATCGGGACAAAATCGATAGGCCGTCGGGACGTGGGACAATGTCATCGAAATCGGGACTGTCCCGGCAAAATCGGGACGGGTGGCAACCCTGTTGAGGGATAAACATACCTTACAATTATAGGTAGGTAATTGAACGAATTAATCAAATATCTTCGTTCCTTATAAGTAAGTAATGCATTGCACAAAGAAAACCTGTTTTATTTAGGTACCTAAGCGTAAGTAAGGAGCCAACATAAAATAAGATTGTGCAGCAGAGGCTCTTTTATTTGTTGACATAATGACTTTAAATCATCAGTAAAAAGAAGAAAAATAGACTTCGTTTCGCCCAGTTTTATCACAACAAAGTTGTCGTAATGCGTCAAAGTTAAATAAGTCACTGATCTTTTACTAATAAGACGCGCCATCTGAAATCCATGAAAAAATACTTCAAAATCACGATCCACTAGGAGCATATCGTTCTGCGTTATCTCAGCCAATTTGTGATATTCTTGTGAACTCACAATGCGCTTGGTTATGATGAAATCAAAAGTAAACCTTGAACCAGTACAAGCTAGATATTTTATCACTTAGGTCATGGATCAATGTCCATTCAATGAACATCAGTCGTCATAGCCTGGCGTCAGTTTCCTTTTTAGGTTTAGTTTTGAAAAAGTACATAACAAAGTGCAAAGGAGCCATAATTGTTTGCTATGACCACAAACACATCAAGTTCATCGACTCCTGAGACGACGCACCTGGCACGCGTTCATTGGAACTGAATATTAGTTGGATTTTCATCCCATTCAAAATCGAATCCAATCGCAAATGCGTCACAATAATGATGATTCATTTTTTGAAATCGTTATTATCAATTTGGAAAGTTTGCAAAAACGAATTTATTTTTTGAATGATGGACTACAAAAAAAAGCAGTCGCTATTTTTTATATACTGAACGGCGGAGATAATATCGATAATGTAGGTAACTGTGAGAATTATTTAAATAAAAAGTTAAACATGATAAAAATAAGTTAAGATAGTGAATTAAGCAATAAACGTGTTTATAACAGCATTCAATAATCTTGATCGTGTCATCGTTGTTAATAGGGTCCCAGGTCATCAGAGATTTGTCCCAGTACGACTGTACGACACGTGTCGTTGGTTACCTAAGTACCTAACATACGAGATTATTAGATTTCTGGAGTGAATGAAAATACTATTTCATTATTGATATATTGACTGGCTCGATGGCGCATTTGGTGGTTACCCTGCCCCATGCGCCAGGAGTTGTGAGTTCGATCCCCACCCAGGACAAACATTCGTGTGATGAATACTTGTGTTTGTTCTATGTCTGGGTGTTAATATCCAATATTTAAGTATATATTTGTAAAATACCACGTAACACAAGTTACGGATATCAGATTCAATAGTGGTATACCTATATTATGTTTTCCAGCACCTAGAGATTACTGTGAATAGGCTATCCGTAAATATTACTAATTTTGTAAATGTGAGTTTATATGTTTGCTACACAATTACACTCTCAAGACTTTAGCTACTTACTGCATTGTGTTTAAATACTGATCCATGGGATCAATGATAAAGCATGTGTTAAGGATTACTTTTTATTATCCCACTTTTGTGGACCATCTCGCTCGGTGAATAATTCTTCTCTTTGGCTTAATTCTGAAGACTATGCAGACGAAATCGCGGGCTGAAAGCTATTACTAAATATATCACCATTCAAGACTGTTTTCCTTCAGCGATTAGAATGAGTAGGCATAATGGAAATTATGAAAATAATTATACATAGTTGCCAAGTCACGGTGTCTCCAGTAACGATTAGTGATCTGTCCAGTCTACAAAATAATATTATTATTTTGTATCAGACTGGACATATGTTGTTTTTATTACAACATGGCTTATCACTTATTATACACGTAGTCTCATATTATTAAACTAGAGAAATAACATCAAAGTAAGAAATGAATAGGATTATAAAATAGTTGTTTACATAGCATTGACAATTTAGCTGAGAAGTTTGTTGTTATTTTTTTTCGATAAGACCGTTTAGGTCTTATTGAATGCATTTACCTAAGCTTACTTTGAACTTCGAATTGAACATTTGTGATTACCAACTAATTTGTAAGATTTAGTTATGTGTACTAATATTTTTTTAGATTAAATAAATATTGCTATATCCAAAAATTAATCATCTGCAGCAAAAACAATAATTTAACTCACATATTTGAAAAAAAGAAATTCAAATATTTTATCACTTTTTGACCATGATTTTGCCGCTAGCCCGACACAAGGAGTTAATTGTGTTTGTGAGTTTGTCTGAGGATGTAATGGAGGGAAATTAAATTAGTGTATTATGAATTTTAAAAGAAAGGCTGATAAAGTAACATATATTTTTGGGAGACTTCTGTGACAGAGCGATTTTAACTGAAGCTGTTGTCGATTGGAAGCAAGCGGATCCTTATAATATTATAAATAATTGCCAAAGTGCCTATTTGTCTGACTGCGATGAAACCATTAATCTGACTGCGATGAAATTCAGTTCGTTAGAAGTTTAAGTCCTCAAACGGAAATATGCAAGTTATTTATCATTAAAAAAAGTTTCTAACCGCGGGATGCGTGATATGAGTGTCTGTAGGTAGCAGACTGTTCCACGCGGACGCAGTCGCAGGCAAAGCCATATCATAAATAATTATTGTTTATAAGTCAGATGACTTTATTGTGTACACAACTAGGTAGGTGTGTCTCTTATCACTTACCTACTCTTTTTTTATAAACTTTGAACATAAAACAAGTAAATATATAGTTATGTATGATTCTTTATTTTCTCGAACAAAACTCTGCTGCCACACCCAGCTAGACGATTAGTAAAAAAGTGTAAAAAAATATTCTAAAGAAATGATTGAGTTCTTGGTTGGTATTATTTGTGAAGTACCTATGATTTTGATTTTAAATTACTTTTGTAGGTACATAAGGAAGGAAATAACATCGATAAATGCAATTAAACAGTGCACATGTTTACCTAAAGGAAAATGAAGAGGAAAATATTATTTTTTACCTGGTCTTGTAAGTGACAAATATAAAAATCAAGTTATACTTTGTATAATATAGGTCAGGGATTACAAACATTTTGAACAAACGGGCTCGGCCACAGAACAGAAAACATATCTATATCTATTCCGTCGGCTTGGATTTCTAAAACGCAATATAATGGGAGGTTTATAGGGGTGCCTACGTTATTTATAGATCATTTTTATGCTATTAAAGGATCTTCTATTGTTTATTGAGGGGTGTTTTGTTATACGTTAAGTCGGTGAGCTTCGTATCGCACTATGTCACGATAGTTTATAAATAATCGAGGGACTACCAATACGTAATTGTTTGATAGGTTTAAAAAGAAAAAAGCATGTTCTCTTATGGATTATTATATTATATATTTAGTCAAAGTATATCTAAGAGTTAATCATTTACTATTGTGAACGGCTTAAGAATGATCCCATATACCTAGATAAGTTTTAAACATAATGGACTACTTCTTCTGACAGCTTCAAGATCTTTGGACTTAAAAATACCTGTTTTTAATAACATTTGACGAATTCTCAAGGCGAGTCTTAAAGGTTTGTCGTACTTATTGTATATTTTTAAATACATACAGATAACCTAGCATAACAAATATATCTGTTAAATGAGGTCACAGCGTATTTGCGCCTGCGCCTGTATTATCCACTAAAAAAGAAAGATTTTTCGCATATAGTTAATTTAGATGCCAGAAAATTTTAATATCATTTTTATTCCTAAAAATAATTCCATATTATTGATATTTTTTATAAAATAACTTATCTTACTAAAATTATAAACGCGAAAGTTTCTATGGATGAATGGATGTGTGGACGTGTGTTGCTCTTTCAAGAAAAATGTACTACTTACATGGATTTTAAGGAAACTTTACAATAGTATAGCTTATACATTAGAATAACACATTCGCTATGTTTCATCGATTTACCACGCGAGCAATGCCGCGAGCAGAAGCTAGTACATTATAAGAAAGTCCGGTCAAGTGCGCGCCGAAAGCTAGTGAGATGATTCCTTACAAATGAGGGTTTGTTGAATAGGGTATTTTACAAATTTTTTAAACACTTTTACAATATAGGTAGACACAAAATTAACAGGTAAAAGTAACAGGTGGTAAAATCATATAGCTTTACCTGTATTTGGCGATTTATAAGTGTTTCCTTAAAACCTGTATAAATAAAGAATATTTTTACTTTGACTTTGACTTGACTAGCATAAAAAAGTTTTTGTTAGCAAAATAGTTTAATTTAAAGATAAAAGGACATTTTTAAACAACTTGTATATAGTCCCGCTTAAACGCAACGACTTGACGTTTCAGTTTGCTTAAACTACTATGGTGCCAAAATGACGTCATAATCGGTGAACGTCAGGATGGCACATGAAGTCTCTATATCTTGATTATTTAAATCCACAGATAACCTCCAATAGATACCACATCAAGAGGATCGACGTGCGCCCATGCATCTATGCTGATACATAAATAAGTAGTTGCCCATACCCGCGCATCGTCATAGCCGACCAAGAGACAGATCTGCGCGCTAGCCTTTACGGAGACACTTTTATTTATATTTAATAGGCATTTAAGCATAAATAAACGTTAAAATGGCCTTCTGTTCCGTAAAATGGTGGGGGAGGAATTCCCGGACATCAAACTTTAAAAAAGATGGCATAACTTTTCATCGGCAAGTAAAATAAATACCTATTTTATTCCAGACGGAGCTCAAGTTACTATTTTTGACAAGTGTCAGCTCGCGTTGATGTCTTTTGTCACTACCCCTCTCTTTCATTACCCATTTCACTATATTTATCCCGTTCTGGCATAGACATGCATAACAAGAGGGTTGTAACTGTGTACGTTACGTTTCAGTATGTCGAATCGACATTTTCGATAATCATAACGTAAAAAAATAGAGATTGTCCTAACTCAATTTGCTTTAGATTTCCAAAGGGTCCTGAAAGAAAGTCTAAATGGATCGATGCCACATATCACGGTGATGGATGGTTCCCGAGCAAAAACAGCGTCATTTGTTCGAGACATTTCACAGAGGATAGTTTTCACTATATAGAAGATAGTTTTTACTATATGAAGGATAGAAGACGAGTAAGTAATGGAAACAGCTGTGCCTTCTTTATATTACCAATTTTGGTTGTATGTGTTGCCGGCAATGTGTATAATCCAGGCATTCTATACAATATTCTATCTATAGTATTCTATATGTTATTCTAGTATTCTATAGAATAAAATATCATTAACACCAACCACCAAACAATAACATCTGATTTTTTTTTGGTACGGTCTGGTACGGCTTTGAGGTACGGAACCCTAAAAAACTTTAATTTATTTATCTAATAAGATAAAATTATAATAAATAGGTACTAATTGTCCGTTACATAATTATACACTTATCGATGAAACTATAGACATTGCACAATACAATTGGACATCACTAGATGAATGAGTGTTACGTCCCCCGCACCCCGTTCCTACCTCCTAAATTTGTGACTTGAACCTAGAACAAAATGGTGAACCTACGGTATCTATTTGGAGGTTATCTGTGTTTAAATCCTGAACAATTGTACCTAAACCGTACTAAACCGTACCTACACAGAGATAAACTGTACCTAAACTCTTTGGGCGTTAAATTTATAGTCTCATACAGCTGCCATTCTGACTTCAGGATGGCCGATGCAATACTCACAATGGGTTTGTGATGAACTAGCCATTTATCATTACTTATTCATAGTTCCCCATATAATCGGTTATATTGACAAGCTCGATGGCTCATTCGGTAGTGACCCTGCCCCATGCGCCAAGAGTTGTGGGTTCGATCCCCACCCAGGACAAACATTCGTGTGATGAATACTTGTGTCTGTTCTGTGTCTGGGTGTTAATATCCAATATTTAAGTATATATTTGTAATACCGCTGTTGATTCTGATATCCGTAACACAAGTACCTACTTAAGCTACTTACCTCGGAGTCAGATTAATGTATATGATGTAGTCTGATATTTATTTATTTTATTTATTTATATGTAGATTTTTATTTATTTAAATTGAATTTTTAGCTAATGTAGTTTAAGAAACCTGTTGCTCATAAAATATCGCTACTTCGATTGCCGCGTTTTTGTTTGTCGCCACTCGGGTGCGGGGTGACTAAAGTTGAAAATAATTCAGACCTCTACTTCTTAGGATACATGTATTTAATTCCTATTACTATTAGGGTATTTGCATTAGAGTACTATCATCTATATTTTTATACTTGACGAACGAACTTATCTTTGACGAACATTAACTGTATGACTTGGTATTAATATTAACTTAATCTGTAAATTTTAATTTTTATATTCAATCTGGCATTGAAAAGAGTAACTACCGAGTTTCTTGCCGGTTTCTTCTCGTAATACATCTTTTAAAACATAACATCGTAATTCCAGCAAGCGATTCCGGTAAGATAGCCGGCTTCATCTTAACGTTGCCAATTACACAATTTATCACGATACGTAGTGGTGGTCTTGACTGTTAGTAATATCTATGTAGGTATACAGGACGTCCCACGGCAATCCCACATGGAGTAAAAGTACCTTGAATATTGTAGATGGAACATTCTACTGAAAGATGACATTATTTTAATTTAAAAAACAATTTATACTGCATTCATAGATTTTTAAATAATAACATGGTTGAACCGGGAGTCAAACCCACTACATTACCCCTTTACATTATCATACCAATCGAAAGGCTTCATCATAAGAATTATTTTTTGCTAAGTAACATAGTGTCAGAAATGAAAGAAAGACCATGAATTTTAACATTATTAATACAAAATTAATAAATTTATCAAATGCTCAAAATAAGTCCCATGGAAATGATGCCTACTTCTCAGTGGATACATTTATTGGTAATAGGTACTTATGATAATGTCAGTTGTATGTCCTTACGGCAATGTCAGCTTTTCACTTTTCTGAACAAAATTTCACATCAAATGTTAAAATTCATGGTCTTCCTTTTATTTCTGACACTATGTTATTTAGCGAAAAATAATCCTTATAATGAAGCCTTTCGATCGGTATGATAAAGCTAAAGGGTAACTTTTTTTCTTGTGTAGCGGGTTGGATTAACGGTTAAACCATGTAATTATTAAAAAAATCTATGAATGCAATTTAAATTGTTTTTTAAATTTAAATAATGTCTTCTTTCAGTAAAATGTTCCATCTACAATATTCAAGGTACTTTCCCTCCATGTGGCATGGCCGTGGGACGCCCTGTATATCTACTTATTTATGCATATTGACTTATCTATGTAATTTTAATGGATTCGGGATTTTGTTCAAGGCTTTAGCTTTGACGCATATTAAGACTATAGATATTTTATCTCAGAATACAACTATTGCCCAAATCATAATATGTCTTAGGGCAAATTCAAACTACACGCTATCTAATCTACGCTTAATTTTCCCACAGCACCAGCGATAAAGTAATTCTTTGTGATTTTTACGCGTGATAAAAAATTGTGATTTATTTACAATAGTGCCCAATCATCATTCGGCAAATTAATTAATCTGTCGATAACAATTGATCGTGGACGTAGATAATTTGTAAACATTCCTAGGTTTGTTTGCCGCGTTAGTACGCTCTCGGCAGCAAAGAAAATAGCCTGGAAGACAATCAACAAAGGCTGTTATGGTTTTAGCCCGTGCTGGAATGTTTAATGGTCTGTTTGCAAACATTTTGAGAGAGTGCTGAGATGACCCTCACTTGGGATAGTGTCGTGCTGTGCGGTTTCAGAATTTAATGTGCCACGCGTGTGTCATTCATTATGTTGAGTATAGGTTGTAACAAATTACTGAATCATGAGAAGATTTGATAAGATCGTCGTGTTGTTCTATTGGTGGATTTTGAACCTACATGGAAGCGAGGTATGAGGTATATCTATACGGTATTTTTAATCAAAATAAAAAAAATATTTATTATAATATTTGTTTTTATTTGTTTATTATTTATGACTGGCCCGATGGTCGAATGGTCAGAGACCCTGGCCACGAAACCCAGGGTCGCGGGTTCGAATCCCGCTAAGGGCAAATGTTTCGTGTGATGAACATGGGCATTTGTACTCGAGTCATGGATGTTTATAAACGTATTTAAGTATGTCTATCCGTTCACCTAGTATCCAAAGCACAAGCATAAGCTAAGTTTGGGACTAGGGAATTGGTGTGTCTTGAGAATTTATTTATTATTTTACGAGGACAGTCTAGAAAGAGTCAATTAAATGGTTGGAATTATATAAACACGGGAAAAATAAGACAAACTACCTCAAAATAAATGGTAGGTAAGTACAGCTTAAAAGGAAAGACGACAAATAAAGACGTGCTTATGTGTAATGTGCCAAGGCATTATGAAAATTGAATTTTATATCTATAAAATTCAATCTTCATAATCTGTTCCGGAAAAAATACACACGTATAAATCTCTCTCTAGGTAGGTAGTCTCTGCAACAGTCTAAATTCCACGCAGGCGCAGCTGCGGGAAAAAGCTAATAGTAGGTTTATTAAGCGATTACATTATAGGCTGCCGGGATCATTGCCATTGTGCTGATGTTTTGGCAATCCATCCAACAGATAACGTCTGACCTTCCTTGACTTTTGCGATTGATCATAGACGCCATTTTGCCACCGACATCTTAATTACTGATAAATTTGAATGATATTAATATGTGAAACTAGCTGACCCGGCGCACTTCTTTACGCCCCGTTCTCGGATTTTCAATAAGTACCTACCTATTTTTTTTTTGCAATTTTTTTTTTATTTTTTCTTTCATAAGAACCTTCACCTGATAATAACAAACACAACTAAAAAAGAATTAGCGAAATCAGTTCAGCTGTTCTCGAGATTTGCGCTTAGCAACACATTCAGCGATTCATTTTTATATTATAGATTAATTACATGTGCCTAAAATATACAAGTAGGCGAATGAGATACGCCTTATCGTGTTATAATTTAAGGCACAATAATATGTGTGTGCGCATAGAAGAATATTTTTGCGATATATTGATATTTAGCAAAAAGATTCTTCAATGCATCTTATGTTAAATTAAGCTAAGTAATTAATTACTTCAAAGGCGAGATATTAAAGAGAAGTCAATTAATCCGAATTGTAAGCATAAAATGAAAAATGTTACACTGAAATTCGACGTTAGCATTTAAGACGAAAATGTGATCTGCTATTGTAGGATATCATTATAATTGTGGTTAAGTCTTAAAATTTACATAGGTGTACTGTCTCTAAACTGGTCGCTTCAATGTAAATTACCAGACTCGCTAAATCCTGGATCATGGTCTAAGCGGACCCGTGTTTAGAACACGGGACATAACGCTAGGAAGATGATGACTGTCTGTAAACTGGTGATGTAGAAGTCGTATTCTTATCTTATTAAATATTTTCGTATTTGTATGTTTACTAATAGTTTTCTAGGTGAACGCGTATGAATACTTCAATGATATATTAAATCCTGTGAATGCGGAGTTGGACGTATGGCACCAGCGGACCGCGAGAGTTGCCATTCGAACGAACGAAAAGCTCGACTGCGAACGCCCTAACATCTACATTTGTGAAGTAAGTTTGTGATAAATATCATGATCATCTTATCATAACATCACACCCGTAGTCCCCGAAGGGGTAGGCAGAGTCAAAGGGGCAGCAGTCCCCTTTAACCACATCCAGCCAAAAATAAAACTGGGCTGGGTTAGATGGAAAATTGTGAAAAAGTAATGACAAGATATGTAGAGATGGAAGGTACTCCGCTGATATGGAGAGAAGAGTGAATGCAGGGAATAGGGTGAATGGAGCGTTAGGAAAACTTCTAGGCAGCAAAGTCTTAAGCCAGAAGGCCCAGCTCGCTATACACAATGCGGTGCTGATTCCTACGCTAACATATGGAAGCGAGAGTTGGGTATGGCAGAAAGAGCATGAAAGTAGAATAAACGCAGTCGAGATGCGTGCGCTGCGGAAAATCTGCGGTGTATCGCCCACAGACTGCGTTCGGAATGATGATGTAAGAAAGAGAGTCGGTCTGAAGGACAGCGTCGGAGTCAAGGTAAGAAGAGGCATGCTCCGGTGGTTCGGACATGTGGAAAGAATGGATGACGAAAGATTGACTAAACAGATATACAATGCGAAAGTGGAAGTATGTAGGAGCCGCGGAAGGCCCAGGCTCACCTACGAAAACCAGATTGGTCGTGTATTAAAATAAGGTGATGTTAGGAGTCATAAAAACCGTAGAGCTTGTATGAAAAGGATTATGAATGTTGAAGAGGCGAGTGAGGTGTGTAAGGATCGTGCCATATGGCGTTCGGTTTCTCTCTGCCTACCCCGCTGGGGAAGTGGCGTGAAGTTTAGTTAGTTAGTTAGTTTAGTAATGACAAGTGGCTAGCTTGTCGCCTACACAATCACATACCTAAAATCCCATATACCATTCTTTTACGACATGCTAGGCAAGAAACACAGTTGGCACATTATTTTTAAGTCCCAGACCAACACGGGACAATGGGCTGGGTTAGATGGAAAATTGTGAAAAAGTAGTGACAAGTTGCTAGATCGTTGCTTTTACAATCACATACCCAAAATCCCATATACCATTAGTCGCCTTTAACGACATGCTAGACAAGAAACACAGTTGGAAAATTGTTTTATAGTCCCAGACCAACACGGGACATAAAAAGGTTTGTGATAAAAAGGTTCTTAAATTAAACGAACTCAATGCACCCCTCCCGCTCCTCGCTTTCTGGTTGTCGTCGGCGTAGAATCAGGTCAAGACCATTAGTTTGAAAGCGCCTGTCTGGAGTTGATAGCATAGCTACTTCAAGACAACGGCGAAATAAAAAGGTCAAGGTCTCACCTCAGTTAACGTATTTACCTATCGAAATTGAGAACGTTTGTTTGTGTGTTTGGATTATTTAATCTTAATCAAGCATAACAGTGGCACGTACTGATACGTTTGAATGTTTTGGATAGATCTTGACCTGAATGATCCCGGATAACTTAATAGTTTGTAAAAAGCAATACTTAAGTCTCTATATGCGAAAGCTAATAGTATTTTACATCTTAAGATTCATTCAATTATTATGGTTCTTATATCTAACTCAAAAGAAAACATAGCATCGATATAAAAACGTTAAATCAAGTATTAAAATACTATTAATTAATACCTAAGTACTTGATTTAGCCATTTTTATCCAGACATGGATATGGATAATTTTTTGATATTATAGCAATTTTTTGCAATGCTCTTTTTTCTTTCAATATATTCACAGGAGCCACCAAACCTAGTGTCGCCGGATGCAAGGAAGACTTGCAACTACCGCAATGTTAATTACCACGAGCAAATATTCCGATGGGTGGCCGGCCGCGGTTGTCTCCTGTACACTCCCGATTTCCTTTACACTGCCGGCTACAACAATATCAACCTCAACGCTGGTTGCTTCTATGGAAACCTCTTTGCGCCATGCTTGGAGATAGTAAGTCTTGCTGAAAAGTTAAATGAGTTAAAGTTTATGTTTTTGCTTGAGTTTCTTTTTTCTTGTATGTATGAGTTCGCAATTCCTTTCTTTATGTAATTAGATGATTATCTGGACAGGGCTTCGTTAGATTAGACGGTGTATTAGTGCTCGATGGTAGATTTCTTACATAAAAATCAATAATACTAGTAATCACTGAAAATTCGGAAAGTAATATGTTAAATGGACGCAGTTGTTAAAAAAATGGATTAAGGATGTTTCCTGTAAGGTTACTACAGGAAACATCCGACATATAAACGATGTAGCTACCTATAATAGTGACATAAAAAGGTACTTAGGTATTTACAGACTATGTAGTGGTCTAGGGATTTCTTGGGGACTGAAAAAGGAATGTGATTTCGTAAAAGTACCTGTTTTTTTGAGCGATAATAAGCTTATTACAAGCGGTTTTCTATTGTTTTTAGGCTATTAAGTTTTGCTAGGGGCGTATCAATAAGATTAAAGTAATCCCAGCTTAGTCTAAAATCGGAATTATGTACGATTGGCGCTCTAATTACTTCGATAGCAATAACACCTACTTCCTCAGTGGATACAAAATAAGTAAAGACTAGCCTTTAGCAAAAATAATAATTTGTTTCAAAACTATATGGTGCGTTTGTCAAATCAAAATTTTTGCGATTGCATGAGGAGATTTATATCCCATTTGTTCCATCAATGTAACATGACTTGTATTACTTATATTTCATCAATGCGATTAAATTTGAGGTTCTCATCCGAGCAACGTAGAGGTACATTGTCAAAAATCTAGGTACTACGGTTTTATAGGTTTACTAGCTCAACGGCGATGCAATTGTCTACTTCCCTGTTTAAGAGTTATGAAGGCCATATGACAGTCGTTCCAATGTAATAAATTAATGACTTCATTACTACATTCTGCGTGGCATAAAGCAATATGGTATGAATACCTTCATTCTTATTATGTAATTTACTTACACAGGCCAAAGAGGACGGCAGTTGCGGATGCTATCCATTCGACCCTGGCTTGGAAGAAGTGGCTAAGGTTGTCCAGCAGGCCCTGATACCATCCGCCCAGGGACGATGGGAGAGGTGTTTCTACGCTGCCTCTGATTGCTGCAGCCATTACATGCACGCTGACGTGAACACCACCCAATCTTCAGGTACTTCGATGTTGATTGTCTATTTTTGTGTGCTGCTATGCGATGTGCCATAATAAGCGCCCGGTGCGAGCTCCTATGACTGCGCCTACGCATGATTCCGACGGTGGTGCTGGTTTTGTTTTTCCAGGGCTCATCCAGCTAAGACGCCTGTGTACCTGGGCACTGCTGGCACCTCTACAGTTACGGCACTAGTCATAACTAGACTCGCAAAATTATTATTATCTGTGATTAAAGCGTAGCTCATCTAGAAAGGAGACATCGACATATCTATGAAATGTTCATAGACTTGGCACTAATTGACCGTGTTTGTACGGATCGGCTTCAATAATACTAAAATCGTCTTCGGATTATTCTCAATAGCTACATTACACAATACATGGCCTCATTATGCCAAAGTAGCTCGAATTCGCATTAAATCGTCCATTTATCTTAATTGCTCCACAGAAATAGAGCCTTAACAGGATCGGTTTGTGAATAAGTAAAATATTTAATGATATAGGTAACTGTTTTACTAGGTATTACTAGTCTATGCACGTGATCGATGGTGCATATAGAGTAGTAATGCCATATTTAGACACACACATCTTAGTGGGCTTGTTAGATTAAATTGTAGGTTAGACAAGTTCTTACATGCAGCTGTGGTAATCACGTGGTCATACTTATTTATACTTACTGAATAGTCTAGTGTGTTAAAAAAATGTTTATTCTAGCAGATTGGTTACATATACTATTGGTAGATCATTGGACCTGTCCCCCCCGCTGGGGTCTTCGGTTTGGCGTACCGGGGGGGCTTAGTAGGCCCTGGTGCAGGACAGGGCCGAAGCTAAGAGACACCCCGAGGTGAGCTGCGACTGCTCGGCATTTCCCACCGAGCAGTTGCGGCACCGGCCGCAGCCCCCTGCGGCCGGACTAGGATTGCCGAGGAAGAGGAGGAGCTGAGTGTGTCGTTGCTCGCCTCCCTATCCTCGGCAACCCGACAGGGGCGCGCTGGGTCGCGCTGTGGTGGGTCGCAGAGGGATTGAGCGTCTCGATGCTCTCCCTCTGCGACGACAGGGCTAAGCCCTCAATCTGGGTCGCCGGGCGGAAGGCGGCCCCTTCGACGAGGCGCTCTCCGCGTGCCCCTCTGGCTTAGCAGAGGGCACAGCGCGAGAGTGGGCCCACGACGCCGGTCACGGGGATGATCGGCGTCTGAATACTGGGCGGAGTGGTTGAGACATGCTGGGTGGCCTGGCATGTCTCGACGCGCGCGCGTGCTCGGTGCTGTGCATCCGACGACTGTTGTCGTGGGCTGCACAGCATCGACCACCACCGCGCGAGGTGGGCCGCGTAGCGCGGCACGCGCATCACCGGAGGAGCAGTCGTATAGTCCCGACAGTGGGGATACAGGCTCCTCCGGAACTGCGCCGCTGGAGGCCACGTTGGGGTTTTAGTCGGTTCGTGTCCGACACACCGCCCTCTGCTTCCCCGAGCAGAGGGTAACGGCTCGTGGGAGTTTCCCCAACTAAAAAAAAAAAAAAAAAAAAAGAACATTGGACCTGTAATGAAGTCTAGAAAATATGCAAATTTTTTAACCCGCCGATAGGGAATTTTAAAGTTATTAACAATAAAAAATAATAAAACTATTCATTTAAACGTAATAAACTATTCATTTAAACGTAATATCTACGGACTGAAACTAATTTGACTGGCCCGTTGGTCGAGGGGTCAGAGACCCTGGCCATGAAACCAAGGGTCGTGGGTTCGAATCCCGCTAGGGGCAAATGTTTCGTGTGATAAACATGAACATTTGAGTCATGGATGTTTATAAACGTATTTAAGTAGGTTTATCAGTTCACCTATATCCATAGCACAAGCTTACCTAAGCTTAGTTTGGAACTAGGGAATTGGTGTGTCAGTCTGAAGAATTTAATATTTTTTATTATTAATTAAAAAAAAAAAAATTTACTCCCTGAATATACATATTGTCATAAATAATTTTCATCACCATGAAATATAAATAATTTTAATCGTCGCCACACCAATGACAACTGGGCTTTTATTTATATATCACAACTTTTTTCAGTAGCAAAACTTGATTCAGTGTTTTTCCAGGGGTTACGAAGATCAGATTGGCAATAACTTCAATGTAATTTAACAGACACGCTAAATCCTGGATCATGATCCATAACGGGAGGAAGACGGGACTTAAAGCTAACAGGATGATAATTAAGTACAATATTGGCGTTGTCAAAGTATCGAACAGATCAAGTACATATTAAGTAGGTACTTCTAGAAGCGATATTGCGTCATAGAAGGTTAATGGCAAAGGAATAAATATTATGCACATATTTTTTATAATCATAAGGAAGATAATACATTTATCTTATCTTTAGGGGCATGTATGAATGGGCTTGAGGCACATTTTACTTTGAATAGGCATTTTAATATGACACATTTGCTAGAATTTCAATTACTCTTTCCAGGTCACCTTTTGTACGTTGTGCTATGAGTACTAACGTCAAATCTTCGTTTCAATTCAGCGAATCATGCTTGCATAGGTACTTGAAAATACTATTATAAATTTATAGCTGCGTAGCTGAATGGGAGTGTTATATGTAAAAACGTACAAGCATTTAAAGAGAACCTCCTCCTTTTTTTTGAAGTCGGTTAAAAACGACAAGCGTTTAAAATGATATGATTTCAAGGTGTCATACAGGGAATATTTGGTTAAAAGGTGTTTTATATTTTTTTGGTTACAGGGTGGTCACCTCATGCAATTTATGTACGCCGCCCTTATCTACAAAACAACTATTGCTCCCAATGAAAATAGAGTACTTTAATCATAAATATTTTATCTTTTTATAGAGAAATGTGGGGCCACATTCGATGCCTGGACGTGCTGGCATCCCACTGAGGCGGACACAACGGCTACCGAAGTGTGCTCCGAGTTTGCGTACTCAAATGTGGGGCCCACTTGTCACCGTAAGTTCATTATCCAAATAATATGTATAAAAAGTTTGGTTATTTGGTTAAAAAATGGTTAATATAATCAACCATCACAGAGTTTTACATACATACATAACATAATCCCCATAATCCCCGAAGGGGTAGGCAGAGTCAAAGAGGCAGCATGCCCCTTCAACCACATTTAGCCAAAAATAAAGTTGCTGGGTGGCTGGGTTAGATGAAGAATTTTGAAAAAGCAGAGACAAGCGGCTAACCTGTCGCTTACACAATCACACACCCAAAACCCGATATACCATTAGTCGCCTTTTACGACATGCTAGGCAAGAACCACCGTTGGCATATTCTTTTTAAGTCCTAGACCAACACGGGACAGTGGGCTGGGTTGGATGGAAAGCTGTGAAAAAGGAGTGACAAGTGGCTAGCTCGTCGCCTGCAACGAGTTTTATGAAATTCAAAAGTAGATATTTTAAAATTGATGACTAGTCATTTCGAAAATAGGTATTTAGTAGCGCTACATCGTTGGATGACCCTCAAAAATAAAAGTAATATGCACCCTGATTTAGCCCACACTGGCAATTCGCAAATCTTTTTTATTGTTAATAGCAGCTTTTACAACAGTGAATAACAATTAATACATGTTAATGTACTTATGTAGTTGATTGGTTGATAGTGTGAGTAATGACATGAGTGATAGCTTTGATAGAGAGAACACATTTTCAAATTTAGCCTTTCTTAAGAAGGACCGACTTGACTGACCCTACCCTATGCGCCAAGAATTGTGTGTTCGATCCCCACCCAGGACAAACATTCGTGTGATGAATACTTGTGTTTGTTCTGTGTCTGGGTGTTAATATCCAATATTTGAGTATATAATATTTGTTATACCACTGTTGTTTCTGACATCCGTAACACAAGTGCTCAAGCTTACCTTGGAGTCAGATCAATGTATGTGATGTAGTCTGATATCTAAAAAACGTTTGACCGTATGTTCAATTGCATTGGCGAACGTGTGGTTGTGATTGTATTTAAGTTGTACTTGAAAATAATACTAACGGGACTAAACGTGATATGCCTTCCCCAACACATGAGTGCATACAGCTTCACGTTTCGGTCGTGTTACTATGACCCTGGTCATGGTTATTAGCCGACTGGTGACGAGAGATCGTCTGTTTGCTTATGTTCAGTATGTTTAATATCGATTTAATAAAACATTTAAGGATTGCTACCGTTAAAACTACATAATCGCCCGAATAGACGATGTCGCGCACCATTTCACTTGTAACCAAGGCCTATGCTAATAGTCTTTTGCTTGCTATACTAGTCTTATGTAGTTTAGTACCGTTATTTTATTTTAAATAGTTTTTTGTTAGATTTCAGCAGCAAACAATGCTTCGCAAACGGTACTTGGGCTCTGCAAACGGATTACAGCACCTGCAGCATCACACCACGCCTGCTCCGCCGATATCGCTTCCACATAGCTATGCTGTCCTTCTCCATCGCCTCTTGTCTACCTGCCGTCATCATCTTCTTCGTCTACAGAAGGCTAAGGATCACGAGGGTAGCGCTGCATAGGAACTTGTTGATTGCCATCATACTGAGAAATGTTCTGGTTATAGTTAGCCGAAGTGAGGTGGGTTACTTACAAGTTTTCCTACAAACTTTGTGTATATGTAGTCTTTAAATACATTCTATAAAAAGGATTAAGTGGCCACACATTATTATCAGCCAGTAATAATAAAGATACAAACATTTTATAGATAAAAAACAATTCTTCAAATTTGCATTCTAACATCATAGCGATCCAGGAGCAGTAATCCAATCCAATCCAATTCAATAGCAAATAATCACGAAATATATTCCGTCTATAATAATTATCTTCGACGATGAAGATGTCTCACACAATTTTTTTTTTTAAATGACGCCGACTCTTTTATTCTTAGATTACACAATCCTAATTACACAACTTCCAGATTTACATAGACGAGATCACAAACGCTGGTGACACCGTCTTAGCGACGAACGGTGTAGCGTGTCGCATACTCGGCGTCGCCGAGCGCATTGCTGCCAACTCTGTGTTCTTGTGCATGCTGGTGGAAGGGATCTATCTACACCGGCTCATCGTAGCTGTGTTCAAACAGAAGCTGAAGGTCAAGCTTCTGTACGGAATTGGAGCTGGTGAGATAAATTTCTCGATCTATTCAGTATCATTTCGGTACCAATCAATAACAATATGCGTTATTAATTTTGAAAGACTTTAATTTCGATTCGATATAAGAGTTTGAGATTATCAATAGGTCGTCAAATTTATGATGTCTTAAAAAGAGCTAATATGGATAATCCTTTTTGATATAAAACCTAACCTTTTTGTTTCATAATCTTCTTTTATTTGGCAAATGCAGTACAAAGTGTAACCGTATTTTCTTGATCAATCATTTTCTTTCTATGCAGGGGTCGCCATTCTTCCTGTAGTGGCATGGGCCTCAGTGATGGGCGTATACGATAATCACTCGTGCTGGCTCATATATACGGTGGATCACGTTCAGTGGATCCTGGACGCACCCCGGCTCCTCATCCTGCTCATCAATACGGTGCTGTTCATAGACGTCTTCAGGGTTTTGCTCACTAAGATCCGGAATTCGGAAAATGCACACCAGCTGTGAGTTTGGCATCTAATTGGTCTTGAATCATGCTTGTAAACTAGAAATGTGTCTATGACAATAACTACAAGGTGTACTCTACAATGTTTATTAATTTCCAGTTTCCACACTGATAGTAAATTAAATTGAATAAATACTGAAATATGGTGATATTTAGTTAGGTAGACGAATTGTTTACAACTCAAACAGCAATTTAATGGATGGTTTATATTAATATAACTATATTAATAAGTTCTATAACATTATGACTGGGAATAAGTTATAACTAGCATTATGATTGATGGACATTATGTATACTTGAGTCTTGTCGCATGTCATAGATCATTAATATTATAAAAGCTTACTAAAATAAATACCTGGATTATTCAAGCACAAATAAGCTAGGTACGTGACATTAATGTGTGTATGTGTCTGTGTGCGTCTTTTTCCCAGGAGCACGACCAAAGCAACTCTGTTTCTAATGCCAATATTCGGAGTTCAGTTCCTGTTGACAGCATTCAGGCCGAACACCACCAACTGCACTGGAGAACAGGCTTATTACTATGTCGCTTACACTGTTGAAGGTCTGCAGGGATTCACCGTGGCTATGCTTTATTGCTATGTGAATAAAGAGGTAAGTTTCCAATACATTTTGATTAGGATTTGAAATAGATGAATCTGTAAAGCCACTATCTACTAAATAGACATGAATTCAAGCGATCCTACGAGTATTTATGTGCTTAAAACTTTTCCGTAGGTCCATATGTTACTGAAAGCGACGTACAAAAAGACGGAAACCGCAGTGGTATCTCGTGTAAGGCGCGACTCAAGTTATCCACGCATGAGCGTAGATCCAAGGTCAGATAGACGATTCACTTACAGCACAAACATACCTTCCCAAATTGATGACCCGAAGGACCAGTACGCGACCATTGCCCCAAAGCTTCACGTTGCAGAAATAATATCGATACAGGCCAGCGAACGACTGGCTGATATTCTAGAACCAGTTTACGAAACCATAGAAAATGGCGTAATCAACGAAGGCTACGACTCTTTAGAAAGGTCCAGCGTGGATAATGACTCAGGGTTCATTGCGAACAGGGATTCCAAAGGAGATGCCTACTATGGATTTACGAATGTATCCAGTGTCTCAATTGATTGTCAAGACTGGATCAAGTGCATATCTTCGCCATCTAGCAGCGTATATGATAACTCCCTAAATGATTACGAAACGAGATATTTAGAAAGAAAGTTTCCTAATCATCCTAAACTACGGGGACTAGTTGAAGCAAGAAATAAGAGATTGTCGATACAAGAAATTCCCAAGGAAACGGATGCGCAAATTGAGAAAGATGCGGATGAAGACAAGATAGATTATATCAATCAACGGGTGCAAAACAATGATAATGAACTAAATGAGGAGGATTATGACGACATGTTCGAGGAAATAATGCAATATATAGAAACAACAGATAATTCTACTCCTAATCATGATCAGCTATCACCAAACCAGAAGAACGAGGAAAAGATAGTGTTTGTAGACAAATAAAGCGGGGCCGTTGTACTAATTATGATATTATCTGTCTTTTTATGTTTTTAAAAATGCTATTTTTATTGTTATTATTGTATTTAATTACCCATAGATGTTACCGAATAATTTATTACGCATTGAAAATAAAATAAAACAAAAGTTGCATACCATATTCAATTAATTAAAGAAATTTACATATTAAATCGTTCAAAATAATAATCTTACGTGAGTTATATATCAGATAATATTAATACCGAGAACTTTAAATATCTCTATTATATGTACTTGGATAGTACGTATTGCCTGAATGCTTTATAGTATAGAAGAGATGTGTTGGTTTTGATAAATAATAAATAAATAAGTAAATATCACATTGATCTGACTCCGAGATAAGTAGCTAAGCACTTGTGTTACGGATATCAGAATAACAGTGGTATTACAAATATATACTTAAATATTGGATATTAACACCCAGACACAGAACAAACACAAGTATTCATCACACGAATGTTTGTCCTGGGTGGGAATCGAACCCAAAGCTCTTGGCGCATGGGGCTGGGTCACTACCGAATGCGCCATCGAGCCAGTCAAATAGTACTGGATGAATACTTTATTTTATGTAATCGCATTGGTATTTTGTACAAGAAAGTGATCATAGAGAACCAGCATATTTCTATAGCAATATATTCGTCATATTTTGTGCGAGTAGGTATCTACATATATTATCTATTTATATGTAAACTTTAGTGCAATGTAAGCCACGACTTATTGAGCCAAGCAAACATTAGTCCAACCACCCACGGTCATTCTATCTATCAAAAGCACGGCTCATACATGAAGTTATGATAGTTACTTTGCGCAACCCACCGCTCATACGGTTTCGGCACGCCTAAACCGACCAAACATTAATTGATCTGTCAACTTGTTTCAAATGTAGATCCTTTCCAAGTGGGGTTACAAAAGCGAGCGGCGCCGCGGACTCGCGCGCAGTCTAACATTGGGCCTAGCAACGGTTACCGAAATATTGTTTCCAAAACAATATAACGCGAGCGTTGAAGATACAGTTCATTTCTGAAACAATTTAAGGCGTGGTACATACGTAGCTAGTCATGTTATCTAAAGTACTTGTTGTGATAGCGTTGTGTTGGGGCGTGGAGAGCTTTCCTGATGGAGCGCCGGTGGACGCGTGCGTGAAGGATCGCCCTAACCAGCCGAATCATGGACAGCACAGGACGCAGCCTTTGAGCACGCTGCCTTACAGAGTAGTCGCTTCATCTGCGACGTATGGACCGAACACTCCTATCACAGGTGGGTAATTTAGGGTACAATGAGGTGTTGTGATGTCAACTTTAATTTTATGAAAAAACATTGAAAACATAACGTCCCTGAAAATGCGAAAAGTAGTCGAGCCAATTTATTACGGAATTTACTAAGAAAATTCCCTTTAAATTTAAATCGCTAAACCGTGGATTTAGTAGGATAATCTAGTTACTTCTATATCTATATAAATATATTGTTAAATACCGTAACAATAACATAACGTAGGTATACGTTATAATAACCACTTTTTACTAGACTATTTAAGCAAGTGTCTGTACTTTGAACAAATAACTGCATTTATGATCTCAATAATTTCTGCGTAACCCATCAATGATGGCGCAATATATATCTAAGACTTAAATAAATATTTTAAACGTGGTTACATTAAACGTTTACATTAATATTACGATCTCTAACTATATATTAATGAATATGTTCATGCTGAGTAAGTATATAGTGATATAATTTTAATATTTTTTTACTTTATTACTTACATCATGCTCGTGATTCGAAACGCGTAAATTTTTTAATGGTCGTATTTTGCAAAGCTTATCCTTTCACAATGTAAATATTTCGTTACTGTAGGTAAGTAAAGTAAATAATGTAAATTCTTTAGACTGATACACCAATGCGCTAGTCCCAAACTAAGCTTATGCTTGTGTTATGGATACTAGGTGAACGGATAGACATACCTACTTAAATACGTTTATAAACATTAATGACTCAAGTACAAATGTCCATGTTCATCACACGAAACTTTGCCCCTAGCGGGATTCGAACCCGCGACCCTTTTGGTTTCGTGGCCAGGGTCTCTGACCACTCGACCAACGGGCCAGTCAATCAGAATATCATAAACTTTTACCACAATTAACACTGAGGGAATTATGATTTCATAATGGCATCCAGTTTATGTGAAGCCCGAACAAAAAATTACTATATGAGTAAAGTAAGTGTCTATAACGTTATGTCAGAAATGGCAGAAAAAATATATTTCATAATATTTTCTATAATAAATAAATATTTCAAAGCAAACACTACGAACTAGATTTACACATAGACAATTGTCTATGACAAAATCGATCAATAGTCAATATACAAATATAGGATGTCCCATGCAACCTGTACCTTTTTGTTTTTTTTCATGTTACCTATATAGGTACTAAACTAAACTTGGAAAAAAAAAAATACAAAAAGTGTTAGTTTAATACAACATAATTTTATGTTTTGTAATCAAATTCTGAGTTCCTAGTAGCAAAAACTTGTTTTATGTCTACATGATAATCACACAGTTTATGACACAAAAAAGTGATAACTAAAATCGATTACAGTTAGAGAAGCTCCGAAAAAAATACAAACGTGTCTCGAATACTACAAAAAACAGTAGGGACATTTGGGTTCAACCAATGGATACAGTTCCCCCGACCACTGGCCTTCCCTGGTCGCATGCGACACGCTGTATATCATTTGCCAATACTCTTATTCGCTAATTTTTAGTATTATGTATGTAGTTTCATCTGGTTTGTAAATAAAAAGAAGAAGGGCACCTATGTTAGATTATATTATTGTTGCTACATAAATTTTTGCTATTTATCTAGATTCCAAATGTTTATGGGTCATTGTCAAATTTTGCGCAGGTAAACGAGTCCCATAACATTTAAAAATTTTTTGTTATTAATAATATCAAAACCTCTTAACAAATTATTTATTAAATACAAAATACATCTCATTAGCGAACATCCATTATTGAAATAAGGACTCAGTTTCGATATTTTTAAATTTTTTTGAAGTAACATTGTGGTCATTCGTGGTAACAGAATGGTTTTCCTTACAAATTGTATCTGTCCCATGTAGCATTCCGTTATAATAAAGATCAAATAACTGCATTTTCTACTATAGTAACCTTCTTAAAATATATTATTATCGTAAACGGAGTATTATAATATTCAATAAAATATGTTTTAAAGTCGGTCACTATTAAAATGTCGTTTTTAAATAATTTTCTAAAGTTTGTCCCACTTATTATCTAAAACCGTCTGGACCACTATTTTACTAACTAATTCACGACACAAAATGGAGATGGCGCTGCTTTTGACACTGTTTTATTTTGGGCGGGATGTCTGCATTCGTCATGGTAGTTCGTTAGGTCGGGAGGAGGGGCACTTTGCTTGGCAGTCGACCGTAAGGTGTTGAACGTGCTGCGTGTTTTAATTGCGCATCCACTTTGTTACCTACCTATTCACGTGAGTAAATGAATAATTTTTTATTAGTTTACGTTCAGTATGTTGTCCTAAGAGTAAATGTGTTAAATATCAACGAAATATTTTACTTTACGCTTTATTTTATGACTTATGTATAATGGAATGTAAAATTTACCACTCTGTTACTACGCAACTCTGTTACTAGCGTGTGGTAACAGAGTTGTTTAGAAGGTAACAGAGTTGCTTAATCCATTATATTCTTTAAATGGCCTAAAATTTTATGTTTTAAAATATTTCTTTTTTTAATAATCGGTTGTCTCAAGCATTATATAACTTTTTTACATACAATTAAATCGTAATAATTATAAATAACTACAAAAACTCATTTTTACAGGATATTGTGCGTTGTTTGCGTTTTCAATGCCTCTAACGCCTGCTGAGAAGCAGCAACGATACCGGGAACGCCGTAGAAATAATCCATAAAAGATAGCAGAAACCAATAGAAAAGATATAGAAAGATACCATGCAAACAAACGCTTAGTACGAGATTTAACAACACGTGAACATCGAGCAATAAAAAGAAATGGCGATCTGCGAATGCTAGACGAAGAGATAAAGCCAGGGCTCTCAGTATTATTATGCACACTCCAGAGTCATCACCCCCTCTGTCTATAGCTCAGACTCCGATGATAATGATGATGCCCCTTTGATATCTTTAAAAAAAACCTTCTAACAGCTATACAGTAGAACCACCCGGCACATCAAAGGAAAATGAAGATGCCTTGATTGAAAGGGAAAATACATACATGCTGGGTTAGATGGAAAATTGTGAAAAAGCAGTGACAAGCGGTTAACCTGTCGCCTGCACAATCACACACCGGAAACCCGATATACCATTAGTCGCCTTTTACGACATGCTAGGCAAGAACCACGGTTGACATATTCTTTTTAAGTCCCAGACCAACACGGGACAGTGGGCTGGGTTGGATGGAAAGCTGTGAAAAAGGAGTGACAAGTAGCTAGCTCGTCGCCTACTCAGACACATACCCAAAAGCCCGTAAACCATTAGTCGCCTTTTACGACATGCTAGGCAAGAACCACAGTTGGCACATTCTTTTTTTTTTGTCCCAGATCAACACGGGCCAAGTCCCAACCAACATGGGACAAAAAATTCAAATAATTATGTCAAGAAAGGGAAAATATTCATGCTAATAAAATAAAACATGGTGTTTGCGTCTTAGTGAAAGTTTCCAGCTCAAAACAGGATTACGTCTATCTGGGTAAGGCCTTGCCTGAAGTAGAAGAAGATAGTGAGGTTAAAATTATGTTTTTTAAGGCTATTGACGATAATGCAACAAAATTCAAATTAGTTGAGACTGATTTATCCTATGAGCCGTTTGATAATTTCCTTGCCATTGTTCCAGAACCTAAAAAAGTCTGCAAAGGTAAAAGAGTATACTACCAATTTGATACTCCTTTAGATATATTTGAGAAATAAGTAACTTCAGCTTTTCAGCTACTCTTCCAAGATAATCTAATATATATTTTTATTGCTATAAAGAGAAAAGAATATATAAGAAAGTCAGCTCTTGATTAGTAAATTACAGTCATAAGTTGATTTTTATTAGTATTAAAGTTTATTGGTTAAGTGATTTAGATGTCAAGCTCAGCTAAGTGCAAATTATTACGTAATGTACAATAAAAATAACATCTATGTTACTGTGTTACAACTCTGTTACTTTTCTGTCCCAAAGAAATAAAGAACATAGTAAGATTTCATGGAAAAGCTAGTCAACATAATATAGCAAATATCACGATGCGGTAATATATTAGATATTTATACAGTATTATATTCCAGTTAGCTGCTAATATATAGATATTTGGAGGGCTTGGATAGAATTTAAGATATTTTAATATTCAGGAAGTAACAGAGTTGTTTAAGAGTTTAGATTAATGATTGTTAAACTTACAAAAAACTGTTATGATTCTTATTATATGTAAAAGATATAAGACTGTTTAATATTAATGCCAAAATATTTGCGACTGACTTGTTTAATTTGGTAATAAAAGGTAAAACGTAATGGTAACAAAGTTGTATTTTTTTACACCCTGATCTACTAAATCTGTAATAAATTTTAAATTATTGGTTAAACATCGCGGCCAACTATAAAAGATGATAATTCAGTTGTTTTAACAGACATGGACATAAAAAAAAGTAATATCTAAACATATATTTATTTAAAAAAAATATCATTTTAAGTTACATTTACCTGCGCAAAATATGACAATGACCCTTATAGTAACTAAATAAATATATCTGTTTTATCTTCTCTTAATATTTACTTGGCACCTTTCTTTTCGCTACTTATACAATATCTATTACGTGTATAGATTCATCGTTACGTCACATTCGATTATTCAATTGATAACAATACGGTGTGTATCAGATATCTCTGTACTTGATGGTCAAAATCATACACTCAGCCTAATGACCGACCATGCTAAAAGCCATTGATAATGTGTAGCAATGAGTGCGCAACATAACATCCGCCCTACGGTCGTGTGGACATGAGCTTTATTACGCAAGCCCTGCACTCATGGTATTGTAGGTCAGACAAGTTAAGGCAGCTGGACCGGTTTAGCATTTGAACTAATAAGTAAGATTGATAAACAAAGTCTGGAGCGTAGGCGAATTTTCTAGAGATTGAGCCGCTAGATATAAACAATATTGAAAGCTATGGAAGCTTTCATTCTATTGTTTTTCTGAATAATATTATGTTGATTCAAACAGCTGGGACGGCGGGAGCAATAATGAACAAATACCTACTTTTAGAGTTAGAGGCTCCGGCAACGAATTATAAGGCTGCGGGTTCGAATCCCGTTTGCTGTAAATGTTCGTGTATGAACACGCTAATTTGTACTCGAGTAATGGATGTTATTATACGATTTAAATATGAATGTCCCATTTTATAGTAAGTACAATTGAAATAAGTATCTACATAATAGGTAGGTATATGGGAATCCAGTATTCGAAATTTAACTTTTTTAAAGTAGATTTTGGGAAAGTCTGAACTGAAGTTACATAATTCTAAAGTTGGAGTATTCTTACGTAACAAAAGCTCTTATTGTTATAAGTCTAACAAAATTTTCTCGTGTTCTAGTAACAATCGAAGGGGCCGAATCGTTCAAAGGGTTCTTCATGCAAGCGCGGTCAGTGGAGACAAACGAGTGGATTGGCTCATGGGAGCAGGCTCCTAACACCACAATACACCCTGAGTGCGCATCTGTCACCCACGCGGACCCTAGGGAGAAGACCAGAGCAACCCTTGTCTGGAAAGCACCGGCCAATTCCCAAGGCAGAGTCTATTTCACGTAAGTTCAAACTACTTTTTTTTTTTAGTCGTTGAAAGGCTTCGTCATCAGCTTTCTACATAGAGTTAATTGTCCCGTATTTAGCCGGACTTAGATAACCCGTGTTTCTAAGTCGGTTAGACCATGAATTAGCAAGTCTGCTTATTACATTGAAGCTTCTGAAAACTAATAGTAGGTACTTACCTACTACCTAATAGGATTCTATTAGATTAGGCCTACATAACTCATGTTTTACTAACTCATAATCCATTTCCACCGATGGCTTTTTTTATTTTTAAATACACACGGCCAAAGTGACTGGCCGTAGCTAGTGGACATACTTAGTAATCTATATATTAATACATGAAGCAAAAACCTTGTATCCCTTTTTACGAACATTGCGCAGACGGAGGAGTATGAATTTTCGCACACTTAAACATAGTTTATATAAGTAGAGAAGGAATGCAGAAAGCAAATATTTTAATAAATATTGTTAGAAATTCATAAAAAAAAATAATGAATTATGGTCGAATTAAACCACTGGTTTAGATAAAAAGGTCATTGACCTGTAGACACCGTCTGGTAGTCAATCTTCAGTCGGTCCCTTTCACTCAACGTATGTATTAATGCAAGTTGTGTAACACAAAATTAATCGTCATGCACGCTTTAGCATGCAGCTCGCGACCTTGAAGATGAAGTCAAAGGCTAAACTAAGTAGAACTACATCCTTAATATGTACAAAAAGTTAGTATTACTCAGGTATATAGATTAGGAATGAAATTAATTAAGCGCTAAACTTAAGATAACTTGATTCGTTCGTGATTAAAGATATACTAAACGATTATGGACTTTAGATATATGCATGTCACCTGGTTATAGAGGTACGCTAGTTAGCACTTGCCGAAATTGTATATAAGCAATTTCACGAATTTAAAATTAATTAGTTTAATGGAATTTAAGTACCTACCTACCTACCTTATACACACAAAGATATGAAATATTAGTAATGGCCAAGACTGATATGGTATCACTGGCTGAAAGGAAATGAAAACGGAACAAATTGCGTCGGTAGGTACCTATATTTAGAAATGTAATTAAAGGCACATAATCAGAATATGATATCTATCTAAAATTGTAGGTCTTATTTTCACGGCTACGTAAAACCATCATCAGCCAAGTCCAATTCATGTTACAAGGCAAATTTTATGTGCATCTTGATCGAGTTTAAGTCAAGGATGTGAAAGTCGTCGTAACTCAAACATCTAATTAATCCGAGGCACAGAAAGGAAGATCTAAGTTAAATGAATGGATTTTTTTTGCAGGGGCACAGTTCTAAAGGATTACGGAACTTTCTGGGCGAATATCATCGCAGAAGCGCCGCAGGATCCTGCCCAATTGCAGCTGCTGGGTTGAGAAATTCAACCGATGAGGAAGTGAAAGCTAATAGTGTGCAATATTGTATTTTCCAACAAAAAACAAGGGGTTCTACACACCTACAGCGGTATTGCTTTTATAAAAATATTTAAAATACATTTTTTTCATTTGGATTTTAGGTATTTTCTAGGTTTATTTAGATAAAATGTAAATAAATAATTTAATTAAAGATTTCATTTTATTTCACCAAATAGCACTAGCAATAAATGAGGGTACGGGATGTGTCAGTAAAAATCTAAGCCTCGCTTCGCAATATCCATATATTATGTATGATTCCTACAGACTGATACTTAAGACTGACGGGAGACTGGTGTGTATGGGCCGCCTATATGATTATGTCAACATTATTTCCAAAAGACAATGATAGACACTAATTTATATGAAGGTTACTATAATACAGTCTAATTGGGTACATAAATAATTAAAACAATGCAATGTAGCATAAATAGATTATATTACGTAGAGTAAACAAAAATGCATTCCTTCACAAGGTCCATTTCAATTAATCGAATACAATTAATACCACATTATCATTTCATTAGTTCTGTTAAAAAAAATAGGCGAATATATTAAGACGAGTGAGTTAGTTGCCCAGTGACGCGCAAGGCCGCAACCTTGGCGAACGCATTCACACGATTACAAAGATTCGTTACACATCACGTCAATATTAGTTGTTCTGTGCGTTACAAATTCAACACAAAAATAATCTTGGTAAGGCACTAAGCAGCAACGAAAAAGCAAATTAAGAGTCTTCCTCTTGCATTAAAGATCATAAGCCGTGGTAACCACGTTACAGGAATTACGATGGAGTCTTCTGCTTCATCACTGGCCTCTTGATGTCCATGAGGTCGCAAAGCTCGTTCCTTATTGGCCGAAGTTCGGATACGTCTTTTTCCCAGTCTGTTTCGGCGAGGACGGTCATTACCTAGAAAAAGAAATGTGTTAATCGAACATTTTCACTTGGAGTCATATGCAGAAATCTTCCAAGACGACTTGTTCTTAAGATTTGTAGAGAATTTGATTGATTTTGATTTGATTTAATTTACATTTCCTTTTGTTCTTTTGGGACTACCAGCGGGCCTCTAAATTGGAGGCCGTTTCTCGGTCCAATATGTGATGCGACAGGGCAGTGTCTTTCAATATTTTTGTATACGCGACCCCTTAACAGGTCTCAACTAAATATGACCACACAGAATTTCTCATTGGCTCACAGATTTCGCACGGTGCTTAGTTCAGTCGAGCTAAAATTTCTTAAAGGTGAGTACTTTGTGTATAGTGACGTTTGGTGGAGCGACTATTATGTCATAATGCATCAAACAAACAGTCATAAAAATCTCCTACATTTTCCAAAGTAAACAGCACGTAAGATTACTTTGCGTCATGCTTTACCACAAGTAATTGTATGAGGTACTGAAATTTATATTCCACATTGCATGATCGTCACGCGGCAAATTGATTTCATCACGGTATATCGACACTTACCTTCACATAACATAGTATAATCACTTACATATTATAAAGCGTGACACTGTTACGAATACCAGTGGAAATAAAAGGCGAGTTACAAAAACACAGGTGTTACGGTGACGGAGTAAAATCGGCGTAACGAATAAGCGCTCCGCTTTTGACTACAAATTCTAGTCATGATATTTCACGTCATTAAATTAAACATTTATATAATGGATTGCATAGAGTAATGACTAATGTGTGACTCCGTGGCGTGAAACACAATCATAAGGCAGATATTATTTGCATTTAAATTGGTGCGAGACGTATGCGGTCTGACGCTGATACTAAAGACTGTTTGGTGTATAGATTTGCAACTATAGTTGATCGTAATGACGTCTCTCATTGTGAAATCATAATAATAGATTATAATAGAAAATACCTAAAGACACGTCATCGTGGCACTTCTTCGACGCCCTGGTTTAATGCACTTGTTAATTGTAATGTAAATGGAACAGATTTATTCAATTTGAAATCATTGATTTTCTATATCTCTTTGAAGGACAATATATTGCATTATATATGGATTTGACTGTTTCGTCTCACTCATGTTGAGATAATGGCCTCGTCATTAGTTAAATAAATAAATATCTGACAGCAATCTGATTCTAAGGTTGTTTAAGCACAAGTGTTAACTCTTATAAGGATCAACAAAATTACCACACACACCTAACCCAAAACCAATACATGTTTCATCAACAACTATTTGTCCCGTTGCAGACCTGGGACTATTACAGTTGACGCAAAATCGGGACCATTGCACCAACGGAGCGTTCAAATGCAGAAACAAAGCAGTTTACTTCTGTTTTATTAAAAACTAGTTGACCCGACAGTCGTTAATCGTCATTTTCAACCGACTTAAAAAAAAGGAGGAGGTTGAGCACCTCCTCCTTTTCGACCGTATATATATATCTATATAATTTTTTTAATATATTACATAGAGATTGTTTCATCGTCCATAACACAGAGATTGTTTTTAACCTTTAACTTTTGAAAAATAAAAATTAAAATCATACAAATCTCCTCTTGACAATAACGATTACAACAATTCAATTCGGTGCAGTCGTTCATAAGTTATGTACGTACGTGTATATATTTCGTTGTATACGTACATATATTTCGTTGATTTATATTTATGTATATAGATAGATTTGTAGATATATAGAAAGATAATGCACGTATACCTAGGCGATTGTACAGATAATAGACAGATATACAAGGCATGTTTACCTGGTCGATGTTGTCCTGCGGCACGGAGCACACGTCGCCGTAGAGCGTGAGCGCCTCGTACAGGCGCGCGGCGGCGCAGCGGCGCACGTAGCGGTCCGCGTAGCACAGGTAGATCACCAGCTGCCCCAGCGACTTGCTGCACACCGACCCGCCCACCTGACGCAACGAGGGTGTCATCATCATCATCAACGTCATCCTAGCCAATTTCGGCTACAGCGAGTAGGCTATGAAACTCTCGAGTTGTCTCTATCTATGAACCTTTGCATGGGTGACGTAGCCAACGAGGGTATATACAGATATTGGTAGTATTGGAATATAGTTTTCTTTTCAAAGAACTAGCTTTCAAAGGACAATTGGAAAAATAATAAAGGAATTCCGTAACAGCCAAGGCAAATGTATTTAAAGAGCGTTTTTGGTATTGTATCTTCCAGGTTTTGTCGTGAAGTTCTTTCTTAACATCGTAATAATTGATTCGTTTTCGTTACAATCAAAATCCATTACAAACTTGAAGATCAACGATTAGATCTCGTTAATAAGAGCCAATCATATTGTGACAAGTCGTTTCTAGTGGATATTTTATTTTCGAAAACGTCCTCGTTACGTCTCCTGTCCACTTGTAATTGCTTATTTTCCTTAGGGTTAGGAAGAATCCATGGAGCGATAAGCCCCTTTAATCCCACTCAGCCAAAAAACAAAATTATGTCGAGTTAAAATTTTAATCTAATATATATATATAAAATTTCCATGTCACAATGTTAGTTACCGTACTCCTCCGAAACGGCTTTACCGATTTTTACCAAATTTTATATGCGTATTCAGTAGGTCTGAGAATCGGCCAACATCTATTTTTCATACCCCTAAATGTTAAGGGTGGTCCACCCCAAAGCTATTACTTGAGAACGGCTTTACCGATTTCTCTAATTCTTTTTTAGTCTTGTTTGTTATTGTGAAGTGAAGATTTATAAAAAATAAAAAAATTGCGCGGTAAATAAAAAAAAATGGGTATTGAAAATCCGAGAACGGGGCGTTACGCAGTGCGCCAGCTAGTAACATATATTTATTAACTTTTTAATAATTTATAACATGTATGATATTTCTTAAATAATTGTAGCGATGCTTGTAGCTGCCTGCCGTTTGTGTATCTTATTAAAAAATATGAATTTTCTTCCGCTCCCTACCTCAATTTGCTATATTTTACATACCTGAATTAGTTGGCATAAAACATTGATAGAGTCTAGGAGCTTATAAATATTCTTCCCTCCTCTCAGTTCCAGCTGCAAATGCTTCAATATTTCCAAAGCGAACGTGGAATCCGGGTCTTCAAGAATTGGCGAAATTGAACCTGCAACAAGAAAATTGTTTGTGAAAAGTGAGAAAAAGGTCTGAGGGTCTGGGCCGCCTGTACTTTTCATAGAACCGTAGCAGTTGGGTAGCTATCTCGAAAGCTTTAGAAAAAGATAACTGGCACACACATACGTGTTTACACAGCTATGAGCAAATGAAAACGCAAGATGTGTGATTATTTTTTAAATTAGATTTTCTGTTCCTGATATAAGAGCATTTTAATAAATAAATAAAATTCTTAGTAAATGGTTTAATACAAAGAGAGATAATATTATACCTGAGCTGAGAAGCCTATCTATGAAATTAAAAATAGGCCCCGTGATTCTCTTCACATGCAAGTTGTCGGCAAACACTTTGATTACCGTGTCGCAGATCAATTTCAACATATTTTTGTTGTCGTGAAGAGTATTTAGATATGCGTAGAGAGATTGCGTGGTGTGTTTCACCTGAAAACAAATTAGTGGCATTGTAATAGCTATAAAAGTCTATATAGCTAGGTGATTTTCCTCTGAATAAGTATTGTTAATCAATTGTAAACTTGACAAAAATAAAGGTATTTTATTTTTGACGGGCGACATAAGACACAAAGATATCATTCAGGAATTTATAATATTATTAGTACATTACATGATGTTCGGGGATTATGGGCGTCATTTTATTTATGTATGTACGTATGTACACAATGTTCAAGTCTGTCCACCTGTCCCTCTATCTGTTATCGACTTTGGAAGCATTATATAATAAATGTTTAAATGATACGTAAAACTGTGATTATGACGAATATCTAAACAAAGGAAAAATATAAAGGAAGATGTTTTCTCTAAAAGGTACATAAGCAATAAGATTTAGGTAGGTAGGTGTGATGACACCACGATCCGGTCATAAATAATAACTGGTTCCGTCCGTGTTCGGTCATATAAGTGATAATTTGTGAAATGAGATGG
Organism: Glyphodes perspectalis; assembly: GCA_951394215.1. Taxonomy (NCBI): domain Eukaryota; kingdom Metazoa; phylum Arthropoda; class Insecta; order Lepidoptera; family Crambidae; genus Glyphodes; species Glyphodes perspectalis. Next base: position 8,548,144 of record OX596204.1, read on the forward strand.
TATATAACTCTTGGCACCTATACCTACTTTGTTATTACAGTGCATGTTGAGAATTTAAATTTATCACCACATTCTCAGTTACAAACGAAGTACTCACCAAACTTTCAGTCAATTCCCCACCACTCACAACTAGGCCCTTGACCACGTTGTACCGATACTCGTCATAGCTCAACAGCTGCACGAACCTGGGCATCGTATGCCCTGGGAACAGCCATAGGACCACGTTGGAGTTCTCACTGGTCATTGGCGGTTCCGCCTCGTCCTCCAAATCTTTTGTAGTCTTCAGTTCCACTTCTTCGGACGGAAATATGCGCTTGAGAGCGTCGTGTTGGGGAATGTTCGTGATAAGTGGTTCACTGCAAATTAATAAAAAATAGGATATTGTATGGGATTAATACACATATTTGATAGCCCAGTATGATGTTGAGCGGTAAGTATGCGGGCTTGATCACCGGCCCCGGGCAGTTGCATGTAACTGGTACTTTCTTTGATTGTTAAACGCAAGTGCTCAAGCTACTTATTTCGAAATCTGAACAATAAATGGTGATGCTGTCTATTTTCATAGAGAAACAAGGCAAATTTGTCAGGTCTTAATGTGCACTATCCTCTTTGATAATGTTTTCCCTTAGCACCGACTTAGTTATATTGGTGCCTAATTCACTTACTTGTAAATAAATGATGTGAAGATCCTCCCCGCGTGCGCTCTTGTCCTGTCAATCTTCTCGACAGCCTGCTGAGCCACTCCACACATGATTTCCTTTATAACTTGTGGGGAATTCAAGTGCGGAGCCTCCACTGCGCATTGCCGGCAGATCGATAGAAGACCTTTGAAAATTATTGTGATTATTAACAAATTTTTATCTACTAGCAATCCTACAAGAATCTGAAATAGGTGAGAGGATAAATGATGTTTATACAAGAATAAATAATGTTTATACAAACGTAAATGCAGGGTGCATTATCATATAGGTGCATATGTGTATCTCAAGAGTGGTCTAGGTGCTTCTTCAAATGAACATTGTCTTTTAATGTAGATTTCCAGATTCCGAACCGGTGGTAGAATCATATAACTTTACATGTATTTGACGGTTTATAAGTGTTTCTTTGAAACCTATATAAATAAAGAATATTTTAACTTTGACTTTGAAGCCTAATGGAATATTACGTTGCCCTGGAAGGATAACAGTCGATAAATAATCTAAACTTTCAATATATAATGTAGAAATTTATTTTTACTATGACTCCGACAAAGACCGCATCAATTTTCAAGGTAACAAATAAAACAACAAATTCTACAAAACTATAACTAAAAAATAAAACTCACCAGTCATACTGGCCTCTCGGACCCACGCGCCAATATCCCCCCTCATATCAATGGTGTACTCGGATAAACAGTCTAACAACGCCTCGATAATTTGTCCCGCATACTTCTCCACGCCTCCCGCAATGCCTTGCGTCTGACAGACCTCGGTGAGGCCGATGACCGCGTCGCGACGAGACTCCGCCCACTTGTGGGTGCTGTCCGTCACTTTGGTGCATTTGATCAGGGACTGGATTATTAGTTGCTGGTGTTCGGCAAGCACGAACTTTGGGAGAGAACCTGTTAACAATATTAAATCAGGTTTGTTTTTTAAACTAGTTAGTAGTTATCGTACATTTCCGCGATAAACAGAGTTTGCGACGTTGAGTTTGCCAGTTAGTACTATGAGACGAAGTAATTATTATACATGGCATTTATTTTTAATAAATTAATTATAAAAAAATAACTTATTCATACGTACACAAATGTTTTAACGCATCTCGACTTAATAAAATCCAACCAAACATTTAAAGTTATAGTGTTAACGTTTTATTTTATAAACATACCGACAGCACGAGCGAATCCCATCCTCAAGAACAGGCCATTGACCCCGGCGCTGCTCAGTTGATCGCAGTACTTCTCGATCAGTTCCATGCGCTTCTGCTT